>CM046876.1:210458636-211913636 GCA_025667525.1 Glebionis coronaria | reverse complement strand
TATCCTGAATAATTCGCATCCTTATCCTGAATAAATCCTTATCCTGAATAATTCCTTATCCTGAATAATTCTTTATCCTGAATAATTCTTTATCCTAAGTAATTCCTTATCCTGAATAATTCCTTATCCTGAATAATTCCTTATCCTGAATAAATCCTTATCCTGAATAATTCCTTATCCTGAATAATTCCTTATCCTGAATAATTCCTTATCCTGAATAAATCCTTATCCTGAATAATTCCTTATCCCGAATAAATAAGAAATGCTATAGTTCGGAATATGGGGGTTTAGGAATCCGGATAAGAACAAAAATAAGATAAAACCAAATAAGCACTTAACCAAAACTTTAACCAAATCAAATTTAAGAAAAAGCTAATAAGCCAAAATTTAAAATCTTTTAAAAACACTAAATAATAAAAATATTTAAAATCAACTTTTTATAAAATAACTAATAAGCACTTATCTAAAAACTTAACCAAATCAAATTTAAGAAAAAGCTAATAAGCCAAAATTTAAAAACTTTTAAAAATACTAAATAATAAAAATATTTAAAAACAACTTTTTATAAAATTATTAATCTACCAAATCAACTTATTTATCTAAAAACTTAACCAAATCAACTTTAAGAAGAAACAAATAAGCCAAAATATAAAAACTTTTAAAAACACTAAATAATAAAAATATTTAAAAACAACTTTTTATAAAAATTAACTAATAAGCACTTAATTAAAAATAAAAAAATTAACACAATAAGCACTAAAACACTATAAGCAATAAAAATCAAACACTAAAAGATCAATAAGCACAATCAATCAAAAACATCAATCAAACAAGAACATGATTAATTAGACTACATGATTATCAAAATTAAACAAGATTAAAAAGATTAAGAAAGGAAGAATGAGAACGATTAATTGAAAAAGCTTGAAATTAAAATGATTAAGATTCAAATTACAAGATTAATGAAAAAGCTTAAAACATTTAAGAAAAGCTAGAGAGAGAAAGTAAATTACACTACTCCTACTCCTAAAACTAAACTATCCTAAAATGACTAACTACTCCTAATGACACATTAGGAGGATATTTATAGGAGGAGTAAAATGTTGATGCTTTCTTCATTCTTCCTTCTTGTCTCGACTCGATTTAAATTCTTTGTCTTTCTCGACGTCGTCTTGGGATTTGTCGATATAAATTGAACTCGTCTTATAATTTTCTGCTTTAATTAGACTTGGTTCTTCGACTTCATTAAACTTCAATCTTTAGACTTTTTCTTCGATAAATCTTCAGAAGGTCTTGGACTTCCGTTCTTTTTGCACTCTTAATCTTTTGACTCCGTCTTTTGTCTTTTTATTTGATAAAAGCCCATGAAAGCCCGTGTTTTCTTCCTTTTTCATATTTTGGTCCTAAAACACAATAAAAACACAAACCACGCATAATTCCGACTTTTACGACATAAAATACAGGTTTTGGTCTTGTTATTATTGGAAATAAGTGGTAAAAGGATAAGTGTTTTCACACTTATTAAATCCCCTACACTTGACCATTGCAATGCCCTCGTGCAATGCATTAATTTCAAAGCACGGTTTACATTTTTCATCATAAATAACCCACCTTGGCCTTTATTAAAAAGATAGAAATATATACAAAACATGTAAAGAAATCAAAGACTTACATTGGGGTTTTGGCTGTCATGAATGTTTATCATCCTCAAGTTTCACGTTCTCCATACCAAGCTTAAAAACGAGATCATTGTTATTATAAGTTAGCAAACTAACAATCACTCATGTGACCTAATTATTCACTTAGACTCCCTTATTCCTAGGTGTATCTCTTATATTTTATTATTGTCTTAAATGATCACGAGGATGCATTGTTGACTTATTTCGATAGTTATTAAGGCTGAAAATAAAGTAGGACGATTTAATCAATAGTTAGCTAAAGGTAAAAATCTTTTAAAACTGCTTCTCGGGACCTCATAATGTTCATATCTTGGCATAACTCGCTTCACGATTTGAGACCTTTCTCGGATCGATATTTGGCATTGACTTCATACTTCAAATATCGAGAGACGTTCATGAAATAATGGTCTTCTCTTCATAATAGGAATTTCTTCACTTGAACTTTTTGAGAGATTCTTCAAATTTGGACCACGACTTCTTCATTTTTCTCCAATATTTATTTTGGACTTTGATATACAACGATCCGCCTCCTTTTAGGACTTGGATCTATTTATCCTCATACCTTGTTAGGGCCTTTTTGGATAGACTTCTCCATGATCTTTAAGGGAGTATTTGCTTTTCGTCGTGTGTCTCGATCCTTCTTATTGATTTTTGATAAATGATTCTTCACATTACTTTGGATCTTTAGCAACAAAATGTAGCCCTCATGCCTTGTTAGGGCATTTTCGGACTCGCCAATCTTCGCATCCCGCTTCAATAAATTATGCCTTGGTTATGAACTCTAATTAATACCGAGCAACTTTTAAACGATATTGGGCTAGAAGCTAAGTAACTTTTCAAATCGTACAACCTTACTTATTGCAATTAAATTTATTAGCAAGCGATGGGAGAAAAAGCTTATAATCAACTCACATAAATTCATGAAAGAATACCAAACTTATAATTGACTCTATCATCTCTCGTTCTCCGTAATTTAAAATCTCAAGGAATGAGACTCGTGGATGCTTAGCCAACTAAATCAAAGTTTTGGGTTTTCAAGTCATCTATAGGATCTTGCAACTTTTTAGACTTTTTCAAGTTTAGAATTCGCATTTTAAAGTTCCCTTGATAAACGACTTTCTAGGATCAATTATAGGAACTTGCGAAAAGTTCTTGTTCTTAACCCGTAAGAGTTAAGACTTTCGCGTTTTAAAGTTCCCTATATCAAAGCCTAGCAAAACTTGACTTAAACACGGTAAGGATACTAGCTAGAGTAAACTTAGATAAGTAAACTCTGGTTGAGTCAAAAGATTCACAACGTTGAAAAATAAAACCACTTTATTAAAAATTTATTCTAGAAAAGAAAGAAAAATAACTATAACAAAGGTAAATACTAATAGGCCAAAATAGATCAAAAATTTTGAAAAATGTCGAAAAATCAATTTTTCGGTTAAAATGAGGACAAAAACAAGGAAAAACTCACTTAACTTCGATAGAAGTCCCCCCTACACTTAATATAAACATTGTCCTTAATGTTTAAGCATGTGGAAGTAAACTCCCCTACACTTAGGACATTGTGCACGTTGTTTAAATCTTGCTAAGGAAGAGAAAACTAAAGTGATTCCTATTTTAATATTGAAGAATATAAAATAGAGAATCAAAAGAGTTTAGGATAGAACCGGAAAGAAGGGTACATGGTATCACGGTTCGTCAAAAGTCATCAAGAATGGATCTTTGAAAGCTCGAATCCCTGCACATGATAAGAAAGAAAACAAGAAACACATAATAGGGTCTCCCCCTACACTTATTATAAAAAACAGATAAAGATAGATAGATAATCGGGTTGCCTCCCGAGAAGCGCTTTTTTTTGTTAACCGAGTCACGAGCCTGACTCGTCCCCGAATTAAATGGTCCATGGAGAAGCCTCAAATGTAATACCAGGATCAAAGACCTTGTCCTCGTTTCCAGAGGACATTAATGAAGGAGAGGCCGGAGGATAAGTCTTGAAGGGTAGAAAAGTCCTCTCAACATAAGAAAAGTAAGTGAAATCATGAACCACGGGAGGTGGGGTGGGTAAAGTAATCAAAATATCTCCCCAAAAGACATATGATTATCACTGAGCGGCAAAGCCGTAAAGGTGTCAATCATGAAAATGGTCAATGTCACCCCCCCCCCCCCCCGGGTCAAAGCACTCATCCTCTGTAATGGTGTCTAAAGGAGTGGATGAAAGGTGCTCGGGAGGGGGACTTGGGACCATACCTTCATGCAACAAACTATCAAAAATAATATCCTCCTCCGTGTCATCATCATCAATACCCGGAGGTATTGAGAGAATGTCGATTTCCTCCATAGCTGTATCATTATTCTCAACTAAAGTAATAGACGGAGGTAAAGACTCGGAAATAGGAGCAGAATTCAGCGCTTCAATCTTAGAAATAAGAAGATGAACTTTCAGTAATTTATCGCGAAGAATAACGTCTTCCACCTCATCTACAAGACCAAGTTCAGTGGTGAACTTCTCGTAAGTTGGAGAGAATAAATCAACATCGCCCTCATCTCCCGGAGGAGATTGAGAAATTTCAAAAGTGAAATTCTCATAGCATGGAGAAAAATCATCATTAAGAGCGACCTCGTCCGTAAGCTCAGCAAAAGTAGGGACATCACAAACCTCATCAAAGAATTTATCAAGATCAAAAACGCTAATCTCACTCGATGTATCACTATCCTTAGACGCATTAGGGATATCAAGAGTAGGAGTAGTAATATCAGAAGATGGGTTGAGATTATAGATATCATCCTCGTCATCATCATAATAGTAGTATGGACGCATAAGAGGAGGAGTATAATCACTAAGATTAGATACTTGTTCTTGTTGTTGTCGCTTTTCCTCCTCCCTTGCTTCGCGTATGCTAGCTAATTCTTGTTGAACGTATTAAAGTGTATTCAAAAAATTGGCTCGTTCTTCTTCACACATTCCAACAAAAGGTTGATGATCGAGGGTGTATTGTGGGGGCTCAAAATTGTGAAAACCGGAATTATAGCACGGATGTGGCTCATAGTAATTCATCGGTTGAGAAGAATTAGAACACGGATTTGGTTCATAATAATCCATCGGTGAAGAAAAATGAGGACACAGATTTGGCTCATAATAATTCATTGGTTGACAATAAGAAGTATCGTGAGGGCCCCTACAATTGTTGCAACACGGGTATTGAGAGAAACCCGGTGCATTTTGTTGATATGGATCGTCATATATGGGAGAGGGTGAAATAGTGTCATTAGAAGAGAAGAATGAATTGAAATATGAATTGATCGAATTGCACGATAGACAACGGCCAAATTCGTAATTAGGGATATCCATTCCACACCGTTCGCATGAACACCATTGACAGGATTGACTACCAGAAGATGGTCTTCCACACCCTACACAGTCAACAAACGAATCCATTAAGAACAATAGATAAGCAAGAAGAATATTTTTGGTGCAAACCTTTCGAAAAAGAAATGCTTTTATGATTTTTCAAATATTTTTGGATTTTTGAAATTTTTTAGTTTTATGGATTTTTGAAAATTTTTGACACGAAAAATAACGTTCACGAGTGAACGGATCCTAAAATCCAACGCGTCTCTCACAAAAAACCGTTAATCTTCACGAAAAGAGCCGGCAGCGGCGCCATTTAATACAAGGTTTTTGCCAAGTATGAAAATTTGTTCGTCTCAATTCAATTCGAATTGATTATTGGTTATTAGTGTGACTCAATCGTTCTTGGTGAATAAAAGAAAAGGTCGTTGAGTATCTATTTTAAACTAAAAATGGAAATCTTAAAGACATAAACTTAAAATTAAAGGAAATTAAAGTAATTAAAAACTTGGTTGAAAGTAAATTTAAAAATAAACTAAGACAAAACAAATTAAAATAAAACTTAATAAAAATGGCGGGAAAAATAAAACTTTTGAAAAATAAAACATAAGTCGGAATAAACTCAAATCTTAACCCTATTCGGAATAATTCGTGTCCTTATCCGGAATAATTCGTATCCTTATCCTGAATAATTCGTGTCCATATCCTGAATAATTCGTGTCCTTATCCTGAATAATTCGTATCCTTATCCTGAATAAATCATTATCCTGAATGATTCCTTATCCTGAATAATTTCTTATCCTGAATAATTCCTTATCCTGAATAATTCCTTATCCTGAATAATTCTTTATCCTGAATAATTCCTTATCCTGAATAAATAAGAAATGCTATATTTTGGAATATGAGGGTTTAGGAATCCGGATAAGAACAAAAATAAGCTAAAACCAAATAAGCACTTAACCAAAACTTTAACCAAATCAAATTTAAGAAAAAGCTAATAAGCCAAAATTTAAAAGCTTTTAAAAACACTAAATAATAAAAATATTTAAAATCAACTTTTTATAAAATAACTAATAAGCACTTATCTAAAAACTTAACCAAATCAAATTTAAGAAAAAGCTAATAAGCCAAAATTTTAAAACTATTAAAAACACTAAATAATAAAAATATTTAAAAACAACTTTTTATAAAAATATTAATCTACCAAATCAACTTATTTATCTAAAAACTTAACCAAATCAACTTTAAGAAGAAGCAAATAAGCCAAAATTTAAAAACTTTTAAAAATACTAAATAATAAAAATATTTAAAAACAACTTTTTATAAAAATTAACTAATAAGCACTTAATTAAAAATAATAAAATTAACACAATAAGCACTAAAACACTATAAGCTATAAAAATCAAACACTAAAAGATCAATAAGCACAATCAATCAAAAACATCAATCAAACAAGAACATGATTAATTAGACTACATGATTATCAAAATTAAACAAGATTAAAAAGATTAAGAAAGGAAGAATGAGAACGATTAATTAAAAAAGCTTGAAATTAAAATGATTAAGATTCAAATTACAAGATTAATGAAAAAGCTTAAAACATTTAAGAAAAGCTAGAGAGAGAAAGTAAATTACACTACTCCTACTCCTAAAACTAAACTATCCTAAAATGACTAACTACTCCTAATGACACATTAGGAGGGTATTTATAGTAGGAGTAAAATGTTGATGTTTTCTTCATTCTTCCTTCTTGTCTCGACTCGATTTAAATTCTTTGTCTTTCTCGACGTCATCTCGGGATTTGTCGATATAAATTGAACTCGTCTTATAATTTTCTTCTTTAATTAGACTTGGTTCTTCAACTTCATTAAACTTCAATCTTTAGACTTTTTCTTCGATAAATCTTCAGAAGGTCTTGGACTTCCGTTCTTTTAGCACTCTTAATCTTTTGACTCCGTCTTTTGTCTTTTTATTCGATAAAAGCCCGTGAAAGCCCGTGTTTTCTTCCTTTTTCATATTTTGGTCCTAAAACACAATAAAAACACAAACCACGCATAATTTCGACTTTTACGACATAAAATACACGTTTTGGTCTTGTTATTATTGGAAATAAGTGGTAAAAGGATAAGTGTTTTCACACTTATTAACTTCTGATTGCCGTTACTTTTTCTTATTTGGTAAATGCTTGTTTTTAAATTTTTTTGTTACTCTATTTGCCTGTTAATGCATTACTAATCGGCATGACTTGTATTTATGTTTAAGTTTTTTTTACGAAAATAAATTTTTGTAAGTTATTTCTTTGGTAAGTATTTGTTTGTATTTTTTTAAGCATGACAGTGGTTATTCAATGCTTTCTTTAGTGTGGTTAATTTTTTAATGCACGATTAGTCAGCATGACTTCAAATACACCTTTTTAACCTGAACTTATAAATGCATCTTTTATGAAAGGTCTAAAAATAGGTCTATGAAAAAGATGACATAAAAATGTTTTAAATCTTAGATATATTCACAATTTAATGAATGTATTGTGTGAAACTATTATGAAGTTTTTTAGAAAATTGATATTACAGTGAAAATAGGCTTATTAATTCAAAAAGTCTAAACCTTATTGACGTGGCATGAAATATACAATTCATAAGTATAAATATAAAATGCCAAGGTAAAATCTGGCAAATTTTTAATATGAATTGGATTATATGTTATTTTTTTCCATGTAATAAAAATTTTCATTTTCAGTTAACAGATTAGAATCTTGTGTTTACATGAATTATTGATACACTGTTAAAAATATATGCCGCCAAAGAGTGATTACTTAAAATTGATTCAAAGAACCAATAGCAATGTTTATTATATTCTCTAAATCCTTTTGTTTGCATTTATATGAATATTTTGAATTGATGCGTTTTTCAAATATCACTTTCTAACAAACTTAAACTTCACATATAAACACTAACACGATTAGTTTCAAACAAAAATACATGGTTTCTAACAAACTCAAATTTCATAAGAAAAAAGTAATGAAATAATTACAATGATATTTTTTATTAAAAACAACAATACAACTATGTTAAAACCACAAAGCTAAGAGCCAACATTAAAACCTAAGATTGTATCATCATTTGTCGAGTTATTAATCTTTATGACAACTTTAAATAATGCTTCTTTCACAAAATTAATGTATAACACAACATACAGAAGCAAGCTTAGCCACGTATCTCTTTAAGCTCGATGGTGAGTAAAGAGATTTGGCTTTTCACTTATTACTTCTTAGCTTTTTGCTTAGCATTGCTTCTTTTTGAAACCACTTTATTTAATGCAATTTCTTTGCCATGTAATAGTGCGATCTCTTTTCTGTAATATATTTTGTACACTAGCTAAAAGATCCGTGAAATTCACGGGTATTTTAAAAGAAACGTCAAAGAAGTTAGCAAATTACAAAGCATATTATGAAGCTGCTAGGTAAAAAATCCACATATGGATAAAGAATGTAAAGTACTCTATTAATGCGATCATACAAAAGTCACATGAAACACAATAGTAAATCATAAAAAACACCAATCCTTTATTATAGGAATGCGACATTTGCGTACATGTAGATGTAATCATAAATTATGGAGAACTTATTTGTAGACCACGTTGGTCGTGGTATTAGTGAGATTTCTGTCTTCGTCTTGAATACCTATCTTCAGTCCTTTTTTGCTCTTAACATGAGAGATGACCTCATATAGTTAGTCATGTGCAAAAACGGGTCTTGGCAAATACAAACCGACTTGCCCGAGAGATTGTCCTTGACTTTTTTTGATTGTCATCGCAAAAGAGACGGATACGGGAAACTGTTTCCTTACTATTTTTATCGGCAAACGTTTATTATACGGTGATATTCTCATTTTTCCAATAATTACTTGTTTACCAAAATGGTTTTCGTTGATTATAGTGATGTGGATGACACTTTTGAGAAACCGATCTACACGGAGTCGCGTTCCGTTGCATAGCCCATTTGTCTGATCAGTGTTTCGTAACAACATGATCGGAATACCATCTTTCAATTTAAGTTCATGGTTGGGTACGACGGAGAATTTCAGACTGCTCACGAACTCTGTAGAGAATACTGTTGGGTGTGCAAACCCAATATCCCACATCGGTTGAAATATAACTCAAAGTCAACATATAAGCTTGGTAGGGTACTCTTTCTATCACTAATTGGTTTTAGAATAGAACCCGAGTGGGCTTATATTTTGGACTTGATGAGATGCTCGGTCAAGGATTCCTACAAATACAAATTCTATACTTGAACCCATTTCTGACTTGCAAATACTATCGCAACTGTATTACGTGACTTCTTCGTCGGGAATAAATGACAAAAATTTCTCCTTGATAGTGTCGACAACCTCATTCGTAGGTGCAAGAATGGATTTTTCGGTGAAATAATTGTTTTTGTCAAGGTTATCCGACATATTTGGGTAAGTAAAGTCTATGATTGAGCCTATGGGGTCACTTGAATCTTTAATGAGCATTTCATCAGGTATTTCAATGTTAACCTCGCCATCGGTTGCTTCTCTAAGCTTACCATCTCCGAGAATCCATTCAGCAAAGTCTTTAATCTCATTGACATCTTCGGGCCGACAACCAATAGTGAGACACATATTTGCAGTTAAGCGCAAAACTTTACAATGGTTTCACAAGTAAGACTGTTTAACAATATCTTGCTAGGATCCTTTTGGAATGATGGGCAAGACGTGCCTGAAATCGCCACCAGAAACCACAGTCATGTTTCCGAATAGAGTGTCCATCGTGTCATACTTTGACTTACGCATAATGTCCCTTAATGATCTATCTAATTCCTCGAAGTAGTGTGTGTGAGTCATTGGTGCTTCATCCCATATAATTAGCTTGCATTTGCGCATCAATGCAGAAAGATCGCTTTGAGGATTACTGGAACATGTAGAAAGTTCATCAATACTGATGGAAATTTTGAAACATGATTGTGTTCCACCATTCATTTATAAAGATGCTATGCCGCTGGATGCCACATTCAAAACAACAGCACCTTTCCGTCTTATCCCAGCCGACAAGTGTTTTCGATAAGAAAGTCTTTCCAGTATCGCTAGACAAAAAACACCTTACATGTCTCGACGGAGTCCATGATGATGTCATGTACACCCTTTTGTTCTTCAATAAAACGACTATGTAGCTGCCAATACTCTCTTTGCAATTGTGTTGGATCATAATCTAACTCGTCATACACCAATCGATGTTCGTCAAGGTATGGCATCTCTTCAAAATTCCGCAAAGAGCTGTCGTGGCTGCGCATTAGCTCATCTATATAGAACAATGCAACATTTTTCGTTTCCTCGTCAGAAATGATCAAATATGAAAATAGAAAAATGCATGTTTAGTCAATACGCATACATATTTAAATAGGCATAACATATATACAAATGGCAAATTTCTACTCTTATCAAGTGATGTCAAAAATTTAATCAGTGAGAAAATATATTTATTAACCTATAATCAGTTTGTATACTTGAAACAAACTTTAAGGACTTTACAAACATAGAGGTACCGTAATAAATTGTATACGTGTAGTATTTTTCTAGTACATTAAACCGCATGTTTCAATTGATCACATAATTATTTTTTTAATTGTTTCTTAAAACATGTTTTTTATTTTTGTAAGTTAATTATGAAATGGATTTCATGACACAACTAATAGCAAGCTTTACAAACTTGTACAAATATATTATTTTAGGAAGGCTATTATTTTTGCAAGATTAATGAACTTGTAAAAAACATCATTTTATTAGAGTAAATAGACAGATAGATTTTTGTTATAAACTTTTCACGCCGAAATTATTTTTCTTTATAAACATTTTATTAAAACTTTCCTAAACAACTTGTAATTTTGAGACCTTTATAAAAATTTGTACACTCTGATGAACAATAAAAAAATGAAGGATAATTATTTTTTAATATGTTATCTTAAAGATACATAATTTTTCTTAAAAAATAATAATTATTTATAAAAACTCATGTTTTAACTTTTTTTATAAACACTGTATTCACCATCAGTTTAGAATTATTTATTTTTATAAAATCTATTTAAACTATTTTTTTACTAAATTCGCACAGTTGATATTTATAACATTTTTTAATAAATTTTTGACTGAATCTTTGTTAAATAATATTTTGTAAAAACTTTTTCATTCCCGAATTTTTTTTAAAACTTTCTTTAAAAACTCTTATTTTTGGAAATGCTATTAATAGCCATTTAATTTTGTTGCATTATGTTCTTGTACATTTTGACTAATTTAGGAAACGTTGCATTATGTTCTTGTACAATTAGGGTAATTTTGTTGCATTATGTTCTTGCATTATTTTTGGAAATGCTTTTAATAGCCATTTAGTTTTCTATTATTAAAAGGTGAAATAATAAATGTGTTTATATGCCACGTGTCAAAGTGAAAGGCTTAGTTATATTTGGGAAAAAATTATTATATTGCTGCTTTAATAGTTATACAATCGCTGCTTTAAAGAGCTGTACAAAACTGTGTTATATTAAATATAATAGATTATTATGTTATAGTAGTAGATATAGTAAGAGCATCTAGTATCAGAGGTTTTAATAGATAAAATTCATGAAAAGTTTTATCTTTTGTTTCAACCACATTAAGCTTCTAGTTTATATTTATGTGACATGAATAAATATATGATCTTAATCTATTTACAATTTAATAATATATGTGTAATAAGCTTCTAATTCTTATTTATGTGGCATGAAAATTTATACATAATGATGAGTTAATAATATTAAAAGTTTTATAAGTTTTTGACTTAACATGTTATAAACTTATTAATAATTTTTATCATAGTGAACGATCTAACTTGTTATGATTTACTTGCCAACAGATATTTAGATTAAAAAGCAGCTAGTTTGATCATTTATAAGTAATAGGCAATTTCATATATCACTTTATTTCTAAAATTAATTTAAAAAATATTCAATCATGTTTAAAAATTATTGTATATTGTGTATTTAACAGTTGCAATTTAAGTATATATGAAATTAATTTGGTAAGTAAGGTGATATATATATATATTTGAAATACTTTTAATTCATGTATTAAACTTTGTACGGGTTAAAACATATATAATTTTTTATATTGATTCACTTCAGTGTGATATATATATGAAGCTATTAAATTAAAATTGTTCATATCTGTTGTTCCCTGAATTAATCACTTCATTATGGTTGATTTGATAAAAATAGATAGAAAAGAGATGAAGTTAGAGAAAGAAAGTAGCGAGAATATGTGTGAAACTTGGTGAAATTAGATTAGAGAAAAATGAAAAGATCAAACCTCCTAACATGCTAGGAGGGTGCTTATATAATCCACCCACATGCGGTCTTTTTTTGGACTATATTGTTTTGAGCCGAGTTTGAATATATGCTTAGTACTTTCAAAAAGGTCTTTTAAGCTAGTCATCAAGCTCGTATTACATGACTATCCTACTATCTATTACAACGTTATAATAAACGATACATAATAAACCTATAACTGATTATTCTTGTTTGACTCAATATTTTGAGGCTAACAATCATTGTATCAAAATTAATTTAATACTATCACCATTTAAGTTTGATTTTCAAAGACCTTTTTTTTTAACTTTAACTTTAAATAATTTTTTTTATTAAATAATATTGGATAAAAATTATATTAATAAAATTATGTTTAAAAATTAATTAATTCATATAGTTTAAATACATAAATTGTGTTTGTAAGGAAAAACGCGGCAACAAACAAATGACATATGACAAAGCGTAGCCTTCATTCTACTACGCTACGAAAAGGTTACGAAATCACTTAGCTCGACGTTAGGAGAGTCAAGGGGGAACGCCATACCTACATAGAAGAACCACTGTTCGCTGACTTTCTAAGGTCTAACCTTTCGCCTCCTACTGAAAAGGGGCAATTAGCTTTGCACCACTG
Source organism: Glebionis coronaria (assembly GCA_025667525.1). Taxonomy (NCBI): domain Eukaryota; kingdom Viridiplantae; phylum Streptophyta; class Magnoliopsida; order Asterales; family Asteraceae; genus Glebionis; species Glebionis coronaria. The sequence goes on along the minus strand of CM046876.1, from coordinate 211,900,629 downwards.
ATAGACTACTTAAGATTCAATTCAAAAGGCCCTACTTAGTTTCGCAAGCCTTTGTCATTGTCAGTCAACTAAGTAGGGCCTGAGGCCCCCTGTGAATCCGTAAATCTGAGGAGCATGCCGCAACAAAAGAATGGTCCCCTATGCATTTCATTCTTTCCGGAAGGGTAAAAAAGAAGTACCCCCCCCCCCCCCATCATAGTGAACCTCTCCTTGTGATCGGGATGATGAAGGTGAGTGGCAAAGTCTGGTTCAACTAAGGAGTAGGTCGTCCTATCTGATAGAGCGGGTAATGCTCAAATTCTTTTTTTCTTGGGGTTGACGCCGAGAAAGACTAAAGATGGGAGAGCACGCACAGACATCCTCGGGAAAGCACTAATGAACTACGACATCCCTGACACTTATGCGGTGAGATACCAACCATCCGATATCGCCCACAAAGCTAAGAGGCCACTGGCACCGAATAATACCCATAAAGAACGCTAACCGCCACCGGCATCTGATGCCATCCGATAAGGGAGAACTCTTTCGGCAAAGAATTTGACCAAAAAGCCCGATTCGAATCATTATGCTCTATAAAAGGAAAAAGAGAAGCTCAAATAGAAAACAACACTACTGCTAGTAAGATAGCGATCCAGGCAAGCGCCAAAGAAAGAAGGGGGCAGAAGCAAGCGCAAGAATCAATGCAGGGCAGGATCGAAGAGCTTAGACAGCAAGCAAGCGAGAAGGAATCCCTCAAAGGCACTGAGGCAAGGTCTTTCACGTTGACCCGGCCCGACATGACGTTTACTGTGAATCAAGTCTTTTCTTTGAGTAAAGCCAAAGCCTTTAGCGACTAGCCTGACCTTTTCCTCCTAAGAGGAATCACGACCACCACATTCCCTTAAAACCTGGTAGTGAGCCTGTGAGTGTAAGGCCCTACAGATACCCCCACATCCAAAAGGCTGAGATAGAAAAATAGGTCAAGGAGATGTTGTTAAGTGGTATTATCAGGGCAAGTGTGAGTTCTTATGCCTCTCCAGTGTTGCTGGTGAAAAAAAAGAATACCTGGAAATTTTGCGTGGATTATCGAGCACTCAATGCCATTACCATTAAAGAGAAATTCCCCATCCCAATAATTGAGGAATTGCTTGATGAATTACATGGTAGCAGGAGATTTTCGAAGCTTGATTTTCGAAGTGGTTACCATCAGATTCGGGTGTTTGAAGATGATATACACAAGACTGCATTTCGAACTCACCAGGGCCATTACGAGTTTAGAGTTATGCCCTTTGGTTTCACTAATGCTCTAGCCTCATTTCAGGCTTTAATGAATGAGGTTTTCATGGATTATATGAGGAAATTTGTACTGGTTCTTTTCGATGACATCTTGATTTACAGTGACAGCCTAGATAGCCACTTGCAACACTTGAGGATAGTGTTTGAAACTTTAATACAACACAAGTTGTTTGTGAAGAAATCGAAATGCTCTTTCGGTCAGGCAAGGTTAGAGTATTTCGGGCATGTGGTGAGCAGTGAAGGGGTATCAGCAGATAAAAGCAAGATTGACAGCATGTTGAGCTGGCCACAACCCACTACTGTCAAGGGGTTAAGAGGCTTTCTGGGTTTAACAGGCTATTACCGAAAATTTGGAAAGGGGTATGGGGTTATCAGCAAGCCACTGACCAATTTACTGAATAAAGATAGCTTCGCCTGGAATGAAGAAGCAGCAAGGGCTTTCAGTCGTGTTCTGATGCACACCAAGTCTTTGTCACAAGTTCTGAGTGAAGTTGTGCTCGTTCTTGTGCACCTCTGCTTGGATATGATCTACCATGTGACATATGCGACTTTTGTCTTGCGAGTGATTGCTGCTCACGTGCGCGGGCATCTACTGATTCACTTGATGACTGATGCTCGGCCACTGCTGCTGCTACTACAGAGTCTTCTTCTCCTTGGGGGATGTAGTTACATGCTCATGAGACTACTGTAGTCGACTTAATAGTGATGTACTTTGTAATATACTTTTTGCTACCCCAAAGGAGCTTTCTAGCTACTGATCTCCTCGACCATCTTCCTTCTAATATAAAGGAAAGAGCTTTCCGAGAGCCCCTATGCGCCCTTCCACTTGCAGAGAGTCCTGCCGATGTAGCTCTTGTTCTTCTTCCTTATCGAGGTCTTCCCTTTCCCAATGAAAGTTTCATTCAAGTCGTCACCTTAGCGAAAGCACTAAGTAAGCAAACTACCTTAATTCAATATGAAAGCGGCTGAAAAGAAAGCCATTTAACGATAGTTAGGCGAGGATACCTTAGTTCCAATCGTTTGAGGAAAGTCGGCATTCTTAGTTGAAAGGAAAGGACTTCTACCATGAACGGACTCTTTGCCTTGGGGAAATCACTTCCTTGGCTTACTAATGACCATTTCGAGAAGAACCTATTTGAAGTCTAATGCCACATCTTGCCCAGCTTGCTCATCAAAGAAGTGCGCCAAAAGTGGGGGGAGAGGTATCTATCATATTCTCTTATAATAGGAGCACGCCTGCTTTTAGGAACTCTCTTTCCGAACATCTTTGCCCATCAGTAATGGCGTAGGAGAGAGAAGTGACCCTCTAGGTAAGGTTTTGGCCGGCTTCCCTGCTCGTTTTCCAGTAAATGGATATGCGCCGATTGAAGGATCGGTTGCCTTCGTTGTTGTGCTATCTAAATATGTTCCGATTCCCTTACGAGTCTTTTCGGCTAACCAAAGTAGATCGGCTCTCATCTAAGAGAATGGAAAAAAGTACACACCCAAGGAGGCCCACCTGGTGAAAGGGAAAGTCCCCTTCTTCGATCTGAGATCTCACTGTAATCGCATGATACCTTCATCCTTAAGCAATTTTCCCAGCAATTCTCCCCGATGCGTGTAAAGAAGAACTTTCTCTTCGGGAGGGTTAAAGAAAGCCGGGCTCTTTCTAAATCAAAAAAATAATCATCTTAGCCCTTGTGCACCAAAAGACGGAGTACATCCCAAATAAGAAGTTCCGGAAAGCAAGCTCGGCTTGACAAAATAGGAGATTACATCCATTCGACCCTTCAGGATAGGAAATGCGTCGGTTCGCCCTAAACTACCCACAGAATGGTAATCCGAGGAAATGAGATTAGCTTAACTCAAGAAGGTCCTTAGCGCCACCGGCTCGACCTTAACAACTAATTGCCTCGCCCCGATTCCCTCGAAAACTTGGTCTGCCAAGTCTATTGAAATAACATCGAGATGCTCAGGGTGTTAAGGACTTTCAAAATAGGAGTGAATGTATACTTTACGGTATAGCCTCCAATAACCGTTATGTCGATAAGGAATCACAGATTTACAGGATTTCTTCTACTGCTCTTAAGGACGAGGTAGTTTTGATGGGATTAGCCCGTGCGATTTTCCAGTTTAACTATTACTACAATATAGAACTAGATGGGGTAGTCGAAAATTTAGCAATGGAGTATTTTGATAGGATCCTTTCTATTAGAAAATCTACTCGGTTGTACCGTATTAGGATCAGGTTTCCTCTATTAGGTGGTGCCATTTCTAAGACTCGGGTTTTAGAGATTGTCAGCCGCCATATATCTACTGATTCTATAACATTTCAATTAGTTAAAAAATTTCTATATAACACTTACCAGAACGAAGAAGGGCAGAATTTACTTTTGGATTCGATTCCTGATTTAGGGGATATTACTGTAGCATTTGAAGATCTGCTTATGTTTGAAATATTTGACAAGGCTTTCACCAAGAGGTTTCCAGGTATTAGGTTTTTTAGATACCTCAATGAAGTTGTTATAAATTGTACTAATTTGCATGATGAACTAACCTTCAGCGAGATTGGTGGGTATACTCTATTGAAGCAACTCGATCTTCCTGGTGAAATTGTTTCTATAGGACCAGGTGATGCTCCTCTTGAGTTGTATAACGATATCTATAACTTGTATATCGATAGGGATAATAGTGTTATAGCAAGTAGAATGCAAGATTCAAAGGGCACAGTCTAATAAGCGCCTGAAGTGTGGGGACTAGAGCTTGCACAATGGTGGGATTACTAGATCCCCGGTGGGCTTATAAGGTTCCGTTAAGCCATAATATATGATCGTTACATGGTTTACATTGTTTTGACGTGTACGCTATGATTTTAATTATTTTACTTAGGTTGATTTTTTTCCACCTCTTGTTCTCTAGACCTTCTAAGTTATTTCATTTCAAAGTGTATATTTGATCTAGAGAGGTTCATCTTGATTTTCAGATGTATATTTGTCTACCTTTGCTGTCATTTTCCTTCTAATGAAAACTACCATACGAAGTAAAGTTATCTTAGAGCAAGGGCAGCGGTTGGCTACTGGCTGTTAAGCCGTTGGCGCCACCTTCCCTTTGGCGCACCGTACCAGGCCTCGCGCCAACCATGCTCGCGCCAGCGGTAACTGCTCACGCCAACCCCTTTTTTTTCTTTTTTTGGGTTTATAGCCGTTGGGCTGGAGGTGTTTTTAAAAAAAAAATTGATTTTTCTAAAAAGTAGCCGTTGGGCTAGGCTGTTCAAAAAACTAGCCGTTGGCATCGTATGCCCCTCCCGGGAACTAGTTTATTTATTTCCGTTATGTATTTTTCTTATTTTAATTTTCTGTAATGTTTTTTTTATTGTAATGTTTTTTTTATTAATGAAGTTTTTATTTAAGTTAATTTTTGTGAAAAAAAAATAAAAAAATTATTTTCGTTGACACCAGAAATTCTGGTGCCAACGGTTACCCGTGAAATGTGGTGCCAACAGGAATCTGGTGCCAAATGCCCAGAATCCTACGTAGCGCCTTTGACACCACAATGTCGTGCCAACGGCACCCAACACTCTTAGAAGAACTAATATTGCCTTTGCAAAAAAAAAAAGTTCAAAATTGATGAATGGCGCATGTTGTTATTGTACCTCCTCACTTTTGAGTTACTGAGTATGAAAATGATAGATGAAGATGTCCATCCTTATGCAAATAAAAAATTAAAAATGAAGCACTTAAAAACTTCTTCCAAATTTAAGCATGACTGATGAATGACGAAAACCAATATATACTTATTATTAATGCATTTAATTATGGTTATAGCTTGAAACTACAGCCACGAAAAGCAGGAAAATTAGGAAAATACACAAAATATGAACCAAATTGTGTCCATAAGAGAAAACCTTAATAAGTCAAAGATGAGAATCAAATTGTGTCCATAAGAGCAGTTAACTTCGAGTAGTTATTTATTCTACTTCATAAGATCAAACTGAATTTCTAACAATAGTAAAATAGGCTCGTATGGTACACCACACCAATATAACCAAGTTGAAGGGGACACACTTTCGAGCAAAAAAATGTGAGCATCGGTACCTCTGTTCATAATGTAAAACAAAAGCACCAAACATAATAACACCCTTCAGCAAAATTAAGGATCAGAAATAAGAAAAAAAATATATGAAATCATGTATTACACCTTTGCGATCACATCAACTGTGTCAAGACTCGACAGCAACAAAAAAAAAACAGAAAATCCATGTTAAAAAGGACTCGATTAACAACCACTCATTCTACTAAATAGAAAAATGCCATCAGTGCCTACCATAAGGATCCGCATTTCCTGCGATCTAAAGTGCATCTGAGTTGGCAAGATCAGCAGTTGTTGGTGTCATAACTAATATTAGACAGTTAGGAAGGTTAATGTGCGACATTATCATCTTCCTAATATGATCTTCATTATTGGCCGGTTGGTCACCAAAAGGAAATTTTGTTTTTAAAGCTTATGGTGTGGCATCATATTGTGCATATTCCATCGGTTTTGATGCTTCAAAGTGTCTGATGGGCCACACTTCTGTTTTAGAACCATTGGTGTTAATTTCGTATAGAAATTTGGTGTACTATTACAGCTCATGTTTTAACGCTTTTAGTTGTACGATAAATGATTTTTTACGCTTAGTGCCTTGAAAGGAAGAAGACTACTTTTACTTTTAAACCTTCGCTAATAACCTTCGTTTTCATCAAAGAACAATAGCACATAATTCATGGTTCTTAACCTCGTCGTCTTGTTTATCAATCCTTGCACTGACTTGTAATTCATAACTTTGAAACTAAACTGAATCTCATCATTTTGATTAAACGTATTTGGCCAACAAGTGGGAATTCATATCCTTATCTATGTCCAGCAAGAGCCATACCCCAACCCCAACCTCACCCGCCTCCTATCATCATGACGATATTCCTTATAATCGTGACTTAGTAAAAGAAAACACATATGAAACAGAGCTGACGAGTAGTTCAGATTGACAATACATATGATAATCCTTATTGTATTTAAGATATTTTATAAGGAAAAATGAAACAACAGTAACTTCTAAAGACATAAAAGAATAACCTTATGATCAAGGAAAATCGACTTGAACTTCCAAATTTTTGCCGGTGGAGACCTGCATATACCATTAATAAAAAAGGAAACGATCAACAAAGTAATCCATATAAGGTCGTAAAACCCTGATGAACTACGTTTATTATATGTTTAGTTGTAAATAGGCAGCATGACTTAGATATTATGCCACCTTAGCATTTTCCCTATAGCAAATGCATTTTCAGATATTAGTTTTAATATGCGCTGTGTGGTGCATCGTTGTCTTTACAGTTAATTTTTTTCCACTCTTTTGTCGCACCCTAGCTTGTAGAGGCTACAGGCTTCCTTGACCCCACTGCCCAAAATTGATGTTTGCTTTTTGCTGATGTGCAGGCACATGCTGCTTATGCTGTGTTAAATTTCAGTCAGAACTAAGATAAAACTCTTGATGTAAAACCCGCATGATTTTATCATGAATAGTACCCTTACGATCGTATGTACATGATTTAAACTTTCCTTATTTAACACGTTTACGTTTCACGAATAAGATTTACAAGTATTACGTACGTGTTATTACACGATAAGTATTTAATACGTATTAAGACACGATAATCATTTCAACAATAATTATAATCACGAACATACGAACATGAAATCATGAACGTTTATAATCACGAACTTAATATTACGTATTTACGTATATTTATTACGATTACGAATAAATATATTACGACACGAATGATAACTATATAAAACACGTAAACACGACACGAGAACACGTATAATAATTAGACACGGAAAACAATGGGTTACCCCTTGTGGGCCCCTCTTACCCGCGGCATAGACACTAGAAAGGGCCAAGCCCACTTTGAATTTTATTAAAACAAGAAATAAGGGAAATCATATTTTCATAATCACAGAAAAATTAGAAAATATCAAAACCCTAATCTCTCTTTTCTCGCCTCTTGGCCGCCGGGTACAAACACACAAAAAGGGTGTGTTGGTTGATTTTTGGTGATCAAATCTTGCAAGAGTGTTCGTGTTTTTCATCATTTATTGTTTCACGTATTCGGTAAATTATTAAACCCCTTTTCTTTTATGTTTTTATTTAATAAAAACACATGAAATCATAAGGTTGTAATACACAAGTTAACATGACATGTAATTAATCATGGGGGTAAATAAATCATGGTTTTTAGGGGTGTTTGTTTCGTCTGACGCAAAGAACCAAGACCAAAACGTCTTGGCTTGCTTTTGTTCGCACCAACAACCGAGACCAAGAGGTCTCGGTGTGGGCTGTGATGTTCGCTCGCAAGAACAAGGGACCCCGACCTCGGTCGGGGTGTGGTTTGGTGTTTGATTGGGTCTTGGCAGAAACAAGAACACCACCGGCATAAGCCGGTGGCTAAATAAGGAAAGCAGGGGGAACAGCAGCCGCGACAGCAGGGGAAACACCGGCTAGCCGGTGGGAACTTTGCCCAGCTGGCGGCTTTAGCCGAGAGACCAGGGGAAACCACCGGCACAGCCGGTGGCTGTTTTGTGAAAATAGTGGCAACCGGTCAAGCTAGTTTTGCCACTGTTAAGGGTGTGTTTTTTTGGGCGGTTAATGGGTTAAACCGGTCCGGTTCACGACATGTTTAGATTAAAACACAGGTTCAGTTCATGGGTTTGTTTTTGGAAAGTTATGTAACACTCTCAATTTTCGTATCGGTACAGCGGAAGGGTCTTTTAGAGTGTTACGGGATAGCACAATAACTTCAATCATAGACAACACATAAAAATGGTTGTACAAGGTTCAACATACATTCCTTCGATAAAAAGTTTTAAAGTGTACAACAGGTCCCAAATTATACAGGTCATTAAGTTTACAAAACATAGATCGAATGAACATTTTTATTATTATGTGGGCCATCAGAGTCGATCTCCATCCGGATTACCTTCAAGCACCTGAGATAAAAACATGCAAAAATCATATCAGCGAATGCCGAGTGAATTCATAGAGTTTAATAAAACCGTTATATAAAACAATCGTTGAAATCAAAACACAAGTAAAATATCAAAAGTAAGTCCTTGTATTGCTAGTCAGGCAATATATAAATCAAGCATACATCTTAAACCGTCCATGAGACCGTAGCCTCAATATTACCATTATAGGTAATATTATTATCATTATTAGCATCGTTATCACATCAGATATTTAGATTACATTTAGATTATTATTAGCCGCATGACATTGTTACCTTACTATCAAAACAACGGGCTGCGAACCCGACAAACAATTTTCCCATCTAAGTTAGCGTGTCGTCACAAAAATCACGCTATGTAAATTATCTCATACATAAATTCGCTTACCAATCAATGTGGTACGACGGGGATCAACCGTCAAGGCGCGAGCTGGGGTGATCGTCCCCAAATAGTACTATCATATGCATAAGCGTCTACCAAATCCCGGTAGTTCACAATTCATGCTAATAGGACTTTGAGTGACATAACCTAACTACTAATAATCCTTTTTATCTCGTTTATAGGGTCATAGCATCATTCGGGTCCATATCATTAAGCATACCATCGGGACTACTTGTGTTCTATTTTTATCAAAAACTAGCATGTTATCTCCCTCGCAGGTTTACAAATCATTTTATAAACATTTAAAAGAGTGTGAGGCTATGAACTCACGTTGATAATGAAAGGCGGATTATCGGCTACGGGCGTGCTTCGGTCACGGAAACCTATATAAATAATAATCGATTTTAGACTTTTGTCCAATGACTTTATCAATATAAAAAATATACATATGATGATTTTGTACATATGATGATGATCAGGTGGGTTTATATATTCTTATTTACTCATTTTAGTGTTTATGTATTAGTAACTTTTTACTAGTTTACTAGTTTTATCTATTTACATGTTTTAGGTCTAATATGCCTATTATAAGTTCTTTAACTTGTATTAATCCATTTTATTCTTGTATTATCAGTATTTATACTTTACATGTTGGGCCCAAATGGGTTAAGCCCAATAAGTAATTTGTATAAGTGTTTAACTTATTTAGTTAAATTATTAGTCCAATATACTAACTTAGCTCGTTAATGTCCGTATGTCCTATAGTTCGGGTTTTATCGGTTTTTACTTTTATTAGATACTTATATATCAGTATATGACTTTTAAAAACTTTACATTAGACGGGTTTGATCGTCTAAGTTTTAATTGGCGAAAAACGTTAATCTTACGGTAATAGCCGAAAAAGTCGTAAAAATCATGTTTATAGTTTTTATAACTTATAAATCTTATTCAACTACCATTTTTATAAAGTGTCCATTTGTTTAACCTTATACATATTTATATAAATGAAATTCATAAGTTAGTGGGTTTTAATTTCACATTTTATACTATATTATTTGAGTGCTTATATAATAGTATTAAACATTAATTCTTCAAAATCTGATTTTTAGTTTCATCTTCACCATTTTTATCATATCTAGAGTTCTATAAGGAGATAGAAGCGCATTTTTGGATGGAATAAACTTCATATTATGTGCTATAATTAAGTTAGCTATAGCTACTGCTCATTCTATGTATAACTATTCTTAACAGTCCCTATAAAACAGACTATTCAGATTAGCACACTCATCTTGTTTTGATCATATCTCACTCATTTTGATGATTCCATTGCATGGCCAACTCTCACATGTGTATGACATCTTATACTTACTGTAAATGGATTCCACCATGCAATTTTATTAGTTTAAGTCTTGGTTACTTACTGTTTTTATACAGCCAACAATTTAAGCATGATTTTAGCCTTGTTTCTTATGGTTATTCATCTTTTTAAGCATATTTATCAACACTTGATCCCCACACAACATTTTTTTCATCATATATTCATCATATACATATACAACAAGAAAGAAAATACATTTGATCTTTACAAAAATAACAAGAGAAATGGAAAGGATGATCTTCTTTACCAACCAAGATTATATCTTGTTTTTGGAAGACAACAACTTGATTAACACCAAATACATCTCCAATATCATCAATCACCAAGATAGTTTGTTGAGAAATTAGCCCTAGGACACAAGCAAATCACCTCCTTTGTTGTTAATATGGCCACCAATCAATCAAGGCTTCAAGGTTTCTCCATGATATGGCTAGATAACATGTAACTTGTGGCTAGAAAAGATCAAATGAGGTGTAGGATGGTGGAGTGGGACGGAAATGGGAGGAGTGGGAGAGAGTTTGTAAGTTGTTTGCATGGATGAAATGGAAGCTAATGGGAATGGTTAGTGGTTTTGTAGGATGAGTAGCTTCAAAATGAAGCTAAGCTTACAAGTGTAAGCTTATAGCTTACAAGGGTGCCACATCAAAGATGTGGTGTCCCTTTTGGGCCGTCCCATAGATAGTGGGGTGGGATAAATTAGTTTGTCCCATCCCGCTAATTTACGGGTATTCCTCGATTCTAGTTTCCTCGATTTGCGTGCCCTCGGGTCGTTTTACGAAAAACGTTTTTATAAATTATGAATCAACAGCACAAAACGAATCTAATAAAAATTGTCTCATCAAAAACGGAGTTCAAAAACGTAAATACGTAATCCTAAGGTTTCCGGTTTAGTCGTAAAGGACGCTGAATTATGCACGTAAGCCCAAATTTAAATTCGTAAATTGTGAGTTCATCAACCAACACAAAAATAAGTTTCAAAATATTATACGAGAAAATAATTCACTACCTGAAAATGTTAGATTGTCACGGCTTTTCCTCCTAAAATGGATCAACGTCCTCGTGATCCATTTCATTTTGATGTCCGTTTCTTATTGAAATCAAAGAGGTGCGGATATTTCTTCCACATTTCATCCTCTCGTTCCCAAGTATATTCCGGTCCATGCTTTGAATTCCATCGGATCTTGACAATAGGTATCCGACTTTGTTTCAGTTGCTTTACCTCACGATCCATAACCTCTACGGGTTCTTCGATAAAATGCAACTTCCCATCTATTCGAATCTTATCCAATGAAATTTTCTCATCACTCACTTCTAGACATTTCTTCAGATTAGATACATGGAATGTGTTGTGAACACCATGAAGTTCTGGGGGTAACTCTAGTTTGTAAGCCACCGGACCTACTCTAGATAAAATCTTAAAGGGTCCAAAACGCCTTTCCGTGGCGATACTTTCATCATTACTCGGTCACCCACTTTAAAATCCATCGGCTTCCGCCGCACATCCGCGTAACTTTTCTGTCTACTACGGGCAGTCAACAACCTATTCTTAATCTGAACTATCATCTCCGTAGTCTCCCGGATCAATTCCGGTCCCGTGAGCTGGGTATCCCCAACTTCACTCCAACATAAAGGAGATCTACACTTCCTACCATACAAAGCTTCAAACGGTGCAGCCTTAATACTAGAATGGTAACTATTGTTATACGAAAACTCTGCTAAAGACAAATGTTTATCCCAATTCCTTCCAAAATCTAACACACAAGCTCTCAACATATCTTCTAGTGTTTGTATCGTTCTTTCACTCTGCCCATCGGTCTGGGGGTGATAAGCAGTGCTCATGTCGAGATTCGTTCCCAAAGATCTTTGGAGAGATTTCCAAAAATTCGATACGAATCTAGGATCTCGATCTGAAATGATCGATACAGGAACTCCATGCTTGCATACAACATTATCAAGGTATATACGAGTCAGCTTCTCTAGTGAGAACTGCTCTTTAACCGGAATGAAGTGTGCTGATTTGTTCAGTCTGTCGACAATAACCCAAATCGAGTTGTTTCTAGATGATGTTCTAGGAAGCTTGGTGATAAAGTCCATCGTAATTCGCTCCCACTTCCATTCAGGAATCTTTGGCTGTTGAAGTAATCCCGACGGCTTTTGATGTTCAGCTTTGACTCTAGCACAAGTCAAGCATTAAAGAACATACATAGCAATATCAGCTTTCATATTCGGCCACCAGTACAACTTCTTCAAATCATGGTACATCTTATCAGATCCCGGATGAATGGAATACTTAGAATACTTAGATTTATGGGATTCTAACATAATCAAATCTCTTAAGCCTCCAAACTTAGGTATCCACATATGACCTCTTAAGCATTTCACTCCATCAGCTCTAACCTCTAAAGGATCTCCTTCTCCTCGGAACCCTTCATTAACAAAGTTTTCTTTCTTACAGGCTTCTATTTGCGCATTTCTAATTTGCTCAGGCAAATTATTGTGCACGGTCAAGACTAGAGAACGTACCCTGATAGGCTCTCTATCTTTCCTACTTAACGCATCGGCAACAACATTGGCTTTTCCTGGGTGATATTTTATATCACAATCATAATCACTTAACAATTCTATCCATCTTCGTTGCCTCATGTTCAATTCCTTCTGATCGAGAATATACTGTAGGCTTTTGTGATCGGTGAATACCGTACACTTGGTGCCATACAGATAATGTCTCCATAACCTAAGAGCAAAGACTACAACTCCTAACTCAAGATCATGAGTAGTATAATTCTCCTCATTCTTCCTTAATTGCCTAGAAGCATAAGCTATCACTTTCTCTCGCTGCATCAAAACAGCTCCATAGCCTCTAAGAGATGCATCACAATACACTATAAAATCTTCACTCCCGTCGGGTAATGATAAAATTGGCGCACTACATAATTTTTGCTTCAATGTCTGAAATGCTCCATCTTCATCACTTCCCCAAATGAAAGGTCTCTTCTTCTGGGTAAGCTTAGTCAAGGGTTTAGCTATTAAAGAAAATTGTTTAATGAATCGCCTATAATAGCCAGCCAATCCTAAGAACTGTCGCACTTCCGTCGGTGTTGTCGGTGCAGACCAATTCTTAATGGCTTCAACCTTTGCAGGATCAACATGAATTCCATCCTTGTTAATCACATGACCAAGAAATTACACAGAATCTAACCAAAAATCACATTTCGAAAACTTAGCATACAACCTTTCATCCTTTAACAAATTCAAAATAATCCTTAAATGTTCTCTATGTTCGTCTTCATTCTTAGAATAGATTAGAATATCGTCAATAAACACAATCACAAATTTATCCAAGTAGGGCTTGCACACTCGATTCATTAAATCCATGAAAACCGCAGGTGCGTTAGTTAACCTAAATGGCATTACTTGAAATTCATAGTGTCCATAACGAGTTCTAAATGCAGTTATAGGAATATCTTCTTCACGGACGTGAAGTTGGTGATATCCTGACCGCAAATCTATCTTAGAATACACACTGGATCCTTGTAGTTGATCAAACAAATCATCAATCCTAGGTAAAGGATATCGATTTTTAATTGTCAACTTATTCAGTTTGCTATAATCAATGCACATACGGAAAGATCCATCCTTCTTCTTAACGAACAAGACTGGAGCTCCCAAGGCGACGAGCTCGGTCGAATAAAACCTTTATCAGAAAACTCCTTAAGTTGCTCAGATAACTCCTTTAATTTAGAAGGGGCCAATCGGTAAGGCGCACGTGCCACCGGTGCAGCACCAGGAATTAAATCGATTCGAAACTCTACTTGCCTTATCGGTGGAAGTCCGGGTAAATCTTTAGGAAATACCTCAGGAAATTCAAAAATAATAGGTACATCTTCCAATTGTTTCTCCCTAGACTCATTCCCGGTCACTTGAGCTAAGAATAACTCGTAACCGTTCCTGATGTACTTTTGGACTTTAATACATGAAACGATTTTCAAACGGGATTCACCTCGATTACCATCAATTACTAACGTCCTATTCCTAAGAGGAATCTTAACCTTCTCTCTCCACATAAAATAGTAGCATTATTCAACGACAACCAATCCATACAAATAATAATATCAAAACTACCTAATTCTATCAACATCAAATCAATCAGAAAGGAATAGTTCAAGAGATTTAGAGAGCATCCTTCTAATAGCTTATTAGTTTTCACTAATTTACCATCAGCCAATTCCACCTCGTAACTGGTATTTATCTCAACAGGTTCAATGTCAATAAGGGCACTAAATTTAGTGGATACAAAGCTCCTATCAGCACTCGAATCGAATAAGGCAACAGCATAATGATTGTTGAGTAAAAACGTACCAGTAACGACATTCGGATCCTCTTTCTTCACCTCGATTGTTCCAAGTTGATAAACACCACCCTGGGGGTTTCTTCCAGGTACAATCGCTTTCAACTTGGGGCATTCCGATTTCCTATGACCTTCTTCATTACAGTTAAAGCAAATGGTTCCATTCTTACACCTTTCAACCTTGTGTCCAAGCTTTCCGCAATTTTGGCACTTCCAGCAGTTCCCAGTATGCCTCTTGTTGCCACACTTAGGACATCTATCATCGTTGCGCGGTGTGTTGTTGGTAAGAGCATTTGCATTCCCCTTTCTCTGGTTCTGACGGCGATTGAAATTCTTCCTATTATCACCTCTATCTACACGATCACCATCTCCCTTTCTTTTCTCACCAACACGGGCTTCATCTTCCCTATCCTGAATTATCTGTCCAATGAGTTGGTAAGCCATTTGAACTGCATCATCAATGGTCAGTGGTTTAGATGATTTCACGTCCCCCCGGATATTCTTGGTTAACCCTTTAATATATTATTTAATTCGGATCTCTTCGGGTTCCACCAATCGAGGACATAGCAAGGCCAACTCATGGAATCGGTTTGTGTAACTATCAATGTCCACACCTTTCATTCTCAGATGAATCAACTCTTGTTCTAACCTAATGATCACACTACGAGGATATAATTCCAAAGTCATCCACTTCTTAATTTCAACCCAAGGAGTAGCATTAGCAGCATCAATACCCATGAAAGCAATTCTCTAGTTCCACCAAGTCAACGCACGACCTTTAAGAGTAGCCATAGCAAAAGTCACTTTATCTTCCTCCTTACACTTACTAATCTGAAACACCGACTCAATCTTCTCAATCCACTGGCTTAATCCTACAGCACCTTCAGTTCCATTAAAAGGTAGAGGTTCACACTTCATGAACGTCACATAAGTACAGCCACCAACTTCAGGTGCATTAGTTCCAAGTCCTCCTATATTTCCTCCAGCATTAGCATTCACATTATTAGCATTCACATTCACATTAGTACCACCAATTCCACTACCGCCAGATCCACTACCGCCAGCTTCATTTATAGCATTTTCCATAAATTCAGTCATAGATGCGGTAACTTGCTCCGTAATAATCCTACGTACATCATCCTCAGTTACAACTTTCTTGGGCGGCATAGTTCTATAATTTCACAATTTCAAAATATTAAGCATTCACCAATCGAGGGATTCATATAATATGGATTGAATTCATAATCAAGATACAAATAAGGCACAATATGGAATTCAAGACAAGATACATATTTCATTCGATTTGAAACAAAAGCATTGTCTTAGTTACATCCCATATCAATGTTCTAGCACTATACATACTCAAAGTTCGTGCCAGGTCTACTACTAACAAGTCGGTTCAGTCAAAGTTACAAAAGGTACAAAAGATACAAAGGTCACTACTAAACACAGACTGGTCTACTGAGAACCGCCAGATGGTCCATCATCCATCGTCTTCTGTATCTTTGTCGGACGATCACTAGACACATCTTCAGCTGGGCGCTTACGATCACTCCTCTTTCAACCATGTCAGCATAAAATCTACTATTCCAACCCACAGATATATTCAACTCCTTCTCAGCTTTCTCACGAGCTACATTCAACTGAATCTCCATAGAATTCACCTTTTACTTCATAGCAGCAAACTCACCACTTTCTAACACTGATAACCTCCTAAAAGCCTCATTCAAACCACGCTCTACATTAGTCAAATCCAAACTAAGCAATTCCCGCTCTTTCTCACCAACCTTAGTCTTCGACTCCAAATAAGCAACATGAGTCTGAACAACACCTAATCCAATCTCTGTCATACTACTCTTAACACGGGAAGCATCTAGATCACGTCTCAAGGCCCATGGTGCAAGACCATCAATATGAGTAGCCTCTCGAGCACTAGACGACTCTCCTATCACACGTCTACGAGTAGCAATACCATCAGTACCATCAGGTTCATTATCATCCTCATCTTCCTCTGATTCAGAATCAGATTCAGACGATTCAGACATTTCATCCCTAGGTAGCTCAACCTCAGAATCAGACAAATAAACTGGTGGGGGTAAGGGCTCGCCCTCTGGAACATCATAAGGGTAAATAAGCTCGGCTTCCTCATGATCATAAACCTCATCGTCTATACCTATATCCTCCTCGACATCCTCGTCGTCAATCTCATCATCTAAGTTATCTAACCCAATCTCATCCTCATTCTCAATATCAACATTATCAATATCATTCTCTACCATATCAACCTGAGGGGCAATCTGATCTTCTAGTCCTATCTCGGGCTCAGGATCCTCAAATGGTTCCTCCTCATCATCCATATCATAATCTACTAAGTCTAAATAAGGATCATCATCTACATTAGGTTCGGGAATAACATGGTTCTCTACAGGAATATTAGGGTCAGCCATGACAATCTGCATTTATATATATATATATATATATATATATATATATATATATATATATATATATATATATATATATATATATATATATATATATATATATATATATATATATATATATATATATATATATATATATATATATATATATATATATATATATATATATATATATATATATATATATATATATATATATATATATATATATATATATATATATATATATATATATATATATATATATATATATATATATATATATATATATATATATATATATATATATATATATCTATATATATATATATATATATCTATATATATATATATATATATATATATATATATATATATATATATATATATATATATATATATATATATATATATCTCGTATTAGGATAACATACTTATTAAACAATTACATACTGAAACCACGATATATACATATATATAAAAAAATTTATATATATCAAAATATATATCTTCTCAATAGGGCTTGTTGGTAACGTCGGAGATCTTTGGCACCGTTATAGTCAAAAGATTTTTCAAATATTTTCTCAAATGTTCATAGTTAAAAGATTTCGAAAAGTTTTGTTGAAAACCTTGGTTTTTAAAATCCTTCGTTCTCTATAACGAGAGCTCTGGTACCAAACTGTAACACTCTCAATTTTCGTATCGGTACAGCGGAAGGGTCTTTTAGAGTGTTACGGGATAGCACAATAACTCCAATCATAGACAACACATAAAAATGGTTGTAAAAGGTTCAACATACATTCATTCGATAAAAAGTTTTAAAGTGTACAACAGGTCCCAAATTATATAGGTCATTAAGTTTACAAAACTTAGATCGAATGAACATTTTTATTATTATGTGGGCCATCAAAGTCGATCTCCATCCGGATTACCTTCAAGCACCTGAGATAAAAACATGCAAAAATCATATCAGCGAATGCCGAGTGAATTCATAGAGTTTAATAAAACCGTTATATAAAACAATCGTTGAAATCAGAACACAAGTAAAATATCAGAAGTAAGTCCTCGTATTGCTAGTCAGGCAATATATAAATCAAGCATACATCTTAAACCGTCCATGAGACCGTAGCCTCAATATTACCATTATAGGTAATATTATTATCATTATTAGCATCGTTATCACAACAGATATTTAGATTACATTTGGATTATTATTAGCCGCATGACATTGTTACCTTACTATCAAAACAACGGGCCGCGAACCCGACAAACAATTTTCCCATCTAAGTTAGCGTGTCATCACAAAAATCACGCTATGTAAATCTTCTCATACATAAATTCGCTTACCGATCAATGTGGTACGACGGGGATCAACCGTCAAGGCGCGATCTGGGGTGATCGTCCCCAAATAGTACTATCATATGCATAAGCGTCTACCAAATCCCGGTAGTTCACAATTCATGCTAATGGGACTTTGAGTGAAATAACCTAACTACTAATAATCCTTTTTATCTCGTTTATAGGATCATAGCATCATTTGGGTCCATATCATTAAGCATACCATCGGGACTACTTGTGTTCTATTTTTATCAAAAACTAGCATGTTATCTCCCTCGCGGGTTTACAAATCATTTTATAAAACATTTAAAAGAGTGCGAGGCTATGAACTCACGTTGATAATGAAAGGCGGATTATCAGCTACGGGCGTGCTTCGGTCACGGAAACCTATATAAATAATAATCGGTTTTAGACTTTTGTCCAATGACTTTATCAAAATAATAAATATACATATGATGATTTTGTACATATGATGAGGATCAAGTGGGTTTATATATTCTTATTTACTCATTTTAGTGTTTATGTATTGGTAACTTTTTACTAGTTTACTAGTTTTACCTATTTACATGTTTTAGGTCTAATATGCCTATTATAAGTTCTTTAACTTGTATTAATCCATTTTATTCTTGTATTATCAGTATTTATACTTTACATGTTGGGCTCAAATGGGTTAAGCCCAATAAGTAATTTTTATAAGTGTTTAACTTATTTAGTTAAATTATTAGTCCAATATACTAACTTAGCTCGTTAATGTCCGTATGTCCTATAGTTCGGGTTTTATCGGTTTTTACTTGTATTAGATACTCATATATCAGTATATGAATTTTAAAAACTTTACATTAGACGGGTTTGATCGTCTAAGTTTTAATTGGCGAAAAACGTTAATTTTACGGTAATAGCCGAAAAAGTCGTAAAAATCATGTTTATAGTTTTTATAACTTATAAATCTTATTCAACTACCATTTTTATAAAGTGTCCATTTATTTAACCTTATACATATTTATATAAATGAAATTCATAAGTTAGTGGGTTTTAATTTCACATTTTATACTATATTATTTGAGTGCTTATATAATAGTATTAAACATTAATTCTTCAAAATCTGATTTTTAGTTTCATCTTTACCATTTTTATCATATCTAGAGTTCTATAATGAGATAGAAGCTCATTTTTGGATGGCATAAACTTCATATTATGTGCTACAATTAAGTTAGTTATAGCTACTGCTCATTCTATGTATAACTATCCTTAACAGTCCCTAAAAAGCAGACTATTCAGATTAGCACACTCATCATGTTTTGATCATATCTCACTCATTTTGATGATTCCATTGCATGACCAACTCTCACATGTGTATGACATCTTATACTATAAATGGATTCCACCATGCAATTTTATCAATTTAATTCTTGGTTACTTACTGTTTTTATACAGCCAACAATTTAAGCATGATTTTAGCCTTGTTTCTTATGGTTATTCATCTTTTTAAGCATATTTATCAACACTTGATCCCCACACAACATTTTTATCATCATATATTCATCATATACATATACAACCAGAAAGAAAATACATTTGATCTTTACAAAAATAACAAGAGAAATGGAAAGGATGATCTTCTTTACCAACCAAGATTATATCTTGTTTTTGGAAGACAACAACTTGATGAACACCAAATATATCTCCAAGATCATCAATCACCAAGATAGTTTGTTGAGAAATTAGTCCTAGGACACAAGCAAATCACTTCCTTTGTTGTTAATATGGCCACCAATCAATCAAGGCTTCAAGGTTTCTCCATAATATGGCTAGATAACATGTAACTTGTGGCTATAAAAGATCAAATGGGGTGTAGGATGGTGGATGGAACGGAAATGGGAGGAGTGGGAGAGAGTTTGTAAGTTGTTTGCATGGATGAAATGGAAGCTAATGGGAATGGTTAGTGGTTTTGTAGGATGAGTAGCTTCAAAATGAAGCTAAGCTTACAAGTGTAAGCTTATAGCTTACAAGGTTGCCACATCAAAGATGTGGTGTCCCTTTTGGGCCGTCCCATAGATAGTGGGGTGGGATAAATTAGTTTGTCCCATCCCGCTAATTTACGGGTATTCCTCGATTCTAGTTTCCTCAATTTGCGTGCCCTCGGGTCGTTTTACGAAAAACGTTTTTATAAATTATGAATCAACGGCACAAAACGAATCTAATAAAAATTGTCTCATCAAAAACGGAGTTCAAAAACGTAAATACGTAATCCTAAGGTTTCCGGTTTAGTCGTAAAGGACGCTAAATTATGCACGTAAGCCCAAATTTAAATTCGTAAATTGTGAGTTCATCAACCAACACAAAAATAAGTTTCAAAATCTTATACGAGAAAATAATTCACTACCTGAAAATGTTAGATTGTCACAAGTTAATTATTTTACAAGTTAAATAATTACAAGGTTAATTAAATTAATTTAACATGTTCCTTAATGAATTTAATTACAACATGACTTAGGTTATTATTATTATTAATAATACATGGATTTTAACCTAAGTATTTATTATTTAATTTAGACTATATAATTAATTAATTATTAAACATGCCTTATAATTAATTAATTTACATGACATAGGTTATACTAATAATAAATATTAATACATGTTTTAACCTAAGTATTTTTACCTTTATTTAATTAAATCGTGATATATTTAATTAAATAATTTAACCTATAGTTTATTTAATTTACATGTAATAATTAATAAACTATACTATATATCACATGACATAGAATATAAATCAGTAAACACTTAAGCTTATATTATTAACTTAATAATCTAGATTATTTCTATTTATGGAAACTTTCTATTTTCAGAAACTTTTTTAATTAAGGCAACTAATCTATTTATGGAAACTTTCTATTTTTAGAAACTTATCTTTTTTAAACAGTAAATCTATTTTTGGAAACTTTCGATATTAGGAAACCTGCTATTTTTAAAAGTTACTTATTATTACACAACAAGCATAATAATACAAGAAATACAAGTAATACTTAATCAGAATAGACGGAATACATGATAAACGCTGTATAAAGCTAAGATCAGTAAAACATGACATGAACCTATAAAACAAGCTACGACATGATATAAAATCAGTTACGTACTCAGTAATCAGAATACTTATACACGTATATTATTTATGTAGCATTAGTGATATCGAAGTAGGACTCTCTTCCGTTCGTCTTCTTCGTTCACCAGAGACAAGGTACGGATTCTCCGTCCTTTCAGTATGGACATTCTTCCTTATTAGGATTCCCCGTATGCAGCCAACTGTTTTCCCCATTATATGTTTTATATGTTTTTGAATTTCTTATGTTTAATTAGATACCTAAAGCCATATACATGCATGACCAGTTTCACCTAGTTATGGAGGTACCATAACCATAACACTGAAGGCACCAGTGTTATGACTTCACCACAGCGGAGTGATAGCTCGTGGCGTTCCTTCAGATTTTGGCCATATTATTATTATCATGTGGGGCGTATGGGTGCATCCTAGGTTACATGTTTTCAGCAGATTATTCAGGTGAATGTGGTGTGTGCCTTGCATCCTTCACAAGGTGCTGATCCCTCCTACCCAAATACTTATATTAATTAGAGGCAACCCCTCTAATTGCATGACGAGGTCACCCCTCCAAGTATTCATGCACGTTGATATTTCATGACCTATATTGGCTAATGGTAAACATGTTAAACAGTTTTTATAAGATAAACATAAGGCTTTTCAAACTATAAAACCAGTTTTACTAAGATATACCAGGTTATCCAGGACTTAGTCTTTTCCGCTGCTTTATGCTTATATGCTTATGTTATTCATGCTATACTTGTATATCCGTGCACTGAGCGTTATGCTCAGCCGTTTTTCCTTTCATGTTCCCAAAATGGAAGGAACTCAAGGACGCTCGTAGACTTTAAGTGTACATGCATATGGATTGGAAGCTTTCTAGCCTTCATTATTTTATGCATTTATTTATACTCTTGATACTCATTTCCATGGACATTGTTTAGTCCTTTTCATTTACAGTACTTATGTTTGTGTGTGATGAGTTCTACTTTTGGGGTACCGATGTTTGATTCCGGTATTTCGTTTATGGTCATGTGATGTTTTATACATTTATCCTTGTATGCTTTGATGACACGCATAATCACGCGTGACATTCCATTTACCAAAGTGGGGTGTTAGAATTATTGTATCAGAGCCAAGACTTCGACCTGTAGGCTCTCAAAACAAGACCTGTGATTAGTGGGTAGTCACTATGGTCTTCCTAGAACTGACAGTCGGTTTTCATGCATTCATCATTTTCATGCATACATATATATGTCATTGTCGCAGATTTATGACTAAGTAATGGTTGGTACAGGACTGGCCCTATTTAGTCGCATGTGCTTTTATCGAAACTTTTAACTTTGGGACCGACCCATTGGTGTCCCCTCGTCATGTCTTTTGTTTTGAGTGAACTGACCATGGGCGTTCACTCTCGCGCATATAAAAGTTTTCATAAAAGTGCATCATGCATTCATGTAAAAATTTTCTTGCATAAAATTTTTCTCATGATTTGTTGGTATAAATTTTTTTTATGTATATAGTTTATGTTTTGATCAGTTTAATCATGTATTTTATTTTATACTGTCAGATGGTTCTCACACGCGAGCAGGAACAACTCAATGCAGCAATCCAAGCTGCAATGCAAGCTATGCTTCCTCGGCTGAGGAACGAAATCAGGGCTGAGGTGCAGGCTGCCAACAATCTGCAACAACACCGAATACCTCCTCCTCCTCCTCCAGCAACATTGGTCACATGGCTGGAGAGATTCAATAAGCTATGCCCTCGAGCATTCAAGAGAACAGATAGCCCAGTGAAGCTGAAAGCTGGTTGGCTCACATTGAGAAGATCTTCGATGCTATGGGTTGTGACCCCGTCTTCAAGTCGAGGTTGGCCTGCTACCGGTTCGAAGGTGATGTGTTAACATTGTGGAAGGCACTAAAGCAGTCTGAGGGAGGTGATAATTGGGTGGCTGGTTTGACTTGGGCTCAGTTCAGGGATTTGGTGATGGGACAGTTCTTTCCCAAGGCTGAGCAAGACAAGCTGAAGAGAGAGTACCATGGAATCCGACAGAGAGCTGGGGAGAATAGCAACGAGTTCATGCAGCGCTTTCTTCGCTTGGCTGGTTTTCTTGGTGCAGCAGTGGGTACTCCTAAAGAGCAAGCACACCACTTCAGGTGGGCTCTTCGTACATCGGTCGCAAACAACTTGGTGTGTGCTACGTTTAACACAGTGGCACAAGTGGCCGATGCAGCACGTAAGCTGGAGATGCTGCATGAAATAGAAGAGTTCGAGGAAGCAGAGAGACCTGATAAGAGGTAAACATTCGTATTCAGCGGTGACCAACCCGTATTCTTTCAGTATATGTCAATATTTCATCTCTTTAAACTGTATCTTCCAGGCAGAAGACTGGGGACCGGTCTCGGTCGGCTACTCAGCAACAGCCTACTCAGCCCAAGGGAAACGGTCAGACTCATGACCGTTCTGCTACGGATAGGCGTGGCGGTAATGATAATTACCGTAACAATGCTGGACACTCCAACAGCAGCAGGTCCTTTTACTTACTCATTTATTCTTATGATCACATGCTATAATTCTTAATTCTGACACATTAGAGAATCTTCTACCAGGAATCATGGTAACGGGAGGGACCAGAACCAGAGAGGTTCAAAACCTAACCGTCCAGCTATCACTGGTATTCCCTCTTACGATTTATCCGCATTGTCCTTTGTACCTTTTATCATGTCTCATGTATATTGTTCTTATCAGGCTCACAGCCAGTCAGGACACCTGCTGGAGGATATACTCATCCTATTTGCACTACCTGCAACCCTAGGCACCCAGGGCCATGTCGCCGCGACAGCGACGCATGCTTCAATTATGGTATGCCTGGCCATCGCATGAAGGACTGCCGCAAGGCCGAGATGGAGGGCACATCGGGACATGCTAATACCCAGCCGCCTCCTACTAGTGGACGCGTTTATATGACATCTCGCGATTAGGCCAACAAGTCTACAGGTACCATCACTGGAATCTTGTATATGTATGGTCAAGCTGCATGTGTTCTGTTTGACACGGGAGCTAGTCACTCGGTCATTTCTACTACTTATGCCAAGAATGTTAGGATACTCCCCATGCCACTAGAGAATATACTGAATATTTCCACGCCTTTAAGAGACTCAGTACGCATAACCCATGTGTACAAGAGCCTTCCCCTAGAGTTTGATGACAAGATTCGTCCTGTTGACGTACTTCTGTTGGACATGAACGATTTTGACATGATATTGGGCATGGATTGGCTATCCAAGCATCATGCTACCATAGATTGCCATTCTTATCGAGTCATCTTCGGTGATGTTAATGCGCCAGAGTACATTCACAACGGGTTCGTACCCGGAAGGCTCGTACAAATCATATCAACCCTACAAGCACGCGCGTTACATTCACATGGTTGCGAGGGCTATCTAGCTATTTTTCATGACATGGATGCTGAATCCCCATCAATTCAGAATCAGCCGATAGTGTCAGAATTTCCAGATGTATTTCCAGAAGAACTTCCGGGCATACCACATGCACGTGAAGTAGAATTTAATATCGAGCTCATCCCAGGAGCTGAGCCGATTTCCAAGGCTCCTTATCGCATGGCTCCCATAGAATTGAAGGAGCTGAAGGATCAATTGCAAGAACTTCTGGAACGAGGCTTTATTCGACCGAGCGCATCTCCATAGGGCACACCGATCTTATTCGTTAAGAAGAAGGACGACAGTATGCGTCTTTGCATAGACTATCGCAAACTCAACAAGATTACCATCAGGAATGGGTATCCACTACCACGTATAGACGACCTGTTTGACCAACTCCAAGGGGCCAAACATTTCTCCAAGATTGATCTAAGGTCTAACTATCATCAGCTACGGGTTAAAGAGCAGGACATCGCCCAGACTGATTTCCGTACACGCTATGGCCACTACGAATTTGTAGTCATGCCATTTAGCCTACCAATGCTCCAGCAGTGTTCATGGATTTGATGAACAGAATCTTCCATGAATTTCTGGACAAGTTCGTCATTGTCTTCATTGACGATATCCTGATATTCTCAAATTCCAAGGAGGAACACGAAGCCCATCTTCGTACAGTACTACAGATTCTTCGCCAGAAGCAGTTGTATGCTAAATTCTCCAAGTGTGAGTTCTGGTTAGACAAGGTGGCATTCTTAGGTCGCATTGTATCAACAGAAGGAATCACGATGGATCCAACAAAGGTTAAGGCTATTACCAAGTGGCCAAGACCGACATCAGTGACTGAAGTCTGCAGTTTCCTAGGCTTAGCTGGTTATTACCGTAGGTTCGTGGAGAACTTTTCCCGTTTAGCACTACCATTGACCAAAATGATGCGGAAAGGGGAGAAATTCGTCTGGAATGAAGAAAGAGAGGAGAGCTTTGAAGACCTAAAGCAGAACTTTGTATCTGCACCGATTCTTACTCTCCCATCTGGTACAGGTGGATTACAGATCTACAGTGATGCGTCGGGGAAGGGACTTGGCTGTGTTCTCATGCAACATGGAAAAGTGATCGAGTACGCTTCACAGAAACTTAAGCCTTATGAGGAGAATTACCCTACGCATGACTTGGAACTTGCAGCAGTCGTGTTTGCATTAAAGATATGGAGGCACTACTTGTATGGAGAATCATGTGACATTTTCACGGACCACAAGAGCTTGAAGTATATCTTCACTCAACGTGATTGAACATGAGACAGAGGAGATGGTTAGATCTGTTGAAGGATTATGACATTAATCTGCAGTATCATACCGGCAAGGCGAACGTAGTGGCAGATGCACTTAGTAGAAAGTCCGGAATGATAAACGACATTAAAATTGAGGAGGAAATTATAAGAGACTTGGAGCGACTAGACATATAGATCATGGTACGTGGACATCACGGTTACTGGGATAATCTTAGAGTGGAACCAGAGTTACTCTCTAGGATCAAGGAAGCTCAGAAGGATGATGGTGAAATCTGGGCGATAATTCAGAATTTGGAGAAGCAGACAGAATTTCGAGTAGACGCAGATGGTATCTTATGACAGGCACGAGACTTTGTGTTCCTGATGATCAAGAACTCTGGGAAGCATTGTTAGCTGAGGCTCATAGCTCCCCATTCTCTATTCATCCTGGATCAACCAAGATGTACCATGACATCAAGCAATACTTTTGGTGGAGTGGTATGAAACAGGATGGTGCGACTTATGTCTCCAAATGTCTTACCTGCCAGCAGGTTAAGATCGAGCATCAGCGATCTGGTGGTCTTCTTCAACCTTTAGATATCCCAGAGTGGAAGTGGGACAATATCACCATGGATTTTGTTACCGGTCTTCCACAGACAAAGAGGAAGCACGATGCGATTTGGGTTATCGTTGATTGACTTACCAAGTCAGCTCATTTCTTACCGGTCTGCAAGGAGGATTCGGTCAGTAAACTCACCGATACCTATAGGAGGGAGATCATGAGACTTCATGGTGCTCCATCTAGCATCGTCTCAGACAGAGATCCTCGGTTCACTTCACGATTTTGGAGAAGTCTGCAGAAAGCTTGGGGTACAAAACTTAAGCTTAGCACGGCTTTTCATCCTCAAACAGACGGGCAATCGGAGCGAACGATTCAGACATTAGAAGACATGTTGTGGTCATGTGCGTTGGAATGGACGGGTGATTGGGACGATTATATATTTTTGGTGGAGTTTTCATACAACAACAGTTGGCACGCAAGTATCAAGTGTGCTCCTTTCGAGATGTTGTATGGCAGAAAGTGTCGCCCCCCAATCTTCTGGGATCAGGTTGGTGGGCGAACACTTGAAGGACCAGAAATGATTGAGTTGACCAATGAGAAGGTCACAATAGCTAAGCAGAAACTACAAGAAGCACGGTCTCGTCAGAAGAGTTATGCAGACAAGCATCGTAGGGACTTACACTTTAACGCAGGAGATCACTTGTTCCTTAAGGTTTCGTCGGCACGTGGTGTTAGACGTTTTGGAATTAAAGGGAAGCTCAGTCCTCGATTCATCGGACCATTTGATGTCATTGAGGGAGTCAGTGAAGTATCTTACCGTTTAGCGTTACCTCCGCAGCTTTCTCATGTTCACGATGTTTTCCATCTGTCCTTACTCAGAGGGTATAAGTATCATACCCTTCACATGGTTCAGTATCCACTGGAACAGATTCGTGAAGATCTCACTTTCATAGAAGAACCCGAACGAGTTCTTGACAGGCAAGAACGAGTCATGAGAAGGAAGACGATTCCGTTCGTCAAAATCCTTTGGAGGGATCATACCGAGCGGGAAGCCACTTGGGAAACATAGGAGTCTATCCGGGATTTTTACCCTCATTTCATATTTTGAATTCGGGTATGTTCTTCTTTTCTAGTTTACATTATCTATAATTCGGGGACGAATTATTCTTTTTAGGGGGGAAGAGTTGTAAAACCCGTATGCTTTTACCATGAATAGTACCCTTACGATCGTACCTACATGATTAGAACATTCCTTATTTAACACGTTTACGTTTCACGAATAAGATTTACAAGTATTACGTACGTGTTATTACACGATAAGTATTTAATACGTATTAAGGAAAATCGACTTGAACTTCCAATTTTTTGCCGGTGGAAACTTGCATATACCATTTGTAAAAAAGGAAACGATCAACAAAGTAATCCATATAAGGTCAAAAAACCCTGATGAACTATGTTTATTATATGTTTAGTTGTAAATAGGCAGCATGACTTAGATATTATGCCACCTTAGCGTTTTCCCTGTAGCAAATGCATTTTTAGATATTAGTTTTAATATGCGTTGTGTGGTGCATCTTTATCTTTATAGTTAATTTTTTTCCACCCTTTTATCGCACCCTATCTTGTAGAGGCTACAGGCTTCCTTGACCCCACTGCCCAAAATTGACGTTTGCTTTTTGCTGATGTGTAGGCACATGCTGCTTATGCTGTGTTAAATTTCAGTCAGAACTAAGGTAAAACTCTTGATGTAAAACCCGCATGCTTTTATCGTGAATAGTACCCTTACGCTCGTATGTACATGATTTGAACTTTCCTTGTTTAACACGTTTACGTTTCACGAATAAGATTTACAAGTATTACGTACGTGTTATTACACGATAAGTATTTAATACGTATTAAGACACGATAATTATTTCAACAATAACTATAATCACGAACACACGAACATGAAATCATGAACGTTTATAATCACGAACTTAATATTACGTATACGTATATTTATTACGATTACGAATAAATATATTACGACACGAACGATAACTATATAAAACACGTAAACACGACATGAGAACACGTATAATAATTAGACACGGAAAACAATGGGTTCCCCCTGTGGGACCCTCTTACCCGCGGCATAGACACAAAAAGGGCCAAGCCCACTTTGAATTTTATTAAAACAAGAAATAAGGGAAATCATATTTTCATAATCACAGAAAAATTAGAAAATATCAAAACCCCAATCTCTCTTTTCTCTCCTCTTGGCCGCCGGGTACAAACACACAAAAGGGGTGTGTTGGTTGATTTTTGGTGATCAAATCTTGCAAGAGTGTTCGTGTTTTTCATCATTCATTGTTTCACGTATTCCGTAAATTATTAAACCCCTTTTCTTTTATGTTTTTATTTAATAAAAACACATGAAATGATAAGGTTATAATAAATAAGTTAACATGACATGTAATTAATCATGGGGGGGGGTAAATAAATCATGGTTTTAAGGGGTGTTTGTTTCGGCCGACGCAAAGAACCGAGACCAAAAGGTCTCGGCTTGCTTTTGTTCGCACCAACAACCTAGACCAAGAGGTCTCGGTGTGGGCTGTGAGGTTCGGTCGCAAAAACAAGGGACCCCGACCTCGGTCGGGGTGTGGTTTGGTGTTTGTTTGGGTCTCGGTAGAAACAAGAACACCACCGGCATAAGCCGGTGGCTAAATAAGGAAAGCAGGGGAACAAGAGCCGCGACAACAGGGGGAACACCGGCTAGCCGGTGGGAACTTTGCCCAGTCGGCGGCTTTAGCCGAGAGACCAGGGGAAACCACCAGCACAGCCGGTGGCTGTTTTACGAAAACATGGCAACCAGTCAAGCCGGTTTTGCCACTGTTAAGGGTGTGTTTGTTTGGCGGTTCATGGGTTAAACCGGTCCGGTTCATGACATGTTTAGATTAAAACACGGGTTCGGTTCATGGGTTTATTTTTGGAAAGTTAATTATTTTACAAGTTAAATAATTACAAGGTTAATTAAATTAATTTAACATGTTACTTAATTAATTTAATTACAACATGACTTAGGTTATTATTATTATTAATAATACATGGATTTTAACCTAAGTATTTATTATTTAATTTAGACTATATAATTAATTAATTATTAAACATGCCTTATAATTAATTATTTTACATGACTTAGGTTATATTAATAATAAATATTAATACATGTTTTAACCTAAGTATTTTTACTTTTATTTAATTAAATCATGATATATTTAATTAAATACTTTAACCTATAGTTTATTTAATTTACATGTAATAATTAATAAACTATACTATATATCACATGACCTAGAATATAAATCAGTAAACACTTAAGCTTATATTATTAGCTTAATAATCCAACTTATTTCTATTTATGGAAACTTTCTATTTTTAAAAACTTATTTTATTAAGGCAGCTAATCTATTTACGGAAACTTTCTATTTTTAGAAACTTATCTGTTTTAAACAGTAAATCTATTTTTGGAAACTTTCGATTATAGGAAACCTGCTATTTTTAGAAAGTTACTTATTATTACACAACAAGTATAATAATACAAGAAATACAAGTAATACTTAATCAGAATAGACGGAATACATGATAAACGCAGTATAAAGCTAAGATCAGTAAAACATGACATGAACATATAAAACAAGCTAAGACATGATATAAAATCAGTTACGTACTCAGTAATCAGAATACTTACACACGTATATTATTTATGTAGTATTAGTGATATCGAAGTATGACTCTCTTCCGTTCGTCTTCTTTGTTCACTGGACACAAGGTACGGATTCTCCGTCCTTTTAGTATGGACATTCTTCCATTTTAGGATTCCCTGTATACAGCCAACTGTTTTCCCTAGTATATGTTTTATATGTTTTTGAATTGCTTAAGTTTAATTAGATACCTAAAGCCATATACATGCATGACCAGTTTCACCTGGTTATGGAGGTACCATAACCATAACACTGGAGGCACCAATGTTATGACTTCACCACGGCGGAGTGATAGCTCGTGGCGTCCCTTCAGCTTTTGGCCATATTATTATTATCATGTGGGGCGTATGGGTGCATCCTAGGTTACATGTTTTCAGCAAATTATTTAGGTGAATGTGGTGTGTGCCTTGCATCCTTCACAAGGAGCTGATCCCTCCTACCCAAACACTTATATTAATTAGAGGCAGCCCCTCTAATTGTATGACGAGGTCACCCCTCCAAGTATTTATGCACGTTGATATTTCATGACCTATATTGGAAAATGGTAAACATGTTAAACAGTTTTTATAAGATAAACATAAGGCTTTTCAAACTATAAAACCAGTTTTACTAAGATATACCAGGTTATCCAGGACTTAGTCTTTTCCGTTGCTTTATGCTTATATGCTTATGTTATTCATGCTATACTTGTATATCCGTGCACTGAGCGTTATGCTCAGCCATTTTTCCTTTCTTGTTCCCAAAACGGCAGGAACTCAAGGACGCTCGTAGACTTTAAGCGTACGTGCATATGGATTGGAAGCTTTCTAGCCTTCATTATTTTATGCATTTCTTTATACTCTTGATACTCATTTCCATGGACATTGTTTAGTCCTTTTCATTTACAGTACTTATGTTTGTGTGTGATGAGTTCTACTTTTGGGGTACCGATGTTTGATTCCGGTATTTCCTTTATCGTCATGTGATGTTTTATACATTTATCCTTGTATGCTTGGATGACACGCCATAATCACGCGTGACATTCCATTTACCAAAATGGGGTGTTACACTTGAGGACAAGAAGAATGTATATAACAGAATTAATACTGCTTAATATTATTAATATACAGTAATATTTTGTTAGTTT
This sequence comes from Glebionis coronaria, assembly GCA_025667525.1. Classification (NCBI taxonomy): domain Eukaryota; kingdom Viridiplantae; phylum Streptophyta; class Magnoliopsida; order Asterales; family Asteraceae; genus Glebionis; species Glebionis coronaria. The sequence continues at coordinate 211,869,225 of CM046876.1, read as the reverse complement.
TACACGGTGTTTATAATATTTTTTGTGTAGAATAGTAAAACATTGTGAGGGTGTCAGCCATGGAAGAAGATTAAATGCTAGCAGCAGTTTCATAGCAGTGTTACGTGCTTTAAGTTTAAGAAAGATCATGTTTCATGAGCGGTTTTATAAATCTTTACCTATGAGCTGATACTCACTTCTTAAATGGGCAACATGATGAAAAGGTATGATCAAGCACTTGAGACCATGTAGGTTACATAGGGTTGAAAGCTCATCCAGGTCTACAATGGAGGTATGCGGGTGGACATGCACAACCACCAGTTTTCGTGAGTGCAAGGGTCAATTTGGTTACGTTTATTTTATAACAGGTCAAATGGGTAAAAGTAAAACAGATAATTGGTAGAAAGAGCTACGGATTATTGAGCAAGATCATGGAAAAAAACATTGCACCCCCTATGCCCGAATCACATGATCTCCTAAAGAACTTGTCTCTTATTAACAGATCAATTTTTCCAAACATACTCAAATTTAGGTAGAAACTTCAATTCTTTATAGAAAAGAACAAACTTCTTTTGAGTAATAAATTTTCTTGGATTAAAGGTGACACGAAAGAGTCCGGGACAACAGGTACATGACAAAAAGAATCCTATGGACAAAGACCAAGAAGTTTGTTTTGGATTTAGAACTTTTGATAAGCTAAAGAATGACACCTCTATATCCAATTTCTCAAGGCTGCACGTGTTATCTTTAGCAAGCATCGTCACGAGTCTACATCGAAAAGATGGTCCACCTAGACTCTTCCTCTTCTACCACAAAGTAAAGTTCAATTAATAAACAAATACACAATAGAATTTGGGATGTGTCATAAAGTGATAATGAGATGTTGACTCGATAATATCAGAAGATTAGTTTTTATAAAACGTGGTACAAAGACAACAGTTGGCCGACACGACCACATTTCTTGCAGGACCCAAGAGTCTCGTCAGTGTTAGACCTGGTTATTCTTTTTAGTGCAAGAAGCCCTTGGATTAGAAAAAGATGAGAATTTGAGATTGTGTGTGGAATATAGGAAATGGTTACAGTTGTTGGGAATTAAAGATTTTTGATTTTATTTTGTTTTTGCTTCATCTTGAATGACAATGTTTTCGTTTATATCATGTCAATGGAACACGGATCAGGAGGACTGCAACATCAATTTATGCACTCAGGTTCACAATGCTGATCTAACATAATAATGCCAAAAGAAAGTTCTTTTAGCTAAAAAAGAACCGCCAGAAGCGTCAGTTAAGATCAATAGTCTTTAGGCATTATTAGTAAAGTAAATTAGATTTTATTAACTTGTGCACTCGACGACGCGTGGCTTAAGGGAAGTATGCATCAAAATCTGACTGTCGACACATCCTAATGTTCCTTGTATAAGTTTTGGTCTAATTCACACGCTTACTTGTACTAATATTTACCCTTTATTGTTTTGCTTGATCTCAATATCAGTTTGGCAGACATGGTAGCAGACAGACCCCTCCCATGCTCTTTTCTACCGATTTTTTATGCTAATAGCATGTGCAATTATATTTTTGTGTGTATATGACAGAACCCTCACAGAAAAAACCATACACATATCATATTAGTTTAAACTAATAGAAATATATACCCACGGAATTGCGTTTGCTTGAGCTTAGAAGGCAATTGAGGGTAGAAATTAATATCAGACTCAAACACGCACAAACAAAAAACGAAACTTATCTATGCCGAGTTGCAGACTAGATTTGCCATCCAAAGGCTGAAAGAATCCTTGTGATTGAGGTTGTTCATGTTGGTGTTCATATGTGCCTTTTTCACCAACTGCCCATGATGGTCGAGTTTGATTTTCTGCATAAACTACTTCCAGCCGCTAAAACACAAAGCAATCAATAATTAAGGTTAACAATGTTTTAGAAGACAATGTATTACTTGTCTTTATGACTCTGATTCATCCTTAGCAAGGCTACCTCCATTGTACAATGTCTAGTACCTGCAAAATTTTAAGCAATACCGAAATGACTGAATTTTAATTCTCTAATAGCATTGCTTTACTAACTTTACTGTAAATCAAAAGACTAAAAAGAAATCTAACTTCTAAAAGTGTTTGATTTTGAAATAAAGGTTTATGAGCTCGGTCAAGAGTAAAGGATGTGATTACACAGGAATGATGGGGTAGTTCTCACTCAAAAGTAGGATCTTTGCAAAACCCTCTCCTAGAACTGCTCAACTGCATGTAGTAACTTACCTTCATTAGCATCAGATGGTTTGCTGAAATTGAGCCTGTCAAGCCCTGCATCAAAGTCCTCGTTTACATTTATCCAATCAACAGGACGCTTACATCGACTATAGTCAATGTAAACAACTCTTTTATTTGTTATTGTTAGGTGCAATATTATATTTTCACGATCAAACATCATTATAGATTTAAAAGTCCATTTTCGACTATCGTCTTTTAATTTATGTATCTCATCATTTGAATCAATGTAACACCCCATTTTGATAATGGAAATGTCACACGTAATTATGGCGTGTCATCAAAGCACACAAGGAAAAATGTATAAACATTACATGACCATAAAAGGAAAATACCAGAATCAAACATCGTTAGTCCAAAAGTAAAACTCATCACACACAAACATAAGTATAGTAGCGGAAAGGACTAAAAAATGTCCATAGCAAATGTATCAAAAGAAAGATAATGCATAAAGTAAAGAAAGGCTAGAAAGCTTCCAGTCCAAATGCACGTACGCTTAAAGTCTACGAGCGTCCCTGAGTACCTGCCGTTTTGGGAACATAGAAAAGGAAAACGGCTGAGCAATACGCTCAGTGCACGGATGTACAATAAAACATGAATAGGATAAGCATATAACATATAACAGTGGAAGAAACTAAGTCCCGAGTAACCTGGTTAAGTCTTGATAAAACTGGTTTTATAGTTTGAAAAGTCTTATGTTTATCTTGTAAAAACTGTTTATCATATTTTACCATTAGCCAATATAGGTCATGAAAATCAACCGTGCATGAATACTTGGAGGGGTGACCTCATCATGCAAATTAGAGGGGCTGCCTCTAATTTAATATACTGGTTTTGGGTAGGAGGGATCAGCTCCTTGTGAAGGATGCAAGGCACACACCACATTCACCATGAAATCCTGACTGAAAACATGTAACTAGGATGCACCCATACACCCCACATGATAAATATAATATAAATGGCCAAAAGCTGAAGGGACGCCACGAGCAATCACTTCGCCGTGGTGAAGTCATAACATCAGTGCCTCTAATGTTATGGTTATGGTACCTCCATAACTAGGTGAAACTGGTCATGCATGTATATGGCTATAGGTATTCTAAATTAAACATAAGAAAATCAAACACATAACTTATACTACGAGAAAACATTTGGCTGCATACGGGGAATCCTAATAAGGAAAGAAGGTCCATACTGAAAGGACGGGAATCTGTACCTTATGTCCAGTGAACGAAGAAGACGAACTGAGAGGAATCCTACTTCTGTATCACTAATGCTACATAAATACATACATAAGTATCTGCTTACTAATACGTAACTGATTTTATGTCATGTCTTAGCTTATTTTATACGTTCTTATCATGTTTTACTGTTTTAAGCCTTAAACTGTGTTTATCTTATATTCTGTTTACTCTGTTTAAGTATTTCTGGTATTTCATGTATTATTATACTTACTGTGTAATAATAAGTAACTTTCCAAAAATAGCAGGTTTCCTAAAATAGAAAATTTCCAAAAATAGAAAGTTTCCAAAAATAGAAAGTTACCAAAAATAGAAAGTTTCCAAAGATAGAAAGTTTCCAAAAATAGTAAGTTTCCAAAAATAGAAAGTTCCCAAAAATAGAAAGTTTCCAAAAATAGATCAGCTGCCTTAATTAAATAAGTTTCCATAAATAGATTAGCTGCCTGAAATAAATAAGTTTCTAAAAATAGAAAGTTTCCATAAATAGATTAGCTGTCTTATTTAAATAAGTTTCTAAAAATAGAAAGTTTCCATAATTAGATATAAGCTGGTTAAATAAGCTAATTATATAAGCTTAAGTGTTTTCTGATTATTATTCTAAGTCATAATGATATAAGGTATAGTTTATTAATTATTACATGTAAATTAATTAAACTATAAGTTAAAAGTATTTAATTAAATATATCATGTTTTTAATTAAATAAAGTTAAAATACTTAGGTTAAAACATGTATTATTAATTACTAATAATATAACCTAAGTCATGTTAATTAATTAATTATAGTCATGGTTTTCAATAATTAATTAATTATAAAGTCTAGTTAATATAAATACTTAGGTTAAAATTCATGATCTAATAATTAATTTTATAACCTAAGTCATGTTAATTAAATTAATCATGTCAAGTTTTATTAATTTAATTTTTAACATATAACCATTAAAATCATAAACCTTAACATAAACAATGAACCGGACGGTGACTAGATTCTATGAACCAGACCCATAATCAACACCATACCCCGAACCACTTCGGGGTTCCCCTTGTCTTGTTGCTGCCGTGGGACCCACACCAACCAACCGGGGCCATATGGTCTCGGTGGTGGTCGAGTAGCCAAACCGAGACCCCCTTGGGGTTCGGTTTAGGCGCCGACCAACACACAACACCCCTAAACCATCCTTTTTGATTCTTCCATAAACCATTTTCATGTTAGATCTATGTTTTAATTAGGTTTTTAAAAAAACATATCATGTTCTTAATTATTTAATAGATCAAATCAAATAGAAAAGGGCTAAAAGAATTACCGAATTCGTGGATCTAAACAAGGATGAACAAACACGAACACTTGCACCAAAAACAAGATCAAAGATCAAATAAACACCCCCTTGGTGTGTTTATGGGTGGCGGCCAAAAAGAAAAAGAAGGAGAAGGAAGAACTTTTTTTTAGGTTTTGTAAAATCTTCTGTAAAGTGAAAAATGAGTAGTGACTTTTCCTTTTACCCTTCTTTAGTAAATTTTGAGATGGGCTTTGCCCATCTCTCCCTTGTTGTCGCGGGTAGGGGGCCCCACATGGGGTACCCGTACCGTTTTCCGTGTCTCGATGTTTAATTGTTCGTTCGTGTTTATTTGTGTTCACGTTTAATGTGTTCTCGTTAAATAATTACCGTGACCTAATATATTTATTCACGCTCGTAATAAATATATATACGTAATTAATTATAGTTCGTGATTTAATTACGTTCATGATTTCATGATCGCATGTTCGTGATTAATTATTGTCAAATAATTATTGCATGCTCGTGTGTAGTAAATACTTATCGTGTTCTAACACGTACGTAATACGTAAAGTCCTAACACGTAATCGTAATCATGCTATAATAGGAAAGTTTTAATCTAGTACGTACGATCTTAAGGGTACTATTCATGGTAAAAGCATGCGGGTTTTACAACTCTTCCCCCCTAAAAAGAATAATTCGTCCCCGAATTATAGGTAAAGTAAACTGGAAAAGAAGAACATACCCGAATTCAAAATATGAAATGAGGGTAAGAAGCCCGGATAGACTCCTCTGTTTACCAAGTGGCTTCCCGCTCGGTATGATCCCTCCATAGGATTTTGACAAATGGAATCGTCTTCCTTCTCATGACTCGTTCTTGTCAGTCAAGAACTCGTTCGGGTTCTTCTATGAAAGTGATATCTTCACGTATCTGTTCCAGTGGATACTGAACCATGTGAAGGGGATGATACTGGTACCCTCTGAGTAAGGACACATGAAACACATTGTGCACATGCGAAAGCTGCAGAGGTAACGCCAATCGGTAAGATACTTCACCGACTCGTTCCATGATATCAAATGGTCCGATGAAAAGAGGACTGAGCTTCCCTTTAATCTCGAAGCGTCTAACACCACGTGCCGGAGAAACCTTAAGGAAGACGTGATCTCCTACGTTAAAATGTATATCCCTACGATGCTTATCGGCGTAACTCTTCTGACGTGACTGTGCTTCCTAAAGTTTCTGATTAGCTACTCCGATCTTTTCATTGGTCATCTCTATGATTTCTGGTCCCTCAAGTGTTCGCTCGCCAACCTGATCCCATCAGATTGGGGCGCGACACTTCCTGCCATACAACATCTCGAAAGGAGCACACTTGATACTTGCGTGCCAACTGTTGTTGTATGCAAACTCCACTAAACAGATGTAATCGTCCCAATCACCCGTCCATTCCAACGCACATGACCTCAACATGTCTTCTAATGTCTGAATCGTTTGTTCCGACTGTCCGTCCGTTTGAGGATGAAAAGCCGTGCTAAGCTTAAGCTGTGTACCCCAAGCTTTCTGCAGACTCTTCCAAAATCGCGAAGTGAATCGAGGATCTCTGTCTGAGACGATGCTGGATGGAGCACCGTGGAGTCTCATGATCTCTCTTCTATACGTATCGGCGAGTTTACTTACCGAATCTTCCTTGCGGATCGGTAAGAAATGAGCTGATTTGGTGAGTCGATCTACGATAACCCAAATTGCATCGTGCTTCCTTTTGGTTGGCGGAAGACCAGTAACAAAATCCATGGTGATTTTGTCCCACTTCCACTCTGGAATATCTAACGGTTGAAGGAGACCGCCAGATCGCTGATGCTCGATCTTAACCTGCTGGCAGGTAAGACATTTGGAGACGTAAGTGGCCACATCCTGTTTCATACCACTCCACCAAAAGTACTGCTTGATGTCATGGTACATATTAGTCTAACCAGGATGTATAGAGAATGGGGAGTGATAATTGTAAAATTACACTTGTTTAGGAAAACAAGGTAAAAGTGGTAAGTATTAACGAGCGGTTTAGGAAAACCACAAGTTATGACCCTTAATGGGGATCGTTCTCTCGAGGAGGCACGTGTGTTGTGTAATGAATTGATTAATGATGTTTGATTTATTGAGAAAAGAGAAAAGAAAATAGAAAAGAAATTGACGACGGTTAGGAAAACGGTTTAAACTACGACGAAAAAGGCGTATACGTAAAACCGTAAAACTACAAAATTTAAAATTTTAAACCCAAAAATTAATTAAAAGCTAAAACAAGTCCAAAATAATATAAATAAGAAATAAAATCCAATAAAAATATTTTAAAACCTTTTATTAATTAAATATTCAATTTTAAATGCTAATTAAAGCCCTAAAATTAAATATAATTAATCAGAATGTCCAAAATATGATTTTATTGAACAAATAACTTACTTATATTATCTAAAGACTAAAAAGTATTTTTCCTAATTTTTAAAAACTATTTTTCTATTTTTAAATTACTAAAAACTATTTTAAAACTAAAATAATTATAAAAATAATAAAATAATGCTAAAAATAATCTACCAATTTTAAAAATCCTAAATAACTCTAATGAACAGTAGAAAAATGAAAAAGATTGAAAAATATTAAATTTTTCACTAAATGACAAAACTAGTTTAATTAAAACCCTAATTAAGTTAAATTAATTCTAAAAAAATAATAAAAAGATGAACAGTAAAATATTTTTTAACCAAAAATCTTAAAATAATATTCTAAGTCCAGGAAAATTGATTAAACTGAAAAAGAAATATTTTTGGCACTAAATGCCAAAAACAGAAACTTTAAAGTTAATTAAAGATGCTAATTATTCTAAAAAATATAAAATGAACAGTAGAATAAAAACTAATTAATCAGAAAAATCAAAAATAAAATAAGAAAAATAATAAAACAAGTTTGAAGTCCTAATTCTCAAAATCACCCACTAAAGACAAAAAATCAAGATTTCTGAAAGTGACAAGTGGTGGACTTTTGTCCTTTTGCTTAGCAGGGGGAACTTTTGTGTTAGCAGGGGAAACTTTCTTCCCACTGCTAGTGCAAATTGAAGGTTTGGTGACCTAATAAGCTCAGGAGAGCTTATTATGAGCTTATATTTTGGACAAAAGGCACCCTTATACTCTTTGGAGTATAAGGAGTCAATAATCACACAAAAAACAAGCAATCACTTAACAAAATAAGCACCAATTAAGCTAAAAAGTTACTGATTAAGGTAATAAGCAGGTCTGTGAACAGCAAACACAAATTTCATGCACAAAAGTGAATTTCCAAGGCTCAAATCTAACATATAAGCTGACCAAACAACATATAAGCAATAGCAAACCCTGGAATGACCTTAAATCTAGCAGCTTAGCAAAGTTCAAACTTCACAAAAACAGTCACTTATGGCAGTTTTCTGATTTTGCTAACTTTTTCAACTTTTTAACATGCAAATGTGTTTTAATCTTACCCAAACTGAAAGTTTCACTAACAAACAACCTAAAGATACTATATTGAGTGACTCTGAACAAGTTTTAAGCCAAATGCATACATTTAACACCTACTTAAGCCTTAATCCAAACACCCCTTTATGACTGAAAATGAGATTTTATCAAAGTAAATGCTTATAAAATCCAACCAAAACGAATCTAATCACCTATAACATGCATAGAACACCAAAGCAGCTCAAATCAAACAGGTAAAACAACACTTAACAGATTTTTCACAAAAATCATGTAATATCACATTTTCTAAAAATGAAAACTCAAACAAGGAATTTCTACCTTGTGGGACCCACATCCAGGTCCCACAGTGACAGCAAGGTCACCGCCTTCAGGCTGGGGCCTGAGCTGAACCTTGGACAACAAATATCAACAATCCTGCTAAGAGAAAAGTAAAGAAACAAGCAAATATGCTAAATCTAATTTTTCAAACTTCCTTAAAAATCTTTTCACAAACCTTGAAACCTTTAACAAGTATTAAAAACAAGTTAAATATTCAGAAACTCAAGAATTTTTGGTCCACTTTCACTTCTCAAAAATTCATAAAATTTCTGAAATCAAAACCGTTTTTAAAACTTTTTGAAAATCCAATAAACACAAAGTGTTTAAGTAATAATAATGTGGAACTCAGACTATTCAAGCATGCACCAAATTTCTAAAAAACAATAAAAGGAATTACACTTTATCCAAAAATACCAACTTTATAATTTTTAAAAAAGATTACAAATGCTTGAAAAAATCTGGAACAAAGATAATAGAGACACATACGTCTCTATTTATACAAGCAAATGGAAAATACTAGAACTAAAACCCTAATATGTGGAATTCCAGTAATGCCCTTGGGTCTTCTCTTGGAATCTTGGTCAAAAGTTGCCTTCATGTGATTTCTGAAAAGCTTGTGTGATATCCAGCTGTAAGGAAGTGATCTCAGGCGTCTATTTTGAACTTGGGGGCCAAGGAGTAACATGGGACGTTGGTTTGGTCGGGTTTAGGGTTTTGAGGTAAAAGTGATGGGCAGGGGAGGGTCCCACAAGATACATGGGTGTGTCTTGTGGCGTTTTGTGATGTGGGTTTTGGTGAGGGTGAGGTTAATCAACATTCTGGAAATGTTAAGGGAAAAACCCTTTGATATGGGGTCAATTGAGTCTGGAATTAATTAGGGTTGATGGGTGATTAGGAGGGGGTTTAGATCTGTTTTGGGTAAAATAGAATTTAAAAAACATGTTAGGAGGGAAATAAGTGGGGGGTTGACTGGGGATTTGACCAAGGTTTAATAAATAAACCTAGGTTGTGGGTTTGGTTACGGGTTGGGTATGGGTAAATGGGTTATGGGTGGGTTGTGATGAGGTGGCAGGTTCTGAGTAGGTGAGGAGGTTTGGCTGTCTTGGCAAATATGGCCCCCAAGCTCTTTTACTTCTTCCACTTTGTATATTCAGCATAGAAACTTCTTTCCCTTTGATTTTAAGTTTCAGCTTTTGTCATTTTTGGCACATAAACTTTCCATACTTCTAACAAGGACTTCAAATGCAATTTTGGCATTCTTCAAGGGCTGTTCTTGTACAATCTTCAAACATGGAGGACCATACTTGTACAAATAACTATTGGAGGGTCATTTGTGACAAGTTCTTCAAAGATGAGGGACCAAAATTGCCAATCTTCAATTCTTCAAGGGTCTTTTTGCAAAATTCCAAACTTGGGCCCGGTTCATTGTGCGGCTTCGTTTCCCGTGTTCGTTTTTGAATGATTCTTGTGATCTTTTGCCATTTCCTCAATATCCGTACCTAAAAATACACAAGTAACAAACACGAGCATATATTTGGTATATTTGATGATATTTTATGCATTTTAAGCCCGATTTGGACGATGAGACCATGTATAAAAGAGGGCTTACACATGATAGCTTCAAACATTTTAGCCATTCGGTCTTCAAACTTAGATTGCCTAGCATCCGCTTTTAACAACTCTTGCTTAATCTCATGTTGACCTTGCTCCATTTTTTGTTGATTTTGTTGGAGACGTGTGACATTTCCTTCCATTTTATTAGCATGAGTTTTAAGTTCATTAGCAAGTTCGTTTTTAAGCTCGTTTTTCAACTCGGACCTTAAGCTAACCATTTCACGTTGCATATTGTCAAACTTAGCATCATTAGCCTTAGCATAATTCAAAAATTCTCCTTGGAGATTTTTGGTGTGATCATTTTGAAAACCATGGGCATTGTTTTGAAAATCACGATTTTGGTTTTGGTTTGAAATTTTCCCATTTCCACTTTGGTAATTACCCTTGTTATAATTCCTTTGATTTCCTTGGTAATTTCCACCTTGGTTGTTGTTGCGATAGTTATTAGCATTTTGATTTGGTGGAGCTTGATTTTGGCAGGAACCTTGACCGATTTGGTTATAAGTTCCCGTGGCTACAAAAGCATTCGAAGTGTTACCATCCGCGGTAATGCACTCGGAAAGATCATGAGCTCCCCCACACGACAAACAACTCTTAGAAACCGCTTTAACCGAAGCGGAATTCGAAGCTTCTTGAGCTTTCCAATGGGACATAAGGGTCGAAAACCTATCGAAAAACCGATTCTCCTCATTTGCTTCATCATGTAAAGCATTGATACTACGAGACGATGATGAGCCCATTTTGGCAACACTCGGTGTGTGACGAGGGCTATAAACCTTAGACCTATTCTCAATTATGACCAAAGCTTCTTCAACCGTTTTACACAAAAAAATTACCACCCGCGGCAGCATTTAAATAATCTCTTTCATGATCGTTAAGTCCATTGTAAAACGTGTCTATTTGGTGCAAGTCGGAAAAACCGTGATGAGGACATTCGTGTAACATCTCCTTAAACCTATTCCAAGCCGTAGAAAAACTTTCATTTGATTCTTGTGAAAATTTAGAAATCTCATTTTTCAAATGCGTAGTCTTAGAGGGCGGAAAAATTGGTTCACAAACTTTGAAACGAGATCCTTCCACGTCAATATAGAATTGGGTGGCTCTTTCTCTAACCAAATTTTAGCGGACCCCGCTAAGGAATACGGAAAAAGCATCATCTTAATCGAGTCATTCGAGACATCCTTAAATTTGCACGTGGCGGTAAGACGATTGAATTGGCGGATATGGTTGTGAGGATTGTCCTTCTCATCACCACGGAATTTGTTGTTTTGGATCATCGACAACAAACCCGTTTTGACCTCAAAATTCTCCGCAAGGATTGCGGGAATCACAATAGCCTCTCCATAACCCTCGGTGGGTGCTTGAAGTAACTCCATCATAGTTCGATTCGCCATGGTAGGTGCTTCTCGTACAATGGGTTCGTCAATAGGAGACTCCTCACTAGAATGAGTTGGAGTGGGAGTTTTGTTCTTTCGTTTACGTGCACGTTTTGCTTGATTTCGAGTGAGCATAAACGTCACGTACAACGTGGAGACGAGCAAAGAAGATTCTTTTTGGTGTTTTTACTTTTTCAATTTTTTTGTGGTTTTTGATTGTATCGACCTTTTTTAGAAATTGGTGAAATGTATTAAGTAGACACAAAAGTCCACAAATCTCCTCCTTAATCAAATCTCTCGATTAAAGAAGCCTCAAGGAATGAAAACTATCACGTGGGGTGAACGCCTTTGATGACTTTAGAACGATGGTGGAACACTAAATCGTTCAAGAGGGTTTAATCAATAGAAACCAAGAAAATATATATGATATGTAATAATACTTTGGGCGGCAAAACCCTCGATTCACTCTCAAAATCAAATACGCACAAGCAAGCGGAGGAAACGAGGCGGCGCGAAGCACTTAAGAGCCTTTTTCCTTTAGGTCGTGAAATACAACCACCTTATACCCACCTTATAGTTTGTATTATCAAAATCAAGCTTCACGAAAGTATTTATCTATTTTTGCCTTTTTCTTTGGTTTGAAATTCGAATACAATGATTGGGTAATGACCTCCCAAGTCAAGGTTGTGATTTCTCACGTATTTGGAGTACTTGTGAATTTATTGTTCTACGTATACAATATATTAATAATATTCACACAAAAACCGAAAAACGATAATACGTATTAGTAGAGTGCTACTAATACAACTACTATTATGGCTAATATAAAAAACAACAATGGTTCAATCAAAACACAACACGCCTCCCCGACAGCGGCGCCATTTTGATAATTGTAAAATTACACTTGTTTAGGAAAACAAGGTAAAAGTGGTAAGTATTAACGAGCGGTTTAGGAAAACCACAAGTTATGACCCTTAATGGGGATCGTTCTCTCGAGGAGGCACGTGTTTTGTGTAATGAATTGATTAATGATGTTTGATTTATTGAGAAAAGAGAAAAGAAAATAGAAAAGAAATTGACGACGGTTACGAAAACGGATTAAACTACGACGAAAAAGGCGTATACGTAAAACCGTAAAACTACAAAATTTAAAATTTTAAACCCAAAAATTAATTAAAAGCTAAAACAAGTCCAAAATAATATAAATAAGAAATAAAATCCAATAAAAATATTTTAAAACCTTTTATTAATTAAATATTCAATTTTAAATGCTAATTAAAGCCCTAAAATTAAATATAATTAATCAAAATGTCCAAAATATGATTTTATTGAACAAATAACTTACTTATATATCTAAAGACTAAAAAGTATTTTTCCTAATTTTTAAAAACTATTTTTCTATTTTTAAATTACTAAAAACTATTTTAAAACTAAAATAATTATAAAAAATAATAAAATAATGATAAAAATAATCTACCAATTTTAAAAATCCTAAATAACTCTAATGAACAGTAGAAAAATGAAAAAGATTGAAAAATATTAAATTTTTCACTAAATGACAAAACTAGTTTAATTAAAACCCTAATTAAGTTAAATTAATTCTAAAAAATAATAAAAAGATGAACAGTAAAATCTTTTTTAACCAAAAATCTTAAAATAATATTCTAAGTCCAGGAAAATTGATTAAACTGAAAAATAAATATTTTTGGCACTAAATGCCAAAAACAGAAACTTTAAAGTTAATTAAAGATGCTAATTATTCTAAAAAATATAAAATGAATAGTAGAATAAAAACTAATTAATCAGAAAAATCAAAAATAAAATAAGAAAAATAATAAAACAAGTTTGAAGTCCTAATTCTCAAAATCACCCACTAAAGACAAAAAATCAAGATTTCTGAAAGTGACAAGTGGTGGACTTTTGTCCTTCTGCTTAGCAGGGGGAACTTTTGTGTTAGCAGGGGAAACTTTCTTGCCACTGCTAGTGCAAATTGAAGGTCTAGTGACCTAATAAGCTCATGAGAGCTTATTATGAGCTTATATTTTTGACAAAAGGCACCCTTATACTCTTTGGATTATAAGGAGTCAATAATCACACAAAAAACAAGCAATCACTTAACAAAATAAGCACCAATTAAGCTAAAAAGTTACTGATTAAGGTAATAAGCAGGTCTGTGAACAGGAAACACAAATTTCATGCACAAAAGTGAATTTCCAAGGCTCAAATCTAACATATAAGCTGACCAAACAACATATAAGCAATAGAAAACCCTGGAATGACCTTAAATCTAGCAGCTTAGCAAAGTTCAAACTTGACAAAAACAGTCACTTATGGCAGTTTTCTGATTTTGCTAACTTTTTCAACTTTTTAACGTGCAAATATGTTTTAATCTTACCCAAACTGAAAGTTTCACTAACAAACAACCTAAAGATACTATATTGAGTGAGTCTGAACAAGTTTTAATCCAAATGCATACATTTAACACCTACTTAAGCCTTAATCCAAACACCCCTTTATGACTGAAAATGAGATTTTATCAAAGTAAATTCTTATAAAATCCAACCAAAACGAATCTAATCACCTATAACATGCATAGAACACCAAAGCAGCTCAAATCAAACAGGTAAAACAACACTTAACAGATTTTTCACAAAAATCATGTAATATCACATTTTCTGAAAATGAAAACTCAAACAAGGAATTTCTACCTTGTGGGACCCACATCCAGGTCCCACAGTGACAGCAAGGTCACCTCCTTCAGGCTGGGGCCTGAGCTGAACCTTGGACAACAAATATCAACAATCCTGCTAAGAGAAAAATAAAGAAACAAGCAAATATGCTAAATCTGATTTTTCAAACTTCCTTAAAAATCTTTTCACAAACCTTGAAACCTTTAACAAGTTTTAAAAAGAAGTTTAATATTCAAAAACTCAAGAATTTTTGGTCCACTTTCACTTCTCAAAAATTCATAAAATTTCTGAAATCAAAACCCTTTTTAAAACTTTTTGAAAATCCAATAAACACAAAGTGTTTAAGTAATAATAATGTGGAACTCAGACTATTCAAGCATGCACCAAATTTCTAAAAAACAATAAAAGGAATTACACTTTATCCAAAAATACCAACTTTATAATTTTTAAAAAAGATTACAAATGCTTGAAAAAATCTGGAACAAAGATAATAGAGACACATACGTCTCTATTTATACAAGCAAATGGAAAATACTAGAACTAAAACCCTAATATGTGGAATTCCAGTAATGCCCTTGGGTCTTCTCTTGGAATCTTGGTCAAAAGTTGCCTTCATGTGATTTCTGAAAAGCTTGTGTGATATCCAGCTGTAAGGAAGTGATATCAGGCGTCCATTTTGAACTTGGGGGCCAAGGAGTAACATGGGACGTTAGTTTGGTCGGGTTTAGGGTTTTGAGGTGAAAGTGATGGGCAGGGGAGGGTCCTACAAGACACATGGGTGTGTCTTGTGGCGTTTTGTGATGTGGGTTTTGGTGAGGTGAGGTTAATCAACATTCTAGAAATGTTAAGGGAAAAACCCTTTGATATGGGGTCAATTGAGTCTGGAATTAATTAGGGTTGATGGGTGATTAGGAGGGGGTTTAGATCTGTTTTGGGTAAAATAGAATTTAAAAAACGTGTTAGGAGGGAAATAAGTGGGGGCTTGACTGGGGATTTGACCAAGGTTTAATAAATAAACCTGGGTTGTGGGTTTGGTTACGGGTTGGGTATGGGTAAATGGGTTATGGGTAGGTAGTGATGAGGTGGCAGGTTCTGAGTGGGTGAGGAGGTTTGGCTGTCTTGGGAAATATGGCCCCCAAGCTCTTTTACTTCTTCCACTTTGTATATTCAGCATAGAAACTTCTTTCCCTTTGATTTTAAGTTTCAGCTTTTGTCATTTTTGGCACATAAACTTTTCATACTTCTAACAAGGACTTCAAATGCAATTTTGGCATTCTTCAAGGGCTGTTCTTGTACAATCTTCAAACATGGAGGACCATACTTGTACAAATAACTATTGGAGGGTCATTTGTGACAAGTTCTTCAAAGATGAGGGACCAAAATTGCCAATCTTCAATTCTTCAAGGGTCTTTTTGCAAAATTCCAAACTTGGGCCCGGTTCATTGTGCGGCTTCGTTTCCCGTGTTCGTTTTTGAATGATTCTTGTGATCTTTTGCCATTTCCTCAATATCCGTACCTAAAAATACACAAGTAACAAACACGAGCATATATTTGGTATATTTGATGATATTTTATGCATTTTAAGCCCGATTTGGACGATGAGACCATGTATAAAAGCAGTCTCATCAGGGAGCTATGAGCTTCAGCTAACAAGGCTTCTCAGAGTTCTTGGTCATCAGGAACACAAAGTCTCGTGCCCTGCCATACGATACCATCTGCATCTACTCTGAATTCTGTCTGTTTCTCCAAATTCTGTACTATCGCCCAGATTTCTCCATCATCTTTCTGAGCTTCCTTGATCTTAGAGAGTAACTCGGGTTCCACTCTAAGATTAGCCCAGTAACCGTGCTGTCCACGTAGCATGATCTCGATGTCAAGTCGCTCCAAGTCTCTTATGATTTCCTCTTCAATTTTAATGATGTTGATCATTCCGGACTTCCTGCTAAGAGCATCTGCTACTACATTTGCCTTTCTGGAATGATATTATAGATTAATGTCATAATCCTTCAACAGCTCTAACCATCTCCTCTGCCTCATGTTCAATTCACGTTGAGTGAAGATATACTTCAAGCTCTTGTGGTCCGTGAAAATGTCACATGATTCTCCATACAAGTAGTGCCTCCATATCTTCAATGCAAACACCACTGCTGCAAGTTCCAAGTCATGCGTGGGGTAATTTTCTTCATTAGGCTTAAGCTGCCGTGAAGCGTACGCGATCACTTTCCCATGTTGCATGAGAACACAGCCAAGTCCCTTCCCCGATGCATCGCTGTAGATTTGAAATCCACTCGTACCAGATGGGAGAGTAAGAATAGGTGCAGATACTAGCTTCTACTTCAGGTCTTCAAAGATCTTCTCTCTTTCTTCAGTCCAGACGAATTTCTCCCCTTTTCGCATCAGTTTGGTCAATGGTAGTGCTAAGCGGGAAAAGTTCTCCACGAACCTGCGGTAATTGCCAGCTAAGCCTAAGAAACTGCGGACTTCCGTCGCTGATGTCGGCCTTGGCCACTTAGTAATGGCCTCAACCTTTGCTGGATCCATAGTGATTCCTTCTGCTGATACAATGTGACCTAAGAATGCCACCTTGTCTAACCAGAACTCACACTTGGAGAATTTAGCATACAACTGCTTCTGGCGAATAATCTGTAGTACTGTACAAAGATGGTCTTCGTGTTCCTCCTTGGACTTTGAGAAAATCAGGATGTCATCGATGAAGACAATAACAAACTTGTCCAGAAATTCATGGAAGATTCTGTTCATCAAGTCCATGAACACTGCTGGAGCATTTGTCAGGCCGAATGGCATAACTACAAACTCGTAGTGGCCATAGCGGGTACGAAAAGCAGTCTTAGCGATATCCTGCTCCTTGACCCGTAGCTGATGGTAGCCTGACCTAAGATCAATCTTGGAGAAGTGTTTGGCCCCTTGGAGTTGGTCAAACAGATCGTCAATACGTGGCAGTGGATACCTATTCCGGATAGTAATCTTGTTGAGCTTGTGATAGTCTATGCAAAGACGCATACTGCCGTCCTTCTTCTTAACAAACAAGACCGGTGCGCCCCATGGAGATGCGCTCGGTCGAATGAAACCTCGTTCAAGAAGTTCTTGCAGTTGATCCTTCAGCTCCTTCAGCTCTCTGGGAGCCATGCGATAAGGAGCCTTGGAGATTGGTTCAGCTCCTGGAATAAGCTCGATACTGAATTCCACTTCTCGTGCAGGTGGTATGCCCAGAAGTTCTGCTGGAAAAACATCTTGGAATTCCGACACTATTGGTTGATCTTGAATTGATGGGGATTCAGCATCCATGTCGTGAACCGTAGCTAGATAACCCTCACAGCCATGTGACAGTAGTGCACGCGCTTGCAGGGTAGATATGATTTGTGCAGACGGTCCGGGTATGAACCCGTTATGAATGTACTCTGGTGCATTAACATCACCGAAGATAACTCGATATGAATGGCAATCTATGGTAGCATGATGCTTGGATAGCCAATCCATGCCCAAAATCATGTCGAAGTCATTCATGTCCAGCGGAAGTGCGTCAACAGGTTGAACCTTATCGTCAAATTCTAGGGGAAGACTCTTGTATACATGGGTATTTAATACAGAGTCCCTCAAAGGCGTGGAAATAGTAAGCCTATTTTCTAATGGCATAGGGAGCATCCTAATGTTCTTAGCATAAGCAGTAGAAATAACCGAGTGCGTAGCACCCGTATCGAAAAGAACACATGCAGCTTGACCATACATATACAAGATTCCAGTGATGGTACCTGTAGACTTGTTGGCCTGGTCTCGAGATATCGTGTAGACACGCCCGGTGGTAAGAGGCGGCTTGGAATCAGCATGTCCCGATGTACCCTCCATCTCGCCCTTACGGCAATCCTTCATGATATGGCCATGAAGACCACACTTGAAGCATGCGCCAGTGTTACGGCGACATGGCCCTGGGTGCCTACGGTGGCAAGTAGAGCAAAGAGGATGAGTAAATCCTCCAGCAGGTGCTCTGGCTGGCTGGGAACCTGATAAAACATTCTACATAAGACATGATAATTGGGTACAAAGGACAATGCGGATAATCGTAAGATTGAATACCAGTGATAGCTAGACGGCTAGGCTATGAACCTCTCTGGTTCTGGTCCCTACCGTTTCCATGGTTCCTGGTAGAAGTTTTGCTAAAGTGTCAGAATATGAGTTATAACATGAAATCATAAGGAAATGCGTAAGTATTAGGACCTGCTGCTGTTGGAGTGTCCAGCGTTGTTACGGTAATTATCATTACCGCCACGCCTATCCGTAGCAGAACGGTTGTTAGTCTGACCGTTTCCCTTGGGCTGATGATGTTGCTGCTGAGTAGCCGGCTTAGACCGGTCCCTAGTTTTCTGCCTGGAAGATATATTTAAAGAGGTAAATAATTGACATATATGGAAAGAATATGGATTGATCACCGCTTGAATACGAATGTTTACCTCTTGTCGGGTCTCTCAGCTTCCCCGAACTCATCTCACTCTTGCAGCATCTCCAGCTTACGTGCTGCATCGACCACTTGTGCTACCGTACCCAACGGAGCACTTGATAAGTTATTGGCGATCCTAGGATTAAGAGCCCAACGAAAATGTAATGCCTGCTCTTCAGTGGTGCCCGTAGATGCTCTTAGGACACCGGCATAACGAAGAAAACGCTGCATGAAGTCATTGCTATCTTCGTCTGGTCGCTGTCTAATGGTATAGTATTCCCTCATGATCTGATTTCTTCCTTCCATGGGAAAGATGTTTGGCGGGGGAGGATAGTCGTCGTTCTGATGAAGGATGTCTTGCATTTCTGCATCAGCAGCTGCAAACATATCCCAGAGATTGTGTGTGTTTGCCATCTAACAGTATAACATAAAACATATGATTAAACAGATCAAAACATAAAATGTATATATACATGAAAAAAATTTATACCAAAATTTCAAGAGAAAAATTTTATGCAAGAAAATTTTGTGTATGAATGCATGATGCAGTTTTATGAAAACTTTTGTATGCTCGAGAGTGAACGCCTATGGTCAGTTCACCCACAACAAAAGACATGGCGAGGGGACGCCTATGGGTCGGTCCCAAATTTAAAAGTTTCGATAAAACACATGCGACTAAATAGGGTCAGTCCTGTACCAACCATTACTTAGTCATAAACCTGCGACAATGACATATATATGTATGCATAAAAATGATGAATGCATGAAAAACGACTGTCAGTTCTAGGAAGACCATAGTGACTACCCACTAATCACAAGTCATAGTTTGAGAGCCTACAGGTCGAAACCTGGCTCTGATACCATAATTGTAACACCCCATTTTGATAATGGAAATGTCACACGTAATTATGGTGTGTCATCAAAGCATACAAGGAAAAATGTCTAAACATTACATGACCATAAAAGGAAAATATCGGAATCAAACATCGGTAGTCCAAAAGTAAAGCTCATCACACACAAACATAAGTATAGTAACAGAAAGGACTAAACAATGTCCATAGCAAATGTATCAAAAGAAAGATAATGCATAAAGTAAAGAAAGGCTAGAAAGCTTCCAGTCCATATGCATTTACGCTTAAAGTCTACGAGCGTCCCTGAGTACCTGCCGTTTTGGGAACATAGAAAAGGAAAATGGCTGAGCAATACGCTCAGTGCACAGATGTACAATAAAGCATGAATAGGATAAGCATATAACATATAATAGCGGAAGAAACTAAGTCCCGAGTAACCTGGTTAAGTCTTGATAAAACTGGTTTTATAGTTTGAAAAGCCTTATGTTTATCTTGTAAAAACTGTTTATCATATTTTACCGTTAGCCAATATAGGTCATGAAAATCCACCGTGCATGAATACTTGTAGGGGTGACCTCATCATGCAAATTAGAGGGGCTGCCTCTAATTTAATATACTGGTTTTGGGTAGGAGGGATCAGCTCCTTGTGAAGGATGCAAGGCACACACCACATTCACCATGAAATCCTGACTGAAAACATGTAACTAGGATGCACCCATACGCCCCACATGATAAATATAATATAAATGGCCAAAAGCTGAAGGGACGCCACGAGCAATCACTCCGCCGTGGTGAAGTCATAACATCAGTGCCTCTAATGTTATGGTTATGGTACCTCCATAACTATGTGAAACTGGTCATGCATGTATATGGCAATAGGTATTCTAAATTAAACATAAGCGAATCAAACACATAACTTATACTACGGGAAAACATTTGGCTGCATACGGGGAATCCTAATAAGGAAAGAAGGTCCATACTGAAAGGACGGGAATCCGTACCTTATGTCCAGTGAACGAAGAAGACGAACTGAGAGGAATCCTACTTCCGTATCACTAATGCTACATAAATACATACATGAATAAGTATCTGCTTACTAATACGTAACTGATTTTATGTCATGTCTTAGCTTATTTTATATGTTCTTATCATGTTTTACTGTTTTAAGCCTTAAATTGTGTTTATCTTATATTTTGTTTACTCTGATTAAGTATTTCTGGTATTTCATGTATTATTATACTTACTGTGTAATAATAAGTAACTTTCCAAAAATAGCAGGTTTCCTAAAATAGAAAGTTTCCAAAAATAGAAAGTTTCCAAAAATAGAAAGTTACCAAAAATAGAAAGTTTCCAAAAATAGAAAGTTTCCAAAAATAGAAAGTTTCCAAAAATAGAAAGCTTCCAAAAATAGATCAGCTGCCTTAATTAATTAAGTTTCCATAAATAGATTAGCTGTCTGAAATAAATAAGTTTCTAAAAATAGAAAGTTTCCATAAATAGATTAGCTGCCTTATTTAAATAAGTTTCTAAAAATAGAAAGTTTCCATAATTAGATATAAGCTGGTTAAATAAGCTAATTATATAAGCTTAAGTGTTTTCTGATTATTATTCTAAGTCATAATGATATAAGGTATAGTTTATTAATTATTACATGTAAATTAATTAAACTATAAGTTAAAAGTATTTAATTAAATATATCATGTTTTTAATTAAATAAAGTTAAAATACTTAGGTTAAAACATGTATTATTAATTACTAATAATATAACCTAAGTCATGTTAATTAATTAATTATATCATGGTTTTTAATAATTAATTAATTATAAAGTCTAGTTAATATAAATACTTAGGTTAAAATTCATGATCTAATAATTAATTTTATAACCTAAGTCATGTTAATTAAATTAATCATGTCAAGTTTTATTAATTTAATTTTTAACATATAACCATTAAAATCATAAACCTTAACATAAACAATGAACCGGACCCGTAATCAACACCATACCCCGAACCACTTCGGGGTTCCCCTTGTCTTGTTGCTGCCGTAGGACCCACACCAACTAACCGGGACCATATGGTCTCGGTGGTGGTCGAGTAGCCAAACCGAGACCCCCTCGGGGTTCGGTTTAGGCGTCGGCCAACACACAACACCCCTAAACCATCCTTTTTGATTCTTCCATAAACCATTTTCATGTTAGATCTATGTTTTAATTAGGTTTTAAAAAAAACATATCATGTTCTTAATTATTTAATAGATCAAATTAAAAAGAAAAGGGTTAAAAGAATTACCGAATGCGTGGATCTAAACAAGGATGAACAAACACGAACACTTGCACCAAAACCAAGATCAAAGATAAAATAAACACCCCTTTGGTGTGTTTATGGGTGGCGGCCGAAAAGAAAAAGAAGGAGATGGAAGAACTTTTTTTTAGGTTTTGTAAAAATCTTCTGTAAAGTGAAAAATGAGTAGTGACTTTTCCTTTTACCCTTCTTTAGTAAATTTTGAGATGGGCTTGGCCCATCTCTCCCTTGTTGTCGCGGGTAGGGGGCCCCACATGGGGTACCCGTACCGTTTTCCGTGTCTCGATGTTTAATTGTTCGTTCGTGTTTATTTGTGTTCACTTTTAATGTGTTCTCGTTAAATAATTACAGTGACCTAATATATTTATTTACGCTCGTAATAAATATATATACGTAATTAATAATAGTTCGTGATTTAATTACGTTCATGATTTCATGATCGCATGTTCGTGATTAATTATTGTCAAATAATTATTGCATGCTCGTGCGTAGTAAATACTTATCGTGTTCTAACACGTACGTAATACGTAAAGTCCTAACACGTGATCGTAATCATGCTATAATAGGAAAGTTTTAATCTAGTACGTACGATCTTAAAGGTACTATTCATGGTAAAAGCATGCGGGTTTTACAATCAAAATGTTAAATCATATTAGAAAATGATGTACCTACGAAAGCTCGACTATACCATACATAAGATAAAAATATGTTGAGTTGGTTACATGGAAATGTGAATGTGACTCGGCATAAAGCTAGTGCAGGATCTTATCAAATAAGAGAAACAAAAACAACACAAGCGGAAAACATGTTTACAACTTCATTATCTTCACTTTGGGCTTGAGACATTTATAATCTTTTTTTTATTATGATAACACTTCACCTTTGAATATTTTCTATATCTTTCAACTGTGACCTTAGATTAGATAATGTTATTGCTTATCTATTATAGGCTATAAGTAGAGGTGGCAAATCTTGCCCATTTTGATACATATGGGCACTTTTTGCCCATTTTCAAAAAAGGATGGGACACTTTTTGCCCATTCTTTATAATAAAACGAGCGCATATGTAAGAAACTAAATGGGCTTAACGGGCGCACTTGTAAAATACAAATTAGTATACTCGACGAATATTTTTTATTAAATTTTTTATCCCGGCTTTCAAACAAGTATTTTTATTTTTTATTTGTAGGTTTTTATATGTTTTTCCTTTGTTAGCTTGCGTCCGTTTAGCCCGCCCGTTTTGCTAGTGCCCGTTTAGCCCACGCCCGTTTAGCCCGCCGCCCGTTAGCCCGTTGCCCGTTTAGCCCGCCGCCCGTGCCCGCCCGCCCGCCCATTTTGCCACTTCTAGCTATAAGGTCGATAGAGAGTAAAATGAAAGGGAATATTATGCTTGAGTAATAGACTATATCTAGCATAAATATTCTAATGTAAAAGTTTATGAACTCTGGTATCTGAACTAATTATTGATCTAATATAGCATTACATCCAACTTTTCCCCTCACACAACGGTCATGGTAGTTTTAGGAGATCTGATCTCATGGTTCTATGTTATTGTGTGGCATGACTTGTAATTATCAAGTTAATTGACTTATGGTTGGGCTGAAATTTCTGATCAGGCGACCATAAGATCAAGTGATCAAGTGATCAGACGGCCATACAGTCTGATATACAACTAAATAACTTACATTGTCTGCTACTTTTTTTATTTGCTTCATTTTGTGGTTTATTCAACGCCTTTTTCCCTCAACTACTATATAGGCTTAGAGAATACAAAACTATACCCTTTTTACTTGCTTGTTTTCCTTAAACTATAAGAAACATAAGTTGGAGTAAATTCCAAAACAAATAAAACACCAACTGACCCACCTTCAAAATAATGTGGTGTTTGGGATTGCATACCACAACCGCGTAGAGCACAGATTGTCCCATACATAATTCTAGAAAATATTACCTCGTTTGGATTAGTGAATCTGTCTATGGAAATCCTGGCAGGTGATTGGGATTGGCAACAGAATCTTCTAAGAAATTATAACATCTAGACTAAGAATCCAAAAGCACGTCAATAACAATTATCAAAGTGAATAAGAAGATAAGTTGTTTTAGTTAATTAAAGTCTTTTGTAAAAAGGAAATGGGCCAATTTGGTTAAACTTGTTACAAGTCAGGTTCAACTACACACTCATTAACATGCTCATTTTGAAAGTAAAGAGCTTCAACGTGGTGGTTAAAAATACAAAATGATATTCATTTTTCTTTTACTTTGGACTGATCTGCTAGCGAAACTGTGAATTCTAAAGGTATACATTAACATCAACTGTGATTCACCAGTTTCCTCACCAACATCAGTTTTACAATTCGTGCTTTTGTCAATGGTGAATCATCGTTTTCAATTAAAATCTCTTTGAACTGGGATTCACCTGTTTCCTCACCAACATAAGTTTGCCAATTCGAGTACCACCTGCTTATTGAAAAGAACGTGATTGTATACTCCAGTTCATAATCAGCTAGAAATCCCCCTATGTACAAATAAGCCAATATAATTAGAGGAAAATAAGGTACCTAAAGTTGAACCTAGAAGGTCATTGTAGTTCAAACTTCCGTCCGGAATAGGGATTATAAACATAGGTCCCATAAAGCCCTAAATAAAAAATAGCAGATAACATTTAGAGCAAATGATTATAGAAGGCGGCTGAACCAAATAACATAAAAATGCAAAAGATTTCTTTTAGAAATTGTCATTTTTTGTAGCTACTAATTGGTGTAATTATGAAGAAAACCACCCCTGTATCATATCATGTATATACACTTCACTACACACTAATGTTTCAATCATGCTTGGCGTCCTCATTGAACATGCTCTACCGGAAAGAGAAAATTAAGGGTGATAGGCTAGTAAATGTACTCGACCAATAAAATTCCTACAAAACAAAAAGTGAATTGCATATGACAATGCCATTACATATAACTGAATAATAACAATATATAACTCACAGAATTAGGAGTTTAACACACTGTATCAGCTGTATATAACAAACTAATCCATGACCATAACTAGTCAAGAGGGTACTGAATAATCCATTAACACAAGACTGTTATAAGACGTAAAATAACAAACGTCAAGAGGGTACTCAAAGCCAGTCAGGATAGTTAAAATACGCATCAAAAGACTAAAAAATAAATCTGTAGTGAAGTTATTGAAATACCACCATTTGTATCAACGACCTCTCAGTAAGATCACGAGCTAAAAGAAAGTGTCACTGGTGAATGATTAATATAAAATAGTTGGACAGAGATGGGTTTCAAAATTAAAATAGAATTCTTAAAAGTAGGGAGCCAAGAGAATGTATGTTTGTGTGTTACAAACACGACCTAAGCATACGTACTGGGTGTTTTGGATTTGCTTATGGAATCTTGAAGCAAAATTTGACATCTAAGTGATCATCATCTACCTTTATCATTGATGTCAATAAACTGACAGTGTGATGAGCAACAGATTTCTCGGCATGTACTCCAACCCAGATGAAAGCCAATGACTCAGAAGCCCATGACGAAGTTTTGAACAGATGATCCGAATCTGTTGGTGGTGGTGATGGTGATGGATTAACAATTTGATGTTTATGAACTTTCATCCAAACATATCCAATAAATAAAACCCGAATATATGAGATATTTTAGATGATTTTTTTTCTAAACCTAGCTGAGTTATTTTAGGAATTGAAGATCATTTCGTAAAATAAAATTACAACTATTCTGTTCGGAAAAGGTGCTGACGTGGATTTAAAAATGCTTATGTGGCATTTCCCTCCTCTTATATATAATGTAAGGATATATATATATATATATATATATATATATATATATATATATATATTTATATTATATATAACAGGAGGGAAATACCACATAAGCATGTCATTAATCCATGTCATCACCATTATTATTAATTTTATAATTTTTTTATTTTTATTTTTTATTTTTTTAATAAAATTCAGAAGACATTTTACAAAATCCGGTGTTTTATTAAAATATAATAACTTGCAAGTTTCGAACCTGGAATGATTCTTTATTAGTTATAAATTATTATATTACCACTAGACCAATACAACTTTGTTGTCTATAACTTTAAAACCAAAATATATAATGACACTTTAATTGGTTATTAATTTAGCCCAAATTACAAAAATTGCACATCGCTTGATTAAATCACTTTAAAATTCAATATTTACTAAAATTGATCATAGGATATGAGATTTTAGTGATTAGTTAGGATACGTTACAAAACGACCGAATTACAATCATGTTAAGTTTGGATATTATTTTGTATTATATTGTTTTATAACAAAATAGTATGTGTATATATGGTGATTATTATTGTTATTATATTATGTGTATATCTCTGGTGTGTAAATCTTTGGTTGGTTTATGAGTCTCGAGTGTATATCACATATCAAACGATTTATCTTTAGTGTTACGAAACTACGGGTATATATATACAACATAATATGATCACGCAAAGCACACACTCAAACAAAAACTTCAAGCTCCAAAAAAAATCGTAAGATGCAACCACAAAGATATCACAAAGGCTTTCAAAATTAAACCCATACCTCCAGCACGAGGTTTGGAATTTTGTTTCTTAGGCTCTTAGCTTATTTTATGTTGTAGTTTTGTGATCAGATATTAGATTCTACATGATTGTTAATTCTTTATGTAGTTGGATTACTTTGACTCTGATTTAAAAGTTTTACGCCAATTTATGTGCTCGGGTTTGCTAACATGAGGAATTCGGTTATGTCCCAATTTGATTGTTATAATTGAAGTTGTTATTTTCACTATTTTGAAATCTCAGCAGCAAAGCTTCCCAAATCAAACATTATCAAAGCATTATGCACTGGAACCCTTACGTCCAGCATGGAGAATCACACATGTAATTTGATCATTAATAATTAAAAATATATTGATTTTTGTTTATAAGTTTTGTCTCTAATGATGTTAGCTTGAGTTTACATTCATAAATTTGTAAGTATACGGTATTATGTAGTAGGTTATTTTGAGATGACGTACGATATCTAGTGTGATGGTTGCAATTCTATGATAGCAAAATTTTCCTTTGGTCTATTATATCTTGCAGATAGTCTGATACTAGCAATCATGACACAAAGGCAATAAAAAAAATCAAGTAAATTCTATTAAAGTTTCAAGGCACGTTATTTATAAACTAGAATCATATCTGTCGTCGGTTGTATTTCATCTCTAAAAAGTGTAATATTTCGAATTATAATCAATGTTTTTAAACCCGAGTCGACTCGGTCGAGTTAATCGGTTCTCCGGTTTCGGCCAAAAAAGGATTATATTGATCCTGATTTTATATTTTCAAAACCCGGCTAAATCCGCCGGGTTTGGGGTGACCCGGGTCAACCCGGTTCTCAAAACCCGGCCGGGTTTCAATTTTTTCGAATTTGTTTTAAAAATATATGTAAATTTTACGTATTTGCGACGGAATTTTGTTTTTTCATATTATATTGATTGGTGAATAATTTATATTTTCAATATACGGAAGTTTTATGGTTTATATATAGAAATTATGAACTATTAAAAATATGAAGAATTTTTTTTAGAAAATCAGATTAACCGGAGTTGACCCGGGTTAACTCGGACCCGATGACTCGACCAGGTCAATCTAATAACCGGATTTCAAAATATTGAGTATAAGTTGGCTAGAAAGAAAACCATGTCAAATGAATTACCAATCAAAAGTAGCCTAAATTATTTATAAATATATATTAATTTCTTTTTATTTTAACATGAAAGTCCCTAATCAATGCTAGAAACCCTAATCTTAACTTAATCAACACAAGGTATTACTTTTCAAACGTAATCTTATTATTGTATAATAAAGAATTACAAGTGTTATGGATAACACCGTTTGATGACAATGTGTTGTGCACACTTTGAACAACTATAAACCCTAACTTATGAATACAGTCGTAGCTGTTTGATTCACTAAGTTCTATGCAATAATGTTATGAATATCTCAAAGTGTTAAACATTAATGCATGGATACACATCCTATTTATAGTGTTACGAGATTGACCTAAATAGTACTTGATGGTGACTACACAAGCTTTTACAAGTTCCCACATCAGTCACATGATGTCCTTCTATTCTTGGTAGTCTTCCATTATGCTTTAAGGAAACAGTTGTCAAAACAGTTTCCTTTTTCTTCATAGTCTCAAACACACAAATGGCATGTCCAAAGTGTGCTGAGTGTTAACAGGGTATTGCCACCCCTGTTAACCCTCAACCCCTCAGAGTCCCTGATACATCTTGGCTGTTATCCATCACAGCCAATGAGTATGTCTTCAAGTAATATTTGACTTCCTTGACAATGTCTCTGACATGGACTCCTCTGAGGTTGCTCACAGAGACTTGGATCTCTGTGAGTCTTGCGAAACTTGCCTGCCTCCTAGGCACAGGCAAGGGACTATCTAACAGCCTAATTATGTTTAAATCAATGATCAGGGAATCTAACAAGTTTAGATTCCCAACAATCTCCCCCTATTTAAACATAAATAATGCTAGATCTAACTAAGTTAAGGTAAGTGAGTTAACAGCTTCTTCTTACTCATAACAGATCTAAACAAACATACCTCATGATTTTATTAATACTTAAAGAAAATTACAAGTGCATTACATAAGTAAAATAAAAGGTGAAGGTAAAATTGGGCTGTGAACATATTCAATAGTCATCATTTTTAATCCTTTCTTTAACTTCAGCCTAGTCCAATCTGTTATCTAATTCTTCCTGCAAAGTCTTTGCAAACTTCTTGGAATACTCTGTGTTGATCTTGAGTGACTTCTTGTGAAAAAGTAGCTGAATTGTTGAAGCTAAGCATAGTTCATCTTCTCTTTGAAATGCATACTGTCAAGCCCTGTTCATGAATGCCATTCCTCTTTCAGGCTATGTGTATGTTTGACCATCAACAGGGCCAACTATACCATTGGGTAGGATCAAATCCCTGTGCATGCCATCCACTTGAACATCATCTGTAACAAAAGTTTCTTTAACAAGTTGAGAAATTCTTCTTCTTTTGTTGCCAGTCTTTGGGGGTTCTTGTTCAAAAAGCTGTGGAGCGGGATCAATCTTGAGTTTGGCAGCTGTTTCTTTGATCCAGGTAAACTTGGCCTTAATAGTCATAAGTAGAAGAAAATTGGCCTGTCCAGTTCTTTTGGCAGCTAAGGCTTCAAGTTCGAACCATTCTGATAACCCAAGTGTCTTTAGCATGAAGTTGTCAAACACATTCATATTTCCCTTTGGTTATCCCTCCATAAGATCATCTGTGGGGTGTTTGTAGATTTATGAATGGTGTATTTGAACTTGGTTATCTTGCCAGGGGCATATCTGTTGTTAACGCAGGCATCATAGTCAGCTTTGACTTTCCTTAGTGCCTCAGCGCGTTTTGCTTCCATTTCTCTCAACCTTTGTTTTTGCTTTTATCTTTCAGGTAGAGTCATCTTCCTTAGAGTAGCTTCATTCAATTCTTTGGCTGTCTTGAGTTCATTTAATCTCTTGAATTCCTTAGCCTGTTTCTCTATTTCTTCAGGGGTTAAAGGAATCTCATTGGAAGGTGTAAAGGTTAAGAATTGGGAAAGGTCTGTGGTGGATCCTCCTGTCTCTAGCATCGCAGCTATCTTCTTGAGTTTGGTGTCTGTGTCAACCAAAACTATCTCCTTTACTTTCTTTGAGAGAGAGGACTCCACACTTATGTTTTTCAAAACATCAGCTCTTCTGATAAATGCTGTCTGAGCCTGAGTTTCAATAGCTTTGGGAAGGGAGCTAACAGTGAACTTTAGCTTCTTGGCAGCTGGTTCATCATCATCCCCAGGCTCGCTGGTGTTAACTAAAAGCAGGGACTTTGATGAGTAAGATCCATCTTGATTCTGTTGCTCCCCCTGAGTGTTATCCTCATCATCAGGTATGGTGATAGGTGTGATGACTTGGAGAGGAACAGGTGTAATGGTGTTGTTAGCTGATGATGAGCCTTGTTTAGCAGATGCAAGGTTGAGTGTTGTTTCTTTCTCCCCCTCACGTTCATCCTGGCTACGCAGACGTTTGGATGAACGTGTCTGAAAATGTCTTGCAATCTATTTAATAGAGGCAGCCATAGCACGTTGCCTCTTCCTTGAATCCCTGGCAATCTTCAGTAGAAGGTTGCCATTAGCATTAGTGTTGGCATGAACTCGACTGACAATGAAGTTTGCATGACGGTATTGCCTGTTGCGAACAGCTTCAAATTGTATGTGCATAGTCAGCTCATGCTCATGAAGTAAGACAGGGACCTCTGAGTCAATGACATCCTTCATTCTTGTTGAAAGATGACTAAGTTCCTGTGCTACACCTTTCCTTGCACCATCCTTGATTGGTTCAGTAACCGCCTCAACCACAGCCTTTTGGATGATCCCTGGAAATGTGACGGTGAAGTTGTGCATTTCAGACCTAATCACATCCAGCTTCCTTGATAGGCGTTCAATGTCTGATTGATGATGAACAGGCTGAAGATTCTTGATGTTGAGGCTTTGTTGAGCATAATCATCCCCCCTTGGTAAAAGATCAAAGTTAGTTTGGGCAGGATGATCAAACATGAGAAACTCTGCTGTTGGATCATAGGCTGGGCGTTGGAAGACTGTTGTTGTTGAGGTAGCAGAGTTTGGAGTAACAACAGCGTCCTTGGGAGGAGGAGTATTATTGCCAGCTAGTGTGGACACAGCTATTTCTTTTGGAGGAGAGAAAGATTGCTGATCTTCCTCATCTTCTTCATCTTCCTCCTCAAACATCCCTTCAGGGATTTCATCTTCAGGCATTGACTCTAGATCAGAGACATCATCCTCTAATGATAGCATTTCTTCATCAGTATTTAGCAGAGGCTCATCGTCATGAGGATGATCTTGAGTCATTGTATCAGCCTCCTTTTCTTGTTGTACCTGAGATTCGATGATGGCTGTACAATTTCAGCCTGCAAATTGTTTGAATTAGTAACAGGGAAAAAGATAAGGGGAATGGTCGCCATTTCGCTGTCCCAGAGAGGCTGAGGATGATTACTCAGCCACTCCAAAGGATAAATCCTTGGGATTCTTTTAAGTGTGAAAAAAATATGGTTAACGATCGCCATTCGCTGCCCCTAGGAAAGCTGAGTGTGATTATTCAGCCCCCCCAAAAGGTTAAAACTTTTGGGACTCTTTTGATTCTGAAACATATGTTTTTTATGGATCGCCATTCGCTGCCCCTAGGAAAGCTGTGGGTGATTATTCAGCCCCCCCCAAAAGGTTAAAACCTTTGGGACTCTTTAAAGAGTGAAACATATGTGGTTAAAGGTCGCCTGTTACGCTGCCCCTAGGAAAGCTGAGGGTGATGATTCAACTCCCCCTGAAAAGGATAAATCCTTTGGGGTTCTTTTAAGGAGGGAACCAAGAGGCTGTGTGAAGTACAGCTGATCAAGGTTGAGACATAAATATATTCAGGTTGTTGTTAGCCTGAATACTGTCTAGAGGGTTCAGGGTCATCGGGGTGCTTTATAAACACAAATGAATCATTCCCTGATGCAAAGACAGGGTGTACAGAAGTCTTAAAGAGTTCTAAGTGCATTGACAGACTTCTATGTGTCGAGGATTACCCTAACTTCACCACTCTCTCCTACAGACAAATGAGAGTGGCTGCTTGTGAACCTCTAAAAATGTACACTGATTACCTGTGAGATATCAGCTGGATTAGGCTAGTTTCATGTCGTCTCAGCTGACTTTGAGACACTAGACTCCTGTTGTTGGTCAGCAAATGTATCTGATTCCACATGAGTATCTGGAACAGAGGAGGTGTCAGTCTTCTTTCCCTTGGCCTTAGAAACAGCTTGGGTGTGGGAAGAAGAGGGGATTTTCTTCTTCTTAGGCTGTTGGCCAGAAGAAGCCTTGGACTTGGTAGTGTGCTGCCCAGAGGTCAAAGACTTAGACTTGCCAGACACACTAGAAGTATTCACCTTCTCAGAAGAAGGGAGCAAGGGATTCTCAGCTGTTGGTAGTTTGTTGGCCACATTCATCATACGAGAGGTGACATGGACATCTTCAGCTCCTATTTCTTTGTAGATGGCACCTGTGATGCGGTAGGGCTTTAGAGCAGTCAACGCAGTGTTGTGGTAGTTGTCTCCCAACAGACTTTCAAAGATCAGAGACAGGAAGCGCACATAGCAGATATTCTTTTCCCTGACTTGATTTCTCCCCTTCAGCTGTTCTACAAGGTTGGAGAAGATAATGCTTCCAACATCAACATCAGCTCCCCAGATCAGCCCATATGCAATAGCCTGATGGTTGAAAGACATCTGATCTTGGGATCCCTGCATTCCTCCCAGGGATTTAACAATGTGGGTTAAGAGGACATGCCACATGGGAGTGAAATACTTAATCTTCAAGGGAGATTTGGAGAGGACCTCAGCTGGTGTAAGGGCAGGGTTTACATCATGGCAGGGTTTGAGTGTGGCCAGGGCTTCTTTGACAGCCTTTTTATCAACAACCTTAAGGCAATCATCTCCATGTTTCAATCAAGCCACACTCGAGAAATATTTAAGGGAGAAAGCGAATGGGTGTTCATTGCATGAAAGGCTAAAAGTTATGGTGTCATCAACCACTTCAGCAGAGTACCATAATTCCCTTAGGTATTCTTGGTAAAAGGTGGATGGGGATTTGGTGAAGGCTTCACTTAGGTCACAGTTTTGCATGAAACTAACCAGATCTGAGTAGGTGCTATTTGGAGCCTTTATCCATCCAATGGCGTTGTTGGAGGCGAGGATGCTTTCGTTGATCTCGAAGTTGACATTTGATGCTTTAGGAACTGAAAACGCCATGGATTTAAGGTCAAAGGTGAAAGAAAATGGAGGTTGGGTTAAGAGAGAGAAGTACTTAGAGAGAGAAATTGATTTGAGAAATGAGAGTGGTGGTGGGTGAGAAAAGTGGAGAGACAATATATATATTTAAATTACGTAAACAGTTATTCAACCGCATTAAATGCAAAGTGTGAAAATGATTGCTCAAGTGGGTCCCTAGACCTTTCAAAACTTATTTGTCTCCTCGTTATTCGAAAAATAAATGATTAAATATTTGAGAATGTTTTTTGCATTTACTTGGAAAGTAACTACCTAGTTTCATGTGAAAAACATTTAATATAGAATCAATCATTTAATGAACGTATTTAACATCAAGCCACAGGCTTTGAGATATTGAGCATCCCTAGCTCAGCAACTAGCCTGTTGAACGAAGGTTCAGCCAAAGGCTTTGTAAAGATATCAGCTAGTTGCAGCTCTGTGGGAACAAAATGCAGCTCAATATCTCCCTTCATTATATGATCCCTGATGAAATGATACCTGATATCAATGTGTTTGGTACGAGAGTGAAGAACAGGATTGTTGGATATGGCAATGGCGCTGGTGTTGTCACAAAAGATTGGCACTTTGTCATATAAAATTTCATAGTCAGCCAATTGACTTTTCATTCAAAGCACCTGAGCACAACAGCTGGCTGCAGCGACATATTCTGCTTCAGCTGAAGACATAGCCACGGAGTTTTGCTTCTTAGCACTCCATCCAACCAATTTTCCTCCAAGGATTTGACAGCTGCCTGAAGTGCTTTTCCTGTCAATACAGCATCTAGCATAATCTGAATCTAAATAGGCCTTGAGATCAAAGCCTAATTCCTTTGGATACCATAGGCCTAGGGATGGTGTTCCTTTGAGATACCTGAAAATTCTCTTAACAGCCACTAGATGGGATTCTTTTGGGTTAGCTTGGTACCTTGCACAGAGACATGTGGAGAATTGGATATCTGGACGACTAGCTGTTAGATACATGAGTGACCCAATCATGCCTCTATATAAAGTCTCATTAACAGAGACCCCTGACTCATTAGGGCCCAAGTTGTTGGGTGGAAGCATGGGACATTTCACTGATGCACAATCAGCTAAGTCATATTTTTTAAGTAAATCCTTAACATACTTTTCTTGACAAATTGAAATTCCCTTAGGATATTATTTAATTTCAAAGCCCAAAAAGTAAGTTAATTAACCCATCATACTCATCTCATATTTCTTGGTCATTAATTTAGCAAAACGTTTACGAAGATTGACATTCGTTGACCCAAAGATGATATCATCCACATAAATCTGCACAATGATGAAATCACTCTTATCCTTGAAGGTAAAGAGTGTTTTATCAATAGAACCCCTGACAAATTTATTTTCAGTTAAGAAATTGGAAAGAGTTTCATACCATACTCTTGGAGCTTGTTTTAGCCCATACATGGCCTTGTGAAGTCTGTACACATGGTTGGGAAACTCGCTGTTCTCAAATCCTTCAGGTTTTGCAACATACACTTCCTCAGCCAAATCACCAATAAGGAATGCACTCTTTACATGCATCTAATACACAGTGATGTTCATATAGGCAGCATAAGCAAGGAATATTCTGATGGCTTCAAGTCTTGCAACTGGAGCAAATCTTTCATCATAATCAATTCCTTCAGTCTGAGAGAACCCCTGTGCCACCAGTCTGGCCTTGTTTCTGATGATGTTCCCAATTTCATCCATCTTATTTCTATAGATCCATCTAGTGCCTGTGATATTCTTTCTAGGTGGAGCTGGTACTAGTGTCCATACTTTGTTCCTTTTGAACTGATTGATTTCTTCTTGCATAGCAGCTACCCATCCTTCTTCTACCAGAGCCTCAGCTACCCTTTTAGGTTCAACTTGTGAGAGAAACTCAGCAAAGAGACATTCATTGGCTAAGGCAGACTCTGAGTCATGGATTCGCTGTCTAGTTGTGACCCCTGCATTAAGTTCCCCAATAATGTTGACAAGAAGAATGTGCTGATCTCTTGACCACTTATTTTGAGGAGCTGGGGACTCAAGGACAGGAACACCTGTGGACACAGCTGGTAAAATTTGAGTTTCATCCTGCTGACTAGGAGGACTTTCTTCAAAGACTACTTTAGTGTCAGAGTCTTCTTCAGCCGTATCAAGAGGTACAACTTCATTATCAGTAGGAGAGTCTTCAAGTATTTGAAGAATTGGCGAGGCATCAATAGCATTAGAAGGAGAAGGACTACCAGAGGTTTGTGGTTCTTCTTCATCAAGTTCCTGAGAGGTAGGAACTTCTATGTTGTGAGTAGACAGAGGGTCAAAGGCAGGGACATAAGGAGTGAGAGTGTTGGAGTGATGATGACTGGTAGGTCTTGGTTCTGTGAACTCATCACTTGGAAAAGATACATTTTCATTAAAATCAATCTCATCACCCTATGTTCCTGTTTTCTGAATGACTTCATCATCTTCATTGAATCTAACATGGAAGGTTTCTTCTACTTCTTGTCTTATGATGTTGAATACTCTGAAGGCTTTGGCTGTTGGAGAGTATCCCAAGAAGAAACCATCATCAGCTTTTTCATCAAACTTTCCAAGTTTATCCCTGTAGTTATAAATGAACACAAGGCATCCAAACACATGAAAATAGCTGACATCTGGAGATCTTTTTCTGAAAACTTCATAGGAAGTTTTACCATATCTTTTGACAATGATTGATCTGTTTTGTGTGTAGCAAGCAGTGTGAATAGCTTCTCCCCAAAATTGCTTTGGTAAGGCTGCACCATTCAACATAGTTCTGGTTGCTTCAATCAAAGTCATGTTTCTTCTTTCAGCCACACCATTTTATTCAGGGGTGCCAGCTGAAGAGAAGTTCTGTGAAATCCCTTTTTCATCACAAAAAGATTCAAGTTGATGATTCTTGAATTCAGTACTATTATCACTTCTTAGAGCTTTGACTCTAACATCATTCATATTTTCAACCTGTCTAATAAAGGACATGATGGTTTCAGCTGCATCACTTTTCCTTCTGAGGAAGAACACCCATGTGTATCTTGAAAATTCATCAACTATGACCAAGGTGTATTTGTTGTGATTAATGGTCTGAGGTTTGACAGGCCCAAACAAATCCATGTGAAGGAGATGTAAGCACTTGTCAATAGAGAATGATTGCCTAGTCTTGAATGAAGACCTGTGATGCTTTCCTTTGACACAGGCAGAACAAGTCTTGTCTTTAGAAAACATTACTGAAGGTACACCAGCAACCAGGTTTTGAGTGGCTATCTTGTTGATGTTCTTGAAGTTGAGATGAGACAGTCTTTTGTGCCACAGCCAATTGACACTTTCAGAGGCTTTAGCAAGAAAACAATTTGAGCTGTCTTCAGAGCAAACAGCCATGTTGATGACATAAACATCTCTTCTTCTAGGTGCAATAAGCACAACATCATTGTTTTTGTTGAATATGGTTCCCTGAGTCTTAGTAAACAAAACCTTATAGTCAGCATCACACAATTGGCTGATACTGATAAGATTGTGTTTAAGACCATTCACATATGCAACTCTGGTGAATGTAATCCCATTGCAGTTCACTGAGCCATATCCTTCTGTGTCACCTGAAGAGTTATCTCCAAACACCACTTTAGGACCTGGCTCCTTGAGTATCTGTGCAGGTATTGTTGAATCCCTGTCATGTGTCTAGAACAGCCACTGCCTAGATACCATACCGATTCCTTGAGATATTTCTGCACAGATACATAGAAACAGGTTAGTGCCTATGGTGAACCCACTTTCCAGTGGGTTCCCTGAATTTCTGATTAGCAACTCTTGTGTTCCTATAGAACTTATGGCGTTGGGAGGGACAATTCACTGTTTCATGGTTATAACTTCCACAGATATCACACCCAGGGAAGTCACCACACTCGTCTGAGTGATGGTCTGTGAACCCACAGAATTTACAGGGAGGATACGGTTTGTAATTTCCCTGTTGTCTTTTAGAACTTTGTGGTCTATCCCTAGAGGGTGTCTGAGCTCTTTTAGCTGCCATGTGTCTGTCATGATCTAAAGTCATGTGGTGAGAGTTTTTACATACATTGCAATAAGGTTTGATTAACCTTTCCCCTTTGGGTTCACCTAGGACTGACTTAGGTTCATGTGAAGTAGAGCATTCAGCGGAAGGCTTAATGTGTTGTTTCAATAGTTCTACTTCTTTCATTAGAGACAACAGGCGATCTTCAGTGGTAGGGTCAACCTTATTCACAGATTTAGTAGCAACAGGCTTAAAAGCTACTTGTTTACCAGTTATTTTAACAGGCACATGAAAAACTTTAGCTGGAGGTTTCTCAATATCTGTTCTAAGTTCACCCTTAGCAGCTCGAGAGGAACTGCTAGGTTCAACTCCAGAGAGTTTGGTCAAAGGTGATAACTCAGCCACATCTTTAGAGACAGGGTCATTAGTCAAAGTGGTATCTGACATATGAATTGTCTCTGTAGATTTGAAGACAATGTCTTTAGGTTTGGTGAGAATTCTCAGCTTATTTTTCTTAGCAGATATATCCCTTTTGATGCCAGCAGGCACTTCATCATTAAGCAATTGATCTATAGTGAACCTAGCGCACAGCCATTTTTCAATAACCTTGTTTAATTCAGAGACTTGATCATTTAAAGCAATGTTTTTCAAGGTTAATCTAGCTACTTCATTTTCCAGGGATATTTTCTCTAAATTAACCCGCCTGAGAGTTTCACATTCAGATTTAGCATTTAGCAATTCAGATTTAACAGAGTGAAACTTATCAAGTAGGTTCTTTCTTTGTTCCTCAACAAAGTGTAAATCAACAATGGTGTAATCAAGGACATGCTTACGTTCATCACTATCAGACATAGATAGAAGCCTGTGTACCTTTTTCATTGTGATGTCAACCCATTGTCCTGATCTTGCGTCACCTTTTCCAACAGCTGGTTCATCCTCAGCTATCGCCATGAAAGCCCTGACTCTGGTGGTATCTTCTTCATCTAAAGTAAGTGGCTCATCATTCCAATCATAAGTTTCAGCAACCAACCCTTTCTCTGTCTTTTTATCACCACCCTTCTTCTTGGACAGGGCTTCAATCTTCAAGTTCATTTGTTCTAACTCAGCTTTAAGTGCCTTGTACTTATTTTTGTAATCCTTCTTCTCAGTGTCTGATGAATTGGATTGGTGAGATGAGTTGTTATGTTGTTTGAACTTGTAAGGTTTGGATGAAGATTATGGATGAGAGGGTGAGGATGTCTTGGTGGAAGGACAGTCTTTTTGAAAATGTCCAAGCTTTCCACAGGCAAAGCAAGTTTCTTTTGACCTGTCAGTTGGTTTACTAGCTGATCCTATTCTTCCTGATCTTTTGAAGAATCTTTTTTGGTTGGCTAGCAAGGCTCTTTCATGAAACTCTGCATTAAGGTCTGTCAAGAACTCTTGGCTGCTACGGGTGTCTTCTTCAACATCAGAATCGCTGTCATGAGGATGTGTTGCAGAGATCAAGGCTTTGGAAGATGCTCCTTGGACCACAAATCTTTCAGTCTCTGACTTGTAAATAGTATCAATCAGCCCTTCTTCATAATTATACTTTCCATAAAGCTGAGCAAGGGTGTCATTTTTGATTGAGTTGTTAGCTCTCTGAGTCTGATTCATACTCAGCCACTTTCTTGGAAGGCTGTTGACAAATGTGGCATTGATCTCAGCTTGACCAATAGTGATGTCATTCATTGCTAGGTCATTGAGAAGAATCTTCAGCCTTGTATAGGTTTGCTGAACCTTTTCACCTTCAAGTGACTTGAAGGCATTGAACTGAAGTCTGAGTGCCTGAATCTTTGTCTCTCTTGTTTCAAAGGGTCCTTCATGGCCAAGGATGAGGTCTGTCCACATTTGTTTGGCTGTGGGACACTAAATGACAGACTTCATGATATGTTTGGGAAGACAGGATATTATGATGCTCTTGAGACGTTTATCTTGGTTTGCCAATTTTCTATCAGCTGGAGTCCATTGTTTGAGAGGTTTGGGAAGAGGGTTTTCTTCAGTGGATGTAAGCGCCATGGGAATATAAGGACCATTTTCTAAAATTTCTAGAAGAAAAGGTTCAAGTCCATCGAGATACACAAGAAATTGACTCTTCCAACTGGCAAAATCTTCTTCATCAAAGACTGGTACACTTGTGACGTGTGATCCACCTCTTGAGTCAAGAAGTTGGGGTAGATCATCGTCATTGGCAGGAGGGTTGAGTCTTGGTGAAGATGGGTTTGTGGAAGGTGATTGTGGTGGGTTAGAAGTTTCTAGCATGGTGGATCTTGATTATAAAACTGAGAACGATGTTTCTTGAAGGTTTTAATATCAAACACCGCTCTAATACCAATTGAAAGTCCCTAATCAATGCTATAAACCCTAATCTTAACTTAATCAACACAAGGTATTACTTTTCAAACGTAATCTTATTATTGTATAATAAAGAATTACAAGTGTTATGGATAACACTGTTTGATGATAATGTGTTGTGCATACTTTGAACAACTATAAACCCTAACTTATGAATACAGTCGTAGCTGTTTGATTCACTAAGTTCTATGCAATAATGTTATGAATATCTCAAAGTGTTAAACATTTATGCATGGATACACATCCTATTTATAGTGTTACGAGATTGACCTAAATAGTACTTGATGGTGACTACACAAGCTTTTACAAGTTCCCACATCAGTCACATGATGTCCTTCTATTCTTGGTATTCTTCCATTATGCTTTAAGGAAACAGTTGTCAAAACAGTTTCTTTTTCTTCATAGTCTCGAACACACAAATGGCATGTCCAAAGTGTACTGAGTGTTAACAGGGTATTGCCACCCCTGTTAACCCTCAACCCCTCAGAGTCCCTGATACATCTTGGCTGTTATCCATCACAGCCAATGAGTATGTCTTCAAGTAATCTTTGACTTCCTTGACAATGTCTCTAACATGGACTCCTCTGAGGTTGCTCACATAGACTTGGATCTCTGTGAGTCTTGCGAAACTTTCCTGCCTCCTAGGCACAGGCAAGGGACTATCTAACAGCCTAATTATGTTTAAATCAATG
The DNA here is from genome assembly GCA_025667525.1 of Glebionis coronaria. Taxonomy (NCBI): domain Eukaryota; kingdom Viridiplantae; phylum Streptophyta; class Magnoliopsida; order Asterales; family Asteraceae; genus Glebionis; species Glebionis coronaria. The sequence goes on along the minus strand of CM046876.1, from coordinate 211,829,380 downwards.
ATCAGGGAATCTAACAAGTTTAGATTCCCAACATAACAACATAATATTTATAAAATGGTGAACAACAAGGATTTGTAATGTTTAGTCACTGTATAACGATTTTGTTTTGGAAAATGTAATACAAAATAACAACCTTTTCTTATTAACTGGGATGTTTTTCGGTTCGGTTCTTGGATTGTCTGGTTTATTCGTTTCAAGTTATTCAGATGAAACTTTTTTATATTAACTCGGAAATCAAAACGAGCCAAATCGAGAATCAAATTAATGTTTCGGTTAGTTTTCGAGTTGACCCAAATAATCCGAATTACACTATTTATCTTTAAAAATTATAATTATATATATATATATATATATATATATATATATATATATATATATATATATATATATATATATATATATATATATATATATATATATATATATATATATATATATATATATATATATATATATATATATATATATATATATATATATATATATATATATATATATATATATATATATATATATATATATATATATATATATATATATATATATATATATATATAGATATATATATATATAAATAAAGGGAAAGAATTATTTTAAATTTAAAAATTATTTTATTATATTAAGATTATATTTTAAAATTACATATATAAATATATAAAAAATATATATATTCACATATAGAAAATATATATATTTATATACTTTGGGTTTTAGTTCCCACTTATAAACTCATATCTAACCTAATAATCAAACTTTGAGTACGGTTCAGTTCGGTTTTACTAGATTCGGTTCAGTAATAATTTAATTCGATAGTTTTCGGTTTAATTCGGGTTCGGTATTTGACTTATCCGATTTGTTTGGAATTTTTTTACACCCTACTGTTTAATGCATCAAGTTACAGACTTGGATTAAGAAAAATGTGATCCGAGTGCATCGGTTACAATTAAATAAATGATCAACAAAGATTATTTTCCCCAAATATATAAGTGAAAAAAGAAGCTTCATCATGTGAAATAAGAAGATTCACGGTTCCCAAAAGATTTAACCATTGCTAAAAGTAAATCTTTTAACAAAGAGGCTTCATATGAAATAAATACGTGAGTTCTAGCGAAGTTTTACAAACTTTTTCTTGATGACATATTGATCAAAGAGTACAAGATATGTAAAAATATTCTTTTTTTATTAATTTATTTATTTTAATTTCATGATTTGTTTTATGGATGATATTTTTATCACCTCATGTTTAATTTAATTTATTGAAATTTCCTAAATCTAAAATTTATGTTATGTCTATGTAGTGTCATTTTAAATTATTTATCGGTAATCAGCTCATTATGCTCACAAATGATCAAATTTAAAATTCAATGATAATGAGCTACCACCGGGTAAATTTTCTGGGAGGCAATCTTAGGCGTGATTACAAAGAAACATAAAGGTATCACCCGTTAGAGATTTTGAGTGACCAGGCTGCTTATGGCTCAACTGGATATATTCAAAAGGGCCATGGCATAGTACTTGCTATAAGTCAAAAGTGCGAGACGTCGAAAGCTAAACCGATTAAGAAAAACTAGGCGAGAACATCGCTAACGGGCGTGGTGACCCTTGGTGGCACCACGTGACATTGGCAGGAATCATATAGACCAGCTCAAACTCATGTTCGTTTCACAAGTTTGATAGAGAATGAGACCGAACCTTTGAAAATATTCACGAGGTTGGTTGCATATGAACATATGATATTATACAACAAATGCATTTAATAGTTTTATAAAATTCAACCCGTATATTTAGATAGCTAGAAATATAATATAATTTTAAAATGTTAACCTTTTATTCGACGATTATATGCATCATGCGATATTTTAGACGAATCATGCAACTATACAATACAATCTTAAAGAATTAATTTTACAAATTGTTTTTATATTTTTTATATACAAGTTTTTCCTAAAAACCCTTTTAAAAAACCCTTTTAAAACAAATATTGCTTACTCTAATACCAAATGATATACTTTGAAAGATGAAATGGTACAAGGATGCATTGGGCGCACAACAGAATTCTTAGAAGATACTTGTGTATCATTTAAAATAACGTTTAAATTCTACTAGATGTAATACTTTGAAATATTGAATGTCTAATACGATGTAGTGTATATTTTTGTGATAACCCGAACCCGCGGTATTTATTTAATATTATTTTACGAATAATTTTGAAGTTTTGATGAGCTTGAATGCTATGACGGTTGATGGTTTAATAACCGACGTTGGAAGTCTTATTTTTACCTTTTTACTAATAGAGAGAATTATTAGTGATCACGATATCGACGGATGCCCGAGATTTTATGTTTTATTATTTGTTATTTCGATCTTTATATTTTTGACATTTTTTTTAATTGCGTATTAAGTCGTACCGGGACTATATTATTATCATATTTTGAGTGTGTTTTAACTTTTGAAAAGTATTTTTACGAAACCCGAGCCTCGTAAATATTTTCAAAATTGACAATTTACATTTTCTACCCTTTAAATTATTAAATTGCATTTTGGAACAAAACTATCATAAATTGGCAAGAAGGGTCCCTCCACCACCATATATAAGGTGATTTCTCACCTAATTTCACATAGTAAACAATAAACTAGAAAAATCTACTCCACCTTTCTTTTTTCTTTTTCATGCTGTCACCCCTAGCCCCCCCAATCAAATTCATTCCATTTCAAGTATGATCTAATAAAAAACAATTAAAGACCCATTCTTAGATTTTCGAGGCTTCTTTTGATACTAAAATCTTCAACATGCATGAAGTTTGATTTTTCTAGGATTGGTAGGTCAAGTTTATGATCATGCATGTGTTGTTGGTAATGATCAAGAGATGATCATGCTAATTAATGTTGAAAACTCGTTTTTGATTTTGGGTTTTTGATTTTCAGATTGATACAAGTGTTAGAGATGAGTTATGTTGTTATTAGGGGTTTAGGTTGATGATAAAAATGATTGATTTTGGTCAAAAACATGATTTCATGTAAGATTTTAAAGGTTGATTTAGATTAGGAAAAAGGGTATTTTGGGTATCTAATGGAATAGGGTTGTAGAGAATTTCAATTTGATATAAAGTAGAGCTTCTAGCTCGAAACGAGTTATGATGATATGAATATTCGTGTACCGGGAGACGAGTATCGGCACGACATGTAGTTGTTATCGATATTTGGAACGAATCTCGGGGACTATAGAATGAGTTGTGGAATGAGTCAAGGTCTGATGTTAGGTTCTAAACCTAGGGTTGTGAGTCTATTTTCAAATTCAAGTGTCGGTTTTGTAATTGAAATTGTTTAGAATGGTCAAAATGGTTGTATGAGTCGGTGATGTAAAGCAGTCCGATTTTTGTAGTTCAAAGATGTGTTGGGTAGGGAACTTTAAAAGTAAAATCTTTTGATGGGCTTTTAAGAGGACTTTCTATAGATAGTAAGTGAGATATCTGATTAGTATCATACATATTTGACGTGTTTATGTGGGGTAAATGAGCTCGTACATTTGGTATGTACCGACATATTTTTATTGAAAGAATAGACTAATAGAGTAAACATATAAAAGGAAGTAATAGTATCACTTGTATTGTTTTCTTTCGGGTTTGTCGTAATATTATGATTTTGAGTTTGATGTTATTATGTATGGGTTATATTCGAGTCTATTATTAATGAACGCGCCTTATTTGATAGGTTGCGCTTTTTGTGTTTATCGGGCATTAACAATCGTCGAAGGTCTTCTTGCTACTGCTATTACTCAAGGTGAGTCTATAGCCTCGCTTTGTACTTGTTTTGAATGATTTTAAAACCCGCGAGGGGGATACATGCTATTTGAAAATAAAAAGAACACGAGTCATGATTGATTGTTTGGACCCGAATGCTGCATGTTGTTTCCTGATGTTGCCTTGAATTGTATAAGTACCTAAGTTGTAAAAGTCCCTAAATTCATGAGCCGTTAACAATGTTCTGACTTGATGTTGTGAGTTGGGAATAGCCGTTTATTCAAATGATAGTACTATTGGGCTAACGACCCTATCTGAGACCAGGGTTTTACGCTGAGTAACCTCTGGGAAGGATAATTTACGAGAATAAGAATGTGGTATAACTTGCAACTGATACCCTAGTGGGGGCAATAGAGTTCATATAGTCATGCCGGCTTTAGGCGTGGGTGACTAAGTTAAGGGGTCGGTATCATGAGCTTAATACAAATCTATAGCTATTGCTATAAGCTAGAATGCCTGAATAATAGATTGTATGTACAACAATTCTATTAAATGATCAATATTGATTTTTCTCTTGTGTTCAAATGATAATTTGATAAACCTATAGACTCTCTCAACCGTTGTGTTGATGATTTTAAGCATGTATTTCAGGTGATTGAAGTTGATTGATGGCGGAGCTTGATGGAGAAGGATTGTGGGTTGCTTTTGTAGTGATTGGGTCGAAAGCTAATTTTTTTCCCTTTTGTTATAAGATTAATAATGTATGGTCATGTACTTTGGTAAAAATGTTTGTTTACTGGTCGAGATCTTTGGGGGACGTAAATGTTACTCTAATATTTCTAAAATTGTTTTACTTAGGATCGAAGGTTTTTGTCACACCCCACCATGGAGGAATATGGGGCGCGAGATATCATCACAACAATAGCGTGTCTATAGAGATATCTAAATGAAATAGAAATATCATAAATGGTGACACAATGTCATGAAGATATCACAAACAATGCAAGCGTCTAGGTAAGTAGGTAACAGGTCTACCACTTACCAAAGACATACAATTAACAAATAACAAACATATAGGTGTGTACAAAGTATCACTTATTCAAACATAAGTAAAAACAAAGAGGAAAGGGGGTTCCTCCAATGCAATCCTAAGCCTCCCCGCTAGCCACTCCTATTCTCACGCTTAACCACATTCTCACATGAAAGAGAGACTAAAACACGTCAACATAAAGTTGGTGAGAGTCATAGGTTTAGACTCCAACTCCAAATCAATTATAAGCTATGAATAACAATCACTAACAAAAGAACATATGGACAATGTGCTACAATTATGTATTAACAACTAGCATTCAAGATTAATCATACCAAACCAATTCCAAGGCTCCAAGCCTTACCAATAACCACAATTCCAAGGCTCCAAGCCTTACCAATCACCATGGTCCCATAGGCGCCCATACACCTATGAACCAATCCCAAGGCCCCACCTTGTCAACATCCCCTTGGTACCAAGTCAAACCATAATAACAATCAAGAATCACATAGCGGTTAATCACATAAATGTACACACAAGTCCATCACAAACTATAAAAACTTTCACAGCACTAGTTACAAAACCACACAGTGTCTCTTCCATCCCATCTGGAATTCAAAACATTTATAAATCATAGAAACATGGGACTATGAAACTCATCTGAACAAGCTTCTCCAAGTATTTACGCTCTAGCAAAAATCTAAACACACAAACGTATACAATCAAGACATGAACCACATACCAAAATGGCTCATCAATCCATGATGGATATATAACCTTATCCTACAACTTAACACCATTTATATGCCATATGAATCTCATTACATCCCTCTATAAATCCCTTAACTTAGTTTATTTCATAACTCGCCCCGTTAACATTTAACCCAAAATAGTCCCGTTTTTCATACATCAAACTATGGGTCGAACACACCCTTAACCAAAATAACAAGCCCTGTAAAAGAAACCCTATGCCCTTACATGTGTTAGCTAACTCTCCTTTTTGGCCTCAACCTTAAATATACTGTTAAGGACTCCATATATATATATATATATATATATATATATATATATATATATATATATATATATATATATATATATATATATATATATATATATATATATATATATATATATATATATATATATATATATATATATATATATATATATATATATATATATATATATATATATATATATATATATATATATATATATATATATATATATATATATATATATATATATATATATATATATATATATATATATATATATATATATATATATATACTTTTACCTATCCAGAATTTACTGATTTTGAACATATGAAAAGTTTGTTATGATCGGAGGGTCTTACCCTAATCCATTTGTTTAGCCATCCTCCAGATCTTTTATTTAATATACAATCTAAGTCTCATGTTCGTTTGAAGGTCCATTTATACTCGTAAGTACCCTAACCATCTTAAAACATTACTTTAAACGCGACTGATTTCAAAACTGCTTTGACCTCCGACTGTTGTAACCTATTTTTGACCCACTTTCCGAACTCCAATTTAGTTCTCGTTTCTTGCATTTGAAAGCAAGTGACCTAAAATTCTGCCCAGTTTTTAAAAACGAATTTAACACAATTAGCTTAATTAATTACCATCACCATGTATAATTAGTATCTCTAATTAATCTAATCATGTTTATAACATTATAATAAAGAATTCATAATTAACCTAACCCTAGATCCACCATGTATTGATTAAGAACGAGTTAAAGATAATTTAATCGAAAAGAGAAACATAGGTTTTACCTTAGAATTTTTAGAAGACAAGAAAATTATGAAGAACCTTAAAAATCTCCATTGATGCCGACTAAACCTTGATCTCCAGGGATTTTATGATTGTTTTGATTAATAAAAATACTTTATATACTTTCCTAACAAGTCCTTGGCCCATGTACAAAAGCCCGGTTTCCTTTTTCCCTTTTTTCGCCATTTCTTTTCTTCCTGCGTTTACAAACCGACTATACCACTATATTTTTTTATTTTTTTTTCTTTTTATTACTTATTAATATATTAATAATAATACCTAAGTTACCTTTATTTATTTCAGCTCCTAAAACCTCCAAAACCTCAAAACCGTAAAACTAGTCAATATATGCGTATACCGTAAAAGACGTAAAAATATACAGTTTTATAAAAACTCTTGAAATATGAAATAAACTATATAACTAAGTCCTAAATGACTTAAAACCATCCCGAAAAATATTCATGTGACTAATGACCTCATCCGAAACCTCTAAATGCTAAACCTTAAATCGTAAAAAAATACGATTTACTATTATACTTATACGTATACGCAAAACACCAAAATAACACCACTTCATTTCATAGTCACCAATTTGTGAGCTCATGAACATGAAATAATCGTTCCTCGATTTATTTATGAGTACCATTTACCCAAAAACGATATCCAAACCTCACCCCAAACACACAAAATAAACACATAAGCACATAAAAGCACATATTTGCACAAAACAACCTAAACTATAGTCTAAGTGACGAACCCCAAAACCATGTTTGTCACATCACTCCCTTCTAATAGAAATCTCATCCCGAGATTTACTCCTTAGGATCAAACACACAAACAACAAATCACATGAGGATACTTGTTCTAAATGAACTCCTCTCATTTCCATGTGTAATTTAGTTCAAGTCTCAAATTACCACATATATTAACAATATTATTTGAACTCATTCCTAAACTATTGACCTCACAGCCTATAAATCTCACAAATGACTCTTTTTAACACAAATCCCTAATAACCGCACATGCAAATATGCATTCTCAAACCACATTTCCCAAATCTCAATACATGAAATATATCATGTACACCACTCAATTCCCCATGTAATTCTATACCCATAAACTACTGGTCCAATCTTTCAAAATATCATAAATGGACCTACAAAACTCGACATCAACTTTTCCTTTTTTTCCTAAACATGGCGCCCGTTACTATGGGTGAAACTTCCTACATAACTTTGTCACTAAACTGTAATGATTTCCTACTTTTTAACATATCATCTCTTGTTTCTCTCGTCCTTTCCACAAACAGCATTATTATATTAGCAGCCTCTTTCACCAATTCTAGTCCACAATAGGCATAACTAACCTTATCCTTCCATATAGTGCCTCAAATAGCATTTATCGACTTCTAGTATGATAACTATCATTATATGAAAACTCAGCCATCGCTAACGAGTTTCCTAACTCCCTCTAAATCAATCACTCATGCCCTTAGTGTAACTCCTAATGTTGTATAAATCTCTCACTTTCCCATCCTTTTCCAATTAGCTGGATATACCCATATCCAATCATGTTCATCAATCCCTTTAGTCCGTACCCCAAACCACTTAAAAATTCCAATTTCCTTACAAAAGTGACCTATGACGGTCTTTCATATATTCATTAGTTAGTTTTATCAACTGTCATCCAAACCCATGTTACAACTACTTCAATCAAATTTGGATAGCTCGTTAGTAGCACCCATACACTTCTTTTCTTACTTTCCTCAATGAAAGATTTTTTTTTGATACCCAACACTTCCTTTATACCTACACAATGCCTTACCTTCAAGGTCATAGTGCTCCTCATCTTGTCTCAGTTAGACCAAACCCTTTGTCTCTCCTGACACATCACATCTATAACTCCTCATCCGTTCGATTATCAGTACTAAGCCTTCCAATCAAACAATATAGAGCAGTGCCATTTCCTTTCCACACTACAACAATATTAGCATGCTTAGTGCCTTAGTCTACCCATTTGGCTATACCAAAGTTTTACCTTCACTTCCTATCTCGACCTCTTTCATTCATGATTTGCATATGTCCAAACTTCCTTTTTCTTCCTCAGCTCATGGCATACATCACGATGTTATACTTCCCGTCTTTCAAGTCATCTATACGTCAAAATTTTCCAAGTAGCTTCACTTGTTTCCTCACAACCAGTTCTCCTACTTCCTCCTAATAGGGACAGACTAGAGTTTACTGTGATTACATACGGATCACACTCTCATCTTATATCCATATTAGTTTCCATATGTCTAAACTAAGCCATATTCTAAATTCTTACACAAGTCTCATACTTCTATTATGACCTTGCACCTAACATGAGGTACTTTCAATCATCATCTTCTAAGAATACTTGGTTCTCTCCTTCCATGGTTCTCTCTAATTATTTCACTATCATGTCCAACCAAAATTTCTCACTCAATTCATCAACTTTATGGAAATCTTTATTTCATTGGATAATGCATAACTGTCTCTTCCAAATATCCTTCATAAACACCTTCACTAAACTGACCCTCTAATCACTTCTCCACGAACTTATTCAGCTCAGCTTCACTACTCATCCCTCAATATTGATTGCCACAAAATTCTAGCATTGTGTAGTCACTCGACTCTCCTTGTTACTTCTACGAGTTCTTAATCTCCCATGTTATGTAGTCACTCCATTGGTTCAGCTCTTTATAACTCCACTCCGGTACTCGATCTGTCCTTCTTCGTCACGAACCATACGGAGATTCCCATCATAGTGCTTGTCACCTTTCCAGTCCTTGCAACTTCTTTGAATCCTTCAAAATCTCTTGCATCCTTCTTGCAGCCGGCACGTAGTCCTTTCAGCTCCTTGCTTCACGATGTAGCTCTTCACGCACTCTTTCTCGTCTCCATGATGTTACCTAGGAACTTCACACTACGTAGTAGCTTCTAACTTCAACTCATCTACCACAGTATTTCTAAAGGTACTTCAACCCCTCAATGGCTCACTCTTCCTTACTTGTTGTACTTCACCATTAATCAACCTCCTACCAATCATTCTTTCACATCCATGTTTCCCTTCACGTGTCTACTACTACCTTGCCTCCATAACTATACCAATTCCCTTGCGTGTTATTTACCCAATCTTTCCATTAGTAGAATATTTCTACTCTACCCTCACATCCACTAGTACTTTCATCATTCTCCTAATGGTACTTCAACTAACTTCTCATAGCATGACATCTCGTTCCCACGACCAGTCAACTAACTTTACTTACTCCCTTATTCCTGTAACCAATCTAAGTTTCAAAACTCCACAAATCTTAATCATTCCTTCAACACAACCTTTAAAAAAATACATCTCTCCATTCTAATATCTAACCATAAGTAATACTACCCAACTCTATCCTCTCATCCTAACGTTCCCACAACCGCATAACTAAATCAACCATGACGTGTACCAAATGAATTCCAAACAATCGTGTCCAAAAATAAAATATAGGGTAAACGAACCCTAGCAAAAAAAACTAAAAACAAAACAATGTAATCCAAAAGATCAATGGAGTATGGCAACAACAAAAGTTAGACTCATCACGATTTGCATTACCAAATTTCAATAACTTAGAAAATCATAATTTTTTTATCTCAATTAGTTACTTCACATTAGGACCATATTTTAACACCAATAAATAAAATCATAGTCATATTTTACCATCTTCGTTACTAGCAAATGGCATAACTCAGTTAGTGTACTAAAACTCACTTTATCTATCATCTCCTTTAACAATAAACTCATCTTTTATCTTCATTATTTTATCAAAGGTATCCACTAGTTAGTACAGTATAACGTTATTCTAACCATTATCTTGTTTACTCGCATTAAACTCATTTCACTTGTTATTATGAAACCAATACATGTTTATAAAATATGGTGTTTTTATTCATTTTATTCTATATTATTATTATTATTATTATTATTTTATATAATCTATTTAGGCTTGTTATAACTAAAACTATTAAACGTTTACAAGGTGTGGTGTTTTTATTGTCATTATTATAATAAAATCTCCCTTTTTACTCTTGCTGTCTATTTAAATACTTCTAAAATTTTAATCCACTTTTAAGAAAATTATCGTAAAATTTATTTACCCTTTATATGTACCATCACATGTTACCTTAAAAAACTAATCCATTCATTGTCCATATTTTTTTTAACTTACTACCAATGTTAGAAATACGTTTTTACGTATATTAGAAGTATCGGTCACTCCACAATATTATTTATGTTGTAATAGCTCGTAGTTAACAAATAGTTATTAGTTACTTATTTAGTTAAGTAAGAACCGGTCCATGGGCTTGTCATGGACCGGCCCAAGCCCAATGTAGCTTGGAAGTATAAATACCCCTTTCCACCATGGAAAGGGGTTGGTTGTTGAATTTTTCTAGTTCCACTTAATAAAATAACACATAGTTTTCTCTCACTTTCCTTCTCTAGTTTCTCTCTCTAGAAAACATCAACCCACTTCATAGATTCATAGGTTATCAAGATTCTACATTTGGTATCAGAGAGCTATGGGGTGATTTTAAGTAATGATTTATGTGGTTTTTTTAGTTTTTGATTGTATTAGTGTTCTTTAAGAAGATCATCTTGATTCTTGGAGTTTTTGGTTTTTTTGTGATTGGGATTAGTGGATAAGTATTAGTTTTTACTTATTATTGTTGAAATCACAAAACTTTTTGGGTCATTTGGTAAAAATCTGGGTTTAATCTTCATTTTTATTGGTCGACTGTTCATCGTAACAAACTTCTGATTACCCAGCAAAAGTTCCGAACCAACAAGTTCCGGATCAACCAAAAGTTCCGAACCAAGAAGTTCTGAACGAAAAAGTTCCGGATCAAGAAATTTCCGGATCAAGAAAGTTCCGGATCAAGGAAAGTTCCGAACCAAGGAAAGTTCTGAACCAAGGAAAGTTCCGAACCAAGGAAAGTTCCGAACCAAGAAGTTCCGAACCAAGAAGTTCCGAACCAAGAAGTTCCGAACCAAGGAAACTTCCGAATCAAGGAAAAGTTCCGGATCAAGCCAAAAGTTCCGAATCAAGGTAATTCCAAGCCAAATCTTCCGAATCAAACTTCCGAATCAACAAAAAGTTCCGAATCAAGGGTTATTTTGCTTGTTTTTTCGACGATTTTTTAGAGGATTTAATCTTGGTTTCTTACAACAAAAACTCAACACAATTCACAAAGCTTTACTTCACTGCTCGATCAACCGATAATCTTTGTCTCTTTGAAGTTGACAAAATGAATCCGAATTCAGTAATGCCTCAGATGACATCACTTACGGATATTTCCGTCATTACAGGAACGGATAATCGCCCGCCAATGCTCATCAAAGAAGTTTTTGAAGCATGGCAAGGCCAGATGATGTCTTATCTTAAGGGAAAACCGGTTTATGGGAGGCTTATGGTTAAGTCAATTTTAAATGGTCCACTTTACTATGGTACCATAGTGGTCAACAATGTGACTCGACCAAGAGAATTTGAAGAACTTACACCAGCTCAACAACTTGTTGCCGATGCGGACGAAAAGGCTCTTCAAACCATTCTCTAAGCTCTTCCCCATGACATCTATAGGATGGTAAGTCAGTATACTGTGGCAAAGGATTTATGGGAACGTCTTAAGGTGTTTCTACAAGGTACGTCTCTCACCAAACAGGAAAGGGAATGTCAGTTGTATGATCTGTTTGATAGATTCACGTACAACCGAGGGGAAACGCTTCACGATTATTACTTCAGATTCACCACACTCATGAATGATCTGAATGTATACAATCTTGTGATTGCTACATTCCAGGTTAACACCAAATTCTTGAATACTTTACCTCAAGCTGAATGGGGTGAGTATATTACCGATGTTAAGTTAACCAGGGATTTGCATAAGTGCAATTTGGATCAACTATATGCTTTTCTTCAGCAGCATGAGAAACATGTGATCATGCACCGTTCTCCACGAGGTATGTACCCTGATTCATTAGCTTTGATGGCGAATCAACCAAGCTTGTCTCACAACAACACTCCTTATATTTTGGGACATCAAGCCTATCATCCATCACCTTACATGACACCAACATTCCCCCAATACTCGATTCTACCACAACCACCCACCTCACATCAGCAACAATATCGGTTTAGTGCACCTTCATCACAATATGCTACATAACCTCACCCAGCAAGTATTGCACCTTATGCACAATCTTCATATTCTTCTTATCAAGAGAATGCAGCATATCCAACAAGCTACCCTGATCAAATGAGTATTCCTTCTAGTGATTATGCAGCTCATCAAGACCAAGCAATGTACTGTTATGATGAGGAAGTCCCCGTTCCTGTATTCAAACAAGGTGCTGACCCAGTTGAAGTGTTAACCACTATGTCTGCTTATCTCACAAGGACTTTAAGCAAACGAGGATTTAGGGGATCAGCTCCTACCAACAATCAGTTGAGGAATTCATCCAATTCTCGCCAACAAGCTACTATTGAGAATGGCAGGGTAATGGTTCAGCCTATTCAACCATATCAGGGGAGACCTACCACATCAACTACCAATGCTCGCACGGTCAATCAGGCTTCAATGGTCAATCCTGCTCCACGGGCTAATTCCACAGGCAAGTTGAGAATGATTACATGCTACAACTGGAAGGAAGAGGGTCACATGTCCAGGGATTGTAAGAAACCCAAGAGGAGAAGGGATGGACAATGGTTTGCAGAGAAGATCTATCTGGTGAATGCTCAGGCACAAGGAAGGGAACTTGATGAAGAGGAGCTTGCATTTCTTGCTGATCCAGGGATTGCTGAACAAGACACTATCACCACACAGAATGCAGCATACCAAGCAGATGATCTCGATGCGTATGACTCAGACTGTGATGACTTTCAATCTGCAAAGGCTGCTCTCATGGCAACTATCTCCAGCTTAGGGCCAGAAAAGAGATCTGAGGTACTTATTAATACCACTGATAATACCACTGATGCTAGTATTCAACCACATCAAGTTGTGCAAGAGAGTGCTGATTCGAATGATTCTTCGATGGTGAGTCTTCCAAATGAGGAGACAATCAATGATAGCAATATCAATGTGAGTCCCCAGACTTTGAGTGAATCACAACCGGGAGCCATTTCGCATACGCCTACTCCTGCACAACAAGATTTGGTCATGGTTCCTGCTACATTACTTAGCCAAATGAATGCTGCACTATTAGAAACTCTAGCTAAGAATAAGAATTTGTCTGATGAGCTTGCCTTAAGCAACGAGAAAGTTCAAACTTTGGAATTAGTGCCTTCGTCTAGTGTTCTAACTAATCCCGAATATGATCACTTTCGAAACAAACAAATGGGTCACTTGCAAGAAATTGAAAACTTAAGAGCAAATCTTTCTAATGAACTTAAAGAAAATGAGTTAGTGGTCACTAATTTTCAAAAACTTCAAACGGATTTTGAATCACTCGAGTCTAAGAAGAATGAAATGGAGATTAATGCTACTAATAAGATTAGAAGTCTAGATTACTTGCTTTTAAGACAATACGCTGCTTCTCAACTAGTACACTTATTTGATGCTTCGTTTAGAGAATTTAACTTATCTCGTCAAAAAGGCCTTCCCCCTAACCCACGGTATGCAAAACAAGCTTTAAGACATAGTCCTAGACTTTATAATGCAACTCAATTAGGATTGGCCTTAGACCCGATTGTGACAATCCGTCAATTTACGATTGATATTTTATTCTCAAATATTATTTGAAAATATTATTTTAATGTTACGATATGAACTCACTTATTTTTGGGAAGCAATTTGGATTTACGTCTTGAAGTAGCGTCGACTACGTCTAAACAGGAGGATTCAACGTTACGTGCTTACGTTTACATACACCGTCTTTAGTGACAGTCCGTCATTTCAGAAAATAAATTTGTCTGAGAATATTATTTTGGAATTTTAAATTTGTGTTAGTTCATAAACTCACAAATTTACGAGAAGAGATTAGGACTTACGATTTTATTTTAACGTCCTTTACGACTAAACCGGAAACCTTAGGATTACGTATTTACGTTTTCGAACTTCGTTTTTGATGAGACAATTTTTATTGGATTCGTTTTGTGACGGTGATTCATAATTTATAAAAACGTTTTTCGTAAAACGACCCGAGGGCACGCAAATCGAGAAAACTAGAATCGAGAAATACCCGTAAACTAGTGAGATGGGACAAAACACTTTGCCCCATCCCACTAGCTTATATGGGACGGCTAGAAACACCTCACCACACATAGGTGGCACAAACTTAACTTGTTTATAACAAGTGTAAGCTTTAGCTTACACTTTAAGCTAAACTTCCACCAAACTACACAAAACCAACAAATGGTTTTCACTTAACCATTTCACACATGCATTTCACTCTCAAACTCTCTCTACACCACCATTTGTGCCGTCCCATATCAAGCCACAAACACCCTCTTTGATCTTTTCTAACTACAAACCACATGTTTACTAGTCCTATTAAGGTGTTTCCTTGAAACCTTGATCATTTGGTGGCCACATAACCAACTTTGGAGGTGATTTGCTTGTGTCCTAGGGCTGATTTTCCAACATATGATCTTGCTATTTGATGGTCTTGGAGATACTTGTTGTGTTCATCAAGTTCTTGCCTTCCTAAAACAAGAAATCCACTTGGATTGGTAAAGAAGATCATCCTCTACATTTTTCTCTTATTATTTTGTAAAGAACAAATGTATTTTCTTTCATTTTGTATATGTATATGATGTATATATGATGATAAAAATGTTGTGTGGGGATCAAGTGTTGATAAACATGCTTAAAAATGATGATAACCATAAGAAATGAAGCTAAAATCATGTCTAATTAGTTGGCTGTATAAAAACAGTAGATAACTAAATGAAGAACTGATAAAAATGCATGATTTGATCTATTTACAGTAAAGTAGATGATGTTATACACATGTGAGATTTGGCCATGCAATGGAATCAAAATAATGAGTAAGATATGATCAAAACAAGTTAGGTGGTACAATCTGAATAAGCAGTTTTGTAGGGACTGTTAAGGCAGCTTAAACTCAAAATGGGCAGTAGCTATAACTAAGTTATATTTAACACATATTATGAAGAAGTTGTCATTTAAAAATGAGCTTCTAAGTCATGGTAGAACTCTAGATATGATAAAAATGGTGAATGTGAAGTTAAAAATCAGATTTTGGAAATAATGTTTATTATTATTATATAAGCACTCACTTTATAATTTATAAAATGTAAAGTATAAACCCACTAACTTATAAAACTTATTTATATAAATGTATAAAAGGTTAATTAAATGGGTAAAATATATAAATGGTGGTAAAAGTAATATTTATAAGTAATAAAAACTATAAACTTGATTTTTACGACTTTTTCGGCTATCGCCGTGAAATTAACGTTTTTCATCAAATAAAACTTAGACGACCAAACCCGTCTAATGTAAACTTTATAAAAGTTATATACTGATGTATAAGTAACTAAGACAAGTAAAAACCGATAAAACCCGAACTATAAGAATTACGGACATTTACGAGCTAACTAAACACATTAGACTAATAATTAGACTTAATGAGATAAAAACTTGTAAAAAGAATTATTTGGGCTTAACCCAATAGGGCCCAACATGAAAGGTATACATACTGATAAAATAAGTATAACAAGGATTAAAACAAGTTAAGAAACTTATAATAAGTTAATTGGACTTAAAACACGTAAATGGGTAAAACTAGTAAACTAGTGTAAAAGTTATCGACGTATAACTCTAAAATGAGTAAACGAGAATATGTAAACCCACTTGATCATCATATATATATAATCATCATATGTATACATAATTGGTATTTTTATAAAGTCATTGGACATGAGTCTAAGACCGAGTATTATTTGTCTAGGTTTCCGTGATTGAAGCACGTACCGTACGTCCGAATTTCCGATAACCCGCCTTCCCATATCAAAGTGAGTTCATAGCCTCGCACTCTTTTAAATGTTTTATAAATGCTTTATAAACCCGCGAGGGAGATAACATGTTAGTTTTAATAAAAGTTTGGACACCATTTGTCCCGATTGTTTGTTTATTGATTTTGGACCCGAATGATTGAATGACCCGAATGTATGACCCGATAAATGATTAATGGACCCGATAGATGAAATTAAATGGATTATTAAAGTTAGGTTATGTCACTAAAAGTCCCATTAGCATGAATTGTGAACTACCGGGAGTTGGTAGACGCTTATGCATTTAATAGTACTATTTGGGGACGATCACCCCAGTTCGCGCCTTGACGGTTGATCCCCGTCGTGCCACATTGATTGGTAAGCGAATTTATGTATGAGAAGATTTCAATAGCGTGACCTTTGTGACGACACGCTACTTTAGATGGGCAAAATTGGTATCGGGTTAGCTACCCGTTTTGGTTTTAGTAAGGTAACAATGTCATGCGGCTTATAATAATCCAATCGCCAAAATATTATTGGACGGTCCGAATTACGATGTATTGCCTGACTAGCAATACTGGGTCATACTATTGATATTATGTTTGTATTTTGGTTTTCATAACCATATTCATATAACGGTTTTTATTTAATCTATACAACGTTGTAAAACGTATTGTATGATGTTTTTACGACATTGGCTCGTATAATGATTTTTAAGGCAAATGCCTATATTATGATTTTCGATAAGGATTTATATAAAATGACTTTGGCTATTTTATGGCCTATTACAAAGATTTGTATAAACTGATTTTGGCTATTTTACGGCCTATTACAACGATTTGTACGAATTGATTTTTGGTACTAATTTTATACCAAGATTATATTGATGGAATTTATTAAACTCTATGAATTCACTCGGCGTTATCGCTGACCTTTTCTTTTAACATGTTTTATCTCAGGTACTTGAAGGTAATTCTCGGGAAGACGACAAGAATTCATGGCCCGCACTTAAACAATATTTTTCCATTCAAACTCTTTGTAAAACTTTTGTATGAAATGCAATGACTTGGGACCGATGTAACTTTGTTGTTTATGAATGGAAATGATTTAATATTAAACGACGCGATTTTTATGCGTTGTCTATGATGTGAGTAATGTGCTATCCCGTAACACCAACTAGTCTTCCGCTGTACTATGTTGTATAAATTTGGGGGTGTTACACCGATTGTTTTTCCTGATGATCGAACAAGTAAGGATCTAGTTGATGAGGATCGGTCATACAATTCTGCAAAATATCCCGAGTGTGATTATTTTAAAATGAATAAGGAGCTTGCAAAAACGGATTTTAGAATTCGCTTCCATATGGACAAAGATCTCATCACAGCACCAACCTACATATTAGTTGAAGAAAACCCTAGTACATTTCCTACACTTGTCAATATGGAAGGTCCTAAGGAAATTCCAAAGGATCTTCCACCTGTTAGCACTGTATGGTTAAACTTGCAAGAGATTAATCAATACTTTACTAATTTTGACAAGGTCATTTTGGAATGTACGACTTCAAATGGCTTAAATGCCGGAGAATGGGCTTTCGAACATATGAACGAGGTGTTTAAAAATGAGATCAATCCGTTTGTCGAAAGTCTAAAAGGAAGTTTTGCATCCCTTAAGGAAAATCTTGTGTTTGAAATTGGTGAAGTTCAAAAAGTGTTTTATGAAATGGACACCGCTTACGAACTACAACTCATTGAAAAAGAAAAGATTTTAACTGAATATGACCGATTCTTGTCTGCAGTAATCTCGTGTGATGTGCTTACTACTGTAAATGTTAATTATTCGAATGAGCTTACATCCGCTATGATTAATTGTGATGCTGTGCATATATATGATGATGTTTGTGATCTCTGTAAATGTTGTTGATACTGTAAATGAGGTAGATAATCATTCTTGTCACGAATCTAACGCTGAGTTTTTAAAGCTACAAGATTCTTACAATTTACTTTCAAAACGCTTTAATCAACTAGAACAACATTGTATATCTTTAGAATTAAAACAACAAACTCAAAATGAGGATCCTTTGATATCAAATGGTTGTGAAAACGGTGTTGAGACGAGTGACAAGATGATTGCAATTGTTAATACATTAGAGGAAGAGATTATGAGATTGAAGAGAGATGTGTCATCAAATGAAACATTAAAATTGGAACTAGAGGCTGCAGAGTCTAAAAACCAGGCCTTAGAAATTAGACTCTCGTCTATTCTAGGGGAGATGGATCGTGCAAGACAGGGAATGTCCAAACTTTATGGTTCACTAGAAGAACGCTTCGCTTTTAATGCGGCACAGCAACAATTTTATGTTGAACAATTGAACCAAAAATGTGAGGAAATCTCTGACTTAAACATCCTGCTCATTGACAAAAACATGGTTTTGGCCGAGTTAAAGGAGACACTTCTTCTCACCCGACAAGAAGTTGTTGATAACTTAGCTATCGACTCTGCACCGTCCACTAGTGCTCCAACAACCAAGTTAGTAGTGCTTTATAAGAATCCGCTTCATAAAAGAAACCCGGTTACCTACGATGATTATATGAGGAATGCCATTAAGCATGTAGATCTTGTTAGGGATATCTTAGACGATCTTTATGCCTTAGATCCCTCAAGTAGCTACTATTATTCGGCTCATGAATATATTAAGCGAGTTCAATATTGCTTAGCATATTTGCAATACATAGGTACATCAGGCTCTGCACTACTTACTAATAGGCCCATTGCTGTAACTCCATTTAATAAGACTCCAGGAGCAAAACCGTCATTGGCACAATCAAGTAAGGCACCTTTAAAATCTGTTGCTAATGTTCCCACTTTGCCTTCTACAGGATTAAAAGAGACTACTAAGGCTAAAGGATCGCCACTCAAGAAAGATAAGATCAAGCCCTCCACTAGTAGTGCCAAAAAGAAGAAAGTAGAAGTTCACAATAGGAATGCTAGTTCAGTTTTAAATAAAAAGAATCATGTTAAGACTAAAAGCTCTGCGCCTGTGCAGAAGCCAAAACCATTCGTGAATTCTAATTTGAATTGTTGGAATTGTAATGAATGTATGTTTTCCCAACGTCATGATTTGTGTCTTATTGATCATGTGAATGAAATGAATGCCATTAATAATGGTCTTGAATGGAAGCCAACGGGTAGAACTCGTGCCCAGGTTGGCTGGCAATGGCGTCCCACTGGTAGGACCTTTACATTAGATGGAAAAATGTGCCCTTTAACTAGGAATGCATCCATTTAGGTTAGGTCTGAGCGTCCTTTAGTTAGGAACACTCGCACTCAAGTATGGAAACAGCGCCCTTTAATTAGGTCAGCCCCCACTATAGTGCCTATCAGTGAAGAAATACCTCAGGATTTAAGCCAACTAGAATCTACACCACCAATTAGGAAGAAGAAGGCTAGGAAATCTAAGAAACCTAGAGTTAGCAAATCTAAGATTTTTAAATCTGTACCTGCTAATAACAAGGAACACTCAGATTCCGATACCTCTACATTGTCTTCGTGTGGTGATATTTTCAGGTGGTCCAAATCATCCTGTGGTATTTGGACTCCGGTTGTTCAAAACATATGACCGGAGATCGCTCGATGCTCCGAAATTTCGTCAGCAAGTTTCTTGGTACGGTTAAATTCGGGAATGATCATATAGCAAAGATAATGGGGTATGGTGAATATCAGATTGGAAACGTGACGATTTCAAGGGTATACTATGTAGAAGGTCTTGGTCATAATTTATTCTCAGTAGGACAGTTTTGTGATTCCAACCTAGAGGTTGCTTTTCGACAACACACTTGCTTCATCCGCAACTTGGAAGGAAAAGATTTGTTGCAGGGATCTCGTGGTGCAAATCTTTATACCTTGTCCTTACAAGACATGATGGCCGCCTCTCCAGTATGTCTTCTCTCTAAAGCATCTAAGACCAAGTCATGGTTATGGCATCGCAGATTATCTCATCTTAACTTTGATGCTATTAATCATCTGGCTAAAAACAAGTTAGTTCGTGGTCTTCCAAAGCTTAAATTTCACAAGGACCATTTATGTTCCGCGTGTTCAAGAGGGAAAAGTACCAAGAAATCTTACAAGCCCAAAGCTGAAGACACCAATCAAGAAAAACTTCATCTTTTACATATGGATCTTTGTGGGCCAATGAGAACTGAAAGTATGAGCGGTAAGAAATTCATTCTGGTTATTGTGGATGATTTTTCCAGGTTTACATGGGTTAGATTTCTACGTACAAAGGATGAAGCACCGAAGGCTATCATCACTTTTCTGAAACTCATTCAGGTACGTTTGAACACTACTGTCCGCCGTATTCGTACAGACAATGGAACAGAGTTCGTCAACCAGACTCTTCGTGATTACTATGAAGGAGTTGGTATTTCACATGAAACATCCGCTGCACGCACTCCACAACAAAACGGTGTCGTTGAAAGACGGAATCGTACGCTTATGGAAGCTGCTAGGACTATGCTTATTTATGCGAACGCTCTATTGTTCTTGTGGGCAGAAGCGATTTCTACTGCATGTTTCACCCAAAACCGTTCTATCCTTCGGAAACGCCATGGAAAAACACCTTATGAGCTTCTACATGACCGTAAACCCGATGTTTCATTTTTTCATGTGTTTGGTGCTCTTTGGTATCCAAACATTAATAGTGAGAACTTGGGTAAGCTTCAACCGAAAGCCGATATAGGTATTTTCATTGGTTACTCACCGTCCAAGAAAGCATACCGAATCTATAACCGTCGTCTTGGCAAGATTGTAGAAACTATGGACGCAGATTTCGATGAGCTGACAGCGATGGCTTCTGAGCAACACAGCTCTAAACCCGCGCTTCATGAGATGGGAACCGGTGCTATTAGTTCCGGATTAGTTCCCAATAATCCTACTTCTACATCCTTTTTACCACCATCAAGGCCCGAGTGGGATAAACTGTTTCAACCGTTGTTTGACGAATTCTTTGATCCCCCAAATGATGAAGTTCCAGCACCCGTAGTGATAGCTCTAATTCCTGAAGTTGTTGCTCCAGTCAATGAAGCTTTATCTAATGCATCGTCAATTCACATTGAACTAGATGCACCTTCACCAAGTGATTCTCAAACTACACCTGAATCGTCACCCCTACTTGTGCCTAATGATGTGGAAGAGGATTCTATTGATCACGATTTGGAATATGCTCACCTGCAAGAGCTTCCTTTCTTTGGTGTAACGATCCCTGAAAACCCTTCAGCCGCGTCTACCTCAGAAGAAGCTCCTTCTATTGTTCACTCCAGACCACCTAGGATTGAAAACCATAGCACTAAATGGACAAAAGATCACCCAATTAGGAATGTCATTGGAGATCTAGATCGACCAGTCTCTACACGTCATCAATTACAAGAGAGTGCACTCTATTGCTACTTTGATGCATTTCTATCTGAAGTTGAACCTAAAAATTGGCAGCAGGCTATGACTCAATCATCTTGGATTGAAGCTATGCAGGAGGAACTAAATGAATTCCAACGACTTGAAGTATGGGAATTGGTTCCTCTCCCTGACAAGGTTAACATCCTTACTTTGTTATGGGTTTATAAGGTTAAACTTGATGAGATGGGTGCGGTATTGAAGAATAAGGCTAGATTGGTCGCTAGAGGATATAAACAAGCCTTGGGTATAGACTTTGAAGAATCTTTTGCTCCTGTGGCAAGATTGGAGGCGATTAGACTATTCCTTGCGTATGCTGCTCATATGAACATGATCGTCTATCAAATGGATGTGAAGACGGCATTTTTGAACGGTGAACTAAGGGAAGAAGTCTATGTTAGTCAGCCGGATGGGTTCGTTAGCACGGAGTTTCCTAATCATGTGTACAAGCTTAAGAAGGCTCTCTATGGGTTGAAACAAGCTCCACGCGCGTGGTATGATCTCCTGTCCACATATCTCATTTCGGAAGGCTTCTCCAAAGGCAAGGTGGACCCCACTCTATTCACTCTCAAGGAAGGCAACGACATGATTCTGGTACAAATTTATGTTGATGATATAATATTTGCTGCCACTAACATAGAATTGTCAAATCGATTTGAGAAGATAATGTCCACACGCTTTCAGATGTCGATGATGGGAAAAATTTCATTTTTCTTAGGATTACAGATTTCTCAAAATCCCAGAGGCATCTTTATTAATCAATCCAAATATGCTCTAGAATCTCTTAAGAAATATAACTTTGAAAATTATGACCCCGTGGACACTCCAATGGTGGAGAAATCCAAGTTAGATGAAGATAGGAATGGGACTATTGTCGATCCAAAACTTTACCGTGGGATGATCGGCACCCTTCTCTATCTGACTGCTAGCAGGCCTGATTTCCAATTTGCTGTATGCATGTGTGCCCGGTATCAGGCTCAGCCTACCGAAAAGCACCTACATGTTGTGAAAAGGATCTTTCGGTATCTAAAAGGAACACTTCATCGTGGTCTATGGTATCCGAAAGATTCCTCTATTGCTTTAATATCATACGCAGATGCCGATCATGCTGGATGTCAAGACACGAGGCGTAGCACTTCTGGATCTGTACAACTCCTTGGAGATAGATTGATCAGCTGGTCTTCAAAAAGGCAGAAAAGCGCTGCAATATCAAGCACGGAGGCTGAATACATCGCCATGTCCGGTTGTTGTGCTCAAGTCCTTTGGATGAGATCACAATTAACTGACTACGGTTTGGGATTCAACAAAATCCCGATGTATTGTGACAACAAGAGCGCCATTGCCCTTTGCTGCAACTATGTTCAACACTCCCGGGCCAAGCACATAGACATTCGCTACCATTTCATTAAAGAGCAGGTGTAGAACGGAGTAATCGAGCTGTATTTTGTCACTACTGAGTACCAGCTGGCGGATATGTTCACCAAAGCCTTAGATCGAGGACGAATCGAGTTTTTGATCGACAAGCTTGGCATGAAATCATTCACTCCAGCGACTCTCAAAGAGTTGGCAGAAGAATCAGCTGAATAGTCGTGGTAAATTATTCAGAGTATCCTTTGTTCGTGATCATGTATATTATCGTAAATACATAAACCACAAAAGAAAAATACAAAAATATAAAACCAACAAAAATCATAAAAAATATAAAACCTAGAAAAACCATAAAAATTATAAAATCAAGAAAAACCAAAAATATTTTTCGTTTTTAAAACGGGCATGTCTTTTAGTACGGTAATATTTACGGCCTTAGAAATGTCGATCAATATTGACACGGTGCCATAAATAGAGTCCGTATAAAAGTTGTACATTTTTAAAACATGCCCATAATGGCTTGTAGTTATTTCTGACTGCAACCCGGTTTTCATATTAAAGTCACGTATTTCCTTGGAAAACGTTGGCTCATAACGGGAATTAATTTTCTCAGGCATGATTTACAAGCCAAATCATGCAAAGGGATCAAGTTTACTTTACAACTTGGTCTAACACAAATTTGTGTACGTCTCAGTGCATTAATTTGTTAAAATAAGAGAAATCTTATTGACACCACGAATCAAACTTTTTCAAGATATAAATTGGAAATGCTTTCATCAATATTTGACTCTTTAAACAATGACTACAGCTCTTTATATAGAAAACGGGTCATCGTTTAAGGGGGAGAAAATATTAAATCATCTTCGTCATTAAATTGATTTTCAAAAGTGATTGTGGAAAATTAATGGCTAAATGGTAAATGAATGGTATTGCTTTAGAAAACGACTTGTGCTTGTTCAAGGTGATAGGACTTGCTTTAGAACTTGGAGATATGCTAGTTAGATGCGATACTTAAGTTGTGTGAGATTGTCGAGTTTAGTTTAACTAAGCAAAAATTAAGTTGACTAAGCTTATCAATGGAAAGGAAAAATGAAATGAAAAGTCATAAACAAAAAGGAAAAGAATAGATAAATATAGGGTCTTAAGGTGATATTTGTTGAAACTTGTCAAAAACTTGACCTAGTCAAACAAAACCCCCCGCCCCCCTTCTATTCTTCTTCACTGTTTATTCTTCACTTGCCGCCATTGAAATACACACACTCAAGCTCACATAATTCGATTTTAATCAATCCGTTCCATTCATTCGATTAAATAAGGTAATAAACATCAATCATTTAATTCATAATTTGTTTAATTCATGAAAATCAAGTTAATCAATACGGATAATCAATCTAATCTAATTAGGGTTCGTTCGCCTCATTTAGGCTTAATTGATTAGGGATTTTTGATGGGTTTTATGCGGAATATGATTAGATTATGGTTGGTTACCTTAGATTGCCTTAGAAACTCACAAACGCGCTTAGAATTAATCATCATAGCTATGTTTGTAATGTTCCGGATGAACTTGGATAAAAAACTTCCGAATGAAGGAATTTTCAGAAAAACTTCCGAGTGAAGGAAGTTCCGAATGAAGAACTTCCGAATGAAGGACTTCCGAATGAAGGACTTCCGAATGAAGAAGTTCCGAATGAAGGACTTCCGAATGAAGGAAGTTCCGAATGAAGGACTTCCGAATGAAGAAGTTCCGAATGAAGGACTTCCGAATGAAGAAGTTCCGAATGAAGAACTTCCGAATGAAAGAAGTTCCGAATGAAGGACTTCCGAATGAAGAAGTTCCGAATGAAGAACTTCCGTATGAAGAAGTTCCGAACGAAGGACTTCCGAATGAAGAAGTCCCGAATGAATAACTTCCGAATGAAGAAGTTCCGAATGAAGAACTTCCGAATGAAGGAAGTTCCGAATGAAGAACTTCCGAATGAAGGAAGTTCCGAATGAAGAACTTCCGAATGAAGGAAGTTCCGAATGAAGGAATGTTCCGAATGAAGAAGTTCCGAATGAAGGAAAGTTCCGGATGAAGAAGTTCCGAATGAAGGAAAGTTCCGGATGAAGAGTTGTTTGATTATTATTGTTTGCATGTTATATGTACTTGTTATATTATGTTATGAAATGTGTTATGCTTAGAAGTAAGAATGATATATATCTATATGTTTTTTGTGCATCAACCTTTCATGTCTTATCTTAAGCAGATACAATGACTAATCTAACAGTACAAGCAACCCAAGACTCTAGAGAAGCCGCTATTGCTAAAGCACGAACCCTCAAGTTCATACCTAACAATTACCAGCTGAAGCAAGTCTCAAAATCCACTCACCATGGATTTAAAGTAGCCATAGCAATCCTTGATCAATCCCATTTTAAGAATGCTTTAAGAAGTAGTGCCTCGGTGCCTTATGATTATATGTATGAATTTTGGGCTACCAAGGAAATCACTTCAAACAAGATCACCTTCACCATCGACAACAAGCAGCAGACGCTCACAGTTTCAGACTTCCGTAAGATTTTTGGTATACGGGATACACCCAAAGGCATGTCATTTTCGAGGGATCCTACTAAAGATGAACTCATGGAGTTATTTGACGCTCTTGGATGTCCTGACATACGAGTTGCGTCTGAGTTTACCACTGCTAAAGTAGGACAACCTTGGAGAGCATTGTTGGGTATTCTCAGTAGATGTCTTACACCAAAAACAAGTGGCCATGATGCTTTGCGCAGTCCTATTATAAACCTCTTCTATGGCATGTACAAAGCTACAAATGCAGATTATGCATTGTTGATATGGGAAGAATTCACCTTTCAACTCTTCCATAACAAGAAGCTGAAGATAAATTTCTTTCCTTATCCTCGGTTTATCAAGCTTATCATTAATTATTTTATGAAAAATGATGCTACTATTGATAGGCGTGCAGCAAGTCGTTATCACACTGAAGAAGCTGATGATACTGTGGATCTAAGGCATGAAGGACCATCTGGTGGTGTCATTCCTGGTCCTATTCCCGATTACCTTCTGACGGATAAAATTAAAGGTTCTGCTGATTACAAACTACTGCAACTAGAAATCAAGAAGTTAAAAGCAAACCTTCAGACTGGAGAAGATTCGTCTACTACAGTTAAGAGTAAAGGTAAACGCAAGCAACCAGCTGCTTTACCTGAACCCGAAACCAAGAAAAAAAAGACTGAGGTTAAGAAGGGAAAGGGTAAGGCTGATGAGTTACGTCTACGTGACGAAGAAGATGTTGTTGATCCTACTCTTGACAAAGCAGAGAGACAAATGATGAAGATAGCAATTCAAAGGAGTAGGAAAGATACGGGCGGTAGTGGTTCAGGTGCAAGGGTAAATGTTGAAGAAGAGTACGAGGAACCAGATGATATTGATGAGTTTGGGTCACCTGAACGGTATTCCACTTCGAAGGAGCCATCAATCCCTATTTCAGCAAGTGTTGAAAAGGAGTCCGGTGCTCCTACTATCATGGTGTCTACTCAACCTTTAGCAACTCAACCTCCACCAATCCAACCCTTACCAACCAGACCGGCGTCAACACCATTCCTTCCACCACCAATAACTCCCATCCTTAGTACCGTAGTAACAACCGAGCCTCTTCCATCAACCCAGAGCAGCTCTGCAACATCTACAATGGCTGCATTGGTGATGGCCGAAATGTTGGATAAACATACGGATAATCACAAGAGAGAAATGGATGAACTTCACCAAGAGCTACGTAGACGAGTTCAAAGTGAAGAAGCATCTAGGAAAGCCCAAGAAGAGATGCTTGCTAAGTTCGCTGCTGATATGGAATTGACGCGAAAAGCTCATGCAGAAGAACTAGCTCGGGTTAAGCAGGCTGAGGCCGATAAGCATGTTGCACGTATCACCAGACTTCAAGCGATGAGGGATAAATACAAGGAGCAGAAAGAAGCACTTGAAGCTTTTGTTGAAGAAAGAGTGAAGGAATCTGTTGAATCCATTATGCCTAAACTGCGTGATGAGTTGAAGACACTAGCAGCTGATAACTTGATGATCAAGTCATCCAATCCTTCAGAATCCGCCTACAAAATTGCTTATGAGTTAACGGATTTTGAATTAAATAAGATCCTCAAAGCTCGTATGGTGGAACTTGGATCGTTTGATAAGTCTAGGATTCAATGGGCTCTTTACAAATCCCTGAATGACGCTATCATGGAGGATGATAGGTTATTCAAAACGTTTGGAAGTGTGGTACCCTACCACATTCTACCTGAGGAAGAAAGGGAAGAAAGTGAAGAAGACGAGGGTACTGGTGAAGATGAAGGTGGAGAAGAAGAAGAAGAAGAAAAGGATGATGAAGATGACGATAATGGTGATGATGATGAGGATGAAGATGATGATGATGATGATGATGATGATGATGGCGATGATGGTGGTGATGGTAATGAGGAGAGTGCAAGGGGAAGAAACGGGGATAACAATGAGGATGATGATGGGGGTGAACAGCTTAAAGAGGGAGATAAGGTTACCAGTTCCAAGAAAGCTGCTAAGTCTGGAACCAAGTCCAAGAAAGATGCAGCACAGAAGGACAAATCAACATCATCAGAATCAAGACGATCTAAGTGGCGCCACGATGTGAATGCTACTACAGCGTCATCGATTCCTGGTACCTCTATTGCTGTATCTTTACCTATTACCACTAACCCCATTAGTTCTGTTGTTGTTGCTCCTGTGATTGTAGAATCGGTAACTGAACCTGAAGCTGCACAACACTCACCCGTTTACGACACTGTCGAAATGCCTGAATCAGAACCAGCAGATGTTCACGTTTCTACTCCTCTACGACAAGCACAACAATCTACGGTTCCTGAACCAAGCACACGAGACTGGGCAGACACGTTGGAAATTGACGAGACTGCACCGCCACAGGCTTAGATCACGGCAGCAGCGCAATATGATCCGATCACAGACGCTGACAAAGATGTTTTGTATCTCCGTATCCGCAGTCCGATTGACTTATGTGCATTTCTTGCTCATGAGTATAAGACTTCGGTTACTCCATCTTTGGTGAAGAAAGCGCTGAAGGATAAGAGACTTCGCGCCAAAACCCGGTTAACCCGAATGGAGTTCGAGTATTATGCCGATGAGATCCTGAAAGCTCTGAATACCGTTCAACGGCCAGGTCTTCATGAATCAGAAAGAGCTCCACCTCCACTTGATCCTACTCAAGATAATCAGATAGCTCTCGACTTCTTCGTCACCTATGATCTTGAGTATCTTCTGAAGGGTTCATCAAAGTACGCAACATCCTTGACCTTGCTGAAAGCTGCCAACTGGGGGACAATACCCTGGATCGAGGAAAAGGTAAACAGACTCTGGGTCCAAGGGTAACTCGTAATTATGATATGTATGCTGTTATAGGTGCATCTCATTGGGACGAACGAGTCCGAAGGGCGTACAGGGGTTGCTGCCTAGTCAATTCTGGAAGCAACGTTAGATCCGATATCCGCATCTCCAGCATCTTAGGGTTGAAAACTGAAGCCAAGAATGGCTATTATCATGTGACGGAGATTCGCTTGAAAAGGGAGGATGACAGAGAATACAAAATCCAGCAGGGAGATTTTTCTATCATTCGCCTTGAGGATATCGAAGATATGTTGCTCTTGATGACCCGCGATCAACTCACACATATTCCTCGTGAAGACCTCATTGCCTTGAATACAACACTTCGTATGTTCACACGAAGCGTTGTTATCAAGAAACGAGTTGAAGATCTGCAGTTGGGAGTCGAAAGCTACCAAAGGAAGCTCAACTTAACCCGTCCAGTGAATCAAGTTCTACCTCAACATGTAGATAGATGTCCTTATACCGGCATCTCTGTACCGAATTGCGGCATTTTCTACTTGAACAGTCGAGGTTTAATGAAGTTTATGAGGGTGGGTGAGCTATATAAGTACAGTGATGGGACTCTTCTACAAGTCAGAGGAAAGTTGGAGCATCTGAACTCGGGTGGGACTCTGCCAGAGATGACGGAGGATTGGCATCCAGGTTACCGGCAGATGGCGAAGTATGTGATCAAGAAGATTGATCAAAAGCTCCGAGAACGTAGATTGATGAGGAGCTTGGAAAGATTCATTGGTGGAAGACCATATGGAGTGCACCACAAATTACTGCAATGATCCATTTAATGGGTCGTACACTTCAGGTCCACTTTATATTGGTTTTCAATTGTGAATATGTATATTTGTGAATATTGTGCTTTAATGGCTTGATGTAGTGTGAAGGTATGATAATTTTTCAAGAATTTCTCACGAGATTCTAAATCTTTCAAAATATATTATACTAAAGCACTACAACTATCCCTTATTAACTTAAGGGGGAGCATTCACATGTTCTATGGCCAAACATCGATTTCATTTTTTACCCAAAGACCGGTTAATCCATTCAATATCCCAAATATTAATGGTTAACATTTTGGATAAGGGGAGGAAATGGGATTAAGGAGACCTAAGTGATACTTGGCTAAAAGATGAAAAAGACTTAACGATTATCCAACTTAATATGTGTAAAGCACGTGTTAAGGGGGAGCGTTTTTGATGAACAAAACACCTAAGGTACAAAACTTTTGATTTCAATATCACAAGTACCTTAAGTGATTTTCAATGATTTTTCATGGTGGCAATTACTTCCCAAAACACGCTTAATTCACGACGAATGTGGTGACAAAAGGGTGGTAGGAATAGGTTTAGTCCAATGATTCATCAGAGCCGATGGAATCTTCCCAAGGACAATTCCCTAGATAGAATTAGAAGTCCTAGGAAAGATGGAGAAAGAATGTGAACGTAGCTGAATGCCGACCAAGTACTTAAGCTAGCACTGGAACAATCACAACAAGGTGCTAGTGATGACGTATTGGTAAGCATTGAAGGGGTTGAAGAATGAAAAAGAATTGTAAAGATAAAGGGTGTAAAGAAAGAAGCCCTCCTTACAACTTTAGGCAGAAACCGGGTCAATACATATGCTATTGAGGTCATTTTTGCTAATGATTCTCGGTATTGAAGAAAGACATCATGGACCCAGTGATGCAATGCACAACCCTTCCCATCTAACTCAAATATCTCTCAAAAGGTATTTGTTTTAATCACACGGAGATTAACACGTTATCTATTGGTTTATTCACTCCGAATAGACTGGTATTGAAAAGGTGGCACTCCTCTCCAGCCATCGCTCACTAAATCAAAACGCACAATTGAGACTAGAGCCAAGAGATCATCAAAAGTCTCATTAGGACACTTTCCATTTATTCCTTGCTTTCTCACACACTGTGAAAAGTAAGAGATTTTCATGAGTCCTACGCAGTATTCCTGTAATATTGCCAGAACATCTGAGTGATACGCAAGTATTACAATGAAGATGGAAATCCTGCTTGAGCCAACATCAAACAAGCTCATGGTAGGTTACACGTGCGGTTCTTTTAGAACCAATCTTGTGAAAAACTGGAAGGAAACAGTGGTTTAATTCTTAATTGAACTTAAACTCGTTCCAGGCCTCTTCGCATTATCATATGATCTTGCCAGAACACTCAGAGTGACTCTTTATTGATCACAGTGACGAGTGGAAATCCTTCTAGTGTTAACATCAAACAGAACTTGGTAGGTGACGTGCAAGATTCTTTATGAATTGAGCTCGTGATAACTGGAAAGCAACGATGATGAAAATCTTAATTGAAATTCACTTGTTCCAGGTTCCATGAATTGACGGCTTCAAATCACAAGGATAATTTATCCAAGTGATTCACTCTTTATGTTCACAGTCAGCTTTGGACGGTCGAATAAAGAGAACGGGTTTACCCGTGAAATCCTGTCAGGAAGTTACTTAATTGAAACTATCCGTCACGGGTACGATATCTAATATCGTCCAACGGTCTTCACCGACCGGAGGTAAAATGCTACCGAATTAGAATAAAATGTTCAAAGCCATTTTATTCGTGTCGTTGCTGTGTACCTGTTAAAGACGGTGGCGTTGCTGTGTACCTGTTGAAGACGGTGGCGTTGCTGTGTACCAGTGAAGACGGTGGTGTTGTGGTGTACCTGTAGAAGTCGTTCCCACATGCTTATGTTTTTCTGCATCAAAGTTTAGCAAAAATTCAAGAAAGTACAAGATAAAGTCTTCCGCTGTACCAAACTCTGAAACTTTCGAGAATTCAACAAAAAGACATAAGTGTGTGGAACATGGAGTCACGAGGAGGCAAAATTCACAAGAAGGCAAAAGATCGCACGTGAAAGGCCAAAAGAACAATGCTCTCAAGCCAAAGCCTAAAAGATCAAACCAGCATATTCACAACAAAAGAAAGAAAAAGAAGAAAAGACTACGAGCTAAAGAACGAAGACTTAGTATAGTATGCTAGGTTTAGAACTTTGTAAACGTGGAGTGACCTCCCTTAGGGGGAGATTGTTAGAAATACGTTTTTACGTATATTAGAAGTATCGGTCACTCCACAATATTATTTATGTTGTAATAGCTCGTAGTTAACAAATAGTTATTAGTTACTTATTTAGTTAAGTAAGAACCGGTCCATGGGCTTGTCATGGACCGGCCCAAGCCCAATGTAGCTTGGAAGTATAAATACCCCTTTCCACCATGGAAAGGGGTTGGTTGTTGAATGTTTCTCATTTTCACTTATTGAAATAACACATAGTTTTCTCTCACTTTCTCTCTCTAGTTTCTCTCTCTAGAAAACATCAACCCACTTCATAGATTCATAGGTTATCAAGATTCTACAACCAATAAACTTAAAGAAAAGATATGTAAGTCAGGATATCATACCGTACAATTACAAAGTACTTTCAAAAGCATTTTCCTTTAATTAGCTAGACTCCTTTGCAAGAAAATTTGGTAGTTTTCATCAATAAAAATACATACCCGAATGTAGACACATTTCAAAAGATTCAAAACATCGTTGGAACTCCATCAAACTCCAGCACTAATAAAATGTTTAAACACGAGAGAACACTAGGTACATTCAAGTTATAATAACAACTGAAGGCATAAAACCCATCACCAAAACCAAACCATTTTTTCATACGGGTAATCACCATCTCACCATCTCACCATGCCACAACAAGGCATAAAACCCATCACCAAAACCAAACCATATCGTGTGACCCCAAAATCACACAACATGACTATTACTCAAAACATAAAACACACAAAAAATAGCATATCATAGGCAACCATTACATAAACCCCTATTGTTTACGAATACCTAAAATACACATCTCATCATATACAAGCATGTACTAACCCTCTTTCATGCAATCATACTCAGGAACCCATTGAAGTTGTGGTAATTTTATAACTATGTTGGCCACCATACTTATACACTTACCTTTTCCCCAATGCACTCCCTCCTATGGTGACACTTATAAGAATCAGTACAACATATAACACATAAATCCATCTACTCACATAAGCTCATAACCACATAACCAATAAGGTCCAAAACTCCATCTATTAAAATAACATAGTAAAACTCTTGGAATACATAAATCCAAATTCTAGCTAAAACAACATAGACAGACTCCAACACAACATCATAATCAGTTATAAGTCATGTCGCCCATAATAGTGGAAACAACTTAAAATCCTTTCTATCCACCTACTCCTAGTAACTCGAATCGCCACATGATTATTAGGGAACATGACTTAAACATCAAAAGAAAAATACTATACATTAGGTACACCAAATAACTTATCAATTATTATGAAAGTAATTCATATATCAAAAATGAAACATAAATTAACATGTGACCAAGTATGGACGACTATAGTTTAATCCGTACTAGTCAAAACTCACAGAAAACTAATCAACAGTACTCAGAAAATACAATCAAAACCATACACACATATATTCCTATGACGCCTATATGCAGGGATCCTTAAGCTATAGACTAGGCTACTAGACTAGGCAACCTAATTCTCTATAACCATTGTCTCTAATACCATTCTGTCACACCCCACCATGGCGGAATATGGGGCGCGACGTATGGATATCATCACAACAATAGCGTGTCTATAGAGATATCTAAATGAAATGAAAATATCATAAATTGTGACACAATGTCATGAAGATATCACAAACAATGCAGGCGTCTAGGTACGTAGGTAACAGGTCTACCTCTTACCAAAGATATACAATTAACAAATAACAAACATATAGGTGTCTACAAAGTATCACTTATTCAAACATAAGTAAAGACTAAGAGGAAAGGGGGTTCCTCCAATGCAATCCTAAGCCTCCCAGCTAGCCACTCCTATTCTCACGCTTAACCACATTCTCACCTGAAAGAGACACTAAAACACATCAACATAAAGTTGGTGAGAGTCATAGGTTTAGACTCCAACTTCAAATCAATTATAAGTTGTGAATAACAACCACTAACAAAATAACATATGGACAATGTGCTACAATTATGTATTAACAACTTGCATTCAAGATTAATCATACTAAACCAATTCCAATTCTCCAAGCCTTACCAATAACCATAATTCCAAGGCTCTAAGCCTTACCAATCACCCTGGTCCCATAGGCGCCCATACACCTATGAACCAATCCCAAGGCCCCGCCATGTCAACATCCCTTTGGTACCAAGTCAAACCACAATAACAATCAAGAATCACATAGCGGTTAATCACATAAATGTACACACAAGTCCATCACAAACCATAAAAACATTCACAGCACTAGTTACAAAACCACACAGTGTCTCTTCCATCCCATCTGGAATTCAAAACATTTATAAATTATAGAAACATGGGACTATGAAACCCATCTGAACAAGCTTCTCCAAGTATTCGTGCTCTAGCAAAAATCTAAACACACAAACGTATACAATCAAGACATGAACCATATACCAAAATGGCTCATCACTCCATGATGGATATATAACCTTATCCTACATCTTAACCCCATTTATATGCCATATGCATCTCATTACATACCTCTATAAAGCACTTAACTTAGTTTAGTTCATAACTCGCCCCGTTAACATTTACCCAAAACAGTCCCGTTTTTCATACTTCAAACTATGGGTCGAACACCCTCCTAACAAAAATAACATGACCTGTAAAAGAAACACTATGCCCTTGCATGTGTTAGCTAACTTTCCTATTTGGCCTCAACCTTAAATATACTGTTAAGGACTCCATATATATATATATATATATATATATATATATATATATATATATATATATATATATATATATATATATATATATATATATATATATATATATATATATATATATATATATATATATATATATATATATATATATATATATATATATATATATATATATATATATACTTTTACCGATCTAGAATTTACTGATTTTGAACATATGAAAAGTTTGTTATGATCGGAGGGTCTTACCCTAACCCATTTATTTATCCATCCTCCAGATCTTTTATTTAATATATAATCTAAGTCTCATGTTCGTTTGAAGGTCCATTTATACTCCTAAGTACCCTAACCATCTTAAAACATTACTTTAAACCCGACTGATTTCAAAACTGCTTTGACCTCCGACTGTTGTAACCTGTTTTTGACCCACTTTCTGACCTTCAATTTAGTTCTCCTTTCTTGCATTTGAAAGAAAGTGACCTAAAATTCTGCCCAGTTTTTAAAAACGAATTTAACACAATTAGCTTAATTAATTACCATTACCATGTATAATTAGTATCTCTAATTAATCTAATCATGTTTATAACATTATAATAAAGAATTCATAATTAACCTAACCCTAGATCGATCATGTATTGATTAACAACGAGTTAAAAATAATTTAATCGAAAAGGGAAACATAGGTTTTACGTTAGAATTTTTAGAAGACAAGAGAATTATGAAGAACCCTAAAAATCTCCATTGATGCCGACTAAACCTTGATCTCCAGGGATTTTATGAGTGTTTTGATTAATAAAAAGATTTTATATAATTTCCTAACAAGTCCGTGGCCCATGTACAAAAGCCCGGTTTCCTTTTTCCTTTTTTTCCCCTTTTCTTTTCTTACTTCGTTTACAAACTGACTATACCCCTATATTTTTTTATTTTTTTTCTTTTTATTACTTATTAATATATTATTAATAATACCTTAAGTTACCTTAATTTATTTCAGCTCCTAAAACCTCCAAAACCTCAAAACCGTAAAACTAGTCAATATACCCGTATACCATAAAAGACGTAAAAATATACAGTTTTATAAAAACTTTTGAAATATGAAATAAACTATATAACTAAGTCCTAAATGAATTAAAATCATCCCGAAAAATATTCATGTGACTAATTACCTCATCTGAAAACTCTAAATGCTAAACCATAAATCGTAAAAAATACGATTTACTATTATACTTATACGTATACGTAAAACACGAAAATAACACCACTTCATTTCATAGTCACCAATTTGTGAGCTCATGAACATGAAATAATCGTTCCTTGATTTATTTATGAGTACCATTTACCCATAAACGATATCCAAACCTCACCCTAAACACACAAAATAAACACATACGCACATAAAAGCACATATTTGCACAAAACACCCTAAACTATAGTCTAAGTGACGAACCCCAAAACCATGGTTGTCATAGTTTTAGGCAATGTTTAACTTATATTCTTTTATATTTCAAATGTATCATTTTGAGATTGTTTAAAGTGTCTTGTATAACGAAGTTTAAGTTTAGCACCCAAATGTGTATTTTTGCTGCGCAATGTAATTTGGGGGTGTTAAAGATTGGTAATCAGAGCTTTTAGTTATAGAGAAATAGGTCAATTTTGAAAAATGTCCTAAACTATAACTTTGGTGTCGAAAATATTTTACAAAAGCACGTAACATCTCCGCAAGGGCTCCGGTAAGATTATTTGTTTTGCATTGTTTTATAGTTAGATGTATCCTTTAAAACTGAAATAATTTTTAGAGTATTTATTAAGTAAATACTATGATGATGTATTGATGTTGTTGAAAGTACATTGAGTACTTCTTATCGTAATTTTCTTTATGCAATGCATATGTATATAATTTTGAATAATGACCTGATATACTGCCGAGGGTCTAGGACAGTAGACCAGATGATAAACGATTTTACAACTAATTTCTTGCGACTTGTATTTGGAATGAGAAAGTTGATCGGTTGATGTATGAGAGATACGTGGTTGAAACTCGTGTGATTAGCAGGTTGATGTGAAAGAAAAGTTGTTTCAAAGGTTGTATTTAGTATGTGGAGATTTGAGTTTGTTAGGACTTAGAAGATGGATGAGATTGCTAGTCTTAGTTCAATTGTGATGAATTTATGTGCTTGAATTGAAAGGTTTAAAGAGACGTAGGTAAGGTTTGAAAGGATGAGTGAGTGGGAGTCTCATCTGAGATTAATTCAGAGTCAAGCTTGGAAGCTTAGGAATGTTGAAAGTCATACTAAGACTTACCTTGTGATTAATCTGCCTTGTAGGGGTGAGCATTTGAATTTTGAGAATGAGCTGCCATCATGTTAGGGATTCGACTTTGAAATGCAAAAGGGGAAATAGACGAGTGTGATGAAGCTGACAACAATGATAAGGAGGATAAGGAGATGGTGTCTAAGGAACTAATCGCGTGATGGATTTCTTTATATCTTGTTTTCTTTTTGTGATCGAACTTATTTAAACCTTGTGTTGTAGCATTGTGATGGAACTTATTATCTTTTAAATTTGTTCGGTAGATGATTGTAATAACATACATTGCCACTGTCTTGTTGAATCCTCTACGCAATCTAAATTACCCTCATGATCTATGCTGTGTCTTTATTAACTCTTTTGAGTTTTGGTTGATGAACCATTGTAGTTATGTTATTCGTGCATATAGTATCCATGAGATGTCCTGATAAAGAAATCCTTCTTTTATCTTGATGTGTATACTTATCATGTGTCTTTCTTCTGTGATGATAGAAGAAGGAGTAGGGGAATCATATTTCTGTCATTAGTGATCACCACGTGAATAAGTGTCTTCAAATATGTCGCCAAAGCTAACAACTGCTACTGTGAACCCTATGATCAAACCAGCTATTGCTAGAGCACATGAAGCTGATCGTGCTGCAAGGAATCAAGATGCTAGAGTTAGTTGTGCTGGAGATAATGGTGCTGAAGCTAATGCTGCTGAGAAAAATGATGATGCTGCTGAGAATAATGATGATGCTGCTGATCCAGATGGTAGTGTTGCTGCTATTCTGCAAGTTGAAGAGAATGTACTTATGTTAGTTTTTAGAAGTGTGGTCCTACGTAGTTGTGTGATATTAGTGGTGCATTAGAATTTCATACGTGGATTGATAAGAAAGAGAGTACTTTTGAGATTAGTAGGTCTTCAGAAACTAATAAGGTGAAATTTGTTGCTGCTACATTTCAGATGGTTCACTAAGATGGTGGGATAATCAAGTGACTACTTTAGGATTGGTTGTGGCTAATGGTAGGACATGGATCGTGACTAAAGGACTATTGACTGCAGGGTTTTGCCCTAAGAAGGAACTAGGACATTTGGAATACGAATTGAGGCACTTAGTGTTAAGAAGCAATGATATTACTGTATATACTAGGAGGTTTTCTGAGTTGTGTTTGTTATGTTCTAATACTTTTGTGAATGACCGTAAGACAATGAAGCAGTACATTAAAGGATTGTCTAGTGATATCAAGGGTGAGACTATTTCTTCAAAACCTAAATATTTTGATGAAGTTGTTCAGATGGCTCATGCTTTAATGGACATGAAAGTGTGAGATAAGAAAGATAGCATTACTGGAAACAATAAGAGAAAGTGGGAGTCTGCTCAGTCTAACCATAATTAAGGTCAGAATTGTGGGGATTACCGTAATAACAATAACCAAAGACAGAACCGAAACCAGTATTTAAACTATGAAAGGAATGATAGGATTCGTGCTGCCACTGTGTCTGGAAATAACAAGATAAATCCCAAGTGTGTTTGTTGTACTCTATACCATGTAGGTAATTTTCCACATTTGCAACTAGAGTTAGGACAACCTGGTCATAAAGCTGCTAAGTGTAGGACAAGAGGATTAGTCACTGGAATTAGTACCTCTGGAATTGTGATATGATTTAGCCGTGGCAGGAAAGGACATACGGAAGGGAATTATCCAAGGAGAGGAAATTGACAAGATAGGAATGTTGCCCTCCAGCTTACGTTTTGGGTGATGGTGACAAACCTTAAGGTCTGAACGTTGTAAATGGTATATTCCTTTTTGATGTTCTTTATGTTAGTATGTTGTTTGATTTCAGATCAGATAGAAACTGTATAAATGTAAAGATTCAGTTGTTTTAACAATGGAGAATCAGTAAGATTGACAATTAACTATGATGTGGAGTTAACCAATGGAAAGGTTGCTAGTGTTAGTTCTATACTAAGAGTGTGTTCATTGAATTTAGGAAAGTAGGTGTTTAGTATCGACTTGATGCTCAAAGAGTTGGGATCTTTAGATGTAGATTATTGGTTTGAATTGGTTAGTTGTGCGTGGTGCTGATGTTTTTAACACCCCCAAATTTACACGCAGCGGAATACATATTTGGGTGCTAAACAATGATACAATAACACATAATTTATAAAGAACGACTCAAAAAGAGACGTTTTAACTTTATCGTTCCTCAAATATTTGTCAGAGTAGCGTAGTCCCAAGACATCGTAACCAAAGTACAACTAAAACAAAAGATTTATATTGTTTTAAGGAAAGGAACGATAGACATTCAAAGAGTTTAAACAACAAAAGCAGTGCACAACTTCATTCCCGTGACCTCCAAGCTTCACACTCCTTGATTACCTGAAATACATGCTTAAAATCATCAACACAAAGGTTGAGCAAGTCTATAGGTTTTACAAATCATCATTTGAACACAAGAATTTTTAATCATCTCAAACTTATCACACAGACAAGTCATATATATAGATAAATGCATTAAGCTCACGCCACTGAACGTTAACCAACATGTCAAACCGAGTCACTTACGGCGCCCCTACTAACAGGTAATATTGTCATATACCAACGACCACTTATACATAATATCCCTCTCAGGTGTTCACAAGGATACAAACCCTAGGATAAGGCTGTCAAACCAAATAGATCTATCATATGTATTAGCGTTTACCCCTTCGAGTAATTAACAGTGCATGAAATTCAGGGACTTCATAAGACAATGGTACTTATGCATTTATCATCTCATTCGGGTCCAGCATACCGAAAACAACTTGTGTTCATTTTATAAAATAGCATGTATCCTCCTCGCGGGTTTAACAAAACATTTAAAATAATAAAAGCGAGGCTATAAACTCACATGTGAATGAAGATAAAGTTGACTACAAAGTCGGGCACTATCGTCACGCGGGAGTAGTCGGCGAACCACAATGTTCGATCCAAGAATAATACTTAGAACATAAACCCCTCAATGAATAATTAAAATAAGTTAAGAATAAAAATGGAATTGCTTCCTTTGGTTGCTGATATCTCACGGCATGAAAAGACCAAAAGGAAGTGTGATTTAGTTTATTTTCAACAAATAGATAGATAAGGAGTATATATTATTAAAGTATACAAAGCAAAATCTTATTAGACTTTTGTGACACATATGGACACGTGGTACCATATTGAAAAGAAAATGAAGACGTGTGATAATGTTGAGTGGTTATAAATCTTGTCCCATAATTTGTAAAAGCGGCTATTATTGAAGTCCGATATTTTAAAAGTTACGCGATTTTAAAAGATACAAGTAAAACACGAAAAATAAACGCTCAATATAAAATAAATCATCGACATTCGGAAGACATTTATATTTTGATAATGACTTAAAATATTTAATGTGTCGAATGAACGAATGACACATAAAAGTTTAACGTAAATTACGAAAAATACTTTTAAAATAAAATAAAATAAAAATTAAACGACAAAAAAAATATTAAATATCAAAACTATCGATAATAAAATTTATAATTTTAGGCATCCGTCGGTATCGCGATCACTAATAGTCCTCGTTACTCGTCAAAACATAAAAATAAAATATTAAATATCGGTTTCAACTTAAACTGTCAAACGTAATAATATTTAACGTTATCATATACTTTAAAAATATTTGAAAAATAGAATTAAATTATGCCCTTATTTTTGCAGGTTTTACATCCTCACCACCTTAAGGGAGCACCGTCCCGGGGCTCGTTTCTTCTTATACACTACTTCTCGAGATTTATTTTAAACTCAGAGTAAAATAGTGATCTTCAATACAAGGAACATAATAAGAAAGAATGAATTCAATAAACGCATAAACGGACAAGATGTGCAAATGATTTAAGGTTAACGATCGACGAGAAATCTCGAATCACATAACTGTAAAACATATTAATTCACACTAGGAGGAAAATGAGGACGGAGAATGAATGAAATATTAACATTAAAATAAGGTTGTCACAATTATCCGTCCCGGATTTGGTATTACCTTAAAACTCGATGGAGGTACTTTCTTGATAAAGATGATATATTAAAAATAGAAGTAAAATAACTTCAAAATTTATTTTGGTCGTCTTAAGAAAACTTTGAAAGAATGACTAGAATTTATTGATTAAACTCGTATTGATGGTTACTATCAGAAAAATATAATTTCTAATTATACAAAAGATGATGTATAGATTTAACCTCTTACTTGTGATAGTTATTTCGATAAGATTTATTGGAAAATGTAGACAAGTTCTATAAAATTAATATAATATGTTGTAGAAATACTTAAAGGTGTTTAATATGTCAAAGTAAACATGAGACATATTCGGGTTTCGAAATGTGACAAAATAGCAGCCAAATACGAATGGGAAAATGGTCCCCAGTTAGTACAAAATCAATGGTACAAAAGGGGACGAAGCAAATATCGTATAAATTCTTAAAGAGAATGATAAAATAGAGGTGTTGATGGTAAGACAATAAGAAACAGTAGATTAAATAAGTTGTCAATTTTGTTAGTGCGGTCGGTGGGTTCACCAACATCAGCTCATTAACTTAGCGGTGATCGATACACGATTGGAAATAAGGTCCTACACAAAATTTAATTCAAAGAAAATTCCTAATAGTCACTTGTAATTAAAATAAATCAAATGAACAATGTTAGTGATTAAAGAGAGAAGTCAATGCACGGTTCACAAGAGTGTATTTCGAGACAAACGAGAGTGACGGACGTCATCCCGGATATATGGAAATTCCTCTAGTGATAATTCATTATTCACGTGCGGAGACATCCCGAAGATCTACCAAATCGCATAAAGAACATTGGACGAGAAGGAAGGATGAAACATCGAGACTTTCAAGTCCTTTATCAATAGTCAGTAATTAAACGTACAGTCAAAAGAATTCAGTTATAACATAAAATGAAGTAACAAGTAGAAAAACGATCGTCGGGTAAAAACGTACTCGTAAGCGTGTAATTCGTTCAAGAAAAGGTAAGAAAACTT
Organism: Glebionis coronaria; assembly: GCA_025667525.1. Taxonomy (NCBI): domain Eukaryota; kingdom Viridiplantae; phylum Streptophyta; class Magnoliopsida; order Asterales; family Asteraceae; genus Glebionis; species Glebionis coronaria. Next base: position 211,787,435 of record CM046876.1, on the reverse strand, counting down.
ATGCGGATGCATAGAAACTGTGCTACTTGCATAAAATATAAAGGTTTTCAAAATCTTATTTTCACTTTATTTCATTTTGTTTAACTTTTCATAAATTCAAGTAAAAAGTTGATTCTTATCAAGATTTTTTTTTTGTGACTACTATTCAGCCTAGCATGGCTCCTTCTATATTAGACATAGGTGATCAGGCCATGTATAATTTAGGACTAGCAATGCAATGCTCAGTTTCGTCGAACTAGTATTACGTTTCTTATGTTTATATATAAACCATACCATTTGTAAAATGGAATTTAAAAATATTTTATAAATTTATAGGATACAAGTAATTTGTAAGATTTTTAAGCAACAACTTTAATGTTATAAAAATTATTTCATAATATCAAAGTAAAACAATTTGTGAAAATAATTGTAATAAAAATGTCAATTAAAATTATAAGATGACATTTTGATAAAGTATATAATAACCAACGGTTTACAAAAAGTAGCGAATTGTAGCTCATAGGAAAACCAATGAAATGGTCACGAGTTAGTAAGGTTTCAAAAGGTTACAAGATTTAGACGGAATCGCCATGAGACACGTGATAAAAATGTCGACGAAGGAAGTGAAGACAAAACTACAACTCTCAACCTAAATCAATGGTAGGTTAGAAGAAAAATAAAAATAAAAATAAAATCGAATGACAAGTCAGTCATATATATAAAAACAATAAAACAATCTAAATGTGTATTCAGCGTAAGCTACTCGACACAAAAATGCTTTTAAGAAAAGTATATTATTCGTTTTCAAATTACACCACTAATCCGGTAATTGTTAATCCTGTAAAGTTTCTTTATTTAGAAAGTTTATATATTAAGCAGGTTTCCGATTTTGGAAAGTTTCGAAATTTAAGTCGTTAATATTGACACATAAAAATGTTAACCTTTTTTGACAAAATTAATTTTCCAAAATTTTTATTCAAATGCTCCATTTTATACATTCATGATATATGTATGCATGATTCAAACCCAATTTTTAGTATTAAGTCTAATGTTTATAAGAACATTTTCTAGACAACCTTAAGCCTCATTCTAAATTTCTACGTAAAATGCATTTTCTAACACATCTGAAAGTTCAATCAAACTTTATTAATATGTTCAATTATAATGCAATTTCTATTCCACATCATCTAATATATTTTACCAACACTTTTTAGTGACCCAAAATATATATACACACATGTATCATGGATTACATACTAATAAAATATAATTTATATAAATGAGCATATAAAGAAAATATTGCATAAATATACAAGAATACCAACAAGAAATTAGATAGTCAAAACGGTTCATGACGTTCATAATTTAAGTTTCAAGACGTGTGACTCACACGATGGCGTTTAGTCTTTTCTTGGGATACATTGAGTTACTCAATGGTCTAGAGACTACTTTTCAAGACGTCCAAGCACAAACAGCCGGAAAACGATTTGGATATTTATAGAGATATCTCAAAAGGTTAAATAATGAAGGTAATACGCGCAGATGAAGGTATGTAAGGTCATAATATCATTTTTGCAATAAAAGCAATTCGAACACTTCAAAATAGATACGATGAATAATTAGAGATTTATTTAAATTAAATCAATCATTAATAAATGATAAAATTTCATCGAAAAGTTTAACGATATAAGTATATATCGAAAAGGGAATCCTAGATATAATTATATATCAACAAAGGGATCATAGTATTTATTTATAAATATTTGCCAGTAAGGTATACGTAATAACGCATACTAAATTTATAATCCCAGGAGTAGCTTGAACCTGAAGTCACGCGAAGTCATGTGCACCGACTCTTTGAAAAATAAAAATTAACAGTTATAGTTTAGGGTTTTCAGAAAACGACCTAGTTCTCTATAACTCATGGCTCTGGTACCAATCTTTAACACCCCCAAAATTACACGCAGCGGAATACATATTTGGGTGCTAAACAATGATACAATAACACATAATTTATAAAGAACGACTCAAAAAGAGACGTTTTAAATTTATCGTTCCTCAAATATTTGTCAGAGTAGCGTAGTCCCAAGACATCGTAACCAAAGTACAACTAAAACAAAAGATTTATATTGTTTTAAGGAAAGGAACGATAGACATTCAAAGAGTTTAAACAACAAAAGTAGTGCACAACTTCATTCCCGTGACCTCCAAGCTTCACACTCCTTGATTACCTGAAATACATGCTTAAAATCATCAACACAAAGGTTGAGCAAGTCTATAGGTTTTACAAATCATCATTTGAACACAAGAATTTTTAATCATCTCAAACTTATCACATAGACAAGTCATATATATAGATAAATGCATTAAGCTCACGCCACTGAACGTTAACCAACATGTCAAACCGAGTCACTTACGGCGCCCCTACTAACAGGTAATATTGTCATATACCAACGACCACTTATACATAATATCCCTCTCAGGTGTTCACAAGGATACAAACCCTAGGATAATGCTGTCAAACCAAATAGATCTATCATATGTATTAGCGTTTACCCCTTCGAGTAATTAACAGTGCATGAAATTCAGGGACTTCATAAGACAATGGTAATTATGCATTTATCATCTCATTCGGGTCCAGCATACCGAAAACAACTTGTGTTCATTTTATAAAATAGCATGTATCCTCCTCGCGGGTTTAACAAAACATTTAAAATAATAAAAGCGAGGCTATAAACTCACATATGAATGAAGATAAAGTTGACTACAAAGTCGGGCACTATCGTCACGCGGGAGTAGTCGGCGAACCACAATGTTCGATCCAAGAATAATACTTAGAACATAAACCCCTCAATGAATAATTAAAATAAGTTAAGAATAAAAATGGAATTGCTTCCTTTGGTTGCTGATATCTCACGGCATGAAAAGACCAAAAGGAAGTGTGATTTAGTTTATTTTCAACAAATAGATAGATAAGGAGTATATATTATTAAAGTATACAAAGCAAAATCTTATTAGACTTTTGTGACACATATGGACACGTGGTACCATATTGAAAAGAAAATGAAGACGTGTGATAATGTTGAGTGGTTATAAATCTTGTCCCATAATTTGTAAAAGCGGCTATTATTGAAGTCCGATATTTTAAAAGTTACGCGATTTTAAAAGATACAAGTAAAACACGAAAAATAAACGCTCAATATAAAATAAATCATCGACATTCGGAGGACATTTATATTTTGATAATGACTTAAAATATTTAATGTGTCGAATGAACGAATGACACATAAAAGTTTAACGTAAATTACGAAAAATACTTTTAAAATAAAATAAAAAAAAAATTAAACGACAAAAAAAAATATTAAATATCAAAACTATCGATAATAAAATTTATAATTTTAGGCATCCGTCGGTATCGCGATCACTAATAGTCCTCGTTACTCGTCAAAACATAAAAATAAAATATTAAATATCGGTTTCAACTTAAACTGTCAAACGTAATAATATTTAACGTTATCATATACTTTAAAAATATTTGAAAAATAGAATTAAATTATGCCCTTATTTTTGCGGGTTTTACAATGTTTGAGATTGAACCAATCCCAACTATAAATAGATAACTAGTAGTTTAGATTGTGCTAGAAGCTGAGTGTTGACTGTGAGAGGTGATGAGTGAACTTTCCGTTTGAGAAGTATCTTGTTTGGAGATGGAGGAAGTATGTGGAAGAAGGATATGATGTATTCTTAGCTCAGGTAACTAGTGATAGTATAGTTGGGAAATGTGTTAATGATTCGAGAGTATTCTGAAGTTTTTATGAAGTATTTTCGAGTTTACTATCGTCTCATGAAGTGGAGTTCGTGTCGATTGATTGTTGTAAGCGATAGGTGTAGTGCTACTGTGTTTTGTTGTGTAGTGCTTCTGCGTTTCGTCGAGTAGTATCTGTATCCTTATCATTTGGCACCATCAGAGTAGAATGAGTTATCTGGTCAACTGCGAGAATTGATGGATAAGGGATGTATTAGATTAAGTTTTGTTGCGATGATGATCGCCTGTGTTATTTGTCAAAGAGGATGGATTGTTTCGAATGTGTATCGATTATTGTGAGCTTAGCAAATTAACTGCCAAGAATCGGTATCCACTGTCGAGGATTGACGACCTATTTAACCAATTATAAGGATCTAGTGTGTACTCAATGATCGCTTTGAGGTCTGGTTATCATTAACTGAGAGTTAGGGAGGAAGATATTCCTATAGTTGTTTTTTCGTACTTGATGTAGGTACTTTAAGTTTCAAGTGATGTTTTTGGAATTGACGAACGCGTCTGCCGTATTCATGAACTTGGTGAATCATGTGTGTAAGTTGTACTAGGATGAGTTAGTCATTGTATCTATTGACGATATTCTATTTTATTCCAAGAGGAAAGAAGTAGCATATGAGGATAATTTTGAAATGGTTGAAGAAAGAAAAGTTGTATACAAAATTTCTAAGTGTGAATGTTGGTTGAAATTAGTGCATTTTCTAAGGCAGTTGATTGATAACAAAGGTATTCGTGAAGATCTTGCCAAGATTGAAGCGATTAAGGATTGGTCGGTACCAACGACGCCGATGGAAATCTGTTAATTCCTTGGTCTAAGCTGGGAATAATCGAAGGTTTATCGAAAGGTTTTCACTGATTGTTGAACCATTGATTAAGCTGACTAAGAAAAATTGGACGTGTGAGTCCCACTTATACATCTAAATTGTAAGTTTCGAGATCTGATCCTTATCAGATGAGGAAGCTATATTCTGAACACTAAAGGGTAAGTTGTGTTCTGCACCAATGTTGTCATTGTTGGAAGGACCCGAAGTATTTTTAGTTTGTAGTTTGTTGTGATGCGTCTCATAAGGGTTATGTAGTTGTGGTGTTTGCTTTGAGATTGTAGGAATATTACCTGTATGGAATCAAGTGTGTAGTAATCAAGGATCATAAGAGTTGTCTCATCTCCAACTTCTTGGGAAGGCAAAGGAGATGAGCAAAGGATCACCAATTATAAATTTCGAGTACTTGAGTATGCTGGTGAATGTGACTGTGAGTGATTATGACTACAACATTCGCTACCATCCGGGAAAGGCGAATGTGGTAGCTGATGCACTTATCAGGAATAAAAAGGAAAAAGCTTCTAAGGTTTGAGTTTTGGTAATGACTAGAAGAGTCAATTAGACAGAAAGGATATTGAAATTTTAAGTTAGTGGTCTGATAGGGAAGGATGTCAAGGTAAGTGGTTTCAATATTTTGTTAAACTTATGGAAAGTAATTTTGTTGTAAAGTCAAGTGAGACATGGTATATTGAGCACTCCTAACACCACATTCCTGAGTTGAGAGAATGAGACTTGGTGATGAAGGAATCTCACAAATCAAGTAATCAATACATTCTGCTTTGGGTAAAGGCGAAAGTTGAGTTAAGTACGGCGTGTTATACAGAGAATGATGGACAGAGTGAAAGGACGGTTCGAACATTGGACGATATACTTGTGTGCGTGTAATTGACTTAGGAAATTGTTTGAATTCTTATACGACAATGGTTATCATGCTAGTAATGAGGCCGTACTGTTTGAACGTCCATAAAGAACTTCAAATTGTGAAGGTTAAAGATCCTGAGCTATGGATGTAAGTTAGGTTTTCGGTGTATTGCAGAAATGTAGGTGGAACTAAATGATTAAACTAGAACTAATATTGGCAACTATTGATAAGATTGTATGGGTTAAGGATCGTTTATTAGTAACAAGGAGTCATCAGAAGAGTTATGTTGGCAATCGAAGGAAATCGATGGAGTTTGAAATTGGAGACATGGTTATACTTAAGGTGTCGTTATGAAGGGTGAAATTGTTTTGAGAAACAAGGAAAGAATTCAACTTGAAGATAAGTTACTTTTCATAGAGAGAACTATGAAGAGTTCTTAAAAGATTGAAGCATAGTAAGAATTATATTGTGGGGATGCAAGAATTCTAGGTGTGGATCTAAATTTGTGAAGGAAGCATGAGGATTTCTTTAAGGAAAAGAGTTCTCTTTTGTTCTAGAAGTATGGAATGTGAGTATAAGAGGGGCTGAGCACCGGGGACGTCGCTCTCTATAGGAGGGTAGGATGTAATAACCCGAACCCGCGGTCATTATTTAATATTATTTTACGAATAATTTTAAAGTTTTGATAAGCTTGAATGCTATGACGGTTGATGGTTTAATTTAAAACCGACGTTGGAAGTCTTATTTTTACCTTTTTACTAATAACAAGGATTATTATTGATCACGATATCGACGGATGCCCGAGATTTTATGTTTTATTATTTGTTGTTTCGATGTTCATATTTTTGACGTTTTTGTTTTTAATTGTGTATTAAGTCGTACCAGGACTATATTATTATCATATTTTGAGTGCGTTTTAACTTTTGAAAAAGTATTTTTACGAAACCGGAGCCTTGTAAATATTTTCAACATTGACAATTTACATTTTCTACCCTTTAAATTATTAAATTGCATTTTGGACCAAAACTATTACAAATTGGCAAGAAGGGTCCCTTCACCACCATATATAAGGTGATTTCTCACCTAATTTCACATAGTAAACATTAAACTAGAAAAATCTACTCCACCCCCCTCTTTTCTTTTTCGTGTCGTCACCCCTAGCCCCCCTTCAATCAAATTTCATTCAATTTCAAGTATGATCTAATCAAAAACAATTAAAGACCCATCCTTATATTTTTAAGAGGCTTCTTTTGATACTAAAATCTTCAACATGCATGAAGTTTGATTTTTCTAGGATTGGTAGGTCAAGTTTATGATCATGCATATGTTGTTGGTAATGATCAAGAGATGATCATGTTAATTTTTGTTGAAAACTTGTTTTTGATTTTGAGTTTTTGATTTTGAGATTGATACAAGTGTTAGAGATGAGTTATGTTGTTATTAGGGGTTTAGGTTGATGATAAAAATTGATTGATTTTGGTCAAAAACATGATTTCATGTAAGATTTTAATGGTTGATTTAGATCAGTAGGAAAAAGAATATTTTGGGTATCTTATGATTTGATATAAAGTAGAGCTTCTAGCTCTAAACGAGAGAGAAGTTATGATGATTTGATTATTCGTGTACCGGGAAACAAGTATCGGCACGAGATGTAGTTGTTGTCGATATTTGGATCGAATCTCGGGGACTATAGAATGAGTTGTGGAATGAGTCAAGGTCTGATGTTAGGTTCTAAACCTAGGGTTGTGAGTCTATTTTCAAACTCAAGTGTCGGTTTTGTAATTGAAATTGTTTAGAATGGTCAAAATGGTTGTATGAGTCAGTGACGTAAAACTGTCCGGTTTTTGTAGTTCAAAGATGTGTCGGGCACGGAACTTTAAATGTAAAATATTTTGATGGGCTTTTAAGAGGACTTTATATAGATAGTAAGTGAGATCTCTGAGTAGTATCATAAATATTTGACGTGTTTAAGTGGGGTAAATGAGCTCGTACATTTGGTATGTACCGGCATATTTTTATTGAAAGAATAGACTAATAGAGTAAACATATAAAAGGAAGTAATAGTATCACTTGTATTGTTTTCTTTTGGGTTTGTCGTAATATTATGATTTTGAGTTTGATGTTATTATGTATGGGTTATATTCGAGTCTATTATTAATGAACGCGCCTTATTTGATAGGTTGCGGTTTTTATGTTTATCGGGCATCAACAATCGTCGAAGGTTGTCTTGCTACTGCTATTCCTCAAGGTGAGTCTATAGCCTCGCTTTGTACTTGTTTTGAATGATTTTAAAACCCGCGAGGGGGATACATGCTATTTGAAAATAAAATGAACACAAGTCATGATTGATTGTTTAGACCCGAATGCTGCCTGTTGTTGCCTGATGTTTCATTGAATCGTATAAGTACCTAAGTTGCAAAAGTCCCAAAATTCATGAGACGTTAACTATGTTCTGACTTGATGTTGTGAGTTGGGAATAGCCGCTTATTCAAATGATAGTACTATTGGGCTGATGACCCTATCTGAGACAAGAGCTTTACGCTGAGTAACCTCTGGGAAGGGTAATTTATGATAATAAGAATGTGGTATAACTTGCAACTGATACCCTAGTAGGGGTAATGGAATTAATATTGTCATGCCGGCTTTATGCGTAGATGACTAAGTTAAGGGGTCGGTTTCATGAGCTTAATATAATTCTATAGCTATTGCTATAAGCCAGAATGCCTGAATAATAGATTGTATGTACAACAATTCTATTAAATGATCAAGATTGATTTTTCTCTTGTGTTCAAATGATGATTTGATAAACCTATAGACTCGCTCAACCATTGTGTTAATGACTTTAAGCATGTATTTTAGGTGATTGAAGTTGATTGATGGCAGAGCTTGCTGGAGAAGGATTGAGGGTTGCTTTTGTAGTGATTGGGTCTAAAGCTGATTTCTTTCCCTTTTGTTATAAGATTAATAATGTATGATCATGTATTTTGGTAAAAATGTCTGTTGACTGGTCGAGATCTTTGGAGGACCTAAATGTTACTCTAATATTTCTAAAATTATTTTACTTGGGATCGAAGGTTTTAGGCAATAGTTAAATTATATCCTTTTATGTTTCAAATGTATCATTTTGAGATTGGTTAAAGTGTCTTGTGTAATGAAGTTTGAGTTTAGCACCCAAATGTGTATTTCCACTGCGCAATTTGGGGGTGTTAAAATTTTAATGATGAAATTGTTTGTTTGTAATCATATTTCATATTCTACTACATTATTGTCGTTTATTTTACTGTATTACCATATTTCATTCTACTACATTATAGTTATATTTTAAGACATTACAATTATATTTTACCGCGTTGTAGTCTTATAATTTACATATAACTGAGATGCAGTATAATATAAATTGAATGTGTAAAAATAAACACTAATGTAGTAGGATATAAACCTATAATGCAGTAAAATAAAATTTGCTTATTTAATGCATTATAGTTATATGCTACTGCATTGCTGTTATTTTATATTCTACTACATTACATTAACTTGTTATTGTTATTTTATTCTATAAAAGGAATGACACACTAACAAAATAACTGCTGTAGGATATAAAATAACAAAAATGCATTAGAACATAACTGTAATGAGACAAAATCCTGAATTGCAATAGATTTAACGTTGTGATGCACTAAACACATTCAAATAAAAATCTATAACATACTCATGTTTACATTGAAGCTGTAACATAAAATCATAATTTTATTTGTAAAAAATGACAAAAAATAATTAGAAAAACTATTCATTTTCGATGTATAGATTCTCTTAAACTAGCATTCTTCGACATATCTTGTTTCTTTGCTTTCTTCGATACAAACAATAATTTATACAACTCGTAGAACTGGAATTGTGGCCTCATTTATCTCTATATGCCGAACAACCCCTTCTCTTGGTTAGTCCTTCAACGGTTACTTTCGTTCTTCGCTTTATCATTTCGTACCCTAGATTATTAATTTTAACCTTCATCTAAAACTTATAAAAGATACAATTCAATAGAAGATAAACTATAATTCAGTAGAAGATAAACTGCAATTCGGTAGAACATAAACTATAATTCAGTAGAACATAAACTATTATTCAGTAGAAGATAAATTATAATTCGGTAGAACATAAACTATAATTCAGTAGAACATAAATATAATTCAGTAGAAGATAAACTATAATTTAGTAGAAGATAAACTATAGCTTGGTAGAACATAAACTATAATTCAGTAGAACATAAACTATAATTCAGTCGAAGATAAACTATAATTCCGTAAAACATAAACAACAATTCAGTAGAACATAAACTATAATTCAGTAAAAAAGTTATGAAACTAATCTTCAACAAAACATAATACTGTAACAACCATCTAACTTAATACCGCATCACTGTTTTACATCTAGCGCATTACAGTTATAAACTATCATGTAGGAATTTTATCAAATCACATGCATATGAACAATAGCAAAGATCCTACAACATCATAGTGCAAGTTCTACAAATTACATGTATACTTTATCACTTTTACTCAATTTCAGAAACATGTCAAACAAAATTATGGCCTAACTCATGCATGTGAACATCAACATACATCCTACAACATCATAGATCAACTTCTACCAAATCAATGCATACTTCATCCACTTTATTCATTTTTTGACAGACAACAAACACTAATAAAGAAACTTATGCATATGAACATCACCAAAAGACCCAAGAGCATCACAGTACAACTTTTACCAAATCACATGCATATTCAATCACTTTTACTCAGTTTCAAAAAACAGTAAACATTAATAAAGCCTAACTCATGAATATGAAAATCAAAAAATATCTTAGAGCATCATACATCAACTTTTACCAAATTATATGAAATATCAACCATTTTTACTTATTTATAAAAAAAAGGCAAATACTAATATATCATAACTCATGCATATGAACATCAATAAAGATCATTGAGCATCACGGTTCAACTTCTACCAAATCACATGCATATAATAACTTTTATTCATTTATAGAAAACAAAAACACTAATAAAGCCTAACTCATGCATATGAACATCAACAAAGATCCTACAACATCACAATGCAATTTCTACAGCATCATAGTGCAATTTCTAAAGTTATAAAGTTTAAATGAGACATTTTATCAAACACTTTGTATGCATATAAACAACAACAAAGACCCTACAACATCATAGTCCAACTTCTAGCAAATCACATACATATTCAGTCACTTTTACTCAGTTTTGATAAAATAAAAAACACTAATAAATCATAACTCATGCGTATGAACAGTAGCATATGTCCTACCACTTCACAGTGCAATTTCTACCAAATCATGGGCATACTTTATCACTTTTACTCAATTTCAGAAACATGTCAAACACAATTATGGCCTAACTCATGCCTGTGAACATCAACATACATCCTACAACATCATAAATCAAATTCTACCAAATCACATACATACTCAATCACTTTTATTCATTTTTTGACAAACAACATAGAGCATCACGGTTCAACTTCTACCAAATCATAGAGCATCACGGTTCAACTTCTACCAAATCACATGCATATTAATCACTTTTAAATGTAATGTAGTACAATATTAAGTGTAATGTAGTACACTATTAGATGCAGTAAGAATTAAGCAAATCTTAGCAATGGAGTAAGATATAAGAAGTAATGCAGTAAAAAATTAAGTGTAATGCAGTAGACAACTTACCCTTATGGAAAACTATAACTCCATATGTATTCAACATACTTATTCTCTTCTTACAGACTGATGCAATAGCATCATAGTTATCAAACTAAAAATATTGCATTTTATAGCTTGACGTAATGGCTAAAAAACAATGATGCGGTGCATTTATCACACACATACAATTTTTTGTACTATAATGTAGTAGGATGTAAACTACAATGTGGTAAAATATAACCTCATAAATCATTTTATATACAAAATTCATAACATATAATCATACAATCCACTAGCATGTAAAACCTAAGAATAATGTCAAAACATGATAATGATCACATAATCCTAAATGATAGTCCATTAATATTAGACTAGTAAAGTAAGTGTTTATTTTTTATATTTAGAGCATTTGTACTGCATTACAAGTATAAATCTACTACATTACAAGTTTAAATCTACTGCATTACACGTATAAATCTGTTGCATAATAGGTGTAAACCTAACGCATCACATTCATCAAAAATCATGTGGACATTACAACAAACACCTTGTGTGCATGTTTTATATACACTTTTCATTTGCCTTTTTTCTCGAACACACACTGAATCACCATATTAAATTAACTAATTAAACTAACAATCTTTAAGAACATACTAACATAAAATATACAATTACAATTCAAACATGTTATAGGAAAAAAAAAATATAAGATCAAGATCTTACTATGATTATTCGTAAAGGATGAACTATTTGTTGATGATGAAATCTAGTTATTAGTGGATGACGAACACTTATAATTCGTTGATGATGAACAATCAAGCGATATATCAAAAATCGATCTATAGTATAGATGGAATTAGAGGATAATAAGGTCGATAATGGTGGAGAGTAAGGTGGAGAAGATGGTGGTGACGGTGGTTACGGTTATGGTGGTGACGGTGGTTACGGTTATGGGGGTGACGGTGGTTGCAGTTATGGTGGTTAGAATTAGGGTGAATAACGACTGCTTATTGTTTACGAGAGAAAAGAAGAGATAGAAAATAAGAAACTCAGAAGGAAAAAGAGTATTTTTAGTTTCCAACTAACACTGCCCCTGAAGTTTCTAAAATTACAAACGTACACCATCTGTTTTTTTAGAAAAGTTGGGGGGGGGGAGGATACATGGCAGCTTGTGGTTCCACCTCATTTATTTTATTATAAAAATTATTTTATTTTATCCCAACTCTCTCTCTCTCTCTCTCTCTCTCTCTCTCTCTCTCTCTATATATATATATATATATATATATATATATATATATATATATATATATATATATATATATATATATATATATATATATATATATATATATATATATATATATATATATATATATATAGGGGAAAGATCAAATAAAAAGACTTTTTTGGTGAGAATGATAAGAAGGATTTTCAGTCATTGATTTAATATCAATGAATGAGATTAAACCACAATCCTAACTAACTAACCAACTAACTAACTCACCATTTATATATGATTTTTAAAAAGTTTTTCAAAAATTCTGAAAAAAATTCTAGTAGATCGGGTATGTAGGTGCAAAAAACTTTTGTGAAAAAAGGTTTTTTTTAATTCGAAGATTTTTACTTTTTTTAATGCACAAAAACGAAATTTTGATGCACAAAAACGATAATTTTTAGGCTTTTTACGTTTTTTGTGCATCAAGAATTCATTTTTATACCCAACTTCTTTTGACTTTTTGCTTTAAAATTTGATGTCGCATCAAACTAAAACAACTTGAAAATTTTGTGCATGAAAAAAAATTTGTACACTAAATTTCACCTTTTTGTGCATCAAATTTCATTTTTTGTGCATTAAAAAAACGTAAAAAACTCAAAATTAAGAAAACTTTCTTCACAACTTTTTTATGCACCAACATATCCGATATTATGGAATTTTTTCAGAATTTTTCGAGAACTTTTTTAAAATCATGTTTAGATGGTTAGTTAGTTAGTTAGTTAGAAATATGGATTGATCTCATCCATTGATCATAAATCAATGGTTGAAAATCCTTCTTATCCTTCTCACAAAAAAAAGTCTTTTTATTTTAACTCTTCCCTATATATATGTATATATATATATATATATATATATATATATATATATATATATATATATATATATATATATATATATATATATATATATATATATATATATATATATATATATATATATATATATATATATATATATATATATATATATATATATATATATATATATATATATACACTAGTGGCAAAACCCGTCCAATGGACGGGTATGACTTCTGATTGTCGTTTTACTTTTTTTTTGGTAAATATATGTTTGTAAAAGACTTGCAACTCTTTAGAAGATAGTGGGCTTGTTACAAAAACTAAGTAAAGGTATATCAGTTAGAAACATATTAAATTATTTATTAAATGCATTAATAACAAAAAGAAATGATTATTCATCTGGTATCAGAACGTAAAAACTATTAAAATATCTGCTATGTTATAAGTTGAAACGCGAAACACATCTTTGTAGATAACGCTACATGTTGATTTTTTTGTATTTACCATTTGTATCACAAAACAAAATATTTAACCATTCATGCTCTTAACTCATGAGATAGTGTTACATAAGTGTAGACTCTTTATCTTATCACGATACATTAGGTTCCCACAGGATCTTTATTCGCATTACTAAATATGAAACAGATATGCATGTGTATCAACATAATTATAAAACAACAATTATTTTTACACAGAATATACTTGATTTTTTTTCTTATGACATAGAATTTTTTTGCTTAGCTAACTATTAGTGTTAAAAAATAACTACAAATATTCATCGACGTCGTGTGATACAAAACAAATCTATATGAAAGCACTATTTTACAATTAACATTGTTAATATTCAAGGCCGTCTCGTGAATTTTGGTGACCCTGTGCAAGGTAAACCAAAGTTGTGCCTTATTACGTTGCCCGCGCTTTTAACAACATCTAAATACTACTACAAAACCACTGAATTTTACGTGCCTTTTTGTAGCATGTATTTGACTATATAAATTATCACTATAGAATATTCCTATTGTATTACAGCTTTTGTTCCATTAGTATTTTATTGTTTAACTATTTTCATAAAAGAATGTTAAATAAGATATGCAAACAAAATTTCGGATTTATGTGTCATCTTCTTCCTTCAAACACATCTTCCATAATCACTTAACCAAAAACGAATTGTTAACTTTATCTCATCACTGTGACTCGAATAACTAATTTCAAACACTGTAAAATGCATCTGTTCCACCTATAAACATCATTTACTTGGATTAAAACGTACACAAATATATATCAATGTTACAGATCCAAAAAGCGGAGGCTCTTAAAAAAAGGAGGCCCTGTGCCATGGCACACCCTGCACATGCTTAGGGTCGGCCCTGTTACTATTGCAAGCATCTCAAAAGTATTCATCTTAAGTCTTTTCATTCGCATAAGTAATTTTCACATAAATATATACTTGATTGCTCAAGCATAATAGGCTAAAAGAATGTTCATTAGATAGAACAAATCTCATTTTACATCCATTGATGCTCACATGAATATCATTAACAACTAACGGTCTCGAACACATTGAATAAGAATCTTCAATGTATATAAAGCTCAAGTGACATCAAACGCATATATTGAATCACCCTCTCATTTCGCAATTAGAAAATCAACCCCGTCGAAACAGAATCAACTACACGAATCATTATTTTTAACAAATAAGTATATGTTGTCAATTCAATGTGTGAAATAAAGCTCATCTATACACAAAGATTGTTGTTGCGCTTTAGTAAGCAAATACGACAATATGTTAATATTATTTGCTAAGATAGTGATTAGTTTATGTTCCAGTCGTATTCGGTTTGTAGGAAAAGTAAGTAGAAAAAGCTCATGTAGTACCATTAGGCAACTTAGAGCTGCCTAAACCGCGTGGTTTTTGTCAATATCATGTGATAAAATCAAAACATGTTAAATTGGCATAAAGGAAAACTCATGGCCCCAATCAGTCCTTGGTTTTCTGAGGGCTATAGAATGTCAATTTATGTATCTATTAGGAATCGGGATTGATAAAGATGAGGTTGTTCAAGCTACCAGTCAACGGGTGTAGAACTATTTGTTGTGGACCACATAATCTGTTTAAGAGAAGTCGAACAACACTATTAATCTTTTTGATGCAATAGAATAAAGACCGGGTTAATGCAAGAAATGTATACTATTAATCTTCGTTTCATTTCGAGCAATTTCTTTTACTTTATCTGTTTAACCTGTCATCTATAAAAACTTGAACTTGCATGTTTTCCTGTAAAAGGTTACACATTGCCAACTCAATATATAATACAACTAAACGTACGAGTGGGTGTTGTGAGTTCAAGTCGAGTGAGTGGAAAAGTAGTATCTATTCGGATGTTTTGACAACCCATATCATAGATACATCTCTATCGTATTGTTTTAGGTTGGGCGAATGTGAGTCAAGTGGGTCGATCCTCAAATTTTCTAACACTTCAGCCTTTTCTCTTCGACGATCTAATGGCGATTTATTTCCACATTAAAAGGACCCTCTTTTTTCTTCATAGAATTATAAGTATTTAAAAATAACATTCTAAAAAAAGTTTTAAAAGGAGATTTAATTACTTTAAAAATGCACATCGAAAAAAATGCACTGTGTTTTGTCTTCACAAAAACACATATTCAAAAACACACATACACTAAAAGAGAGACACACACACATACTAAAAAACAGACACACGCAACTTGGTCTTACACTCGACCCAAATCGTCCAACGATCGATTTCAAATCGATCGCCGCATCAAGCTCGACCGGTTTCGTCGACCCCTTTTGATGTGCCTAGCCTTAGAGTGGCTGGTCACTATGGAATATCTGTTGTATCTAGATTACCATATTGCTTACATGATAATCATTTGTTCACTAATTAAAATGACATACTTATTTGCATGTAGATTAGTGGTTGGAGTTGTGGAGTATGTCCATGACCATTTGGTAGATATCCACAAATCTTTAGATTTTAATGGAATACAAGAGATAAGATTAGGGGCGCAAATGAACCGAGCTTTTATCAAGCAATTTGAGCTCGAGTTCAAGCTTGATTCGATCGAGCTTTTGATAGCTTGGCTCGAGCTCTTATCGAGCTTTAGTATATATATATATATATAAATAAACGAACGCAACCTTATTATAAATAATAACTCTATAAAAGATTAAATAGTTTATTTATAGTCGTTATTATACTTTACTAAAAACATAAAATTTGTGATGGCGTGTAAACCTTATTGATGTATTTGTTTTATATATATAAAATTTCAAGTTTTTCAAGCTAAGCTCAAGCTTTGCTCGAATCCTAATCAAGCCGAACTCAAGCCTTAACATTTAAAGCTCGACGAGCTATCGAGCAGAGCTCGAGCCCACCTTTTATGTTTCGAGCCGAACTTAAACCTTGGTAAGCTCAAACTCAGCTCGGCTCGATTACACCCTTAGATAAGATGAGGTAATACAAATGAATGGCAACATCTATTACGGTTAATAATAGTCTTCTTGAATCGGTTAACATTTAAACAAAAGGTATCAAAAACAATTTCAGTGGTATATTTAAAAAAGCAAAACTGATGAGATATATATTTGATTGGATCATGCCCATTCACATGAACAATGCATGTCATTATCCTCAAAACAACATCTCTTCAAATGTCCGTGCTATGATGAATCCATTTTTTGCTTGTCATAATCACTCGTATTCATGAGAGTCGAGTCATCAAATTAACATTCATGCAAACAATTTTATAAAGTAATTTGCAAAATAAGTATTCTTTAAGCGGATGATCTACTAATAATGAAATCGGAAAACCTCTATGATTTATATCAAAACAATATATTTGGCACAATGGGAACATGAAAATCATTAAATGAATATGTTTAAGTTAAGAAGTTATCATTAGCACCTTTTTTTTTACAATAAACCTTTGCACCATACTTACAACAACGTGTCTAAGAGTAGTCATATGACTGACCCAAAGAATATTTTTATGACAATAGTACCTTAATTGCATCGTCATTATTGCTTGTTTGAATGAACAAAAGCAATACCGTTTGTAGTACCAATATAGGCTTGTATCTGTGATGTTCATGACCCATCAAAATCTTAAGAAGTCATAATGTGAAATAGAGGAAATAAAGCAACATACAGAGATAGATAGTTTACTTGAAATGGTGAAAATTGTAACTACCATCAAATGGGAGGATTTTTTTGAATTAAGGGCGTCTATTTTACTTAAAGTTATGTTTGCAATAAACTCTATTTTGCAGACATGTATTCGATTTGGGACAAGTATTGAATATCAGTATTCTAAGAAAAGTTAAGACTCTATATTGTCTAAAAATAACCTAAAGTACATACAGTTCTAAAGTGAAAAGAACTTAAGGTGCAAACAATTGTGCCAAGAACTTCCGGCTCAAACTGATTACCCTCTCACCTGCGAACTCGGCAATGAAGCAATAACCCATGTTATCATCTCTATCAATTCCATTAATCCAGAAGAAAAAAATTAAGACAGAAGTATAGTTGGTATCATATAACCCCATACCTATTTTGGTTGTAAAACTATAGTTCATTGTTCATTTCTCATAATTGATGCACTTATAGACCATACATGTCTATATCGATGAGTGTTCCACTGACAACTAAAGTTCAATCCAATGTCACCACATACTAAATTCATTCTCATTAGAAATAAAACAAAGTCACAAAATTCAAATATGATATTCTTTGCCATACCTTTGAATAAAAAGAAAGACGTGATACAATACCTATTCATAAGAATTGAGCCCTGATGATTAAATATAGTAGCAGTGAATATCTCTTACGCATTATATGATTTTGCTTATTAGAATCTTCAAACCCTGTTCTACAAAACTTATTGGTGCTGATAAGGCTCCGCCCATCAATAATTGACTTTCATTAACGGGTTAAGCTAGAGTTTGTATCTAACCACAAGCTTCTTGCCTTTAATTTTTTACTCTTCGCACAATGCTTAGGCTGAGCAGAGAGGTAAGCATCCGCACTCCTATCAGCATCAAGGATTGTTTCATTTGTAAGAGTTGCGTAGGGTGTGTTTGGTATTATTTACTAAACTTTTGTATCAATAACCTATCTTAAACAGCCCAGACCCAAACTTCTTATATAGAAACACAAACATATATCAGATATTATATTTGCGTAGGGCGTTAGACAACACGATCGGTATGCACTGGTAAAATAAAAAAATAATGTTTTAAATTGTTGAAAATTGACGAACTAAAGCATTGTACTATATATGTATAAACTTAGATTTATAATTACCTCCAATGGCTTCTTTCACTTCTAGTGAAACATCTTCTTGAATCAATTTGTGATATCAAAGTATAGAATAGAACCAAGTGAATGATGCTGATATTTCTATCTTCTGCTATTTGTCTTGCGAAGACTGGCAATATGGTTCTTGAAGATGCTAGGAGCTTTTGTTATCTAATTGATAGCCCGACTCGTTTTATGACTTGTACTTGGCTCTCCTAAAACACAAATGCAAAGATAAAGCATGTTATTATTAGAGGAACATAATAGACCTGCAGTTAAATACGCAGCTGTTATTAATGATGGACTGATAAAGATCAAGGTTATTCTATATGTCGCCACATTCAAATTGTTGAGATCCATCATATCAGCTCCATAGACTGATACATAAAACTCAGATGGCTTGAGGCAAGCCAAGATCCTTGCAACCAAAAGGGTCAGATGGATGACCAAAATATGTAACTCGAAGCTTCAAAGCTAGCATAGCTTAAACCATCTTCAAGTGTTACATAGATGGATGAATATGTGTCCTCTTCAATGGCATTCGAGTACCCACATGGGTCAAAGTCAAAATCGTTCTTTAGGTATTTGGACTATAATTTTTGAGATATATGTGGCCTTAAGAAATCTCAAATAGGCAGGCACCAAGAACTAATTTCGAGTCTCTTAGGCATTTTTCCATCCTTTCTCATATACACAAGATGCATCAACTACTTCATATTGTTAAAATAGTGATGCCATATATACGCATGTATTCTTTTCACATAAGAGAAGCCCAAAAGAAAATAGAAATCATAAATACCTTTAAAACCATCAGTGGTCTCATGTTTGTGGTTGACAGCACCCAACAGGTAAAACTTTTTACTGCAAGACTTGCATGTTGTTCGCAAATGAGCTTAGCAAGAAGAGAAGGCATTTACATAGATCTAAAACACATCACCTATAGCAAAGCACTGACTAATATCCACAAGGCCACAACCTTTCATAGTACTATAAAGAACCTCATAACGACCGAACAACTTTCCTTAAATTAGGAGCAGCACTGGACAATCATAAGTTATACTCAGTAGTTATTGTTAGTACACAAAATCCCCTACAGGGACCACATCATACTATATTTAAAAGAATCCCTAATAACATGTAGTTATAAAGTGTGCCTAACTAAACCTCATATGCAAAATAAGTGCATTTATGCAGTTGTCTTTTTAGGTCATAAACTTGGAACAAAATTTAACTATTTGTTATTCTGGAAACATAACTGTAACTTAATACTCTCCTTCTAGACAATCATAGCACCATATAAATGTGGCAAGACCAGGCCTGATAATCGATCAATTTCAAGAAATTGCAGCGTACAATTTCAGAAACATCGCTTTTCTTAATACTAACCTTCATATATCACACTCATTGCAATGGGACTATTATTTAAAATAAATGTGGCATGTTTCTAAGTCCGTCAAGACTGAGATGGATTGGTGACGTACCAGCCATTCTCTTCCGCTTTGAATATGTTAATAATCCGTTAAGAAAGGTTTCAGTTTTCATGAGCGTCTCAAAGAGGCATGGGAGACCTTTTTACCACATGAAATATCCAATTTCTCCTATGTTATTGCAATTTCAGCCGGTGCAGGTGCTACCTTCCCGGCCTAAAAAAATTTATCCTGATACAATGATATGACGTGGGACATAAAGGCAGCCATAATCAAAAGCCATATTGTAATATAAAAGCCATATTCTAAATGACAATGTGTTGAATATTATCTTGTGCCAATGTGTATATATCTATAGGATAGTTATGATTTCTCATATTCGACTGCTTAATTGCTCTGTTCGCTGTAAGACATAACAAATTAAATTTTAAACAACAAAAGAAAACCAATCAAATTGTTACTTAAAGCGAAGAAACATACCTAATGCTACTTGTAGATGTAAAAATTAGTCTTGTTGTATATTTTTTATTCAAATAAAAACATGAAAAATCATGCCATTACCACCTTAAATACTTAAACATGGACATAATATTGTGACTAACTAAAAGAGATAGCAAACATACACTCCTCCTATGGAATATAAACCAAAAAGTATTAAAATTGATAGGACTTATTCGGAAGATCCTGTTTTTTGATTAATCCACGCAGAAAGCAACAACAAATCAACAACCAATATAAGTGAGTACATTCGTATTTTTATTTCTAATAATGCCATTGAGTGTACTTACATCAAAATAAGGCTTCTTAAATACCCTATATCATGCTCTAATGATGAATACACTGCAACTAACAGCAACTCATAATATTGTTGGTGCACCTGACCTTTAAACATAGTGTCTAACAGTAGTTTCATGAAGCTCTAAAAATGAAATAATCTCATGTTACTAAATAACCTAATTCTTTAAAATGGTAAATTTCAAGTTTGGTAAATAACTGATGTGCTCCAAAAACCAACAATTTCATGTTCTTAATTTGATGAATTGCGGCTAAAGCAGAAGGCGTATCTAGTAGTTAAAATCAATACACCTACTTAATCATACGTTAAATACCAAGGTTCCCTTCAAAACCCACAAATTTTAGTTGAAACTTTGCTAATAGAACAGTTGCTCATGAATGCAGTTGCATTGGACTCTTTATGTCATCAAGCATCGGGTCTAGCTAATCTAACCACATGAAATGCTAGTCAATATTGCTAATCTAAGCATAAGGTCTAGCAAAAGATGAAGCCATACTTGATATTGGAGAAGCAACACATCGCCATTTGTTTGAAGGACTCCTTAGGTTAGTCATGCTCGCCATATAACCATTCAGACCAGCTGAAAAGATATGATAAACTGCTATGTTCAAGAACCTACATCAGAATTGTTTTGAGTTTAGGTAAGCTGATATTATTGTTTACATTCCTTGGATTAAGTGTGGAAACTTACGTATGCATAGTTGCAATCCAACTTGAAAGGCAAAGAAACACGATTTTGGTAGCTATAATCATTATTGTACTCATCGTAGATCGATAATGCAGCTACAACATAGCAGAGTTTGGAATAGTAAGATGACTCTTGTCAATTCACGCATCAAATCACTAACTAACCAAAAAGTTACAAATTGATTATCTAAGTCACAAATCAGATTAGGAACATGTTTTTTAGAATGCATTTACAACTTGATATAACATTATGTAATGAAGATGTTATTACAAACACTTACTTTACTACAGCCTTGATTTTCCACTTACTACCCTCCATTACTTCATAAATGTCATGCATAAAGCAAATGCGCCATCATAGTACTTTGATGGGATACATATATTTTGTATATTGTTTTCGGTGGTTAGAAGGAGAAACATAAGCCCGAGAAGCATCAACTATATACACAAACAACCAAAACGTGATAATTAAGAATTTAGGATGGTGAACATCATTCGATGAATTTACACATCTTAAATAAGTTCCTTATTTTGAAATACATTCTTTCATTTTCATAACACCGCCTGAAACCATAACCATATTCCCATCATGGTTTCAATTCTACTACACGGAGGATGCACCTGGATTGAAAATCTCTCCAAGTGCTGTTCTTGTGATGACCCTAAGCTAACCTGAAGCAAACCAAGCGTATCTATGAGTGGGTTACAAATCATCATTTATTTAAAAAGAAACCCTTCAGTTTGGGCTGACCTACAACCTAATTTGACCCATTTGACCCTGTTTTCTTTTTATGTTTCTAAACACTGAAAGTTTCAGCATATACTAACATTCTAATCAATCAAAAATTGATTCAACACGTCCGCTTAAAATTCCCAACCTCCGATAACTAATGATCAGATTTCGAATGTGAAATCAATAACTTCAAAGTCTAGAAAAAGTGAAAAGTCTGCTTCCAAGAAAGACCTATCTTATCTATAAAGCTTTTTGCAGGACGAAACGAAAGAGATAATTATTCATCACTTGTAATTGTTATCATGTCTATGGTCATTCAATCATACCTTGCTCCAAACTAACTGTTGCATTGCATTCGAACCGATTTCCACATTTTCGGTTGATTTAGCTTTGTTCTCTGCTCCTAAAACTTCAGTAGTAGTGCCTCTTCTCTAGCGCCATATGCAATCTTCATCTAGTGGTTCCAAAAGCTCAGTATCCTCAGGGATTTCAACTTGCATCTGTATGTTTATCTTTCGATCCTGAAAGTGGTTGTCCATATATTGTTACAAAAAAGATACAATCTTGGATCTAACCATAGTGTCAAAAATCAACATTACCACTAAACTCGTACTGTATCAATCATTTGGCCAGCGAACATGGGGATTTACAATTAAATAATAGATTCTTTGCAATGCTTTTTCAATTAACATGTTCATAGTAATACATGGTTAACTTTAAAGAAAAAGCAATTTTTTCACCAGAATGTAACTGGTTGTCTCAGCGGGTACAACACACTCTTGACCTTAATCACGATCGAGTGTCATAGAAAAATACTATATTTAGAGAATCAAATTCCTGGTTTCCACTGCATGTATTGACTCTAAGCTCTGGAAACGTTTCCGTATCCAACTGACGCCAAATGTTATAAGCCATACATAAGTCAATAGCTATAAATAA
Source organism: Glebionis coronaria (assembly GCA_025667525.1). Taxonomy (NCBI): domain Eukaryota; kingdom Viridiplantae; phylum Streptophyta; class Magnoliopsida; order Asterales; family Asteraceae; genus Glebionis; species Glebionis coronaria. The sequence continues at coordinate 211,764,246 of CM046876.1, read as the reverse complement.
TCAGATGTCTATCCAAAAATTATGTATATTATAAAAATAAAAATAAAAATATAAACAAAAACTCACCACAGGGATATCCGGCCAGTTTAGTTGCAATCGCTTCAATTTTGTTAAAAGTAGTTACTTACCAAAGCTTTTGAAACTCTATGGGCATAAGAGGAAGATTACAGCACTGTTAGGATAAGATGATTCTTATAAGATTATAAGTAGTCCAGAGGGTTGCAGTCCATTAAGACCGTGTGTTATCAAACCCGCACTATCACTATTATAATCCCAAGAACAGCCGATTGTAATACCCATAATTATATAAAGACAAAGAACAGATAGTAACTGGTGAATTGTTGAATGGCAAACTAAATGCTTCAAAAGTGTCGAGAAGATTGTGTTTGTGTGAATCGGATTTGAGGCATTTCATACAAAATTGTTGAGAAGATTGTGTTTGTATGAATTGTCCCTTGTGCAGTTTAAACCTTTCACTAATAAATTTGTGCTTGGAGCTAAATCAAGCAGTATGACAAAATAGTATATAAACATTTTCAATAGCTCTGACTTCAGTCAGTTTAATATCATAAGTGAGCCAAGATTTTATGTAGTAGGACTTAAAAATAAGAACCGAATGGTCCAAAAGATGCAAAGGATTTCTGAAATGAAGCTCTTCACTTGGAGTTGATCTTGCCATCACTTTGATGCCGTTAATCTTTTCCATTCCCGTCGCATATATGTATACGAAATTCCTTGCCTTCTACCACTTCTAGTTTGTTTAAATGTTGACCAGCTTCAAGTGTCCTACAGTATGTGGCAATGGCTTTTGCTATGAAAACATTGTCTCTTGTTATCAACTTAATCCCCACACCAGCTGACTTGCAAGTGTCAATAGCTTCCTTTGCCCCAATTCTACATGGGTCCTTGATCCCAACAATGCCTAGCAATGTGAAACCTTCTTCATCTAGTGATATGTAGGTAGCACCGTCTTCATTATGATTCTGCTTATGAGTGAATGCTTATGCATGTTATGCCACTTGCCGCTATTCCTTCGATCATTCTCTCAAATTTTGCTTTCTCTTTATTATTAATAGACTTTATAAGACCGTTGCTCGGATAAAAGTTCGAAGACATTGCTAGTACCATCTCAACAGCTTCTTTCCAATGTACATGTATGGTGCTAATTTCTTTTCTCTTAATGAAAGATCCACTCCGCATAACTAAAGGTGTCGACATGAAGAATGGTATTTTCTTGTTTTAGCCTTACCAGGTCCATACCCAAACTCGTGACACCACACGACAGTATTGCCCGCCTACTGAATGTATCAAATAACTAACTGACAATTCATTTGTTTATAAATTAACTGCCATAAACCAAAAACGATAGTTAGATACATGTTTACCATAAGAAATAAACTTGCAAAATAAATTATCAACTCGATATACTGCTGCTATTAAGCTAAAGCGTTTCTTGCTATATCTAGATGCAACTATATCTGGATGTGAATTACGTAAATAAAAAACTACGAAAATGCTTCTTTTCAATTCAAATCATTGTACATCACCAAAGTTTAAAAAAAAAAATCTTTGAATAATACGACCCGGTGAAGTTAGGTGTATCTTCTTTCTTAAAACTTGTTAATACCGAACAATGAAAAATTATTACTTCGTACTATCGAAGTAAACATCCACTTCTGCATGGGTAAAATTCAACCTTTTTTAAATGGCCTAATCTACATAAATGAGTTAGGTCTGTATTACATCTCACCTTTTCATATTTGTAAAAATAAAATCAATAAAAACATATTAAACTAAATTGTAATTAATCATACCTTAAACTAATTCGATTCAATAAAAACAAAAATTCAAATTACCTCATATGATGTTAATTATAAATATACTTACCATCACAGTGGGAACTGAGTAGATGAAGATCTTCAAAGTTTTTTTTTGTGTATGGTGTTTTCATAATGAAACCTCATTGATTTTGTGTGAGGTTTATGTGTGTGTTTTTGTTGGTGTTTTGATTAGGTCGATCAAAGCAATGATTTTGAAAGGTATAAATGTATAATAACATAACTAAATATTATCATTAGGATTTTGAACTGTATATATTAATTTGGTTTTGGAAGTGTTATCAAAACATTCAGCTTAGCTCCACTGGCTGAGGCGTTGGTGTCTAGTCTTCTAGACCTAAGTTCGAATCGTGCACTTGGTATATTTTTAGATTTTCTGCCGAATTTTACCAAACATGCTCTACTAAAAAATATGTGACATGGCATTATGAGGTGCTTATGTGGCATATCCCTCCTCTTATATATAATGTAAAGATTTATATAGGGGAGAGATCAAATAAAAAGACTTTTTTTGTGAGAAGGATAAGAAGGATTTTCAGCCATTGATTTAAAATCAATGGATGAGATTAAACCATAATCCTAACTAACTAACTAACTAACCATCTAAACATGATTTTTAAAAAGTTTTTCAAAAATTCTGAAAGAATTCCAGTAGATCGGGTACGTTGGTGCAAAAAACTTTTGTAATTTTTTTTAATTTTAAGTTTTTTACGTTTTTTTAATGCACAAAAACGAAATTTTGATGCACAAAAACGTTGTTTTTTTACGTTTCTTACGTTTTTTTTGCATCAAGAACTCATTTTTATGCCTAACTTCATTTGACATTTTGCTTTAAAATTTGATTTTGCATCAAACTATAACAAATTAAAAAAATTTTGCATGAAAAAAAATTTGTACACTAAATTTCACCTTTTTGTGCATCGAATTTTATTTTTTGTGCATTAAAAAATCGTAAAAAACTCAAAATTAAAAAAACTTTCTTCAGAATTTTTTTATGCACCAACATATCCGACATTATGGAATTTTTTCAGAATTTTTTGAAATTTTATTTAAAATCATGTTTAGATAGTTAGTTAGTTAGTTAGAAGTATAGATTGATCTTATCCATTAATTTTAAATTAGTGGCTGAAAATCCTTCTTATCCTTCTTACCATAAAAAGTCTTTTTATTTTAACTCTCCTCTATATATATATTGTCACACCCCACCATGGCGGAATATGGGGCGCGACGTATGGATATCATCACAACAACAGCGTGTCTATAGAGAGAACTAAATGAAATTGAAATATCATAGATGGCGACACAAATGTCGTGACAATATCTCAACAATGCAGGCGTCTAGGTAAGTAGGTAACAGGCCTACCTCTTACCAAAGACATACAAATAAACAAACATCAAACATATAGGTACCACAACGTTCACTTAATCAAAACACAAAATAAAATCTAAGAGGAAAGGGGATTCCTCTGAATGCAATCCTAGCAGCCTCTATACTCTAGCCACTTCTAACATCATCTTGCACAACTACCTCACCTGAAAATGACACTAAAATCTGTCAACATAAAGTTGGTGAGAACATAGGTTTAAGTTATCTAGAACATCATAAGAAACCTTGACATCCGCTGTAAATAAGTTGAAGAAAAACAATTTATAGTAATGGACCATTATGTGATAATCATGCTACATGCATCCACAACAAAACTCAAGCCAAGTACCAATCACATCTACAACTCACAAAGAACACTATAACAATCAAGAAGTATCCCGTCACACGCACAAGAACACACACCACACTATCCGGATCTTTCCCACACCACCTGTGGAAGATGAACTATATCCCCGTCGAGATATCTTGCCTCCGAAGAGACGATGCATAAGTACTCAGGACGGATCGTGCCCCACGCTCCACACACATCACAACTGGTCCCATAGACGCCCATACATCTATGTACCAAAGCCAATCACAATCCAAACAAGATTCACATAGCAGAACACGTACCAAAGCACATATGAGAACACATAAGCACGCAAGTCACACAATAACACATTTATGTCCACACATTTTATAACATAGTACTAAATCATGTTAAAGAACATTTCAAGTGTCATCTCCATCCCATACTGGAAAAAAAACATTTAAAAACGTAGTAAAATGGGACTATGAACTCACCTGATTGCTTCTCCAAAGTCCTTGCTCTAGCCCCAAGCTAATAATCCAAAAACACATAAATCAATACATGAACCAACCTCTAAAATGGTTCATCAACCTATGATGGACTTCTAACCTCCTCTCATATAAATACCCCATTTATAACTCTAAACACCCCTTTACCCTTCCCTAACAAGTCCTTAACTTGGTTAAGTTTAATAGCTATCCCGTTCACAATTTTACACAAAACAGTCCCAGTTTTAGGTCTCAAAACTTTAAGTCAAACGTCCACTTAAACATACCCATGGTTTCTGTAAAAGGAATATCATACCCTTACATATGTTGGCTAACACCTCCCACTTGCCCTAACCTTAAAGCTACTGTTAAGGCCCTGATATATATATATATATATATACTTTTGTCATTCCAGTTTTCCTGATTTTAAACGTATGAAAAGTTCATTACCATTAGAGGGTCTTACCCTAAACCACAATCTTAGCCCAAGTTCAGATCCTTATTACAATATATAAACCATCTCTCATGTTCGTGATAAGATCCCAATGCAACCCTAAGTACCCCAAACAACCCAAAACTTAAAAAGAAAACAGGTTGAATTCAAAACTGTTTTGACCTCCGACTGTTGTAACCTGTTTTTGGCCCACTTCCCGACCTTCAATTTAGTTCTCGTTTCTTGCATTGGAAAGCCACTTCAAATACCTTTTCAGGGGTATGTGGATCGTAAGATAAAAGTTTGTAGAGCTCCCTATATGATCAAAACAATGACCCAAAATTCTGCCCAGTTTTTAAAAAACGGGTTTAACAAAATCAACCTCATTAATTAACCCTAATCCCTCTAATTACAAGCCCTAATTTATGTGATCATCATATTATGATTAGTACAACATTAATTTACTGTTTTTATATTAAACCATAACCCTAATCCATCAATAGATGATTAAATAAACATAAAAACAATTTAATTAAAAGGGGATTTGAAGGTTTTACCTTTAAATTAATGGAAGAAGAAAAAAAACTATGAAACCCTAAAAACTCTCCCAAAAACCGTCGACCATTAATCTCCAGGGATTTAATTATGTTCTTTTTTTTTTTTAGAACGGTACAACTCACACCAACTATCTCACAATTACTATCTCACATGTCTCCACTGAGACTTGAACCCACAACCTTAAAGTTAGAGGGCCACTCACATACCGCTAGACCAAGAGGCCTTTGGTGAATCCTTGTTCTTTTGGTAGTAAATAATATAATATATAGGGTGTGGGTGAATCCTTGTCCAACCCAAATCCAACTTTCCTTTTTCCTCTTTTTTTCTTTTTTTTCCTTCTTTTCTTTTTTTCCAAACCGACTAACACCCATCAAAATTCGTTTTTTATTTCTTTTTATTATTAATATATGTATTAATAATATTACCCTAATTTACCTTAATTTATTTCAGCTCTTAAAGCCTCCAAAACCCCAAAACCGTAAAACTAGTCAGTTTTTACGCGTTTTACCGTAAAAGACGTAAAATATACACTTTTATAAAAAATCTCAAATTTTGAAATAAACTTTATAACTAAGTCCTAAATGACTTAAAACCATCCCGAAAAATATTCATATGGATAATTACCTCACCCGAGACCTCTAAATGCTAAACCGTAAATCCTAAAAAAAATATTATTACTATAATACTTATACGTATACGTAAACACCACAATATCACCATTTTCATTTCATAGTCACCACTTGTGAGCTTATGAACATGAAATAACCGTTCCTCGATTTACTTATAAGTACTCTATACTCATAAACGATAACCACACCAACCTCGTTCACACAAAATAAACACGTAAACACACAATTCAAGTAAGCACACATAAAATAACCTAAAAGTAAGACCAAGTGACAAACCCAAAACCTAGGGTTGTCACATCACTCCCTCCTAATAGAAATCTCGTCCCGAGATTTACTCCCAGACTCAAACTTATTCTCAGCAAACAAACGAAGATACATATCCTTGATAAAACCTTCACGTTCAAACGTGAACTCAGTTTACACGAAAATAATCTCAACCAACAACACATGAGCCTTAACCGTCCGCGAGGAAACTTATCAAAACCATAAATCAAAACTCATCAAAATATAACCACGTATAATAAGGTCTAAAGAACTCTCAAATTCCTTCCCAACTCATTTCTATGTTAACCCTCCAAGTGTTCATTACCGAAATATACCCAAAACACGAGTTTAAACCATGTTGTCCGAAAATTAACCTTGAACTCAACACTTGTACAATTAATTCGACCAAGCTACTGACTTCCAATTACGAAACTTTCTGAATATTTGAAAAGTATGTTCCGAGTACATAATTTGAAAAGTATGTTCCGAGTACATAATTTTAGGCTTTTGAATCACCCAAAAACCTTTAAAAACGAATAAGTTATGACCAAAACGATTTTTCTCAAAATCTGCCTAGGCATTAGCGACAGTTTCTGACAGTTAGCGACATATTTTGACAGTTTAGCGACCGTTTCTGCCTACTCCGATTTATACCAAAAAAAATGATTTTTAAACCCTAAAACCCCCCATTAATTACCAAAACTAGAACCTAATTTATTTTAATTCTAGAAAATTAAAACTCTATTAATTACATGATTTTAACATATTTCACTAAATAAGAACAAAATTTTTAACTTAAGAACAATAACTTTAGGTGATCAAAACCAAAATATTTTAAAATAACCGAGTCATGCTTATATGTTAAAGATTTTATATTCCACCTTATTTGAAACATGATCCCGACACTTCCTTATTTCATCGACTACCAACAACATTTTTTTCAATTTGCAAGTTCTTTTTTTTTTACCATGTATAACTTGAAACAAAAGACATCGTTACCCCAAAAAGAAATCTCCACCATCTCAAAATCCTTCACGCCAAAAGTACCGTACAAACAAACACGTGAAATGAGCCGAGAAATGCGCTACTACAGAAGTTGAACATCTCAAAGAGAAACGAGCTAGCAACCATCCCAAGAATACAACCGGTAAGTAGAAAATAATTTTACATACATAGGCATAAGCGTACATACACTCAAATCCATCCAACATATACTATACAAGCATGTATTAACTCTCTTTCATGCAATCATACTTGAAAGTCCAGTGGTGTTGTGGCACATATATAATTATGTAGGCCTCCATAATTATACATGTTCCCTTTCACCAATGTACTCCCTCCTATGATGACACTTATAAGAAATTAATACTACACATAACACATAATCCAACAACTCACAAGCACATAACCACACAAGATAAGATCCAAAACCCCATGTATTAAAATAACATAGCCAATGCACAAAACACATAAACTCGTAGTCCAGCTGAACCAGCATAGACAAAATTCAAAATGTATAAAGAACATGAAAACATAATTAAGCGAAATCCAACAATGACTAGCGTATACGACCATGGTTCCACCCGCACTAATCAAAACTCGTAAAGAAAATAACATGTAGTTAAGTATGAACCATAGTAGTTCATAACCAAACAAATTCTGCGAAAATAATATTCAAACACATCAACTACTATAAAATGCACACATACTCCTATGACGCCTATATGCAGGGACCCATAAGCTATAGACTAGGCTACACGACTAGGAAACCTAATTCTCTATAACCATTGTCTCTGATACCATTCTGTCACACCCCACCATGGCGGAATATGGGGCGCGACGTATGGATATCATCACAACAACAGCGTGTCTATAGAGAGAACTAAATGAAATTGAAATATCATAGATGGCGACACAAATGTCGTGACAATATCTCAACAATGCAGGCGTCTAGGTAAGTAGGTAACAGGCCTACCTCTTACCAAAGACATACAAATAAACAAACATCAAACATATAGGTACCACAACGTTCACTTAATCAAAACACAAAATAAAATCTAAGAGGAAAGGGGATTCCTCCGAATGCAATCCTAGCAGCCTCTATACTCTAGCCACTTCTAACATCATCTTGCACAACTACCTCACCTGAAAATGACACTAAAATCTGTCAACATAAAGTTGGTGAGAACATAGGTTTAAGTTATCTAGAACATCATAAGAAACCTTGACATCCGCTGTAAATAAGTTGAAGAAAAACAATTTATAGTAATGGACCATTATGTGATAATCATGCTACATGCATCCACAACAAAACTCAAGCCAAGTACCAATCACATCTACAACTCACAAAGAACACTATAACAATCAAGAAGTATCCCGTCACACGCACAAGAACACACACCACACTATCCGGATCTTTCCCACACCACCTGTGGAAGATGAACTATATCCCCGTCGAGATATCTTGCCTCCGAAGAGACGATGCACAAGTACTCAGGACGGATCGTGCCCCACGCTCCACACACATCACAACTGGTCCCATAGACGCCCATACATCTATGTACCAAAGCCAATCACAATCCAAACAAGATTCACATAGCAGAATACGTACCAAAGCACATATGAGAACACATAAGCACGCAAGTCACACAATAACACATTTATGTCCACACATTTTATAACATAGTACTAAATCATGTTAAAGAACATTTCAAGTGTCATCTCCATCCCATACTGGAAAAAAAACATTTAAAAACGTAGTAAAATGGGACTATGAACTCACCTGATTGCTTCTCCAAAGTCCTTGCTCTAGCCCCAAGCTAATAATCCAAAAACACATAAATCAATACATGAACCAACCTCTAAAATGGTTCATCAACCTATGATGGACTTCTAACCTCCTCTCATATAAATACCCCATTTATAACTCTAAACACCCCATTACCCTTCCCTAACAAGTCCTTAACTTGGTTAAGTTTAATAGCTATCCCGTTCACAATTTTACACAAAACAGTCCCAGTTTTAGGTCTCAAAACTTTAAGTCAAACGTCCACTTAAACATACCCATGGTTTCTGTAAAAGGAATATTCATACCCTTACATATGTTGGCTAACACCTCCCACTTGCCCTAACCTTAAAGCTACTGTTAAGGCTCTGATATATATATATATATACTTTTGTCATTCCAGTTTTTCTGATTTTAAACGTATGAAAAGTTCATTACCATTAGAGGGTCTTACCCTAAACCACAATCTTAGCCCAAGTGCAGATCCTTATTACAATATATAAACCATCTCTCATGTTCGTGAGAAGATCCCAATGCAACCCTAAGTACCCCAAACAACCCAAAACTTAAAAAGAAAACAGGTTGAATTCAAAACTGTTTGGCCTCCGACTGTTGTAACCTGTTTTTGGCCCACTTCCCGACCTCCAATTTAGTTCTCGTTTCTTGCATTGGAAAGCCACTTCAAATACCTTTTCAGGGGTATGTGGATCGTAAGATAAAAGTTTGTAGAGCTCCCTATATGATCAAAACAATGACCCAAAATTCTGCCCAGTTTTTAAAAAACGGGTTTAACAAAATCAACCTCATTAATTAACCCTAATCCCTCTAATTACAAGCCCTAATTTATGTGATCATCATATTATGATTAATACAACATTAATTTACTGTTTTTATATTAAACCCTAACCCTAATCCATCAATAGATGATTAAATAAACATAAAAACAATTTAATTAAAAGGGGATTTGAAGGTTTTACCTTTAAATTAATGGAAGAAGAAAAAAAACTATGAAACCCTAAAAACTCTCCCAAAAACCGTCGACCATTAATCTCCAGGGATTTAATTATGTTCTTTTGGTAGTAAATAATATAATATATAGGGTGTGGGTGAATCCTTGTCCAACCCAAATCCAACTTTCCTTTTTCCTCTTTTTTTCTTTTTTTTCCTTCTTTTCTTTTTTTCCAAACCGACTAACACCCATCAAAATTCGTTTTTTATTTCTTTTTATTATTAATATATGTATTAATAATATTACCCTAATTTACCTTAATTTATTTCAGCTCTTAAAGCCTCCAAAACCCCAAAACCGTAAAACTAGTCAGTTTTTACGCGTTTTACCGTAAAAGACGTAAAATATACACTTTTATAAAAAATAAATTTTGAAATAAACTTTATAACTAAGTCCTAAATGACTTAAAACCATCCCGAAAAATATTCATATGGATAATTACCTCACCCGAGACCTCTAAATGCTAAACCGTAAATCCTAAAAAAAAATACTATTACTATAATACTTATACGTATACGTAAACACCACAATATCATCATTTTCATTTCATAGTCACCACTTGTGAGCTTATGAACATGAAATAACCGTTCCTCGATTTACTTATAAGTACTCTATACTCATAAACGATAACCACACCAACCTCGTTCACACAAAATAAACACGTAAACACACAATTCAAGTAAGCACACATAAAATAACCTAAAAGTAAGACCAAGTGGCAAACCCAAAACCTAGGGTTGTCACATATATATATATATATATATATATATATATATATATATATATATATATATATATATATATATATATATATATATATATATATATATATATATATATATATATATATATATATATATATATATATATATATATATATATATATATATATATATATATATATATATATATATATATATATATATATATATATATCTATATTATATATAGGTATAATTACGATTTGAAACCACAGTTTCAATCCCAGTCATATCCCAGTCACATCTTTTAGCCAATAGTATTTCAGAATTTCCTAGAAAATCTCCAAATTCCACGAATTTTCCGTTTAAAATCGCAGTTTTTTGAAAATCGCGTTTTTAAAACGCAGTTTTGAAAACTGCGTTTGGAAATCGCGTTTTGTAAAAATTTGTTTAATTTCGAAATTTATTAAAAATAATATCACAAGGTTTGAACCCTGGTCTACGCATTCACACGCAACAAGTTTACCAACTAGGCTAACCAATTGTTTGTGTTTTCTCATTAAAAACTCTATTAATAGCTTTTAAAAATTCTAAGATAATTATTTAGATATACATGTTTTAGAAAAAATTTAAGATAATAACAATAATATTTTTAAATATATCCTATATTCATTCAAATCTATCACCTTTTTAAAAGAAACTACGTATCTTTTATGAAGATAATAAAAAACACAGATATCCTCATTCTTCTAAAACCCTAATAACCATAAAGATCGTATTCTTTGTTTTTTTTGTAAGTAAAATTATTTTTCTCATAACCCTAATTGTTTTCTGTTTTTTTTTTTGTTTCTCAGGCTAAATAATTGAAATCCGGTTCTTTTGATATATCACTGCACTATTAGAATATGCTCTATTTCAATGTTTACGTTTAGTATTCAATGTGTCAGTATTTTGAACATCTATATGCAAATGTCATTGCAGTATCATTTTTAGCAAGTGTAGGAAGTTGCCCGTGAGCAAAAAATTGTAAAGCACACTTAACGCTAATAATAAGCTGCTTATCATTTTATACAGATGACACTGGTGCAGAATCGGTCAGCATCATTTGATTAATTCAGAGGTGAGTTTTTGATCTCATCAAACACACTTAACGCTAGCCGATTCAGCATTCAGTGCTGTATCATTCCATTAAGCACCTATCAAACAACCCCTACCACCGCGAAGAGATGCAAAAGGAGAAGCTTATCGATTTCATTGTGCAATTCATGGAGGTGAGACTTTGATCAGCTACAGAAAAACATTAAGGTTCGATATATGACATCTTAGTTCATTCACAGGACATCGAGAAAGAGATAAGTGAAATGAAGTTGGCAATGAACACAAGGGGACAGTTAGTGGCTACTGAATTTCTTAAGCGGTTCATACAAAGTCTCCAAATCGAGTTTTGACCTCTTGTGACCGATCATATTCTGTGACAGCAGTATATGTTGCTCTGTAACTCCAGCATACGTGGATGCTAATTCAGCGCAAAAAAAATGTTTTTGATTGGTATGTGCAGTTAAGAACAACAAAGCAAGTTGTTACTTGCAATGAATATAATTTTGTTCTTATATATTTTTTTTAAAATTTGAATTAGCCTATTTTTGTATACAGTTCTTCTTAAGCACCAGTGTCATCTGTATTGTAACAGAAAATAGTAACCCATAAGTCCTCAATTGCAGGATTTATGTTTGATTTTGGAGCAGCATTGTATTAAGGATTTGAAATTTAGAACGAGAGTGAAGGATGAACACGGATATTATTCTTTTGCATTGGTTAACAAAACCACTGGTCAGGCCATGAAACATTATGCTGGTTCAACAAAATTTTAATTCCTTCACATTACATCTTGGTATGATGGAGGTAGGTTACATTGGTCATCAAGATTCAACTTTCAAACCCGAAAACTTTGTTTCCGAGCTTGTGAAGGGTGATATAAACAGAAAGACAAGGTTAACTTTTTCTTTCCATTATTCTGTTTGGGGGCCGTTGCTTATTATTATTATTTGTTGTCTCCCCTTCGGTGCTCTCCTGATACTCTACATGTATTTCATTAAGATGAGCATGATCTTTTGCTTTGTTATCTGCTGAACTCAAGAGGTTTATATAGGAAGTGTAATCTATTAATTACGAGTGTTAAATTGCCTGGGAATCGCAAATTCAGTGAGGGAAAACCTGTTACTGAAAGTAAATGATTTTTACAGGCATGTAGGCATGGTGAGTTGTGTTTACTTGTGAAAGATCTGCTTTACGTTTAAGACCTTTTGAGATGGGATGAAACAAAAGATTATAAGTAGGTTTTGTGCGTCTTCGTTTATTAAGGAGACACATAGTTTGACAACGTTTTTTTTACTATTAATGAAGTGTCTGAGTAGCTGTTTATCATCCACGTTCTTCAAATGTTTTTCGTATACCATTATTCTAAACACACCTCTTCATTGTCGTCTTCTGGTTTCACACATTCAGTAGTCGGACAACCTTCCATAACTGCATCACTTTCAGTCACTTGAACTTCTGTTTGATTTTCATCGATACTGATTCCTGACACTTGTGAAACTGTACTCTCATTGACGACTTCGTCGTCTGTATACCCTGTCTTCAGTTCACCATCTTTCTGGCTTAAAGCGTTTTGTACATTCTCTACAATTTATTTTTGAGATCTTCTATTAAAATCAGTTATTATATCAGCAATTTCTTTCACTGTTTGAAGTTTTGAATCAAACTTGACAGATTCACTATTTATGACTTGCGATTCTAAATCATCATTCACTAATAGATCATTATTAGCTTCTGTCTCTAATTTTTGTTCAAGCTCACTTACTGATTTCACTTCATCATCTTCTAAGGTAAAGAAAGTTCTTAACATCGTCCATAACCACTGTCATAAGTTCTTTATTATTGTCAATTAGCTCAACAGTATCTGAAGATACTAAAAAACTCAATAGCACAATCATAATTAACATCACCACTATCTAGCTAATCAATGTTAATGTTATTATTTATCATTCTTCTTAAGAATACGTGTGAAGAGGTAATACAGCTTCTTAACATCAATACAGAATTGAAGGCTGTGATATTTTGTTTCCCGAGGACATCTGACAACGCCCACCATACTCGAGTCAGTCCCAAAAAAATGAACCAGTTTTAACTATCAGAGGTAGCGACATTCTAGGTATGCTAAACTGTTTGGACTGTTATATATTTAGCATGTATGATGTTGCAGCTAGAAATGGCTGGATCAAATGTACTATCTGTCGCCGTCGTTGATGTTTCAGATTCAGTGCTGAGGGGAGCATAAACCAATGGATTGGTAAACCTTTTAAAAAGTAAACTAAGTTAAACATTAATGAAGTAGTAAAGAAAAGAGAGCACAGACTCTTTTGGGTAAAGAGATTGGTATGTTAATTTAGCGGGGTAACCCTTTACCCCAAAAAAAAGATTGGTATGTTTGATTCTGCCAAAAATTATGAAGAGAAAGAACAGATTGGAAATAGAACATGGTCGGTCAAACTGGTGGGGTTCAAGGATGTTTATTTTGTGACAGGGTTACAAATATTCCTGAGTGGTGATTGCTCGCAAGAAGAGTGCTACCAATCTTTAGATATGCCTACTGTTATGGCCAGGCCTGTTGACATTAGAGGTATTGGTTTCTTTTATTTTTGTACCTTCATGCTCGCTGTTTTGGATGCATGTGGGTGATTTTCTTTACTATTACGTTGTCTCAAGCATCTCCCAGGATTATGTTTATCATTTTATGAGAATCAGTAATCTTCTTTCGAACTTGAAGACCTTTGGCGTGATATAAGAAGATGTGTAATAGTTGATAATTCACCCAGATATGTTGCATTGTGCAGGTGAAAACAGACTTTTTCAGTTGGCAATGCTAATTGTTATCTAACTGGACCTCTTTGTTTTAATGTTATCTCCTTTTTTATCGCAGGAAACTGCGGAGCTTATTGGTTTGATACTGGGAGATGTAAAAACCATATGTGTAGAGTCTATCTACATCTCATAGCCACACTCCATCCAACACAGTGATTGAAAAGACATCTCCTATTCACAACGTTCCCTAGAGGGGAAAATTGGAATGACAGTATATATCTCGACACCACCAATAGGATGTTTTTTTATGATTTAGTGTCGTTAGATGTTTACATATTTCCATATTTTTTTCTATTAGTGAATCTTGATCATTCTTTCTATTCTTAATTTGTTGAAACTGTGTGCGGCAGGTGAGACTGTCAAACCTATAACCGTGATGTGAAAATCCGTGTTGTAATGGAGAGTTCATCTACAACTGCTGTGAACAACAACGTGGTCAACAGGGAGCTCATCGACAGGGTTGAAAACCTTACATGGTCTACTGATGATGGTAATGATCCATGTTTCATGATTACTGTTGGGATTAGGGGAAGCGGATCTAAACCAATAAGCCAATTCAAGTAGCTCCTAGAGAGATATTAACCGAACAACAAACAGTAAATAGCAAATAATGTTAGGATTAGGGGAAGCGGATCTTTGAATTTCCTTGTAATCCTCTTATTTACATCATTGCTTGATGAGAACTGGTTACAAAGCAAGAGATGATTGTCCATTGTATGAATTCTTTCTTTCGCTGAACAAAGAAAATCATCAACATAAGCTAATGAGCTTATTATTATTATAGGTTTTTTTTAATAGAAGTTATTATTATAGGTTTTGAAAAAAATAGAGTATGGATTCTCTTCTTGATGAGGAAGAAAGATAATGTACGCATTTGTTTATTTGTGGTATAGGAAGATTGTTGACTTTATATATTTGGTCTTACCCCTTAAGCAATTAACAATTGACGAGATAACACCTATTTTAGTATGTTGCTCAAAATTTTTGGTTCGTGATAACACTATTAATTTTTAGTACAAATTATCAATGTTTTGAAACCCGGGTCTTGAAATGACCCAGTCAAGCCATCGGGTCACTGGTTTAACCGGTTGGACCGCCGGATCGACATAGTTTTTTCTTAAAAAAAAATTATTTATATATTTTAAGTATTACAAAAAATATTTATATAAAAATCATAAATATTTAACATATTTGGCCTAAAACCCATTTACTAACAAATATATAACATGTATAAACAAAGTTACGTTACAAATACATAACTAAATCGTGAAAATAACACAAAAAATAAAAAATAAATGAAAAATTCAAAACCCGGCCGGGTCTCACGAACCGGATCACCCCGGGTCGCTTTAAACCCGGCGGATCACACCGGGTCTCTAATATATAAGACCCGGGTCAATTTGACCCGTTTTTCCGACCGGAACCAGTTTAACCGGTTGAACCGGCCGGATCAACCCGGATTTCAAAACATTGCAAATTATTATTGTATCAGTTATTTGTATATTAAGAAAAGTAAGACGCACAAAAAGAAGTGCACAAGTTTTCATTGCAACTGTAATAGTAAAACATTAAAAAGTAAATGAACCTTTGGCGCTTTCTACGAACACTCAAGTTTTGGCGTTTCATTGTTCGTAGAATACTATCATAAGTAGTAACCAGAAAGACATAAGAGGAAAATAACCCACAAAATTATCTTACCCTTTTTTTAGCTTATACTCAAGCAATCAATTATAACCATTCATTCTTTTTATCTAATAAAAAAATCTATTTTTAAAAATTAAATATCTCATAAACCGTTAATCGTTACGCAAAACGAAACATACCATCGTGACGAGAATTAAATCATCTTTCTAACGAGGGGCACATGTATATACTTTCAACGAACTTTTTTTTTACTCAATCATGTCAATATACGATTCGTATCACAAATCATATATGATTTTCAGAAAATCATATATGATTCGTGATATGAATCATATATGATTCGTGAAGAATCATGTGTGATTCGTGAAGAATCATGTGTGATTCGTGAAGAATCATGTGTGATTCGTGAAGAATCATGTATGATTTCTCTCATACGTGACTTAAGAAAAAAATCGGAAAAAATATTCGTCAAAAATATATACACGTGCCCCTCGACAAAAAGATGATTTAATTCTCGTTTCAATGGTGTATTTTTTTCGTTAGACGATTATCGTTTGTGAGATATTTAATTTTTTAAAAAGTGATGGGAAGTGAGTTTAAAAAAAAATGGGTGATTGTGATTGGTTGGTTGGGTCTATGCTATTTTAGAGGTCTACAAGGATCTAATCTCTATCTTGATATCTATTTCGATATCTATTTCGACAGCTTAGCCAACATCAAGTTCTGATGTTTGGTCGACTCTGATAAGTACAAGCATTCAGTGCTAACGACAGTTAGATATATAGCACAAAAACGGAACCTTATTCAGAAAATAAGAAAATGCTTCAGTTTTTATTAAATTCCCATTGCTTTGATCACGGACTACAGCGCCAACCCGTTCGAAACCCGAAAATGAAAATTCGGCCCAAGACTTGCAAACACCGTTAAGAAATCTTGTTTCAAGGAAATAGATAGCCAGTATAGTAGAAAAAAACACCGACAAGATTCTTTGTAATAGATATAAGAAATGCTGCAATATTATATCAGGTGAAGCAGACCGCAAAAAAAAAAGGCTCTGTTTGTCTCTGAAATAAATTTAAGTTTTTTTTCATGTTTTGAACTTTTTAAATGTAAGTATAAAAAAAATTGAAAAATGAGGTATGCGGTATCATTTCCATACTTCTAGGTTTCTTAGTACTCGTATGTTCTAAGTTGCTTTCATGACATTCTTCATCCAATAGAGAAGTTATCAAAGGTTTAAGTACAACTGTATTAATAAGTGACTTTTTAAATCTGGTGTGAGAAAAGTGTTGATGATTCATGATATGTATGTTGCTTGAACGACATTTACTTATGAGACGGGACTAAGTTGATAGGATGTATCTACAATGAAGATGATAAAAGGTTCGAACCCAAAAAGTTACTATCGAACAGATTCACCACAAAAAAAACAACATATCAAATACTATAGTTATAATTTTGTAATTTAGACTCTACAGTTAATATTTATCAGTTTGATCACACAATAATTTAATTTTAAATTTATAACTTAAAAAAAATTTCTTATATTTTTATACGTTCAAGGATTAACTTGCGTTAAACACGTCCGTTGGTGTTCTAACACTTAACACTAACCAAAGATAGGATCCTTTTAATAAAAATAATTTTATAACACAACTATATGTTCAGCTGCTAACCAATATAATAGATAAGCCAAAAAAATATACAAACAAATACACACCCATTTATTTGTGTAACTCAAAAGGTTTACGTATGACAGAATTCGTCGTTAGGTTGACCAAGCCCAAACAGAATAAAATATTAGTTTTGTTTTAACAAAAATGACTAACTCATACAGAACCATATATGTCTAATTACCAATTAATAATGGATCAACCAACGTTGTTTAAAAAACAATTAGTACTTGAAGTAATAATACCATGTATTAAACATTCTTACAAAGCAAGATTATCAAAAGTTGGTTTGTTTTAAGTAAAGAATGTAACTAATCAAAATACTAATCAACAAACGTTGTATAAATATATTGTTACTTTAGTGTAAACTATGACTCAAATATACTAATGTTAAATTAGAAACAGAGAAAACTAAAAAGCATTAACTAAAAACTCTTTATAACAAGAAAAAGAAACGACCCCGCCCGTTGGGCGGGTTACGACGCTAGTATATATATATATATATATATATATATATATATATATATATATGGGAGAGTTAAAATAAAAAGACTTTTTTTGGTGAGAAGGATAAGAAGGATTTTCAGCCATTGATTTAAAATCAATGGATAAGATCAATCCATATTTCTAACTAACTAACTAACTAACTAACTAACCACCAAAACACGATTTTAAAAAAGTCTTCAAAAAATTCTGAAAAAATTCCAAATTGCCGGATTTGTTGGTGCATAAAAAAGTTGTGAATAAACGTTTTTTAATTTTGAGTTTTTTACGTTTTTCTGATGCACAAAAAACAAAATTTGATGCACAAACACGTGAATTTTGGTGTACAAAATTTTTTTCATTCACAAAATTTTCAATTTATTATAGTTGATGCGGAATCATATTCTAAAGCTAAAAGTCAAAAGAAGTTGGGAATAAAAATGAATTCTTGATGCACAAAAAACCTAAAAAACGTAAAAGAAAACGTTTTTATGCATCAAAATTCCGTTTTTGTGCATTAAAAAAGCGTAAAAAACTTCGAATTAAAAAAACTTTTTTTACAAAAGTTTTTTGCACCAACATACCCAATCTACTGGAATTTTTTCATAATTTTTGAAAAACTTTAAAAAAAACATGTTTAGATGGTTAGTTAGTTAGTTTGTTTGTTAGGATTGTGATTTAATCTCATCCATTGATTTTAAATCAATGGCTGAAAATACTTCTTATCCTTCTCACCAAAAAAAATCTTTTTATTTGATTTCTCCCCTATATATATATATATATGCATTATATATAAAAAGAGGATATGCCACATATGCACCTCATAATGCCATGTCATCATTATTTAATTTTTCATTTTTTTAAAATATTTTCGTTTGTTAATTTTATTATGAAACATATATCATAATTATCTTTTCCATTAATATATTTTCAAAAACCCGTGGGAGCATTCGTAAAAACAAACGTAACATAACAATATTGTGTAAATATAGTTCAATATTGGTAAACATAATCCTTCTCCTCAAACCCTAATGATTGTGTATGCATGTGTTTTTGTTTGTTTTTTTTGCAGGTTGATCGATATTCTCAGGTTATTTTTAGTTTGTTACGATTATGTTTGATAAATAATAAACATTTGCATCATTATATTTTTTATTTGACTGATACAATCTTTTTGATGTTTATGATTCGCCAGGAAAGAGCATGTCATCTTTTACACAGACGCAATTTTTTTATCTATATGTTTATTAACGCTTTCTCTCTATACCCTAATTAAACATTTAATTTGTGTGTTTTTCTCTTTGTGGTTATTGTAGGTCGTATAATCATGAATGTCATGTATGAGCTTCTGCACAATCGATTTTAAAGGTTTGTTTTTAAGTTTTATAGCCTTCCTATGTCGCTGACTTCAATTGTTGAATGCTATATATCATACTGTTTGGCATAATTATCAGATTTGAGTTACTTTTAATCAGTCCATTAATCATTTATTTTGAGTTAATTAAGGAGATCTACGAGGTGCTTCCAAAACCAGATTTCTTCTTTGGTTTCGTTTGATTTGTGGATAGCAATCAATCATCTACATAGACTTTATTGGTAGTGGATAATCACTTATTACTAGACACAGTAAGTCAACAGCCATGTGCGATACATTATCCTGACAAAATTGGTAGGCTAATTTCTTAAAGTTAATGCTATTAGTTGTCACGATGTTCACAACTCAGTATCTTCTCTTATGCTCTTACTTGAATTATTTTTTCTAAAAATTTGTTGCTGTGTTTACAGCGCTATCAGTCTAGCCCTTCTTCTTCTAACACTGCAAGAGAAACCGAATGTTGCTTATCGCTTTGCCAAAACCAAAGCACCGTGTCAATCCTCAACCTGCGAAGTGTGAACATTGAGGCTCCCGAATCAAGCTCTGCGTAATTTCCTCCCTTAGTTGTTTATATCATGGATTTCGATAGCTACAATAATCATCCTAACTTTACCAATTGGTCAAAGTTGGCAATTCCACTTTTACTACTAATTCTTCAGCATCTTTTTGTGTGAGTCTATTGTATTAAATTAAATAGCTATTCGAGAGTTCACATTTTAAACGAGTAACAATATGCCAGAATGCGCAAGCATTTGATGTTCAAATAAATGGAAATTTCCCTATCGTTACATGGACAAACATATTTCGATGCAAATTTCTTATCGTTATATGCACAACATATTCCAATAAGTTGCAACCAATTATATTGACTCTATTCCTTTGATGGCTCTACATGAGAGGATAGGAAATATTTCCCTGATCACCACCATTATGTTATTACATTGCTACCAATGGAGCTTATGGTCTACACTCTACAATACAATAATATAGGAACTTTAGTATAGCAAGTTTAATTGGTTATTTACATATGTTTGTAAAAATGTAAGCTATGTTGTGTTATGTGCAGCTACGGATCATGAAAGAATAGTTGAATTTGGTTGTCTCGCGTCCCTGGCGCTCCAAAAAAAGAAAAAAAATTGATGCAACAATTTGCTGAATAACAACTGCTATTATTGCCAATCTTGCAATGACCTCTCTCATCCTCCTTCATTTTCTGTTCTTTGAATGTGTGTGTGCACGTACACATCTATGTATATAATTTTAATTATTTTTAATCATTAAAGTATTTAGGTTATCTTCAGTGTTGCTTTTTGGTGTATACAGAAGCTAATCAAGAACTAATAATGTTTGAGTGGGGTATTAGTTTGCTGTCAATGACCGCCACTGCAACTGATGTCAATGATCCATAAACACTAGGAGTGGTAGTTGGAGCAATTGCTGACCTATGATGGAATGGTAGTTAAGCTATATTCACCTCTATTTGTTGGTTCACGTGATAATGATACTTTGATTAGACCAGTAAAACCTCGCTCAGGGTGGCTGTGGAGCAGGTTCTTTGCCATGAGGTAAGCATAATGTTATTACAATCTTCTTTCTGATGAAAAGATAAACTCATAGAAGAGTAGAAAATGTAGCATCGTTTTTTTTCAATTGATAATTTCATTCGTTCGTTTACACAATGGATCGGTTTGGAAAATGCAAGTGAACCCATTATTACACTACTATATCTAAGGCTCTAATGAGTAATGTAAGTCATTAAAGAATGCTAATTGGATCTTTTATTATAGGTCGATTTGGAAACATGTTGCTTTATTCCGGTTGATGTACGCATGCGCATTATTGATTCAAAGGGAGGATTAGTACTTCACAAACTCTATTTCTCATTGGGTAGGTTTAAATGATTGTTTGTTTAGTGTTTTTGAATTAGTATATACTATAGTATTTTGTACGATCTAATAGGGTGTTTGGGATATGCTCAATTCAGATTGTCAAAGAATTTTCCACGGCTTAAAAAAATGCAGCCGTAAGAATCTGATGGTTGGTTTTTGTGGGTAGTCGCTTCACAAGGAAACTACAATATATATGAAAAAACGAGTCACTGCAACCTTTTCTTGAATGCCTCAACAACGTCTTTAAATTAGTAGTAATATGCGGCAGTCCACTAGCTGGTGTATATACAGTCCACTAGCTGGTGCATATAGATGACGTTTCAGATAACTACTACCAATCTTGATGATGCTTTTTTACATTTTCGTTTCAGTGTATAACAATATAACATTGGTTGGGAAACTTCTTTATCATACATGCATTTTTAGAATCGGCATGTACATTACCCTGAAGCTAGCTTGAGATCTTTAGGATGTTACTTGAAGCTCATGCGTCTTGCGAAGAAGCTTCTCTAGAAGCCACTTGTCAGGGAAGAGGAATAAAATAAATTGGTTTACCAATGGCTTCTGATCTAATCCGGACGTGTCAGACCTGGTGCTGCACCTACACCTGGAGCAGGTCCTGTACCGACCGTAGGAGCCACAGCTAAATTCATCCACCTGGAAATATGATACCTT
The DNA here is from genome assembly GCA_025667525.1 of Glebionis coronaria. Lineage (NCBI taxonomy): Eukaryota > Viridiplantae > Streptophyta > Magnoliopsida > Asterales > Asteraceae > Glebionis > Glebionis coronaria. The sequence goes on along the minus strand of CM046876.1, from coordinate 211,742,205 downwards.
TTGCTGGTCGAGGTAGAGGTGATTGGCTACCACCCGGGATAAAGAGTGGGGGAAAAATCTTCAAGGCTACAGTATGAAAGGTTAGGGAAACGGAGCAGGACATTAGTTTGGCAATGTACCGGATTTACGCTTCCACTTAAGTAATGACTCTATACCAGGTTTTGAGTAAATATGAACCTTTTAGATTAAGATCTAATTCATATATAATTCAGAAGGAATAATAAGCTCTCTTTTTTATCAGATTTATCCTTGCTTGCAACATACTTACTCTTAACTGAGTCTTATATCATACTTCCATTTTTGTGCAAATGTACATAACATCGTTACATTAAGTAGAAAAGTGTCGAAAGTATGCTGCATTCTGTTCCAGTTATTGTATATACAGGTTTACTTTTACTTTTGCACGTGTTTGTAAGTTAGTTATGTGCAATAGTGAAAAGTAAGCCGTAGGATATGTAAAAAGTATTGTGGAAGCATTTTGGTGCAATACCGCAATGTTAACCCCTTCACAGAATTTACTAATCTTTGTGTTCTTGTCTAATTCAATATTCATGTTTTCGATGATTAATAGGAAACTTGTGTGCAAAAAGAGTATTTGCTGCCTTACCAAGAATGTCTTGTTCGTAAGGCCCTTATTGAAGAAAAAAGTGAGTACCGTTGTATGGAAGGGGAAAGAACTTAACTCATCCAATGTAAAAATCTGTTCCGAAGTGTTGAGATCCTACATCTACCCTCGGGTCAGATACTTGAAACCGCTCTTTAGCGGATAGAAACACATTTCCTCGGCATGCCCATCATGAGTTTGGGTTAATGGCTGGTTTTTGGGTCTGTAATGACTACAAGTTTCGGGAATTTCACCCTTTTCGTTTGGTGGTTTGTTACCGTTAATTTTTAATGTTCAAATGCATGCGTTCAATGGTCCTTCCTTGTATAGGACTCAACGTTGTCAAACTCCCATCAAATTCACAGTAAATCATTAAAAGCAAATGATCTACTAAAAATACAAATCATTTTTAAATTGTCGTGATAATATAACGGTTTCATGCTTCTTAAAGGAATCAAAGGTTAAAAGCATCTCTGGAAGTCAGTTAATATTTGATAGCAATTGTGGGAACGGATTATTAAATTATCTTTGCCAGTTTACTTGTCATTTCATAATCGTTTAAAACATTATTTTCTGTTTTTACCATGAAATCATTTTATTACTCATGTGTGCTAATCTCCATGTATTCGTTTATAAAAAAAATATTACACAGCTATGTTTCCTTTTATTTATCTTTACCAATTCGATTGAACATTAAGAGCTCTGTGGTAAATCACGGCTCGAGCCATGGTTAAAACGTCGCTAAAATCCACAGCAAAAACGGCGTTTTCCCCTATCGTGTCGTAGTTGTCAGCCCAAAATGGTGGAAAAAACGCGAGGTCAAAGTGCGAGAACTGCACCGTGCAACGCGTTGTGGTCACGCGCCTTGCGTTTTTTTGTTTTTCTTTTTTTGATTTTTTTTGCAGATCAGAGTTTGTGTTGTTGCTGTTGCGAAGAAGTCGGGAGGAAGATAAAGTCTCCTACCTATATAAAGGAAGGTTTCCTAACAGCCAATCTTTGCCAAAAAACCCAAAAAATGCCACGTGTATATTATGGAATAATCAACGGTTCAAATAAAGTCTTACCTAAAAATTCATTCAATGCTATAAACAACTTTCACATCTAACCCCCTACCATCTCATTACACAGATCGCAGACACAACATTCACAACCTTGAAATATGATCAATCATGTCAAAGATCTGAATATTAACCCCCATCCATCTCCAAGTAATATAATTGATACACCATATTCATTACACCGATCCCAGATCCAAACCGTATGAAACTAATCAATCCAAAAATTATCAATATACATCCCACCATATCCACCTTATCAAAGATCTGAATATTAACCCACTAATATGATCAATCATGTCAAAAAAAAATTGACTTACAAATCAGTGGATTCACCAACGATTAAAAAAAAATCGATTTACCTGCCGGCAATTTTTTTAGGTATGCTTACTTTTATTTCTATCATAATTAATTTATAATATGTTAATACTTAGACATCCGATTATTAGTTGTTTCAGTAATTTTAAGTGTAAGTCAATGAATTATACATATTGGTTAGAAATAATTTTAATATAGGACAAAATTAATTTTAGGTTGATTGAATTTAGGTTGATTGATATCCGATTTTATGTTTAGGTTGATTGATTTCATTTACTAAATAAATTTAAATTCTTATATTAGTTATGAATGTTTGAAAAGCTAATTATCCTTAAACAACCTAAACATAAAAGTTTTTATTCTTTAATATTGATATCATAATTAATTTGTTTCAACAATATTAATTTTATGCAATTGACATTTACATATTAATTTAGGACAAATATAATTTAATTGAATTTCAGTTACAAAATAAATTTCAATTCTCATATTTTTTAGGAAAGTTTGAAAAGGCAATTATCTTTAATCAAGCTAAACATAACAATAGTTATCCTAACAAACACACCCTGATTTTCTGGACAATTAGTGTAACTACTTATACTATTTCCTTACTTATCCAATTTTTAAATATTTTGAATTGATGTTAACCTAAACTGATCACTATAAATAAGAGGTCTCATAAACACGTAAAAACTCAATCTTTTGATTATCTTTTTTATTTTTATTTGTATTCTGCAGACAGAAACAAGTAATGATTTTGTCTATTAACTTCTTTTATTGTTATTTTGTTTCTTGATATACAAAACATTATTTGATTTTTTTTTATTTGTAGAAAAAAAATGGAATCAACCATGACGAAGGTATCTCATATTGATCCAATGTTGGAAGATATGAAGGTGTTAGTCAGATGCATCAGCCTATGGAAGTCCCATCCAGCTGGCAAACCAAATGAGGTTTGGAGTTTAGATGCTGTGTTGCAAGATCCAGAGGTAATCATTTCATGAATACTTTATATCATATGAATAATCAATATACCACATAAATTCACCATATAGATTTGACTAATGTTGCAGGGTCATCGCATCCACGCCAAAATAAAAAAAGATGATATGAACAAGTTTCAAGCTTTGCTTGAAGAAGGAAAGTGTTACATTATTGGAAACTTTGGAGTAGCAAAAAACAATGCAAATTACCCAATACTAAACCACCCTTTTAGAATCATCTTCTTTAAGAGTACAACCGTTACCAGGGTTGCAGAATTTGACAGAAACACCCTTGGTTTCAAGTTTACACCTTTCCCATCTTTTACCTCAAGAAAATACCCTGAAACAGAACTTGTCGGTGAGTTTTTGTCAAAAAAAATCGTTTTTTTTAGTTTTTAAATTTTTATACTAATATTGTTGTATAAAAAAATTTGCAGATGTCATTGGAACACTAATCTCAATTTCAGACTCTATACCTTTCAACAAATCTGGTGAGGAAAAAACAAGGAGATCACTCATGTTGGAGGATGTTGAGTAAGATTATCAATTTCACTTTTCTTCAACAATTAAACTTTTCTATATTGTTGTAAATATATTGTTGTTAATCCTTGAATTTCATATATTGTACAGTGGTGTAACCCTTGAATTCTGTTTCTTTGACGAATGGAATGAGAAATTTGCTAAACTGTACGAAACAAGGGAATCGGTTGGTCATGTCGTTATCATATTACAGTTATGTAAAGTCACATATTTTAATAGTAAGTATTTAAAAAAACATCATTCTTATGATACATTAGTTTTACAATTTTTGTTACCACTAATTTATTGAAAATCTCTACAGAAAAACCTTCTTTGATGAATGCTATTTATCCAACAAAGCTTTACATAAATGCTGATATTCCCGAGGTTGCTGCTTTCAAACAGAGGTACAACAATGTTTTGTATATTATTATTTGAATCCTATATTAGTAGCACTTATTAGACGAAAGTGAAATTAACTTTATACTCTAAATGTACAGGTATGTTCAGAAAGATGGTTATGATCCAAAAAAGCATACAATCTCCCAGATTACGCCTGTCAAAAAAGTAGTGACCTCAGATGAGTTTTTTAAGGGTGCCACCAAAAAAACTGTAGCCGGCATACGTGATTCAGAAACTGTATGAACATTTTCCCAACTATTTGAATCTATTATTTTTCACTTTACACGTGTATTATTATATTCGTTATTTTTAATTAATATTAATGGTTTGTTAATAATTATTTCAGGAATATGACTGCATTTTGTATGCCAAAATACACAAGATTCACAAAGAATGTGGCTGGACATATCTCGCTTGCAGAAAGTGTGGTAGAGTTGCCAAGGAAGTAGATGTTTCTGAGTCGTCTACAAGCGGTAATAAGGGTAAAAAACAGAAGATATGGAACTGCGTGAAACATAATAATCTCACTGGTGGTGCGGTCGGAATGAGGTATGCATAAACTTTTAAAAATTGTTTTTTAGTAAGTATAATCTGGTGGGTATTTACGAAAGTTATGTTTTACATTTTTTAGATACAAAGTAACCATTCGTGTTACTGATGATACTGGATCAGCAGCGTTGCTTCTGTTTGATGATAATGTTTTTAAACTTTGTGGGGAACAATGCTATGATGTTCTTAAAAAAAATGGACAAGAACATGATGATTACTTCCCCGCTGAGCTTGATAAATTGAAAGGGAAACAATTACTTTTCCGTTTTAAATACAAAGATGAACATATCAAAAATAAGAAGGATGTATACCAGATCATGTGGGTGTCAGAAGATGAAGACATGATTTCCTTTTTTAAAAAGGATTTCATCAAACTGGTATGAACATACCATCAAATTTTGATTATCAAAAACATTGTATACAAAAGTATTAACTTAGATATAACATTGATGTTTGTTATATAGGTTGATGATACAGAGTATGAAGTGGAAACTCCTTTGTTGAACAATGCCAAAAAATCAATCTTGCTGGATAGTGTCCCGTTTAACATAGAAGAAACACCCAAATCTGGAAAAGGTTCATCTAAAACAAATGGCACCGATGATGATGACAACATGTCTAATGCAATTGAAAGTGCCGAAAGGAATGGAAGCAAAGAAGATACAGAAAACAGTTCTGCCAGCGCAAAAAGGCCAATAATCATCGACTTAGATGATTACAATGAAGACGAATCAGAATCCAAAAGGATGAAGCAGGTTGTTCGGGTCAAAATTGAACCAAAAGATTGAGCAGCTCCTTCTTTTATATATCACCTATGCATCTTTTAAATTGTTTGCACGCTTACTTTTCCTTTCAATTGTTGGACAATTGTTCCTTTGGTTTGTTTCTTTTATATTCTGGTTTTACTTTCTTGAACTTTTTGTAAGTTTGTTTTTTGGATCTTTATCCATAAAACAAAGTTGTCGTTTTTATGAATAATATGGGTGATATTTTACTTTTATATTTGATTTTGCAATACAGTTTATGATTTTTATATTCTTTTATGAGCTATAAAAGTTGACGGCCTAACTGTGTCTTGACATGAATAACTTATGATCATTCTACAGTTTATTTCTTGCCACAAGCAATAACCATTAGCTCAAATACTATTTCCAATTGAGAAAGATTTCATAGTCTGCACATTGCGTCTACAATTTGAGTTCATTCCAGTAATATTTTGAAGTTTCTTCCAAACCTTCATGGAATAATGGCAGCCCAAAAAGATGTGATCATGGGCTTAGCTTATCCACACCAATCTTCACATCCTCTTCAACCCTGACATCTTTGTAATACGCATACAAAGATGTTATTGGCAAAGCTGTTGCGGATGAGAAATAAAGTGAGGATAATTAAAATGATGACGATGATTGGTGTTAGGGTTTTCTGCACGTAATAGTCACAGAAGGACGAATACTGCAAGTTCCATATTACTGTTTGCAAATAAAGTTCCATGATTATGAACTCAAAGTGCCTAAAATGCATTATCCAAAGGTATAAACATGGGAAAATTTTATTTCGATAAACATCCCAAAACATCAAATACAAGTTGGCTCATTTGCAAATGTTACAAAAGGCTTAATAAATCTGACTTTTACCAACTCTGCAAATGATGCAAAAGGCTTAAAAATCATGGGACTGCATATTGTTTAATTCATTATTGTTAAAAAAATTATTCTTTCAAACCAACAAATTGCCTAAACTATCAAAATTAATTCCAAATGGTGATGAATATAGAAGATAGTAGAATTGAAAATACTTTTGCATACACTGAACAAACAACATAATCCAACTTAAACATTTATTAAACTCTTATAAATTTATTAAACATAATAAGGATTTTAATCCCAAAAAGAGTATAACAATGAAATAAACACATCGAATTCTGCATCAATTAAAAATCTTCATCATCTTCATTGTCAAAATGATTTGGAAAAGTGGAGGGTAAAATAACACGTACACCAATCATTTCAAAACCGTTCTTTGTTTCAGCAACTTCTTCTGGGACATCATCATCCTCAATCACAATGACCTCTTCCCATTTAAATTGCTTGAGGTTGTCTTCACGCTTGCGTTGTTTTATTGAAATTTCGGATTCATTAGGACCGTTATTTGGAAGATTGAATATCATGGGATTGTTAGCCATGGTCTTACTATAGCAGCACACTTTCAGATTAAAAGTGTTTATTTATAACAGATTAACAATTCATTTGGACTACATCTCACGTTTATATAAGCCCATAAAATTTTTTTCATAAAATTAGCAAGATTAAAAAAGACGCCTAATTTGTTGGCATCAGTTTTGTATTCTTTAAATGTGGAATATCCTATTTAATTTTATAACTAATCACGTAACTAACACAATTTGACCAAATAAAAATCACAAACTTATCCTAACAAACTATATCTTTATCTTTTTTAAAATCAATGACACAAATCTACAATTTAAAACCAATATTATCCATACTTAAAAAATACAGTTTTTTTTAAAAAATTCTATAAATTCTCAATTACCATGAACATAATTTACACAAAAAAAAAATCACGAACATGGCTAACTCTAAACCTTTGAAGGTACCTACTTTTATGTTAATTTTCATTTTACTTCATATTACCATTTATGGGTCCTCTTGATTCATATGTACGTAGTATCTTATAATTTTTGTTTTCTATTTTTGTCCAACCAAATCAAGGATGAGATGATTACCGGAACAACAGCCGATAATGATAAGAACATAATTGTCCTGTCGAGTGACGAATTGGTAATACTTGCACTATCGGTATATAATATTTTCGTCTATATTTTTTGGGCTAATCTAAAATTATTTTTAATATTTTGCAAACAGGAAGTTTCATCAACAACCAATCGTCGTAGGATGTCACAAACTAATTCGCCCATCAAAAATGAAGAAATTCATATCCTTTCATCCGATGATGAAAAAAATGTACCTTTGGTTAATAGCAATAACTCTGTAGAAGGAGATAAATTTTATGAAAAAATGGTATACCCAGTCACAAAATTATTTTATGTATCTTTACAGTTATTTTTTGTAAATAAATTTAATTAACTATTTGCATTTTGATAAAAAATATACATCATTCAGGATTCCGATGAAGAATTACCAATTCGGTATAAGTCTTCAAACAACCGTAAAGTTTCAAGAAAGCGCAAATTTTCTATGCATCTCATCGATGAGCCCACAGACGAGGATGTACCAAATACTGGTGGAACCAAGTTAACCGATGACGATGATGTCATATTACTTGATTATGAAGCTGAAGATGATAGCCAAAATGGAGTTAAACTTGAATCTACGGATGACGTACCACTGTCAGACGACTTGGATGACCAGAACAATGAGTACGACCTTACGGACAACTTCATTAACGATGGCCCTTTAGACAATGAATCTGATGGAACCGATTTTGATAGCGACAATTGATATGAGTTATTTAAATTTGCTAGACACGTCCTTAATAAACATTGTGTTCCTTTTTAAATTTATATTATGTTTATGTCGTTTATTAATTATTATAATAAAATTTGAATTATGCGAACTTTCCATCCATTTTTTATTCCCTGTTAATAATAATCTATTTACATAAGTGATAGACATAGTGTTAGTTTTATTTACAACTTTTATATATTTCTATTTTTTTTTAAATAACAAAAAAAAAAATTAAACAACCAATCAAGTAGTAACCCCTGCCTTATCAGTAGGGATAAATTCACGGGGGAATAATTTACAAATTTGGGCTTACAAGTTTTTTAGTTGGGCTTACAATAAATTAGGATGTTTAACAGTTGATATAGACGAAAATATTATATATCATGTTCCTATAATTACTCAAATTTGATTGACCAAGTTAACTTTATATATTCTTTCTAAAACAAATACACAACATAAAAAACGTGTAGATTTTTCCGACTAAAAACAAACATGATCAAAAAAAAAAAATTCGATGCAACTGATGGTGAAAAAGCAAAAGATGATGTTGTCCAGGATATTCATGCTTCAAAAAACAATATATGGGGTCGATCAAGTTCATCCCCACAACAGGATCATGTGCTTAACGGAGATAACATCTTACTTAAAGGTAAAGTCTTATTTGACAATTTTTATTATAAACATTGTCAATAGTCCACATACTAATTCCATAGCTGTAAATTAGATGATCGCGACAGTGGGAAAAGGCTAAAATCTGCCGTGCCACATGAAAGTGTTGGTGGTAGTACATTATCTTTTGATGAGTTGCCATATGTGCATGTTAATAACGTAGGAAAATTTAAGCAATCGTATTTTGGATATTCGCAAACCTTCAATTCGGTTCAAAATGCAGGTATGTGATTCTAACTAAAACGAAAATAAGTTTTTTTCTCCAATCAGTGTTTAACATGTCTTTTGTAACAGCTAATAATGTGAGTGGTAATTCGTCCAAACTTAATTCCAATGTTCTAAACTATGTACCATTATACACGTCGACGACAACAAATACCACTATATGTAAGGATCTTTTTTTTATTTACATTATATATACTATATGATTTTGTTAGTTACATTATCTGTCGTATATAATATTTTTTTTTTGCAGCTCCACACTTTCCAAAAGGTGATAAAAAATTTAACAGTCATGTGGCAATACCCTTAAATAGCTCACACCCCTGCCGTGCTGATTCTATCCAGCGATATCCACTATCAGACATTACACCAAGTAATTATACTAATTTCAAATTTTGTGTTTTATACTTTTTTAACAATATTGGTGTATGTTTATGTTATATAATAGCGTATATTTCAACAGAAAACATTCCTATCGCTAAAAGGGGACGTGGACGGCCACACAAGAATACTGATGTTGGGAATGTGGTTATTAATCACCAACATTTTAATACTCCTATACAGAGTTTTGTGCCATCTGTGATTACAACAAGTAAATTTTAGACATCCTAAATTGAGCAATATATTTCTATCAAATTCATTAAAATAAGTGTTCTTGTCATATACTACTAATCCTCCTTATGTCATTTATTTTGATTCAGAACATACACCAGACAACTCAGTACAGGAGGGTCAAGTGTTAATAAAAAAGCAACAACAAACGCTTCCAACAGTATCTTCAAATATTCAAGTACCTAAAAGGGGTCGTGGACGTCCCCGAAAAGACATCACAACAAGTAATAGCATCAGTTATATTTTGTTATTATTTTTTTTTTAAGAAAATGGTAAAATAAAAATTTTTACACTCAGATTTTTTATGTATTTTTTTTTCAACAGATCCACTTAACAACCAAAGTCTTGAAAACCAGTTGCCTCTACCGGAAAACCAACAACAAAATGTTCCAATAATATCTCAAAATTATCAAGTATCTAAAAGAGGTCGTGGACGTCCCCGTAAGGAAAATATTGAAGACGCTTTCAACAATAAAAAAAACAAACACGTGCCCGTACCTGAAAATCAAAAAACTCCATCTTCAATAACTCAAATATTAACATCGTCCTATGCTCCAAACAGCCTTAGTAATCTTCATGTTACAGGTTATCCATTATCCGACATCACATCAAGTACCATTTTCTCTTATACTTTATTAATATTTTTTAAGAAACTTTTTATCATATTATTATTCATTCTGTCTTTTAGGTACTCTTTCGAATCTAAACAAAAACGTTGTTGAATCAGGCAAAGGGAAAAACATCTTAACCCAGCAACATAATGAAAATATTGAGGGATTATTCCAATCACTTGGAATACAAAAAAAAATGTGGACGTCCTCTTAAGAGTCCTGCAACAGTTGATAATGAATCAACGGTTAAAGATGTCGATTCATCACTTTCTATATCAAAAGTTTCACGTAATAAACGTGGAAGGCCTCGGATAATACGTCAAAAAAACGGTAACACTTTAAACATGTATAATATGTATTTAGTTTACACTTTTTAAATTTCTTACCATAACCGAACAAATATACGTGTTTTAAAGCGGATGAATCTCATAGCAAGGATGGAAGCAGTGGTGTTGGATCTTCATCTACTATCTTTGAAACTCCTTGTGTAACACAATCCAGTTTTGATAAGTTATATACAGGTACGTTTTTTTATATGAACACATTATTAATACATGATGTAAGCTATATTTTATTGCAACCAATAAAAACATATTACAGGCCAAACATCGAAGAATAATCCAAGGGAGAAGTTCAAAAACATTACTCCAGTCCAGTTCGACATTGGTTAGATACTATAATGATTTACTTAACAGATTGTATTTATACAATAAATTATATATTTTGTAATTATTATCATGCTATACACAGGATCAACACCTAATCAAAAAGGCAAATCAAGTTTGATTATTCCTGACTTTGAACCTTCTGATGACGATACTGAAGACGTACATGGATACATTGATCCAGATTCATTTGCAAATACCCATGAATTTGAACCATCAGATGAGGATTACGAAGACGATAACGTGTATGAAGATTGTATAAAAGGCATATCTAAAGGTATTTATTATCCAACATATTAACATAAATTGCTTATCATTTTTTTTTGCTTTCAAATAAATAATTTTTAACACTGTTTTACATTTCATTAGAATATCATGACCATGGAGATCCTATAGAGCAATGTAGCAAGTGTGGTGCATTATTGTGGCTTGCCGAAAGTAGAGTAGGATCTAATAATGTGAACAGACGTGAAGGATTTTCTCTTTGTTGTGGTAGAGGATTAGTAAAACTACCTGTTTCATTGAAGAACCCACCACCTTTGTTAACGAAACTTTTAAAAGGGGAACATCCAAAAAGCAAATCATTTATGGACAACATACGCCGATATAATTCTATGTTTGCTTTTACATGGATGACTGGAAAGCAAGATAATAGCGTTAATAAGGGACGTGGTCCATTTTGTTTTAGGATTCAAGGGAAAAATAACCACGTCATTGGAGATTTATTACCCAAAAAAGGTGAAACACCTAAGTTTGCACAACTATACATCTATGATCCTGCAAATGAGGTTCAGAACCGGATAAATGTTGTCAGGTAATATTTTATAATCATTTCATATAATATATAGTTGTTTTACAATTATATTTTTTGCGTCATGCGTTAATATATTTTTTATTTATTTTTTAGTGGTTCAAAAAATAATGCATCCTCATCGACAAACCAAGACATAGATCCTGATCTAACCAAAGATATAAAAGGTATGCTTGATAAAGATAACCCGTTGGTAAAGAAATATAGGATGGCAGCTCAACAAATTGAAAAGGGTAGTTCTGATGTAAAGATCAAGCTCATAGGTAGACGTGGTAGTGATGGTCGTCAACACAATCTCCCTACTGCAGATGAAGTTGTTGCACTTATAGTTGGGGATTTTGAATCAATGGATAAACAAAGAGACATAATTGTGCACGAGAAAAATGGTAACTTGAAAAAAATAAGCGAGCTACATGTTTCATACCTTCCATTGCAGTACCCGTTGTTGTTCCCGTACGCGGAAGATGGATATAGGATGACATATACCTTGACGGTATAACCTATGATACACCTGAGAAACAAAAAAAATATGTTACCATGCGACAATGGTTTGCGTACCGTATTCAGGAACGTCCTAATGTATTTTCCACAATTGTAAATGGGAAAAGATTATTTCAGCAGTTTTTGGTTGACGGATATACAATGGTTGAAGCTGAAAGACTGTTGTATGTAAGGAATAAACAAAGTGATCTAAGATGCGAAACATATTCACGTCTTAAACAAGCAGCTGAATCATCCAACACATCAAATACTAAGCGTGGAACACCGATTGTCTTACCTGCAACATACACTGGCGGCCCACGTTACATGTTACAAAACTATTTGGATGCAATGGCAATGTGTAAATGGTATGGGTATCCTGATTTATTTATAACCTTTACATGTAATCCAAAGTGGCCCGAGATTACACGGTTCTTGCGTGAAAGAGGATTAAAATCAGAAGACCGACCTGACGTGACTACGCGAGTTTTCAAAATGAAGCTTGATCAGTTGATAAAGGACATTAAGGATGAACGTATTTTTGGACGTGTTCGTGCAGGTACACTACAATTTTTATTTTTTTAAAAACAAAGTTAAAATATATACGTATGTATATTTCTTTACTATTATGAAAACATAAATTTATGTTTATATTTTTTGAACAGAAGTATATACCATAGAGTTTCAGAAACGCGGTTTGCCTCATTGTCATTTATGCATATGGTTGGAATCAAATGACAAATTAAGAACAACGTCTGACATAGACAGATGTATTTCTGCCGAAATACCCGATAAAGAGGTTGACCCCGAGTTACATCAACTGGTCAAAGAGCTTATGATGCACGGTCCATGTGGTCCGGACCACAGAAGCTGCCCTTGCATGGTTGATAACAAGTGTTCTAAAAAGTTTCCAAAAGCATTCAAAGAGGAAACTTCGTTTGATGATAAAGGATATGCTATTTATAAAAGGAGTGACAACGGCAGAACTGTTCGAAAACAAGGTGCAGACCTACATGCTGGTTATGTGGTTCCATACAATCCCACCTTATTGAGGAGGTAATAATTCTAAACATTATTAATTTAGTTACAATACCAACAGATTAAGTCGTTACTTATTTTTATGGTATAATCAAAAAACTATATTTTATTAGGTACCAAGCTCATATAAACGTTGAATTTTGCAACCAATTCGGGTCTATCAAATACCTTTTTAAGTATATCAACAAAGGTCCAGATAGAGTCACGGCTGCTGTGGAAGATGAAGAAAAGGATGAGATCAAGGATTTCTTAGACTGCCGCTATTTATCATCATGTGAAGCCGCTTGGAGGATATTCAAGTTCGATATACATCATAGATTTCCAGCTGTAGAACGTTTGCCATTTCATCTTCCTAACGAGCAATCTGTTGTTTTTGATCCTTCCGAAAGCATTGATTTCCAACTTGATAAAGTGTCAGCTAATACGTCTAAGTTTTTGGCTTGGATGGAAGTTAATAAAACTGACGTAGACGCTCGAAAGTTGTTGTATGTAGAATTTCCAAAGCATTACGTTTGGAATTCAACAGACAAAAAATGGACCCCAAGAAAACAAGGTAATTAAACAATATCATCGTATCACCACCATTGTTATAAAATTATCTAAATCTAACAAATAACATCACTCACATCAATGTAACTGAATTTATTGATACAGGTAAAAGCATTGGACGAATTCATCATGTACCTCCTTCTTGGGGCGAACTTTTTTATCTACGTAGGTTATTGAACCATGTGAGGGGAGCTCAAGAGTGGGAAGACTTTAGGAAATACGATGATGTAGTATATCCTACATGTAAAGAGGCTTGCTTTGCTCGCGGTTTGTTAGAAGAGGACAAGGAATACATAGACGGAATTATTGAGGCAAGCGAGTGGGGAATGGGAGATTACTTACGAAATTATTTCGTAATGTTAATACTATCCGATACTATGTCTAGGCCTGAATATGTGTGGGAAAAAACGTGGAAACTTTTAGCTGAAGATGTTTTAGAATTAGAACGGAAAAAGAAAAATCATCCAGGTAATTAAATCATCCTTAACTTAAATATGTATAAACATATTCCTTAATTATTTAAATAAACCATAATTTTTTGCTGCAGATCTTCAGCTTACTGATACGCAACGTTACAATATATGTTTAACATATATTGAGGAAAAGCTGCTGAGCAATTCAAAGAGTCTAAAAAACATTGTGAACATGCCGTACCCAAATTCAGAATACACAATGGAAGACTTCAACCGACTGATTTATGATGAATTAGATTATAACATTCCCGACCTTATAATACAACACCAACAACTATATGCAAGTTTAACTAATGAGCAAAGAGTTATATACAAGACTATTGTTGGTGCATGCGAAAAAAATAAAGGAGGAATGTTCTTTGTCTATGGTTATGGAGGGACTGGTAAGACTTTTTTATACAAGACACTAACTGCTGCTATAAGGTCGAGGGGAGAGATTGTTTTAAACGTTGCATCGAGTGGCATAGCTTCACTATTGCTTGACGGAGGAAGAACAGCCCATTCCCGGTTTGCTATCCCGATAAATATTGTTGAAGATTCTTTGTGTTCTATTCCTGCTAACAGTGATCTTGCAGAGTTGATACGAGAAGCAAAGTTAATAATATGGGATGAAGCTCCTATGATCAATAGACTTGCCTTCGAAGCTTTTGACAAAACGTTAAGAGATATATGTACAGGTAAAGCAAAGTCGGATTTGGTTTTTGGTGGTAAAGTTGTTGTTTTTGGTGGAGATTTCCGACAAATACTACCTGTTATCCCAAACGGTACTAGGCAAGATATTGTACACGCATCTCTCAACATGTCTAATTTGTGGCAGCATTGCACTGTTCTAAAGCTTACTAAAAATATGAGGCTTCATGTAGGGTGCAAGCCATCAGATGCATCTGAGATAAATGAGTTTGCGGATTGGATTCTTAATATCGGAGAAGGAAAAATTGGTGGCAAAAATGATGGTCATGCTGAGGTTGAATTCGATGAAGAAATGTTAATACCGGATTCTGATGATCACATTCAATCTCTCATAACAGAAACGTACGACAATTGGGAGCATAATCTTTGGGATCCAACATATTTCCAAAATAGGGCTATTCTTGCACCTACACATGAGCAAGTTGACAAAGTAAATGAACGAATGTTGGCATTGCTCCCCGGCAGAGAGAGAGTTTCTTTTAGCTCTGATTCTGTTTCCGATGTAGATATCGATTTCAACTTCAACGAGTCCCTTTACACCACTGAATTTTTGAATACTATCAAGATGTCCGGTATTCCACACCACAAGTTAGTCTTAAAGGTTGGTGCTCCAGTTATGTGCTTGCGTAATATCGACCAGAGAGGGGGCCTTTGTAACGGTACTAGATTACAGGTATTAAGAATCAGCAAAATAAACATAGAGGCTAAAATTATATCGGGTGGTAAAGTAGGTACAGTCGTGGCTATACCTCGAATGAGTATTAGCCCATCAGATAAAAAAATGCCTTTTCAGCTAAATAGGAGACAATTCCCTGTAGCGCTTTGTTTTGCCATGACAATTAATAAAAGTCAAGGACAAACGTTGTCTAAGGTTGGTCTATATTTGGAGCGACCCGTGTTTTCGCACGGTCAACTTTATGTTGCTGTATCCAGAGTCAAAAGCAAGAAAGGACTAAAGGTATTGTGTTGCGATAAAGATGGCCATTATTGCAACTACACAAACAATGTCGTTTTTAAAGAAGTTCTTCATCGTCTTTGATTCAATCAATCATCTCAGGTATTGTTAAATATTATTGATAGTTTCCTGTTAACTTTCATTTTTCTATAAGTAATCCATGCATTTTTATTGTTTAAGACTATTATTACAATTAGTTGTATGATTCATCTCTTCAAAAAAACGGTGGCAAACAGTTTAAGACTATTATTTATATCCCTGCGTAGTTCATTTCATTACAACTTTACACAATCTGAAACATCTCAAACACCACATTACTAATTGCAATATATTGTTTTCTGCTGATCTTGCAGGCTACGTGGAAATACAAAAACGGTGTCACCTCTTATTCGTATGTTTGGAATGCCTTTCTACAGTAGAAGTGGCGATAATACATCATGTATCGCCTAAACTCAGAAACTGAAGCATTCTAACTGTCAAATTGCTTAAGAAAGGTTGAGTTTATTTTAGTGAAATTCACTCAAACACTGTTTTAGTTTTTTTTATGTAAAACAAGACCATGTCAGTATGTGGATTTATGTATTTGAATGAAATTTATTCAGATTATTTACTGTGGTTCTTAACTATGTTTTCCTTAAATATGTGTGTTACATTTTTTGGAATGATCATATATGTTCAATAAGACAATTTTTCATAGTCATCTACAATATTTCGAGTTCAAGAATCATTTTAATAACGTTGTGTA
Source organism: Glebionis coronaria (assembly GCA_025667525.1). Classification (NCBI taxonomy): domain Eukaryota; kingdom Viridiplantae; phylum Streptophyta; class Magnoliopsida; order Asterales; family Asteraceae; genus Glebionis; species Glebionis coronaria. The sequence goes on along the minus strand of CM046876.1, from coordinate 211,725,770 downwards.
ATCTGATTAAGTTTTTGGTAACCATGATTTTTCCAAAGAACCATTGCCTGTGAAGAGACTGATAAAAATACATTATATGGGTGTATTTTTAAAGCAAATTAAGAATTTTTCTTAATGTAAAAGAACGTTTTCTAAAGAAATTACTCTAATACATCTAATTTTAAAAGTATTTTTTTTTGAAGCTAGCCGCCCAGCGGGGCGGGCCTTAAAGCTAGTTTTAGGTATAAAGCTAATTGTGTATTAAAATGTGTTTGTTGGACCGACTTCTATGGCCTAAATTTTCCAAATGTGTACAAAATGTGATATTTAGTTAAATTGAGAATATGTGTTAGTTTAAAATATAGGTTAAACATATAGTATTTACTATTTAGTTATAGAATTGTGATATCAGTTATAAAAATATACTATTTGAAAAATGGCATTTACGACAACTATTTTAATGAGAATAACTCAGTTCGGGATAGTAAATTAAAAAATATTTATAAAAGAATGATGGAGCCACTATAATATCATAATCTGTTGTTAACTACAACACCATTATTATGGTGTTATGGTAATTTAAAATGATGATTATAATATTATGAAGCAGTTTAGTGACGTGATATTTACTTTTCTAATAACACGACACTATAACGTCAGATCCTCTAAGTTAAATTTTCTTATTTCACTTTTAGTGTGATACCGACAATAGTATTGATCAACTTCACTTACCCTTAAAACTATCACATTACTCAATTTGCTTGAGCTTTGATGACATAAATATTACACAATTTATTTGCATATTGCACTTTTGTAGTGATGATGTTATAATTAATGTATTCATGCGTATTAGTGATCATTATTTTATGCTCCTAACATATAAATCATACGAGTTAAGGGGGTGTTGATACGAACCTATCCCATATTAGGCTCGTAATCGGTTTATAAGTCTCAAGCGTAGAATTCACTCAAAAAGCTAGCTTGTTTGAGGAGGGGACACCTGGACATTATAAACTATCAACCATTCTCATACATGGCCGATGTGGGATCATAACATTACCCCACCCTTTTGAAGAACCAACGTCCTCGTTGGTCACAGCTATGTTGGTCACGGCTGGCACCCCCTTTGGGTCCAAGCCACCACTCCATAGGCCACTACTCCGAGCTCGTTGGTCACGGCTATGTTGGTCACGGTTGGCACCCCCTTTGGTCCAAGCCACCACTCCATAGGCCACCACTCCGAGTGTTGGAACCTCGTAAGGTAGGGCTAGCTCTGATACCAATTGATACGAACCTATCCCATACTAGGCTCGTAATCGGTTTATAAGTCCCAAGCGTAGAACTCACTCAAAAAGCTAGCTTGTTTGAGGAGAGGACACCTGAACATTATAAACTATCAACTATTCCTATACATGGCCGATGTAGGATCATAACAGGTGTCGAGTGACGTATTGTGCTTGAAAACATTTTTATGTTTGGATGGTGATGTTGTGAGTGCTTTGAACCTTGAGGATCATACATTGTGGTTTCGAGGGGAAAAACAAAGAATGTCTTTATGTTACGACAAAAATGCCCAACACACAAAAAAAAAACAATAAATTAATATTGTTCGTAAGGAAGACAACCTTTACCTTACAAAAATATTAGATATTTTGGTGTTTTTTGTAAACATGCTGTCGATTATATTATTGTGAATTTGTTTAAATTAAGTTAGTGGTTATAAATCGTTTGTAAGGAGCTTACAAACATGAAACATCATAATGCAGTCTTGATAATTTTTATTCAAACAAACATGTCGACTAACTATAAAAAATGATGTTACGTATTCCAAAAGAACAAAAATTGACGATCAGCTCATTTGTTGTCTATAAAAAAAGGTCTTCAAAGATTATAAGAAAAACGAATAAAGGATCGATTTTTACGAAAGAATATGAGTGCGGGTATGATAAATATCTCATTAAAACTAATTAATTAACCAAAACTTTTGGATAATTTCTTTAAATGCATCAACGATGCATATTATGTCATGGCACGGTTTTAATGATTTATTATTAATTTGTAAACCCATGACTAATTAACCCATTACTTAGCTAGGGTGCAAATATTATTGCTACGATAATATTCAATGGGAGTTTTGGTGATATTTGTGACTGATGTCGTTCGTATATACAATAAACTTTAGATAAATTATTTCTTAACAACTTTTCTTAGAAATAAAATATAAAGAGTTAAGTATATTTTTGGTCCTCATGGTTTGACGGATATAACGGTTTTGGTCCCAATTTTTAAGAAGTATCGGTTCTTGTCCTATTTTACTCGACCCGTAACACTTTTAGTCTCAAACGTTAGTAGACTAACTTTTGACTGTTAAATTTACACTTAATGACTAAAATACCCTTATTTTAATAATAATAATAATAATAATAATTTTTTTTTTTCAATTATAAATGTTATTTGTTATTATTATTATTAATAAGAAATTATATATAAAGAATATTAAACGTTAATTTTTTAATAATAATATATACAAACACAACATAAACAGTTTATACAAAAGTGATTAAAAACATCTCAAATTATAAATTCGTAATATAATCACGCTTCACTAATATATTCAAAGCTCAATAATCGGTAATATTAAGCTAGAAACTTTTTTATACATCCTCTAAACCAACTAGAAGTACTAGGTTGGTTGTATCTCCAGCACTAGCCGAACACCAGCTCCATCAACCACGGATATCCGGTTCGACTCAGGTCTAACATCTAACCAACACCCATCATTAGGCAGAATTCAAGGAAACTTAAAACAATGATTTATATAATCAACCCTCTTATAGAAAATCAAATAATCGCTAATCAGCCCAAAGGATCTCATAGAATCACAAAAACAAGAGAAATACAACCCTTGCTGTAACAATGAATCTATAAATAATAGCAAATTAAATCATAAATGATAAATCGAATACCAAAATTAGATTAAACAAATCAGATATAGAGGGTAAGAAAGCCAGATTTTAAACAATATAGATGGCCAATTAAAACCCCAAGGTAGGTGGCTTAGATTCATGGAAGATGGAAGATATGTTTAAAAAAAATATTCATAGAAGATAAGTATAGATCTGAAAATGATGAAATGAGTTTATATACAGGAAATTAAATAAGATTTTTAAATATATTGGTAAAAGACGCACATACCCTCACATTTGACGATCAAAGTTAGTCAACTGACGTTTAGAACTAAAAGTGTTACGGGTCGAGTGAAATAGGACAAGATCCGATACTTTTTAAAAGTTGAGACCAAAATCGTTATACCCACCAAATCATAAGGACAAAAATGTACTTAACTCAAATATAAATTACTATGAAATTTAAAAATAGCAACTTCAAATTTTTAGCTACTACTTAATGTACAAAGTTTTTGATGTTTTGTCATGTACATTGTTCAATCAGGTTAATACAAAATATATAAGATTTCTACAAAAAAACTATAAAATATACTTAGTAATATAATAAGCCCAAATACTTTCACAACCATTTTTAATATGCTTAAAAAAATATTGTAGAATTTTTTTAACACCAGTATTTATCTAAACAAAAAAATGTAAACGATAATTACAAGTCTTGCCCGCCCTACAACTAAACTAAAAGAAGTAATGAATAACTCATATTATGCTTTAAATTTAAATATTTGACAATATAAAAATGTAAACGACATCAGACTATGCTTAAAAGAGCTTAAAAACAATTCAAAAAAGGTAAACAACGTATACAAATCATGCCGACTAATCATGCACTAAAAGACAACTATACTAAAAAAAGTAATAAATAACTCATACTATGTATTAAAAATTATTTACCAACAAATACTCGCAAAAATAAACCACAAACAAAAATCATAAGTTATACCCGCCCATCGGGCGGGTTTTGAAACTAGTATATATATATATATATATATATATATATATATATATATATATATATATATATATATACTAGTTGCAAAACCCGCCCGATGGACGGGTATGACATATAATTATCGTTTACATGGCCAATCGATGGCTATGACTTATAATTATTGTTTACATGTCTTATTATGGGTTATTATGACTTATATTTATCGTTTACGTTTTTATTATTCAATTATTGATGTTTTGTTTGTATTTTTTATCATTACCAAATGTTTTAATTTGTTTACATGTTTTTATTATATGTTTGAATAATAAGTCAAGCCGATGGGCGGGTTGAATTAAAATTATCGTTTACATTTTCTGTTGGGCTAAATATTGGTGTGCGGGCTTAATGAGTTTATTACATATAAGTAACTCATTCTATGGATATAACATAAATTCTGATTTAGAAAAAACTCAAAAAGTGAATGAATTAAATACCGTGTGAGAGAATTATCATTGTTCATCGAACATAAAACAAATCGTAAAATTCTAACTTATAAAAAACTTTTGCATATCCATATCTTTGTAATCTTTAGTCACTATCATTAAAAAACCCGTAAAACTTCGTTTGAACCAATGTTTTAAAAATCGATTTTTTAGTTGACCCGGTTTAATGATCGGTTCGCGGGTCAACTGGTTCAACTTGATTTTATATATGTGTATATATTTTATATATTTAATGTAATATATAATATTATTTAATCTTATAATTAATCTTACGTCAAGTTAAATCGATGAAAAATATTTACTTTTCAGTATTAATATTTATAACATTATAACAAATGTGTGAACAAAAAAGTTAATTTTTATATATAATTTGTATTAGACTATAATAAAATAATATTAGTTTGTGTTTTAAGTTATTTTTAATTTTATCTTAACTAACAATAATCACCATCACTTTCTTTAAAATTTAAAAATGTTTATGGAAAAAAAAGTCTTTGAAAGTATTTTTTATAAAAAATTATGACCCGGCCGGATTTATCAAACCGGGTCAACTCGGGTCAACGAAAAAACGACGGTTTAATCCGGTTCTCAAAAAAGAAAAACCCAATCACATCCGACTCAGTCTCCGAACCAGTTCACGGGTCAACCGGTTCAACAAGATGAGTCAACCCAGTTTTTAAAACATTGGTTTGAACTCACCCACCATCCATTGATCCATGTATATTTTTATTACAGTAAAAAAAATAAACTTATGTAGGAAAAATAAAGTATTTTATAAATAATCTCAATTCTCAAACATCTCTTTACACCAGTTACAATGAGAGGAAGAAATAAAATACGGAGTAATTGTCTAATTATAGTTGTCTAAGTGTACGTGTATGATAATATTATACTACAACGACTACATATGGATCAACGCTAACACTCGATAAATTCAATCAAATACGTCCATAATCAATTTTAAGGTAATGACATACCCGTAACAAAATAAATAACACATAACTCAACGAAGGAGATAGTAAATCAGCTCCACGTGTCTCTCGTACTCCTCGGTAAAGGTGGCAAAACGGGCGGGCAGGCAGGCACGGGTGGCGAGCTAAACGGGCAACGGGCTAAACGGACGGCGGGTTAAAGAGGCACGGGCGAAATGGACGGGCGAAACAGGCGGACTAAACGGGCACAAGCTAAAACGGGAATAAACATATAAAAAAACATAGAATTAAAAAAAAAATACTTGTTTGAAAACCGGAATAAAAAATTAAATAAATAATATTCGCCGAGTAGCTTAATTAGTATTTTATATGTGCGCTCATTAATCTCATTTATTTTCTTACATATGCGCCCGTTTAACCCATCAATAATAAAGAATGGGAAAAAGTGTCTCATCTATTTTTTGAAAATTATCAAAAAATACTTATATTTATTAAAATAGACAAGATTTATCACCTCTACTCCTTATGCCCTTCATATGGTACATTAAGATCATGGGCAATATTTTCCGACGCCCTCGAGGAGCCATACGCACAACAACAAATGTCCAAATATAGCTTCAGCTTGCATCATCTTCATCTCACATAACTACACATTTTAAAAAGATAAACATACAATAGACTGGCGTTTCAAGAATCGTAAGAAAACCACATATAATTGATTGCGAAAAGAATGACAAATAACGACACACTTCTAACATATTATCAACCTCTTTAAGGCAACGATGAAGCCAGACAGTCGTCTATTAATAACATGACCACGACACTAATAGAAACATTTAAATGATAACAACGAAAATCAAACGCGATACAAAAAAGTAGACTTGTACTATCAGCAACACTATCATGCGTATCTACGCGTGAGTTCATCTTTCACCTGACAATGTAAACAAATATCCGACTTGAAATGCTTATCAACACGTATCATACCTTCTATACAATCCCATTCGTGCTTTACTCACCAATTAATTTAATTAAATGCGATCTTTTTCTTGCTATAAGGAAATTCCTTGGACGAATATCATAACAAAATTATGAGGGAAATGGGCTATAACTTTATAAGAGGTAAAATGACTTTGTATCAACAATTTCTTTATGAATATAATACGATATGCATTAATGAGAACCATAAAAATATAGTGGTAATTTATTAGACTGAACATACTGTTTTGGTGATATATGTTCATCCATAGTGGGCTTTCCCTATAAAATCCAAGTCTGGAAGCTATGCAGTATGCACTGATTGGGTTCATGTTTCTGGTCTGCTATGCAGTGCTTATTGGTTTCTGTTTGTTGCGGGTGCCAGGCCTGCCCGATTTAGTTTTGGAAATATTTTTTTTGTGCTTGGTTGTCTACTTCTCTGGTAGCAAGTTTTTTTGGTGTTTGGTTTCGAAAAATTAAAGGCTTCAAAGAAGAACGGTCGAAAACGGACTTTTCATTGTAATGCTTGTCTATGTACTTATATTTACGGTGAATAACGTGAAAGGAAGGAGTGAGGATCGGAGTGATGCAGATATTGTACAAAACACAGTGCTTTTAAAAAATGAGCCAATGGGTCCACCATTATAAAGATGCTTGCAATTGACTAAACCGTCCTCAAGTTTTCTTTTTCATGACCTTGTTTGTGTCGAATGGATTGCTTGTCATCCTGAAGTTATACGTAATGACGCTAATGAGGCAGATGAAAAACAATGAACTGCTCGGTTTATCTTTTGGAACAACCGTAGCTTTGTTCAATAAGCTGTTGTTGGATGGTTTGGTCAGCTGTTTCACTGATATGACATAATACGAAGAGGCTGAAAGTTAATTGCAATCTGCTCTATGGGAGGATTTAGAGTTAAGAGGATTTTTGCCACTTAAAGCATGACAAACCTTTTTTAGATTTTCAAGCAAGCATCTTAACAGCAAGAAAGCTTAAGTAGCGCTGTAAACAGGACTTTAGCAGTAGGTAAAGTTATTGCAAATAAGATAACCATTGACCATAAAAAGTTTAGATATGATACGAATTCGAAGAGTTTTTTATTGGTGTCCGAGACTAAAAAAGACAGAATTGCCGGCATATCAAACGGGGGTGTTGAAGAAGGTGATGCGACCGCAACTATGATAGTAACCCCACCAAAGGTGGAATTACATGTGGATATTGAAGATGATGAAGTGATTGTATTTAGACGGAATGTGAATTACATGTGGATTTCCATCGACTTGGTAGTTCTTCAAATCGGTAAATGTTCTTCCAACCGCTATTTCTTCCTACAATAAAAATAATGTCGTAACTTTTATGCACTTTGAGACTGATTATAATATATATACAATATTCTGAGTCAGATCATAATCCGTAACTTACTACAGAAGATGGTGTGTCAATGCTTAGTAACTAAACTCTAATTTTTAACTAAATTCTAGTTCATTCATAGGAATTTCATATTGCGCGACCTTATATTTTTTAGTAGGTTATTGCTGATGACAGAGCCTTTTTTTAGCTCAATCTTCCCACATTACTTGCTAGTGCAGATCCACCTATAGTATTAGTTGGTGCACTACCTTCACCCGCATCTACTTCTGTGGCGTGCTGTCAAATACTAATAAAATAAAATAAAAGTAGAAAGTAATAACCATATCGTATGACATTATGAAAAGTTTAAGGATTTATATATATTCCAAATAAGATAAAACTCACTCCACGAATTTCAGGTTCAGTATAAAAGTTTGTCAAAAAGGAAATTTTATTCTGATGGGCAAAGTATGTATCAAGATTATCTTGCACACTGTCATACATGATTCTATCGGGAAGCGCGAGCTCATTTGATACTGTTGGGGCGAATGGCACTCAGTTTACATGTTCAATAATAAATTTTCATCTTATGATATCTTTTAATGTTAAAAAACAGTATCTGACCATGATTTAGAAATTGAGTACGTAATTATAGCGGTGATTCTGAAGTCAGAAATTATTTAGTACAAACTTGATATCATCTAATTGTCCCATAGTGGTATATATAATTTGTAATAATCTGATTCGTGCAAGAAGTTCCTTGGACGATGGTTAAATTGCAACATTCGGCTCGACAAATATCCATTTCTAATATTTATCTACCATGACCTTGCTACACAGGGGGTGTTTGGCATTTGATATAAATAGTTTTTTCAGATAATCAGAACCACAATGTAATCTATTTTTGGTTACTTCAAGTCATAGCAATCAGAGAATCAGGTATACATTATCAATTTGAAAATTACCTTATAAATGAGGATATCGTCTATGAAACCTGCTTTTCCTATTGATTTTGAGAGTTGTTAATCATGGTCTCTAGTGTAGCTGCGAGCACTTTATCATGGTCATCATCACTGTAGATTAACACAATCTGAGTGGGTCATAGACAGTCATAATGATCGGGATTCCATTAAACCATAAACACAAATGTTTGCTTTTTTATAAAGCAGTTAACCTCTTTCTGAAAGTATTTTTATCATGTTTAGATTGCTCTTCATTTTCACTGTCGCCTCTTGATAGTGCAAGCATGTGATTGTAAGTAAACGGAATTGAGCCAGCCAAACAACCGATGAGTGACTTGCTACTATGCTTAGGGATCGGTGTGTTTATACACATTCTAAATTTTATTGAGGAACGACGTATAAGTACAAATGGTAACAGTACATAAAACTTCCAATCAGCATTTATTTCTTTTAAAATAAAATAGAATGGTTTTCATGGCTTACCGCTCACCAAGGAACTCGCAAGGTCACAATTTGAGTGTATATCATGATATATGAAGTACATGAATTTGAATGATCTAAACAAAATTGATCTGCAACAGCCAACAAATGCTGAATCATCTTTGTTGATGTGCACACTGAGCATAAGCATTGACTGAAAAAGATGGCCAAATATATAAAACTTAATAAAATATTTTGATAATGCGGATGTATGCCTACAAATAACAACACCTGATATAGACTATAAAAGATTCAAATTACCTAATATTTACACGACAAAAAGTTTTTCTACCTTTTGGCTTTGGTGATTGCTTCGATAATAGACCCGTTGAATGCAAGAGAAGATATAAATTGTTCCATCTGTAAAAATTAAAAACCATTACAACTTTTTCCGAGCGAGATATGCAATACATCCAAGCCAGAAGCAATGATGGTTCTCTTAGCGAGCAGAATTAGTTTCTTAAGTTTACTCGAATCATGGTAGTTTATAGATAAAAAAAGTCAATATGTTAATTTTTGAGCACGAACCAGAACCATTCAATAAAAAGTTGGGGATAAAATAAATGCAAGTGGCGCTTATTTTTATAGTTCACAAGCTATATTTAATGTAAGTAAATATTCAGATCACTCATTCCATCCATATCAAGAAACAAAATCACCTTTACCTCATCGAAAAGTTTAACTGGTGAACCTCCTCGGCGACATTAAGGCGGAGATCTATCTATGAAGCTGTTTCATTAACATAAGAGACGTCACAGAACGAAAAGAAATAGATAAAAAGGAAAAGAAATAGCCTCAGATGAGGTTTCTGAAAATGGCCTAGTTTGACTTCATGCCCTGTTGTTTCTTTTGTTACATCGTGAAAAGCATCTAATATTTTTCCTTTCAGGTATTCATATGTTGTAAGCTGCGTAGGCAGCTACATTTGTTTTGCATAGCATCATTGTAGTAAATTCATAGATTACTACAACTCATTAAACATTCAGTTGAAGCTTATTAAGGCTAAATCATATACATGACTGAGACTCAATTAACCATGTTCTCTACTTTTTAAATGAGTATATAAAGCACCAAAAGAACCAAAACTTCACCGGAGTCATACCCTACATCAACTATTGACCCAACTGAGCCAGTTTGTGTGTTGACTACTTTATAGACCAGACAAACACTTGTTGTAGACCAGAATATGCTATAAGCGGAAGACTTACAATTTAGAATATCAATTTAATACCTTCGAAAAATCAGACAATATGATGACAAAAAGTAAAAGGTGCCGAGAATAATATTATCATTCCAATGTTGCAGTAACCACATATATGACACATAGTAAATATTTATTATATTCTTAAAAAAATTATTCACCTTATCTTCATTCCAATCTTTTGTGAGTCCTGTCAAATGTACGTGATTGACCTAGAACATTATAAGACACACATAAGTCATATTAGGATCGAAACATGAAATTCTATAAAATTTCAGCGATTGTCATTAGAATTTTAACATATAGCTGATCAATTTAAACTATTACCCAAGTCAGGTCTTCATCAGTTGAAAGTTTAGTTGATTGTTCAAAAGAAACCTTAGCACTCACCACACCCAAAAACTACATTTTGATTTTTCACGTAAAAACGCTTTCTACTAAAAAGGGGGTATTTGGTTATTGCTGCACCATCAGCCAAACACCCATGATCCAGCAGCGGACCTTGTTCTCTAAGCTAAAACTAATCACACCTCAAACTCTAAGCCAATACAGTCGCTCTTCTCCAAAACCGAACCCAAATCTAAGTATTCAAACTAATTCAAAATCAGATCATCGCAATCACCTACAAAAACCTCAAATAAAACCTAATCAAAATAAAACCTCAAATAAAACATAAAACCTAAATCTCCTCATAGAGAATTAATCCTTGTATCTTCAACATCAAAATCACATCATTCCAACCACCTACAAAAACCTCAGATAAAACCTAAAACTAATCACAATAAAACCTCAAATAAAACCTAAGACCTAAATCAAAACGTATATAATATAATTAAATTATCGATATACAAACGAATGAATGTTATACGAATGAATGAATTGGGAAGATGCGAATAAATAAGGATCAAGAATAAATGTTTACGGATGAATGAATTAGAAAGATGCGAATGAATGGGCTGTGAAAATATAGGAGATATTAGTAATACCAAATATATCTCTAAAAAGTTAAACGCATTTTTTATATATTGATTTTCAAAATATAATCAACAGAATTGTCTTAGTCCGATGGTTATGATGTTATCACAATATTAGGATTAGGAAGGATGGTTATATGTTCGAACCTCACAAATAGCTAGTTTTTATATGAGTCCGATTTTTCCTACAAATACTATACAGAATTTTAAAAATAAAATAAATTAAAAAATAGCGCTGACATGGATTTAATGAATGCTTATGTGGCATTTCCCTCCTGTTATATATAATGTAAAGATATATATATAGGGTGGGGATACAATAGAAAGGCCCTTAAAATAAAAAGTCTAGGAAGCAATCTCAGCCCTTGGATTAAACTTTAATACAAAAAAAGCGGAGTGGCAGTATTGTAATTAACTAGAACTTTAGGGGCAAATCGGTATATTAATACCTGCGTCTCTCACTTTACGGTTAATAAACCGCCACATCATAGTACTCTTTTTTTAACGTTATTTCTTTTATTCTTCCCTAAAATTACACACACAAAAACACACAGTACAAAACCCTAATCTATTAGCCGCTGTAAATCGATCGAATCCAGAAAATTATTTATTAAATCGATTAAAAATAATTAAATCATCGAATCGATCTATTCAAATTTCACACACTAATTCTGTCAAATGAACATCGCATCAAAACGATGAGGAAGACGAATCCAGAACGGTTTAACATCCATGTAAGTTGATCTACAAACCCTAAAAACGTTATCGCATAATTTTGTTAATCTTATTTTAGAACAATGGTGTTCTGTTTCTATAGTGAAATTAGAAAAAAAGGTATTAGAATTATTAAGGCAGTAGGTAATTTAAACCGTATTTTTTGGACAATAAAGTCAATTAGGATCCATAAATTATGTATTAAAAGGATGGCGCGGCTGGTATAAGGCATCGATATTGTTGGTTATGTTTGTTGCAAATAAAGTTTGATTTGTAGTGTGTTTTACTTATTGGAAATTGTATATGTGTATGTTTGCATCCTTGATGTAGTTAGTGTAATAAAATGATGCAGTGGGTACTTGTTTGTGGCATATACGGTAGGATGAGTTTTAGTCAGGTGTGTATTATTTATCATAAAGCTATATATTTGTATGTTTGCATGCATGATGTAGTTAATGTAATGAAGTGATGTAGTGGGTACTTTTTTGTGGCATATAAGGTTAGACGAGCTTAAGCCTAATGTGTATCAAAAAAGTATACATGTGTATGTTTACATGTTTGATGCAGTTAGTGTAAGGAAGTGATGCAGTGGGTACTTATTTGTGGCATATAACGTTGGATAAATCTAAGTGTGGTGTGTAATATTTATCAAAAGTGTTTATGTAGATGTTTACATACTTGATGCAGTTAGTGTAACGAAATGATGTAGTGGGTACTTGTTTGTTGCATATAAGGTTGGATGAGTTTTAGTGTAGTGTGTATCATTTATCCAAAAAGTATATATGTATATATTTGTATGCTTGATGCAGTTAGTGTAATGATATGATGCAGTAGGTACATGTTAGTTATATCTAAGGTTAGATGAGTTTAGGAAAGTGATGCAATAACTTCTATTTCGTGGCATATATGTCTAATTTAGGTTACCCGCCCTATGTGACCTTCAGGTGTTTAAATGTGTAGGTGCGTGTATTTATCCTTGATGCAGTTGTTGTAATTAAGTAATACAGTAAGGTTAGATTAGGTTACACACAATGTGTTTTAGGTGCCGAAATTTTTGTGTGTGTGGTTTACGTGTTTGATGCAGCTCTTGTAATGAAGTAATTCAGCAAGTACATCTTTGTGTCATATAAGACTAGATTAGGTTACCCTAAGTGACCTTAGGTGTTAAAATGTGTAGTTGTGTGTATTTTGTGTTTGATGTAGTTGTTGTAATTAAGTAATGCAATAAGTACTTGTTTATGGAGCATTAGGCTTGATTAGGTTGCACTTAGCGTGTTTTAGGTGTCGAAACGTGTTTCTATATGTGTATTTTTGTGCTTTGATGCAGTTGTTGTAATGAAATAATGCAGTAGGTACTTGTTTGTGGAATATAAGGCTAGGTTAAGTTGCACTCGGTGTGTTTTAGGTAACTAAATGTGTTTGTGTGCTTGATGCAGTTGTTATAATGAAGTACTGCATTAATGTAGTTTGTACTTGTTTGCGAAATATAAGGTTATATTAGATTATACGTAATGTGTTTTAGGTGGAAAAATGTTTGAGTGTGGTTTATGTGTTTGATGCGGCTTTTGTGATGAAGCTTTTGTGATGAAGTAATGTAGTAGCAATGTTTAAGGTGCCAAAAAATATTGTGTGTGTATTCCAATGCTTGATACAGCTGTTGTAATGAAATAATGCATTGGGAATTTGTATGTGGCATGGTTAAATTAGGTGACTCAAATTTTGTTTCAGTTGTCCAAAAAAAATTAAGTGTATATTTTTGGGCTTGATGCAAATGCTGTAATGAAGTAATATAGTGGGTACTTGCCTATGGCATATAAGGTTAGACCAGTTTATGCGTAATGAAAATTGGTTGTGTGTGTATTTTCATGCTATTGATGTAGTTGGTTTTCTGAATTAATACAGTAGTACTCTTTAGCTTAGTTATTAGATCACCAAATTTTACGAACTAATGCAGTTGATTTTATGAATTGATGCAGTAGGTACTCTGTAGCTTTGTTTTGAAAATATGTTTGTTTGACATCGATGCAATTGGTTTTATTAAGTAATGCAATAGTCACATGTCTCTAGCATATGATTTTATGTTAGTTTACATGCACAACTTATTGGTTGTCAAAAATTATGTTATTGATGCAGTTGGTTTCACAAAGTGATGTAATAGGAAGCCTTGCAGAAATTGAATGGTTTTCAATTTCGTATTTAGGCAGAGCATGAAGCCTTGAAAAAAGTTGAAAGCTTTGCAAATTGTAAGTGTTTCTTATGTTAACTTTTAACTAGTAACCCATTAAGAATATAGTATGTTTTATACAACTACTACATGTTTATGAAGGGATATTAAGAATTATGTGCATGGGTATTAATAACCACATTCGTGTTTACAGGTTAATACGAGTCTTTAGGATAACCATGTGGCTAGTGTGACGAAAAGGCTAGATATGTTGTAGAAGGTATACCTTTTCTTATGTGTTTGTAAATATTTTGTATAAGGGTATTAAAAGTTTTTAATATTTATTTTTAATGGTTAATACATATCAGGAGAATATAAACTTGATGGGGAGAGTTGAGGTGGTTGAAACAAGAACTTGAAGCTGAGAAATTGAAGCGCAACATGAAAAACGTTTAGTGATGCTGGTTTTTGAAGCCTCATTGTTGGAACATTAGCAAGGGTCGCAACAAGGGCGTTTGACTGCTGCATCAATGGCGTTTGGCGGGTGCAGCAATGACGTTTGGCTACAATGGTCATAATAATGTTAGAATTATTAGAATTTTTTTATTGTTGGTGTAGAAGTAATAATTATTTGTGGTGTATAATAGGTGAGAATAAGTTTGCCTTCTTTTATTGCTCAGAAATTTAGAAATGTATAGAGAAACTTTTGTACAAATAGTTACTTGAAACACTTAGTAACTTACCATCATGTGCTCGTTTTTCGTATTAAATGTATCATGTTATTTATTATTATATTTCTACAGTATTATGTGATTCTTTTAAACTGGTACAATGTTGGTAAATTTTGTAAAAACCAACAAGTTAGAGACTTTAAAGGGTAAACTTTCTGTAATTTGACGAATTTACTTGATTTTGGTTGAACAAGCATGCCCTAGCTGCAACTAAGCTAGTAAGGATATCCATTTAACAACACATATCGTTCTTCAACTAGTATACGTTACTAACTGCATCACTGTCATAAATTCACTGCATCATAATTTGGAAAGTATATTGCATTTCGTGTGAATAGTAGACTTCCAGATATCTTTATGGTGGTTTGTAATTGTCAAGTGTCAACTACATCAAAGGGGTGTTTCATTATGATGTACTGTTGCAGCAAGGGGTGTTTGGTTGCTGCAGCAAGGAGTGTTTAATCGTTGCAGCAAAGGTTGTTTGGTTTCTGCAACAAAGGACATATAGTGTCAACTGCATCAACGTTTTTTGTAACTGTCAAGTTTCAACTGCATCAAAGGGGTGTTTCATTATGATGTACTGCTATAGAGAGGGTTGGTTGTTGCAGCAAGGGGTGTTTAATTGTTGGAGCAAAGGTTGTTTGGTTTCTGTAACAAGGGACATATAGTGTTAATCTTCGGAAAACAATCTATGAAGCAATCATGAATTGCCTTGATTATGAGGAAGTGGGCCATAAGCTCCTGAAACTTAAACTAAATCCAAAAAATAGGTATCATCAATTTTCAAACAATAAAAAAATTCTAGTAATTTCAAAAAATTGTACATCTCAATTTAAAAGCGACTGCATCACAATGTATTTGTTAATGCATTACAGTTAAAAAAGTTAGGACATGTTAGTTAAAAAAAGTTGCTGAAGTATAACAACAGGAAGGCAACTATGCGGCTAACATGAAGCCATTATTGTGATGTAAAATCATTATTCTTCATCATAGTCATCTTCATCCTCATCGAACCAACAAAATACACACTTTTTTCAACCTCACTAGGTGCTTCTGACTACGAGACACCATGAGCTGCTATTCTTTGTTGTGTTTCTTGTGGCGGTGATGGTAGTTGCAGCGAAGCAACACCACGAACTGTGGTGGAAAAAACTTTTTCGGTACTATCATCAACTCCAGCGTTCAGATCAAAGTCTCGCCACGGATGCACCATCAACTTTCTCATCATTCCTTAGCTCCTGAATTTTAACCACACCATATGGTTTAGGCTGTACAACCGAAGCAAATGATATGCCTCGTGTAGATCCTTGCTGTTGACCCGAGCTATTCCTATGAACCTCTCTCCTTATATTATATGTATTCCCACTGGTATCTACATGAACCGAATCAGTGGCGCCACTCACACTAGTCGATCCTATGCTAGTTTATACCACACCAACAAGATAATGAGGCACCACAGTCCTCGTACCATAAACAATACATGCATCGATATGATTACCTGAATTACCTAACGAAACCTTAGGCGTGTTTCTTCTAACCCGACAACCTAACTCACCCGATTTGACTAAAATCGATTCGACAACCTCCCGAACCCGAGTTCTTATACGGTAGGGTGGCGCATCACTTTCTCAAAAATCAAAAATAAAGAAATGGGGCATGATTTTTGTCAAGTTTTAGAGGTTCAATTTCGCGAGATGGGACATAAGTTTCATCAAGATTCTGATCTTTAACTTCATGATAGGGCCCTGTGTTTCAGTTTTCATAACATGTAATTCATGCAATTAATTGAAAAAAAAATACACATAATTATCCATAGGAAGTTCTCATATACACAAACAGATTTAGAAAATCATAACCATTGTCTAGACCATTATCTACTTGTATCTTCTTAAAATTTTCCTTCTCATATTCAGCAAAGAACTCTTTCGTCATTGAACACCACACTCAGCACACTTGACGCTGCAAGCTCGCTGCAAGCACGCTGCCAGCACGTTGCCAACACGCTACCAACACCCTACAAGCACGCTGCACGCTCGCTGCATGCACGCTGCACACTCGCTGCAAGCAAGCTCGCTCCACGCTCGCTGCACGCTCGCTGCAAGGTCGATACACGCTCGCGGCACGCTCGCGGCACGCTCGCTACAAGCAAGCTCCCTGCACGCTTGCTGCAAGCTCGATGCACGCTCGCTGCAAGCTCGTTGCATGCTCGCTGCACGCTCGCTGCACGCACGCTGCACGCTCGCTGCACGCACGCTGCACGCTCGATGCAAGTATGCTGTAAGCACGCGGAAAGCTTACTATAAGCACTCTACAAGCCCAAGTTTAATGTTATCGACTTACAAAACATGTTACTAATTTGTATTACCAAATTTACCTTAAATCTTTTACTATTTAACCACGGATAGCTATTGTTATCAATACTTATTCACCAGGCTAGTAGTTAGTCGTAGCATGTAATTCATTAAAAAATCACCAACGATCCAACCACTAATATATTAAGTCGTTGTTAACTGAGCCATTGTAATGAATCACAAACTCGACAACTCGCTAACTATCGGAAACACGTATTTCACCACAAAATCAGTAATACAAAGTCCTATTGAGGCATTTTATCAAACACCTTGTTAACACCTTTCCTAAAAACATTTTGTATCAATTATCCTACATTTAGTTCTCGACATGTAAGGAAACAAGATGCAATATGCTATATTTAGATCAACAAAAAAACACTAACAATCAACAAAAACTTATTCGAATTAAAATAAATTAAATTAACAAAAATTATAATAAACAAAATGCTAAGATCTTGCTTTAATGATGAACAATAATTATTAGTTGATGGTGATTATTTATTGAGGATGAAAACTCAATCAACATATGAAAAATCATTTTAATCAGTTGCTTGGTGGAAAAGATGAAGAAAACGATCGTGAGTACTATGTAAGAATGGTGGTGATGGTGGTGGTAAGAGAATGATGGTGGTAAGAGAAGAGGTTTGATAGGGTATGATGGAATGAGAGAGAAGAAGAGAGACGATGAAGTGTCTGACAGAAAAAAAGCGTATATATATCCCTAGGAGTAAATGACAAAAATACCCTCGTTGGTATAAAAAAAAGGGAGGTTGGGAATGGGACAGGTGTCAACACGAGAGAGCTTCCTAGGCTTTTTATTTTAAGTGGCTTCTCATTTTACCCCACCTCTCTCTCTCTCTCTCTCTCTCTCTCTCTATATATATATATATATATATATATATATATATATATATATATATATATATATATATATATATATTATATATAACAGGAGGGAAATGCCACGTCACCCGCCGACTAATCATGTTGCTAATCCATGTCAGCACAATGCATAAATTTCCGAAATATTTTTAAAAAATCTGTCCATAAGCAGGCTAGAACTCGGGTCTGGAAGACCACAAATAATTGCTTCAACCAGTGGAGCAAGAGATTACTTGTGATTCAAAGTTGATACCAAACAAATATATTCTTCAGTAAATAGTACGACATAAAAAAAAGAATAAAAATGCAATATCCTAGTAGAAAAACATTACTTCCCCATATACTGATTAACTGATTCGGTAAGGTCATTCAGGCTCACAAATCCCCTGAACCCTAAAAAATTAATCACTTCCAAAAACTCACACAAAAAATTCTAAATCGAATCCCTAAAACCTAAAATCATCTTTTGAATCATCAATCATTGAGTATTTTAATTAATTATGTTGATTTATGTGTTGATTATCAAACCTGCTGATAATGCATGTGTGATGGTGATTAGTAAAGGCGACTGCATATGTGTTGTTTATGTTGTATCCTTATACATTGTAAACTAATGTCGCTACTTTTTGTGTTTTATGTGTAGTGCATTGTAAATTGAGTGAGGTGTTTCTCTATCAGTATATGCAAAAAATGATGGATCTGATTACCCCAATTATTTAAAGTACTATAATAATAGCTCGAGATACTTCTATCATTGGTTCTAAACTCATAAAACTTTAAATCATATCCCTGGAAATCGATATCAGATATCACTGAAAAAGCTAAGGTATTGTTAATCGATTTTCCTTTTTATTAATTCTATTATTATTAATCAATCTTTGAATTATCTTTTGGTATTATAATTATCAGGATATTTGGGTACATATTTTTCATTAGCAATTTTTATCCCTTTTGATTGCTTCCGTATAATAGGAGCATGCTGTATAATAGGAGCATGCTATTGATTAGATATGATGAAAAAACTTTACACAGTTGCTATTGGTTTGATATCATTTAATTCTTGCATGACAGTGAAGAGGATTTTTCTTTATATATTGAATTCCTATGGTATACAGGTGATCGTAATAGAGTAGTTGCGAGCACCTTATTCTTGGTCCTACCATCGAACTTTCAAATAAGGGTTTTAAAAGTTGCTGGCCCCCCATGACTCTATGGGGTGTTCAAAAGTTCCCACAACATGCCTCTAAACCTACATCAGGCCCTAAAATTAGTCAACCTCTGTTATCCATGACTTAGAGCATTGAAGTTGTGGAGATGTCCAAACATGTTAGCTGCGGTCTAATGGCCTGACATCATAGGTATAATAAACTCAAAAGCTGTAAATACTATCTCCATTTTTGTTCTTGCATATTCTTGCATAAATAACGATTTTCTATTGTGTGACAACGGAGGAAAATAATACACCTATGAACATGAATGATATATATTCGTACATGAGAAGATTCCCCTTATGTTATTTATATGACAGATGTGTAGTGGCAGAAACATGCTCAGAACTGGCGCAAAAATACAAACAAGCTGACCCTTGTCAGACACCTTGAAATATTGAGCATTGTAGGCAAAAGACACGTTCGTTGATGCCATCCTTGACAAACCCACAGTCATTAAAGGACCAAGCAGCAGTGAAAAGCACATCCCAGGTACTAATTATTACTATAATACCAACTCTAAACCACATTCATTGTTTCAACCCATCTCCTGATTCTATAAATAATAATATATGTTGTTCATAAGCCTAAAATCTAGCCCAGTTGCTGGTAGAAAAACTAGACAGAAACTCTAATTATAAAGAAGAACGAAACATGTGTACAAATAAATCCCTTTTCCCAATCTCAGGCGAGGGTGAAATCAATTTGGATTTAATAAAAAGAAATATTATGATTCTCTTTTCTGTGTTTGTGTTATATAGGGGCCAAGAGATGCTGAAAGGGTGACAAGCTTAGATATTCAAGACATCTAGATGTCAAAAGCATCACGTACACTTGATAAAATCTTTAGGCGGCATGTTGGATCATATATCTCATGCCGAATTTTTGTTATTCGACCTATATTATATGTATGCTTCTTCATCTACATCATGATGTTTTGACCTGAAGCCATTGCGCAGCCTGCATATTTTGCCATCTGTAACTTTTTGCTATTAAGCTATGTCAAAGAAGATAAACTTATGCAAGCTCAAGGTCATTGAAACAAACACCCCAAAAATTAAAGACCCACTGAACCAAAACAACCCAAAAAATGCATACCTGCTGAACCGAAACACCAAAAAAAAATGTAGACCCGCTGAACAAAAATAATTAATCTGCAACATGTTAGCTGTAACCTGAATCATTTGCATTACAGTTTTGTAGGGACAAAATGTGATGGAAATGGAAAATCGAGCAGAAGGCGACAACAGGTGCTGGCAATGTAGGTGCAGACGTAGAGGTCTGAGACCCGTACTTCTTTTTTTGGTAAAACCCATATAATGAAACGAACCTTTTTTGTTGTCGTAAATGTTACTATGATGATGTGCTGTAAATATTGTCTTATTTTGCATTTGGATTCGTTATGCTTTTGATCTCCGAACAACTTTGTAAAATGGTTCCAGTCACAACAAATACAATACAAGCAGAAAGAGAGTTCACACATGACATGGGAATAAGTAAGCTTGGACAGAGATGGTTTTCATTATCTTCAATACAATAGAGTGATGCAAGTGTTGAGCCCAATAGTAAAGACAAAGATGACATGACACACTTAGGAAGTTCAGAAATTTTTTATCAACGGACTACAAAGATCACCGTTCTCAAGATCAAATGTAAGTCGTAGTAACATGAAGTTTATATCTGGATCTAGTTCTATATAGAAACTGAGTAAAAGATTTGTTTAATGTATTTTGCGTTGATAATAAAAAAAGGTATCCATGCATGCTGAAGATGCTACCCATTTCTTGGATGTTATTGGTGCTACCGAGGATAATGAGTGTTATCCTAATTTGGTCATGTATTTGTCGATAGTTTGGCAGAAGAGCAAAGAGCCAATAGTGGACAATGAGCTTATTTATCCGTATGCAAAGATTGACACTAAGTAAAATTGAGGAGTTCGTTCTCATGGAAAACGTAGATAACCTTCATAATGTTAGCAATCATTTGTTCCATGAATCATTGTATGAAGATGCAAAGGTAACGGATTGGAAGAACATGCACGTTGTGATTATAAAAATATTTGATACAGATGGGAACCGGGTCATCCTGATTGAAGAGCTAGCTTCTGTAAGTTGCTAAAAGGATTGGTAAAGATAGCTGCCAGTGCAGATATACCTATGTTGGTCTGTGGTGACTTTCTTTCAGTTCTAGGAAGGTGGGTTATGTACTTTTCAGTATATATATAAATCTCAGGCTGAGGGTTACAAATTAAGAATTTGTTAAAAGTATTTGACTTAAATACCTGTATTTTCCAGGCTTAATTTAAGCGTGCATGGGTTAAGCCTTATATCGATTCTACAAGACTCCTAAAAGAGATGTCTCAGGCCAAGTAAGTCTCAAATCCTACTGATTAGTCTGTTGGTCATTTTTCTTAACTTCTTTGCTGTGAGACTAGAAATGGTAAACTGAAGTGAAAGAGAACAGATTGATACATATGTTTACATATAATAATGAACATACAGTTATATGTTTGAATCTTAACAACTGGAATCACCGTATAAATAATAGGACCAAGATGTCTTTAAGTTTTATATTTTATGCATGTAAGCGCATACTCCTCTTTTGTTATAATTGGTGTTGGTCTCAGTAAGTATGCCAACTTTTTCTTAATGGTTTATTTTTACAACATCATTAGGATTAAAGGTGTCAAAAAGTCGACCCGGACCCGAATAAGCCTATTCGGGTCGGGTCACTTGGGTCCAAAAACATATTCGGGTCAATTCGGGTTGACCCGTATTGACTCAAGTTATATTTAAGCTCGGGTTCGGGTATATATTTTTTAGCCTTGACCCGAATTCACCCGACCCGATGATAGGTGTGAAAACACCCATCTTTTCTACCACTTAATTACACTAAAACGGGACCTAAACGTATATTTTATGTCGTAAATGGCGGAATTATGCGTGGTTTGTGTTTTTATTGTGTTTCAGGGTCGAGAAGATGAAAAGTGGATAAAACACGGCTTTCACGGGCTTTTATTGAAGAAAAAGACAAAAGACGAAGTCGAAAGATCAAAAGTGGAAAAAGAACAGAAGTCCAAGACCAATTCTGAAGATTTATCGAAGAAAAAGTCCAAAGACGAAAGTTTAATAAAGTCAAAGAACTCAGGTCTAATTTATGAAGAAAACTACAAGACGAGTTCATAGAAATCCCGAGACGAAGTCTTAAAAGTCGAAGAATTTAAGAAGACTGAAAGACCGAGGACCAAGAAAGAAAGAAAGAGGAAGCCACCAACCACTCCCCTCTCCTATAAATACCACCCTCACTTGTTGTGAGAGGGGTGGTTAGTTTTAGGATTAGATTAGGAGTAGGTAGTTTCTCTCTCTAGAATTATGCTTTCTCTCTCTAGATTAATTTGTGTTAAAGCTTTTGTTATTGAATCCATGCTTTTTAAGTAAGCTTTTAATTCATCATCTTCTTCCTTTCTAGTTTGATTTGTTCTTATTCATCATTGTTCATGTTCTTGAGTTTTCATGATTTTGATCAAGTGGGTTTTGATTAATTTGGTTATGTTTGTTAGTTTTGATGATTTGTTGATTGATTATTGTTTGTTGATGCTTATTGGTTGTTTTTGTTTAATCTTTTGTTTGAATCTGATTAATTTAAGGATCGACTGTGGTTACTGTACATCCCCTGTTCTTCGGTTTGGTTGTTACTGTATTCCATCATTCCCAGGAAACCTTCATCCGGAAGTCTAGAAGTTCCGAATGAAGCAACCTTCATTCGGAAGTCTAGAAGTTCCGAATGAAGGAACCTTCATCCGGAAGTCTAGAAGTTCCGAATGAAGGAACCTTCATCCGGAAGTCTAGAAGTTCCGAATGAAGGAACCTTCATCCGGAAGTCTAGAAGTTCCGAATGAAGGAACCTTTATCCGGAAGTCTAGAAGTTCCGAATGAAGGAACCTTCATCCGGAAGTCTAGAAGTTCCGAATGAAGGTCTGTCAGTCTTCTTTCTGTTTTTAATTTTAAGTTTTCTTCTTTTAATTTCAAGTTTGATTCTTCCCGCCTTTTTATTTATTTGAATTTTTATTCACTTTTCTTTTAGTTTAAGTTTTTTATCTGCATCATTAACTTTTTGTTAAGTTTTCATTTTACGTCCTTTCATTCCTCGTCATTTACTTTTAAAGTTTTAAATATCGCACCGTTTACGTTTTAACTTGTTTTAATTTCTCGTCATTGATTATTAAGTCTTGCTCATTTATTTTCCAAAACCAAAAATATTTGTTTCACCAAGAACAACTAATCTCACACAATTAACCGGAAATCAATTCGAAGAGATACCGAGAACGAACTTTCAACTAGTAAAAATTCTGTTATTAAAATGGCGCCGCTGCCGGCTCTTTTCGTGAAGATCGAAGGTTTTTTGTGAGTGACGCGTTGGATTTTGGGATCCGTTCACTTGTGAACGTTATTTTTCATGTCCAAAAATTTTCAAAAATCCAAAAACATTTGAGAAATCATAAAAAGCATTTCTTTTTCAAAGTTTTGCACCAAAAATATTCTTCTTGCTTATCTATCTTTCTTTATGGATTTTTATGTCCATTGCGTCCGGTGTGGGAAACAATTATCTGGGACCAACTCTTGTCAATGGTGTACATGTGAGCGGTGCGGAAACGATATCGACTACACACAATTCGGATTTTTTCCCTTGTGCAACTCGACTAATTCCCTCTTTTTGAACCCACCCCCTGTTCCCCCGTGCATCTATTGTGGAAGCGATTCTCATTGGCATGTTTCGTGCCCGGTTCGATACCCGTATGGTCACGGGCAAGAACCGGGGTACAATTATGACAATGATAATAGCTATCCACAAGATGCACTTGATTTTTCTCCATACCCGGTTTGCAACAACTGTGGGGGTCCTCACGATACCTACTATTGTCAACCGATGAACAACTATGAGCCACAACCGTGCTATAATTCCGGTTTTCACAATCTTGAGCCCCCACCGCACTCACTCGATCATCAGCCTCGTCACGGGATGAGTTACCAAGAACCAATTGTCGATCTTGCTACAGCTTTTCAAGCGCAATCAAAAGAGCTTTTACACACGCTGCGAACTTGTATGGAGTCATTTTTACAGCAGCAAGATCAGATGAGTACCCATATCCCTGAGCATATTATTGGCCCTATAAATAATGCGGAGAGTGATGACGATATTGAGGTTATTTTCGACGAGGAGGAATTTCTAAAGCAAAATACTTCACTCCTTAGTGATGATGGTTTTCACATTCCTGAGATCGATGAGTTTCTTGCTATTTATACACCCATGGAATACATATCCGGGTATTCTGATGTGGAAGGAGATATACTTTTTCTAGAGGATTTATTACACGATGACACTACACCTTCTATCCCAGAGGTGGAAAGATGTGAATCTACTGAAAAAGGGACGCAGGTGCAAGGTAATTGTTCTCATACTTCTCATATTATATTGCCACCTCATCCTCCCACGTGCACACCCAAGCGGGTGATGTATCACTTTTACTCTACTCGTTTTATACCAAGAAATGAGGATGAGTGCTTTGACCCGGGAGGTGACATTGATTATGCTATGATTGCTACCATCACGGCTTTGCCGTTTGCTCAACTTCCATTGTCTTTGGGGGAGGACAATGTGCTCACTATACCCAACCCACCACCCGTGGATCTTGAATTCACATACTATACGTATGTTGAAAGGACCTTTCTCCCATTCAAGCCTTATCCCCCCGCCTCTCCTTTGTTGATGTCCTCCGGGAACGAGGACAAGGTCTTTGATCCCGGTATCACATTCGAGGCTTCCCCATGGACCATTTAATTCGGGGACGAGTCAGGCTCGTGACTCAGTCAACAAAAACAAGCGCTTTTTGGGAGGCAACCCAATTATCTATCTATTTTCATCATAAGTGTAGGGGGAGCCCCGTTGGTGTTTCTTGTTCTCTTTCTTATCATATGCAGGGATTAGAGGTTCAAAGACACACTCTTGATAACTTTTGGCGACCGTGACTCCGTGTTCCCTTCTTCCCGGTTCTATCCTAAACTCTTTTCGATTCACTATTTTATATTCTAAATATTAAAATAGGAATCTCTTTAGTTGTCTCTTCCTTAGCGAGATTTAAACAACGTGCACAATGTCCTAAGTGTAGGGGAGTTTACTACCACATGCTTAAACATTAAGGACAATGTTTATCTTAAGTGTAGGGGGGACTTCTATCGACGTTAAGTGGTCTTTTCCTTGTATTTGCCCTCATTTTAACCGAAAAATCAATTTTTCGACATTTTTCAAAATTTTTAATCTATTTTGTCCTAGTTGTAGTTCCCTTTATTTTTGCTAATTTTATCTTATTTTAATAAAATGGTTTTAACAAGTTTAGATATCTTAGATGTATTAGGCCCGTTCTGAATATTTTGACTCAACCCGAGTTTACTCATCCAAGTTCACTCTAGCAAGTATCCTTAACCATGTAGACCTTAATTGGTTTATTAGGCTAAGCATCCACGAGTCTCATTCCTTGAGATTTTAAATTGTGGAGAACGAGAAATGATAGAGTTGGTTACAAGTTTGGTATTCTCTCATTAACTTATGTGAGTTAATTATGATCTTTTTCTCCCATCACTTGCTAATAAATTATCTACAATAAGTAAGGTCGTACGATTTGAAAAGTTACTTAGCTTCTAGCCCAAGATCGTTTAAAAGTTGCTCGGTAATGATAAGAGTTCATAGCCAAGGCATAACTTATGAAGCGGGGCGCGAAGATTGGCGAGTCCGAAAAGGCCCTAACAAGGCATGAGGATTCAATTTTATTGCTGAAGATCCAAAGTGATGTGAAAAGCATTATTCCCAAAGTCAATATGAAGGATAAAGACTCACGACGAAAAGCAATCAACTCCCATAAAGATCATGGAGAAGTCTATCCGAAAAGACCCTAACAAGGTATGAGGATAAATAGATCCAAGTCCGAAAAGGAGGCGGATCGTTGTATCTCAAAATCCCTAATAGAGATTGAAGAAATAATCATGAAGTCGTGGTCAACAAAGTTGGAGTACCTCTCAAAAGTCTCCAAGCGAAGAAACTCTATGAACAATGAGAAGACCATTATCTCAAGCACGTCTCTCAAGATATGAAGTATGAAGTGCATGCCAAATATCGGCCTAAGAAAGGTCTCAAATCGTGAACCAAGTTATGCCAAGATATGAACTTTTTGATATCCCGAGAAGCAGTTTTAAGAGATTTTGTCCTTTAGCTAGCTATTGATCAAATCGTCCTACTTTGCTTTCAGCTTAAATAAATTATCAAAATAAGTCAACAATGCATCCTTGTGATCATTCAAGACATCAATAAAATATAAGAGATACCCATAGGAATAAGGGAGTTTAAGTGATTAATTGAACCGCATGAGTAAATGTTTGTTATGCTAACTTGTACTAACAATAATCTTGTTTTTAAGCTTGGCATGGGGAACGTGAAACTTGAGGGTGATAAACATTCATGACACACAAGCCCTAATGTAAGTCTTAGATTTCTTTACATGTTTCTTCCTTGTTGCATCTTGTTATTTTCTATCTTTTTGATTTTCCTTAGTTGTTTAATAAAGGCCAAGGTAGGTTGATTATGATGGAAAGTGTAAACCTTGCTTTATCACTAAGCATTGCATGAGGGCATTGCAATGGTTAAGTGTAGGGGATTTGATAGGTGTGAAAACACCCATCTCTTCTACCACTTAAGTAAACTAAAACGGGACCTAAACGTATATTTTATGTCGTAAATGGCGGAGTTATGCGTGGTTTGTGTTTTTATTGTGTTTCAGGGTCGAGAAGATGAAAAGTGGAGAAAACACGGCTTTCACGGGCTTTTATTGAAGAAAAAGACAAAAGACGAAGTCGAAAGATCAAAAGTGGAAAAAGAACGGAAGTCCAAGACCAATTCTGAAGATTTATCGAAGAAAAAGTCCAAAGACGAAAGTTTAATAAAGTCAAAGAACTCAGGTCTAATTTATTAAGAAAATTACATGACGAGTTCATAGAAATCCCGAGACGAAGTCTTAAAAGTCGAAGAATTTAAGAAGACTGAAAGACCGAGGACCAAGAAAGAAAGAAAGAGGAAGCCACCAACCACTCCCCTCTCCTATAAATACCACCCTCACTTGTTGTGAGAGGGGTGGTTAGTTTTAGGATTAGATTAGGAGTAGGTAGTTTCTCTCTCTAGAATTATGCTTTCTCTCTCTAGATTAATTTGTGTTAAAGCTTTTGTTATTGAATCCATGCTTTTTAATTAAGATTTTAATTCATCATCTTCTTCCTTTCTAGTTTGATTTGTTCTTATTCATCATTGTTCATGTTCTTGAGTTTTCATGATTTTGATCAAGTGGGTTTTGATTAATTTGGTTATGTTTGTTAGTTTTGATGATTTGTTTTGATTGATTATTGTTTGTTGATGCTTATTGGTTGTTTTTGTTTAATCTTTTGTTTGAATCTGATTAATTTAAAGATCGACTGTGGTTACTGTACATCCCCTGTTCTTCGGTTTTGTTGTTACTGTATTCCATCATTCCCAGGAAACCTTCATCCGGAAGTCTAGAAGTTCCGAATGAAGCAACCTTCATTCGGAAGTCTAGAAGTTCCGAATGATGGAACCTTCATCCGGAAGTCTAGAAGTTCCGAATGAAGGAACCTTCATCCGGAAGTCTAGAAGTTCCGAATGAAGGAACCTTCATCCGGAAGTCTAGAAGTTCCGAATGAAGGAACCTTCATCCGGAAGTCTAGAAGTTCCGAATGAAGGAACCTTCATCCGGAAGTCTAGAAGTTCCGAATGAAGGTCTGTCAGTCTTCTTTCTGTTTTTAATTTTAAGTTTTCTTCTTTTAATTTCAAGTTTGATTCTTCCCGCCTTTTTATTTATTTGAATTTTTATTCACTTTTCTTTTAGTTTAAGTTTTTTATCTGCATCATTTACTTTTTGTTAAGTTTTCATTTTACGTCCTTTCATTCCTCGTCATTTACTTTTAAAGTTTTAAATATCGCACCGTTTACGTTTTAACTTGTTTTAATTTCTCGTCATTGATTATTAAGTCTTGCTCATTTATTTTCCAAAACCAAAAATATTTGTTTCACCAAGAACAACTAATCTCACACAATTAACCGGAAATCAATTCAAAGAGATACCGAGAACGAACTTTCAACTAGTAAAAATTCTGTTATTAAAATGGCGCCGCTGCCGGCTCTTTTAATGAAGATCGAAGGTTTTTTGTGAGTGACGCGTTGGATTTTGGGATCCGTTCACTTGTGAACGTTATTTTTCATGTCCAAAAATTTTCAAAATTCCAAAAACATTTGAAAAATCATAAAAAGCATTTCTTTTTCAAAGTTTTGCACCAAAAATATTCTTCTTGCTTATCTATCTTTCTTTATGGATTTTTATGTCCATTGCGTCCGGTGTGGGAAACAATTATCTGGGACCAACTCTTGTCAATGGTGTACATGTGAGCGGTGCGGAAACGATATCGACTACACACAATTCGGATTTTGTCCCTTGTGCAACTCGACTAGTTCCCTCTTTTTGAACCCACCCCCTGTTCCCCCGTGCATCTATTGTGGAAGCGATTCTCATTGGCATGTTTCGTGCCCGGTTCGATACCCGTATGGTCACGGGCAAGAACCGGGGTACAATTATGACAATGATAATAGCTATCCACAAGATGCACTTGATTTTTCTCCATACCCGGTTTGCAACAACTGTGGGGGTCCTCACGATACCTACTATTGTCAACCGATGAACAACTATGAGCCACAACCGTGCTATAATTCCGGTTTTCACAATCTTGAGCCCCCACCGCACTCACTCGATCATCAGCCTCGTCACGGGATGAGTTACCAAGAACCAATTGTCGATCTTGCTACAGCTTTTCAAGCACAATCAAAAGAGCTTTTACACACGCTGCGAACTTGTATGGAGTCATTTTTACAGCAGCAAGATCAGACGAGTACCCATATCCCTGAGCATATTATTGGCCCTATAAATAATGCGGAGAGTGATGACGATATTGAGGTTATTTTCGACGAGGAGGAATTTCTAAAGCAAAATACTTCACTCCTTAGTGATGATGGTTTTCACATTCCTGAGATCGATGAGTTTCTTGCTATTGATACACCCATGGAATACATATCCGGGTATTCTGATGTGGAAGGAGATATACTTTTTCTAGAGGATTTATTACACGATGACACTACACCTTCTATCCCAGAGGTGGAAAGATATGAATCTACTGAAAAAGGGACGCAGGTGCAAGGTAATTGTTCTCATACTTCTCATATTATATTGCCACCTCATCCTCCCACGTGCACACCCAAGCGGGTGATGTATCACTTTTACTCTACTCGTTTTATACCAGGAAATGAGGATGAGTGCTTTGACCCGGGAGGTGACATTGATTATGCTATGATTGCTACCATCACGGCTTTGCCGTTTGCTCAACTTCCATTGTCTTTGGGGGAGGACAATGTGCTCACTATACCCAACCCACCTCCCGTGGATCTTGAATTCACATACTATACGTATGTTGAAAGGACCTTTCTCCCATTCAAGCCTTATCCCCCCGCCTCTCCTTTGTTGATGTCCTCCGGGAACGAGGACAAGGTCTTTGATCCCGGTATCACATTCGAGGCTTCCCCATGGACCATTTAATTCGGGGACGAGTCAGGCTCGTGACTCAGTCAACAAAAACAAGCGCTTTTTGGGAGGCAACCCAATTATCTATCTATTTTCATCATTAGTGTAGGGGGAGCCCTGTTGGTGTTTCTTGTTCTCTTTCTTATCATATGCAGGGATTAGAGCTTCAAAGACACACTCTTGATAACTTTTGGCGACCGTGACTCCGTGTTCCCTTCTTCCCGGTTCTATCCTAAACTCTTTTCGATTCACTATTTTATATTCTAAATATTAAAATAGGAATCTCTTTAGTTGTCTCTTCCTTAGCGAGATTTAAACAACGTGCACAATGTCCTAAGTGTAGGGGAGTTTACTACCACATGCTTAAACATTAAGGACAATGTTTATCTTAAGTGTAGGGGGGACTTCTATCGAAGTTAAGTGGTCTTTTCCTTGTATTTGCCCTCATTTTAACCGAAAAATCAATTTTTCGACATTTTTCAAAATTTTTAATCTATTTTGGCCTAGTTGTAGTTCCCTTTATTTTTGCTAATTTTATCTTATTTTAATAAAATGGTTTTAACAAGTTTAGATATCTTAGATGTATTAGGCCCGTTCTGAATATTTTGACTCAACCCGAGTTTACTCATCCAAGTTCACTCTAGCTAGTATCCTTAACCATGTAGACCTTAATTGGTTTATTAGGCTAAGCATCCACGAGTCTCATTCCTTGAGATTTTAAATTGTGGAGAACGAGAAATGATAGAGTTGGTTACAAGTTTGGTATTTTCTCATTAACTTAGTGAGTTAATTATGATCTTTTTCTCCCATCACTTGCTAATAAATTATCTACAATAAGTAAGGTCGTACGATTTGAAAAGTTACTTAGCTTCTAGCCCAAGATCGTTTAAAAGTTGCTCGGTAATGATAAGAGTTCATAGCCAAGGCATAACTTATGAAGCGGGGCGCGAAGATTGGCGAGTCTGAAAAGGCCCTAACAAGGCATGAGGATTCAATTTTATTGCTGAAGATCCAAAGTGATGTGAAAAGCATTATTCTTAAAGTCAATTTGAAGGATCAAGACTCACGACGAAAAGCAATCAACTCCCATAAAGATCATGGAGAAGTCTATCCGAAAAGACCCTAACAAGGTATGAGGATAAATAGATCCAAGTCCGAAAAGGAGGCGGATCGTTGTATCTCAAAATCCCTAATAGAGATTGAAGAAATAATCATGAAGTCGTGGTCAACAAAGTTGGAGTACCTCTCAAAAGTCTCCAAGCGAAGAAACTCTATGAACAATGAGAAGACCATTATCTCAAGCACGTCTCTCAAGATATGAAGTATGAAGTACATGCCAAATATCGGCCCGAGAAAGGTCTCAAATCGTGAACCGAGTTATGCCAAGATATGAACTTTTTGATATCCCGAGAAGCAGTTTTAAGAGATTTTATCCTTTAGCTAACTATTGATCAAATCGTCCTACTATGCTTTCAGCTTAAATAAATTATCGAAATAAGTCAACAATGCATCCTTGTGATCATTCAAGACATGAATAAAATATAAGAGATACCCATAGGAATAAGGGAGTTTAAGTGATTAATTGAACCGCATGAGTAAATGTTTGTTATGCTAACTTGTACTAACAATAATCTTGTTTTTAAGCTTGGCATGGGGAACGTGAAACTTGAGGGTGATAAACATTCATGACACACAAGCCCTAATGTAAGTCTTAGATTTCTTTACATGTTTCTTCCTTGTTGCATCTTGTTATTTTCTATCTTTTTGATTTTCCTTAGTTGTTTAATAAAGGCCAAGGTAGGTTGATTATGATGGAAAGTGTAAACCTTGCTTTATCACTAAGCATTGCATGAGGGCATTGCAATGGTTAAGTGTAGGGGATTTGATAAGTGTGAAAACACCCATCTCTTCTACCACTTAATTACACTAAAACGGGACCTAAACGTATATTTTATGTCGTAAATGGCGGAATTATGCGTGGTTTGTGTTTTTATTTTTTTTCAGGGTCGAGAAGATGAAAAGTGGAGAAAACACGGCTTTCACGGGCTTTTATTGAAGAAAAAGACAAAAGACGAAGTCGAAAGATCAAAAGTGGAAAAAGAACGGAAGTCCAAGACCAATTCTGAAGATTTATCGAAGAAAAAGTCCAAAGACGAAAGTTTAATAAAGTCAAAGAACTCAGGTCTAATTTATTAAGAAAATTACAAGACGAGTTCATAGAAATCCCGAGACGAAGTCTTAAAAGTCGAAGAATTTAAGAAGACTGAAAGACCGAGGACCAAGAAAGAAAGAAAGAGGAAGCCACCAACCACTCCCCTCTCCTATAAATACCACCCTCTCTTGTTGTGAGAGGGGTGGTTAGTTTTAGGATTAGATTAGGAGTAGGTAGTTTCTCTCTCTAGAATTATGCTTTCTCTCTCTAGATTAATTTGTGTTAAAGCTTTTGTTATTGAATCCATGCTTTTTAATTAAGCTTTTAATTCATCATCTTCTTCCTTTCTAGTTTGATTTGTTCTTATTCATCATTGTTCATGTTCTTGAGCTTTCATGATTTTGATCAAGTGGGTTTTGATTAATTTGGTTATGTTTGTTAGTTTTGATGATTTGTTTTGATTGATTATTGTTTGTTGATGCTTATTGGTTGTTTTTGTTTAATCTTTTGTTTGAATCTGATTAATTTAAGGATCGACTGTGGTTACTGTACATCCCCTGTTCTTCGGTTTGGTTGTTACTGTATTCCATCATTCCCAGGCAACCTTCATCCGGAAGTCTAGAAGTTCCGAATGAAGCAACCTTCATTCGGAAGTCTAGAATTTCCGAATGAAGGAACCTTCATCCGGAAGTCTAGAAGTTCCGAATGAAGGAACCTTCATCCGGAAGTCTAGAAGTTCCGAATGAAGGAACCTTCATCCGGAAGTCTAGAAGTTCCGAATGAAGGAACCTTCATCCGAAAGTCTAGAAGTTCCGAATGAAGGAACCTTCATCCGGAAGTCTAGATGTTCCGAATGAAGGTCTGTCAGTCTTCTTTCTGTTTTTAATTTTAAGTTTTCTTCTTTTAATTTCAAGTTTGATTCTTCCCGCCTTTTTATTTATTTGAATTTTTATTCACTTTTCTTTTAGTTTAAGTTTTTTATCTGCATCATTTACTTTTTGTTAAGTTTTCAATTTACGTCCTTTCATTCCTCGTCATTTACTTTTAAAGTTTTAAATATCGCACCGTTTACGTTTTAACTTGTTTTAATTTCTCGTCATTGATTATTAAGTCTTGCTCATTTATTTTCCAAAACCAAAAATATTTGTTTCACCAAGAACAACTAATCTCACACAATTAACCAGAAATCAATTTAAAGAGATACCGAGAACGAACTTTCAACTAGTAAAAATTCTGTTATTACCCGACTTGACCTGAACCCGACCAACCCGACCAACCCGACTTGACCCGACTCGAATAACACTTTTTACATTGTATTAGTACTTCAATAAGCCACTTTTTAGACTTTTTGCTTATAGTCGGGTTGACCCGAACCCGAGTGACCCGAGTTCTAATTAGGCTTGGGTTTAGGTATGATTTTTTTAGCCTCAATCCGAGTTGACCCGACCCGACTTGACCCGAACTCGACCGGGTCAACCCGAATCACACCCTAATTAGGATGACGAGAGATGTTATAAAAAATAAATATATGCTAATCAGTTTGTATAGCCGGATTTTTGCACGAAATTTGAAGTTGGGTAACACTAATTAGTTTACACATAATCAACATTCCGTTGAACAAACATGCCTAATCTTTAAAATTTAAAAACTACCTCATTTTTAATTTTTAGGTGTAGAAGATCAAATGATCAATATGTCCAAGAAAAAAGTTGTTGATCCAAACTCAGATCTTAAACCTTAGTTTGTTTAAGGGTTGTGATAAAGAGAATAGATTCAATCTAACACTAGAGAAACTTTGCAATACAAAGTAACTAAACAAGATGCGGAATGTAGTGTTTAGCACAATAACAAATGATTAAAGCAAACGTTAAAGTTTAATATATCAAAGATATACGAATACCCAATAATGGTATTAGGGTTACAAAAACCTTAAAGTATGAAATCAAAGACAACAAAGAAAGACACACTATGCATGACAACCTAGTGGGTCCTTTTATAGTACAAGGACTCACGTACAAGATTACTACTAACAAACTTGGAAAGTATCTCGGAGTAGTAACTGAAACGCGTTATAATCTTTTCCAAGTTTATCTCTAGCAGCAGGGTCTTTGACTTTAGCAGGGGAACCAATCCCCCTGCCTTTGTTATTTAGCAGGGGGAACTTACTCTAGTAGGGGAACCTTTGACCAACTAGCAGGGGTAACTAATACACTTATATTTATTCCCAACAATCCTCCCCTAAACTTGTGCTTTCACCTAAAGACAAGTTTCTAAATAAATACTAGTTGATGAGGGTGCTTACAAAGTTCCTGGCTAAATTTGACTGTACATCATCCTTACCAGATCATAAGAAACAGGTGTTTTAGCATCTACAATCAAGTCAACCTATGCCAATTTCTTCAAGGTCTCTTGATTGAAAGGATAATAACGATGATTAACCAAGTAAACACTTACCCCTTCCATGACTATCTCACACACCCCAGAATTGGTAAATAGCTTCCAATACAACAAATTTCCCCCATATACTACATCAAATATGGGATCAAACAGTTCATGCTCATACATCCTATGCATGCATTCCTAGATCACCCAATCCTTCTCTACACCATCCACAGTGGGAGGTTTTGCAGCAAAGGTCTTCTTCAAAATCTTTCACAGATCATCTAAGTCCTCACTATCCAAAGTTTGAAACATGATATCTAGGCTTAGAAATGTACGTGCTGTATTGTCAGCTCTTGTAAGCTTCCAACAAGTCATCCCCTTGTGTTCATAAACAGCATACTCCACTATGGCAAACTTCTTCACAAACTCACTAGGTGAGATTTCATCATTTTCTTGCACAATTAGCTGCTTGTCTATTTCTTCATTTGAGGGACGCTGAGTCTCCTTAGTAACTATACCAAATTTTTCCATCCTCTTGAGTCTTTTGGCTGCTCTTTGTTCATTGAGTACAGATCTCTCAATTGCTGGAAAACTTGCACCTGCTTGAGATGATGCACCTGCTTGTGATGATGCACCTGCTTGTGATGATGCACTTGCTTGAGTTGATGCACCTGCTTGTGTTATTTCCAATGTTGTTCCTTCATCCTTTCTTTTTCTGGATTCCCTAGCTCTCTATAACACTTCATTTTGCCTCCTGAGATACTCAGCTTCCTCAGGAGTGTTGATAGCTATGAAGTATTCCACATTTAACTCTATTAGAACTGGTCTGACCGCCTTCTCTATATCTCCAAAAGTCATGTCTCTGAAATAAACATCAATCCACTTCTTGTGTCTTTTGAGCAAAACTTTGTAGTGCGCCAGCCTCCCCTTCTCACATCTCAAATACTTTTCCTTCTGAATCTCATTTGCCCTTCTTTCCAGATACTCATTTTGATACATGTAAACTAAACAAGTCAATTCATACCTGTCTTGCAAAGGAGCATTTACTAACTCCTTTTCCCATTGAGCTAGAAATTCTTGAACATGAGTCACCCTGTCATCCAACTCTCTATGCATTATTTCAATCTGCTTAAACATCTCTTTGGGCCTCATCTTTTTCATTCTCTGATCCTGCATATTAATTTCTTCTTGTTGAAGTCTGAGAGCTACCTGTTCATCATATTCTTCTTGAGCCCTTTGCTGTTCAGGAGTTATGTGCTTGTATTTTCTCTTAGGCTGTTCAACCATGATCCCTTTTCCCTTGTCTTTTGGATCCACTGTTGGTGCTGGTTTGGCTTTAGGTGCAGGTTCTCCAATTTTAATTCCTTTATGCGCTGGTTTCCTTCTATTCTTCCTAACAAATGTTTGAGTGATAGACTTAGCAGGGGAAAAACTTACAGCAGGGGGATCCGTTATAGCAGGGGAAATTTTTGAAGCAGGGGCCTCTTCTTGATTGCCCATAGTCAACAATGTTTGAGAAATCTCTTTTGTGGCACTCCCCTTATCACTTCCTTTCTCAGCACTTCCTTTCTCAGTCCCTTTCTCAGCACTTGCTACCTTTCCTTGCTTAAGATCCTGTTCACCAGGATATGCATACCAATGAGTAGATTCATCTGTGTTAGGAACTTCCTACCCTTTGGAAGCATCCTCATCTGTAGATATGATAAGCTTGGGCTTTCTCCTCCCCTCAAGTGTAACAAGTCTGGTTTCCAAATTATTGATAACCAGACCTTGCTTTTTGATAGTTTGTACAAGTTGTGCATTTTGCTTTTTCAAGCTAATGCACATATTCGTCAATTCCAAGATGGACATAGGTTGCATTCTGCTCTCAACCCTAGAAGGGGATTGCTCCCCTCTTTGGGTATCACTGAGTGAGGGAGGGGACTTACTTATGGTGTCACTATCCTGCTCACCCCTTGAGGATGAGACAGTAGTGGCAGCCAAACCCTCAGTGTGCTCCAACCTTTTGGAGGCTCTCCTCTCTGCTACTTGTGAAGATCCACCAGGCAAGGGAGACCTGGCAAACCTGGATTTGGTTCTCCTTTCATGTTTTGGATCAGTAGGGGGTAGAGTACTGATAGGGGTTAGAGTCTTGGCAGGGGAATCAGATGGTTTGTGTGTGGCTATTTTTGTTTTAGCTGCTTCTTGTTTGATTTGTTTTAGCTGCTTCTATTCTGATTTGTTTCATCATGATGGAAGTGAGTGGAACAACCCTGCCAGAAAATTGTGGAGATGGTGCAAGAAGTGTGGTAAACAGTTTGGTAGAGTGTTTGGTGGCTGAAAAGTAGTTTTTGTGTTTGATAGGACCATGTTCACTCATATTCAGCAAAAGTTGTGTAAACCTTGGGTACATACAAAATTTAGTATTGCTTGTAACATTTTTAACCATTCCTTTGAAAATCATTTGAGAAAAACAGTACTTCCTCCCTGTTGCTAAGCAAATCAGGGCAGAAGCAACTTTACTACCAAATTCATTAAAAGCAGTGGTTTTAGGTGACAAACATTGCAAAATTGTATGAATCAAATATTTCCAATGTGGGGCAAACTAACCTTTAGCAAACTTACATTTTTTATCATCAGAAAGAGTGTACCCCAATTTAACAAGACCCTCAAATATTTCAGCATCAAGTAGGTTGGTTATCCCATCCTCATCATCCAGAACAAGCTTGTCTCTGATGGAGGCAAGTGTAATCACCTTGGGATGACCATCTACTGTGCTTTGAATTATTACCTATCCATCCACTGTTTTGGTCATTGATTTAGACCAAAACTGCTGGATGTGTGAGGTTTAAATCCTGGGATTGATGAGAAGAGCCACTCTAAAAAACGAAGATTTTAGAAAAGCCACTGCATCAACGAATTATGTTGGTTCATAATGTAAAAGAGCAAGTTGATTGTGATTAGCAGAAATTTTGAGAGACATGATAAGTGTTGAAAACGTTTGAAGGTTTATAATGGTGAGAGTTAGGTTGGATTTAGTCGAGGGAGAGAGATGGACCTGCTGGTTAAGGGAATTAAGTTTTTATAGGCGAATTGAAGAGCTGTGATTGGACCAAATTTCCAAATTGCAAAAATATCAAAGATAAATCTTGATAAAAAAAAGTAATTTGTTTGAAATAATAAAGAAAAGATTACCAATCAGCGAAGAAAGCGCCTTAAATATCTTTTGAAAATAATAAAATATTCCCTAACCAAAATTTTAGCACGCAGGCCCAACGGCTATAAGCAGGGTAACGACATTGTCGATCAACGGTCAAACAGGGTAATGTTGATCAAGCAGGGGAATCAAAAGTTGAAAGCAGGGGAAACTTTCCTAGGGATATTAGACTAATCATGAAGAGACCAATGCTAAACAGCTCTGCTCTAATGCACACCCTTGTAAACACAAGGTAGATATACAGAAACTCAAGAGTCCTCCATTCAGCAAAGTTCTAAACACAAAGAGTTAACACATACGCAACCCTACACCTGGTCAACCCAAGAAAATAAACATACCCTAGTCGCCATCCTTACCTTTCCCTTACCTATGGTCAGTTAGTCTTGGCAATGTGTACTAAACATCTGAATCTAGACAGCAAGCTGTTGAAGAAAGAAGTGTAAGTACACATTATAGTGCCTCAAGGCTTCAGAATTCTAACAAGCTTTGCAGCAAGTTTTTATAATTCTGAACCCTTACTCACCAGTGGATATGATCTAGAATCATATATGAGTATCCTAAGGATACCCCTAAATCCTAAAGGTGTGACCTAACCTCCCCTAAAACATAGAGCATATACATGATTCACCCATGAGTGTAGCATGCACCATTTGAATCTCTGCATTGTTAGTCTAAAACCACATATAACCACTTTTAAAAAGAACAATCCTAGCTTAAGAGAAGAACTCTTAGCAGGGGAATGAACCCCAGCAGGGGGATCTTTGTTCAAAAGCAGTGGAATGAAAAGTGAGGAAAAAATGACTAACATATATACAACAACAGCAATAAAGCAATCCTGGGTATAAAAGACAAAATAAACATCAATTTTTAGGGAGAAACCATTCCAATACTTGCAACCAAGTACTGAAACCTCGCCACATCAAAATCTTTTGTCAAAAGATCAGCAACATTAAGTTCTGTATCAATTGTCTCTGGGACAATAACCCTTTTTCAAAACAATCTCTGATAAAATGATGTCTTATTTCACTATGTGTAGTCTTGCTATGAAAAATAGGATTCTTAATAATGAAAATGGTGTTGTTGTTGTTAATAAATATCTTGGTTTTAAGAAAATTGTACCCATAATCAAGCAGTTGGTTCTGAACCCAAAGAACTTGACCACAGCATGCAGCAACTGCTACATACTCAGCTTCAGTTGTGGATGTGGCCAGAATAGTCTGCTTCTTACACTGCCAAGATATAAGCCTGCTCCCTAAAAATTGGCATCCACCTGTTGTAGACTTCCTATCATTGTTGTCACCAGCATAATCACTGTCTGAGTAGGATATCAGCTCGAATGGTGACTCCTTGGGATACCAAAGTCCTAAAGTTGGATGACACTTTAGATACCTAAAAATTCTCTTCACAACAAATCGATGACACTCTGTGGGTGCCACTTGGTATCTTGTACATAAACAGACTGCAAACATGATGTCAGGTCTTGAAGCTGTAAGGTACATGATAGATCCAATCATAGACCTGTAATTCCTGGCATCAATAAGCTTTCCAGGACCATCTTTTCCCCAAGGATGATCCTTATCCATTGGAGTGGAAACTTTCTTTCCTTCACACATGCCAAACTTCTTCACAATTTCAGCCACATATTTGTCTTGTGAGATGAATATCCCATCGTTCCTCTGCTGAACTTGTAACCCCAAAAATAAGTTGAGTTCACCCATGGCACTCATTTGAAATTTGTCCTGCATCAACTTGGCAAACTCTTTGCTAAGCATAGAGTTTGTGGATCCAAATATGATGTCATCAACATAGACTTGTACCAAAAGAAAGTCACCCTTATGTTTCTTGATAAACAGGGTCTGGTCAATTTTCCCCCTGTCGAAGCCATTATCCAACAGATATTTAGAAAGAGTTCCATACCAGGCCCTGGGAGCTTGGTGAGGTCCATACATAGCCTTCTTCACCTTGTACACTTTGTCTGGGTGTTATGGGTCTTCAAACCCTGGAGGTTACATAACATATACTTCTT
The DNA here is from genome assembly GCA_025667525.1 of Glebionis coronaria. Classification (NCBI taxonomy): domain Eukaryota; kingdom Viridiplantae; phylum Streptophyta; class Magnoliopsida; order Asterales; family Asteraceae; genus Glebionis; species Glebionis coronaria. The sequence goes on along the minus strand of CM046876.1, from coordinate 211,686,026 downwards.
CATCAATGGTACCATATAAAAAGGCACTCTTAACATCCATTTGGTACACTGTAAAGTCCATGAATGAAGCATAAGCAAGAAACAATCTAATGGCTTCAATCCTGGATACTTGAGCAAAGACTTCCTCACAATTAATGCCTTCTTCTTGTGTATATCCATGTGCCACCAGTCTTGCTTTGTTTCTGACTACAATACCCCTATCATCCTTTTTGTTCCTGAGCACCCACTTTGTCCCAATAGGCCTCGCCCATTTTGGACAATCTACCAGAATCCAAACTTCTTGAATGTCAAACTGTAAGAGCTCCTCTTGCATAGCTTCAACCCAACTTGGATCATTTAAAGCCTGAAAAATATTCTTTGGCTCTTCTTGTGACAAAAATGCAGTAAATAGACAACATTGCATGTTGTCATGATTAAACTTCATGGTGATGTTTGCAATGAAGCTGTGTTCCTTTGCTGCATACCTTGTATGTCTAGGAGCTCCAGGATCACCAATGATTTGTGATAAGGGGTGATCCTTATTGATTTTGTAGGTAGGCTGCATGCTCATGATTACTTCTGTTTCATCCTCTTCCAAATCAGAATTGATGGGGCTATCTTGATTGGGAAAGAACTCCTCAAAAGAGCTTCCAAATGATACTGCATGACCTAGAGATGGATGCTGATGAGCTGAATGCAGCTCTGAATAACTTGGAGCTCCACTCCTAATTATTCTACTTCCACTTCTAGACATGAGTGGACCACCAGAGATAGGTGAAGATGAGGAAATGAGTGGGGATTCTCTTTCTTCATCATTCACATCATTGATATCTGGATCCTTTGTAGCAGGGGAAGCAATTGATCTAGCAGGGGAATCCTAGATTCCACTGCTTTAAGCCATTCTACTGCTTTCAGAAGTGGACTTAGCAGGGGAAGAGATTGGCTGTTCTCTCCTTTGATATGTATCATCTTCTTCACCTGTTTTTGGAGCAGCTTCAATGGGAAACAGTGAGGGTACATTCATGTACCTCAATGGTGGCTTCTCCACACTAGTTGGTTATTTATTACCCGAAATGTTAGTATTTTGCAAAGCAACAGGTACATAATTCATAGACTTTGAAAGAACCTCAATATCAAAGAAACAATCAGGACCCGTTTGTACATCTTCAGGCTTGTCTTCAAGAAAATACACATGAAGGTTTTTTGTCACTTTGCTTGGCTTCTTGTTGAAGACCTTATATCCCTTGCTGTTTAATGAATAACCAACAAAGTACCCATCATCCCCCTTTTCACTGAACTTGCCTAGATTGTCAATTGTGTTCAAAATGATCACATGACATCTAAATGGTCTAAAGAAGTCAATTAAAGGAGGTCTTCCATTGAACAACTGATAAGGGGTCTTGTTGTGTGCCTTAACCACCAAGGCCCTGTTTTGAACATAACAAGCAGTGGCTACAGCCTCAACCCAAAAGATAACTGGAAGCTTGGAATCAGATAGCATAGTCCTTGCAACTTCAATAAATGTCCTATTTCTTCTTTCTGCAACTCTATTTTGTTGAGGTGTTCTTGCTATACTGAATTCCCTCTTTATTCCTTTGTTTATGCAAAAAGTGTCCAGTTTCTTATTTCTAAATTCACCACCATTGTTTGATCTCATGGTCACTACCCTCATAATTTTAGAAAGTTCAATCTAACTGATGAACCCAATGAGTACATCTGTTGTGTCACTCTTTTCAAACAGAAAGAATGTCCATGTGAACGTTGAAAAATCATCAGTAATCACTAGGCAGTACCATTTCTTCATTATGCTTGCCACAGAAGTAGGACCAAAAAGATCCATATGCAGTAATTCCAATGGCTTGGTAGTAGACATACTTGTTTTTGATTTGCAAGAGGCTCTATGTTGCTTCCCTTTCAGACAAGTAGCACAAGTATGATCATTGGCAAAGGACTTGGAAGGAAGACCATGAACCAGCTTATATTTTACCAGTTTGTTCATGTTCTTAAATTTAAGATGACCAAGTCTTCTATGCTATTTCTTACATTCAGCAACTAAGGCTTTGGCAATGAAACAGGTTTCATTGTCTTGAAGAGAGATGTCCTTGAGATCAATTGTGTAAATATTCTTTTGTCTTGGTGTTCTGAGTACAATAGGAGTGTTGGGTGGTAAGACAAACTCCTTCCCTAACACCAGACATTCAGTATCTGTATAAAAAAATTCTTGTTATCAGTCATTTGTGACATACTGAAGAGATTGTACTTGAGCTCTTTTACCAAGTAAACATTGTCAAAAGTCATCCCATTGGTGACAACAGTTCCTTTTTCCTGTAATTGTTCCATGCCCATCTCCAAAAGAAACACCATCATTGTCATGCAGGGGAACAAAGTTAGACAGATAAGATTTATGTCCAGTCATGCTCCTTGAGCATCCACTATCCCAATATGCTTTATCATCCCTGGTCTTCTTTCTCAACTGCAAAAAGAAAAACAATTTAGTTTTTCTTGGGGACCCAAGCCATTAAAGACTTGGATCTACCTCGTGTATCAATATAGGATAGCTTATCAAAGACTAGAGATACACCATTAGACTAAGCACCCCTTTTGGGTACCCAAACCCAACGAGCTGAGGCTTTCACAGCTTTTCCCCATCTACCCATGTTCCTAGAGGGCAAAACTTTGCTAGCACGGGATACCCCAGATTTAGTAGGGGAATCCCTATGCTTGGCAGAGGGAACCCATCTTTTGTTTTGGCCTTTATTGATGTGTTGGTAAGGTCTAGAGACAGATTTATATGCATTATGAGATGCTGGGTTGGTCATGGAAGTGCTGGTCTTAGGATATGCATCATTCACCTTCCTTAGAGCAGGAACAACATACTTATCAGATACCTTGTTTCTCAAGGCAGGGGCAACATACTTGGCAGGGGAAAAGGATTTTACCCATGCATTCAGAAGAATGTCTTTTCGTTACATGTCCTTTAAAGGATTTGCAGCCACCACTTCCATTGGTGCCTGACAGTCTTGATAAGTGTGATCAAAACTGCCACATGTGAAACAAGGTTTGGTGTTTATCACAAAGTCCTCTCCTAATTGATGAGGCTTTTGGTCATTACAATTTATCTGATTACCTCTAACAGACCTATACATACTAGCATATTTAACAGTGGACTTAGAGGACTTTGATCCTGTTTTAGATTTGGGTGAACTACTCTTAGAACTAGAATCGCTTCCAAAAAGTCCTTCTCTTGAAAAGAGAACAGGATTATCAATTTTCCATTGTTTTAAATCAATTTGTTCCTTTTCAAAGTCCCTAACAGCACTCGTTTTCACTAGAGGTTCATCTGTTTCTAGATTATTAGGTATGTAAGCACTTAAGTCAAACTCAATATCTTCCTGCTTCTTGAAACAAGAAGAGACCAGTCCAAGACAAGTCTTTTCTAGGAAAAGGTGCATGAATATTAGCAGGTGGTGGTGGTATAACAACATGCTCATTTTTTACACCAAAACTTGTTTTGTCCCTAGGAGACTGTCCAATTTCAACTACTTTAGTTAAATCTTTAGAAGCTTTTCCAAATTTTTCAATAGTTTCTTCATCAATCCTTTTATTAGATCTAAAAACTTCTAGGTCAGCAGTTAATTCCTTAATAGAATCATTATTTTCTTTAGCATCTCTCTCTAAAATCACAATGTGATCTCTATAATCACATTCTCTTTGTTTATACTCTCTTATGGTGGACTCTAGCTGTTCTAAAGCGCGTTTGTAGTTATCAAGGTCATTGTCACAATTAATGTAATCAACTTTTATCTTTCTTATTCGATCATTCAATGACTCAGTATTTTTCCTACAAGCTTTAGTACAATATGAATCGTCATATACCTCATTGTCTGAGCTAAAGCTTGACATGGCCATAAGAGCAAAATCTTCCTCTTTTTCCTCAGCAATCAAGGCCTGGTTTTTTCAACACTCCCTGTCATGGCACTCCAATCCCATCCACCTGCTCCATCTATCCCCTGCATGGCTACCATAGCCTTAGCACCAGAATCATCATCCCTGCTTTCCTTCCTATAGCTGCTCCCAGTCTTAGGTCCTCTGCATTCCCTAGCAAAATGAACTTTCTTGCTACAGTTGTAGCATTCAACCTTTGTTTTGTCAAATCCAGCTACATCAGAAGGATTTATGGAGATCTTCTTCCCATACTTCTTGTAAAACCTGTTGGCTCTCATACTGAGTAGAGCCATGTTCCACTTGATATCCATCTCCTCCAGTCCTTGCTTACTAATTTGACTAAGATCTTCATGTAACACAGTAGATCCTTGCGACCCTTGGGATGCTATGAAAGCACAAGCAGTGTCAAGGCTGAATGTTGCAGGCCTTTCTTCATCATAAGATGATCCAGATCTAGTAGTAGGGAATGAGTAGCAGGGCCAACTTCGATTCCACTGCCTTTGGAGATTCCACTGTTGTGAGATATGAAAGCCATGTTAGCAGGGGAATTAGTAGATCCATTTGAACTGGTGGGGATGGTTCCTAATGAATTCATCTCATTGACCACTGGCTCAAAAACTTTCAAGTTATTGTATATGTCATCAATGTTCTTGTCATCTATGTCATCCCTATTCTGCCAAATAGCTTTGTAGACGAACCATTCTTTCTGAAGACTATTAAGAAACCTAGTATTCACCTGTTCTCTTGTCACTTCTATATCAAAGAACTCCAACTGAGCCACCAGATCTTGAAGCCTATTGTAGATAGCACCAATTTCTTTGAAAGAAGCAAATTGATCAAGCATTTGATTCTTCTTCTTCTTCTTTGTGGCTTCATTTCCTCCAAAAGTTTTGACTATTGCTTCCCAGAGTTCCTTAGCTATTTTGTACTTTCTGAATCTTAACTGATGTCTATCAGGTAGAGCCAACAGCAAGGAGCTGTGAGCCCTGACATCATGCCTTCTTGCCAGTATCTCCTTGTCAGCAAGGGCGGCAGACTTCTTCTTGGCTCTACTTTTGGAGCCTTCACCTTTTTCTTCTCCCTTATCCTTTTCTTCAACCTGTATAGTCTTTGGAAATTGATCACCAAATTCTATGATTTCCCATAGAACGTAGTGTTCCGTTTTGAGGTATTGTTGAATCCTGAATTCCCATAGTTTAAAGTTTTCAGGATCCAGAATGGGTAGTTTGAGAGCATTGTTGTTGGTTGAGGATGAATGAGAATCTGAAGACATGATTGATGTTGATTGTGAGAGATGTTTTGTTCTTGATTTAATCAAAGTTTCTCAACAAGCTCTGATACCACTTGTTGATCCCAAACTCAGATCTTAAACCTTAGCTTGTTTAAGGGTTGTGATAGAGTGAATAGATTCAATCTAACACTAAAGAAACTATGCAATACAAAGTAACTAAAAAAGATGCGGAATGTAGTGTTTAGCACAAGAACAAATGATTAATGCAAACGTTAAACTTTAATATATCAAAGATATACGAATACCCAATAATGGTATTATGGTTACAAAAACCTTAAAGTATGAAATGAAAGACAACAAAGAAAGACACACTATGCATGACAACCTAGTGGGTCCTTTAATAGTACAAGGACTCACACACAAGATTACTACTAACAAACTTGGAAAGTATCTTGGAGTAGTAACTGAAACGCGTTATAATCTTTTCCAAGTTTATCTCTAGCAACAGGGTCTTTGACTTCAGCAGGGGAACCAATCCCCCTGCCTTTGTTATTTAGCAGGGGGAACATACTCTAGCCGGGGAACCTTTGACCAACTAGTTGGGGTAACTAATACACTTATATTTATTCCCAACAAAAGTGACCTGATTTATGATGGGGTAATGGTGTTCAAAGATACGTCGTATTATAAATTTTTATTTGGGTTTATAAAGACGAAGAAATGTTGTTTTTGAGAAGATCATTATTTTATGACTATTACGAAGGCTATTTGCGTCACAAATCCGATATGGCCATTTTTAACCCATGGCTCAATATCAGTGCGCATAATTGACCCCTCATACAACTCAAGTTTTTTGAAGCCAATACTTCGGTTTTCTATTGTCCGAACAAATTAAAGAAGGTTACTTATCTTGAGCTTCCACATAATTGTTTTATTAGTTTTCACATAGTTCTTATCATGAACGTAACATTAAACAAGGTTTACTGATATTAAATTAGACATTTAGACCTGCAACTAACTTTAGAATACTCATTTTTGGAAATTTTGGGCCATTTGCTTATCAATGGGTCGAAATTAGATGCATAGAACCTCCATGCTTCTTTTATTTAAACTATTTTAGCTAATTGTGGAGGTTTTGTCATCATATCTGAGTATCTTATGCGGCATGGTTGGTTGAAAGAATTTTCATGGCATACACTTTGCTCAATTTTCAGTTCTCATCATCATGTCTCAGACCACAAGTTCTCCTTTTATATTTTGTTATGATCTGATGAGTCTTTTAATTAGTACCAGAGAGACGGATATATTAAAGAGCTAAACAAATGTAAGGGTGAGGAGATTGCATCTGCATAGACATTATATCTGATTGATACTAATATTTTTTGATTTATAGTAAACTCGAGGAAAAGAAAATTGTTTCACCATCTAAAGTTTCAAAATTGAAACTCATTCCCTATGATCTACATGCAAAAACTCTCCTGAAAAACAGGTGAACATTACTCTACATTATGGTAAGTTGCTGCTATTTGTTACAGTATGTGAAATATATTAATAACATTTCACTAGTATGGCAAAAAAAATGGAGTATAGTTTTCTTCGATGTTAAAAGTTACAGAGAAGAATCATCACCTTTACTTCTCATATAATGTAGTCAAGCCAGTTTATATAAGCTTCCCAAAAGCCGCTAAACAAGCCATCTGAAAAACCCCTCTATTTGGATAAGTAAAGAAGTTTGCGCTATTTTTTTCTCATAATCTTTTCTGGCTAGATCTCACCTTTGGCGGAATTTGCACTTACGCATCAATCTGTCCCATTTGTATGTAATCCCGATATAATTACTTTGTTGTCATGTAAATAGCAGGTCCTGAAGTTTGGTAGAAGCTGAGCTTAAAACATGATTGACCGTTATATAACATAACTATGGTGGGACTGGATGAATCAGATAAGGAACGATCGTGTAGGTGGTAGAAGAAGCGTCCTGTTATTGAAATGTTATTCTTAACGGGTTAAATGGGTTGAAAATTTGTAAATTTCCTATATAGTGTATTTGAAAAAGCCTTTGATTAAACAAGGTGTTCCTCAAGGCGATGGCTGAAACGGGTCAAATTAAGCTTTATGCCAAACAACCAGCTTTGACGGAAAGTGCTCTTTACACAGCTACTAAATAAATTAGTAGATTAGATATTTCAAACAGAGAATTATAGATATGAATCAGATTTTGTTACAAAGATATGGTCAATAACTAAATTCAGGAGCAATTTTTTTTTATTTTTGTGTTGTTTTCTTCTAATATAGTTTAAGATAGTGTTATCAATTATGTGTGGTTGTGTTTGTTTCTTTTGAATGAAAATATTTTCTAAAGATAGCTTTGGATCATTCAAATGGAAGTTTTTATAGGGGAGAGAAGTTTAGTAAAACGGGTTGGATCATTAGATGATAATATATTTGTATCTCTTTAAAGAAACAAATAAAAGAATAGATAAGAACTAATCATGTAAAAAAACATATAAAAAAACATATATGATGTCTTTATCTCTTTATAAAAATGTTTTTTTATAAGGTACGATATATACATTGTGTATAATGTATTTAAAACTTTATTATATATATATAGTTAAGATAAGATATGTAATTTATGAAATTAAAAATTTAGTACTACTCAAGTGGCTTTTACTTGAAGTCTCGACTCTTAATTGCAAAGGAGTTTATTTTGTCGTATTCCATTAGATTGGATTGTGAGGTCGAACATTGTATCAAGTTCTCTTTTAATTTGAAACGACTGTTGGTTCCTACTTAACTTTACTTATATAATACCTTTGCAGGTTATGTATTATCTTTAAGTGGCTTTGTATGAAAAACAGATTTATATGTAACATAAAAAAAACTCAAATGCATTCTAACCAAAATAGAAAATAAAACAAAAGTTATGCTTAACAAACAAATGTTATGGTTAAAAAAACCACAACTGATTGAAAACAAATATGTATGAAATAAAAAATAATTAGAAGTCATAGTTGTCAACAGAGTATTTAAAACAAAATATCTACAAAGTAAAAATTAAAACGACAATAAGAAGTTATACCTGTCTATCGGATGGGTCTTGCCACTAGTATATATATATATATATATATATATATATATATATATATATATATATATATATATATATATATATATATATATATATATATATATATATATATATATATATATATATATATATATATATATATATATATATATATATATATCAAATCAAATCAAAAACTCTTATATAGGAAGGATGGTGAAACAATGCCTTAAATACAAAAGTCTATAAAAATGACACATGTAATTCATTAAAGGGTTTCCATAAAATGCTTCAAAAAAATAGGAATTACAAATTATGCCTTAAATACGAAATTCAATAAAAAAATATAAGGAAGGATAGTGAAACAATGCCTTAAATACAAAATACATGTAATTCATTAAAGGGTTTCCATAAAATGCTTTAAAAAGAATATAAGAATTACAAATGATGCCTTAAATATAAAATTCTATAAAAATATATAAGGAAGAATGGTGAAATAATGCCTTAAATATAAAATTTTATAAAAAAGACACATGTAATTCATTAAAAGGTTTCCATAAAATGCTTTAAAAGGGTTTCCATAAAATGCTTCAAAAAAAATAGGAATTACAAATAATGCCTTAAATACAAAATTCTATAAAAATATATAAGGAAGGATGGTGAAACAAACTTTAAATACAAAATTCTATAAAAATAATACATGTAATTTAATAAAGGTTTCCATAAAATTCTTCAAAAAGAAAATAGGAATTACAAATAATGTCTTAAATACAAAATTTTATAAAAATCTATAAGGAATGATGGTGAAACAATGCTTTAAATACAAAATTCTATAAAAATAATACATGTAATTCAACAAAGGTTTCCATAAAATTCTTCAAAAAGAAAATAGAAATTACAAATGATGCCTTAAATACAAAATTCTAAAAATGTCACATGTAATTGATTAAAGAGTTTCTATAAAATGCTTCAAAAAGAAAATAAGAATTACAAATTATGCCTTAAATACAAAATTGTATAAAAATCTATAAGGAAGATGGTTAAACAATGCCTTAAATACAAAATTCTATAAACATAACACATGTATTTCATTAAAAGGTTTCCATAAAATGCTTCATAAAGAAAATAGGAATTACAAATGACGCTTTAAATAAAAATTCTATAAATATGGCACATGTAATTCATTAAAGGGTTTTCATAAAATGCTTTAAAAAGAAAATACAAATTACAAATGATTCACAATAGCTTGACTTACTAAAATGAAAATATTTTTAATTATTCAGACTGTCAAGTTTTGGACTGGGCTATATATTGTTGGGCTATATTATCACGTAACAAAAAATAATACCAGGAATGAGATTTTTGGGCTTACTTCTGCTAGAATACACTTTACCACAAAACTTACAAAACAAATTCATTTCTAAAAGATATTTAACTATAATATTTTTTCAAACAAAAAAAAACTTAACAGTTATATTAATTAAAAAATAATGCAAAAAAATTATTTATAACATTAACATATACGAAATTTATTACCTCATAAAACTCAAAATTATATAAATTATTTATACATTATTATTAAAATTCTAAAAATATGCAATGTAAAAAACTTATTCATACGTTAACGTATGCAAATTCAATTAACTCAAAATATTTTTAAATAAATAAAATATCTTAAACTACGTTATTTTTGTCCATTTTATGCAACATTATTAAAATATTAATGTCATAACCTTACCTTACATATATACTAAACTTCTAATACAAACATAAATAACTTCAATTTTTATTAAAAGATATATTCTTAAAGTTAGCCCGTCCATCGGGTGGGTCTTAAGGCTAGTATATATATATATATATATATATATATATATATATATATATATATATATATATATATATATATATATATATATATATATATATATATATATATATATATATATATATATATATATATATATATATATATATATATATATATATATATATATATATATATATATATAGGAAGGTTATTGCGAGAACAAACTTAAAATTATAAAAGTGAGAATTAATGATAACCACTGGATCAACTAGTTGGTGTGTGATATCAATATCAACATAATAAATACTATAGTTTGAAGGGTATTTTGGGAAGCTAAGTTAAAATTATTTTTTTGTGGGCTTTTATAAATTTTCTTTTAAAAATCTGGTATACATCAGTATTTTATAGATTTATATAAGACATATAAAATTATTATATACAAAAACTTTGTCTTACTGATACATTTAAATTAACGTAAGTATAATCATTAAAAAATTATATTCATTAAAAAATTATATATAATCAATAACAAAGAAAAAAAGCAAATGATGTTGACACACACATACGCATATGCGTTTCACGTATACAATCCAAGACAAATCCTTATTCAAATCTAATACTACAGTACAATACAAGACAAGTGGTACAAAAATGATAGACTTATCATAAATATGATTTGGACTCGTAAGTTGTACAACTGGCTAGTTCTTGATCACCCTCATCGAAACAAAGCAATATCAGACTCCGATACATCCTCGTTAATGCGTCAGTGCACCACCACAAATTATGATTCCATCGATGCATTAGCCCACCACCATGAGATTCTAGGACACCAGTATATCGCCCACCACCATGAGACTACGGGATACCGGTACATCAAAACACGAACCCACCACCATCGCACTCTGGTACACCGGTACTGATGCACGACCGTTCGTTATCTTAACATAATTGACGCGTCGTGGTACGTCATCTGAAATTAAATGATGCATCCTGATAGATCACCACTTAGTGATGCCCCGTGATACGTCATCTTGAAAATAACTAATACATCGTGATACATCATCTCAAAAATAACTAATGAACCGTGATAGTCATCTGACACGTCATCTTAAAACGTTGGTTACGACATCGTTAAGCTAATTTCAAAACGTAACAGGTACATCCTAGAAAATAAGATTACATAAATATTACTTGTATAAAATATTAATCAATCCTCACGTTGAGCTTATTACAATGACATGAACATTTGACAAACTTATTAATTGCACTATCAAACCATTTTAGTTAAAAGAATATTAAATCATAAAAAAACTATTATCACAAACTCTTTCACTAACGTATAACAACTTTTTATTAAGAAAAGCATGATTAGCATATTATAATGTTTATCAAGAAATGTAACATGAAATCATTTAATACATTATCAGATCTTTTTTAAAAACTAAAATATAACCAACTGAATTAATAAAAACAGATTGAAGCAAACAAATCTGGTTAGATCTGAACATCGACCGAGTTGTTTTGGTTATGTGGATTTAGGGCCATTAAAAAGAGATACGGCAGCGGCGATTAAGGAGATGATCGCAAGTCGAAACCAAGAAATGCCTCAAGATCGACGTTCGGGCTCGGTATAAGCAAAAGAAACACCTCGAGACCTTGGGTTATTAAATATAAAAGGATTTCGATGGTAATGTTTTGGTGAGAAGAAGTCAATTTTTTTCTTTGAGATGAAGATGCCGGCTAGTGGTTTTTGAGAAAGAGTTTACAGATCTAGTTTTTATGTAGTGAGATTATTTTGTGATGAAAGAAGTACGTGTTAATCCCTCAAATACCCTTCTAGCCTTTTTATTTATTTACATTAATTTTATTTTGTGCATTAAATTAGTTGACACTTGTTTAGTTTTTATTGGGTTCTTATTTTAACAATTTTAAAAAGTTCTTATTTGATCCAAATATATATATATATATATATATATATATATATATATATATATCAAATCAAATCAAATCAAATCAAAAAACCTTATATAGGAAGGATGGTGAAACAATTCCTTAAATACAAAATTCTATAAAAATGACACATGTAATTCATTAAAGGGTTTCCATAAATACTTCAAAAAGAAAATAGGAATTACAAATGATGCCTTAAATACAAAATTCTATAAAAATATGTAAGGAAAGTTGGTGAAACAATGCCTTAAATACAAAATTCTATAAAAATGATTCCATAAAATTCTTCAAAAATAAAATACGAATTACACCTGATGCCTTAAATACAAAATTCTATATAAATATATATAGAAATTACAAATGATGCCTTAAATACAAAATTCTATAAAAATATATTAGGAAAGATGGTGAAACAATGCCTTAAATACAAAATTGTTTTAAAATGATTCCATAAAATGCTTCAAAAATAAAATTGGAATTACAAATGATACATTAAATACAAAAGTCTATCAAAATATATATACGAATTACAAATGATGCCTTAAATACAAAATACTATAAAAATATGTAAGGAAGGATGGTGAAACAATGTCTTAAATACAATATTTTATAAAAATGATTCCATAAAATGTTTCAAAAATAAAATAGGAATTATAAATGATGCCTTAAATACAAAATTATATAAAAATATATATATGAATTACAAATGATGCCTTAAATACAAAATTCTATTAAAATATATAAGAAAAGATGGTGAAACAATGCCTTAAATACAAAATTCTATAAAAATGAATCCATAAAATGCTTCAAAAAATAAAATAGGAATTACAAATGATGCTCTAAATACAAAATTCTATAAAATTATATATAGGAATTACAAATGATGCCTTAAATACAAAATTCTATAAAAATATATAAGGAACGATGGTGAAACAATGCTTTAAATGCAAAATTCTATAAAATTGATTCCATAAAATGCTTCAAAAATAAACTAGGAATTACAAATGATGCCTTATATACAAAATTCTATAAAAATATATATAGGAACTACAAAGGCTACCTTAAATACAAAATTCTATAAAAATATATATAGGAACTACAAAGGCTGCCTTATATACAAAATTCTATAATAAAAATATATAAGGAAGGATGGTGAAACAATGCCTTAAATACAAAATTCTATAAAAATGATTCCATAAAATGCTTCAAATATAAAATAGGAATTAAAAATGATGCCGTAAATACAAAATTCTATAAAAATATATATATGAATTGCAAATGATGCCTTAAATACAAAATTCTATAAAAATATATAAGGAAGGATGGTGAAATAATAACTTAAATACAAAATTCTACAAAAATGATTCCATAAAATGCTTCAAAAATAAAATAGGAATTATAAATGATGCCTTAAATACAAAATGCTATAAAAATATATATAGGAATTACAAATTATGCCTTAAATACAAAATTATATGAAAATATATAAGGAAGGATGGTGAAAAAATGCGTTAAATACAAAATTATATAAAAATGATTCCATAAAATGATTCAAAAATAAAATAGGAATTACAAATGATGCCTTAAATACAAAATTTTATAAAATATATATAGGAATTACAAATAATGCCTTAAATATAAAATTCTATAAAAATATATAAGGAAGGATGGTGAAACAATATCTTAAATACAAAATTCTATAAAAATACACAACAGTAATATTAATTTCAAAAAAAAATAATGTAAAAACGTTATTCATAACATTAACATATACAAAATTTATTACCTCATAAAATTTAAAAATACGTAAAATATTTATACAATATTATTAAAATTCTAAAAAATATTTATGTAACAAACTTATTCATACCGTTAACTATGCAAATTCAATTAACTCATAATATTCTTAAATAAATAAAATATCTTAAACTACGTTATTTTTGTCTATTCTATGCTATATTATTAAAATATCAATGCCATAACTAACACTATATATACTAAACTTCTAATATAAACACACATAAATTCAATTTTCATTAAAAAGATATATACTCAAAGCTAACCCGTCCATCGGACGGGTCTAAAGGCTAGTATATATATATATATATATATATATATATATATATATATATATATATATATATATATATATATATATATATATATATATATATATATATATATATATATATATATATATATATATATATATATATATATATATAGGGAGAGATCAAATAAAAAGACTTTTTTTGGTGAGAAGGATAAGAAGGATTTTCAACTATTGATTTAAAATCAATGGATGAGATTAAACTATAATCCTAACTAACTAACTAACTATCTAAACATGATTTTTAAAAAGTTTTTCAAAAATTCTTAAAAAATTCCAATAGATCGGGTATGTTGGTGCAAAAAACTTTTGTAAAAAAAGGGTTTTTAATTTGAAGTTTTTTACTTTTTTTTAATGCACAAAAACGAAATTTTGATGCACAAAAACGTTGTTTTTTTTACGTTTCTTACGTTTTTTGTGCATCAAGAACTCATTTTTATGCCTAACTTCTTTGACTTTTTGCTTTAAAATTTGATTCCGCATCAAACTATAACAAATAAAAAATTTTGTGCATGAAAAAAAAATTGTACACCAAATTTCACCTTTTTGTGCATCGAATTTTATTTTTTGTGCATTAAAAAACGTAAAAAACTCAAAATTAAAAAAAGTTTCTTCACAATTTTTTTATGCACCAACATATCTGACATTGTGGAATTTTTTAAGAATTTTTTGAAAACTTTTTTAAAATCATGTTTAGATAGTTAGTTAGTTAGAAGTATGGATTGATTTTATCCATTGATTTTAAATTAGTGTCTCAAAATCCTTCTTATCCTTCTCACCATAAAAAGCCTTTTTATTTTAACTCTCCCCTACATATATATATATATATATATATATATATATATATATATATATATATATATATATATATATATATATATATATATATATATATATATATATATATATATATATATATATATATATATATATATATATATAAAATATATATATATATGGGCTAAGTTTGACATAGGAAAATAAAATGCGCCATGTCATATCCTACATGGCAT
Source organism: Glebionis coronaria (assembly GCA_025667525.1). NCBI lineage: Eukaryota > Viridiplantae > Streptophyta > Magnoliopsida > Asterales > Asteraceae > Glebionis > Glebionis coronaria. The sequence continues at coordinate 211,670,918 of CM046876.1, read as the reverse complement.
TTTCTTATTGGCTATTGGGTTATATCTAATTTATTTTGTGAAGTTGAAAATAATCGGCAGAATATCCGATTGTTATTCGATGAATTTCGGAATGCAATATTCTCCCAAAATACTTTTTTCCCAAAAATTCTTTCAATCATTCATCCGTATATCATTCTTATATTTATGAATTTTGGATTTTATATATCATTCTTATAATCACCAAAAACCCTAAGTTATTATTCGACTGCTTGAAATCCTCACAAAACCTTAATATCACAAATGTATTCGTCTAAACCCTAATATTATTCAATGTTTGATTATTCATTAATAATTGCTATGCAGGCCTGAAGTTTATCTGTCACCTTCAAAAATCGCTAGGCATGGTGAGTGGGACTGATCTTGGTAAGTGCCTCTTTTGACATTCTCATCATATATTATGTAAAGCTTGAGTTGTAGTTGTAGTACCATGCTTTAAGAAATTAGTTTGCTTCAATCTATCTTATTGTTGTTTTTAACAGGTTGAATAGAATAAAGATGTCTCCAGGTATAACCATGAGTATAACAAACCCTAAATCTATCAACATGCAGCCAACCATCATCTTCTTGGAACCTGTTTCATCAGTTGATTATAAAAGGTTCTTTCATCCCTATAATTGCTTATGTTATTTATTGGTTTTTTTATTAGAACTTACAAAGTTAATGTGTATGTATCAGTCAGTGTAGTCTTATTTCAAACTTCATAATGATCTTCTTATCTTTGATTGTGAGATTCAAAAAGTGATTACATAGAGCTTTGAGGTTTTTGTGTCTCAAATTATGTGAAGCATGAGCTGTAGTACCATTCTCTAAGGAATTAGTTTTCTTTGATCTATATATCAAGTGTTCGTCGATAATGTATTAGATGACATAATGTGTTCATCTTTGCATATGACCAAACAGGCTCAAGGAAGACCTATACTAAGTGTTGTTACTTGCAAAATTAATTCTTAATGGACACTAAATCTCCACACATATCTAGGTAGCGATCAACCTTTTGTTAGGTTTTAACTTTCTTCACATGATTCACTACAGATGGCTATGACTGGATTATCTCCGCAGCTATGTATCTCTTAACTTGCTATTTTCATGAGTTTAGTGAAGTCGAGTATCAGTATGTTAGGTAATAACCTTCCATAGAGAGTCCACCTCCTATTGAACTTAAGGACCTTCCATCCCACTTAGAGTATGCTTTCTTAGAGGGCAAAGACCAATTACCTGTGATCATTGCTAAAGAGTTGAAAGAGGATGAGAAGGAGCAACTTATTGAAGTCCTTAAGAAACACAAGAAAGCCTTATCATGGAAAATATCCGACATAAGGGGAATTGATCCACATTTTTGTACACACAAAATCCTTATGGAGGATGACTATAAACCCGCCATTCAAAATCAAAGGAGAGTTAACCCAAAAATCCATGAGGTTATTAAGAAGGAAGTGATTAAACTCTTAGATGCGGGTATGATTTACCCTATTTCCGACTCTCCATGGGTTAGCCCGGTTCATTGTGTTCCAAAGAAGGGTGGAATCACTGTGGTGCCTAATTAGAACAATGAGCTTATTCCCACGAGACTTGTGACCGGTTGGAGAGTTTGTATTGATTATAGAAAACTCAACGAGGCAACTAGGAAAGACCATTTCCCATTACCTTTTATGGATCAAATGCTTGAACGCTTAGCGGGAAATGAGTACTATTGCTTTCTTGATGGCTTTTCAGGTTCTTTCCAAATACCCATTGACCCTAAGGATCAAGAAAAGACCACATTCACTTGTCCCTACGGTACATTTGCTTACAAAAGGATGCCTTTTGGCTTATGTAATGCACCGGGGACGTTTCAAAGGTGCATGATGGCGATTTTCCATGACATGATAGAGAAAACCATGGAGGTTTTTATGGATGATTTTTCCGTCTTTGGGAATTCATTTACCTCATGTCTCACCAATCTTGAGAGAATGCTTAAACGTTGTGAGGAAACACGTTTAGTGCTTAATTGGGAGAAATGTCACTTTATGGTGAAAGAGGGAATTGTTTTAGGACACAAAATATCCAACAAGGGATTAGAAGTGGATCGAGCTAAAATTGATGTGATTGCTAAGCTTCCCCCACCCACCTCGGTTAAAGGTGTGAGGAGTTTCTTAGGTCATGTGGGATTTTATAGGCGCTTTATACAAGATTTTTCTAAGATAGCTATACCGATGACTCACCTCTTGGAGAAAGAGGCTCCTTTCATTTTTAATCAAGATTGTTTGAACTCTTTTGAGACTCTTAAGGAGAAATTGACTAAGGCTCCCGTTTTGGTTTCTCCAAATTGGGAATTACCTTTTGAGCTTATGTGTGACGCTAGTGATTATGCGGTGGGGGCCGTTTTAGGACAACGAGTTAATAAGCATTTTCAACCTATACACTATGCGAGTAAAACCATGACCGGTGCACAACTTCATTACACTACCACGGAAAAAGAATTGCTTGCTATAGTATATGCTTTTGAGAAGTTTAGACCATACCTTGTGCTTTCCAAAACCATAGTGTATACGGATCATTCCGCTCTCAAGTATCTTATGACAAAACAAGATGCTAAGCCTAGGCTTTTGAGATGGGTTTTGTTGCTTCAAGAGTTTAAGATAGAAATTCGTGATAAGAAAGGGGCCGAGAATTTAGCGGCGGATCACTTGAGTAGAATTGAGCATCCTTTTCAAGGAGATTTGCCACATCAAGAAATCAATGAATCCTTTCCATTAGAGGAACTCATGTCTATCTCTTCCCAAGAGGATGCCACTCCTTGGTTTGCAGATCTCGCAAACTATCTTGTGGGCAATGTGCTTATTGAGGGTCTTACTTATCAACAAAAGAAGAAGTTTCTTAAGGAAGTTAAGTACTACTTTTGGGATGACCTTATCTTTTTAGGCAATGTGCGGACCAAATCATTAGACGGTGTGTAGATGGGCCCGAGGCATTTAAGATCTTAGAAGCGTGTCATAAAGGACCTACGGGTGGACATTTTGGGCCCAACTATACCGCCAAGAAAGTCTTTGATTCGGGTTACTATTGGCCTTCCATTTACAAAGATGCCCATGAAATGGTGAAATTTTGTGATGTGTGTCAAAGACAAGGAAAAATTACGCAACGTGATGAGATGCCACAAAATTTTATTCAAGAGTGTGAGATATTTGATGTGTGGGGCATTGATTTCATGGGACCTTTTCCATCCTCTAAGGGAAACAAGTATATACTTGTGGCGGTGGATTATGTGTCCAAATGGGTGGAGGCTAAAGCCTTACCTACCAATGATGCTAGAGTTGTTGTGAAGTTTTTGAAACAATTGTTTGCTAGATTTGGTGTACCTCGGGCCATCATAAGTGATCGTGGTACGCACTTTTGTAATGATCAATTCACGAGAGTTATGAAGAAATATGGAGTTAATCATAGACTTTCTACCGCGTATCACCCTCAAACAAATGGTCAAACCAAGGTCACAAATCGTGGTTTGAAGAGAATTTTAGAGAGAACGGTGGGAGAGCATCGAGCTTCTTGGTCGGATAAGCTTGATGATGCTGTGTGGGCGTTTAGGACGGCTTTTAAAACACCAATTGGTTGTACTCCTTATAGGCTTGTCTATGGAAAAGCGTGCCACCTCCCATTTGAGTTAGAACACAAGGCATCTTGGGCTCTCAAGTGGGCTAACTTTGATTTAAACCAAGCCGGTGCCCATAGGAAAGATCAACTCAATGAGATGGATGAATTGAGAGCCAATGCCTATGAAAATTCTTTGCTTTACAAGGAAAAGACTAAGAAATTTCATGATGCCAAGATCAAGAATCGTGAGTTCAAAGTTGGAGAGCCGGTTCTCCTCTTTAACTCAAGGTTGAAACTTTTTGCGGGCAAGCTTAAGTCGAGATGGTCTGGTCCATTCACTATTGCTCAAGTGTTTCCATATGGAACTATTGAGTTGTCACAATCCGATGGTCCTAATTTTAAAGTGAATGGTCACCGTGTTAAGCATTACTTTGGGGAGGACATTTCCGTTGAAATGGTCCAAGAGATCCCCATTTTCCCCATGAATTGATTCATTGTGGGACGAGTCGAGCTAGAGACTCATTAACTCAAGCATCGTATAACAAGGTTTAGAGTGTTGTAGGTTAGAAATAAAGGTATAGACTTTGAGATAAGTGTAGGGGAGACCTTCTTTTGTCTTCATGATTATTTGTAGGGTTGCTCACTTATTTCATGCTTTGGAGCTTATGGAGGAGGCCCTTGTATCCGGTTCACTTCGTTACTATAGTCATTTTTCATTGACACCTTGTGCTTAAACATGATTTCACTAATAGTTGTCCTTTCCTTAACTTGAGTTAAGCAAAGTCTATTCATTGTTATAAGTGTAGGGGAAGTTTTTATACTTCCATGCTCTTAAACATTGAGGACAATGTTTAACTTAAGTGTAGGAGGGTCTTCTATCGAAGTGACCTTACCTAGAACTTGTCATTGTCTTTCATGATAACATGGAAAATTGATTTTCAAACATTTTTCAAATTTTTGATCTACTTTGGCCACCAAAAATATGCATTCATAATTTTTGCATTAATCATTTTGCATAACACATTTGCATTGTATATATTCTTCTTTTATCTTTCATCAAAATATATAAAAAGGAAAAAATATAATAAAACATGGTTTTAACAAATTTAGACTTCTTTGACATATTAGGCCCACCATGGATATTTTGACTCAACCCGAGTTTGCTTATCTTAGCACTCTCTAGCTAGTATCCTTAACCATGTAGTCCTTCATTGGTCTATTAGGCTAAGCATCCACCAATTTCATTATTTGAGATTTTAAATTTGTGGAGAATGGGAAATGATAGAGTTGAAGCAAGTATAAAAGGGCTAGATAAACTTCATGATAATTACTTGTGGCTAAACCCTTCTTTTCTTTACCCCTATTTTCTTCGCATGTATATATGTTAATAAATAATCAAAAACGGTTTTAATTGATTTGTAATCTCTTATGCATTTTTGTCTAATCATTCATGGTTGATATAAGTACGTCTTAAGATTCTAAGTTAGAACGTTTTATGTGTACTAGACTTATGTCATGCTCAATATTTAGCGGGTGTTTTTCCTTTTATTCTTTTCAAATTTCTTAGTGAGGAATAAAGAAAAATAAGAGCGGCTTATTACAAAAAAAAATGAGTGGCTAGAAAAAAAGAAAAAGAAAAGAAAGAAAAAAATAACAATAAAAAAAAATAATACAAGACTCCCAAGAGGGGCAGTGTGGTGTTAATTATAGTGACTATTGAGTTCCAATATTACCTTGACGGGTTGCGGGGATTCAATAGATTGCTCCAATCCAATATTACCTTGACGGGTTGCGGGGTTGAAGATCCAAAGTCTCAAAAAGATGGCGGATGTAAATTATTGCGTGAGTTTTATTTTTCTTTCCTTAGCGAGTGTGTAGCTACTTATGAAAGCATGACATGAGGATTTTACACATAAGGCGAATGACTTATTACTCTTGAAACGTACTTGTATTAATTGTGAGCGGTTTTTCAAGTAATGGATGAGAGGATTACTTAGGATTAAAACCGTGCTTCCTTATTTTGGGATTTTGCACTTCTTATATTTCACACTTGAATAAATGACAAATTTGCCCACAAGCAATTTGCTCAAATAAAAACCGGTTCCACATTTAATTGTCATGAATGAGTTGATGCACTTTTTACTTGTGAATGCAATGATCCCATTTTTAAGCTTGGTATGGGGAAAGTGAAACTTGAGGGTGATAAATGTCCATGGTACCCAAGCCCTAATCAAAGTCATTGAATTCTTTATGAGTTATTTCCATCAAAATCATTTCAAGAAAAACCAAAAAGATATATAGAATTGTATTTTGTTCATTGCATTGTTAAAAGTCAAAATCATGCATCATGTAGTTTAGAGTAGTGTAGATGCATTCCATATGGCCAAGGTGGATTAATTATGAGGAGAATGTAAATTTGTGCTTTAAAATATATAGAATTGCATGAGGACATGACAATGTTCAAGTGTAGCGGATTTGATATGAGCTAAAACTCATATCAATTTATCAACAAATAACCCTAAAACATGAAGCAAAATACCAATTTATCTTGTAAAAACAGTGTTATGTGGTATGTTTGTGTTTGTATACACTTGTGTAGATAAAAGGATGCATTTTCAAGCAAACAAGGAATAATCAAGCTTAATTTGATGAAAAAGACAAAGAAGGATCAAAAGTGACAAGATTTGAAGTGCAAGGACCTATCTTGACAAACTGCCAAAGATGAAGGACCAAAGTGTAAATATTGTAAAAGTCAAGATCATAGTCAAATTTGGTCAACTCTCAAGTCAACTCAGTCAAAGGACCAATTTTGTTCAAGAATGAAAGTTGAAGGACTAAAAATGCCAAAGAAATGAAGTTACAAGCTCAAAGATACAATCTGTCAAAGTCTAGGGACTATTTCTGCCTATTTTGGAAAGTTGATACAATAGTGATCCATGTGAATAGCTATTGACCAATGAGAAGCCAAAGAAATAAGAACCTGGATTGCCACATCACAGCATTTATTACCCAGTAGGCGCCGTCTTCATTTATTAACAAATCACAACAGTGTGATCCGTGTGCACACATTTCAGCTAATAAGGACTTGACACGTGTCGTCTTCTTCATTTAAATAATTTGCCAGGATCGGGTTGAAGCTAGAGTGGATTTCATGGAATGCTATAAACATCAAACCTGCTTATTTTTTAGAGACGAATCCATTGGTCATGATCAATTAATATGAAATCAACTCAACAAAGAAACCCCAATTCATGTTCATAACTTGGAAATTCAATTGAGCAGAATTATGACACGTGGAGACCTGGGATTGGTCCCAACACGTCACCAACCCCAACTGATCTTCTTCTCAAGTCTATAAATAGCCTGCTTAGTTTTCATTTCTTGTTGTGTAGTTGTAAGTGTGAAATCACACACATTTACTATTTCCTTTCAACATTTCTCCTTTTTAGCTAAACTACTCAAGGGTTTGACACACTCTTGAGTTAGTTAGTTAGTTAGTAACCTTTTAACAGCTTTGTAACAAATCTCCATTAATAAAATTCAAATTCTATTTTTCCCGCCAATTCTTCTCATCATCTTTACTGTTCATATCCTGCTTCCATTGATACTCTTGTTGCTGAATTGAGTTTGTTATGATCAAATCTTGATCATAACTGAGTTTGAGTGAAGATTGAAGCTGTTTGATTGATTTCAGTTCAAGTTCATAGCATTTGTGATGAATTCAAGCCATTATGATGATTCTTGTTGATGTGTAGCTGTTTTGTTGATTGTAGATAGGTGAATCTAGTGCTAAGGTGGTGGTTAGCACTAGACTAGAGAGTTCAACACTCCTCTACTGCCCAAAGGATACTTCACAAGGTGCAAACGCATCTTGTTTTGGTTCCACTGAATTGTCAAATGCATGATTCATTCCTAGCTTAAATCTTTGATGAATGTATGATAAAACTTGTTAGCCTGGTTGTGGTTTGATTTTAGACTTGTTTGTAGCTTAAGTGTTGCTTTTCTGCTTATTGATTTGATATTTGATCTAGCTAATAGCTTATTTCAGACATTTTTAGCCTTACTTCATTATTTGAGTTCTAGTTGCTTTCATTACTTGCATATAGCTTTCACACATCTCATTTTGGTTACTAAATTTGGTCTGCTAAAGCTTTTCACTCAGCTTAGACTGGAACTTAAAAAGTCTTCACAAAATTCCAACAAGATCAGTTTAAGTAGTGTTTGGTATTACTTGGTGTTTGATAATCAAGTGAATGTAATTGCATAATATTGTTCATTTCCAGTCACAAGGTCATTATAAAAGGTTTTGTACCATTTTCAAGTCAAGTCTAAGGTCAAAAAGGCAATTGGCATTGTAAAAAGTTTGGGTCCATTTAAGTCAGTTTTGCATATTAAAAGTTGTCAATTTCAATTGCCTTGCATTTACTTGATTCTTGATGAAATTCTACCAAATCAGTTCTCATTTGTAGGTCAATATATGAAGTTTCATATTCCATAAGCTTTTTGTACAGTTTTCATTAATCAAGTAGAAATAAGCAAAATTCTAGACTGTTAAGCAAAAGCAAGTTTCTGTAAATCAAAACTGCTTTTTCATATCTCTTAGTTCTTTTCATAAACTTGTCAATTTTCTTTTACAAAATCAATTAGTTAGTGTTGGTGGTTGATTTTTGAGATTTTTAGCTTTTTGAAAAAAAACTTGGTCAAAGCTTGGTCAACATAAGCCAAATTCAGCTTAATTTAATTTTCAAGCTTATTTCTTGATGATTTTTTATAAGACTTGATTTCTCGTTCATGTTTTAAGCTCATTAATCAGTTTCAGTACAAAAATCTAGTTGTGCATGTCTAGATTCTTGTAGGGCTTATTAAGTGCTTATTGGAAAGTGCTTATCAGCTTATTAGTCATTTTTAGCCAATTTCCTCTTACAGGTCTAGCTTATTTGAGATTCTAAGCATTTTGCAATTGGTTTGATTGATTTTGGTTGAGAAATAAGCTCAAATGAGCTTATTTGTGTTAAGAACCCGTTTTTGCTTAAAATTTTTCAGAAATTGCACTTTAGTCCCTAGTGTATTAAACTGGTGTTAAATCTGGCTAAACTTACAACTTTTTAGGGTTTTCAATAATTAGGTCCTTTAAGTTTGGAATTTGTTAGAAATCAGTTAGCAAGTTTTGGAATTAGTTGAAAAATGGTTAGTTTGTTACATAGTTTACATTTTTTATCCTTATAGTTAACTGTTTTGACATTTTCAGTCCTTATACTTGTTAGATTTACATTTTGAGCATTTATTTTTCATAGAATTTACAATTTCAGTCCTTTTAGTTGTAAAATTTACATTTTGAATTTTACTTGGATAAAAACTTGGTATTTGCACGATGTTTTACATATAAGTAGATAATATTTTTCAATTTTGCAACTCATTGTTTGAATTAGCAAATAGAATATCCAAAAAATATTAACAACCAAAAACAGTTAAAAACCCGATATTGTTAGGACTTTCAATTAGCAAGAACTGAGAAAAACGAACTGCATTTTACACAATTTCAGGGCCTAAAAGAGATATTAAGTTATTAACTTCCAAAATGTAAAAGGGTTGTGGACCAGGTTTTCACTCACGTGGGCTGAAATTCGCTTATCCAGAAAGTTGAGTTTGCAATTGTTGTTTATTCGTGCCAAAATAATAATATTTGCCAAAGTTTTTTGCCAAAGTTTTTGCAAACTAATATTTTGCAACTGATATTAGTTTGTAATATTTGCATCCTACACGTGGGTTATAAGATGTGACTGTAAAGTGACATAGTGACGAGATAAAGTGATAAAAGTGGCAAGTCAAGGTGACAAAATTTATTAGAAGAGACCAAGAAAAAATGGGCGATTTTTTAGTGACTACAGATTTATTTTTTTTGGATCGGGTATTAATTATTTGAAGACGGAGACGAATTTCTTCGAAGGCGTGTACTTATTTTATCCTTGAAGAGATAACTTGCTCGTGCTTAATCTCAGAATGAAGACTTGTTTATCTGGTTTCCGGGTTTGGGGTGGTTGGTTGATGACTCGGATAACTATCACTTAAAGGGGTTACATTGTTGTACTCAGTGTCACGCGCTTAGTCGACGTGGATAATTTCAAGAGGTGTTGTGCCTATAGACTTCTTCAGTGATGCATTGGGTACTTAGAGATTTCTCCACCGTTCTTCATTCAACAATAGTGCAAGCTTAAGTCACAAGATCGAAGGATTTTTATTCAGCTTCATGTTTGATGTATCTGGTTCATTCTATCAGTGGTCACTTCAAATTGCTTACAAGTGGGTTGGTAAAGATGGCCATGGAGAGTTTATGAGTAGAGATTTTCGATCAACAGCTGATTCTCACCGAATATAATTAAGCTTATTTATTATTCTCTCGAGATTTTCAGGTTCATGTGCTTACGATTTATTGATGGTTCCGAGTTTCGAAACCATCAAGGGGGAAGAAGAAGACACATTGAACGCACAACGAGTACACGTGATGAACTTCATACCTTCTTTTGATTTGGAGACATTCCGGGATGACATTTGTCATAGCCGCAGAGCAAATCAGTGTTTTAACTCTTGGCGTTATCAATCTCTAAATGGTACACTACTGATTCGATGTTTAATTGTTTGGTTGTTGCAATTATTCATCATCATTATCCTATATGCATTCCTGGGACTTAATTGACTCTGGTGCATCTCCGGAAGAAGATATTTGCATTTCCGGGACTTAATTGACTCTGGTGTTACGATGTCAACTTCATGAATGGGATAAAGTGTCTACTTCAGTATTTGAGCTTCATACTCGGGATTGATTTACTTTCTTCAACTATGTGGGGGAAGAAATTTCTTGATTCTTTTTAGTATGCATAACTTGATTTCTCAGGGGGAAGAAAAATTCAGAAGAATTATTCAAGCGTGAGAAGAGAAGTTGTTGATCTACTTGGTGTGCCCCAAACTTTCATTCCCTCTTAGCAACGTTATCATGTTACATGATGGGATTTGCTTGCTAGATTCCGTTGTGCGCTTAATCATTCTAAGCTTTATTGAATGCTTTGAAGTTGCTTACGAGGATTGTCGGTTTAGGGGGAAGCTAATTAAAATCTTCTACATCAAATTTATGTGGCATGAATTAGGGGGAAGTTAATTCAGAAGCTTCTCCTTAACCAGAAGTGTATGGGTTACTTAGCTCGTGCCGTTACAGTATTTCTACTACAAGTTACTTTAAAGATGAGTCGTTTTGAAGTCAAAGGCCTCAGAAGACATCATCAGCATTGGACGCTTCATGAAAGCTCTTGTTCTTAATCATTATGTAATTGTTAGGAAAAATATTGTAAGGAATTCTACACGTCGTCCCATGGGGGAAGATTGTTGGAAATTCACTTTATGTGATGACATTTAAGAATTCCCATTAGTTATCATAGTCACACACGCTTAGACTAGACTAGGAACGTTGTATAGTTTAAGTAGCGTGTGTGACTATATATACCCCTCCTAGGCTTCCAAGGAGGGGTGTTGCTTGTGTCTCATTTGTGTTTTCACTTTGTAAATACACTTTTTTTAATATTTCACACACAACCTCTCTTGTCTCTCTCTCTCAACAATGGCTTCCACCTTCCACCACCCACCAAGACCACCGGATTAGATTATAGCAAATCCACAACAATGTATTCTGCAAGATGCATAAATGCACAATGCATGCTGCATTGCACAACTTCTAATAGACATGAATCCCCAAAGTCATTCTTATAATTATTTCAGTATCGCGATACTGTAAGGCAGTGCATCAACGAGATGGATGGGTTTTATGGGGCATTTGTTGAGTGCCTCTGTGGGAGTCCTAATCTATGCCAGATATTACTTTTGAATAAAGTATTTATCCCTTTTTTAGATTATAGAACCTCTCCAGTTTTCTTTAAAACTTTCTTTCACCATTTTGTTGCACGTTGTCTACTATTCTTGCTGGAATTTGATTCATTTTAACGCTTAATGGTATGCACCAGGAAGGTGGTAGGAAGCCATGGAGTAGTATAAACTTCATCTGTGCTCATGATGGATTTACACTGGCTGACTTGGTTACATACAATGACAAAGATAAAATCGTAAATGGCATAGACAATAAAGATGGGGATAGTCACAACAATAGCTGGAATTATGGACAAGTAATTTGTCCCTATAATGTCGCTTAGTGTCTCATTAGTTACTTCAAGACTGTAACATCAATCTATTTCTCGTTCTTTCTGATATAAACACCTGACCTTCAAGGAGGGAGAGTTCGTGAACATCTCAGTAAAAAGGTTGAGGAAACGGCAAATGAAAAACTTTTTCATTGTTTGATAGTTTCACAAGTTTCTAAACCAGGGTAGTATTTTCTTTTATAGTACACGTGTGAACATTTATTGTTAGTTCATGCTCGTTGGAATACACAAATGTGGCTAGGGGTGTGTGAGCCAATTGGGGGCACACACACTAGAACACAAGAGTATGTATTATGATCCACGTTTGAAGCTTTCAAAACGACCCATTTTGACCCGTTTGGACATAAAACGTTGTAGACAAGTTCCTTGCTGTCTTAAACCTAAATGGCTGGCCCATAGAAGGTTCTAGAAGGGAACTAAGGTTGTCTAGATTTGTTTGAATGCTGAGATAATAGATAAAGAGGTTTATGAAAAGTATTGGAAGAGTTATGATAAGTTATGGGGTGTTTGGGATAAAGCCTAAACTTGAAATTTTAGGTTTATCTAGACTAGGGTTTGAGGGGTATATAAACCCCTCACCCCCTGCTCATAAATCACGAAAATAATCATAACAAAACCATAAGAATCTCTGCCCCTTTTTCCCATCTTCATAAATCGGTTCTATAATCCCTAATTAGTGTTTATATAATTCGATTAATTATCTCACAACTAAACACTTGCATTATATTCAATCCAAGGTGGTTTAGTAACTTAGAATCAATTCTAAGTTTGCTAAAACAAGGTCTTAAACGAAGGTTTATAAGCTGTTAAAAGGTGCAACAACTTATTGAAAGTTTTTAGCCTCTACTGATCGTTCTCGGATAGAAATGGGTTTTCTAGTCGCACAGTGTTGTCAGATATCGGACAACACTGAGATCTGGTTTATTGGACAGTGAAGGATATCGGACAAAACTATAGTTTAGGTTGTTTTAGTTTTTGATCCGTTCTGGGCTACGACACTCGGTGTTTGGGTATACGTGGGTTTCGGCTAGCATTACCGGGACGTACTCGTTAGTAGTGTTTGTGTGAGCAACCGTAGAGGTGGTATATTTTATCACTCGTTTTAGTTTCCTTGCTTTTGGACGAAGGTTAGTTTTTGCGTTTACTCCATTGTTTATTGTTAATTACGTGTTAATCATAATTGCTCAGACTAGATCCATTCTGCTGCGTACTCGTAGTTACATGGTTAACTAGATACAGAAATCCCAACAGTGGCATCACGAGTCATGATCGTTTGGTGGTTATGGGTTACACGTTTTAAATAAACACGCGAAACCGCATGCATGAAACCTAATTTAGTTATTTGTTTTATTTTTATTTGACAATTAAATTGTGTACTTGTCATTAATTATAAACAAAATAACAAGATGGTAATTATTGAAATTAATTGTTAACTAGAAACATATAATTAAAATTAAATGGTTAATTAGAATACATAAAATAATAATAAAAATTAATAGTTAATTGTTTTGCCATGATTATATTATGTGTTATCCGGCTATAAGACTCGCTACAATCACGTAATGTGATGCATGAGGCGATTTAGGTACTTGATGAAAACCTAATGAGAGTCTTATGGTTCTTCGTTTGGGGAAGACTCTTCGGGGTCTTGGATTTATGTGTTTATTTAATGTCTTATGCTTATTGTATTTGTTTTCCTAATTGCATTATTGTTACATGTTTTTTAAAACACCTAATTGCATGCAATATGGATAAATACTTATAGAGAAACATGACATTAAAATTGGTCAATATTTTACACGCCTAAATACATGCTCATTGTGATCGGTTATGTGTTACGTGGAAAAGTGTTTTATAAAATAAAAGGACCTAAACACTATTGAAACCAGCTTTCATGAAAATAAAAACTGGACGCTATGGACTCATGGGATGTACGGGTCACCCACTAGAACAAACTATAAGGCGGGTATAAGCCGGTGCGCACAGTCACACCTAAAGGATATCCGACTATTGCCTTGCGCTGGTCTGGTCCTGCGCTTGCTTGCGAGTTTGATTGGAGCTACCATGAACCATCGTAGATCACTCCAGTGTCATTACTAAAAGTTTTTAAAAATCGTGCTACAAAGTTGTTTACATGCTTCTTTATACACATGTTTTACCACATTTATGTGTTATACCCTATGTGAAATTTAAGTGTATGCCAACCAACTAAGAACATGTGCATTTGATTTGGCTTCTCTGGACAGTCCTAAGGGCCTTGTCAAACCCATGGCAAATTTTTCACGACGGTCAGACCCTGTGTGATATTCGCATGTTCTTGCTTGGATAACTTAACTCGAGTATGCACGGTCAGACCCTGGACTCGAGGCATAAGATGAGACTAAACATGCTCATGACACTACTACCGTTTTACTAGTGTCTTGAACGGTCTCATAAAGTCTAAGAGTTGCATGTTATGCAATTAACGCTCGTCGCTTACCTCTTTCCCCACTTGTTTACATATTGGACAATCCTTTTATAATGAGTGGGAGTACAAGATGGATCTTAGTCTTAATTAGTAATTAATTGGTAGTTAATTCTATTAAGAATGTAATTATCGAAAATACTAAATGTTTGAACTTTTTAATTGTAGATGACTACCAATGTCGGAAACAATTCGGTACTCAGGAGTTTCTTGGAGAAACACAAACTCACTGGGCTTAACTTCATTGATTGGTACCGCCAGTTGCGCATTATCCTATCAGCTAAAGACAAGGAACAATACTTGGAACATCCAATTCCTGCTGCACCTGTTGCAACTCCTGGTCACCAAGTCCCTCCCGATGCTCTTGCAGCTCATGCTGCTTGGGTCAAAGGGTCAAAGGACATTGCTACCCTTATGCTCATGACTATGGACTTAGAGATCCAACAAAATCTAACCCATCTCGGAGCATATGACATGTTGCAGGAGCTGAAACCATGTTTTCTCAGCAAGCAAAACAGGAACTTCTTCAAATCGCGCGTAAATTTCACGCGTGCAAACTTGAGGAAGGTCAAAATGTAGGCTCATATGTTCTTAATATGAAGGGATACATTGAGAATTTGGAGCGTCTTGGTCACCCCGTGACTGTCAGCTATGGAATAAGCCTGATCTTGATAGGCCTTTCCAAGGAGTATGACAGTTTTGTTCAAAACTTCCACATGCATGGCATGGGGAAGACTGTGAATTCGGTGAATGAACTGCATGCCATGCTTAAACAACATGAGCAGACACTTCCCAAGAAGGTTGTTTCACCTGCACTTCATAATGTGCGTGCAGGCAAGGTCCAGAAAAACCAAGGTAGAAAACCGCCTAAGGCTGCGAAGGGGAATTATGGTAATGGAAAAAATAAGCTGGCTTATGCTCCCGATCACAAACCATCTTATGCTCCCAAGAACAGAAATCCTCCACCACCCAAAAAGGATAATCCTGCTAAGGACGACCCCTGTCACAAATGTGGTCAGATAGGTCATTGGAAACGGAACTGTCCCGAGCACTTAGCCGAGTTGCAGAAAAAGAAGAGGTTGTCTCAAGAAGCCAACACTTCAGGTATTTTCACTATAGAACTATATTCCCTTCCGAGTAATTCGTGGGTATATGACACTGGTTGTGGTACTCACATTTGTAATAATACTCAGGGTCTAAGGGGAAGTAAGAAGTTGAATCTAGGAGCTTTGAATCTGTACATGGGTAATGGTCAACGTGCAGGAGTCGAAGCTATTGGAAATTATCATTTATGTCTCCCTAGTGGATTAGTTATTGTTTTGAACGATTGTCATTATGCTCCCTCTATCACTAGAGGGATTATTTTAGTTTCTGGTTTGTTTAAAGATGGTTTTGTAAACTGTTTTGATTTATATAATGCAATTTAGTTTCTAGGAATAACGTTGTTTATTTTACTGCTACTCCCGGAGGGGATGGCAGTTATGAAATTGATATGTCTTGTTCTAAAACCAATGATAGTTCTATGTTTGTTGTTAGCAATAAAAGAGCCAAATTAAATTTAGACTCTACTCTCTTGTGGCATTGTCGTCTTGGACACATAAGCAAGAAACGCATGGAGAAGTTGCAACATGATGGACTTCTCACCTCAACTGACATTAAGTCATTTGAAAAGTGTGTCTCTTGTATGTCTGGGAAGATGGAAAGAAAACCCTATTCACATCAAGTGGAAAGGGCTAAAGATCTACTTGGACTAATACATACTGATGTTTGTGGCCCATTTAGAATCATGTCAAGGCAAGGAGCTAACTACTTTGTCACTTTTATTGACGACTTTAGTCGGTATGGTTATGTTCTTGGTTTAAAAATGCGCGCATTATTGCGCAAATTGCGCGCATCAATGTGTTGCATTCAAAATTTCGCATCAATGTGCCTAATGTAGTGTCATCCCAAAATGCGTTCGCATTAAACTGCAATTTATCGCAATTGTGTAATGCTAGCAACGGTAACAATTGTCGCAATCTAGTACTTAGGTCATTTTTGTCAAATTTTAACCGTTTAAAATATACCTACATATTATAAAAGCTTTTTAAATATAAGACTTTCTAGAAAAACATCTAAAACAAAGACAATAACAAAAACATAGTATCTTGCATTTTGCTAAGTGTTTTTTTTGCTAAGATTTATTATCAATTTATTTGTTTTACAATGGACTATATGCCTAATTTTAATATGCTATTAATTTGTTTTGTAACTTTATTGCATTTAGTTGGATTTAACTAATTTTTGTACTTTTTTATACTAAACGCATCGCGTCTAAATTGCGCTCGCAATCGCATCACGCATCACGCAATCTCTTTTGAGACCTTTAGCGCAATGGATCGCAAAACGCATTTTTAAACCAAGGTTATGTTTACCTGTTAAAGCATAAACATGAAGTGTTTGAGACATTTAAAGTGTTTCAAAAGGAAGTAGAAAATCAACTCGGTAAGACCATAAAATCACTACGATATGATCGTGGAGGTGAATATATGAGTCAAGAGTTTTTAGATCATTTTAAGGAGCATGGGATTATCGCCCATCGAACTCCTCCCTACACACCTCAACATAATGGGGTGTCTGAGAGGAGGAATCGAACACTGCTAGACATGGTTCGATCCATAATGAGTCAAACTACTCTTCCAAAGTCCTTTTAGGATTATGCCCTTGAGTCTGCTGCACGCATACTCAACATGGTTCCAACTAATAAGGTTGAAAAGACACGGTACGAAGTATGGCATGGGCAAGCCCCTAAGTTGTCTTACTTAAGAGTCTGGGGTTGTGAAGCTTTGGTTAAACGTGATACGATGACCAAACCTGACAAACTGGAACCCAGATCTATTAAGTGTATCTTTGTAGGATACCCAAAGGAAACGATGGGATATTCCTTCTACTACCCACCTGAGAACAAAGATATTGTTGCTCGGAATGCTGAGTTCTTTGAGAGAAATCTCTTAGATCAAGAAGCAAGTGGGAGTATAGAAGATCTTGAAATTATTCAAGATGAAGATACAAATCCTTCTGATGACACTGGCTTAGATCATGATGAGGATGATCAAGAAATTGAAGAACCTCATAGTGATATCAATCCCATTCGTAAGTCCTCTAGGACACGTCGTGCCCCAGATCGAATGTGTTTATACGTCGATGCTGAGGAGCATGAGTTAGGGGATCTTGGAGAACCCGCTAACTATAAAGCTGCATTATTGGATCCTGAATTCGAAAAATGGCTTAATGTGATGAATGTGGAGATGCAATACATGAAAGATAATGATGTCTGGGTATTAGTTGATCTTCCTCCTAACGGTAGAACCGTTGGTAGCAAGTGGCTATTCAAGAAAAAGACTGACATGGATGGCAAAGTACACACCTTTAAAGCTCAGCTTGTAGCAAAGGGCTTCACTCAAACCTACGGGGTTGATTATGAAAATACCTTTTCTCTTGTAGCAGACATTAGAGCTATAAGGATTCTTATATCCATAGCCGCGTTCTATGACTATGAGATTTAGCAAATGGATGTCAAAACTGCCTTCCTCAATGGACATCTTTCCGAAGAAGTCTATATGGTGCAACCCGAGGGTTTTGTCGATCCTAAATATCCTAACCGAGTATGCAAGCTCAAGCGTTCCATTTATGGACTTAAGCAAGCATCTAGGCAATGGAATAAGCGTTTTGATGATGAGATTAAGAAATTCGGTTTCACTCAGAATCAAGATGAGTCATGTGTATATCACAAAGCCAGTGGGAGTAATGTTACTTTCCTAATTCTATATGTTGATGACATATTGCTCATGGGGAACAATATTCCAATGTTGAAAGGGGTAAAATCCTACCTTGGAAAATGTTTTGCTATGAAAGATTTAGGAGAAGCTGCATATATTCTTGGAATCAAGATCTACCGAGATAGATCTAGACGGTTAATTGGTTTATGTCAAAGTGCTTACATTGAGAAAATCTTGAAAAGATTTCATATGGAGAATTCCAAGCGTGGAACTATCCCAATGCATGAAAGCCCTAAATTGAGTAAGTCACAATGTGCTGTTTCACCAGCTGAAAAGCAGCGCATGTAGAATGTTCCTTATGCCTCAGCTGTAGGATCAATTATGTATGCTGTGAGATGTACTCGTCCTGATGTTGCGTTCGCTCAGAACATAACAAGCCGATTTCAACAAAGTACTAGTGAACTTCGTTGGACTGCTGTTAAAAATATTCTTATGTATTTATGGAATACTAAGGATATGTTTCTGGTTTATGGTGGTGACGAAAAACGAGAGCTCAGGGTTTCTTGCTACACTGATGCTGGATATCTGACAGATGCTGATGACCTAAAATCTCAGACTGGATATGTTTTTGTTCTAAATGGAGGTGCTGTTGACTGGAAGAGCACAAAGCAAAGTATTTTTGCAAGTTCATCTACAGAAGCTGAGTACATAGCTGCTCTTGATGCAGCTAAAGAGGCTGTTTGGATTCGTAAATTCATTTCTGGGCTTGGTATTATGCCCACAATTGAAGATCCCATTGATATGTATTGTGACAATACTGGAGCCATTACTATAGCTAATGAAAGCGGAGTCAGCAAGGGTGCTAGACATTTCCACGCAAAAGTTCACTATCTTCGAGAGACCATTGAGATGGGTGATGTCAAGATAGCAATAGTTCATACAGATGAAAATCTAGCTGATCCATTTACGAAGGCGTTAGAATTCCCTAAGCATTCTAAATTGACTCGGGGTATTGGTTTGATACCAGCTAGTAGTCTCATGTAACTCTGTATGTTAACTAGTATTTGGATAATTTGGAATTGTAAGACAGTTTATTTTCTGATAAATAAAGATACGAGGTATTTGTTATTTCATTCATATAAAATTTGTTATTCTATATTTGCATGTTTAATCCATGAATGATTTAATCACTCTAAATATCCATTGTCGGTTAGCAATATGGGAATATTGTTTACATAAGGCAAATGTGAGTGTTGGATATATTCTGTGAGAATGAGAATTGTTCTAAGCCAAACTCATATGTATTCATAAGGGATGCATACTGGATTCCCCAACTTCAAACATTTACTTTTGGATCCATGTCATGAGTAAGATGTTGAAAATGGTCTGTTAAGTCATCCTTAGACTTGAGATGCAAACAAGTTCTGCATGTGTGGATATCACTTTCGTAATTATATGCAAAACGCTGTCCTGAATAAGGTAGTTATAAAAGCTATATTTCGGAGTGATGTGAAGCAGCATCCGCAACACTTGTAGTCAATAAAGGATTTGTTATTCCACTTAGTATGTGCAGAATGATACCATGGCGCCTCTCTAGAATTAATTGATAATTGTTTGGCCGAACCTAGATGGTGATGCAAGATGAATCTTGGTTACATTTGGTATATCTGAATTGAATTCAATAACGAGAATCTAAATGGTTAAACTATATGGAATGAGTTAGGATCCATATCCATGGTTTAACGGTATCTATAACAAAGGATGATAAAAGCAAGACATAAATGACCATGCTACTGAGAATGTTCAATGAAACTATATCTCATACACCTCTAGTTAAATAACGAGTGTGAGCGTTGCTAGATGTTTCCGTCGTTGACATTTGTGTTGTCTATTCTAACGACCAAGTGGGAGCTGTTAGTTCATGCTCGTTGGAATACACAAATGTGGCTAGGGTTGTGTGAGCCTATTGGGGGCACACACACTAGAACACAAGAGTATGTATTATGATCCACGTTTGAAGCTTTCAAAACGACCCATTTTGAATCGTTTGGACATAAAACATTGTAGACAAGTTCCTTGTTGTCTTAAACGTTAATGGCTGGCCCATAGAAGGTTCTATAAGGGAACTAAGGTTGTCTAGATTCGTTTGAATGCTGAGATAATAGATAAAGAGGTTTATGATAAGTATTAGAAGAGTTATGATAAGTTATGGGGTGTCTGGGATAAAGCCTAAACTTGAAATTTTAGGTTTATCTAGACTAGGGTTTGAGGGGTATATAAACCCCTCACCCCCTGCTCATAAATCACGAAAATAATCATAACAAAACCATAAGAATCTCTGCCCCTTTTTCCTATCTTCATAAATCGGTTTTATAAACCCTAATTAGTGTTTATATAATTCGATTAATTATCTCACAACTAAACACTTGCATTATATTCAATCCAAGGTGGTTTAGTAACTTAGAATCAATTCTAAGTTTGCTAAAACAAGGTCTTAAACGAAGTTTTATAAGCTGTTAAAAGGTGCAATAGCTTATTGAAAGTTTTTAGCCTCTGTTGATCGTTCTCCGATAGAACTGGGTTTTCCAGTCGCACAGTGTTGTCAGATATCGGACAACACTGAGATCTGGTTTATTGGACAGTGAAGGATATCGGACAAAACTACAGTTTAGGCTGTTTTAGTTTTTGATCCGTTTTGGGCTACGACACTCAGTGTTTGGGTATACGTGGGTTTCGGCTAGCATTACCGGGATGCAATCGTTAGTAGTGTTTGTGTGAGCAACCGTAGAGGTGGTATATTTTATCAGTCGTTTTAGTTTCATTGCTTTTGGACGAAGGTTAGTTTTCGCGTTTACTCTATTGTTTATTATTAATTACATTTTAATCATAATTGCTCAAACTAGATCCATTCCGATGCGTACTCGTAGTTACATGGTTAACTAGATACATAAATCCCAACATTTATGGTAGTTGTTCATGCCATAAACGTGTATACTTTGAAGGCATAAGATTTTTTAACTTAACATACTTTTTTTCTAGGTTGTACCAATGATACATATGGGTGATGAATATGGCTACACAAAAGGAGGAAACAATAACACATATTGCCATGATAACCATGTACAGTAATATTTTGCTTCCTAATCATCTGAGTTTTGTACGAAAGAGCCATATGTTTTTCTGAGCTAAATACAGCTTTTTCCATAGATGAACTACTTCCAGTGGGATAAGAAAGAAGAGTCTTCATCAAACTTTTTCATATTTTGCCATTTAATAACCAATTTTTGCCAGTAAGGCATCATCTAAATATGATCAGCTTTTCATTTCACTTTCTTATTGGTAGATATCATGTTTCTAAAGCAGTAAACTACTCATGCTTAACAGTGAATGTGAGGCACTTGGCTAAAATGACTTCCCAACAGCAGAAAGGTTGCCGTGGCATGGATATGTCCCTGAAACACCAGATTGATCTGAAACAAGTAGATTTGTGGCCTTCGCCTTGGTATGTCATAAAATCTGACCTTAACTCTGTTTTAGTTAATGATTTTTATTTTTAGATATTTGCAATCTCTCTTAGAAGCTGCAATGTTACATAAGGGGATGTTAGGTTAGGCTTAACATAAAACCTTATGGCTTTAGAAAATAGCCAATTCTAATAACAACCATTTTTTGGTATTCTTGTTAGATTTTACATACACTTAGGCCTTTTCTACTCTTATTGTAATTGGTATGCCTAGCAGATATGATAATTAATTTTACTTGTTAGCAATTTTTTCACATCATCTCTTTCCATCAGCTAGGTGATCCTTTAATTATTAACTTACGTTAATAAGTATGAATGTTGTCTTTTAATTTCAAGTAGAGGTGGCATATTCACTTACTTATAAGAGAATCAGCACAATTTATCTTGTACTCTGTACTTATCTCGGCACAAGTCAAAAAGGAGTAAACTAATAAAATAAATAATAATGTACAAGTTACATGGGTCAAAAGTCACATATCGTGTATCTAAATGCTCAGGATGTCTTATTTTTTTAAATGATCTAATTGTATAAACAATATATGTTCGGTGATCATTTTTAATACAGTAAGTCTTATGAAAAAGAAGTGTTGAATGGGGAGATCAATCTGACCCAAACTATTTTGAGGCGCATCCCTTGTGACCTGTTTACCACTTTACAACTTTACCAAGCTACCTGTTCGTCTAACTCTAATTCCTAGTACTGGTAAAGGCCTGCATTTTTAATCCCACCTCACTATTATGGCTTTCAGGTATTCCATTTGGCTTGATAGCAAGTTGAGGCTTCATAGTTCATACTGACCCCATGATACTCATTGAATACTTTCTATGGCGAAGGAGATTAGAATATGCCATTCCCAACCATTATACTCGCCACTGTGTTTGGGATGCAGTACAACAAAATAAACGTCTAAATAAGTATAATCATACAACAATTGATGAACAATTCCTGTTTTATCAGGCTGATGACCTCGTTAAGTTTGGTCCACGTGACACCAAAACCCCCCTTCAAAGTTATGTGAATTGCTGGTACTTCATTTTTAGTTTTCATTTTGGGGAGCTACTTCTCAAAGAAAGTGTAGCTAAAGTCAACTTTTTGTGACACATCACATCCTTTCACTTGAATCTTTATCAAATGAGCCTTTTTATAGCAATTCAAGGAATAACTATTCGAAGAATGCTTGAAACTAGATCAATAATCACAAAGAACAAGAATGTGACTCGAAAGGTAGTTTCATTGATTTTGGAGGAAGTTGTTACAAGTGGAAAGAGAAAGAGAATTACACACAGTTGTATTTAGAAAACAAACCAGAATTATAAAAATGAACTAATAACATCTATTTAAAGGGGGAATGGATGGGCGGGAAAGTTAGTTGGTGAGTGACCGTGCCTTGCACGTTCCATACAGAGTTGACTCGTATCAATCCCTTCTCCTTAGATGATGCTTGTCCTCAAGCATCTAGTGAAATGAAAGACATTCCTCCCCATGTTTCTCTTTTTGGACACACCAATGTAAAAACCACTCAATCACCCACTACACCAACAAGTCTTGTCCCATGTTTTCAATGTTTTAACAGTTCCAAGTACGCTCTAAAAAAATAGTTTGCAAGTAGTATGCACTCCTGACTTTTTCTAGCTGAATACGAGCTCTCCACTTCCTCTTTTTCCTGTTTGACCATTTCAAAATGTCAAACACCAACTCTTCATACTTGATATTGCAACTTATACATCCTTGTTTCTTCCTCTTGTGCCAAACACTGCTCACACGCCTCAAAATAGAAGTCAATTGTAAGTATTATTTTGACACCGAAGTCCTCCCTTCACCATACCCAACATACTCGTACTTAAATCCTTGTTTCCCACATGATTTTCCAAGCAAACCAACAAACTGAGAAGAGTTAACATTGTGCCTCTCTATTTCCATGTCTAAATTTGTTGCAGCAAAGGCAAATGGGTCATTAAGATGTCCCAGACTACAACTTTTTCTCCACGTCAAGTCACATAAAATAATATCTTTATCTTCGTCCTCGTTTCCTTGTTCCTTGTAATGTTGTTTTCTGATCCCTATCCCTAGATGGCTGAATTCACCACTTTCCTCCTTGTTGGAATACAGCACATCACCATATATTCCACCCAAACGAATACCCTTTTGTAAAAAACCCTCATCAACCATCATATTATGTCCACTAACACCAATACTAGTAGCTGAGAAGTGCAAAATTTGTCTTGATTCAACTCCTAACTCACCTTCTTATCGACCATCAATTATCTCACCCCTATCAAGAACCCGATTACCAATACTTGTTATTCCCTTATTCTCCAAAATCACAACATCTTTTATATCCATCATGCCACCATTCCTAAACACGATCCCTATCCGCTTCTCCTTTTGATACAGCTGATCATACCAATTCATATTTCTTTTTGTCCACTCACGGTCAGTGTCATCACAATCCAACACAACATTATCACATATAGTCTTACCTCCTTGACCCTCCGAATACCTCCACTCATTAACATTTGAAACCGAAACATTATTTTCTCCTTTCATGTCCTCAAGAACCATGACACACTTACTGCCCTTTCTACTCATATCATCAAAGTCAGCAAACAACTTGTTGGTCCACGATACTTGTGCAAACATTGAATCAATAAGATCTATGAAGAACATTTGCACAATTAAACCAATTGACTAACTAATAACACAAGGTTGTACTTTTCATCGTTTGTATATCTTATTAATAAGGAATGAACAAATATACAAGACTTGCCCGGTTGTTTGCGGAACAACAACCGGGCGATGAATGACAAACTAAACTCCCATGTTCATAGCTAGCTAAGCTTATGCAACAATGGGAGGATGAAACCCCTATCCACTAAAGTGTTACATGTGTGTTTTCTGTGGTGGGAATCATTACCCTATTCTATTACAAGGACCACATATATATAGTGGGTGTGAAGCTTCCTTGAGAAGCTTTTACTGAAATACAAGTAACCACCTTGTAGTTTGTAGTAACAAATACTTCAGACAGACACTTCAGACACTTCTTCAGGTCTTCTAACATCTTCAGGTCTTGTAATAAGTAATAGTCTTGAGGAGTTAGCAAGCTATTATGTCATCACTTACTAACTCCATCATCCTTGATTCTTTGCACACTTACTGAGATCCGCCTCAGCTAATGACGAGTCTATCTCGTAGACTCTAAAGAGCTCTAAAGAATGACACACTGAACTTATAACATACGAAGTTCAGTGACTAACACTACTTAGGATACTTTACATCGAAATGCTGTGCAAGGGACAAATTAGGCACTGAATTGGCCCAACAATCTCCCCCTATTTGGATAGAAAAGTAGCCTAAGTTAAATATTAGTAAGTGAGCATAAAGGCTTCTTCTTACCTGCTATATTACAACAAAGTATACCAAGAATAACTAGCTTCACTGGTTCAAGTCATCCACTAACTTGTATCATCTTGTCCTTGTTGTAGTTGTTACTAAGCTTATACAATCTCTGATCTTGTATAATGAAAACTTGAACAAACTCCCTGATGCTTATATAGTAGAACCCTCAATGACTACTTCACTTTGGTTAAGAGGGGAGTGTATATATGCTTGTTCGTTACATATCATATGCCCTCCACTAGCATATATAAAGTGTGGCATATTCTATCAACTAAGATATTGAGTTCATTTACCTTTAAACAGCAGAGTGGTCAATGGTTGATGCAACAACCATAATAGATCATAGAGTAAGCTCAGTAACCCATATTCAGCGACTTGGCTTAATCAGCCATATATGTAAACATGTAAGTCCCTGAAGGTTGTATGTTGTGATGTATGATAGTGTGTTTGTATCGTGAGTAAACTTGATGTTTCTTCACATAAACACAAGTTTACTTCCGTCCTCGTTTCTCTCCCCCTCAAAATTTGCTAAGGAACCAAGCAACTTTTGACCGGCTACACACTATTACACAATCATAGCGTGATGGTTTCCATCTCGCCTAAAGTACAACTCCCCCTAAATTTCATCCTATCAAACGCCTGATACAGCCAAATGTAATACCCCTGTATAATGTATTACTGTTTCCCAATTCCCTATGTACTTTGAACAACCTGGTTTCTCAAAAACTCTTCGCCTGGGGTAACAACGAATGGAGTCACAGCGGCGGGGGAGGGTCACAGCGGATGGGGAGTGGGTGGTGGTCACAGCAATCGGAGTAGCTATAGATTGGATGTGGTTTGAGGTAAAAATCTATACCTGAATGACCACCTGAATGACCAAAAGTCCTGAATGAATGAAGCTTCAGGCTATGTGAAGATGACATGATACAGGACTTTGTTTTCAGCGGTATCTTCTTTCTTTATCTTGGTGTGAGGAAATAGTTCATGAGTGACCAAGTCCTTCGAAAGTTGAAGGCTCTGAAGATAGCATATTGAGTGTCTTACACTCGAACAAATGTTTTGGGGTTCATAGTGGTTGGAACAGTCTGTTGGGACAGCGCATGTGGACTTGTTAGTTGGGACTGAAAACCTGTTGGTTGGGGCTGAACTCTTGTGGCTGTATTTTTATCACAACCAAAAGTTGTAATAAGTAAAAAAACCATGTGTATTAATCATAGCCACGTACTGATGCATTTACACAGCCACAACCACGTTTATCATTGTTCGTACAGGTTGATTATCAGCTTCTTCAACAGTCACTACTAGGGATCAGCAATCTCTGGGGTCAGCTATCTCTGAAAGTTAAGCTGAGTTAAGAAATCAATGACATGTGGTTCACCTACAGCGACAGGGGGTTCACAGATGAATACAGGAACATCTGGGGGTTCAGGGACAGATGGGGGTTTCAGCGACCCTGGGGGTTCATATTCAGCGGCAGTAGACCTGGTTCACAGGTTCAGTGACAGGGTCTCTGAGGAAGGGGTCGCTGACCTGGGGGTTCGCAGCAGGTGTGGTGACATCAGATGAGGGGTCATAACAGCTGGGAGTTCGTGGACTTGTGTAAGTTCGCTGTTTGACGGAGTTCACTGACCGAGTTCGAAAGGCTAGAGGGTCCAGAAACAAAGTTCAAACAGCTTGGTTGTCTATTCGGCGACCTCTGGGGTGCTTTGATAGAGGGTTCGCTGACCTTGGGGTCTTTGATCAATGCTCAGACACTGAAAGGGTTCACATTTGGGCAGTCTTTAGCATTCTTTGCCAGCTATTGATAGGATAAACATTTACACAATAAGATAGCCTATCACCACCTGAATACTCAACATTTATAAACCTCAGAGACCATTTGTGAACAAACATTATAGCTGAACATTTATCAGCTTCCTTTTAACATCACCCATTTTCTTCCGTCTCAACTAATCTGGGCAACTGACTGATTTTATAATCAACTTTTCAAACCTCCCATCATTCACACTTTTGATTCCAATCCCATTCTCCTCTGCATCGTACACTCAGGCACAGTATCAAAAACCGTCGCTGACAATTTATTATCAGTTTTTTTTAGCTAACACCGTATTCATCATACACGCAGCCCCATATCCACTTTATCAGCATACATTTGTTGAATAATCGATACAAACACCATTCTATTATTCAGTTCCATCTAAAACTTGAACACGATACCCCATTATATTCACGTTAAGCTGGTTCTTTAGCCAACGTACACCCCTCTAATCAACAATCGAAAGAAAAACTCTAATAACATCATACGTCCATTTCAAAACATCATAAATTCGTTTACCCACGTCACATGAAATTATCGAATATTCATTAGTAACAAAATCTCCTCCCGTGGCCATCCGGAAAAGATCCACCATGTGTCAATCGAATAAGTTCTTCTTGTGTGAGGTTAGAAAATCTTGATGTGAGTTTACTGATTTTGATGATATTAGATCTACGATTCGTGTGGCTGAGTGAGATTTTGAGTTGGAGAATATGGTGGATTGTTTTTTGGTGGGTTTGATATGTGACTAATGATGTTAGCATGAATTAGGTTTTTTTTAGGATCTTTTGTGACGTGAGAGAGTGAATCGGTGTGATTAAAGTAATCTTTTTGTTGAGATTTGTTTTAAACGGTTAATGATTTGTGGTGAATCAATGGGAGACGGTTGTTTTTTTGTGACGGTGATTATGAGGGATATGAATTGTTTGTGAGATTTGGAGATATGAAGAATAGAAAGAGACGGTGAGGGTTTTTGTTTATGAATTTGTGGGGTAGGTGATAATAATGAGTGACGGTGATGGTGGGTTTTGTTTATTTGGATAAGGTTTGAGTAGTGGATAGTCAAATATCATTATTATTTCCCCCTTAAAAACTGCTACTGGATATGTAGTTTTTTGAACATACTGATGAATTTTACCAAGCTAAAAAAATGTTATTAGCAGCCATTTGAACGGATCTGGATAGAGAAAATCCAACCCGCTCTGATACCACTTGTTGGTCCACAATACTTGTGCAAACGTCAAATCAATAAGATTTATGAAGAACATTTGCACAATTAAACCAATTGACTACCTAATAACACAAGGTTGTACTTTTCATCGTTTGTATATCTTATTAATAATGAATCAACAAATATACAAGACTTGCCCGGTTGTTTGCGGAACAACAACCGGACGATGAATGACAAACTAAACTCCCATGTTCATAGCTAGCTAAGCTTATGCAACAATGGGAGGATGAAACCCCTATCCACTAAAGTGTTACATGTGTGTTTTCTGTGGTGGGAATAATTACCCTATTCTATTACAAGGACCACATATATATAGTGGGTGTGAAGCTTCCTTGAGAAGCTTTTACTGAAATACAACTAACCACGTTGTAGTTTGTAGTCTTCCACTAATACTTCAGACAGACACTTCAGACACTTCTTCAGGTCTTCTAACATCTTCAGGTCTTGTAATAAGTAATAGTCTTGGGGAGTTAGCAAGCTATTATTTCATCACTTACTAACTCCATCATCCTTGATTCTTTGCACACTTACTGAGATCCGCCTCAGCTAATGACGAGTCTATCTCGTAGACTCTAAAGAACTTTAATGAATGACACACTGAACTTATAACATACGAAGTTCAGTGACTAACACTACTTAGGATACTTTACATCCAAATCCTGTGCAAGGGACAAATCAGGCATTGAATTGGCCCAACACAACTCCAGTTACACATGCTCGATTCCAATCTTATCATGCCACTTAATTGTTATACCTTCACCACCATCCTAACACCATGCCCTCGTATCACCTCCTTCATAACTGTTAAGCTCATAATCCAAATTGTTATCATCTAAAAGCTGCTCGTTATCACTAATATCACGTGAAATGTATGATAATGTTTTCGTAATTTCAACAACTAATTGACTTCTTAAACCAACATCTAACTTCTTATCAACATGAGCATCTAAAGCATTAACAAACACATTCAAAACTCTATCCTCATCTCCCTGATCTTGAGCACACTCTATGTCATCTCTTATTCCACACATATACACACCCTTTTTTTTCTCTTAATCTCCTTTGGCCTCATATCATTTTGATTAACCCCAATCCCAGTACATGAAGTATGCAAAATCTCTAGTGATTTAACTTCTAATTCACTTCCTTGTAGACCATTAACAACCTTTCCACTGCCAGGAACCGAACTACTTGATACAATGATTTTGTATGGGGTTCAGATTAATCTCTCAGAATCCTCTCGAATTGATCTCGGCCTTAAGTGGAATGTTTTGTTCTTGGTTATTAAAAAGTGGTTGGTTATCTATTTTAAACTAATGACAAGAAATTAAGTGTCGAAGAGTAAACTTAAAGCGTTAAAAGAATAAACTAAAAGATGAGCTTAAAAATAAATGCTTGTAAACTTGAAGATTATAATAGAGAAATAAATGGACCTTCAATAAAAACCAACACTTGGAAAACTTTGTGAAAAATATGAATTTAATTGAAAAGTACTAAAAGAAAGTAAGAATGGAACAAAGCAAGTTATCTAAGATCAGAATAGTGGAAAATAGGGCACTCAATCGGAATACATTCTGATCGGGTGATCGGAATGCTTAGAAAAGCTAAGGATCGGAATACGGGCAAATGACCCCAATCGGAATAAGTGGAAAATTTACTAATCGGAATACTAGAAACAGGTGACAATCGGAATACCAAAATGATCTCAATCGGAATATGGGGAAAAACAAAGCAATCGGAATACACTAAACATACCAATCAGAATATGGTAATGAACACAATCGGAATGAATGTAAACCCTTTTCCGATCACACGATCGGAAAGAGGGATGCTGTTTGGTCGGAATATACGATCGGAAAAGGGCTTTGCCTTTTCCGAAATCTATGTTGATCCGAATTATAAGCAATGAAAATAAGCTAAGGAATAAGCTTATCACCACAACTAGCTCGAATCCAATAAAAATCTGATCAAATAAGCATTAAAAACAACTTTTCTAGCTTAAAAATAAACAACTTTTGAATCAAATCAATAAAAAGATGAACTTTTCATAAAAACTTTTAAAAAGTAAATAAGCTAAATCAACAAATAAGCCAAAAAGAACAAGGATCTTAAAGCTTATTAGTGTATAAACTTAAGGAAACATAAAAAGAAATCAACTTTTTAAGCACAAATCATTGATGAACAACACGGATCATACGAGATTTGTACCAAAATCAATAAAAGTAAAAGAAAGGAAGGATGAGATTAAGTTTAAAAGATAAAAACTTGAACTTGATTAATGAAAAAGTAATACAAAGTTTTGATCTTGAATGGAAAAAGATGAAATCTAATGAGAGAAAGTTCTAAACTTTCTCTCTCTAAAACTAGAGAAATCAAAAACTAAAACTAACTCTAAGTGTGTGAATTTTGTGAAGTAAGGGCCTTTATATAGGCGTGTGTATGGTGGTGGGCTTTGTGATTGGGCTTTGATTTGGGCTCCTTTTTCTTCTTTTTTCTTTAGTCTTCATGCGTCTTAAATAAACGTTTCCGACTTGGATTTGAGAAGTGTCGGTGAATAATTCAACTCGTCTTATAATCTTTTATTTAATAGACTCGAGTTCTTCGACATATATGAATCTTCCATCTTTGGCTCTATTCTTCGATAAATCTTCAAATAGGCACAATGACTTCAAATCTTCTGCATCTCTTGGACAATAGACTTCGTCTTGAGTCTTTTTCCTCGATAAAACCCGTGCAATCCCATGTTTTCTTCAATATTCACCCGGTTGACTCTGAAAACACAATAAACACAAAAACCACGCATAATTCCAAACAAATGATATTAAATACGTGTTTTGGTCTCGTTTTAGCCAGAATTAAGTGGTAAAAGGATGGGTGTTTTCACACCTATCAAATCCCCTACACTTAACCATTGCCATGCCCTCATGCAATGCTTAGTGACAAAGCACATTTACACTTTTCTCATGATTAATCAACCTTGGCCTTATTTAAATACTACTAAACAAAAATTAAAGTACTTAAGAGAAATTAAAACTTTAAAGTAAACAAGAGGATAGAAAATAGCTTACGTGGAAATAACATGTAAAGAGATCGAGGACTTACATTAGGGCTTCGGTGCTGCGAAGATTTATCACCCTCAAGTTTCACGTTCCCCAAACTAAGCTTAAAAACGAGATCATTGTTATTATAAGTTAGCAATTCGAACACTCACACACATGGCTTAATTAAATGCTTAGACTCCCTTATTCCTAAATGTATCTCTTATATTTTATTTTTGTCTTAGAATGATCATGAAGATGCATTTTTGGACTTATTTCGATAGTTAATTAGGCTGAAAGCAAAGTAGGACGATTTGATCAATAGTTAGCTAAAGGACAAAATCTCTTAAAACTACTTCTCGGGATATCAAAAAGTTAATATCTTGGCATAACTTGGTTCGCGATTTGAGACCTTTCTCGGGCCGATATTTGGCATGTACTTCATACTTCATATCTTGAGAGACGTTCTTGAGATAATGGTCTTCTCATCGTAATAGAGTTTCTTCACTTGGAGACTTCTGAGGGGTACTCCAACTTTGTTGACCACGACTTCATGATTATTTCTTCAATCTCTAATTGGGATTTCGAGATACAACGATCCGCCTCCTTTTCGGACTTGGATCTATTTATCCTCATACCTTGTTAGGGTCTTTTCGGATAGACTTCTCCATGATCTTTATGGGAGTTGATTGCTTTTCGTCGTGAGTCTTGATCCTTCATATTGATTTTGGGAATAATGCTTTTCACATCACTTTGGATCTTCAGCAATAAAATGGAATCCTCATGCCTTGTTAGGGCCTTTTCGGACTCGCCTATCTTCGCGCCCCGCTTCATAAGTTATGACTTGGCTATGAACTCTTATCATTACCGAGCAACTTTTAAACGATCTTGGGCTAGAAGCTAAGTAACTTTTCAAATCGTACGACCTTACTTATTGCAGATAAATTATTAGCAAGTGATGGGAGAATAGGCAAATAATTACACCAAGTGAGCTTGTGCAAGAATACCGACTTATAATTGACTCTATCATTTCTCGTCCTCCACAATTTAAAATCTCAAGTAATGAGACTCGTGGATACTTAGCCTAATAAACCAATTAAGGTCTACATGGTTAAGGATAATAGCTAGAATAAACTTAGATAAGTCTATTCGGGTTGAGTCAAAATAAACGCAACGGGCCTAATATGTCAAAGACTTCTAAACTAGCTACACCACTTTATTAATATTTTTGACTTTATTGCGGGATATATACATATGAAAGCAGATAAAAATTTAAAAATTGCGACTAAATGGCCAAAGTTAATAAAAAATTTGAAAAATGTTGATAAATATGATTTTCCGGTTAAATGAAGGCATTTTCATGGAAAAGTCCACTTAAAACTTCGATAGAAGTCCCCCCTACACTTAAGATAAACATTGTCCTCAATGTTTAAGCATGTGGGAAAATTTTCCCCTACACTTATGACATTGTGCACGTTGGTTAACTCAAGTTAAGGAAGAGACGACTAAAGTGATCAATTTCAAATGTGAGTATGAAGAAAATTGAATCACGATAGTTGAGAGATAGAACCGGATTTCGGATAACACGGGAGCACGGTTCTTCAAAGGTTCCAAGAGTGCACTTATCCCTGTAATCACATCACCACACAAAGACAAACACGTATAGAAGTCCCCCTACACTTAGGAGGTTAAAACATAAAGGATAGATACTCGGGCTGCCTCCCGAGGAGCGCTTGTTTTTGATAACCGAGTCACGAGCCTGACTCGACCCAAAATTAGTTCATGGGGAACGTGGTGAGGGATGGAATCACCTCCTGAGAGGTGTCCTCACCAAAGTACAACTTCACTCGTTGGCCATTCACCTTAAAATTAGGTCCATTAGGTTGAGCGAGCTCGAGAGTACCATATGGAAAAATTTAGGCAATGGTGAATGGGCCGGACCAGCGAGATTTGAGCTTTCCTGAGAAGATTTTCAACCGAGAGTTAAAAA
Source organism: Glebionis coronaria (assembly GCA_025667525.1). Classification (NCBI taxonomy): domain Eukaryota; kingdom Viridiplantae; phylum Streptophyta; class Magnoliopsida; order Asterales; family Asteraceae; genus Glebionis; species Glebionis coronaria. The sequence continues at coordinate 211,637,903 of CM046876.1, read as the reverse complement.
GTAAGACTTTGTCTCCAACATGGAACTCTCGGTTCTTAATCTTAGAGTCGTGAATGAGCTTAGTCCTTTCCTTATAGATTAAAGAATTTTCATAAGCCTCATTACGGAGTTCATTGAGCTCATTGAGTTGGATCTTGCGTAGGTCACCGGCTTTGTTAATATCAAAATTAGCCCACTTCAAGGCCCAGTAAGCCTTGTGCTCCAACTCAATGGGGATGTGGCACGCTTTCCCGTACACAAGACGATACGGCGTACAGCCGATCGGGGTCTTGTAAGCAGTACGGAAAGCCCACAAAGCATCATCAAGTTTATCAGCCCATGAGGCACGATGCTCTCCCATGGTTCTTTCCAGAATTCGCTTAAGACCTCGGTTGGATATTTCAGCCTGGCCATTAGTTTGTGGGTGGTAGGCTGTGGAAAGACGATGATTTACACCGTACTTAGCCATGACTCTAGCAAATTGGTCATTGCAAAAATGAGTCCCACGATCACTAATAATGGCACGAGGCACACCGAATCTAGCGAAAAGAGCTTTCAGAAAGTTACAAACCACCCTGGCGTCATTAGTAGGTAAAGCTTTGGCTTCAACCCACTTTGAAACGTAATCAACGGCTACAAGGATGTATTTGTTTCCTTTAGAAGAAGGGAATGGCCCCATAAAGTCGATACCCCAAACATCAAAAATTTCACACTCTTGAATGAAATTCTGAGGCATCTCGTCTTTATGTGTGATCGTGCCTTATTTTTGGCAAACATCACATCTTTTAACCATATCGTGAGCGTCACGATATATGGAGGGCCAATAAAATCCCGAATCAAACACTTTTTTAGCGGTGTAGTTGGGACCAAAGTGACCAGCAATGGGTCCTTTGTGGCAAGCATCAAGGATTTCGAAAGCGGCCGGTCCATCAACACATCGGCGAATAATCAAGTCGGCACATTGTTTGAAAAGATACGGGTCATCCCAAAAGTAAGTCTTGATGTCTTTGAAGAACTTTTTCTTTTGCTGGGATGTTAACCCGTCAACGAGGATTCCACCCGCCAAGTAGTTTGCAATGTCCGCAAACCACGTGGTTTCATCAGCAGTCAAGTTGATAGACATTAAGGTCTCCAGGGGAAAAAAATCATTGATTTCTTTGTTCGGATGATCCCCCTGGTAAGGATCCTCAAGTCTACTGAGATGATCCGCGGCTAGGTTTTCAGCTCCTTTTTTATCGCGAATTTTGATTTTAAATTCCTGGAGCAGCAAAACCCAGCGAAGAAGTCTTGGTTTGGAATCATGCTTTGTCAACAAGTACTTCAGCGCGGAATGATCGGTGTAAACGATAGTGGTGGAAAGGACAAGATAGGGGCGGAATTTTTCAAAGGCATAGACAACAGCTAAAAGCTCTTTTTCGGTTGTCGTATAATGCAATTGTGCCCCCGTCATTGTCTTGCTAGCGTAATGGATTGGTTGGAAGTGTTTGTTCACTCTTTGTCCAAGAACCGCACCAATAGCAAAGTCGCTAGCATCGCACATCAACTCAAAGGGAAGCTCCCAATTAGGGGTAACCAAGACTGGTGCCTTAGTTAGCTTATCCTTAAGCGAGTTGAAGGCGTCAAGACACTCTTTGGAAAAGATAAAAGGAGTATCTTTTTCCAAGAGGTGGGTCATCGGGCGAGCGATTTGAGAAAAATCTTTGATGAATCGACGGTAGAAGCCCGCATGACCCAGGAAACTTCTCACACCCTTCACGGTTGAAGGTGGAGGCAACTTGGCGATAACATCAACTTTAGCACGGTCTACTTCAAGACCGGCTTTGGAAATCTTGTGTCCCAGCACGATGCCTTCTTTTACCATAAAATGGCATTTTTCCCAATTCAGAACAAGGCGAGTATCTTCGCACCGCTTAAGCATACGTTCCAAATTGGCAAGGCAAGAAGAGAAGGAATCCCCGAAGACCGAGAAATCATCCATGAAGACTTCCATGGTTTGTTCAACCATGTCATGGAAGATAGCTAACATGCACCTTTGGAAAGTTCCGGGGGCATTGCATAAGCCAAAAGGCATTCTTTTGTAAGCAAATGTGCCATAGGGACAAGTGAATGTTGTTTTCTCTTGATCTTGGGGATCGATGGGTATTTGGAAATAACCCGAGAAACCATCAAGAAAGAAGTAATATTCATTACCGGCTAAACGTTCAAGCATTTGGTCCATAAAAGGTAGAGGGAAATGATCCTTTCTCGTGGCATCATTGAGTTTGCGGTAGTCTATACAAACTCTCCACCCAGTAACGAGACGAGTGGGAATCAACTCGTTGTGTTCATTGGGAACAACGGTTATTCCGCCCTTCTTGGGCACACAATGGATTGGACTAACCCATGGTGAATCCGAAATAGGGTAAATCATACCCGCATCAAGAAGTTTGATAACCTCTGTTTTGATGACTTCATGTATTTTTGGATTCACCCTTCGTTGGCTTTAAATAGTGGGCTTAAAGTCGTCCTCCATGAGAATTTTGTGTGTGTATAAGTGAGGGTCAATTCCACAAATATCAGAAATCTTCCAAGCAATAGCCTTCTTATGATCTTTCAACACGGTGATAAGTCGGGCTTTTTCTTCTTCCGTTAGGTCCTTAGCAATGATGAATGGCGACTTCTTCTCTTCTTCAAGGAACACATACTCGAGATGTGACGGCAAATCCTTTAGCTCTAAATCCGGAGGAATTTCGACGGGAGGCGTATTCGAAGTCGGAGTATCGGTAGCAATGACCGTGGGAGATGGAGGAGAAGGATTGTCTTCGTTAAGAAGGCTTTCAAAGAAATGCATGTCTTCGTCTCCATCGGTAGGAGAATCATCAGTAGCTAAATTCACATCTCCCATGGTGTCTTCAAGATCTTTCCAAAACAAATCACTATCTCCAAATAGAGACAATGATGAATCAATAGAGGACACGGTCTCAACATTGGGAAGAGAGGTAGGAATACTTTTGCAAGCATCATTAAAGTGTTCTTCACAAGCCTCATCAAGAACGTCAATACAATTAACGCTCTCATATGAATAAGGCTGTTTAGATAACTTTCCCATGTTGAAGACTACTTTATCGTCACCCACTCTCATGATAAGCTCACCGGCTTCAACATCGATGAGAGTGTGACCGGTCCTCAAGAATGGACGACCAACAATTAGTGGCACACGAGGGTCCATCTCGTAGTCGACGACAACAAAATCAGCAGGAAAGGTGAATTTGTCGACTCCTACAATGACGTCTTCGGTTATCCCCACTGGATAAGCAACCGTACGGTTAGCTAATTCCAAAGTCATTTTAGTGGGGACAAGCTCTGGGAGAGATAATTGCTTCCACACGCTTAGAGGCATGAGATTAATACTGGCACCTAGATCGGCTAGGGCCATGCAATTCTCTACTCCCGGGAAATTGCAATGAATTAAGAAACGACCCGGATCACCAAGCTTGGTTGGCAATTTCCTTAAGAGCACTGCAGAGCAATTCTCATTAAGTTGGGTGTTGGCAATATCAAGGAGCTTTTCCTTATCGCTCAGAAGATCTTTAAACATTTTTGCATATTTAGGCATGTGAGCGAGAGCCTCAGGGAAGGAGATATTGAAATTCAGTTGTTTGAACATTTTAAGGAAGTTCGAAACCTGAATATCGTCCTTGCTTTTCAGCTTCTCTTTCCTCAACCTAGATGGATAAGGTATATTGGAAGAGGAGGAAGGCTTTGGGAGAATAGGATCACTCACATCCTTGGGTAAAGGAGGGGTAGAAGGAAGAGGTGGAGAAATTGGGGAAGGAGAAGGATGAGGAATATGAGCAGGTGACTCGTTCTCCTTAGTCACAACCACCGGCGGAGGTATAGGAAGCTCGGGTTCCTTGGTACCTTTGCCACTTCGAGTAGTGATTGCTTTCATCTCCCCTCTTGGATTCGCAACGGTGTTACTCGGAATAGTACCCGAAGAAGAGGGTTGATTACCTTGGAAGAAACTAGCCATCATGTTCCTCAAGTCATTTGTTTGGCTATCCAACGTATTTCTCATGTCGGCTCTCAAATCGTTTCTTTGCTTGACCAAGTCTGCTTTCAAGTTACGCACTTCTTGTTGGAGATTTTCCACGATCACATTATTGGTCCTCATGTAGGTTGCAACCTCTTGGTGTAATGCAGTGGGTTGGTTTGGAGGAGCATTGTATGCAGGTGGTTGGTAAGCAGGTTGTTGGTAGACTTGGTTGTTTCGTTGAGGTGGTTGTTGCTGCTTGTGAGGAGGGATGTATGGTGTACGAGGTTGTTGTTGTTGTTGAGGAGGGCGGTTGAGGTTTTGTTGTTGGTTTGGGTTGTTTGGAGGAAAACCGGGTGGGGAAAGATAATTGTTAGAGCGGTAGCTTAGCAAGTTACGGTCACCTTGAGGTCTAGCTTGATAAGGATTGAGGATAGGTGCCATAAGCTGCATTGACATTCTCAGCAGGGTAGTCTTGGGTGGCAGTACAAGTGGTGTAAGAGTGAGGACCACCTCATATCTCACAAGGTTGGCTAACAGCATTGACTTGAGCGTTTTTAGCGTTGTTGCTGTTGTTGTTGCTGACGGTGTGGGTGACAAGCGATTCAAGAAGCGTAGTGATTTTGTCTAGTCGCTTGTCGCTGTCACTAGTGCTAGCACTAGCGACATTGGTCCGAACACTCTTGGTTTGCATACGAGATTTATTCTCAATGATGTCCCAAGCAGCATTGGAAGTCTTAGCCAAAAGATTACCCCCCGAGGCACTGTTTAGTGAATCTTGGTCACTCATGCTTAAACCATTGTAAAAAGTATTGATTTGATGCACTTTGGTAAAACCATGTTGTGGGCATTTTCTTAAAAGATCTTTAAAGCGATCCCAAGATTCACTGAACGACTCATCGTACTTTTGTTCAAAATTTATGATTTCATTCCGCAAAGCGGTAGTACGAGAGGGTGGAAAAAAGTAATTTATAAACTTGGTTTCCAAATCCGTCCACGAGAGAATACTCAGTGGCGGTTCCTTAGCAAGCCAATGCCGGGCTTGTCCCTCTAAAGAAAAGGCAAAAAGTTGTAACCTGATAACCTCTTGTGGAACACCATTAAACTTGACCGTGTTGGTGAGTTGCAAGAATCTCTTGATATGGTCATGTGGGTCATCAATGGTACGTCCCAAGAATGGTTGAGTAGAGACCATCTGGATAAAGCCTGATTTTAGCTCAAAGTTTTTGGCGGCAATTGGAGGTATGACAATTGGATCAGTGTTGCCATCTACATGAGCTTGCAGCAGTTCAATCATTGGGCGATTATCCGGTTGAGGCTCATTGTTGTTGTTATTATTCATGTTGTTGTTGTTATTATTGTTTTGAGGTGGTACACCGGCCATGTCTAAGTGATCGAGAGGCTCGGGCTCTTGATAAGACGTGGAACGAGTGCGCATACACCTACAAAAGAACTAACAAGAGAAAAACAAAGAAAAAATATTTCTGGTTTTTTATGTTTTTTACTTTTTAGGATTTTTGAAAATTTTATATATATATATATATATATATATATATATATATATTTTTTGTGTGTTTTTGAAAATTTTTATGAAAAATTAACGTTCACGGGGAACGGATCCCAAAATCCAAGTTCTCACAAAAACTTTTGATCTTAACGAGAAGAGCCGGCAGCGGCGCCATTTGATACAATGATTTTGTATGGGGTTCAGATTAATCTCTCAGAATCCTCTCGAATTGATCTCGGCCTTAAGTGGAATGTTTTGTTCTTGGTTATTAAAAAGTGGTTGGTTATCTATTTTAAACTAATGACAAGAAATTAAGTGTCGAAGAGTAAACTTAAAGCGTTAAAAGAATAAACTAAAAGATGAGCTTAAAAATAAATGCTTGTAAACTTGAAGATTATAATAGAGAAATAAATGGACCTTCAATAAAAACCAACACTTGGAAAACTTTGTGAAAAATATGAATTTAATTGAAAAGTACTAAAAGAAAGTAAGAACGGAACAAAGCAAATTAGCTAAGATCGGAATAGTGGAAAATAGGGCACTCAATCGGAATATATTCTGATCGGGTGATCGGAATGCTTAGAAAAGCTAAGGATCGGAATACGGGCAAATGACCCCAATCGGAATAAGTGGAAAATTTACTAATCGGAATACTAGAAACAGGTGACAATCGGAATACCAAAATGATCTCAATCGGAATATGGGGAAAAACAAAGCAATCGGAATACACTAAACATACCAATCGGAATATGGTAATGAACACAATCGGAATGAATGTAAACCCTTTTCCGATCACACGATCGGAAAGAGGGATGCTGTTTGGTCGGAATATACGATCGGAAAAGGGCTTTGCCTTTTCCGAAATCTATGTTGATCCGAATTATAAGCAATGAAAATAAGCTAAGGAATAAGCTTATCACCACAACTAGCTCGAATCCAATAAAAAGCTGATCAAATAAGCATTAAAAACAACTTTTCTAGCTTAAAAATAAACAACTTTTGAATCAAATCAATAAAAAGATGAACTTTTCATAAAAACTTTTAAAAAGTAAATAAGCTAAATCAACAAATAAGCCAAAAAGAACAAGGATCTTAAAGCTTATTAGTGTATAAACTTAAGGAAACATAAAAAGAAATCAACTTTTTAAGCACAAATCATTGATGAACAACACGGATCATACGAGATTTGTACCAAAATCAATAAAAGTAAAAGAAAGGAAGGATGAGATTAAAGATTAAAAGATAAAAACTTGAACTTGATTAATGAAAAAGTAATACAAAGTTTTGATCTTGAATGGAAAAAGATGAAATCTAGTGAGAGAAAGTTCTAAAATTTCTCTCTCTAAAACTAGAGAAATCAAAAACTAAAACTAACTCTAAGTGTGTGAATTTTGTGAAGTAAGGGCCTTTATATAGGCGTGTGTATGGTGGTGGGCTTTGTGATTGGGCTTTGATTTGGGCTCCTTTTTCTTCTTTCTTCTTTAGTCTTCATGCGTCTTAAATAAACGTTTCTGACTTGGATTTGAGAAGTGTCGGTGAATAATTCCAACTCGTCTTATAATCTTTTATTTAATAGACTCGAGTTCTTCGACATATATAAATCTTCCATCTTTGGCTCTATTCTTCGATAAATCTTCAAATAGGCACAATGACTTCAAATCTTCTGCATCTCTTGGACAATAGACTTCGTCTTGAGTTTTTTTCCTCGATAAAACTCGTGCAATCCCATGTTTTCTTCAATATTCACCCGGTTGACTCTGAAAACACAATAAACACAAAAACCACGCATAATTCCAAACAAATGATATTAAATACGTGTTTTGGTCTCGTTTTAGCCAGAATTAAGTGGTAAAAGGATGGGTGTTTTCACACCTATCAAATCCCCTACACTTAACCATTGCCATGCCCTCATGCAATGCTTAGTGACAAAGCACATTTACACTTTTCTCATGATTAATCAACCTTGGCCTTATTTAAATACTACTAAACAAAAATTAAAGTACTTAAGAGAAATTAAAACTTTAAAAGTAAACAAGAGGATAGAAAATAGCTTACGTGGAAATAACTTGTAAAGAGATCGAGGACTTACATTAGGGCTTCGGTGCTGCGAAGATTTATCACCCTCAAGTTTCACGTTCCCCAAACTAAGCTTAAAAACGAGATCATTGTTATTATAAGTTAGCAATTCGAACACTCACACACATGGCTTAATTAAATGCTTAGACTCCCTTATTCCTAAATGTATCTCTTATATTTTATTTTTGTCTTAGAATGATCATGAAGATGCATTTTTGGACTTATTTCGATAGTTAATTAGGCTGAAAGCAAAGTAGGACGATTTGATCAATAGTTAGCTAAAGGACAAAATCTCTTAAAACTGCTTCTCGGGATATCAAAAAGTTCATATCTTGGCATAACTTGGTTTGCGATTTGAGACCTTTCTCGGGCCGATATTTGGCATGTACTTCATGCTTCATATCTTGAGAGACGTTCTTGAGATAATGGTCTTCTCATCGTAATAGAGTTTCTTCACTTGGAGACTTCTGAGGGGTACTCCAACTTTGTTGACCACGACTTCATGATTATTTCTTCAATCTCTAATTGGGATTTCGAGATACAACGATCCGCCTCCTTTTCGGACTTGGATCTATTTATCCTCATACCTTGTTAGGGTCTTTTCGGATAGACTTCTCCATGATCTTTATGGGAGTTGATTGCTTTTCTTCGTGAGTCTTGATCCTTCATATTGATTTTGGGAATAATGCTTTTCACATCACTTTGGATCTTCAGCAATAAAATGGAATCCTCATGCCTTGTTAGGGCCTTTTCGGACTCGCCAATCTTCGCGCCCCGCTTCATAAGTTATGACTTGGCTATGAACTCTTATCATTACCGAGCAACTTTTAAACGATCTTGGGCTAGAAGCTAAGTAACTTTTCAAATCGTACGACCTTACTTATTGCAGATAAATTATTAGCAAGTGATGGGAGAATAGGCAAATAATTACACCAAGTGAGCTTGTGCAAGAATACCGACTTATAATTGACTCTATCATTTCTCGTCCTCCACAATTTAAAATCTCAAGTAACGAGACTCGTGGATACTTAGCCTAATAAACCAATTAAGGTCTACATGGTTAAGGATACTAGCTAGAATAAACTTAGGTAAGTCTATTCGGGTTGAGTCAAAATAAACGCAACGGGCCTAATATGTCAAAGACTTCTAAACTAGCTACACCACTTTATTAATATTTTTGACTTTATTGCGGGATATATACATATGAAAGCAACGATAAAAATTTAAAAATTGCGACTAAATGGCCAAAGTTAATAAAAAATTTGAAAAATGTTGATAAATATGATTTTCCGGTTAAATGAAGGCATTTTCATGGAAAAGTCCACTTAAAACTTCGATAGAAGTCCCCCTACACTTAAGATAAACATTGTCCTCAATGTTTAAGCATGTAGGAAAAGTTTCCCCTACACTTATGACATTGTGCATGTTGGTTAACTCAAGTTAAGGAAGAGACAACTAAAGTGATCAATTTCAAATGTGAGTATGAAGAAAATTGAATCACGATAGTTAAGAGATAGAATCGGATTTCGGATAACACGGGAGCACGGTTCTTCAAAGGTTCCAAGAGTGCACTTATCCCTGTAATCACATCACCACACAAAGACAAACACGTATAGAAGTCCCCCTACACTTAGGAGGTTAAAACATAAAGGATAGATACTCGGGCTGCCTCCCGAGGAGCGCTTGTTTTTGATAACCGAGTCACGAGCCTGACTCGACCCAAAATTAGTTCATGGGGAACGTGGTGAGGGGTGGAATCACCTCCTGAGAGGTGTCCTCACCAAAGTACAACTTCACTCGTTGGCCATTCACCTTAAAATTAGGTCCATTAGGTTGAGCGAGCTCGAGAGTACCATATGGAAAAACTTGGGCAATGGTGAATGGGCCGGACCAGCGAGATTTGAGCTTTCCCGAGAAGATTTTCAACCGAGAGTTAAAAAGTAAGACTTTGTCTCCAACATGGAACTCTCGGTTCTTAATCTTAGAGTCGTGAATGAGCTTAGTCCTTTCCTTATAGATTAAAGAATTTTCATAAGCCTCATTACGGAGTTCATTGAGCTCATTGAGTTGGATCTTGCGTAGGTCACCGGCTTTGTTAATATCAAAATTAGCCCACTTCAAGGCCCAGTAAGCCTTGTGCTCCAACTCAATGGGGAGGTGGCACGCTTTCCCGTACACAAGACGATACGGCGTACAGCCGATCGGGCTCTTGTAAGCAGTACGGAAAGCCCACAAAGCATCATCAAGTTTATCAGCCCATGAGGCACGATGCTCTCCCATGGTTCTTTCCAGAATTCGCTTAAGACCTCGGTTGGATATTTCAGCCTGGCCATTAGTTTGTGGGTGGTAGGCTGTGTAATACTCGGCTTTTACACCAAATATGAAATTTCAAGTTCGTTTTAGTTCCGAATCTTTTCGAATTGAAAACCGGTCTTAAGTGCGACTCAATTGTCTTTTGGTGAGTCAAGAGAATGATTTGGTTTGTTTGTTTTAAACTACTAGCAAGTAATTAAAGTGTCGTTGAGTAATTTAAAGCTTTGACAAAATTAAACTTAAATTTTACTTATGGAAATTCTTAAAACTTGAAGCTTGTAAAACTTGGAAACTTGAAAACTTAACCAATCGTAATAAAACAATTAATGTCCATCGGAATACACCAAACTTTCAACCATCGGAATATTAAACAAGGATCCATCGGAATGCATGATTTTACTACCTATCGGAATGTTGTGAATGTATCTGTCGCAATGTATTTCCATCGGAATGATGCTGTCGAAAAATGGGCAGCACTTCGTCTTAACCAAGACCTTGATCCCGTCGGAATATGCGATCGCAATAAGCGATCGCAACCCAGATCGGAATAAGGGGGAAAATCCAACCGATCGCAAAGTAAAACCCTAATGGGTTATTGCGATAAAAAACCAAAGGCTATCGGAATGTGAATGAAACCCGTCGGAAAGAGCACAAAACCCTAGTTTTGCGATGGAAGGCAACAGTTCCGAAATTGGTGGAAGAGTGAATCTCAATAAGCAAATGCAATAAGCTAGTCTCACCGGATCTTAATCACAAAAGAAAAACTTAAATTTGAAAACTATTCAAGATATGAAATCAAAAACTTTATAAAAGATACTTTTAAAATAACTAACACCTTTATAAAATCCGAAAATCAATAAGCTAAAACTCGAATAAGCCAATAAGCATTACAAGCTTATGTCCTAAACGCGAAAGAACTTATGTGTAAACAAAGAAGATCAATCCTTCAACCACGAAATCATAAAATCATACGAATGAAGTATGATATTCGGATCAAAAGTAAAATAAATCAAGAAGTGAAGAATAAGAATAAGGATCAAAAGCTTAAAATAGAACTTTGATTAATGAAATAAGCAATACAAAAAAAAGTGTTTAATCTTGAAAGATTAAAAGAAAAAGATGAACTAGTGAGAGAAAGTTTAAGACTTTCTCTCTCTAAAAACTAGAAAGAAACTTAAGAAATAAAAACTAGCTAGCTCCCTCCTAATGTGATTAGGAGGGTATTTATAGGGAAGTGGGAGGCATGTGTGGTGCTTTCTTCTTTCTTTTTCTTCTCGACTCGATTTTAATTCTTCGTCTTTGTAGTCTCGGGATTTGAACTTGTCTTTTAGACTTAAGTTCTTTGACTTCATTAAACTTCCGTCTTTTAGACTTGTTCTTCGATAAATTTCCAGAATAGGTCTTGGACATCCGTTCTTTAAGCACTCTTGATCTTTTGACTTCGTCTTTTCCCGTTTTCTTTGATAAAAGCCCGTGAAAGCCCGTGTTTTCTTCCTTTTTCATCTTTTGGTCCTAAAACACAATAAAAACACAAACCACGCATAATTCCGACTTTTACGACATAAATCACACGTTTTGGTCTTGTTATTATTGGAAATAAGTGGTAAAAGGATAAGTGTTTTCACACTTATTAAATCCCCTACACTTGACCATTGCAATGCCCTCATGCAATGCATTAATTTTAAAGCACAGTTTACATTTTCCATTATAAATAACCCACCTTGGCCTTTATTAAATACTAAATATAAAAGGTAGAAATAAGTAAAGAAATTAAAAACTTACATTGGGTTTTGGCGGCCATGAACGTTTATCATCCTCAAGTTTCACGTTCCCCATACCAAGCTTAAAAACGAGATCATTGTTATTATAAGTTGGCAAACTATCACGAACTCATGTGGGCCAATTATTCACTTAGACTCCCTTATTCCTAGGTGTATCTCTTATATTTTATTTTTGTCTTGAATGATCACAAGGATGCATTGTTTGACTTATTTCGATAGTTATTTAGTCCGAAAATAAGGTGAACGATTTAATCAATAGTTAGCTAAAGGACCAAATCTTTTAAAACTGCTTCCCGGGATATCAGAAAGTTCATATCTTGGCATAACTTGGTTCGCGATTTGAGACCTTTCTCGGGCCGATATTTGGCGGCGACTTCATACTTCGAATCTTCGAGAGACGTTCTTGAAATTATGGTCTTCTCTTCATAATAGGAATTTCTTCACTTGAAGTTTTTGAGAGATTCTTCATCTTTAGACCACGACTTCTTCATTTTTCTCCAATCTTTATTTTGGACTTTGATATACAACGATCCGCCTCCTTTTAGGACTTGGATCTATTTATCCTCATACCTTGTTAGGGTCTTTTCGGATAGACTTCTCCATGACTTTTGGGGAGTTCTTGCTTTTCGTCGTGTGTCTCGATCCTTCATATTGATTTTTGATAAATGATTCTTCACATCACTTTTGGATCTTTAGCAACAAAATGTAGCCCTCATGCCTTGTTAGGGCCTTTTCGGACTCGCCAATCTTCGCGCCCCGCTTCATAAGTTATGCCTTGGCTATGAACTCTCGTCATTACCGAGCAACTTTTAAACGATCTGGGGCTAGAAGCTAAGTAACTTTTTAAATCGTACAACCTTATTTATTAGCAGATTAATTTATTAGCAAGCGGAGGGAGAATAGGCTCATAATTAACTCACATAAATTCACGAAAGAATACCGAACTTATAATTGACTCTATCATCTCTCGTTCTCCACAGTTTAAAATCTCAAGGAATGAGACTCGTGGAAGCTTAGCCTATTAAGTCAAAGTTTTGGGTTTTCGAGTCGCCTATAGGATCTTGCAAATTCTTAGACTTTTTCAAGTTTAGAAATCGCATTTTAAAGTTCCCTTGATAAACGACTCTCTAGGATCAATTATAGGAACTTGCGAAAAGTTCTTGTTCTTAACCCGTGAGAGTTAAGACTTTCGCGTTTTATAGCTCCCTATATAAAAGCCTAGCAAAACTTGACTTAAACACGTTAAGGATACTAGCTAGAGTAAACTTAGGCAGGTAAACTCGGGTTGAGTCAAAATGTTCACGACTAAGAAAAATCTAAAACCATTATATTAAAAATTTATTCTAGCAAAGGAAACATAACAAAAGCAAATACAACTATACAACTAGGCCAAAATAGATTAAAAATTTTGAAAAATGTCGAAAAATCAAATTTTCCGGTTAAAATGAGGGCAAATTCATGGAAAGGACCACTTACTTCGATAGAAGTCCCCCCTACACTTGAGATAAACATTGTCCTCAATGTTTAAGCATGTGGGAGTAAACTCCCCTACACTTAAGACATTGTGCACGTTGTTTAAATCTTGCTAAGGAAAGGACAACTAAAGTGAATTCAATGTGAACATATAGAATATGAAATATTGAATCACAAGAGTTTAGGATAGAACCGGGAAGATGGAAAACACGGTATCACGGTTCGTCAAAAGTCATCAAGATGCTTTCTGAAGCTTTAATCCCTGCACAACACAAGAAACAAGACAACAAACATATGCGGGGCTCCCCTACACTTATTTTGAAAGCAGTAAAGGATAGAACACGGGTTGCCTCCCGAGAAGCGCTTGTTTTTGTTCACCGAGTCATGAGCCTGACTCGACCCAATTTTAGTTCATGGGGAACGTGGTGAGGGATGGAATCATCTCGTGAGAGATGTCCTCACCAAAGTACAGCTTCAGACGCTGGCCATTCACCTTGAAATTGGGCCCATTCGGCTGAGAAAGCTCAATGGTCCCATACGGAAAGACTTTGGCGACGGTGAATGGACCAGACCAGCGGCTCTTCAACTTGCCAGAGAAGATCTTCAATCGAGAGTTAAAAAGTAAGACGTGATCTCCAACGTGGAACTCTCTGTTCTTGATTTTAGCATCGTGGATCATCTTCGTCTTCTCCTTGTAGATCAGCGAGTTCTCATAAGCTTCATTCCTCAGTTCATTTAGCTCGTTGAGTTGAACCTTGCGATGATCACCGGCTTTAATAATGTCGAAGTTCGCCCACTTCAAGGCCCAGTGCGCCTTATGTTCCAGCTCGATGGGTAGGTGGCAGGCTTTTCCGTACACAAGACGATAAGGTGTACAACCGATCGGGGTCTTGTAGGCAGTACGGAAAGCCCACAGAGCATCATCTAACTTATCGGCCCACGCGGCACGATGCTCTCCCACAGTACGCTCCAGAATTCTCTTCAAGCCACGATTGGAAATTTCGGCTTGCCCATTGGTTTGGGGATGATAAGCGGTGGAAAGACGGTGATTGACACCGTACTTTGCCATGACTCTTGCAAATTGATCGTTGCAAAAATGAGTCCCGCGGTCACTGATAATAGCACGAGGAACTCCAAATCGAGCGAAAAGCTGCTTCAAAAAGTTCACAACCACCCTCGTATCATTCGTGGGAAGAGCCTTAGCTTCAACCCATTTAGAGACGTAGTCGACGGCGACGAGGATGTACTTGTTCCCTTTGGATGATGGAAATGGCCCCATAAAGTCGATGCCCCATACATCAAAGATTTCACATTCCTGTATGAAATTTTGAGGCATCTCATCTTTATGTGTGATCTTGCCTTGACGTTGGCAGGCATCACAATGCTTAACCATTTCGTGAGCGTCACGATAAATGGTAGGCCAGTAGAAACCAGAATCAAACACTTTCTTAGCGGTGTAGTTGGGACCAAAGTGACCACCAGTGGGTCCTTTGTGGCAAGCTTGGAGGATGTCAAAAGCTGCCGGTCCGTCAACACATCGACGAATAATCAGATCAGCACACTGTTTGAATAGATAAGGGTCATCCCAAAAGTAAGTCTTAACATCGTTCAAGAACTTCTTCTTTTGTTGGGATGTTAACCCTTGGATGAGAATACCACCCGCCAAGTAGTTTGCAATGTCTGCAAACCACGGGGTGCCATCAAGATGGAGATTTATAGACATTAGAGTCTCCAGGGGGAAAGAGTCATTGATCTCTTTGTTCGGATGATCCCCCTGATATGGATCCTCAAGTCGACTCAAATGATCCGCGGCCAGGTTTTCGGCTCCCTTCTTGTCGCGAATTTCAATGTTGAATTCTTGAAGGAGCAAAACCCAGCGAAGAAGTCTTGGCTTAGAATCGTTCTTAGTCATCAAGTACTTCAACGCGGAATGGTCTGTGTAGACGATGGTGGTGGATAAAACAAGATAGGGGCGAAATTTCTCAAAAGCATAGACAACAGCTAAAAGCTCTTTTTCGGTTGTCGTATAATGCAATTGAGCCCCCGTCATTGTTTTGCTAGCATAGTGGATTGGTTGGAAGTGTTTATTCACTCTTTGGCCCAAAACCGCACCAATAGCAAAATCGCTAGCATCGCACATCAATTCAAAAGGCAGCTCCCAATTAGGGGTAACCAAGACCGGTGCCTTAGTTAGCTTGTCCTTAAGAAGATTGAAGGCTTCGAGACACTCTTTAGAAAAGATAAAAGGAGTATCTTTTTCTAAGAGGTGGGTCATCGGGCGAGCGATTTTAGAGAAATCCTGAATGAATCTACGATAGAAACCCGCATGACCTAGAAAACTTCTCACACCCTTCACGGTTGAAGGTGGAGGTAATTTGGCTATGACATCAACTTTAGCACGGTCAACTTCAAGACCGGCTTTAGAGATTTTGTGTCCTAGCACAATGCCTTCTTTTACCATAAAATGGCATTTTTCCCAATTCAGAACAAGGCGAGTGTCTTCGCACCGCTTAAGCATACGTTCCAAATTGGCAAGGCAAGCAGAGAAGGAATCCCCGAAGACCGAGAAATCATCCATGAAGACTTCCATGGTGTGCTCAACCATGTCATGGAAGATAGCCAACATGCACCTTTGGAAAGTCCCGGGGGCATTGCATAAGCCAAAAGGCATTCGTTTATAAGCAAATGTGCCATAGGGACAAGTGAATGTTGTCTTCTCTTGATCTTGGGGATCGATGGGTATTTGAAAATAACCCGAGAAACCATCCAGAAAGCAGTAATATTCATTACCGGCTAATCGTTCAAGCATTTGGTCCATGAAAGGTAGAGGGAAATGATCCTTTCTCGTGGCATCATTGAGTTTGCGGTAGTCTATACAAACTCTCCACCCAGTAACGAGACGAGTGGGAATCAACTCGTTGTGTTCATTGGGAACAACGGTTATTCCGCCCTTCTTGGGCACACAATGGATTGGACTAACCCACGGTGAATCCGAAATAGGGTAAATCATACCCGCATCAAGAAGTTTGATAACCTCTGTTTTGATGACTTCATGTATTTTTGGATTCACCCTTCGTTGGCTTTGAATAGTGGGCTTGAAGTCGTCCTCCATGAGAATTTTGTGTGTGCATAAGTGAGGATCAATTCCACGAATATCCGAGATTTTCCACGCAATAGCCTTCTTGTGAGCTTTCAACACAGCAACGAGGCGAGTCTTCTCTTCATCTTTCAAATCCGTTGCAATAATGACGGGCGACTTCTTGTTGTCGTCAAGGAACACGTACTCGAGATGTGGCGGCAACTCCTTAAGTTCCAAATCTGGAGGAGTTTCGACGGGAGGTGTTTTCAAAGTCGGAGTATCGATAGCAATGACCATGGGAGATGGAGGCGAAGGATTGGCTTCGGTGAGAAGATTGTCAAAGAAACTCATATCTTCATCCCCCTCGGTGGGAGAATCATTAGTAGCTAAATTCACATCTCCCATGGTATCTTCAAGATTGTTCCAGAATAAATCACCATCTCCAAATAGAGACAACGATGAATCAATGGAGGACACGGTCTCAATAGTGGGAAGAGAGGTAGGAATACTTTTGCAAGCATCATTAAAGTGATCTTCACAAGCCTCATCAAGAACGTCAATACAATTAACGCTCTCATATGAATAAGGCTGTTTAGACAACTTTCCCATGTTGAAGACTACTTTGTCGTTACCCACTCTCATGATAAGCTCTCCGGCTTCCACATCAATAAGAGTGTGACCGGTCCTAAGGAATGGACGACCAACAATAAGTGGCACACGGGGGTCCATCTCGTAGTCGACGACAACAAAATCAGCAGGGAAGGTGAATTTGTCGACTCCTATAATAACGTCTTCGGCTATCCCCACTGGATAAGCAACCGTACGGTTGGCCAATTCCAAAGTCATTTTAGTGGGGACTAGCTCTGGGAGAGATAATTGCTTCCAAACACTTAGAGGCATGAGATTAATACTGGCACCTAGATCGGCTAGGGCCATGCAATTCTCTACTCCCGGGAAATTGCAAGGGATAAGAAAACGACCCGGATCACCAAGCTTGATTGGTAATTTCCTTAAGAGCACTGCAGAGCAGTTCTCATTAAGTTGGGTGTTGGCGATGTCGAGGAGCTTTTCCTTGTCGCTCAGAAGGTCTTTAAACATTTTAGCGTATTTGGGCATGTGAGCGAGAGCCTCGGCAAAGGAGATGTTAAAATTCAGTTGTTTAAACATTTTAAGGAAGTTCGAAACCTGAATATCATCCTTGCTCTTTTGCTTCTCTTTCCTCAACCTTGAAGGATAAGGTATATTGGATGAAGAAGAAGGCTTTAAGGGAATAGGATCACTCACAACCACGGGTGGTGGGGAAATGGGGATAGAAGGTGAAGGAGGTGGGGGAAGTTGCTCTTTTTCCTTGTTCATAATCACGGGTGGTGGTGTAGGAAGCTCGGGTTCCATATAACCTTTTCCACTTCGAGTGGTGATTGCTTTCATCTCCCCCCTTGGATTCGCAACGGTATTACTCGGAAGAGTACCCGAAGAAGAGGGTTGATTACTTTGGATGAGCGAACCAATCATATCACGAAGGTGAAGAGCTTGATTGTTAAAAGAGTTTTGCATGTTGGCATTAATATCATTGCTGTGTTTGGCCATGTCATTCCTTAGCTCGGCTCGTATATCGCTCCCTTGTTTCACCATGTCATTCTTCAAGTTGACAAATTGACTCTGAAGATTCGTCACCAACTCACGATTGGTCTTCATGAATGTCTCGACGTCTGAACTTACTGCCATCGGTTGATTGAGAGGTGGAGCTTGAGAGTTTCCTTGAGTTGGGTATGGGTTTCTTTGGGATTGATATTGATTTTGAGCACGAGGTTGGGATTGGTTGTTTCGGTTGTAGCTTTGTTGTTGGTTCTGGTTTGCAGGAGGGAAACCGGGAGGAGCAAGATAATTGTTAGAACGATAACTTAGCAAGCCACGGTCTCCTTGAGGTCGAGCTTGATAGCCTCCCGTGGGATAAGTGCCGTAAGCTGCGTTAACGTCTTCAAAATAATTGCCGTGAGTAGAAGGACACTCATTGTAGGAATGAGGACCACCACACGTGTCACAAGAAATAGCAACGGCTTTAGCTTGTTGAGTTTGGTTAGAAGTCAAAATTTGGAGACTTTTGTTAATATCAAGAAGAGCACGTTCCAAAACAGATGAGTTGGTGGTGGAAGAAGTAGATGAAACATTGACTCTCTGATTAGATCTTGAGGATGCGGAAGAATCCCAATTCTTGTGGTGAGTAGTCATGTTTTCAATCAACTCTCGACACTCCTCCGGTCTCCTTTTCATAAAAGTACCACCTGCGGCGGCATTGATTGTGTCACGATCACGAAAGGTGAGACCATTGTAGAAGGTGTCAATGAGAGTGACGGGGAGCATATTGTGATTAGGACAGCGGTCGATCAAATCATTGTAACGTTCCCAAGCATCGAAAAGCGATTCATCATTCTCTTGCATAAATCCACTGATTTGGTTACGAAGGCTAGTGACCATGGATGGGGGAAAGTAGCGCGATAAAAAGCGTTGAGTCATGTCGTTCCACGTATGAATAGAATTCTTAGGAAGACGGTCAAACCATTTTTCGGCATGGTGAGAAAGCGAGTGTGGAAAAAGTTGAAGTCGAAGGTCATCCATAGAAACACCGGGGCACTTCATGCTTTGGGTAATGGTAATGAATTTGTCGAGGTGTTTGTTGGCATCATCATCCGGAATTCCACGAAACGGGTTCGTTTGCACTTGTTGTATCATATGATGCTTCAACGAAAACTCCTGAGCCGTGACGTGCATTGGCGCAATCGGGCCTCCGCGTCCATTCATGGTGGGTTGGCACAATTCCTCCATGGTTCGTAAATCAGGTAGAAGGACATTGTTGTTGTGGTTGTTGTTATTGTTGTTGTTATTCAAATTATTTTGAGGTGGGTGATTATTGTTGTTATTAACACCAGCCATATCTAAATCTTCAAGATTCTCGGGCTCAGAATAGTTTGTAGATCTAGTACGCATGCACCTGCAGAAGAAAAATATACACAAAGAATATCTATATAATATTTTTGGTTTTTATAGGTTTTTTTTTATGTTTTTGTATTTTTGAAGAGTTTTATATTTTTTATGGATTTTTGGAAATTCTTATAGCAAATGAAAATAACGTTCAAAGAACGGATCCCAAAATTCAATGCGTCTCTCACTAGAAACCGTTTATCTTAACGAAAAGAGCCGGCAGCGGCGCCATTTAATACTCGGCTTTTACACCAAATATGAAAGTTCAAGTTCGTTTTAGTTCCGAATCTTTTCGAATTGAAAACCGGTCTTAAGTGCGACTCAATTGTCTTTTGGTGAGTCAAGAGAATGATTTGGTTTGTTTGTTTTAAACTACTAGCAAGTAATTAAAGTGTCGTTGAGTAATTTAAAGCTTTGACAAAATTAAACTTAAATTTTACTTATGGAAATTCTTAAAACTTGAAGCTTGTAAAACTTGGAAACTTGAAAACTTAACCAATCGTAATAAAACAATTAATGTCCATCGGAATACACCAAACTTTCAACCATCGGAATATTAAACAAGGATCCATCGGAATGCATGATTTTACTACCTATCGGAATGTTGTGAATGTATCTGTCGCAATGTATTTCCATCGGAATGATGCTGTCGAAAAATGGGCAGCACTTCGTCTTAACCAAGACCTTGATCCCGTCGGAATATGCGATCGCAATAAGCTATCGCAACCCAGATCGGAATAAGGGGGAAAATCCAACCGATCGCAAAGTAAAACCCTAATGGGTTATTGCGATCAAAAACCAAAGGCTATCGGAATGTGAATGAAACCCGTCGGAAAGAGCACAAAACCCTAGTTTTGCGATGGAAGGCAACAGTTCCGAAATTGGTGGAAGAGTGAATCTCAATAAGCAAATGCAATAAGCTAGTCTCACCGGATCTTAATCACAAAAGAAAAACTTAAATTTGAAAACTATTCAAGATATGAAATCAAAAACTTTATAAAAGATACTTTTAAAATAACTAACACCTTTATAAAATCCGAAAATCAATAAGCTAAAACTCGAATAAGCCAATAAGCATTACAAGCTTATGTCCTAAACGCGAAAGAACTTATGTGTAAACAAAGAAGATCAATCCTTCAACCACGAAATCATAAAATCATACGAATGAAGTATGATATTCGGATCAAAAGTAAAATAAATCAAGAAGTGAAGAATAAGAATAAGGATCAAAAGCTTAAAATAGAACTTTGATTAATGAAATAAGCAATACAAAAAAAAGTGTTTAATCTTGAAAGATTAAAAGAAAAAGATGAACTAGTGAGAGAAAGTTTAAGACTTTCTCTCTCTAAAAACTAGAAAGAAACTTAAGAAATAAAAACTAGCTAGCTCCCTCCTAATGTGATTAGGAGGGTATTTATAGGGAAGTGGGAGGCATGTGTGGTGCTTTCTTCTTTCTTTTTCTTCTCGACTCGATTTTAATTCTTCGTCTTTGTAGTCTCGGGATTTGAACTTGTCTTTTAGACTTAAGTTCTTTGACTTCATTAAACTTCCGTCTTTTAGACTTGTTCTTCGATAAATTTCCAGAATAGGTCTTGGACATCCGTTCTTTAAGCACTCTTGATCTTTTGACTTCGTCTTTTCCCGTTTTCTTCGATAAAAGCCCGTGAAAGCCCGTGTTTTCTTCCTTTTTCATCTTTTGGTCCTAAAACACAATAAAAACACAAACCACGCATAATTCCGACTTTTACGACATAAATCACACGTTTTGGTCTTGTTATTATTGGAAATAAGTGGTAAAAGGATAAGTGTTTTCACACTTATTACTGTGGAAAGACGATGATTTACACCGTACTTAGCCATGACTCTAGCAAATTGGTCATTGCAAAAACGAGTCCCACGATCACTAATAATGGCACGAGGCACACCGAATCTAGCGAAAAGAGCTTTCAGAAAGTTACAAACCACCCTGGCGTTTTTAGTAGGTAAAGCTTTGGCTTCAACCCACTTTGAAACGTAATCAACGGCTACAAGGATGTATTTGTTTCCTTTAGAAGAAGGGAATGGCCCCATAAAGTCGATACCCCAAACATAAAAAATTTCACACTCTTGAATGAAATTCTGAGGCATCACGTCTTTATGTGTGATCGTGCCTTGTTTTTGGCAAACATCACATCTTTTAACCATATCGTGAGCGTCACGATATATGGAGGGCCAATAAAATCCCGAATCAAACACTTTTTTAGCGGTGTAGTTGGGACCAAGTGACCACCAGTGGGTCCTTTGTGGCAAGCATCAAGGATTTCGAAAGGGGCCGGTCCATCAACACATCGGCGAATAATCAAGTCGGCACATTGTTTGAAAAGATACGGGTCATCCCAAAAGTAAGTCTTGATGTCTTTGAAGAACTTTTTCTTTTGCTGGGATGTTAACCCGTCAACGAGGATTCCACCCGCCAAGTAGTTTGCAATGTCCGCAAACCACGGGGTTTCATCAGCAGTCGAGTTGATAGACATTAAGGTCTCCAGGGGAAAAAAATCATTGATTTCTTTGTTCGGATGATCCCCCTGGTAAGGATCCTCAAGTCTACTGAGATGATCCGCGGCTAGGTTTTCAACTCCTTTTTTATCGCGAATTTCGATTTTAAATTCCTGGAGCAGCAAAACCCAGCGAAGAAGTCTTGGTTTGGAATCATGCTTTGTCAACAAGTACTTCAGCGCGGAATGATCGGTGTAAACGATAGTGGTGGAAAGGACAAGATAGGGGCGGAATTTTTCAAAGGCATAGACAACAGCTAAAAGCTCTTTTTCGGTTGTCGTATAATGCAATTGTGCCCCCGTCATTGTCTTGCTAGCGTAATGGATTGGTTGGAAGTGTTTGTTCACTCTTTGTCCAAGAACCGCACCAATAGCAAAGTCGCTAGCATCGCACATCAACTCAAAGGGAAGCTCCCAATTAGGGGTAACCAAGACGGGTGCCTTAGTTAGCTTATCCTTAAGCGAGTTGAAGGCTTCAAGACACTCTTTGGAAAAGATAAAAGGAGTATCTTTTTCAAGAGGTGGGTCATCGGGCGAGCGATTTGAGAAAAATCTTTGATGAATCGACGGTAGAAGCCCGCATGACCCAGGAAACTTCTCACACCCTTCACGATTGAAGGTGGAGGCAACTTGGCGATAACATCGACTTTAGCACGGTCTACTTCAAGACCGGCTTTGGAAATCTTGTGTCCCAGCACGATGCCTTCTTTTACCATAAAATGGCATTTTTCCCAATTCAGAACAAGGCGAGTATCTTCGCACCGCATAAGCATACGTTCCAAATTGGCAAGGCAAGAAGAGAAGGAATCCCCGAAGACCGAGAAATCATCCATGAAGACTTCCATGGTTTGTTCAACCATGTCATGGAAGATAGCTAACATGCACCTTTGGAAAGTTCCGGGGGCATTGCATAAGCCAAAAGGCATTCTTTTGTAAGCAAATGTGCCATAGGGACAAGTAAATGTTGTTTTCTCTTGATCTTGGGGATCGATGGGTATTTGGAAATAACCCGAGAAACCATCAAGAAAGCAGTAATATTCATTACCGGCTAAACGTTCAAGCATTTGGTCCATAAAAGGTAGAGGGAAATGATCCTTTCTCTTGGCATCATTGAGTTTGCGGTAGTCTATACAAACTCTCCACCCAGTAACGAGACGAGTGGGAATCAACTCGTTGTGTTCATTGGGAACAACGGTTATTCCGCCCTTCTTTGGCACACAATGGATTGGACTAACCCATGGTGAATCCGAAATAGGGTAAATCATACCCGCATCAAGAAGTTTGATAACCTCTGTTTTGATGACTTCATGTATTTTTGGATTCACCCTTCGTTGGCTGTAAATAGTGGGCTTAAAGTCGTCCTCTATGAGAATTTTGTGTGTGCAGAAGTGAGGGTCAATTCCACGAATATCAGAAATCTTCCAAGCAATAGCCTTCTTATGATCTTTCAACACGGTGATAAGTCGGGCTTTTTCTTCTTCCGTTAGGTCCTTAGCAATGATGACTGGCGACTTCTTCTCTTCTTCAAGGAACACATACTCGAGATGTGACGGCAACTCCTTTAGCTCTAAATCCGGAGGATTTTTGACGGGAGGCGTATTCGAAGTCGGAGTATCGATAGCAATGACCGTGGGAGATGGAGGAGAAGGATTGTCTTCGTTAAGAAGGCTTTCAAAGAAATGCATGTCTTCGTCTCCATCGGTAGGAGTATCATCAGTAGCTAAATTCACATCTCCCATGGTGTCTTCAAGATCTTTCCAAAACAAATCACTATCTCCAAATAGAGACAATGATGAATCAATAGAGGACACGGTCTCAACATTGGGAAGAGAGGTAGGAATACTTTTGCAAGCATCATTAAATTGTTCTTCACAAGCCTCATCAAGAACGTCAATACAATTAACGCTCTCATATGAATAAGGCTGTTTAGATAACTTTCCCATGTTGAAGACTACTTTATCGTCACCCACTCTCATGATAAGCTCACCGGCTTCAACATCGATGAGAGTGAGACCGGTCCTCAAGAATGGACGACCAACAATTAGTGGCACACGAGGGTCCATCTCGTAGTCGACGACAACAAAATCAGCAGGAAAGGTGAATTTGTCGACTCCTACAATGACGTCTTCGGCTATCCCCACTGGATAAGCAACCGTACGGTTAGCTAATTCCAAAGTCATTTTAGTGGGGACAAGCTCTGGGAGAGATAATTGCTTCCACACGCTTAGAGGCATGAGATTAATACTTGCACCTAGATCGGCTAGGGCCATGCAATTCTCTACTCTCGGGAAATTGCAAGGAATTAAGAAACGACCCGGATCACCAAGCTTGGTTGGCAATTTCCTTAAGAGCACTGCAGAGCAATTCTCATTAAGTTGGGTGTTGGCAATATCAAGGAGCTTTTCCTTATCGCTCAGAAGATCTTTAAACATTTTCGCATATTTAGGCATGTGAGCGAGAGCCTCAGCGAAGGAGATATTGAAATTCAGTTGTTTGAACATTTTAAGGAAGTTCGAAACCTGAATATCGTCCTTGCTTTTCAGTTTGTCTTTCCTCAACCTAGATGGATAAGGTATATTGGAAGAGGAGGAAGGCTTTGGGAGAATAGGATCACTCACATCCTTGGGTGGAGGAGGGGTAGAAGGAAGAAGTGGAGAAATTGGGGAAGGAGAAGGATGAGGAATATGAGCAGGTGACTCGTTCTCCTTAGTCACAACCACCGGCGGAGGTATAGGAAGCTCGGGTTCCTTGGTACCTTTGCCACTTCGAGTAGTGATTGCTTTCATCTCCCCTCTTGGATTCGCAACGGTGTTACTCAGAAGAGTACCCGAAGAAGAGGGTTGATTACCTTGGAAGAAACTAGCCATCATGTTCCTCAAGTCATTTGTTTGGCTATCCAACGTATTTCTCATGTCGGCTCTCAAATCGTTTCCTTGCTTGACCAAGTCTGCTTTCAAGTTACGCACTTCTTGCTGGAGATTTTCCACGATCACATCATTGGTCCTCATGTAGGTTGCAACCTCTTGGTGTAATGCAGTGGGTTGGTTTGGAGGAGCATTGTATGCAGGTGGTTGGTAAGCAGGTTGTTGGTAGACTTGGTTGTTTCGTTGAGGTGGTTGTTGCTGCTTGTGAGGAAGGATGTATGGTGTACGAGGTTGTTGTTGTTGTTGAGGAGGGCGGTTGAGGTTTTGTTGTTGGTTTGGGTTGTTTGGAGGAAAACCGGGTGGGGAAAGATAATTGTTAGAGCGGTAGCTTAGCAAGTTACGGTCACCTTGAGGTCTAGCTTGATAAGCGGGATGAGGATAGGTGCCATAAGCTGCATTGACATTCTCAGCAGGGTAGTCTTGGGTGGCAGTACAAGTGGTGTAAGAGTGAGGACCACCGCATATCTCACAAGGTTGGCTAACAGCATTGACTTGAGCGTTTTTAGCGTTGTTGCTGTTGTTGTTGCTGACGGTGTGGGTGACAAGCGATTCAAGAAGCGTAGTGATTTTGTCTAGTCGCTTGTCGCTGTCACTAGTGCTAGCACTAGCGACATTTGTCCGAACACTCTTGGTTTGCACACGAGATTTATTCTCAATGATGTCCCAAGCAGCATTGGAAGTCTTAGCCAAAAGATTACCCCCCGAGGCACTGTTTAGTGAATCTTGGTCACTCATGCTTAAACCATTGTAAAAAGTATTGATTTGATGCACTTTGGTAAAACCATGTTGTGGGCATTTTCTTAAAAGATCTTTAAAGCGATCCCAAGATTCACTGAACGACTCATCATACTTTTGTTCAAAATTTATGATTTCATTCCGCAAAGCGGTAGTACGAGAGGGTGGAAAAAAGTAATTTATAAACTTGGTTTCCAAATCCGTCCACGAGAGAATACTCTGTGGCGGCTCCTTAGCAAGCCAATGCCGGGCTTGTCCCTCTAAAGAAAAGGGAAAAAGTTGTAACCTGATAACCTCTTGTGGAACACCATTAAATTTGACCGTGTTGGTGAGTTGCAAGAATCTCTTGATATGGTCATGTGGGTCATCAATGGTACGTCCCAAGAATGGTTGAGCAAAGACCATCTGGATAAAGCCTGATTTTAGCTCAAAGTTGTTGGCGGCAATTGGAGGTATGACAATTGGATCAGTGTTGCCATCTACATGAGCTTGCAGCAGTTCAATCATTGGGCGATTATCCGGTTGAGGCTCATTGTTGTTGTTATTATTCATGTTGTTGTTGTTATTATTGTTTGGAGGTGGTACACCGGCCATGTCTAAGTGATCGAGAGGCTCGGGCTCTTGATAAGACGTGGAACGAGTGCGCATACACCTGCAAAAGAACTAACAAGAGAAAAACAAAGCAAAAATATTTTTGGTTTTTTATGTTTTTTACTTTTTAGGATTTTTGAAAATTTTATATATATATATATATATATATATATATATATATATATATATATATAATTTTTTTTTTGTGTTTTTGAAAATTTTTATGAAAAATTAACGTTCACGGGGAACGGATCCCAAAATTCAAGTTCTCACAAAAAACTTTTGATCTTAACGAGAAGAGCCGGCAACGGCGCCATTTGATACAATGATTTTGTATGGGGTTCAGATTAATCTCTCAGAATCCTCTCGAATTGATCTCGGCCTTAAGTGGAATGTTTTATTCTTGGTTATTAAAAAGTGGTTGGTTATCTATTTTAAACTAATGACAAGAAATTAAGTGTCGAAGAGTAAACTTAAAGCGTTAAAAGAATAAACTAAAAGATGAGCTTAAAAATAAATGCTTGTAAACTTGAAGATTATAATAGAGAAATAAATGGACCTTCAATAAAAACCAACACTTGGAAAACTTTGTGAAAAATATGAATTTAATTGAAAAGTACTAAAAGAAAGTAAGAACGGAACAAAGCAAATTAGCTAAGATCGGAATAGTGGAAAATAGGGCACTCAATCGGAATACATTCCGATCGGGTGATCGGAATGCTTAGAAAAGCTAAGGATCGGAATACGGGCAAATGACCCCAATCGGAATAAGTGGAAAATTTACTAATCGGAATACTAGAAACAGGTGACAATCGGAATACCAAAATGATCTCAATCGGAATATGGGGAAAAACAAAGCAATCGGAATACACTAAACATACCAATCGGAATATGGTAATGAACACAATCGGAATGAATGTAAACCCTTTTCCGATCACACGATCGGAAAGAGGGATGCTGTTTGGTCGGAATATACGATCGGAAAAGGGCTTTGCCTTTTCCGAAATCTATGTTGATCCGAATTATAAGCAATGAAAATAAGCTAAGGAATAAGCTTATCACCACAACTAGCTCGAATCCAATAAAAAGCTGATCAAATAAGCATTAAAAACAACTTTTCTAGCTTCAAAATAAACAACTTTTGAATCAAATCAATAAAAAGATGAACTTTTCATAAAAACTTTTAAAAAGTAAATAAGCTAAATCAACAAATAAGCCAAAAAGAACAAGGATCTTAAAGCTTATTAGTGTATAAACTTAAGGAAACATAAAAAGAAATCAACTTTTTAAGCACAAATCATTGATGAACAACACGGATCATACGAGATTTGTACCAAAATCAATAAAAGTAAAAGAAAGGAAGGATGAGATTAAAGATTAAAAGATAAAAACTTGAACTTGATTAATGAAAAATTAATACAAAGTTTTGATCTTGAATGGAAAAAGATGAAATCTAGTGAGAGAAAGTTCTAAACTTTCTCTCTCTAAAACTAGAGAAATCAAAAACTAAAACTAACTCTAAGTGTGTGAATTTTGTAAAGTAAGGGCCTTTATATAGGCGTGTGTATGGTGGTGGGCTTTGTGATTGGGCTTTGATTTGGGCTCCTTTTTCTTCTTTCTTCTTTAGTCTTCATGCGTCTTAAATAAACGTTTCCGACTTGGATTTGAGAAGTGTCGGTGAATAATTCCAACTCGTCTTATAATCTTTTATTTAATAGACTCGAGTTCTTCGACATATATGAATCTTCCATCTTTGGCTCTATTCTTCGATAAATCTTCAAATAGGCACAATGACTTCAAATCTTCTGCATCTCTTGGACAATAGACTTCGTCTTGAGTCTTTTTCCTTGATAAAACCCGTGCAATCCCATGTTTTCTTCAATATTCACCCGGTTGACTCTGAAAACACAATAAACACAAAAACCACGCATAATTCCAAACAAATGATATTAAATACGTGTTTTGGTCTTGTTTTAGCCAGAATTAAGTGGTAAAAGGATGGGTGTTTTCACACCTATCAAATCCCCTACACTTAACCATTGACATGCCCTCATGCAATGCTTAGTGACAAAGCACATTTACACTTTTCTCATGATTAATCAACCTTGGCCTTATTTAAATCCTACTTCGCCATCTCACTCACTTTCAATCCTACTTCGCCACCTCTAATATCATCAATTAATATGTTTTCCACCTCACATGATTCCTTAATACATTCAACAGTAACACTATCAGATGACCCCTGGACTCTAACACAATCATCACGAATTAACAACCCACTGGTATCTATTTCCTTACTTTCCACATGCTCTTCACTATTGACATCACAATATTTCAATTCCGTGTTATTTTTTTCCACTTCTCTTGTACGATCGCTTTAGAAAAATTAAACATTTTGTTGTTTTCTTCTTGTAACATCCCCACAAAGAAAGCCATTGCAAGAGTATCAGGATTACCCTTACTAAACACTTCCCTAATTTCCGGTTTCAGCCCAAAAATGAAGAAACTAACTAGAAGCAGTTCATTTAAACCCGTTTTTCTAAGCCAAGAAATGTAGGAATCATTATGAAAAGTAAATGCATCATAATATGCCCTAACCGATGTTTCTTGATAATTCTCCTTAGTAGAGGCATTTCATCAAACAACTTGTAGACACCATTTCTACCGTCACCATTTCTTATTGAAAAATCCATCATTTTTTCAAATTCTTCCCTTATTATACTTGCAATTAACGTTTGCCTAGTTTCATCCCCGGAAACACTATACACTGTTTGGCTCGACATCTCACCAAGAATTTCAAGAACCCAAAATAGGAATCTAACAAAATCATAACTTCCTTCAAGATCGAAATTAACCAATCAAGAACGACAACTAACTATCAAAACGACTCACAAATGCAAAGCTCTTGACTCAAGAACATGTATTTATGATTGTAGAACGATAAGAAATCATGATGGTTGTATTAATGAACGAAAGTGAATGAAATGATAACAGAACTGAGCCCAATCCGAGGAGGAATGGCTCTGATACCACTAATAGCAATTCCAGGAATAACTATTCGAAGAATGCTAGAAACTAGATCAGGAATCACAAAGAACAAGAATGTGACTCGAAAGGTAGTTTCATTGATTATGGAGGAAGTTGTTACAAGTGGAAAGAGAAAGAGAATTATACACAGTTGTGTTTAGAAAACAAATTAGAATTATACAAATGAACTAATAACATCTATTTAAAGGGGGAATGGATCGGCGGGAAAGTTAGTTGGTGAGTGACCGTGCCTTGCACGTGCCATACAGAGTTGACTCGTATTACTTTTATTGCTTCAAACCTTTCTTCTTTTGGATCTGGGGTGTCACAGCAATAGCCAAAGCTTCACATGTTTCCTTGTGGAGTTCTGAGAAAATGAAGAAAAATCTTAACCTATTGCACGTGGCTCGATCATTTTGATATAAGGTAGGGAATGATGAAAACAAAAGTCCATAGATAGAATCAACAACAATCCTTGAGGGTAACTCCTTTATTGTTATGAGGATGATGTGCACCAAAGCAATTGCCTCTCGGGAAGGTCTGACATTAATGGTTGCACTCGTAGCAATCATGTTTATTAGTTTAGCTTCATTTGAAGTAGAGCCATGTCAAAAGCTCCATAATGTGTAGGTCCATATGCTCTAACCAAACCAGCACTATCCATAACAAACAAAACATGTAGATTCTGGAGAACATCATGCACCGCATGAATGTAATTAAAATTGTTAGTTATCATGATGTATCTTTTATCAGGTTTTAGTAAAAACACTCGATAAATATATGTTAAAGCTCCAGAATTTATGAAGTTTTGAACATAAATTAATAAGTGGAAAAATATACCAAAAGTTGAATGAGACATATCAACGCAAGTTCTTTCCGTTGCTCTATTTAAATCCAATAATATTGGTGATCATTGTGAAAAGTGAGAAATCGTTAAATCCAGAGCCAGCCGCTGATGTAGTTGGGCCGCTGGTCTGAGACTGAATGCAAGGGAATATGTTTTTATAGTTCTGCAGTGAGAAACAAACAGTCTACCATGACGTAGAAGCAATAGTGAAAATATTATCTTTTGTAGCACCAAAAGTGTAGTACATCCATCATCGAGACGTTTTATTTGGCTTATGGTATTTGACAACCCACAACAAAATAACAGTATTAAATAAAGTAGCAAGTTAGCACAACAACGATATAGTAGCAGCTATAGAGGGATGAATACCGCGAATCCTCTTAGTCAGCAGTTGGTATTTTCTCTTTATCAATATCATCCTGTTTTCCCTTCTTCCCTCTAGTCTTTTTGTGTTTCAAACTGTATCCCTTCAAGCTCTGCTCTACTTGCTTCAGCTTCTTCTTTCGATAATCATGCTTCACTTTTTTGAGTTCTTTTATCACGTGCCTTTTTATTTTGAGTCGTATCTTCAACAAAGAAGTCACCAGCTTCTTCAATTGTATCACCATCAGAATTAGCACTCTGTTCGTCTTAAGAATCTTTAGATTTATTTTTCCTACCTTTCTTTTTCTCTTACTTCTTACGAAGTTGTTCATTTCTGAATTATTCTCTTTCTTCTTCTCTAAAAGTTTAATGTTTAGATCCTCTAAACCATCATTAAATGTTACCTCCATGTCCAGCCCTTCATTGTCATCTGAACCCTCTCCAGACTATAGTAGAGCTCGATATTTATCTGTTTTTGTCGCTTCCCAGCTTATTGCCATCACTCTCATCTTCATCACTTGAAGTTATGAAATCCTTTAATTCATTTTCTAACTTGACATACCTCGATTCCTTGAAGGAATGAAAAAAATATCAGCAAACAGGTAGGGTAGTAGCTCATGTTGAAATAATCAAGTTAGATTTACACGAACTTTTTGTCCAAAATATATAACTTATCTATTCATGATAGTGTCACATATACTCACAAAAGTTACATGAGTTCAGTTTAAATATAACTCAGCGTCTAAAGTCTAAACAAAAAATGTTACCATGTTAGTAGAGGAACTGATTTGTTACCAAATATACTACTATCAGCTGTGTCAACATGTTTTTGGGGGGTCGTAGCTCTAGGGATATTATCAGTAGATGATATTATCTGATCTAGAGAAGAACAAACCAACTGGTTTGCATCAACATGCATGTTTTTTATCGGAGATTGATGGTTCTTAACTAAATGTGAATTGGAGGATCTATGGTTTTTGAGATTTACATATGCAAAATCTGAGGAATGCCTTGAATAGAATTCATTACTTCTTTTCCACGAGATTGAACTGGTTTACTATTAGTCACTTTTCTTTTAAAAGATCTCTTATTTTGCAACATTGTGTACCATAAAATAGAACTGGGGATGAATTTGGGGAAGTCTCAGTGACAACATATCAACCAAATGGACAAAGTTAGGCCGTAACTTTCTTGATGGGCTCATGAGAATGTAACCTTTTAGAAAATAGAAGAGAGGGTAAATAAATTGTAAGCTAAATGTTTATCAAAACATCATTTACGCGCAGATAATCAAGGATAAAGTCATCGTTGCATATCTGGAATTCTTTGATATAAAAGTAATAAATACCTGATACAATAACTTAAATAACTTTAGTTATCTAACTGCACAAAATGAAACCTCAAGTCACCTATATTTTATTTTTCTTTTAATATGAGTTATATTTAGGACATTCCGTATATCTGCAAGAAAATGGATTACCTCAGTAACTCAGTAACCATTACAAGTTTTTCTTGCGAGCATACGGACCCCATAAAAATTAGTAGATTTGGATGACAGAGTCTTCTCATAATATTAATCTGAGGGACACGCGTAATAAATTAAGAATAATGTGCTTATATATCAGAAGCGACTGTGAAACATTTACTCTGAGATTAAATCAGTTGTTTTGTTAGATCTAACATAACATTTATTTTTTTAAACAAAACATATAAACATCATAGCACATGCGGAAGCGATTACGAATCATATAATCATAACATGCATATAATTAATTGAACATAAAATTAAACGGGAATGTACCTTGCAATGCTTCCAATAAATAGATAGCAAAACACCAATTCAAGATCAACCTAACAAAGGTTGAATCTATGTTCCTGTACACACGTCTCGAACAAGCTACTTGACAAGATAGGTCACACGATCAGAACCGTGTCGTAGAAGTGGAAAACTCAAAAACCGAATCAGCCTTAGAGAAGGGATTCGGCCGAGCATGGCTAGCAAGGGTTTGGGTATGATTTCTTTCACTTGAATGAGCAAAGAAAACAATGAAAAATCATTTGTATTTATAGTGGATGTAAGCCTAGGGTTAGGAGACAAAACTAAATATAGAGAATATGTTGTTTGTCTTAAAACCAAAACTTACACCACAAACACATAAATGTTCCCTCAAAAAGGGCGGCATATTGTTCTCCCAAAATAGTTTTGGGACACAATATTTTGTTTCCACTTTTACTAGTTAATGCCCGTTAGTTATTTTCCATTAAATACTTAACGGTCGTTATTCACGGTTATCAACACTCGTTAACTATTTAACTACGTTTAATAAAAACATAATTAAATAATAAATTATCTCTAAACGTTTGTATGAAATCCCATAATCTCGAGTTCGATCCTAACACACGACTATTTAAATTACATCCACAAACTAACAGCTCCCACATGGACTATTTTAAATATCGTGATCACATCGATTAGCGTCTAGCTACACGTCGATGCCTCTAGTACGGTCTCGAGTAAGGTCTCTTGGAAAAACCTTTTAATGATTAAACATCATTATTATTATCCTTTCGTTTCTTAATACATGTTAATAATGATATGGATCTCGGTCATTCCTTAATTAACAATTGCTTTTCGTTCATTGATTAATAAAGATTACCAAATATCAATTTGGGTACGGCCACACATACATCTTTAATTAATCCCACAAGGGGCCCAGCTGTAAAAGGAAGCGTTAGATTGATTCACAAAAATACACTAGATCCACAATGTTCCTGGTATCTCGGGTCGAAGGATAACTATTTATGATAGACTTAATGACAAAGATTCATAAAGTAATATCATATAAGTTGGGATCAGTCCTATATCTCGATTCATCGAATATCATCTAAATTTGGTATGTAATCACATCAAGTATACTTTAAATTCATTCTCCCACCAAACTTTACATTTGTATTAATTTAATAATATTCCCATATTATTAATCAACAACGGACAATTTAAAATAAACTAATATTCATGGATTAAACATGTAGATACAGGACACAATATATTATAAATGAAAACAAACTTACCCAATAATTTAATTCATTATAATAATCGTTTAACATCCCTTATCCAAATACTAAATAGATCAATGCATGGAAATCTAGTTGATGCATAATGCCTTTAAGTAATGACCTTTATACATGTTTGGCAAAGCTTAAATCAACTAACTTGACCTATGGAATTTTGAGAATACTTACTTCAAGAATTCAATAATTTGAAGTTCTTGTTTATGTGCATTCAAATAGATTTGATATTGCCACATAATATTCATAAATTGTGAGACATTCCAGATCACCAATTTAAAACTTCCAAAATACCTTTGAAGTTTAAAGTATTCTAATTCTTTATTGTATAATGCAACTTTAATCAATACGTTATTTCCAAGAATACCATGATTAATATTGAGTGTTACCTCAATTATATCTTTTCTAGTTTGATAACCTGTCAACAAAGATATAGTTCGTAAACTATAATATCTATTATGTAATGTCTGACACCACCCAAACTACCAAGTTTGTTGGCTATGATAATTTGCACAACCATTGACAAATTATTCATTTATAGAATGTGGAAGCATATCCAATATTGAGGATGTCATTCTATATCCAAACATATTCTTTCAGAATATACATTACTCAAGTTATTTAATAACTTTCAAATAGATATTAATGTAGTCAAATCATCATGCAATTAAGCCCTGATTAAATACAACATGAACTTGAAGTACATATAATTTAGGAACCAGATTTAGACTTCTTCAAGTCCTACATATCCATATTAGGTTCTACCTCATGGCATATCATATCGTGTTAGATTCTTATACCGTACAAACAAACATTTATATTCAAGGTTATGTATATCTTATTTTCTAAACCTTTAAAGTGAAATTTCATCCCAAAGCTAAACCAAAATTGGCATTTATTTTAAATGAAACTTACTTTCTTATCATATAAAATTTAAGAAAATAATCATAATACTCCCACTAGCTTCCAGGAATAATTAGGAATTACCTTACTTCAATTTCAAATCTTAAGATTTATTTCAAATTAAAACACAAGAATAATCTCTTAGATGCACACATTTATCCACTCATGGATAATTACACTTAGTACACTCCAATGATTTATTTGAATTAATAAACTTCTTTTGATTACTTATCGTCCTCACTTAAGTAGTCATTCAAGATAGAGTTCATATAAATTCAATTGTCAAATAGTATGACAATCATAATCTTTATATATTTAATGTGTGATAGGTGTGTAAACACCCATCCTTTTTACCACTTAACTACAATAATAACCAAGCCAAAACGTGTATTTTATGTCGTAAATGTCGGAATTATGCGTGGTTTGTGTTTTTGTTGTAATTTAGGACGAAAATGTGAAAAAGGGGAGAAAACACGGGCATTCACGGGCTTTTATCGAAGAAAAAGACAAAAGACGAAGTCAAGAAATCAAGAGTGCAAAAAGAACGGAAGTCCCAGACCAATTCTAAAGATTTATCGAAGAAAAAGTCAAAAGACGTAAGTTTACTAAAAGCCAAGAACTCAAGTCTAATTTATTGAAGTATTACAAGACGAGTTAAAGAAATCCCGAGACAAAGTCATTAAAGTCGAAGAACTAAGAAGATTAAGGACTTAATGATGCAATTAAAGAAAGAAGAAAGAGGGGAGGAAGCTTCCTAAGCACCTCCCTAATCCTCCTATAATAGATTAGATTTCATTTCATTTTCTCTTGTTGGCTAGAGTGACACTAGTTCTTCCACCATTTTAATTACCTTGCACTTTAATTACATGTCATTTAAATACATTGTCTTGCACCTTAAATTTATTTAATTTCAAGTAAGTTTCCTTTTAATTATTGTCAATCTTTACTTTTGTTGTCAATCTCTTATCTTCCTTTCTTGTTAATCTTTAATCTTTATGCTTTATGTTCATGTTTATGTTTTTGATGTTTTATTGATTTGATTAAAGTGGGTTTTGATTATTGTGGTTATTATTGTTAGTTTTATTGATTTGGATTGATTGGTTATTGTTATTAGATCATTTGTGATTAGTCTTGTTTAATCTTTTGTTTGATTTTGATTGGTTTTGTTTAGATTCGTATACTTTTTGTTTCCCTTGTTTTTCGTTACTGTTTCTCCAGGTATATTCCGAATCAAAGGTTTCAACTGTTATTCCGAACGAAGGTTGTTGTTGAATATTCCGAATAAAGGGCTTTCATTCGGAATAAGTGACATATTCCGGATCAGTTTGATATTCCGAATCAGCAACATATTCCGAGTGAAGAAATATTCTGAACCAAAGATTATATTCCGGATCAAAGGTTCATTCGGAACATCTTGAATATTCTGGATCAACAACTTCATTCGGAACATCTTGAATATTCCGGATCAACAAGTTCATTCGGAACATTCCGAACGAAGGGCCAAGGATTTGTATTCCGGGTCAGCGAGTTCATTCGGAACATTCCGAGTGAAGGAGTTTATTCGGAACATTCCGAATCAAGACATCATTCCGAACCAAAGGCACATATTCCGAATAAGTGGCTGTTCATTCGGAATACAAAATAATCCAGATCAGTGGCTGTTTCATTCGGAATATTCCGAATGAAGGATTTTGGGATTGTTCATTCGGAACATCAAATATTCCGAATCAAGGCAATATTCCGAATAAAGATTTTATTTCGGATACGTGACATATTCCGGATAAAGGATTTATTCCGGATGAAGGTTTTGTTCAAATATTCCGAATGAGTGTTTTATGTTGATTATTCCGAACGAAGAAGAATTATTCCGGGTGAAGGTGACATTCCGAACGAGTAATTATTCCAATGAGGTATTTTCAGGTTATTTTAAGTTACTGTTTTTAAGTTTAAATTTTTAATTTTCAAGCTTTACTTTTCCCGCCTTTTTACTTAGTTGCACTTTAAGTTTACTTGCCTTAGATTTATTTTAAGCCTTGCCTTAGTTTAAGTTTTAGTTGCGTTTTAAGTTTGCCTTTAGGTTAGTTTTAAGTTTGCGTTATTTACTCTTATTGCCTTTTAATTTTCGTCACGCTTTAAATACTTGTCATTTATTTTAAAGTAGATTTAGATTTAAATTAACGTCATTTTCATTTACGTCTTGCACATTTATTTTAAAACAACCAAAAATATTCGTTTTCACCAAAAACAATTGAGTCGTACTTTGAACCGGAAATCAATTCGAGAAGATACCGAGAAACGAACTTTTCAAACTAGTAAAATCTCAACATTAAAATGGCGCCGCTGCCGGCTCTTTTCGTGAAGATTAACGGTTTTCTGTGAGAGACGCGTTGCTTTTTGGGATCCGTTCACTCGTGAACGTTATTTTTCGTGTCAAAAATTTTCAAAAAATCCCAAAAACATTTGAAAAATCATAAAAAGCATTTCTTTTTCAAAGTTTTGCACCAAAAATATTCCTCTTTATCCTCTATTATGTTTAATTCTTTTCTTTACCCCTCTTATTTATAATTCTTCATGGATTCGTCTTGCGTACGGTGTGGGAGACCATGGCATGGTTTTCAAACATGTCAATGCTGTACTTGTGAGCGGTGTGGTTTTAATATCGACGATACACAATTTGGATTTTGTCCATTTTGTAATTCAACAAATTCATATTTCTCCTCTTGCAATACTTTCTCACCCTCTCCCGTCTATGACAATCCTTATCCTCAAGATGCACCGGGGTTTTCTCCATACCCGTGGTGCTATATTTGTGGGGGCCCTCACGATGCTTCTTGTGATCCGTCGAAGGTCTTTGATAAAATTCCGTGCTATCATCCCAGTGTGTATAATTTTGAGCCCCCACGTCACACCGTCAATCATCAACCCTTTTGTGCACTTCCTCCTGAGCAAATTGCCACACTTTTTGACAACTTTCAAAAAGTTCAAGAAGCTTTCAACAAGATCATCGAAAAATGTCAAGCGGATCAGCAACAAGAGCAAGTATCTAACCTTAGTGCTTATACTCCTCCTCTGGTGCCTCCATATTATTATGATGATGATGACGATGAGAGTCCTATTTCTTGGAACGATGAGAATTATATTCCTTATCCCGACTTGCCGGTTCTGGAGCCTAAGGATTCACCCATCCTAGGGGATGAGGATCTTAGCACAATTCCTGCAAAGGAATCCGACGAATTCATAAAGTCTAGTGCTGATAACCTTGTCCCAATTCCAAGTGAATCTGAGTTGACATCCGACAGTGACGATGAGTATGATGCACTTTCTTCTGATGATGTTCCTTCCACTAACACTTTGGGAGAGGATTCTTTGGCTTTCCCTAATCCTCTTTTTGATCAAGATGATGATTTTACTTCTAGTGATGACGAGTCACTATCTGATGAAGACGTTCTGAAGGAAACTTTCAAGATTTATTCAAACCCTTTATTTGATTTTGATGACGCTTACATATCTAGTGAGGTGAATCCTCTCTTTGACGAAGGGATTGAAGACACTGATAGCTCTGATTCTCTTGCTATTGATGAGCATACTTTATTAGCCATACCCCCTTCTATCGTAGAGGTGGAGAGATTTGACTCTACTGGACAGGTGACGCGGATGGAAGGTAATTCTTCTCTTACTTCTCATACTATATTTCCACCTCATCCCACTGCGTGCACGCCCAAGCGGGTGATGTATCAATTTCACTCTCCGGGAAATGAGGATTAGTGCTTTGACCCGGGAGGTGACAATGACCATTCCATGATTGATAACCTTACGGCTTTGCCAATTGGTCAGCATCCATTGTCTTTGGAGGATGACAATGTGATTCCTTTACCCACCCCACCTCCAATGGATCAAGATTTCACATACTTCTCGTATGTTGAAAGGACCTTCCTACCATTCAAGACTTATCCTCCTACCTCTCCTTTATTATATTCCTCCGGGAACGAGGACAAGTTCTTTGATCCCGGTATTACATTTGAGGCTTCCCCATGGACCATTTAATTCGGGGACGAGTCAGACTTGTGACTCGGTCAATATAAACAAGCGCTTTTTGGGAGGCAACCCAATTATCTATCTATCTTTCCCTATTTTCACCATAAGTGTAGGGGGAGCCCCGTGGTGTTTCTTGTTCTCTTTTTTATCATGTGTAGGGATTCGAGCGCTCAATGACCCACTCTTGATTTTTGACGACCCGTGATTCTGTGTTTCCGTCTTCCCGGTTCTATCCTAAACTCTTTTCGATTCACTATTTTATATTTCTCAATATTAAAATAGGAATCACGTTAGTTGTCTTTTCCTTAGCAAGATTTAAACAACGTGCACAATGTCCTAAGTGTAGGGGAGTTTACTCCCACATGCTTAAACATTGAGGACAATGTTTATATTAAGTGTAGGGGGACTTCTATCGAAGTTAAGTGGCTCTTTTCCTTGTATTTGTCCTCA
The DNA here is from genome assembly GCA_025667525.1 of Glebionis coronaria. Classification (NCBI taxonomy): domain Eukaryota; kingdom Viridiplantae; phylum Streptophyta; class Magnoliopsida; order Asterales; family Asteraceae; genus Glebionis; species Glebionis coronaria. The sequence goes on along the minus strand of CM046876.1, from coordinate 211,599,226 downwards.
TTTTAACCGGAAAATCAATTTTTCGACATTTTTCAAAATTTTTGATCTATTTTGGCCTATTAGTTTTTTTCCCTTTGTATAGTTATTTTCTTTCCTTATTAGAATAAATTTTTAATAAAGTGGTTTTAATTTTCAAACGTTGTGAATCTTTTGACTCAACCCGAGTTTACTTATCTAAGTTTACTCTAGCTAGTATCCTTAACGTGTTTAAGTCAAGTTTTGCTAGGCTTTTATATAGGGAGCTATAAAACGTGAAAGTCTTAACTCTCACGGGTTAAGAACAAGAACTTTTCGCAAGTTCCTATAATTGATCCTAGAGAGTCGTTTATCAAGGGAACTTTAAAATGCGATTTTAAACTTGAAAAATTCTAAGAGTTTGCAAGATCCTATAGACGACTCGAAAACCCAAAACTTTGATTTAATAGGCTAAGCATCCACGAGTCTCATTCTTTGAGATTTTAAACTGTGGAGAACGAGAGATGATAAAGTCAATTATAAGTTTGGTATTCTTTCGTGAATTTATGTGAGTTAATTATAAGCCTATTCTCCCATCGCTTGCTAATAAATTTATCTGCAATAAATAAGGTTGTACGATTTGAATAGTTACTTAGCTTCTAGCCAAAGATCGTTTAAAAGTTGCTCGGTATGGATTAGAGTTCATAGCCAAGGCATAACTTATTGAAGCGGGGTGCGAAGATTGGCGAGTCCAAAAAGCCCTAGCAATGCATGAGGGCTACATTTTGTTGCTAAAGATCCCAAGTGATGTGAAGAATCATTTATCAAAAATCAATATGAAGGATCGAGACACACGACGAAAAGCAAAAACTCCCGTAAAGATCATGGATAAGTCTATCCGAAAAGACCCTAGCAAGGTATGAGGATAAATAGATCCAAGTCCTAAAAGGAGGCGGATCGTTGTATATCAAAATCCCAAATAAAGATTGGAGAAAAATGAAGAAGTCGTGGTCCAAATATGAAGGATCTCTCAAAAAGTTCAAGTGAAGAAATTCCTATTATGAAGAGAAGACCATTATTTCATGAACGTCTCTCAAGGTTTGAAGTATGAAGTCGCTGCCAAATATCGGTCCGAGAAAGGTCTCAAATCATGAAGCGAGTTATGCCAAGATATGAACTTTATGAGGTCCCGAGAAGCAGTTTTAAAAGATTTTGTCCTTTAGCTAACTATTGATTAAATCGTCCCACTTTATTTTCAGCCTAAATAACTATCGAAATAAGTCAACAATGCATCCTCGTGATCATTCAAGACAACAATAAAATATAAAAGATACACCTAGGAATAAGGGAGTCTAAGTAAATAATTGACCCACATGAGTTCGTGTTAGTTTGCTAACTTATAATAACAATGATCTCTTTTTTAAGCTTGGTTTGGAGAAAGTGAAAACTTGAGGATGATGATCATTCATGACATTTTCAAAACCCTAAGGTATGTTTTTGATTTCTTTACTTTGAATGTTTATAATTTTCTATCTCTTTAATAAAGGCCAATATGGATTGATTATGATAAAAAGTGTAATCGTGCTCTGTAACTAATGCATTGCATGAGGACATTGCAATGGTCAAGTGTAGGGGATTTGATAGGTTTGTAAACACCCATCCTTTTTACCACTTAACTACAATAATAACCAAGCCAAAACGTGTATTTTATGTCGTAAATGTTGGAATTATGCGTGGTTTGTGTTTTTGTTGTGATTTAGGACAAAAATGTGAAAAGGGGAGAAAACACGGGCATTCACGGGCTTTAATCGAAGAAAAAGACAAAAGACGAAGTCAAGAAATCAAGAGTGCAAAAAGAACGGAAGTCCCAGACCAATTCTGAAGATTTATCAAAAAAAAGTCAAAAGACGGAAGTTTACTAAAAGTCGAAGAACTCAAGTCTAATTTATTGAAGAATTACAAGACGAGTTAAAAAAATCCCGAGACAAAGTCATTAAAGTCGAATAAACTAAGAAGATTAAGGACTTAATGATGCAATTAAAGAAAGAAGAAAGAGGGGAGGAAGCTTCCTAAGCACCTCCCTAATCCTCCTATAAATAGATTAGATTTCATTTCATTTTCTCTTGATGGCTAGAGTGACACTAGTTCTTCCACCATTTTAATTACCTTGCACTTTAATTACATGTCATTTAAATACATTGTCTTGCACCTTAAATTCATTTAATTTCAAGTAAGTTTCCTTTTAATTATTGTCAATCTTTACTTTTATTGTCAATCTCTTATCTTCCTTTCTTGTTAATCTTTAATCTTTATGCTTTATGTTCATGTTTATGTTTTTGATGTTTTATTGATTTGATTAAAGTGGGTTTTGATTATTGTGGTTATTATTGTTAGTTTTATTGATTTGGATTGATAGGTTATTGTTATTAGATCATTTGTGATTAGTCTTGTTTAATCTTTTGTTTGATTTTGATTGGTTTTGTTTAGATTCGTATACTTTTTGTTTCCCTTGTTTTTCGTTACTGTTTCTCCAGGTATATTCCGAATCAAAGGTTTCAACTGTTATTCCTAACGAAGGTTGTTGTTGAATATTCTGAATAAAGGGCTTTCATTCGGAATAAGTGACATATTCCGGATCAGTTTGATATTCCGGATCAGCAACATATTCCGAGTGAAGAAAATATTCTGAACCAAAGATTATATTCCGGATCAAAGGTTCATTCGGAACATCTTGAATATTCCGGATCAACAACTTCATTCGGAACATCTTGAATATTCCGGATCAACAAGTTCATTCGGAACATTCTGAACGAAGGGCCAAGGATTTGTATTCCGGATCAGCGAGTTCATTCGGAACATTCCGAGTGAAGGAGTTTATTCGGAACATTCCGAATCAAGACATCATTCCGAACTAAAGGCACATATTCCGAATAAGTGGCTGTTCATTCGGAATACAAAATATTCCGGATCAGTGGCTGTTTCATTCGGAATATTCCGAACGAAGGATTTGGGGATTGTTCATTCGGAACATCAAATATTCTGAATTAAGGCAATATTCCGAATAAAGATTTTATTCCGGATAAGTGACATATTCCGGATAAAGGATTTATTCCGGATGAAGGTTTTGTTCAAATATTCCGAATGAGTGTTTTATGTTGATTATTCCGAACGAAGAAGAATTATTCCGGGTGAAGGTGACATTTCGAACGAGTAATTATTTCAAGTGAGGTATTTTCAGGTTATTTTAAGTTACTGTTTTTAAGTTTAAATTTTTAATTTTCAAGCTTTACTTTTCCCGCCTTTTTACTTAGTTGAACTTTAAGTTTACTTACCTTAGATTTATTTTAAGCCTTGCCTTAGTTTAAGTTTTAGTTGCGTTTTAAGTTTGCCTTTAGGTTAGTTTTAAGTTTGCGTTATTTACTCTTATTGCCTTTTAATTTTCGTCACGCTTTAAATACTTGTCATTTATTTTAAAGTAGATTTAGATTTAAATTAACGTCATTTTCATTTACGTCTTGCACATTTATTTTAAAACAACCAAAAATATTCTTTTTCACCAAAAACAATTGAGTCTTACTTTGAACCGGAAATCAATTCGAGAAGATACCGAGAAACGAACTTTTTCAACCTAGTAAAATCCTAGTATTAATGTGTTTTAGGAAAGAATATTCAGTCACATTTAATTGCTTAAGCGTGATTTATTATCTAGCGAAAATTACATACATTAAATATGTGTACAACTTTGTCCATATGATTTCAAACACAAAGATTAAAACCTCTAAGGTTACTTTCTCTTTGTAGAAACTCATCTTTACTTTCTAGTCAAACTATCAAGATAAACCAAATCATCAAGATTGATTATCTTATTTGGACAGCATCTATGTCATTAATAGTATGAGTAATTTTATCCAATTCTTCATTTGGTAACAAAACATAATTATATTATGTAACTCATATTTCTCAGCATATTAATAGCATATCCGAGATATCCTTGCGGATCTATGACTAAAATTCCTTCATCAAGAGTAGTAGCATTTACATGCCTACCTCATGATAAATACTAGTGTATCCTAGAAGATCATGTACCTTGTAATTTTATCTTTCCAAGATCAAAACTCTCACTTGCTTTTAGTAATTAAAAGTTAACCTTTAAATACTTAGCAAAAATAAATCAACATTTCAAAGTTATCTTTTGGGATACTACAAGTATAATGACAATTCATTTAGTTTGTTAATAACCTACTTCTTAAGTAGTTCAATCAAATTCTGAATTTCATTTTAAGATAAAATGTGATTCATAACATTCCATATATAATGATATCTTAATTAATCTTCTTAATCTGAGTCCTACTCAACTTTCTAACCTTGAAACTTTTGGAAGAAAGAAGATATATTTATCTCAAATCAATCAATAAATTGAAAGTTTGATTTACCTAACTTTAAACTTCCAAAATACATTTGAAGTATTTTATTAGGATTAATATTGTAGATCAATCTAACAATATTTAAGATAGATATATATCTTTAGGTTTTCCTATTTTGCCAACTAATACAAGTTAATGGTATAATAGTTTCCAAACTATTTTGTATGCTTTATATCATAATCACTTCAAGGTTTCATTAGTCTTTTCAAGTTAATTAACTACTAGTCTATTTATGTAATTCTGATGCTACATAAATATTTCTCTTAGTAGTATAAGATTACTTTATGTATTTAATATCATTCAAGGAATTATCCAACTTAAGAAACTGCAAAATAATCCACGCCCGATCTCACGACATGTGGATATTTTACCCTTATGATTGCAATTTAGTCCAAGCTCTCACATGACTAAATCCAAACTACAAGTCTTTCTTAATTTGAATGATATGTATACGTTATCATAATCTTTATTATCACAATGACACAAATTCTAACTTTCATCATATATATATATATATATATATATATATATATATATATATATATATATATATATATATATATATATATATCAGATTGTTAGTCTCTTACTTTGAAGTCAAGAGAATCATCATATTTTTATGAGTTGTTTCTTGCACACAATGTATAATTCTCCCACTTGTGCATGGAACGATCTCATATAGTAGATAAACATCACGTCTAATGTTTGTCTGTTATAAATATGATTGTGTCATTATATATTTATCATTTCGAGTAGATGTAGAACCACTTAATTATCAAGAATTAGTTTATGACTATCCTTGGAAACATAAGTGTAAAACATCCTAAAGTAATTCTAGATACACTCTAGGGATCATATGGGTAATTACCAAGCGAATAAACTTGTAACTCCCACTAAGCTAGAAAACGTTACAATTATATGGATAATTTCCAAGATTAAAGGTCTTGCAACTCCCATAAAATTAGAGAACGTTATAATAGTCTAGAATTGTATAACAAGATAATACTCCCATTGAATTTGACAACTGTAAGGGTTTCAAATCATGTGAGATATATTTATGTGTTGTTTACTTTCTTACACTTTTGAACAACACCTTCATAACAATTACTATTGTGTTAAAGAGTGTATACTACTTCGTAAATGATGACTTATCCATCAAATGCTTTTAAACTTGAAAAGAAATTTTGGCATGCAATTTCTTCCTTAATAGGTTTACCATCCCATAATGGTATGTGACGCCTATCTATGTTTAAAGCACAACTACTAGACAAAGATTGCTAGTTTGTCTTTTACCATTTTGCGGTAAAAAGTCTTATCTCTAATTTAATAACTAAAAAATATGCAAATTTCTTAACTATTAAAGTTTGCTATGAGTTATGCATTTAGAATTAGACTTTTCTAATATTCCTATTATTCCTTCTTCAACCATAGAAAAGGACTAGGATTGATTTGAATTCTTCTTCCTTGGAAAAGAAATGAGGCTTATCATTTATTGTAAAGATTGACTCTATCCTTATACCTTTACGGTTGTAGATAAATTTACAATTATTTGAATAAACCATGTTTATGGTTTAATGTTGCATTAATACATTTAAAAGAATGTAGAAAATTCTATCTTAGTATTTTCGATAATAAATACTTTCAAGAAAATAAAATTACCCAAGTTAACAAATTAACCATAGTATTTTCCTTGAATAACTAGTACCCATGGTGACATAAATTTACTACAACAGTTGATCTGCTAGTAATAAATGTATTCAACATGGCAACTTGTCGAACAATTTAATTGACAAACTCTTTTGCAATTCTAGTATATTTAAAGGACTTACATTGCAAGTTAAAACATTGCTTGTAAACATGTTTAGTCTCTTTATAATGCCTTGAGTTTCTAGATCTCACTAACTAACTCAATTAAGTCTTCTAATCTGATGAACTTAAAACTTTCAATCAACATCTCACTCATATGAATAGTTTTCTTTCCATCACAATCTTAATCCAAGGCTCTCACTTGACTAAAATTGCAACTTCAAGTGTTCTCAATTAGATAGCATTCAACTTAAATTGTGGGTATTATTTGATGTGTCAAATCAAAGATTATGTATGGAAAAGCATGCATACAACTCCATAGCATAAGTTTTATAAAAAAACTTTTATAGTTCATTTTCTTGAAGATTAAATGACCACATTAAAGAACTATATAGTGCTAGAATTATGTATTTAGTAGTCATTATTCGTAGACACCATTCTATAATCATTTGGGGAGCGAGGGCACTTTAATTCGTAAACCCAACACGCTCAGCCAAGATGAAATATCGAGATGGAACACTCTAGCAGATAAGGATACTAATTATTATTTAAAGCACTAGATACATTCAATAATAGGTTTAATTTAAACTTCTTAACAAATCAATTGTTTTTTATAGTTATTTAGTCAAATTAATATATATATATATATATATATATATATATATATATTTTTCTAGAAAATATACCCATTGTTTACAACATTTCAAACAAAATTAGTTAAACACATAGGCATATATCAAAAAATATCTAAGACAAAAATAACTTGTAAGCACAAATTTACAAAATATATGCGCTAAAAATAAATCACATAGCCACGTGCATTTATTTAGGTAATAAAATCTTTTTAAACCTAGGGTTTTTAATAGGATATTAAGTCTTCCGTAATTAAAGATTTTATGATCTCATTCAAAAAATAAGAAGATATGCCAAATATTCGTAACATTTACTACATGGCAAGTTTGATCCATGAAAACATACACTTTTATCATGGATCCACATAATCTCTTAAAACAGGTAAAGATTTTATTGTCTATTCAAATAATCACTTAAAACAAGTAAAGATTATTAATAGATCCATATAATCACTTAAAACAAGTAAAGATTATATTGTAGGCATATAATCACTTAAAAAAGTAAATATTATATTGTAGATCCATATAATCACTTAAAACAAGTAAAGATTATAATGTTTTAGGATCGTTCCCGATTAATTTAATTACAAGAACTAACAAGTTAATCAAGTAATTAAAATCTAAAGATCTAACATGTATTATAGGGCTTACAAGAAAATCTTTTCTCTATTTAGAAATAACACAAAAAATTTCTTGTGATCCTAGCATTATGGTCGGATTTTTATAAAAAATGGTAAACCCTAAAACTCATGTTTTAACAATACAATTATTAAGATCATTAGGTGTTCAATAATTATTGCAATGTTAAAACCGGCTCTTGATGCCACTATTGTTTTGTTAGATCTAACATAACATTTATTTTGATAAACAAAACATATAAAAATCATAGCACATGCGGAAGCGATTACGGATCATATAATCATAACATGCATATAATTAATTGAACATAAAATTAAACGGTAATGTACCTTGCAATGCTTCCAATAAATAGAATGCAAAACACCAATCCAAGATCAACCTAACAAAGGTTGAATCTATGTTCATGTACACACGTCTCGAACAAGCTACTTGACAAGCTAGGTCACACGATCAGAACCGTGTCATAGAAGTGGAAAACTCAAAAACCGAATCAGCCCTAGAGAAGGGATTCGGCCGAGCATGGCTAGCAAGGGTTTGGGTATGATTCCTTTCACTTGAATGAGAAAAGAAAACAATGAAAAACCCTTTGTATTTATAGTGGATGTAAGCCTAGGGTTAGGAGACAAAACTAAATATAGAGAATATATTGTTTGTCTTAAAACCAAAACTTACACCACAAACACATAAATTTTCCCTCAAAAGGGGCGGCCTATTGTGCTCCCAAAATAGTTTTGGGACACAATATTTTGTTTCCACTTTTACTAGTTAATGCCCGTTAGTCATTTTCCATTAAATACTTAACGGTCATTATTCACGGTTATTAACACTCGTTAACTATTTAACTACGTTTAATAAAAACATAATTAAATAATAAAATAGCTCTAAACGTTTGTGTGCAATTCCATAGTCTCGCGTTCGATCCTAACACACGACTATTTAAATTACGTCCACAAACTAACAAAATCCACTTGCCTCTTTATGATAGTCCTTCAAAACCTTATGACTATATTAATTTACAAAAATAAACTATTACCGCAACATCCTGAATAGAAGAGAAACAATATGATTGTAGTGAAAAGGATTGTTACCTGCCATTGAAGTCTCACAAACGACAATGTAACTACCCCTCTTTTGTTTCTTCCTATTATTCTCGGGTATGGCTTTCATGGCCTTTGACTGCTTTAGAGACAAGACCCTCTGCAAATCAGGTATACGACTTGTGAAAATTCGACAAAATGCTTTAACTGCTTTGGAGACAATCGTTCACCTTACAATCAATCAACACATGTTGCTGCCTCGTCATTTTCTACAAGTCCTCTACTATTCTTGCAGAACATATATGGACAAATCGACGGGTCGGACTGGAGCACGTTATTTTACTCAGTCACGTATATTGTGGTGCAATTTAGGGAGGTCGGGCTTGTTCATATGGTCGTCTTACCAAATCACCAACGGGCCTGCCCTAAGTATTATGAGTTTTAAAGAAATATAAAAAAAAAACACAAACAAATTGAAGGTGGTACCTAGCTTTTATCTTTGCCTAACCAGATGTGTATATCATATGTATATGTGCTAGCCTTTCTGGCTGTCTGAGAATACGTAGTGAGTTGAAGTATAGTTACTACCTTCAGATATAAACACAAAAGAAAAATATGAAAATTTTGTAGATCAATACCTTTAAGAAGATGCATGAATCAACAGATTGAAATCGAGGTTGTAAAAAGAAACATCACTTGCGACAGAAGCCAAAAGAATTGAGAAATATTTAAAGCAAACCATGATTGTAAATAAATATTGGCTACATATGACATGATATTGCACAAACCTGAATTTAAAATCATAGACTACAGTAGCAAACTAACAAATATATACATAAAAAAATCAAACAAAATACATACTGATTCTTTTAAGATGAATCAACATTCGAATAGTATTTTAGGTTTTTTGGGTTTTCTGAATGATGTTTACAATAAGATGAAACAACAGTCGAATGGAATTTTAGGGTTTTAGGGTTTCGAATAGGGTCTTAGGATTTGGATAAATGTAATTATGAAGTATCTATGTATTATATGTCATATGAATGTATTAGTAGGTTTGTTCTTAGAGTTTATTAATTTTGTTTTGGATATAAAATCACAAAAACTTGGTTGGGTATATTGGTAAACTTTGTTACTTGCAAACCACCAGACCCGTGTTCGAATCTTGTTATTGACATATTTCGATTTTTTTAAAGTTCAATTTTAACAATTTTCAAAAAAAAATCCCCTTCAAAAAGCGATTTTTGAAACGCAGTTTTTAAAATAGCGTTTCCAAAATGCGATTTTCAAATATTTGCGATTTGAAGCAACCAAAACCGTGTAAAATGGAGATCTTTTACAGATTTCTTAAATACTATTAGCTAATAGCTGCCATGTCACATATGACTGGAATTAAAGGTGTGGTATCAAGTCATAATTATACCTATATATATATACTAGACGAATACCCGCGCATAGCGGCGGAATTCATAGCGACAAGTAATTAAAATGTACATGTAGAGATGGTCATATTGGCGGGTACCCGCGCGTAGTGACAGTGGTGTTTAGTTTGGACACATTTCAACGACGAATTATTTTTGTTCGACAACTGTAATTGTAGCGCTAATTTGTTATTGGAATAACGCATGTTTGCATAGGCGACTGTTGCACGGTGCAACGTTAGTTTATAACTTTTGACAAAATTTTGTGTTGTCAATCGATATGTGCTTGTCTTTCTAAATGTCATATGTACGTTTGTTCATTATACGCAACAAGAGTATGAAACATCATTTATAAACATGTACATCTTAATAGTTTGAAATGCATGTTTTAAACATCACTTTTAGTTATGTATGTTTTGAAACGTTTGTGAATCGGTTAACTAAGACTTCGTTGTTAACTGAGATAATTACGAGTGTAAAATTTCAGTTCAACTGTTTATGATATTTGTTTGTTTGAATCTTGCAATCATGCATGTAACGGTCCAATTTAATCATAGCCATGTATTGTCCGACGACCCAATATAAGCTTTATCAGTTTTTGTTTTTGGTCTTTGAACATGCCTTTATTTTTTGACAAAATGCCTTGTTTAAATAATTCAAATTACAAACTCGTTAGAAACATAATAGACTTTTTCTTATTGTATATGAACTTATAAGTAACCATGAAAAAAGTGATTTCCTTCGAGTTTTATTTTTTATATATAGTGAAAGGAATTCTCTAGCAGCACAGATTTAACGATGTGTTAATTAGCTTTTGTTGGAATCGTAAATCTGGTGACTTGACAAGGTAAACTTGATGGTCGAACCCGCTACGCAATTACCGAACCTGTGATTTTGTGGTCGAACTTTTGACCCGTAACTTGAACCCGTGATTCGGTAATTCTCAATTATGCATTTAAACTTTCATATATTTGTTACATTAACTTTTCTATTGTTGTCTTAAATAAAAGGTTTTTATATTTTTTAATATAATTAATTTTTCAAAAATTAGTATTTTTATAATAAGAGTATAGATATAAATGACGTACGTTACACGAAACCTTTCACGAAACCTTTCACCAACATATGATTACAACTATATACATGTCGCTATAAAATTTCTCGTCTAATCTACTGTATTGATGTAACACCCCCAAATTTACTCAATTCAATACAGCGGAAAACTCGTTGGTGTTACGGGATAGCACATTACTCACATCATAGACAACGCTTAAAAATTGCGTCGTTTAATAATAAAGCATTTCCATTCATAAATATCAGATTTACATAGGTCCCAAGTCATATTATTTCACACAAATTTTACAAAGTATTTGAATGGAAATTGTTATTTAAGTGCGGGCCATGAATTCTTGTCGTCTTCCCGAGAATTACCTTCAAGTACCTGAGACAAAACATGTTAAAAGAAAAGGGTCAGCGATAACGCCGAGTGAATTCATAGAGTTTAATAAAATCCATCAATATAACATCGGTATAAAATTATTACCGAAAATCATTTTGTACAAATCCATGTAGTAGGCCATAAAATAGCCAAAATCATTTTATAAAAATCCTTGTCAAAATCATTGATAGGTGTGAAAACACTCATATTTTCTACCACTTAATTACATTAAAACTGGACCTAAACGTATATTTTATGTTGTAAATGGCGGAATTATGCGTGGTTTGTGTTTTTATTGTGTTTCAGGGTCAAAATGTGAAAAGGGAAGAAAACACGGTCTTTCACGGGCGTTTATTGAAGAAAAAGACAAAACATGAAGTCGAAAGATCAAGAGTCGAAAAAGAACGGAATTCCAAGACCAATTCTGAAGATTTATCAAAGAAAAAGTCAAAAGACAGAAGTTTACCAAAAGCCGAAGAACTGAGGTCTTATTTATGAAGAAAATTACAAGACGAGTTCATAGAAATCCCGAGACGAAGTCTTAAAAGTCGAAGAATTTAAGAAGACTGAAAGACCGAGGACCAAGAAAGAAAGAAAGAGGAAGCCACCAACCACTCCCCTCTCCTATAAATACCACCCTCACTTGTTGTGAGAGGGTTGGTTAGTTTTAGGATTAGATTAGGAGTAGGTAGTTTCTCTCTCTAGATTTATGCTTTCTCTCTCTAGATTAATTTGTGTTTAAGCTTTTGTTATTGAATCAGTGCTTTTTAATTAAGCTTTTAATTACCATCTTCTTCCTTTCTTGTTTGATTTGTTCTTTATCTTCATTGTTCATGATCTTGAATTTTTATGATTTTAATCAAGTGGGTTTTGATTGATTTGGTTATGTTTGTTAGTTTTGATGATTTCTGTTGATTGATTATTGTTAGTTGATGCTTATTGGTTATTTTGGTTTAATCTTTCGTTTGATTTTGATTAATTTAAGGATAAATTGTTGTTATTGTATATCCCCAGTTCTTCGGGTTCGTTTGCTTCTGTTTCTTTTTTCCCAGATGAGTTCCGAGCCAAAGAGGAGAAACTTGTTCATTCGGAACTTTAAGAGTTCCGAGTCAAGGAAGCTTCATTCGGAAGTCTAAAACTTCCGGATCAAGTGCTTCATTCGGAACTTTGAAAGTTCTGGATCAAGAGGTCTTCATTCGGAAGTCTGAAGTTCCGGATCAAGGGTCTTCATTCGGAAGTCTAAAAAACTTCCGGATCAAGTGCTTCATTCGGAACTTTGAAAGTTCCGGATCAAGGGTTCTTCATTCGGAAGTTTAAAACTTCCGAATGAAGGTTTCTGTCAAGTTTTCTTTTTGGTTTTTCTTTTTAAGTTTTTGTCTTTTATTTTCAAGCTTTATTTTTCTCACCTTTTTCTTTATTTGAAATTTTATTTGCTTTCCTTTTAGTTTAATTTTTGATTTGCATCATTTACTTTATTTACCTTTTAATTTTCTCGCAATTTACTTTTCGCCAAGATTTTATCTTTCATTGTTTCTTTTTACCGTCTTTACTTTATTTTTTTATTTTTATTTTCAAGTTTAAATTAGTTTTAGACAACGACAACTCTTTTATTGGATTCACCAAGAACAACTGAGTCGCACAATTAACCAGAGATCAATTCGAAAAGATACCGAGAAACGAACTGTTTCAACTAGTAAAAATCTTGTTATTAAAATGGCGCCGCTGCCGGCTCTTTTCGTGAAGATCGAAGGTTTTTTGTGAGAGACGCGTTGGATTTTGGGACCCGTTCACTTGTGAACATTATTTTTCGTGTCCAAATAATTTTCAAAAATCCCAAAAACTTTTGAAAAATCTTAAAAAGCATTTCTTTTTCAAAGTTTTGCACCAAAAATATTCTTCTTGCTTATCTATCTTTCTTTATGGATTTTTATGTCCATTACGTCCGGTGTGGGAAACAATTATCTGGGAACAACTCTTGTCAATGGTGTACATGTGAGCGGTGTGGAAACGATCTCGACAATACACAATTCCTATTCGGATTTGTCCTTTGTGCAACTCGACTAATTCGTCCTTTTTGAACCCACCTCCTCCTGTTCCCCCGTGCATCTATTGTGGAAGCGATTCTCATTGGCATGTTTCGTGCCCGGTTCGATACCCGTATGGTCACGGGCAATAACCAGGGTACAATTATGACAATGATAATAGTTATCCACAAGACGCACTTGATTTTTCTCCATACCAGGTTTGCAACAACTGTGGGGGTCCTCACGACACCTATTATTGTCAACCACTGAATTGTTATGAGCCAAATCCGTGTCCTCAGTTTTCTTCACCTATGGATTATTATGAACCAAACCCGGTTTCTAATTATTCCCAACCGATGAACAACTATGAGCCACAACCTTGCTATAATTCAGGTTTTCAACACTATGAGCCCCCACATCACACCCTCAATCATCAATCCTCTCAGCAAATTCATATTGACCCACAACTCACTACCTTGAATGGAGAAACACACTCCATTGTTTTGCAACTTCAAGAGGCCGTTGTTTTGCTTAAAGAACTTAGGGACGAGGAAAAGCGACTGCAACAAGAGCAAGTATCTAATCTTAGTGATTATACCCCTCCGCTTGTGCGTCAATACTATTATGATGATGATGACGATGATGCTGTTTGCACTTTCAACTCATCTTCTGAAGTTGCTGCTCCTACTCTCGATGTTCCTACTGCGTCTAAGGATCTAGATTCGTTGCATGAGCTTAGTGATGTTGGTCTCGACAAAGTATTGGATGATGAGGTTTGTGACTTACCTGCTATGGAGCCTGAGAACGACGTTGCTCTTACAGACGAGGTCGATCCTAGTGATGACGATTCTTCTCTCTGCTATGAGAATTTCACTTTTGAAATTTCTCAATCTCCACCGGGAGATGCAGACGATGACGATTTATTCTCTCCGGTTTACGAGAAGTTCACCGATGAACATGATCTTGTGGATAAGGTGGAAGACGTGCTTCTTCGCGATAGATTACGGAAAGCTCATCTTCTTATTGCTCACATCGAAGAGTTGACTTCTCCTTCTCTTTCAAAGTCTTTACCTCCATCTATTCCTCCCGTTGAAGATAATGACCCATTGCAGGAAGAAATCGATATTCACTCCATCCCTCCAGGTATTGATGATTCTGACACGGAGGGGGGCATTATTTTTGAAAATTTGCTGCAGGAAAGTATTGACCCAAGTCCCCCTCCCGAGCACCTTTCATCCTCCCCTTTAGCCACTATCACGAAGGATGAGTGCTTTGACCCGGGAGGTGACATTGATTATGCTATGATTGATTATAATACGGCTTTGCCGTTTGCTCAGCATCCATTGTCTTTGGGAGAGGACAATGTGTTTCCTTTACCCAACCCACCTCCCGAGGATCTTGAATTCACATACTTCTCGTATGTCGAAAGGGTTTTTCTCCCATTCAAGACTTATTCCCCCGCCTCTCCTTTGTTGATGTCCTCCGGGAACGAGGACAAGGTCTTTGATCCCGGTATCACATTCGAGGCTTCCCCATGGACCATTTAATTCGGGGACGAGTCAGGCTCGTGACTCGGTCAACAAAAACAAGCGCTTTTTGGGAGGCAACCCAATTATCTATCTATTTTCACCATAAGTGTAGGGGGAGCCCCGTGGTGTTTCTTGCTTTCTTTCTTATCATGTACAGGGATTAGAGCTTCAAAGACACACTCTTGAGGACTTTTGACGAACCGTGATTCCGTGTTCCCTTCTTCCCGGTTCTATCCTAAACTCTTTTCGATTCACTATTTTATATTTCTCAATATTAAAATAGGAATCTCTTTAGTTGTCTTTTCCTTAACGAGATTTAAACAAAGTGCACAATTTTCTAAGTGTAGGGGAGTTTACTCCCACATGCTTAAACATTGAGGACAATGTTTATATTAAGTGTAGGGGGACTTCTATCGAAGTTAAGTGGCCTTTTCCTTGTATTTGTCCTCAGTTTAACCGGAAAATCAATTTTTCGACATTTTTCAAAATTTTTAATCTATTTTGGCCTAGTTGTAGTTCCCATTATTTTTGCTATTTTTCTCTTATTTTAATAAAATGGTTTTAGCAAGTTTAGATATCTTAGATATATTAGGCCCGTTGTGAATATTTTGACTCAACCCAAGTTTACTTATCCAAGTTCACTCTAGCTAGTATCCTTAACCATGTAGACCTTAATTGGTTTATTAGGCTAAGCATCCACGAGTCTCATTACTTGAGATTTTAAATTGTGGAGAACGAGAAATGATAGAGTTGGTTACAAGTTTGGTATTCTCTCATTAACTTATGTGAGTTAATTATGATCTTTTTCTCCCATCACTTGCTAATAAATTATCTGCAATAAGTAAGGTCGTACGATTTGAAAAGTTACTTAGCTTCTAGCCCAAGATCGTTTAAAAGTTGCTCGGTAATGATAAGAGTTCATAGCCAAGGCATAACTTATGAAGCGGGGCGCGAAGATTGGCGAGTCCGAAAAGGCCCTAACAAGGCATGAGGATTCAATTTTATTGTTGAAGATCCAAAGTGATGTGAAAAGCATTATTCCCAAAGTCATTATGAAGGATCAAGACTCACGACGAAAAGCAATCAACTCCCATAAAGATGTTGGAGAAGTCTATTCGAAAAGACCCTAACAAGGTATGAGGATAAATAGATCCAAGTCTGAAAAGGAGGCGGATCGTTGTATCTCAAAATCCCAAATAGAGATTGAAGAAATAATCATGAACTCGTGGTCAACAAAGTTGGAGTACCCCTCAAAAGTCTCCAAGTGAAGAAACTCTATGAACGATGAGAAGACCATTATCTCAAGCACGTCTCTCAAGATATGAAGTATGAAGTACATGCCAAATATCGGCCCGAGAAAGGTCTCAAATCGTGAACCAAGTTATGCCAAGACATGAACTTTTTGATATCCCGAGAAGCAGTTTTAAGAGATTTTGTCCTTTAGCTAACTATTGATCAAATCTTCCTACTTTGCTTTCAGCCTTAATAAATTATCAAAATAAGTCAACAATGCATCCTCGTGATCATTCAAGACATCAATAAAATATAAGAGATACCCATAGGAATAAGGGAGTTTATGTGATTAATTGAACCGCATGAGTAAATGTTTGTTATGCTAACTTGTACTAACAATGATCTTGTTTTTAAGCTTGGCATGGGGAACGTGAAACTTGAGGGTGATAAACATTCATGACACACAAGCCCTAATGTAAGTCTTAGATTTCTTTACATGTTTCTTCCTTGATTGCATCTTGTTATTTTCTATCTTTTTGATTTTCCTTAGTTGTTTAATAAAGGCCAAGGTAGGTTGATTATGATGGAAAGTGTAAACCTTGCTTTATTGCTAAGCTTTGCATGAGGGCATTGCAATGGTTAAGTGTAGGAGATTTGATAGGTGAGAAAACACCCATCTTTTCTACCACTTAATTACATTAAAACTGGACCTAAACGTATATTTTATGTCGTAAATGGCGGAATTATGCGTGGTTTGTGTTTTTATTGTGTTTCAGGGTCAAAATGTGAAAAGTAAAGAAAACACGGTCTTTCACGGGCTTTTATTGAAGAAAAAGACAAAAGACGAAGTCGAAAGATCAAAAGTGGAAAAAGAACGGAAGTCCAAGACCAATTCTGAAGATTTATCGAAGAAAAAGTCCAAAGACGAAAGTTTAATAAAGTCGAAGAACTCAGGTCTTATTTATGAAGAAAATTACAAGACGAGTTCATAGAAATCCCGAGACGAAGTCTTAAAAGTCGAAGAATTTAAGAAGACTGAAAGACCGAGGACTAAGAAAGAAAGAAAGAAAGAGGAAGCCACCAACCACTCCCCTCTCCTATAAATACCACCCTCTCTTGTTGTAAGAGGGTTGGTTAGTTTTAGGATTAGATTAGGAGTAGGTAGTTTCTCTCTCTAGATTTATGCTTTCTCTCTCTAGATTAATTTGTGTTTAAGCTTTTGTTATTGAATCCGTGCTTTTTAATTAAGCTTTTAATTTACCATCTTCTTCCTTTCTTGTTTGATTTGTTCTTTATCTTCATTGTTCATGATCTTGAATTTTTATGATTTTAATCAAGTGGGTTTTGATTGATTTGGTTATGTTTGTTAGTTTTGATGATTTGTGGTTATTGATTATTGTTAGTTGATGCTTATTGGTTATTTTGGTTTAATATTTCGTTTGATTTTGATTAATTTAAGGATAAATTGTTGTTACTGTATATCCCCTGTTCTTCGGGTTCGTTTGCTTCTGTTTCTGTTTTCCCAGATGAGTTCCGAGCCAAAGAGGAGAAACTTGTTCATTCGGAACTTTAAGAGTTCCGAGTCAAGGAAGCTTCATTCGGAAGTCTAAAACTTCCGGATCAAGTGCTTCATTCGGAACTTTGAAAGTTCCGGATCAAGAGGTCTTCATTCGGAAGTCTGAAGTTCCGGATCAAGGGTCTTCATTCGGAAGTCTAAAAAACTTCCGGATCAAGTGCTTCATTCGGAACTTTGAAAGTTCCGGATCAAGGGTTCTTCATTCGGAAGTTTAAAACTTCCGAATGAAGGTTTCTGTCAAGTTTTCTTTTTGGTTTTTCTTTTTAAGTTTTTGTCTTTTATTTTCAAGCTTTATTTTTCTCACCTTTTTCTTTATTTGAAATTTTATTTGCTTTCCTTTTAGTTTAATTTTTGATTTGCATCATTTACTTTATTTACCTTTTAATTTTCTCTCAATTTACTTTTCGCCAAGATTTTATCTTTCATTGTTTCTTTTTACCGTCTTTACTTTATTTTTTTATTTTTATTTTCAAGTTTAAATTAGTTTTAGACAACGACAGCTCTTTTATTGGATTCACCAAGAACAACTGAGTCGCACAATTAACCAGAGATCAATTCGAAGAGATACCGAGAAACGAACTGTTTCAACTAGTAAAAATCTTGTTATTAATCATAATGTAGGCATTTGCCTAAAAATCATTATACGAGTCAATGTCGTAAAAACATCATACAATACGTCTTATGACGTTGTATAAAGTTAAATAAAAACTGTTATATGAATATGGTTATGAAAAAACAAAACACGAACATAATATCAATAGTAAGACCCCATATTGCTAGTCAGGCAATATATCGTAATTTAGTGCGTATAGCAGTATTTCGTTATTTGGATTATTATAAGCCGCATGACATTGTTACCTTACTACAACAAACAACAGGTAGCTAGCCCGAAACTCAATTTGCCCATCTAAATTAGCGTGTCGTCACAAAGGTCATGCTATGTAAATCTTCTCATACATAAATTCGCTTACCAATCAATGTGGCACGACGAGGATCAACCGTCAAGGCGCGAACTGGGGTGATCGTCCCCAAATAGTACTATTATATGCATAAGCGTCTACCAAATCCCGGTAGTTCACAATTCATGCTAATGGGACTTTTTGTGACGTAACCTAACTTTAATAATCCATTTTATTTCATCTATCGGGTCATTTAATCATTCATAGGGTCATACAATCATCCAGGTCCAAATCAATAAACAAAAAATCGGGACAAATGATGTCCTATTTTATCAAAACTAACATGTTATCTCCCTAGCGGGTTTATAAAACATTTCATAAAAACATTTAAAAGAGTGCGAGGCTATGAACTCACGTGGATGTGGGAAGGCGGGTTATCGGCAATTCGGACGTACGGTACGTGCTTCAATCACGGAAACCTAGACAAATAATACTCGTCTTAGACTTTTGTCCAATGACTTTATAAAAATAACAATTATGTATACATATAATGATTTTATACATATGATGATGATCAAGTGGGTTTATATATTCTCATTCACTTATTTTTGTGTTATGTGTTGACAACTTTTATATTAGTTTACTAGTTTTACCTATTTACATGTTTTAGGTCCAATAAGCCTATTATAAGTTCTTTAACTTGTATTAATCCATTTTATACTTGTATTATCAGTATTTATACTTTACATGTTGGGCCCAAATGGGTTAAGCCCAATAAGTAATTTTTATAAGTGTTTAACTTATTTAGTTAAATTATTAGTGCAAATATGCTAACTTAGCTCGTTAATGTCCGTATGTCATATAGTTCGGGTTTTATCGGTTTTCACTTGTATTAGGTACTTATACATCAGTATATGACTTTTAAAAACTTTACATTATACGGGTTTGATCGTCTAAGTTTTAATTTGCGAAAAACGTTAATTTTACGGTAATAGCCGAAAAAGTCGTAAAAATCATGTTTATAGTTTTTATACTTATAAATCTTATTCAACTACCATTTTTATAAAGTGTCCATTTATTTAACCTTATACATATTTATATAAATGAAATTCATAAGTTAGTGGGTTTTAATTCACATTTTATACTATATTATTTGAGTGCTTATATAATAGTATTAAACATTAATTCTTCAAAATCTGATTTTTAGTTTCATCTTCACCATTTTTATCATATCTAGAGTTATACAATGAGTTAGAAGCTCATATTTGGATGGCATGAACTTCATATTATGTGCTACAAATAAGTTAGTTATAGCTACTGCTCATTCTATGTTTAACTATCCTTAACAGTCCCTACAAAACAGACTATTCAGATTAGCACACTCATCTTGTTTTGATCATATCTCACTCATTTTGATGATTCCATTGCATGGCCAACTCTCACATGTGTATGACATCTAATAGTTACTGTAAATTGATTCCACCATGCCATTTTATCAGTTTATCATTTGGTAACTTACTGTTTTTATACAGCCATCATATTTAGCAAGATTTTAACCTTGTTACCTATGGTTTTCCATCTTTTTACCCATGTTTATCAAATCTATCAACACCAAATCCCCACATAATATTTTTAATCATCATTCATCATCATATAAATATACATAAATAAAGAAAATACAAGATTACATAATCAAAATAACAAGAGGATAGGAAGAACAATCTCTATACCACCATTAGTGATGAAAAGATGAGGTTTTTGATGAACAAGACTTGGTTTTGGGTAACCAATCTTATGAGATATCAACACCACTTCTAGGATCACCAAGTTTTTGTAGATTCCTTCAAAAATCATCCCTTGTTCTTCATGAAAACTCTTTGAGAAATCAGCCCCAAACTCCCTTGAAAACTCCTTTTTACATGTTAAGATCACCTCCAATCTTCATAACTTCAATGGGTTTTCATCATATGTAAATTATACATATGATTCCATGGTTAAATTTGATCAAATTTGGGTTGTTTTGGGTGAATATGGGACGGAATAGAGAGAGTGAGGGAGGAGAGTATGAGTGGTTTGCATGAGATGGGATGTGAGAAATGGTTTAGGAAAAGTGGTTTCAAGGAATTAAAAGACAAGTGGTAAACTTCTTTAGGAAGTTTTGACACATATAGTGTATGTTGTATCTTATTTAGATGCCACATGTTTGGGGGTGGGCAAGTGTAAACTGGTCCCATCCCCATTAATTTACGGGTACTCCTCGATTCTAGTTTCCTCGATTTGCGTGCCCTCGGGTCGTTTTACGAAAAACGTTTTTATAAATTATGAATCAACGGCACAAAACGAATCTAATAAAAATTATCTCATCAAAAACGGAGTTCGAAAACGTAAATACGTAATCCTAAGGTTTCCGGTTTAGTCGTATATGACGTTAAATTATAATCGTAAGTCCTAATCTCTTCTCTTAAATTTGTGTGTTTATGAACCAACACAAATTTAAAATTCCAAAATAATATTCACGGATAAATTTATTTCCTGAAATGTCGGACTGTCACCAAAAATGGTGTATGTAAACGTGAGC
This sequence comes from Glebionis coronaria, assembly GCA_025667525.1. Classification (NCBI taxonomy): domain Eukaryota; kingdom Viridiplantae; phylum Streptophyta; class Magnoliopsida; order Asterales; family Asteraceae; genus Glebionis; species Glebionis coronaria. The sequence continues at coordinate 211,578,035 of CM046876.1, read as the reverse complement.
ACGTAACGTTGAATCCTCCGGTTTAGACGTAGTCGATGCTACTTCAAGACGTAAATCCAAATTTCTTCCCCAAAATAAGTGAGTTCATAATATAACATTAAAATAATATTTTTAAATAATACTTGAGAATAAAATATCAACCATAAATTGACGAATTGTCACAGCATTTACCCCTAAACAGGATCTTTGTCCTCAAAGATCATCTTACCTTACTACTCGCTTCTTATAGAGTTAAAGCCATGTGGGTATTTCCTCCACATTCGGTCTTTTTCTCACAAGTGTAATTAATTACAATACGCGAGTTTCATCAAACATAACTACGGGAATAAGATCAGGCTTAATGTTGACTTACTTTCTCTATCCATGATGTTCACGGGTTTTTGATGAATGCAACTTTTCGCCGATCTAAACTTTACTAAGAAACAATCATCCTTTCACTTGATAGACATTTTATCAAGTTCGATATACGAAACATAATTCACGCAGCTCTTGAAGTCCTAGGGTACATACAGCTTATATGCCTTTCAAACCAATCTTTTACATCATCTCAATGGTCCCATACAACGGGGACTTATATCCCATGATCTTTTAGATCATCAATTCATTTTCCATGGTTAAAATTTTTGGCATAACTTCGCTACCCATCTGGCACTTCAAGATCTACATTTCATATTCACATAGCCTCCTACCCACTACCGGCAGTCAATAATCAGATCCTAATTTCAACAATCATTTCAGGTCTCGTGGGTCGAGTATTTTGTAAGGTTAGGTTCGCCATTATAGGAAACCTTAAACCTAAAAGACATGTCCAACTCACAATGGGTGTATGTCAGGTGTCTTCATCCCAACTCCTGCTTACAGATGCTCTAATATTTATCCTCACCAGATTCGATTTCGATCCTAATACGAAAATTTTCAATGATAATCTCTCCAAAGGAAAACGATTTAACATTTTATTACCAAAGGTCAATCATTCAAACATAGAACAGCACTTATAGTATTTTGTATCGTTACTTTACATCGTCCCTTCGATTGGGGTGGTACAAAGTACTCTCATCAAGATTCGTTCTCAATGACTTCTGAGCAAATCTCTAGAAATTCGATGCGAAGAGAGGATCTTGATAGAGATGATCGATACAGGCACACCATGTTTACACAACTCCTTTAAATACAAAAGAGTCAATTTCTTCATCAAGAATCTTTCATTACCAGAAATGATATTAGCAGATTTGGTCAGTCTGTCGACGATGACCCAAATCGAATCAAATTCAGATGATGACCTTTGCAATAGCTAGAAGTTTACAAATGTATGAGGCGGTGTCTGCCTTCATAATTTTCCATCAGTACAACTTCTTTAGATAAAAATACATTAAATCATAAATGTCATGAATAAAATACTTATACTTACAAGATTACAACATAACTATATCTCACAATCCTCCATATTTAGACAATCACAAGTGGCCTTTAAAACATTTAACGCCATCGGCTCTTAGTACTAATGGTTCACATTAACCGCGAACCCCTTTTTATTATCTATATTATCCTTTTTTTTTTACAATCATCAACTATTTTTAAATTGTTCGGCAAGTTATTTTGCACAGTCATTACTAAGGAATAAATCCTAATTGATTATTTATCCTTTTTACATAATGCGTCAGTATGTACATTCATCTTTCCTGATGAAATAATTATCATGTCCACAATTTACTCAAAAATTCTTTCTTCACATTTTCTAAGTTTTAGTTTCGTCTCAACTTTCATTTTTATCAGTTTTGTTCAATCCGACGTTTTAAAGCGTCGATAATTATTACAAGTAAATTAATAATAAATATTAAGTTTTTATGAAACGTAAACGTTAAAAGTTTAAATTTCTTAGTTCGACCAATTATAAAAATGTTCAAAATAAATTTGAATTTAATTAACAAGATTTTTGTTGATTTAACGAAAATAATTAATAAGATTCGTAAATATTTGAAAAATCTTTGTTTATACTTTGGTCAAAGTTTTCTTAGTTGAAAAGCAAAAATTGTCATTTCAAATTTTCAGGTCATGGTATAAATGTTTTTCTCAATCCCTCTTAGGTTGTCTTGAGGTATACACAAACATTTACCCCTAAACAGGAGTTTAGTTAAATGTTTTGATTATAAGGGAATGATTCCTTAAATATTCTTTTGATAAAACATTTGTCAAAACATGTTTCCGTTTTCTTTTTGGTAAAATCCAAAGTCTTAAAAGGGCTCTTAATTTTTAAAGAGTCATTATAGATTCCATTATCTATTAATCACACGGTTATTTAATGTAAAGGATTAAGCTTTAAATCACATGTTAAATGTTCAAGGTACAGGTTTTTATTGTTCGGCCAATTCAGGGCAATCTATAAATAATTATTAACTCCTTCTTTTTCTTATAAACAAACAAATGGTCCTTAATGATCACAAGCATGAATTTATCAAATTACAGCCTACACATGTGATTCACCAAATTTATGAATGCTACATGTGTATTAGTAAATCCAAAAGACATCACATGAAACTCATAATGTTTATTACAAGTATCGGATGTAGTGATTGGAATAGATAATCTTTTTCGCGGATGCGAAGTTGATGATAACCATGCCGTGGATCAAATCTTTAAAACATACACTAGAATCTTGTAAATGATCGAACAAATCTTCCATTTCGAGTTATGGATATCGCTTTCGATTGTCAATTTACTCAGTTCACAGTAATCTATAAATATAAGGAATGATAACACCATAGCTCTTCATGATGACGAGCTCGGTAGAATAAAATCTTTCTCCGACAACTCTCTCAGTTGTACGGTGATTCCTTTAATTCAGATGGTGCTGACGTACAGTGCACAAGCCACATGTGCAGCACCGGGAATATAATCAATACCAATTTCAACTTGCCTTAATGGCAAAAGTCTAGTTAATTCACCAACAAATACCTCCTAAAGTTTCAGATAACGGAAACATCGTTTAATAAATTCATATTAGGTTCTTTCTAGATTATAATATCTTTGACTAATTCACAACCATTCATGGTATAGTTTCAAGTCATCCATCAAGAATTATTTGGATCACTTTTGATAATCAACATCTTATCATTTAGGGGAATTCTACTCGAGTTCCCATCAATTAAGACAATGTCGTCATGTCATAATCAATCAATCCATTCTACTGGCACTATCAACTTTCCAGTTTTATTGTCGTCATGTGAACTTCTCAAAAGACTAATAATAACTCATAATCCTTCACAATTTCAAGGATATCCAGATACATAACTAACCTTTAAAGAGTAAGGTCAACGCATAATCTACGCGAGAGAATTTCAAATCAGATACAGACGAGAACATTTAACGAATATGAATATATCCCATGTTTTCATAATTTGAGTACGCATTCGAAAGCTCCTCGGATCATTACCCAGGTCATTCAAATGAAATCAAATCAAAAGAAATGATAGGAACGTCGATACATCCAATCAGGTATCAACACTCGGTAATCAGATACTTTTCCTAAGAATCTCACCACGGGAGAATTGGACAAGAAGGGAATATCAATTGTCAAATAAGACAAATTCCACAGATGAGTAAATTCGACTCAGAAGAATAATTGGTACGGGCACATACGTAGGTATCTCTAACAATATGTCCCTATTTTTCACTTTTTGCAGATCTCATAAAATTTAATCTTTCACAATCTTTAAGGAAAATGTAGTGTTTATTCATTAGTTTTATGGTGACTACTAATCAGCCTTGCATGGTCCATTCCAAATTGTATGTAGGCGCGCAACTATATACAATTTCAAGATTAATGATGCAATACTCAGTTCGTCAAAATTTTATCATCATGTTTATAATAAAAACATTTCAATGCTTAATTCTTAAACAAGAATCAAAAATAAATTTACAAAGATTTTCTTTGTTATGAAAACAATTAAGTTTTCCAAGGTGTTTTATAAACAACTTCATTTCGATAACGATTACTTATAAATCTCACTTTAAATAATCCTTTCAGTGATGAAAATTCAATCTTTATCAAGTGTCACACCCCACCATGGTGGAATATGGGGCGCGACGTATGGATATCATCACAACAACAGCGTGTCTATAGAGAGAACTAAATGAAATTGAAATATCATAGATGGCGACACAAATGTCGTGACAATATCTCAACAATGCAGGCGTCTAGGTAAGTAGGTAACAGGCCTACCTCTTACCAAAGACATACAAATAAACAAACATCAAACATATAGGTACCACAACGTTCACTTAATCAAACACAAAATAAAATCTAAGAGGAAAGGGATTCCTCCGAATGCAATCCTAGCAGCCTCTATACTCTAGCCACTTCTAACATCATCTTGCACAACTACCTCACCTGAAAATGACACTAAAATCTGTCAACATAAAGTTGGTGAGAACATAGGTTTAAGTTATCTAGAACATCATAAGAAACCTCGACATCCGCTGTAAATAAGTTGAAGAAAAACAATTTATAGTAATGGACCAGAATGTGATAATCATGCTACATGCATCCACAACAAAACTCAAGCCAAGTACCAATCACATCTACAATTCACAAAGCACATTATAACAATCAAGAAGTATCCCGTCACACGCACAAGAACACACACCACACTATCCGGATCTTTCCCACACCACCTGTGGAAGATGAACTATATCCCCGTCGAGATATCTTGCCTCCGAAGAGACGATGCACAAGTACTCAGGACGGATCGTGCCCCACGCTCCACACACATCACAACTGGTCCCATAGACGCCCATACATCTATGTACCAAAGCCAATCACAATCCAAACAAGATTCACATAGCAGAACACGTACCAAAGCACATATGAGAACACATAAGCACGCAAGTCACACAATAACACATTTATGTCCACACATTTTATAACATAGTACTAAATCATGTTAAAGAACATTTCAAGTGTCATCTCCATCCCATACTGGAAAAAAAAAACATTTAAAAACGTAGTAAAATGGGACTATGAACTCACCTGATTGCTTCTCCAAAGTCCTTGCTCTAGAAACAAGCTAACAAACCAAAAACACATAAATCAATACATGAACCAACCTCTAAAATGGTTCATCAACCTATGATGGACATCTAACCCCCTCTCATATAAATACCCCATTTATAACTCTAAACACCCCATTACCCTTCCTTAACAAGTCCTTAACTTGGTTAAGTTTAATAACTATCCCGTTCATATTTTACACAAAACAGTCCCAGTTTTTTAGGTCTCAAAACTTTAAGTCAAATGTCCACTTAAACATACCCATGGTTTCTGTAAAAGGAATATTCATACCCTTACATATGTTGGCTAACACCTCCCACTTGCCCTAACCTTAAATCTACTGTTAAGGCCCCGATATACATATATCTACTTTTGTCATTCCATATTTCCTGATTTTAAACGTACTAAAAGTTTGTTACCATTAAGGGGTCTTACCCTAAACCACAACCTTAGCCCAAGTGCAGATCCTTATTACAATATATAAACCATCTCTCACATTCGTGAGAAGATCCTAATGCAACCCTAAGTACCCCAAACAACCCAAAACTTAAAAAGAAAACAGGCTGAATTCAAAACTGTTTTGACCTCCGACTGTTGTAACCTGTTTTTGACCCCCTTCCCGACCTCCAATTTAGTTCTAGTTTCTTGCATTGGAAATCCACTTCAAATACCTTTTCAGGGGTATGTGGATCGCAAAATAAGAGTTTGTAGAACTCCCGATATGATCAAAACAATTGACTCAAAATTCTGCCCAGTTTATAAAAACGGGTTTAACAAAATCAACATCATTAATTAACCCTAATCCCTCTAATTACAATCCCTAAACCATGTAATCATTATATTATGATTATTACAACATTAATTTACTGTTTTTATATTAAACCTAACCTAAATCCATCATAAGATTATTAAAGAAAACATAAAAACAATTTAATTAAAAAGAGTATTAAAGATTTTACCTTAGAATTTTTGAAAGAAGAAAAATTAATGAAGAACCCTAAAACCACCATCTATGCCGAACAAACCTTGATCTCCAGGGATATTATGAGTGTTTTGATTAATAAAAATACTTTATATACTTTCCTAACATGTCCTTGGCCCATATACAAAAGCCCGGTTCCCTTTTTCCCTTTTTTCCCCTTTTCTTTTTTTTTTTTACATAACCGACCTATACCCATCAAAATTCGTTTTTTATTTCTTTTTATTATTAATATATGTATTATTAATATTACCTTAATTTACCTTAATTTATTTCAGCTCGTAAAGCTCCCAAAACCTCAAAACCGTAAAACTAGTCAAATTTACGCGTTTTACCGTAAAAGACGTAAAATATACACTTTTAAAAAAAATCTCAAATTTTGAAATAAACTTTATAACTAAGTCCTAAATGACTTAAAACCATCCCGAAAAATATTCATATGGATAATTACCTCACCCGAGACCTCTAAAGGCTAAACCGTAAATCCTAAAAAAATACTATTACTATAATACTTATACGTATACGTAAACACCACAATATCACCATTTTCATTTCATAGTCACCACTTGTGAGCTCATGAACATGAAATAACCGTTCCTCGATTTACTTATGAGTACTCTATACTCATAAACGATAACCACACCAACCTCGTTCACACAAAATAAACACGTAAACACACAATTCAAGTAAGCACACATAAAATAACCTAAAAGTAAGACCAAGTGACCAACCCAAAACCACGGTTGTCACATCACTCCCTCCTAATAGAAATCTCGTCCCGAGATTCACTCCCAAACTCAAACTTATTCTCAGCAAACAAACGAGGATGCATATCCCTGATAAAACCTTCACGTTCAAACGTGAACTCAGTTTACACGAAAATAATCTCAACCAACAACACATGAGCCTTAACCGTCCGCGAGGAAACTTATCAAAACCATAAAGTTATGTAACCAACCTAACTAAATCTCGCAACTCATCAGACAAGAACTGTCTTGAAACCAAGTTAGGAGCCGTCACATAACTCAACGGGTTTAACACTGTCACCCCGATTTCAGTCTTACTCATAAGTACCATAAATCAAAACTCGTCAAAATATAACCACGTATAATAAGGTCTAAAGAACTCTCAAATTCCTTCCCAACTCATCTCTATGTTAACCCTCCAAGTGTTCATTACCGCAAAATACCCAAAACACGAGTTTAAACCATATTGTCCTAAAATTAACCTTGAACTCAACACTTGTACAAGTAATTCGACCAAGCTACTGCTTTCCAATTACGAAACTTTCTGAATATTTGAAAAGTATGTTCCGAGTACATAATTTTAGGCTTTTGAATCACCCAAAAACCTTTAAAAACGAATAAGTTATGACCAAAACGATTTTTCTCAAAATCTGCCTAGGCATTAGCGACAGTTTATGACAGTTAGCGACATATTTTGACAGTTTAGCGACAGTTTTTGCCTACTCCGATTTATACCAAATTAAAAAAAAAACGATTTTTAAACCCTAAAAAAAACCGTTATTAATTACAAAATTCAAGGTCTAATTTATTTTAATTCTAGAAAATTTAAACTCTCACCCATCATATGATTAATACATGATTTAACATATTTAAGTTAATAAGAACAAGAATTCTAACTAAAGAACAATAACTTTAGGTGATCAAAACCAAAATATTTTAAAATAATCGAGTCATGCTTATATGTTAAAGAATTTATATTCCACCTTATTTGAAACATGATCCCGACACTTCCTTATTTCATCGACTACCAACAACTATTTTTTTTTCAATTTGCAAGTTCTATTTTTTTTACCATGTATAACTCGAAACAAAAGGCATCGTTACCCCAAAAAGAAATCTCCACCATCTCAAAATCCTTCACGCCAAAAGTACCGTACAAACAAACATGTGAAATGAGGACCCGAGCAATGCGCTACTACAGAAGTTGAACATCTCAAAGAGAAACGAGCTAGCAACCATCCCAAGAATACAACCGATAAGTAGAAGGGAATTATACATATATAGTCATATGCATACATACACTCAAATCCATCCAACATATACTATACAAGCATGTATTAACTCTCTTTCATGCAATCATACTTGAAAGTCCAGTGGTGTTGTGGCACATATATAATTATGTAGGCCTCCATAATTATACATGTTCCCTTTCACCAACGTACTCCCTCCTATGATGACACTTATAAGAAATTAATACTACACATAACACATAATCCATCAACTCACAAGCACATAAACACGCAAGATAAGATCCAAAACCCCATGTATTAAAATAACATAGCCAATGCACGTAACACATAAACTCGTAGTCCAGCTGAACCAGCGTAGACAAAATTCTAAATGTATAAAGAACACGAAAACATAATTAAGCGAAATCCAACAATGACTAGCGTATACGACCATGGTTCCACCCGCACTAATCAAAACTCGTAAAGAAAATAACATGTAGTTAAGTATGAACCATAGTAGTTCATAACCTAACAAATACTGCAAAAATAATATTCTAACACATCAATTACTATAAAATGCACACATACTCCTATGACGCCTATATGCAGGGACCCTTAAGCTATAGACTAGGCTACTCGACTAGGCAACCTAATTCTCTATAACCATTGTCTCTGATACCATTCTGTCACACCCCACCATGGTGGAATATGGGGCGCGACATATGGATATCATCACAACAACAGCGTGTCTATAGAGAGAACTAAATGAAATTGAAATATCATAGATGGCGACACAAATGTCGTGACAATATCTCAACAATGCAGGCATCTAGGTAAGTAGGTAACAGGCCTACCTCTTACCAAAGACATACAAATAAACAAACATCAAACATATAGGTACCACAACGTTCACTTAATCAAACACAAAATAAAATCTAAGAGGAAAGGGATTCCTCCGAATGCAATCCTAGCAGCCTCTATACTCTAGCCACTTCTAACATCATCTTGCACAACTACCTCACCTGAAAATGACACTAAAATCTGTCAACATAAAGTTGGTGAGAACATAGGTTTAAGTTATCTAGAACATCATAAGAAACCTCGACATCCGCTGTAAATAAGTTGAAGAAAAACAATTTATAGTAATGGACCATAATGTGATAATCATGCTACATGCATCCACAACAAAACTCAAGCCAAGTATCAATCACATCTACAATTCACAAAGCACATTATAACAATCAAGAAGTATCCCGTCACACGCACAAGAACACACACCACACTATCCGGATCTTTCCCACACCACCTGTGGAAGATGAACTATATCCCCGTCGAGATATCTTGCCTCCGAAGAGACGATGCACAAGTACTCAGGACGGATCGTGCCCCACGCTCCACACACATCACAACTGGTCCCATAGACGCCCATACATCTATGTACCAAAGCCAATCACAATCCAAACAAGATTCACATAGCAGAACACGTACCAAAGCACATATGAGAACACATAAGCACGCAAGTCACACAATAACACATTTATGTCCACACGTTTTATAACATAGTACTAAATCATGTTAAAGAACATTTCAAGTGTCATCTCCATCCCATACTGAAAAAAAAACATTTAAAAACGTAGTAAAATGGGACTATGAACTCACCTGATTTCTTCTCCAAAGTCCTTGCTCTAGCAACAAGCTAACAAACCAAAAACACATAAATCAATACATGAACCAACCTCTAAAATGGTTCATCAACCTATGATGGACATCTAACCCCCTCTCATATAAATACCCCATTTATAACTCTAAACACCCCATTACCCTTCCTTAACAAGTCCTTAACTTGGTTAAGTTTAATAACTATCCCGTTCATACTTTACACAAAACAGTCCCAGTTTTTTAGGTCTCAATACTTTAAGTCAAATGTCCACTTAAACATACCCATGGTTTCTGTAAAAGGAATATTCATACCCTTACATATGTTAGCTAACACCTCCCACTTGCCCTAACCTTAAAGCTACTGTTAAGGCCCCGATATACATATATCTACTTTTGTCATTCCATATTTCCTGATTTTAAACGTACTAAAAGTTTGTTACCATTAAGGGGTCTTACCCTAAACCACAACCTTAGCCCAAGTGCAGATCCTTATTACAATATATAAACCATCTCTCACATTCGTGAGAAGATCCTAATGCAACCCTAAGTACCCCAAACAACCCAAAACTTAAAAAGAAAACAGGCTGAATTCAAAACTGTTTTGACCTCCGACTGTTGTAACCTGTTTTTTACCCCCTTCCCGACCTCCAATTTAGTTCTAGTTTCTTGCATTGGAAATCCACTTCAAATACCTTTTCAGGGGTATGTGGATCGCAAAATAAGAGTTTGTAGAACTCCCGATATGATCAAAACAATTGACTCAAAATTCTGCCCAGTTTATAAAAACGGGTTTAACAAAATCAACATCATTAATTAACCCTAATCCCTCTAATTACAAGCCCTAAACCATGTAATCATTATATTATGATTATTACAACATTAATTTACTGTTTTTATATTAAACCCTAACCTAAATCCATCATAAGATTATTAAAGAAAACATAAAAACAATTTAATTAAAAAGAGTATTAAAGATTTTACCTTAGAATTTTTGAAAGAAGAAAAATTAATGAAGAACCCTAAAACCACCATCTATGCCGACCAAACCTTGATCTCCAGGGATATTATGAGTGTTTTGATTAATAAAAATACTTTATATACTTTCCTAACATGTCCTTGGCCAATATACAAAAGCCCGGTTCCCTTTTTCCCTTTTTTCCCCTTTTTTTTTTTTTCACATAACCGACCTATACCCATCAAAATTCGTTTTTTATTTCTTTTTATTATAAATATATTTATTATTAATATTACCTTAATTTACCTTAATTTATTTCAGCTCCTAAAGCTCCCAAAACCTCAAAACCGTAAAACTAGTCAAATTTACGCGTTTTACCGTAAAAGACGTAAAATATACACTTTTAAAAAAATCTCAAATTTTGAAATAAACTTTATAACTAAGTCCTAAATGACTTAAAACCATCCCGAAAAATATTCATATGTATAATTACCTCACCCGAGACCTCTAAAGGCTAAACCGTAAATCCTAAAAAAATACTATTACTATAATACTTATACGTATACGTAAACACCACAATATCACCATTTTCATTTCATAGTCACCACTTGTGAGCTCATGAACATGAAATAACCGTTCCTCGATTTACTTATGAGTAGTCTATACTCATAAACGATAACCACACCAACCTCGTTCACACAAAATAAACACGTAAACACACAATTCAAGTAAGCACACATAAAATAACCTAAAAGTAAGACCAAGTGACCAACCCAAAACCACGGTTGTCATATCAAGGGATACTGTTTTATCTTATAAAACAATTAGTGATCTGCAAAAGAGTGATGAAGAGTTGTTCACCAAGAACTAACTACAATATAATAGGAAATGAGCTTAGCCAAATAATCATGAGGTTCATGACCTCGATGGCACTCAAAAGAGAATAATTCACAACGTAACTCAATTCGAGATGAGTACTTGTTCAATGGTTGCATCACTAATGCGAACATTAGGATGAAGCAATAAAAGATAGATAACATCGATACATGTAGAATTTAGCAATCAAAGGTAGTCTTTTCATTAATCACAAACAAGTCTAAATTGTACCGTAACACATTACGTGTCACTATGTCATACAATTCCAAGAACTCATCCTACCAACTGATATCTCAGTTAAGTTAGGGATTATTTTTAAAAGATACCACAATGAATACTTATCTACAAGAGTCATTAGGTGTCCCACCTGTCCCGGAAGATCCATCGGTCCCAATTCAGAAGAAGATTTCTTCAATTTATTTATTGGACACTAGGCATCCTCGTCATTGGACAATGGCCTAGGAACAACCCTTAACACGAATCAACAATCATTTAAAACCTTATAATTCAATCACAGAACTTAACGACTTCCTCTTAGCAATTTCATATTCCATACGGGTTAAATTTTACTTCATTCAAGTTTCAATCAACTTATACTCAATGCGATATCCTACCTCATTTTCCAATACTTTCAGCCTTATTTATAAACCTTAATAGGGCAATAAAAGCTCGAAATGATCAACACTTAATTTCCAATCCTATAGCTCCTTCATCAACAATTATCAAATGAGTCACTAGTATGAAATGACTCACACATTCAATTAGTCTTCTCGGAAAGGTACTAGTGGCATGAGGCTTTTGGGTAATGGTTCCAATGACAGCCTCAAGTGCAACATTCACCCTTTCGATTTCAAATTTAAGAATTGGGTGATAACGAATCAGATGACATCTTTCTAGGTGATAACGTTTTGTCAAACTCCACTCTATAAGGAAAGATCGTCATGACATCGATATCAGATTTAATCTTGCCAATTCTTTTTCAATAACACAATCAACTAATATCTACATTTCTACGAATATCAACCATTTGTTGGGATCATAAATATCCACAACTTGGTTTAGATCTGGAATAGCTAGATTTCCTACAGGAATAGCTTAGATTAATTTACTAGGGGATTTAGGGTTCCTTGTGACAATCTACGTCGTATAAATATCAAAATAATCATCAAACAATCATGTAATCAAATTACATCATATGTATATATATAATCCAAGATATATATATATATATATATATATATATATATATATATATATATATATATATATATATATATATATATTAAAATAACACTTCTCAGTTTGGCCTTGTCGGTAACTCGGGAATTCTTCGGCACCGTTATAGTCAAAAGATTTTTAGACATTTTGTGAAAAATGTTTATAGTTAAAAGATTTTGAAATGTTTTATTCAAAACCTTAGTTTTAAAAATCTTTCGTCCTCTATAACGAGAGCTCTGGTACCAAACTGTAACACCCCCAAATTTACTCAATTCAATACAACGGAAGACTCGTCGGTGTTACGGGATAGCACATTACTCACATCATAGACAACGCTTAAAAATCGCGTCGTTTAATAATAAAGCATTTCCATTCATAAATATCAGATTTACATAGGTCCCAAGTCATATTATTTCATACAAATTTTACAAAGTATTTGAATGGAAATTGTTATTTAAGTGCGGGCCATGAATTCTTGTCGTCTTCCCGAGAATTACCTTCAAGTACCTGAGACAAAACATGTTAAAAGAAAAGGGTCAACGATAACGCCGAGTGAATTCATAGAGTTTAATAAAATCCATCAATATAAGATCGATATAAAATTATTACCGAAAATCATTTTGTACAAATCCATGTAGTAGGCCATAAAATAGCCAATATCATTTTATAAAAATCCTTGTCAAAATCATAATGTAGGCATTTGCCTAAAAATCATTATGCGAGCCAATGTCGTAAAAACATCATACAATACGTCTTATGACGTTGTATAAAGTTAAATAAAAACTGTTATATGAATATGGTTATTAAAAACCAAAACACGAACATAATATCAATAGTAAGACCTCGTATGCTAGTCAGGCAATATATCGTAATTTAGTGCGTATAGCAGTATTTCGTTATTTGGATTATTATAAGCCGCATGACATTGTTACCTTACTACAACAAACAACGGGTAGCTAGCCCGAAACTCAATTTGCCCATCTAAATTAGCGTGTCGTCACAAAGTTCACGCTATGTAAATCTTCTCATACATAAATTCGCTTACCAATCAATGTGGCACGACGGGGATCAACCGTCAAGGCGCGAACTGGGGTGGTCGTCCCCAAATAGTACTATTATATGCATAAGCGTCTACCAAATCCCGGTAGTTCACAATTCATGCTAATGGGACTTTTAGTGACATAACCTAACTTTAATAATCCATTTTATTTCATCTATCGGGTCATTTAATCATTCATAGGGTCATACAATCATCCAGGTCCAAATCAATAAACAAAAAATCGGGACAAATGATGTCCTATTTTATCAAAACAAACATGTTATCTCCCTAGCGGGTTTATAAAACATTTTGATAAAAACATTTAAAAGAGTGCGAGGCTATAAACTCACGTGGATGTGGGAAGGCGGGTTATCGGTAATTCGGACGTACGGTACGTGCTTCAATCACGGAAACCTAGACAAATAATACTCGTCTTAGACTTTTGTCCAATGACTTTATAAAATAAACAATTATGTATACATATAATTATTTTATACATATGATGATGATCAAGTGGGTTTATATATTCTCATTCACTTAATTTTTGTGTTATGTGTTGACAACTTTTATATTAGTTTACTAGTTTTACCTATTTACATGTTTTAGGTCCAATAAGCCTATTATAAGTTCTTTAACATGTTTACTAGTATTTATACTTTACATGTTGGGCCCAAATGGGTTAAGCCCAATAAGTAATTTTTATAAGTGTTTAACTTATTTAGTTAAATTATTAGTCCAAATATGCTAACTTAGCTCGTTAATGTCCGTATGTCATATAGTTCGGGTTTTATCGGTTTTCACTTGTATTAGGTACTTATACATCAGTATATGAATTTTAAAAACTTTACATTAGACGGGTTTGATCGTCTAAGTTTTAATTGGCGAAAAACGTTAATTTTACGGTAATAGCCGAAAAAGTCGTAAAAATCATGTTTATAGTTTTTATACTTATAAATCTTATTCAACTACCATTTTTATAAAGTGTCCATTTTATTTAGCCTTATACATATTTATATAAATGAAATTCATAAGTTAGTGGGTTTTAATTTCATATTTTATACTATATTATTTGAGTGCTTATATAATAGTATTAAACATTAATTCTTCAAAATCTGATTTTTAGTTTCATCTTCACCATTTTTATCATATCTAGATTTATACAATGAGTTAGAAGCTCATATTTGGATGGCATGAACTTCATATTATGTGCTACAAATAAGTTAGTTATAGCTACTGCTCATTCTATGTTTAACTATCCTTAACAGTCCCTACAAAACAGACTATTCAGATTAGCACACTCATCTTGTTTTGATCATATCTCACTCATTTTGATGATTCCATTGCATGGCCAACTCTCACATGTGTATGACATCTAATAGTTACTGTAAATTGATTCCACCATGCCATTTTATAAGTTTATCATTTGGTAACTTACTGTTTTTATACAGCCATCATATTTAGCAAGATTTTAACCTTGTTACCTATGGTTTTCCATCTTTTTACCCATGTTTATCAAATCTATCAACACCAAATCCCCACATAATATTTTTAATCATCATTCATCATCATATAAATATACATAAATAAAGAAAATACAAGACTACATAATCAAAATAACAAGAGGATAGGAAGAACAATCTCTATACCACCATTAGTGATGAAAAGATGAGGTTTTTGATGAACAAGACTTGGTTTTGGGTAACCAATCTTATGAGATATCAATACCACTTTTAGGATCACCAAGTATTTGTAGATTCCTCCAAAAATCATCCCTTGTTGTTCATGAAAACTCTTTGAGAAATCAGCCCCAAACTCCCTTGAAAACTCCTTTTTACATGTTAAGATCACCTCCAATCTTCATAACTTCAATGGATTTTCATCATATGTAAATTATACATATGATTCCATGGTTAAATTTGATCAAATTTGGGTTGTTTTGGGTGAATATGGGACGGAATAGAGAGAGTGAGGGAGGAGAGTATGAGTGGTTTGCATGAGACGGGATGTGAGAAATGGTTTAGGAAAAGTGGTTTCAAGGAATTAAAAGACAAGTGGTAAACTTCTTTAGGAAGTTTTGACACATATAGTGTGTGTTGTATCTTATTTAGATGCCACATGTTTGGGGGTGGGCAAGTGTAAACTTGTCCCATCCCCATTAATTTACGGGTACTCCTCGATTCTAGTTTCCTCGATTTGCGTGCCCTCGGGTCGTTTTACGAAAAACGTTTTTATAAATTATGAATCAACGGCACAAAACGAATCTAATAAAAATTGTCTCATCAAAAACAGAGTTCGAAAACGTAAATACGTAATCCTAAGGTTTCCGGTTTAGTCGAATATGACGTTAAATTATAATCGTAAGTCATAATCTCTTCTCTTAAATTTGTGTGTTTATGAACCAACAACAAATTTAAAAATCCAAAATAATATTCACGGATAAATTTATTTCCTGAAATTTTGGACTGTCACCAAAAACGGTGTATGTAAACGTGAGCACGTAACGTCGAATCCTCCGGTGTAGACGTAGTCGATGCTACTTCAAGACGTAAATCCAAATTTCTTCCCCAAAATAAGTGAGTTCATAATATAACATTAAAATAATATTTTTAAATAATACTTGAGAATAAAATATCAACCATAAATTGACGGATTGTCACAATTGAGACGTTATTGAAATCCATAATTTGCTTAAAAATATTTCATCAATGCGTTTTATTTTTATTTTCTTTATTTTGTTAGTGATGGACCATATAAAGCTAGATTTTTAACTCAAATTGAAATTGCATAAGTATAAAATACTCCTTACTTCAAAAGGATCTATCTATCATTCTAGAAACTACGTAGCATTTGTCTGACAATTTGTTTTAAAATAATAACTCACAAAAGATAGTCACGTGTCAATCTTGAAAAAAAAATCCAGTTAAAAAAAATCTTGAAAAATTTATAGAGATAATGAAATGTGTTTTAAACATCTACTACTAATAATATACAATGATTAACAATTAGTTGCATGCGTATGAAATTGAATGCTAATATAAAATTACATACTACTCAATGTTTGAAACTTTATGAGTACTTATTTACTTATTTTAACAGGTCTAAGTTTTTGTACACGTTAACTAATACAGTACCTTACGTACATCATATGTAGTTGACCATTTCAACAAACACATTGACTTATTAGTAACAATCAATGACTTGATTTATAAATAATTACAATTTTAATCAAAATTAAAAAAGACAATCTAGAACAAACACTTTATTTATATATCCTTCCGGTGGGTATACATTTTCCATCGCAAGTATGTAGTTTCCGGCGGCGGTTAAGAATGTTCCGACGACGACGACTCAGATGGCCAGATTCCGGTGAAATCTAAAACAAACAAATGAATATATAAAAAATACATAAATATAATAGAACACATAAACCTAAAAAAAACATATTGATTTACAATGAATAAATAAATAAACATGTAGATCAACTGAAAAACACTTGAAACTGAAAATAATAAACAAACCTTGGATCCCTTCGGTGGGTAAGCAAATTCCGGTGACATCTATGCAAATTCCGGCAGGATCTTCAAAATCAAAGAAAAGACCTTCAAAACTGAAAATACAAAAAACCTTTCAAGATCCGACGGGGCTATCCGGTGGTTAGTCAAAACTCACCATAAACCAACATGATTCAATTTAAACATAACCAATCGTTTAAAGAGATCTAAAACAAAATGAAATGCTTACATATATCAAACCTTCTCATTGATTCAAAAACGAATTGATCATGGCTTTATCACCCTTTTAAACCAAAAATGATTTGTCACACACCAAACCCTCCTAGGTAACTCAAACCATCAACCAAAAACATCATCTAACCATCTGTGATGGCGAAGATGGTGGCAATGGCGACACCGGTGGTTATAGTGGAAACAATCATATTCAGTTTGTAGAGAAATGAGATTGCAGTGATTTTTAGTGAGAGAGAAAAAAGGATACCTGATTAATAAGTATGAGGATATATAAAAGGTTTTTAATGGAGTTGCAAAAAAATTGTTTTGAAATCATTTCTTTATTTAGTACATTAAAAGGTGACAGCTTGTTGCCATCTCTGTTTCCTTCAACATTTTAATTACTTTCTAATTTTTCGGTGAATGCACAGGAGTTTCAACATTCCCATATTTATTCCTGTTTTCAACTTTCAACATTCAACAATATACATACACTCTTTATAAGGTATATATATATATATATATATATATATATATATATATATATATATATATACTTGTTTCGTAACCCGCCCAACGGGCAGGTTTGTTTCGTAAATATTCTTTTGAGACAACCTTGGTCTTTCTGTTATATTCATTAGCAGTTGGACATATAAGGTTTTGTGTGATAAACCGTTTTTGTGTTTAAAAAACAAACATTTTGTTATGTTTGGGCTTAACCACCCAACTTACAATTTTGTTTTAAGTTAATCTTTCACACGTACAAAAATAAACGGTTTAATTTTTAAAAAGTTGATTCTAGTTTTAGCTTTCGACGTAGGTGTTCCGTCTTCATCTTCTTTTAAATCTTCCTCATCATATGAGTGTCAACAAAGCGAAACGTGTCATAGTGTTGAGCGATAATTTTATAGTGTGTTATTCAAATATAGAAAAGCCATATCATTTTACAACCGCATAGGGAAAAAATATTTGGCGAATGAAACATAAGTACTTAATTCAACTCACATTGATTTCCCACGTCTTCATTATCCACCGGGGTCCCGCATTTTTATATCGTCGAGAAACTTAGCTGAAGCAATACATCGAGAAACTTAACTGAAGAAGTTGTATTTAATATTATATGTATTATAATTAGAAATACATTGTTTTAAAAGAACCAAATGATAAAGAATATTATACTTTAATCAACAAAAGAAATATATATACACAATGGCTACGAAGGATTTCTATCCGCTTTAATGTTTCATTGATAAAAAAAGTATGTCTAAGTAAAACAATGCTTTTCACAGCCTATTGTGTGTATGTCTTAGACATAAAGATGTGAAGGTCTTGCAAAGAAGTATGCATATGCATCCTATATTTCACTACCATACGGTCCTTAGTTATGCCATAATCCTTGTTCTCTCTATGATAAAAAACGGTCATAAAAGATCGTTTACCAAGCCAGGTGATGCATGTTATAGAATTTCAGCAACAAAGTATCCGTTTGGGCGAATAAAGCAATAAGCTAATAAAGCAATGTCAATGTCATCCTAAAAGAAAGTAGAACATTGACGGTGAAGGCTCTGCAATATTCACATATGGTCGACTAAGATAAAAAAGTTAGATAACTCCGGCTTATACAAATGGGATGGAATATTAATGATCATGAACGGCAAGTTTTGGGAACATAAGTGCTCCTACATATCAGTAAAAGAATAATAGTGTGACACCCTAGAATCGAGGTCATTAACGATACCCTAAATTACGCTAATTTTTGAAATTTTTGATAAATTTTAATTTCTATAATTATAAGTATTTTGGTTAGAGCCGATGTTCGAGGTTATAATTTTTACGGTTGACGTTTTGAGAAGGACGATGACGATTACGATCCCGAGAGATGCCCAATTTTATATAATTTTTGACGATTTATCGATAATGTAATTTTTCGAGAATTTTATTTACGGTTCGTGTTAAGTTGAGTCGTGTGAGTTTTATAGCCTTCCAAGTACATTTAAAGTATCCCAAAAATATTTTGGAGCATTCGGGAAGATTTCCGACTCCCGTAAAATTTTCAAAATTGACAAATGAGTCAAACCCGCAAAGTTTTGAGGTTGTTTTCTATTTAAGGACAAAAGAAGCCCAATATTGCACTTAGGTCCCTCCTAACTAACAAAAAGGGGCAAAGTGGACAAACACACAAACACATACAACATTTCACAAGAAAAATCAAACACTCCCTCCCTTGTCTCTCTCTAAACTCACGGCACACCCAAGAACACACAAAAATCCACCTAAAATCTTTTCTACTTCATTTTTCAAAAATCTAAGGTTAGACCACGCTTAGTTTGGTCATTACCCACCTATTCATGTAATCAAATCCAACATGCATTGATAAAAATTTTTTCAAGATTTTTCATATGATCCAAAATTTGTTTTTGTGGCTATTTGAGCTAATGCATGTTAATTTTGAGTGTTATGGAAGTATAAACACCATGAAAACCCACCAAAATTAATTTGGTTGTGGTGATTTGGTCACCCAAACCCCACGGCAAAGGGGGGTGTTTGGGGAGCCATGGTGGTTGTTGATCATGCATGTTATTATTGTGTTTGGTTATTTGTTTTATGATGATTTACATAGGTGTTACTACTTGCATGTGTATTTTTCTTTGATTTTGATATTGAGATTGGTTGATCAATAGGGGTAGGATGGAAGTTTGATGTTAGGATATGTTTGGGAAGTCTTAGGATGATGTTTAGTGTTGGTTAGAAGTCTTGGAATCGAGTCTAAGCATGTTTTTGGTATAGTCATTTTTAGGCAGAAACATTTGGTCTATTTTGGAAAAATGATTTTTGTTTCAAGTCTTGAAAACTAAATATAGTGATAGAGGGTTTTTCTAGCTTTAATTTGGTATAAGGTAGAGCCCGTGACTCAAAACGAGCTAAAAGTTATGACATTTTAAAGATCGGGTACCGGGAGACGAGGACTTTCACAATCCGGATTTGTGTAAAGTTTTAGTCAAATCCCGAGGGTCACAAGTATAATTTGGTGAATGATCAAGGGTCAAAATTTGGTCCCTAACTTGTACAAATGAGTCTATATGTTGACTTATGAGTCAAGAAAGTCAAAGGTATTTTTCATATAGGTCAAAGTGGTCAAAATTGGTCGAAGCGCAATTTCAGCCCGTAAAATGTAGTCGTGGAAATGAGTTGCGTAACGGGTCGTAAAAGTGAAAACTTTTGTTGGACTTAAAAACATGTTATCTACAGGTCATATAGGATTTTTGGAAATTTTATCAAATTTTATAAGCATGGTTTAATAAGGTAAATCAGCCCGTACTTTAGTCAAGTACCGGCGAGAACGTGTAAAAATGGACAACGTAGGTTATAAGAATGAATGGTATAAAATGAATGATACTTGTTGTTTTTGTTTTTGGCGTGAGTTATATTGGTCTTAAGTGACTTATATATATGTATTTTATACAGTACCGTAAGTATTTAAATGAGATTACTCATTACGCGTTATTTGTGATAGGTGTTGAATTACCCGGGCATCCGTAACATCGTCAGTGAACACTCCTCGAACTACCGACTACTTAATATCTAAGGTGTGAATTTATAGCCTCGCTTATATTATTTCAAATTGTTTTACCCGCGAGGGAAATGCATGCTAGTTTTTAAAAGGAACGTATATCATGAATGATTGTTAGACCCGAAAGTTGCCTTAGAAATTGTGTTGAGTACCAAAGTTGCAAAAGTCCCTAAATTCATGAACTATTAACTATTGTCTTGCCCTCGAGTAGGGGGAAATAGCCGCTTATGCAATTTGTAGTACTACGGGGTTAACGACCCAATGCTAGCCGAGAAGCTGTACTTATAGTAAGTTCTGCGGTAGATTATTTTGTATGAGAAATAAGGTATAATTGCAACTGATGCCTTTAGAGGGGCACTGGTTTCATCTGAATCATGCCGGTATATTTACGCGGGTGATTGAGTTAACGGATTAGTGTCATGAGCTTAAACACAATTGTCAGTATCCTGATTATAGTTTGTTTGATCGACAAGACTATAAATGATCACGAATGGTTTTTATTATATATACGTTCAAATGGATTGAAAAACCTATGAATTCCACTCAACGTTTTCGTTGACCAAATTTTTGGCATGTATTTCAGGTAACCGCTGAGCAGTAGGATGGAGCATGCATGGGATGGATGTTGTGTGATCGGCTTGGTGTCCGCTTGTTTTTCCCTCCTTTTCTACTTAAACAATTTTTATGTTTAATGTCATTGTAAAACTGAAGTTTTTGGGGTTGAGATTCATGGGGACCGAAAACGCTAAACTCTGTGCACTATTTGGGGTTGGAAAAACTGTGGACATGTATCATCTAACAATTTTAAATGTTGAATTTTTAAGTCGACGTCTTTTTAGCGTCGTTTGATATCTCTTGTGTGCAATGAATACTGTGTAGCACCCATTGTTGTAGTTCCGCTGCGCATAACAATTGTGGGGGTGTTACAGATTGGTAATCAGAGCCACGAGTTATAGAGAACTAGGTCGTTTTTGAAAATCCTAAACTATAACTTTTGGTGTTGTAAGAAAGGGTCCAAGCACACACAACTATCCTGCATGGCTCCGGTAAGATTTATTGTTGTATTTATGGCATTTGACGTATACTTTTGAGTAAAGTATATATGTGGGTAATTATTATATAAGTATGGAATTACTATATGTAGACGTTAAATTTTACGTGAAATATCCGACATCGTAATTTTCATATTAATCATGCATGAGCATCATATTATTATATTTCGGGCATATGTACCACCTTTGCATTGCATTTGCATGCATATATTTATAATTATTGTATAATTACTTATGTACCCTCCGAAATTCGCTGTTATTGCAGGAATGGCCGAGGTACCGCCCAACGATAACGGTAACGATGTACGAGCCCAGGACCCCGACTCAAGGAGAACTACTTGTCCCACGCCTATGCGTACTTCCCATCTGGTTGGTGTACCAGATATTCCCAGAAGAGCCGAAGGTGCAATGAGCGCAAATTCTCTTCATCAAGGCATCCCAAGAATTTGCTGTCCCGGACCGAGGAATTATCATGACGTGCGACGGACTGTGAGAGGTTTGGAAGGATCGATGTGCATGAGGTATGTAGTGGAATCAAGAGTGGTCAGTAGATTCGACGAGAATGACAAGGCGGACGAAAGATTGTTGGAAAGGACTTCAAGAATTGCGTATGATGGGATGATGAACACAAGTGCCATCAACAGTTTGAAATCAATGGTTGCGAATTTGAGTGCTAGTCTTGATCGTGTGAGGGAAGATCAGATGAGGTTGTCGAGGATGCAGAGTTGGGAGCATCGTGTGAGGGATTCATTGCCCCCGGATTGGAGATTCGTGGACGATGTGGAGATGGAGGCGAATGACTTCATGGTTCAGCCGCCTACTGGAGGTGCTTGTATTTCGGTGGGAAGTCAAGGAGCGATTGAGCATGGATCCACATCAGGGACGAAAAAGGAAACAGAATGTGGGCCAGATGAGAAAGGAAAGGGAAAAGTGGATGATGTGGACGAGGACGTGAGTGATGAGGAAACCGAGGACGACGACGAGCCGCCATCCAAGAGGCCGTGTGGATCACCACATGCCTAGTTACTTGTTTTGTATTTTTCTTTGATCATTGTAATAGAACTATTTTAGACCTTTGTATGATGGTATTATGACGAGAAACTCAAGTACTTGATGTTTTGTGGTGAATGATTGTAGTGGCATTACTTGTCACGATTTTGGTTAACTATCAATACAATCTATGTTACCTTTCATGATCTGTGATATGTCTTAAATTTGATCTTTTGTGGTGTGAATTGATGAATATTAGTAACTCCGTAGTGATGTGTCGTTGTATGTATTTTATGTCTGGGAAACTTGATATGAATACTTACATTGTTTTTCTATTTTTCTTGTCTTGCAGAAAGAGATATTCGATAAAACAATGCCTCCAAAGTTGACTGCCGATCGTGTTAACAACATGATTCAGGAAGCGATAGCTAATGCGTTGGAAGCAGACCGAGCTGGGAGAAATCAGGATCCAGGAAGGAACGCGGGGAGACAACCAGCCCCGAGAGTGTGTACCTATTCAAGCTTTATGAAGTGCGGTCCTACGCAGTTCCGTGGATCGGGTGGAGCACTAGAACTTAGGCGATGGTTGGAAAAAGTTGAGAGTACGTTTGAAATCAGTGGTTGTGCAGAGGCGGATAAAGTAAAGTTTGCAGCAGCTACGTTTCTGGATGATGCGTTAAGCTGGTGGAACACCCAGGTAGCTACGGTGGGATTGGCTGTAGCAAATGCAAGAACGTGGAATGCGACCAAAGCTTTGTTGACCAAGAAGTTCTGCCCAGAGGAGGAATTGGGGCAATTGGAGGACGAATTGAGGCATTTGACCTTAAGGAACAACGATATAGCTGCTTACACCAGGAGATTCAATGAGTTAAGTCTTTTGTGTCCGGACATATTTGCCAATGATGCCAAGAAAATGAAGCAGTATATTAAGGGTTTATCTAGCAACATCAAGGGTGAAACAACTTCGTCGAAACCTGGAACGTTTGATGAAGCAGTTCAAATGGCTCACGCTTTGATGGACGTTAAGCTTCAGGATAAGCAGAACTACATTGCTGAGGGTAACAAAAGGAAATGGGAAGCAGCACAAGGTAATCAATCCCAAGGCCAGAACCGAGGAGGAAACCGAAACAACCAAGGGCCGAACCGTAATCAGCAGTTTAATCAGAGAAGGAACGAAGGAATGAGGGCCGTGACAAACCCTAGAGGTGTGAAAGTGAACCCCCATTGTGGAAAGTGCAACTTGTATCATGTTGGAAACTGCCCGCAGGCATGCGGCAAGTGTGGAAAGGCAGGTCATAGGACTGCTAGTTGTCGAATGGGAGGAGTAGCCACTGGGGCTAATGCTATCAGGATGAGAGGATGTTATAGCTGTGGAGAAAGGGGGCATGTGCAAGCAAATTGCCCGAAGACAGGGAACAGACGGGGAGGAAATAATGCGGCAGCTGTGTATCAAGTGGGAACTGCTGATAAACCACAAGGTCCCAATGTGGTTACCGGTACGTTTTTGCTAGACGCTTGTTATGCTAGTATTTTATTTGATTCTGGCTCCGACAAGAGTTTTGTAGACGTTAGATTTAGTCGTCATATCGATAGAGAACCGGTATTGTTAACGACTAGTTATAATGTTGAATTAGCCGATGGAAAAATTGTTAGTACGAATTCTATACTGAAAGGGTGTACCTTGAAGTTAGGAAACTACGCTTTTAAAATCGACTTGATGCCTATAGAGCTAGGATCGTTTGACGTGATTGTGGGAATGGATTGGCTAATGGCGCATAGTGCTACGATCGTCTGTGGTGAGAGATTGGTGCAGATTCCGCTGAGGAATAGGGTTTTGACGGTAAAGGGAGACGAATGCACTTCTCGTTTGAAGGTGATTTCGTGTTTGAAGATGATGAAGTACGTAGAGAGCGGATGCGATGTGTTTTTGGCACAGGTTTCGAGCGATGGTGATGTAGAGGCGAGGATTGAAGAGGTACCAATTATTCGCGAGTATCCGGACGTTTTTCCAGACGAGTTGCCAGGTTTACCGCCTAATCGTGAGGTCGAATTTCGAATTGATTTAGTGCCAGGAGCTGCGCCGGTTGCACGTGCACCTTATCGCTTAGCACCATCTGAGTTAAAGGAGTTATCGGATCAATTGAAGGAATTGATGGACAAAGGATTTATTAGGCCGAGCTCATCACCTTGGGGAGCGCCAGTGTTGTTCGTAAAGAAGAAGGATGGTTCGTTTAGAATGTGTATTGACTATAGAGAGCTCAATAAGCTGACGGTTAAGAATCGGTACCCATTACCGAGGATTGATGATTTGTTCGATCAATTGCAAGGGTCCAGTGTATACTCAAAGATCGATTTAAGATCAGGGTATCATCAACTGCGTGTAAGAGAGGAGGATATTCCTGTAACTGCCTTTCGTACGCGGTATGGACACTTTGAATTTCGAGTGATGCCGTTTGGGTTGACTAACGCGCCTGCTGTATTCATGGATCTTATGAATCGCGTGTGCAAGCCGTATCTAGATAAGTTTGTTATTGTTTTCATCGACGACATACTTATTTACTCTAAGAGTAAGGAGGAGCACGAGAAGCACCTGAGAAAGATTTTGGAGTTGTTAAGGAAGGAGAAGCTGTATGCAAAATTCTCTAAGTGTGAGTTTTGGTTGGAATCAGTGCAGTTTCTAGGTCATGTGATTGATAAGGAAGGAGTTCGTGTAGATCCTGCTAAGATCGTAGCAATCAGGGAATGGTCAGCACCAACGACGCCGACTGAAGTTCGACAATTTTTGGGTTTAGCTGGGTACTATAGAAGGTTTATTGAAGGATTTTCGTTGATTGCGAAACCATTGACGCGGCTTACCGAGAAGAATAGGGTGTATGAATGGGGAAATGAGGAAGAGCTTGCTTTCGAAACGCTCAAGGATAAGTTATGTTCCGCGCCGATTTTATCATTGCCTGAAGGAACCGAAGATTTCGTAGTGTATTGTGATGCGTCTCGTAAGGGTTACGGAGCAGTGTTAATGCAACGTGAGAAGGTGATAGCTTACGCGTCGAGGCAATTAAGGAAGAACGAGGAGAACTACACGACGCACGATTTGGAATTAGGAGCGGTAGTTTTTGCGTTGAAGCTGTGGAGACACTATCTGTATGGGACAAAGTGTGTTGTATTCACTGATCACAAGAGTTTGCAGCACATTTTAGATCAAAAGGAGTTGAATATGCGACAAAGACGATGGGTTGAACTACTAAGTGATTATGACTGTGAAATTCGCTATCACCCTGGGAAGGCGAATGTTGTAGCGGATGCTTTGAGTAGGAAGGAGCGGGAGAAACCTTTGAGGGTTAGAGCTTTAGTGATGAGTGAGAGCGTTGACTTAACCGAAACCATACTGAAGGCTCAGGAGAGAGGATTGATGAAAGGGAATGTTGAAGCCGAGAATTTGGGACGAATGTTGAAACCTCTTTTCGTGATTAGGTCTGACGGACTAAGATATTTTGAGAATCGGATTTGGTTACCATTGTGTCCATCTGAGGAAGGAAAGCCTGGAGTTCGAGAATTGATTATGAATGAGTCGCATAAGTCGAAGTATTCGATACATCCTGGATCGGATAAGATGTACCACGACCTGAAGAAAGTCTATTGGTGGCCGAATATGAAGGCAGATATTGCTCGTTACGTTAGTAAGTGTTTGACTTGCGCGAAGGTTCAGGCAGAACATAAGAAACCATCTGGATTGTTGGTACAACCGGAAATCCCAGAATGGAAATGGGAGAAAATCGCAATGGATTTTGTGACGGGTTTACCTAGGACTCCTAGTGGAAGCGATATGATATGGGTAATTGTGGACAGGTTAACGAAATCTGCTCATTTCTTACCTATGAAGAAGACGGACAGCATGGAAAGACTCGCCAGCGTGTACGTGAAAGAGATCGTCTGTAGACATGGAGTGCCGTTATCGATCATTTCGGATCGCGACAGTAGATTTACGTCGGAATTTTGGAGATCGCTTCAACGTGCGATGGGCACTGAACTGAGTTTAAGCACGGCTTATCACCCGGAAACTGACGGCCAGAGTGAACGAACGATTCAAACGATGGAGGACATGCTCCGAGCATGCGTGATTGATTTTGGAGGAAGTTGGGAACGCCACTTGCCTCTAGTGGAATTTTCGTACAATAATAGTTATCATGCGAATATCAAAGCAGCACCGTTCGAAGCATTGTATGGAAGGAAGTGTAGATCGCCTGTGTGTTGGAGTGAAGTAGGGGAAAGTCAATTGACTGGACCCGAAATGGTATTAGAAACGACAGAGAAGATCGTGCAGATCAAGAACCGACTACTTGCTGCGAGAAGCCGACAGAAAAGTTATGCTGATAACCGAAGGAAACCGTTGGAGTTTGAAGTTGGAGATATGGTTATGCTCAAGGTATCGCCATGGAAGGGTGTAATTCGTTTTGGAAAGAAAGAAAAGTTGAGTCCGAGGTATATTGGACCGTTTAAGATCGTTGAACGAATTGGACCAGTAGCGTGCAAGTTAGAATTGCCGACCGAGCTTAGTGCTATTCATGACACGTTCCACGTATCGAACCTGAAGAAGAGTTTGGCGGACAAGGAATTGGTGATTCCTTTGGACGAGATTCGACTAGACGACAAAATGCACTTTGTGGAAGAACCTGTGGAAATCATGGACCGGGAGGTCAAGCGGTTGAAGCATAGTAGGATTCCCATTGTGAAGGTCCGATGGAATTCTAAGCGTGGACCGGAATACACCTGGGAACGTGAGGACTTTTTCAAGGAAAGGTATCCTCATTTGTTCCAGTAAGACGAAATGTGAGCCCAAGAAGAGGCGAGCGCCGGGACGTCGCTCTCTTTAAGGAGGGGTGGATGTGACACCCTAGAATCGAGGTCATTAACGATACCCTAAATTACGCTAATTTTTGAAATTTTTGATAAATTTTAATTTCTATAATTATAAGTATTTTGGTTAGAGCCGATGTTCGAGGTTATAATTTTTACGGTTGACGTTTTGAGAAGGACGATGACGATTACGATCCCGAGAGATGCCCAATTTTATATAATTTTTGACGATTTATCGATAATGTAATTTTTCGAGAATTTTATTTACGGTTCGTGTTAAGTTGAGTCGTGTGAGTTTTATAGCCTTCCAAGTACATTTAAAGTATCCCAAAAATATTTTGGAGCATTCGGGAAGATTTCCGACTCCCGTAAAATTTTCAAAATTGACAAATGAGTCAAACCCGCAAAGTTTTGAGGTTGTTTTCTATTTAAGGACAAAAGAAGCCCAATATTGCACTTAGGTCCCTCCTAACTAACAAAAAGGGGCAAAGTGGACAAACACACAAACACATACAACATTTCACAAGAAAAATCAAACACTCCCTCCCTTGTCTCTCTCTAAACTCACGGCACACCCAAGAACACACAAAAATCCACCTAAAATCTTTTCTACTTGATTTTTCAAAAATCTAAGGTTAGACCACGCTTAGTTTGGTCATTACCCACCTATTCATGTAATCAAATCCAACATGCATTGATAAAAATTTTTTCAAGATTTTTCATATGATCCAAAATTTGTTTTTGTGGCTATTTGAGCTAATGCATGTTAATTTTGAGTGTTATGGAAGTATAAACACCATGAAAACCCACCAAAATTAATTTGGTTGTGGTGATTTGGTCACCCAAACCCCACGGCAAAGGGGGGTGTTTGGGGAGCCATGGTGGTTGTTGATCATGCATGTTATTATTGTGTTTGGTTATTTGTTTTATGATGATTTACATAGGTGTTACTACTTGCATGTGTATTTTTCTTTGATTTTGATATTGAGATTGGTTGATCAATAGGGGTAGGATGGAAGTTTGATGTTAGGATATGTTTGGGAAGTCTTAGGATGATGTTTAGTGTTGGTTAGAAGTCTTGGAATCGAGTCTAAGCATGTTTTTGGTATAGTCATTTTTAGGCAGAAACATTTGGTCTATTTTGGAAAAATGATTTTTGTTTCAAGTCTTGAAAACTAAATATAGTGATAGAGGGTTTTTCTAGCTTTAATTTGGTATAAGGTAGAGCCCGTGACTCAAAACGAGCTAAAAGTTATGACATTTTAAAGATCGGGTACCGGGAGACGAGGACTTTCACAATCCGGATTTGTGTAAAGTTTTAGTCAAATCCCGAGGGTCACAAGTATAATTTGGTGAATGATCAAGGGTCAAAATTTGGTCCCTAACCTGTACAAATGAGTCTATATGTTGACTTATGAGTCAAGAAAGTCAAAGGTATTTTTCATATAGGTCAAAGTGGTCAAAATTGGTCGAAGCGCAATTTCAGCCCGTAAAATGTAGTCGTGGAAATGAGTTGCGTAACGGGTCGTAAAAGTGAAAACTTTTGTTGGACTTAAAAACATGTTATCTACAGGTCATATAGGATTTTTGGAAATTTTATCAAATTTTATAAGCATGGTTTAATAAGGTAAATCAGCCCGTACTTTAGTCAAGTACCGGCGAGAACGTGTAAAAATGGACAACGTAGGTTATAAGAATGAATGGTATAAAATGAATGATACTTGTTGTTTTTGTTTTTGGCGTGAGTTATATTGGTCTTAAGTGACTTATATATATGTATTTTATACAGTACCGTAAGTATTTAAATGAGATTACTCATTACGCGTTATTTGTGATAGGTGTTGAATTACCCGGGCATCCGTAACATCGTCAGTGAACACTCCTCGAACTACCGACTACTTAATATCTAAGGTGTGAATTTATAGCCTCGCTTATATTATTTCAAATTGTTTTACCCGCGAGGGAAATGCATGCTAGTTTTTAAAAGGAACGTATATCATGAATGATTGTTAGACCCGAAAGTTGCCTTAGAAATTGTGTTGAGTACCAAAGTTGCAAAAGTCCCTAAATTCATGAACTATTAACTATTGTCTTGCCCTCGAGTAGGGGGAAATAGCCGCTTATGCAATTTGTAGTACTACGGGGTTAACGACCCAATGCTAGCCGAGAAGCTGTACTTATAGTAAGTTCTGCGGTAGATTATTTTGTATGAGAAATAAGGTATAATTGCAACTGATGCCTTTAGAGGGGCACTGGTTTCATCTGAATCATGCCGGTATATTTACGCGGGTGATTGAGTTAACGGATTAGTGTCATGAGCTTAAACACAATTGTCAGTATCCTGATTATAGTTTGTTTGATCGACAAGACTATAAATGATCACGAATGGTTTTTATTATATATACGTTCAAATGGATTGAAAAACCTATGAATTCCACTCAACGTTTTCGTTGACCAAATTTTTGGCATGTATTTCAGGTAACCGCTGAGCAGTAGGATGGAGCATGCATGGGATGGATGTTGTGTGATCGGCTTGGTGTCCGCTTGTTTTTCCCTCCTTTTCTACTTAAACAATTTTTATGTTTAATGTCATTGTAAAACTGAAGTTTTTGGGGTTGAGATTCATGGGGACCGAAAACGCTAAACTCTGTGCACTATTTGGGGTTGGAAAAACTGTGGACATGTATCATCTAACAATTTTAAATGTTGAATTTTTAAGTCGACGTCTTTTTAGCGTCGTTTGATATCTCTTGTGTGCAATGAATACTGTGTAGCACCCATTGTTGTAGTTCCGCTGCGCATAACAATTGTGGGGGTGTTACAAATAGTAACATCCTTAATATCAAAGTCCTCTTGGTCTAGTGATATGTGAGTGGCCCTCTAACCTAAAGGTTGTGGGTTCAAGTCTCGGTGGAGACATGTGAGATAAAAATTATGAGATAGTTTGTGTGAGTTGTAAAAATTGTCGTTCTAAAAAAAATAGTAACATGCTCGATAAGATTTTAATTTTTTTTGCAAATACTTGTACCTTGATCATGCGTATGTTAGAAGAATTATTTTGGATTTATTTTGGTTTCTTATCTTGAATTCATTATACGGAATTCAATCTTGGGCGTAGACAAGATACGCGATCAGGAAAACACTATTTTACTTTTTAATCATGTGGCTATGACTGTTATTGGTGACCTTGAATCGAACATTAATATAAAGGAGTAACAGACTACACATGTCATTTTTTTATAAAGACTACATATCATCTTAAATAATGAAGATTCAGCAAGAAAATCTATGAATTATTATTTGTCCTTTGTGTAGATCAGAATATAAGAAGAATGCATGATCAATTAAAAACAAAATGAACAAATCCTACCTACTTGATCTTGTGATGTATTGACCCATAACCCAATATTTTGTCATGCGCCTCTCTTCTTTTTTACAGTAGTATATAAACATGGCTAGTGACAGTTTAATGGACAAACCAAGAAATTTAACTTTTTATTGCACTTAGTTGCACCATAGTTAATTGCCAACATGTGCATTACAAATCAGTTTTACGATGTCACAAGTGGACGTTGATTCACTCATCTCCAGTATGATTTACACTTAAAAATACTTTTCTTATATTTTATCATCATACAAAAAAATAAATAGGTGAGATAATTATTCGAACATTACATAATAATAGTGCATGTATATACATTTAACTAAAACACATTAAACGTGCCAATCGTACATTGTGCAGATTTGTTTGAGCATACAGCTTGAGGTATGTGTTATTTACTTGTGCAGATCCAAAACTTACCTCACCTAAAGGTTCAATTGTGCACTAAAAACTCTTCTACGGTAATGTTATTTACTTGGAGTGCTAACAGCTGCACTTGATGATTTTAAAAACTTATTTACCATATTTAATTTACTTGGAGTTTTAACAGCTGCACTTGGTAATTCAATCATTAGGCATAAAACTAAACCAACATACAGAAGTAATTATGAGGGAAATTTATATTTATACAAAAGCTTATATGCTAAAGATTATGCACTACAAGTGTACTAATGGTATTTATGTCTCGGGACTTGGCAGCTTAAGACACCTGATATACTCAATTCCACTTGATGAGTATCATTAGTTTCAACACAGCCATAGAAACTCATAGTGAGTTGCATTTGGAATAGGTGGGTGTCCATCTTTCTGTTGATATTCACTTTGGCAATAGAGTTTGTATAAATTACCACTATGATGTTTATTTAGTTGCTTCATAAGACGTGGGGACAACGATCACTACTATTTATCTAATTTTATACAGTATACATAAAGAGTCATCCTCTTAGGAAAATCAAATCAAGTTTTTTTGTACACGTTGGTAATGCTAAGTATATTTCTCTAATCTGGATAAAAATTGATTGAGTAAGTAATGGTGAAAATTTTGAGTCGAGACATACTTTATTACTTTTTGTCTTGGATTGTAAAAACATGTTTTCTTCACTCTAGTGTTTTATGAGAGAGTATATCTTCACGTGATGGATGATATAGATGAAGAATGGGCAAAATTTTGTTCCTTAGCAGCCCAACTACATCTTCTACAAGTCATATAATGCAAGCCGTGTTTACTACTATGTAGCTTATGTGTTTTAACATACGCAATGCAAGTAGTTTCGTGGAATTTAAATAACCTTAATATTAATTATATCAAATTGGATTACTATGAAGTAGCGGCATATAAACAACTTACAATTTTAGAATGTCTTATAGCTGATAAATTTTTATTAAAATAATGTGAACCTACAAAATAGGAAAATTAATGTCAACAATAAGAATTCCATTACCTGGTAAACGTTGAAGCTTTGATCGCACGTTCCTAACACATGGTCCATATAACATTTATAAAATACGATTTACTCATATCGAGTCTGCAAATTTTTCATCATCTCCTCGCCCCTTCTATGTCCCAATGACATGCAGTAATAACTACAACAAAAGCAACAATAACATAAATAATCTCAATAATATGATCGTATTGATGCTTAGTTAATCGAAGTGATCAGAAACCTGATTTGGTAAAGGTTTCACCAACTCCTCATCCGCAACAGTAGAAACCTGATTTACTGTGAAATTAGTGACTTAACTGCGGCTACCGGGGTGAACTCTAGACCCATTTCTCCTGTGACGTGATAACTGTTCTGTTGGGGAGTTTGGTTGTTGTTGTAACAGTGTGTTTGCTTGCTGCTGTAACGGGGTGTTTGGCTCCTACTGTAACAGGGTGTTTGGTTGCTGCTGTAATGGTTCTAATGTTTACCAGTTACTTAGTTATCAATCTATCATATTAGCCAATATTTGGAATAAAATTAGTCAATGGCAGACTCCATTATCATTTTACGCTTTTACATCCTCTTGATTGAAGTACATTAAGAGGATACCATAATGAATCCTAAAAATGAGTTAATCAAACTATATATCCCTTATTTAATGTTTGTAAATAGTACGACATTATAAAACTATGCATAAATATGCCAGTTATTTGGAACTCATATGACTAATGCATGTTTCTTACAGTTATTTTCTAGATATATTTGTACAATAAATCAATAAATTCTTGTAAAGAATAGTAATAAATACATAACTGAAATATTATATGTGAACTTACCTATTACTAATCGACATATAACCTATGTTTTTTATTTGGCGCATTATGTGTTTTCATTACACACATTAGCACTTACATTCAGTAAGAGTCACACATCAAAATGACTTAACAAATAAAACAGGAGGCATTACAATCAGACATGTGACGGTACCAATTTTAAGACAGATGCAGAAGTCCTCAAAAATACGAAAGATATCTAACATATGCTATAAAAATATCGTAGGCTTAAATATAAGAGCCACAAACAAAATATTAAGCATCTTCTGCCTAAGAGTTTCTGGACATCTACTGGCTAACAAATTGAGCTTTAAAATTAATCAGTAACCCCCTATTTGCTTTACCTTATCATATCATATATCTGATACAACTTATTTAAATTTTAGATTACATGTTAAGAAAGCATAGCTTAGTTGCTTAATCTTTGATCAGACTACTTTAAAGAAAATGTTATAATAGGCGATGAAACGAAGTCGTCTTACAGAATAGTAATAAGTCGTCATAAACCGGAATGTGATGTGTTATGTGATGGCATCGAGGACATCAGCGTGGCAACTCATATAGGTTTTGACTTCCATATAGGGTCCCGTGATCTTAGGTGGACACAATGCTTGAAGATTTTTCTTCAAACTGTGGAGAGATTCATGCAACTTCATGAAATCCATAATGGAGCACACCAGAAAGTTTTTCACCTCGACATCAAAATTGCCAATATACTGATCCATGAAAAATGGAATGCTAAAATTGATGACGTCGGGCTATGAAAGTTTCCATGTGACCGAAAATCATGTTACTGGTATGAGACGTACCCCTGGATACACAGATCTGCAGTATGAAAACACATGCACATACTCTATTATTTTGAATTATTATACGAATAATTTAGCTTAAAAATGATTCAATTCGATTTATATATGATTTCTATCGAGTACTGCATATTAGAGGTGAGCAAAAACCGCACCGCAAACAGCAAAAACATTTATAAAAATTCTGGCATTTATAGTCTTCGCCTGATGTTATGCAATTCCTTTATTGCAGTACTTGCTCCAATTAGGTCCTCCAAGATTTAATGAGACGGTTGAATTAAGTCACGCGTAAAGAATCATGTGTGGTTTTAAGAACTTACTTGGCGAGAAATTGAGCTAAAGCAAGTAAAGACATTGACAAAACAGTAGCACCATTTGATAAACACATGGTTTTAAGACTTTAAAAGATAGTACAGATGTTGACAACATAGGCACATAATGCAATATATTCATATGCCTTTTGAGCATCTTCACAAAGATAGTTGGCGACAACTGCGCTATTTTATCCTTCAAAGGTACTTCTGCAAACAGAAAGTTTATTGCATGAGACTAAATATTCAGTTATATAAGGTCGTAACAGGTTGCTCCGGTTAGTGTCTATATATAATTTCATCGCCAGTTGTGATTCTTCAGCAATTGCAAAAAGATAACCAATTTGATGAGAGTATCGGTACAGTGACTATACACACTGAAACAAATAAATATTACTGATAAAATAATATAAACGTGCTTTTGTTATGGAAGGTTCCTCAATAGTAACTTCTTGTGGAATAGGAGAAAGGATAGGGTCCTCATTGAGCAACTTTTGGATTGTAAGAATATCTTCTTCCCAATTAATGGGAGAATCATCATCACCAAGAAAATTTGACTCAAATTCCTCCAAGAGGAAATCACTCTCTCCAAAAGGTGTTAAAGAGGGAGCAATTGAGGCCACGGTTTCAACATGGGGCATCTCATCACTAGTACTCTTACAAGCATCATGAAAGTGTTCATCACACACCTCATCTAACACATCAATAATGTTAATAGTCTCACAAGGTCTAGACTCCTTAACCTCTTTCCTATCACAAACTTTCCCTAACTTAAACACCACTCTCTCATCTTATACTCTCATAATTAGTTCTCCTTCCCCCACATCTATCAAAGTACGACCCGTTCTCAAAAATGGTCTACCAACAATCAAAGGCACTCTAGGATCCATGTCATAATCAACCACTACAAAGTCGGCCGGAAACGTAAACTTATCCACACCTACAAACACATCCTCCGCTATACCTACGGGGTAAGCTATGGTTCGGTTGGCTAGTTCAAGAGTCATCCTAGTGGGAGTGAGCTCGGGAAGAGAGAGTTTTTTCCAAACTGATAAAGGCATGAGGTTAATGCTTGCCCTAGATCCGCCAAAGCCATGCAATTTTCAACACCGGGAAAATTACAAGGTATCAAGAAGCGCCCCGGATCTCCAAGTTTTGTTGGTAAGGTTTTAAGTAGCACGCGGAACAATTTTCATTAAAAGATGTGTTGGGAAAATCAACCAATTTTTCTTTGTTTGAGAGTAAATCCTTGAACATCTTAGCAAACTTTGGCATATAAGCAAGAGCTTCCGCAAAGGATATATTGATGTTGAGTTGCTTGAACATCCTTAAGAAATTTGAGACTTGGATGTCATCCTTGTTCTTTAACTTGTCCTTTTTCAACCTTGAATGATATGGAAGAGTAGGTTTTGGTGTAGGTGGAATAGGTGTTGTAGTGGAAGATTTGTCTTTGTTACCTTCTTCATTGGGAAGTGTGGAAGGTAGAGGAGAAGTATGAATGGGTTGAGAAGGTGTGTGTGAGTGAATGGGAGAATTTTGAGGTGGTGAAGTAGAGGTAGAGGGATTGTCACAAGTAGGAGCACAAGTGGGTTGAACAATAGTAGGTTTAGGAGGTGAAGGATCCTTTGTCGTTTTTCCACTCCTTGTTGTAATAGCATTGACATTTGCCCTTGGATTTGTTTGTGTGTTGGAAGGTAAAGCCCCTTGTGGTCTTTGATTATACATAATTTGGTTTTGGAGAAGAGCAAATTTCTTGTTATTTTCCTCTTGATTATCTCTCAATTGTTTCTCAAAAGAAGTAAACTTTTGAAGCATCAAATCCATGGGGTTAGGTTGCACATTTCCTTGATAAAAACCTTGTTGTAGGAAAGATTGAGGTGGTGGATTAAACCCTTGGTTTGGTGGATAGAAGTTATTTCCTTGAGGTTGAAAATGATTGGGTGCTTTATAGTTATTTCCTTGGTAAGGTGGTCTTTGCCCTTGATTCCTTGGTAAAATTCGAGGAGGATTTTGTTGAATTTGGGTGGGTGGTTGGGGTGGGAATCCCGGTGGAGTAAGGTAGTTTTGGGACTAGTAAGAAAGGTTATTTGGATTGATATTTGGCTTGAAGTGTTCATGATGTTCTTCTTGGTAAGCATAACATTCCCCTTGATAACCATGCACCTTATCACATTGTTCATAGGAATGGGGACCTCCACAAGTTACACAAGAAAGAGTAATGGCATTAACATCATTTGAAGAATTGTTCAATGAAATGGTCTTAAGATCTTGAAGCATTTCTTGTTGTACCTTAAAATTCCTCTCACTATCTCTATCCATCTTTTGAATGATCTCTTGTTTATACTTGAGGAATTGATTAACACAAGGCGCTTGAGAATTGTTTTGGATAACATGAACCCTTTCTTCAAATTGATTGTTTGTTTGAACCATTGCTTTAGTCTCAATGATGTCCAAGGCCTCTTGCATGGATTTAAGAAGAATATTCCCTCCCGCGGAAGCATTGAGTGAATCTTGGTGATGAGGTTTAAGGCCATCATAGAAGGTATTGATTTGGTGAACGTCATCCAATCCATGGTTAGGGCATCGCCTCAATAACTCACTTTACTCTTCCCAAGCATCACTAAAGGATTGACTAGGTTTTTGTTGAAAGCCTATAATTAAGTTCCTCAAGGCCGTGATCTTAGATGGAGGAAAGAACTTGTTCAAAAACTTAGTGGTGAAACCATCCCATGTGGTGATACTATCGGGTGGTTGGGTGTCTAACCAATGCTTAGCTTGTCCCTCAAGTGAAAATGACACTAACATCAATTTAATAGCATCATGTGGAACTCTATTGTGCTTAATGGTATTGCAAAGAGAAAGGAATCTCTTAAGGTGATCATGAGGATCATCATTCTTGTTACCATAGAAAGGTGATTGTGAAACCATAGTAATCATAGACGTTTTTAGCTCAAATGTATTTGCGGGAATGTCGGGAATCCTAATAGCACTAGCATATCCATGAACATTGGTTTGCATACGTTCCATCAAAGAACGATTATCAACAGCCATGGTTTTTTGTGGTGGAGGAGTCAAAGCACGATTCTCGTGATCGGCATGATGGACGGTGGTGGTCTTACTCTTTCTCTTTTTCTTCCTTTTCGGAGGAAGAGGTTGTACACCAATCGGTATTTGTGCACGCCCGCGAGTGAGCATGCAACTCAATACGAGGAATGAGAGAGAAGCTCTCGTGTGACTTTGAAGAGAAAAGGATTATCCTCTTCGAGTTTTAATATTAAATATCCACAAGAAAATAACAATATATGTGTGTACTACTTGGGTGCAAGACCCTCAATGAAGCCTTCCTTCTTAGAATACTTACAAGTGAACGGGGGGTTAGGTGGCGCGAAGCACTTAAGTACCTATCGACCCTTAGATGGCATTTTATAGCACATCGCCTTTCTATTCACTTAAATGTTCGTATTCTTCGAATTGTTGCTTATTGAGAGTATTTATCTATTCTTGCTTTATTTTGTTTGATCGATACACGTGTCAAGGACCGGAACGCTCCTCAACACGGTGTATTGCCTCGGCAATACTTATGGAGAATATGTAGATTGGTTGTTCTTATACGTATACGTATTTACTTATAATAATATATGGAAAATATTTTTGTATTTATGATTTTTTAAGAGAAAATACTATATGTACATAAAAACCGAGAGAATCCAATAATATATATTTTTGGGTGCAATCTCTTAGGAAAAAGATTGCTTTTTGGATTTTTTAATTTGTTTGGTCAATTCTTTAGGAAAAGAATTGTTTTGTTAATTTTTTAGTTTTTATATATTTTTATATTTTTGATTTTTTATTTGTTTTTTATTTATGATACGTAAAAATAATGTTCACAAGGTGAACTTTAACACCCCCAAATTTACACGCAGCGGAATACATCTTTGGGTGTTAAACAATGATACTACAACACATAATTTATAAAGAACGACTCAAAAAGAGACGTTTTAGATTTATTGTTCCTAAAACATTTGTCAGAGTAGCGTAGTCCCAAGACATCGTAACCAAAGTACAACCAAAACAAAAGATTTAAATTGTTTTGAACAAAAGGAACGACAAATATTCAAAGAGTTTATATTGCAAAGTAGTGCACAACATTCATTCCCGTGGCTTTCAAGCTTCACGCTTCCTGATTACCTGAAATACACGTGAGTAAAACATCAGCAAAAATGCCGAGTGAATCTATAGGTTTATGTAATCAATTTTGAAAACAAGCAAAGATTATAAGTTTGTGGCATGCTTATAAGCATCAAATAATAATTCGCATCAACAATAATAATTGTATATAGCATAAATTGCAATAAGCTCATGGAACCGAGCCCTTAGACACTCCCATATCAGTCTAATAAGACGAGATATTTATTAATTGTCGGTTACCTCCAGATTATTGGTACATTGCCGTATACCTGACTTCTCAATACAATATGTTCAAACAGTGTGGAGGTCGGGCCTAAGCTTCTATGACAAGTCCACAAAAACTGAACCGGGACGGCTTCCCCCATAGATCTATTAATTGTACTAGCGGTTAACCCATCATAGGTTAATTAACGGTCCATAATTGAGGATTTAACAAAGGCAGTCACTTAATGCAATTTAAAGGCAACCACGGGTCCATTCATAGAGGGACAAAGCATACCATAAAAATCTTGTGTTCTAAGTTTATAAAACATGTATTTCCCCTCGCGGGTTTAAAATTATTTAATAACTAGTATAAAGCGAGGCTATAGACTCATCTTAGTACTTATAGTAGTTGAAGACGATCGCCGACGATAGTAGATGCCCTAAAAACACGACAACCGCAACCTAGCAAATAAGGTGCGTACATTAATAATAGACTCGAGAAATAAATGATACTTAATAAAATCAAACTCAAGTATAAAATCACGACAACTCGAGAGAAAATGATGCAAGTGGTTCTATTATACTCTCCTATGTATTCAGTTTTTTGTTCTATGCCTTTAATAAAAATCTGCCGGAACATACCGAATGTCCAAGCCGTTTTCCCATACTTAAACATTTCAAATTTTTATGATACTACTCAGAGAAATTACTTACTATATATAGAAAGTCCTCTCCAAAGCCCATTAAAAGATTTTACTTCTAAAGTTCCCTGCCCGACTCATCTTTGAATCACAAAATCCGGACAGTTTAGCGACCTTGACTTACAAAACCATTTTGACCATTCTAAACAACTCCATTTGTAAAACCGCCACTTGATTCTAAAAATAGACTCAAAATGCTAAACTTGGAGCCTGAGAACAGCCCTTGAATAATTTTGAAACTCATTTTATAGTCTCCGAGATTCGATCTAAATATCGACAACAATTTTCGGATTGTGTCGACACTCGTCTCCCGGTACACGAAAATCAAACTAGTGTAACTTCGCGCTCGTTTTGAGCTAGAAGCTCTACCTTATATCAAATCGAAGCTAAGGAAATTATCTACAACCCTAGGCTATAAGTTAAGTCATTTTCAAAACATAAAATTTCCGATTTTTAAGTTTACCTACTGCTATAAAATGGGTACCAAAATCTTGTACAAAAACAACTTTTTGACCAAAACCAACCATAGAAATGGTCATTCCTATACTCTAATATCATCATACACCATTCCTAACACTTGTATCATCATCAAAATCAAAAACCTAAAAATTAAAAATCAACTTTTTAACAAAAACATTGCAATAACATCATTTGATCATCACTAGTAACATATGCATGATCAAAATCTCCACCTAACAACAATTAAAAAAAATAAAACTTGATGCATGTAAGTAAAAATGGTATCATTAGAATTAGCTTTCAAAAATAGGAATGAGACTTGTTTTGTTTTTGGATGGATCAAAGTTGATCATCAAAAATTTTGATGATTGGTGTTGATGGGGTGTATGGCTAAGAAAGAAAAATGGAGGAGGAAGGAAGAAATTTTGGTTAAATGAATTTTAAAATGAAAATGAGATAGTGGAATTATTATATATAGTGTAAGGTTAGGGTAATTTTTGCCAATTTGTGATAGTTTTGGTCTAAGATGGAATAAAATAGTTTAAGAGGGTAGAAAATATAAATTGTAAATTTTGAAATATTTACGAGACTCGGGTTTCGTAAAAATACTTTTATTTTAAAAGTTTAAACGCACACAAAAAATAATAATATAACGACTCGATACGTAATTAAAACGATATCGTCGAAAATATTAAATATCAAAACGATCGATAATAAAATATAAAATTTTAGGCATCCGTCGGTATCGCGATCACTAGTAGTCCTCGTTTCTCGTCAAAATATTAAAACATAATATTTAATATCGGTTTCAACTTAAACCATTAAACATAATAATATTTAACGTTATAAAATACTTCAAAATAATTGAAAATTATAATTAAATTATGACCTTATTTTTACGGGTTTTACATCCTCACCACCTTAAGGGAGCGACGTCCCGACGCTCAACTCGCCTCATACACGAGTTGTTCACTACCCGGAAGGATGAGGGCATTCCTTATAAAGAAGTCCTCACGTTCCCACGTGAAATTCGATCCATGATCTCCACTGGTTCTTTTACAAAACGCAACTTGTCGTCAAGTTGTATCTCACCAAAAAGAAATAAATAAATCCTTATCCACAAGTCACCCGTCAAGCTCGACACATGAAAATTTTATGAATCACACGAAGCTCATTCGATAACAAGAATAGATGACAGGATTTTCGGATAAGTCCAGTTAAAAAGAATGTTGCAAATTAAAGGATATCCATCGGCCGGATAGCCATGGATACACATCAAAAAGAACTAACAAGAAAAACATTTTCGTCATCGGAGGGTGCTCACACGCGGGTCCCTACTCAATATATAATACAAAGACACCATCTCACTTTCGCCAACGTGTATTAAAGTCTCAATAAATATCGTCGTTGAAAGTCAAAAAGATATTACATAATATGTGTTCTATATGATCGGACGTCATCGGATGATGCCGTCTCAAGTTCTCACAACTTACGATCATTTTACTAGATCACACACCATGTAAGTACATAAAAGAAAAGGTCGAACATAAACAGCGAGTATAGATCTCCACCGTTAATCATCGAGAAAACCTTGAAAGAACCCTTGATAATAACTACTTGATCTCAAGAGTCTTTCCACTTGCGGTGTCGGCTTCAACTTAGTCTTCGAGGTTGTAACGAATTTATTAACTCTATTCATTAAGAGATTCGGTCCTCAATCATTCCACAAGTACACGCATAAATCCTGGTGACACTTATCGTTTCTTCTTATACACTGCTTCCCGAGATTCATTTTAAACTCAGAATAAAATAGTGATCTTCAATAAGAGGAACAGAACGAGATAAAAATGAATTCAATAAACGCATAAATGGACAAGATGTGGTAAAATGATTTAAGGTTGACGATCGACGAGGGA
The DNA here is from genome assembly GCA_025667525.1 of Glebionis coronaria. Taxonomy (NCBI): domain Eukaryota; kingdom Viridiplantae; phylum Streptophyta; class Magnoliopsida; order Asterales; family Asteraceae; genus Glebionis; species Glebionis coronaria. The sequence continues at coordinate 211,535,871 of CM046876.1, read as the reverse complement.
TCTCGACTCACGTAACCGTAAAACATAATAATTCGCAATACTAGAAAAATAAGAGCGAAGAATAAATTAAATATTAACATTAAAATAATGTTTGTCACAATTATCCGTCCCGGATTTGTATTACCTTAAAACTCAATTGAGGTACTTTCTTGATAAGGATGATATATCAAAATAGCTTCATAATTTATTTTGGTTGTCTTAAGAAACTTTGAAAGAATGACATGAATTTACTAATTAAATTTATATTGATGGTTACGATTTAGAAAATATAATTTCCAAATTAAATCATTATTAGGAATATAAATTAAACCGGTAATTTTATTACATTAAAAGTAATGTATGATAAGTTAATTAGTTCAAAAATTATAGCATAATTTCATTTTAAACATTAGTTTTAATTATACAAAATATGGTGTATAAATTTGACCTTTTACTTGTGATGGTTATTTCGATAATTGAAAATCATTGGAAAAATATATAAAAGTCCCATGAAAAGTTTATAATACGTTGTAGAAATACATAAAGGTGTTTATTATTTCAAAATAAATATGGGATATATTCGGGTTTCAAAATGTGACAAAATAACAAACGAATACGAATGGAAATAATAGTCAACAACTAGCACGAAATCAACGGTACAAAAGAGAACGAAGCAAATGTAATATGAATTCTTAAAAAGAATAATAAAATAAAGGCGTTGATGGTAAGACGACAAGAAATAACAGATTAAACAAGTTGTCGATTTTGTTAGTGCGGTCGGTGGTTCACCAATATCAGTTTGTTAACTTAGCGGTGGTCGATACATGATCGGAAATAAGATCCATACAAAAATTTTAATCAAAGAAAATTCCTAATAATCACTTGTAATTAAAACAAATCAAATGAACAATGTTAGTGTTTAAAGAGAGAAGTCAAAGTACGGTTCACAAGAGTGGATTTCGAGACAAACGAGAGTGACGGACGTCATCCCGGATATACGGAAATCAATCTAGTGATACGTCATTATTCACGTGCGGAGACATTCCAAAGATCTACCCGGTCGCATAAAGAAGATTGGACGAGAAGGAAGGATAAAACATTGAGACTTTCAAGTCATTTATCAACAGTCAGTAATTAGACGAACGGTCAAAAGAAATCAGTTATAAGACAAAATGAAGAAACAAGTGGAAAAACGATTGTCGAGTAAAAACGTATTCGTAAGCGCGTAATTCGTTCAAGAAAAGGTAAGAAAACATATGCGGATGCATAGAAATTGCGCTACTTGCATGAAATATAAAGGTTTTTAAAACTACTTTTCATTTTATTTCATTTTATTTATCTTTATCATAAATACAAGTAAAAAGTTCATTAATATCAAGATTTTTAAGTTGACTACTATTCAGCCGCATGGCTCCTTCTAAATTAGACATAGGTGATCAGGCCATGTATAATTTAGGGCTAGCAATGCAGTGCTCAGTTTCGTCGAAAAGTATTATGTTTCTTATGTTTATATATAAACCATGCCATTTGAAAAATGGAATTTAAAAAAATAGTTTATGATTTTATAGGATACAAGTAATTTGTGAGATACTCAATAAGAATTATTTTTTTATGATACGAAAAGTATTTTATAAGACCAAAGTAAAAATAATTGGTGAAAATAATCGTAAAACAATATTAGATTTATTTATAATATGACATTATGACAACGTATAAAGTAGTCAAAGTTTTGCAAAAAGTGGCAAATAGTAGCTCATAAAACAACCAATGAAATGGTTACAAGTTGTTAAGTTTTCAAAGGGTTATAAGGTTTAGACGAAAACATCATGAGATACGCGATAAGAATGTCAACGAAGAATGTGAAGGCAAAACTTCAAAACTCAACTCAAATCAGTTGAAGGTTAGAAGAAAAATAAAAATAATATCGAATGACAAAAGCCATATATATAAAAAGAATAAAACAATCCAAATGTGTACTCATCGTAAGCTACACGATACATACATGTTTTTTAAGAAAATATATTATTCGTTTTCAATTTACTCCATTAATCTGGTAATTGCTAATCCTGTAATGTTTCTATTTTTAATCATTTTCACATGCAACTAGTATTAGTTAGTTGTAAAATAATACTTGTTAAAATTTTACGATCTCAAATGAAATTAAAACATCTTAGAAACATTTAAAACTCATGTTCTGAATTTTCTATCAGATTTAACTTTTAAATATGAGCCGATTAATTGACCCGATAAACGACATCTCCAAGACTCAGAGTCTAAAGCATTTTGATGCAAAACGACGTTTCAGACGACTTTCTAGTTTTACCCGAGACCTGAAAACCAATGTAAAATGACCAAAATACCCCTACAAGTTCTGTGCAGGTTTGACTATTTTATTTTAAAAAACGCAGGTTTTACTTTTAAGTTTTGACATGTTTATACTGCCCCTACAGTTTCTGCATAAAGTGTATTTTTTGACACTTCTTAACGGCTCAAAATATATACATATATACACACATGTCTTGTGGATTTTATAACAACGAAAAATAATTCTCATAATGAGCATCAAATAAAAATATAGTATAATGAATGACATAGGGTGCTTCAAGATATTCAGCACGAAATTTAGGAAGCAAAACGGTGAAAGACGTTCGTAATTTAGATTTCAAAGTGCAAAGTAGGCAAATCTCCTTGGTGCCACGATTGTCCAAAAACACAAAACATAACAAGAAAAGAATGGAACATTAACGAGTTGCGTTCCGGGAGCAAGAAGGTTAATGAAAAACAAATGATACAATTTTATAGAAGTAAAATCGTATCCCAATCTAGCGCCATAATCTAGACGATGATTTATAAAATGGCGATGACGTTACCGAGATATAAGCGAACAATACACTCCGGTGTCGATACATATAAATGTCAACGAATTAAATATTCGCATGTCGTGTAAAACGATAATAAAAATCAACAAAATATTATGAAAAACCATGAAATTATTCAACACTATTTTAAGAAAGGTTTCAAAATGTATGACTCACACGATAGCGGTTAGTCTATTCCAAGGACACATTGCTACACAATGGTCTAGAGATTACGTTAAAAGACGTCCAAGCACAAATAGCCAGAAGACGATTTGAATATCTATATAGATATCACAGAGGGTTAAACAATGAAAGTAGCGCGCGCAGATGAAGGTATGTAAGGTCATAATATAAAATATTTGCAATAAAAGCAATTTAAATACTTCAAAAATAAATACAGAAAGATCTTAAAAATTCATTGTATTTATTTAAGTTAATCATTAATAAATGATAAACTTTTATCGAAAAGTTTAACGACATAAATATATATCGATAAAGGGATCCTAGATATAAATATATATCAATAAAGGGATCATAGTATTTATTTATAAATACTTGGCAATAAAAGGATACGTAATAACGTATACTAAAGTTGTAATCCCAGAAGTAGCTTAAACCTGAAGTCACGCGAAGTTATGTGCACCGACCCTTTGAAAAATAAAAACTGACAGTTATAGTTTAGGTTTTTAAAATAAAGACCTAGTTCTCTAAAACTCATGGCTCGGGTACCAATCTTTAACACCCCCAAATTTACACGCAGCGGAATACATCTTTGGGTGCTAAACAATGATACTACAACACATAATTTATAAAGAACGACTCAAAAAGAGACGTTTTAGATTTATCGTTCCTAAAACATTTGTCAGAGTAGCGTAGTCCCAAGACATCGTAACCAAAGTACAACCAAAACAAAAGATTTAAATTGTTTTGAACAAAAGGAACGACAAATATTCAAAGAGTTTATATTACAAAGTAGTGCACAACATTCATTCCCGTGGCTTCCAAGCTTCACCCTTCCTGATTACCTGAAATACATGTGAGTAAAACATCAGCAAAAAGCCGAGTGAATCTATAGGTTTATGTAATCAATTTTGAAAACAAGCAAAGATTATAAGTTTGTGGCATGCTTATAAGCATCAAATAATAATTCGCATCAACAATAATAATTGTATATAGCATAAACTGCAATAAGCTCATGGAACCGAGCCCTTAGACACTCCCATATCAGTCTAATAAGACGAGAGATTTATTAATTGTCGGTTACCTCCAGATTATTGGTACATTGCCGTATACCTGACTTCTCAATACAATATGTTCAAACAGTGTGGAGGTCGGGCCTAAGCATCTATGACAAGTCCACAAAAACTGAACCGGGGCGGCTTCCCCCATAGATCTATTAATTGTACTAGCGGTTAACCCATCATAGGTTAATTAACGGTCCATAATTGAGGTTTTAACAAAGGCAATCACTTAATGCAATTTAAAGGCAACCACGGGTCCAATCATAGAGGGAGAAAGCATACCATAAAAATCTTGTGTTCTAAGTTTATAAAACATGTATTCCCCTCGCGGGTTTAAAATCATTTAATAACTAGTATAAAGCGAGGCTATAGATTCACCTTAGTACTTATAGTAGTTGAAGACGATCGCCGACGATAGTAGATGCCCGAAAAACACGACAACCGCAACCTAGCAAATAAGGTGCGTACATTAATAATAGACTCGAGAAATAAATGATACTTAATAAAATCAAACTCAAGTATAAAATCACGACAACTCGAGAGAAAATGATGCAAGTGGTTCTATTATACTCTCCTATGTATTCATTTTATTGTTCTATGCCTTTAATAAAAATCTGCCGGAACATACCGAATGTCCAAGCCGTTTTCCCATACTTAAACATTTTAATTTTTTATGATACTACTCAGAGAACTTACTTACTATATATAGAAAGTCCTCTCCAAAGCCCATTAAAAGATTTTACTTCTAAAGTTCCCTGCCCGACTCATCTTTGAATCACAAAATACGGACAGTTAAGCGACCTTGACTTACGAAACCATTTTGACCATTCTAAACAACTCCATTTGTAAAACCGCCACTTGATTCTAAAAATAGACTCAAAATGCTAAACTTGGAGCCTGAGAACAGCCCTTGAATCATTTTGAAACTCATTTTATAGTCCCCGAGATTCGATCCAAATATCGACAACAATTTTCGGATTGTGTCGACACTCGTCTCCCGGTACACGAAAATCAAACTAGTGTAACATCGCGCTCGTTTTGAGCTAGAAGCTCTACCTTATATCAAATCGAAGCTAAGGAAATTATCTACAACCCTAGGCTATAAGTTAAGTCATTTTCAAAACATAAAATTTCCGATTTTTCAGTTTACCTACTGCTATAAAATAGGTACCAAAATCTTGTACAAAATCAACTTTTTGACAAAAACCAACCATAGAAATGGTCATTCCTATACTCTAATATCATCATACACCATTCCTAACACTTGTATCATCATCAAAATCAAAAACCTAAAAATTAAAAATCAACTTTTTAACAAAAACATTGCAATGACATCATTTGATCATCACTAGTAACATATGCATGATAAAAATCTCCACCTAACAACAATAAAAAAAAATAAAACTTGATGCATGTAAGTAAAAATGGTATCATTAGAATCACCTTTCAAAAATAGGAATGGGACTTGTTTTGTTTTTGGATGGATCAAAGTTGATCATCAAAAATTTTGATGATTGGTGTTGATGGGGTGTATGGCTAAGAAAGAAAAATGGAGGAGGAAGGAAGAAATTTTGGTTAAATGAATTTTAAAATGAAAATGAGATAGTGGAATTATTATATATAGTGTAAGGTTAGGGTAATTTTTGCCAATTTGTGATAGTTTTGGTCTAAGATGGAATAAAATAGTTTAAGAGGGTAGAAAATATAAATTGTAAAATTTGAAATATTTACGAGACTCGGGTTTCGTAAAAATACTTTTTTTTAAAAGTTTAAACGCACACGAAAAATAATAATATAACGAATCGATACGTAATTAAAACGATATCGTCGAAAATATTAAATATCGAAACGATCGATAATAAAATATAAAATTTTAGGCATCCGTCGGTATCGCGATCACTAGTAGTCCTCGTTTCTCGTCAAAATATTAAAACATAATATTTAATATCTGTTTCAAATTAAACCGTTAAACATAATAATATTTAACGTTATAAAATACTTCAAAATAATTGAAAATTATAATTAAATTATGACCTTATTTTTACGGGTTTTACATGAACGGATCCCAAAAGCCAATGAAAACCGTCAATCGATAGTCTCTCGTAAAGTCAAAGAACCGGCAGCGGCGCCATTTGAAATTGTGTAAAATGCAGTTCGTTTTTCTCAGTTCTTGCTAATTGAAAGTCCTAACAATATCGGATTTTTAACTGTTTTTGGTTGTTAATATTTTTTGGATATTCTATTTGCTAATTCAAACAATGACTTGCAAAATTGAAAAATATTATCTACTTATATGTAAAACATCGTGCAAATACCAAGTTTTTATCCAAGTAAAATTCAAAATGTAAATTTTACAACTAAAAGGACTGAAATTGTAAATTCTATGAAAAATAAATGCTCAAAATGTAAATCTAACAAGTATAAGGACTGAAAATGTCAAAACAGTTAACTATAAGGATCAAAAATGTAAACTATGTAACAAACTAACCAATTTTCAACTAATTCCAAAACTTGCTAACTAATTTCTAACAAATTCCAAACTTAAAGGACCTAATTACTGAAAACCCTAAAAAGTTGTAAGTTTAGCCAGATTTAACACCAGTTTAATACACTAGGGCCTAAAGTGCAATTTCTGAAAAAATTTAAGCAAAAACGGGTTCTTAACACAAATAAGCTCATTTGAGCTTATTTCTCAACCAAAATCAATCAAACCAATTGCAAAATGCTTAGAATCTCAAATAAGCTAGACCTGTAAGAGGAAATTGGCTAAAAATGACTAATAAGCTGATAAGCACTTTCCAATAAGCACTTAATAAGCCCTACAAGAATCTAGACATGCACAACTAGATTTTTGTATTGAAACTGATTAATGAGCTTAAAACATGAACGGGAAATCAAGTCTTATCAAAAATCATCAAGAAATAAGGTTGAAAATTGAATTAAGCTGAATTTGGCTTATGTTGACCAAGCGTTGACCAAGTTTTTTTTCAAAAAGCTGAAAATCTCAAAAATCAACCACCAACACTAACTAATTGATTTTGTAAAAGAAAATTGACAAGTTTATGAAAAGAACTAAGAGATATGAAAAAGCAGTTTTGATTTACAGAAACTTGCTTTTGCTTAACAGTCTAGAATTTTGCTTATTTCTACTTGATTAATGAAAACTGTACAAAAAGCTTAGGGAATATGAAACTTCATATATTGACCTACAAATGAGAACTGATTTGGTAGAATTTCATCAAGAATCAAGTAAATGCAAGGCAATTGAAATTGACAACTTTTAATAAGCAAAACTGACTGAAATGGACCCAAACTTTTTACAATGCCAATTGCCTTTTTGACCTTAATGACCTTGTGACTGGAAATGAACAAGATTATGCAATTACATTCACTTGATTATCAAACACCAAGTAATACCAAACACTACTTAAACTGATCTTGTTGGAATTTTTTGAAGACTTTTTAAGTTCCAGTCTAAGCTGAGTGAAAAGCTTTAGCAGACCAAATTTAGTAACCAAAATGAGATGTGTGGAAGCTATATGCAAGTAATGAAAGCAACTAGAACTCAAATAATGAAGTAAGGCTAAAAATGTCTGAAATAAGCTATCAGCTAGATCAAATATCAAATCAATAAGCAGAAAAGCAACACTTAAGCTACAAACAAGTCTAAAATCAAACCACAACCAGGCTAACAAGTTTTATCATACATTCATCAAAGATTTAAGCTAGGAATGAATCATGAATTTGAAAATTCAGTAGAACCAAAACAAGAGGCGTTTGCACCTTGTGAAGTATCCTTTGGGCAGTAGAGGAGTGCTGAACTCTCTAGTCTAGTGCTAACCACCACCTTAGCACTAGATTCACCTATCTACAATCAACAAAACAGCTACACATCAACAAGAATCATCATAATGGCTTGAATTCATCACAAATGCTATGAACTTGAACTGAAATCAATCAAACAACTTCAATCTTCACTCAAAGTCAGTTATGATCAAGATTTGATCATAACAAACTCAATTCAGCAACAAGAGTATCAATGGAAGCATGATATGAACAGTAAAGATGATGAGAAGAATTGGCGGGAAAAGTAGAATTTGAATTTTATTAATGGAGATTTGTTACAAAGGTGTTAAAAGGTTACTAACTAACTAACTAACTCAAGAGTGTGTCAAACCCTTGAGTAGTTTAGCTAAAAAGGAGAAATGTTGAAAGGAAAAAGTAAATGTGTGTGATTTCACACTTACAACTACACAACAATAAATGAAAACTAAGCAGGCTATTTATAGACTTGAGAAGAAGATCAGTTGGGGTTGGTGACGTGTTGGGACCAATCCCAGGTCTCCACGTGTCATAATTCTGCTCAATTGAATTTCCAAGTTATGAACATGAATTGGGGTTTCTTTGTTGACTTGATTTCATGTTAATTGATCATGACCAATGGATTCGTCTCTAAAAAATAAGCAGGTTTGATGTTTATAACATTCCATGAAATCCACTCTAGCTTCAACCCGATCCTGGCAAATTATTTAAATGAAGAAGATGACACGTGTCAAGTCCTTATTAGCTGAAATGTGTGCACACGGATCACACTGTTGTGATTTGTTAATAAATGAAGACGACGCCTAGTGGGTAATAAATGTTGTGATGTGGCAATCCAGGTTCTTATTTCTTTGGCTTCTCATTAGTCAATAGCTATTCACATGGATCACTCTTGTATCAACTTTCCAAAATAGGCAGAAATAGTCCCTAGACTTTGGCAGATTGTATCTTTGAGCTTGTAACTTCATTTCTTTGGCATTTTTAGTCCTTCAACTTTCATTTTTGAACAAAATTGGTCCTTTGACTGAGTTGACTTGAGAGTTGACCAAATTTGACTATGATCTTGACTTTTACAATATTTACACTTTGGTCCTTCATCTTTGGCAGTTTGTCAAGATAGGTCCTTGCACTTTAAAGTCTTGTCACTTTTGATCCTTCTTTGTCTTTTTCATCAAATTAAGCTTGATTATTCCTTGTTTGCTTGAAAATGCATCCTTTTACCTACACAAGTGTACACAAACACAAACATACCACATAACACTGTTTTTACAAGATAAATTGGTATTTTGCTTCATGTTTTAGGGTTATTTGTTGATAAATTGATATGAGTTTTAGCTCATATCAGGCCCACTTATGTAAATAAACGAGAAGTTAAAAGTGAGGCCCGTTCAAAATGAATCCTACCTAGTAGTCAACCCATAAATGAATTGAAAATACTCGGTCCAAGTAGAAAGTTAGTGGGTATATAAAACCACCAAACCCTAAACTTACTCTCATAGTTAACCCTAATCACTTTACATCTTTTTCTCCGCCCCAACTTTTCATCATTCCAACTGACGAACATAGTAAACACAAATCTCACCTAAACTTCATCTAAATCCGAATCTCAGCCACCAAATCAAACGCATCATACAACCCATCTCCAATCTTTGTCTCATACATCAATAACAAATAAAAACATCAACTTCATCTCATCCTACATACTCACCCGAGAATGAAAACAATCACAAAGAGGAACTCATAAAGCCCTTTTAGTTCTTCAAGATCCTATAAATGTTCTTGTGTGTCTACCAACGAAACCTATTTTCGTGATAGACAAACTCAAACAGTACAAGACGCGGCTACAAGAACATTTAACTGTTCTCGGGTAGGTCAATTTCGAATTGCATGTTGATTGTTTTTAATTAAAACGAATCCAAGAATGAATCTTACAAAGTTGTTGTGATTCGTTCTTAATTTTCGTATATTAATAACAGATGATGTTGATTTTGGATTGCATGTCGGTTGAGGATATATGAATCGAAACAAAGAGTTGACTGAAACATAATTGTTATCAATCCTTCTTTAATTTCGAAAATAAATTACAGATCTGTGATGAATATGTTAAACGAGAGAAAAAAAATCTTTTGAAAGATAAAAAAATCGTTTAAACAATCTGAGATCAAAGTTTTCTGTTTTTGGTCGAGTCTTAGATGGGGATTAAGTGACGATGGGATTAGGTTAGATCGAGTGGTGTTGATTGGGAGTTATAAGGTTGGAGGATTTGTTGGTCCAGGTTAAATGTTGCGTTGTTTTCCTTTAATAAACCCATCGCAAAGTTTTTGTTAAATAATGTCCATCACAATGTTTTCCTTTAAAAAACCCATCGCAAAGTCTTGCATCGCAACGTTTTCTTAAATTCTGTCCATCGGAATCATTCCTCTACACCCCGTCGGAATGCATCCGTCGGAATATGTTCCATCGGAATCCGTTCCAAAAGTGTTCCATCGGAATATTCGATCGCAATGTAGAAACCAATGGTTTTTGCGATCGCAATATTCCGATCTGAAAATCTGAAAACATATCGTACTTTTTCCGATTTTTTGGGATCATGCATCTTTTGAAACTGTTATACTGGAAAATGTAATACCATAATCAAGGAAAGATGCAGTCTTGACTTTTGACCAGGAAAAGATTTTATTTTTGGACCAGTGTGGGTTATGAATACCATCATAAACTTTGGATATCAACTATTGGGACAATAAACTGTGACAAAGTTGTTAAATGACCAGATATTAAGAGAGGGTTTGTGAATATCATATATTTGAGACAAAGTGATAACAAGACGTGACAATTTAGACATATTTGAACCAAATAATAACAAGACGTGACAAAAAATGATAGATTCGGACCCAAAAAAAATAAAAAATTTTAAGAGCACCAAAATCGAAAACAAGAACGATCCAAGGATGGAACCGAGGCTCTGATGTCAATTGTGGATTTGCTATAAGCTAATCCGGTGTTCTTGGTGGGTGGTGGAAGGTGGAAGCCATTGTTGAGAGAGAGAGAAGAGAGGTTGTGTGTGAAAGATTAAGAAAAGTGTATTTACAAAGTGAAAACACAAATGAGACACAAGCAACACCCCTCTTTGGAAGCCTAGGAGGGGTATATATAGTCACACACACTACTTAAACTATACAACGTTCCTAGTCTAGTCTAAGCGTGTGTGACTATGATAACTAATGGGAATTCTTAAATGTCGTCACATAAAGTGAATTTCCAACAATTGTGCATTTCTGCATCTATTTCAGATGACAAAGGATATACAGTTGATTACAAATATGAGAAAATGGAGAACGTGATTAGGCCTTTCCATTCCATTTTAACCAAGCACCTCAGTGAGGAAACGCACCAACTAGGTAAAGTCCTCTACTGTCCCAAGCTTCAGCTATAAGCTATATATTTCGTGAAATTCAGTTTAGAAAAAATATCATAGTAGTTGGTGCATGATCTACTAGCGGGATGATAAAAGAAGAATTTTGGTAATGGGTTGAGCAGGTATTCATTACAGTCAACAAACTGGTGTTGGGTAACCCACTTCTAGAGTGGTATGAGTCACGAGGACGACTAGATGATCCAATTTACTTATCTTTATATACAGGTATTAGATCCGAGTCCCTAGATGTTATTAGATCTTATGGCGTCATTTGTCTCCTGACTGTTTATTTTTGTATTCAACAGCCATGAGCAAGCGAGTTCATTGATTACCAACGTGTTTATATAGAATATGCTTTGAAGAGGAAGGACTCCTAGAAGTCGATCTTAGAAGGTCAAGGTTGAGATCATTCATCAAATGTATGTGAATGTCATGTATATACAATATTCAGCATTACACACCACTCAAGTAAGCCTTTCTTTGACTTGCAATGCAGCCTGATGTAGTGGTCAATTGTGCTGCACTTTCCATTTGGATATGCGTTTTATTTACTCTTCATCTGATTATTATTTTGAAGCAATGTTATTGCCTTTGTGGTGGAGTTCTCATATAAAGATGTTAAAGCTTCACTTGCCACACTCGCTAAGTGCAGTAAGACCGGTCTTTATTTCACAAACAACATAAATGGTCCAGGATATTCAGTGGCAATTATATTTTACAGATTTTCCATAGTGAAACTTTTACCAACCTCTAACATGTAGTTATGGATATATTTTAGATATTTTTTTTGCATAAATAAGTCGACGCATGCACTCAAGGTACACAGTTAATAACGTTTAGTTATGAATGTATCAGGTTATGAATTATATTTAATGGGTCAAATGCGTTAAGCAAAATACGAGGTTATCTAAGAAAGTCAACGGGTGGAATCATCAATGTTTTTTTTGAAGCATTTATCCGCGTATTTTTCGTAAATCATATTACAACAATTGTTGATAAATTTTCTAAGAGATTTGTACAATAAGTAAGTCAGGTCAACCCAACCTGACGACCAAAAAGGACAAAATTTTGACCGGTTACCCAACGTGCTCGACTCACCCATTTTGCTATGTCTACTTTTTATCCTGTAAGGGATCCACTCTAATAACAACTTTATTTTTAAGGCTTATGTGTGAACTTCCCAAAAGATCAGCTAATGTATTTTTTTCCATGCATAATGTAGAATATTTTGTACAGGTATTCACTGGTTGAGGTTTTACTGCTAGGGATGCGCTTGGTTTGATATGTGGCTGCAACAAAGTGCGCCATAGTGATATGGTTGTGGTTTAGTCTCTTATGGGTGTTTCACACTCGGGTCAAGTGATTGAGGTAAGAGAAGTGTTTGAGTTGGCCTCATCATTTAGTTTGTTTGTGTGACGCTGCAAATTTTTTATGATTTAAAGTATTAATGTGCTTTGTTCGTGTATGTGTCCGAAACACATGACACGATCCGGAACAGACTAAAGGATCCGGAAGGCACGAACTCTTCTAGAAGGAATCAGCTCTAGTCAACGAAGAAGTCGACAGACACACTTCCTAAAAAATAGGGAGTGTGTCCCTAATCGGGCCAACCAAGGCCCATCACCATTCCCGACCTTTTAGGGATTTGACTAGTATAAATACCCCTTTGGGTTCAAGGTTTAGGTTAACTCTTTTACCCTTATCACTTTTTACTTATATTATTTTACTCTCATATTCCTCTTCGGATTTTTACCCTTTACTTACTTTCACGCCGGAGCTTGGTCTGGGTTCTTACACCCGGACTAGGCTGACGCGTTGCTTTGGTTTCAGGTAATCCGAAGCGTACATCACACCAGATCCGAACCGGTCATACCATTCGGATCCTCACAAGAAATTGCACGAACATTTGGCTCCATCCGTGGGACTTGATATTCTATCTACCAGTTGTTTAGAATGGCAGGTCCTACCCCTCCTGTCACTCCGACAGGTCTTAACCTTCCGATCGACATGACCTCACCGAACAATCAGAATCTTACAAAGGAATAACTCAAACAACACATCTCAACCTTGAGGCTACTAGTCAAGGAGCATAACCAGAACGCCGTGGAACCCGTCCGTCTAAGTTTCAACGAGGAAGACGAAGGAAGCAGCAACACTAAGATAGTAAGAGGCAAGGTGGTGTCCGATGCGGATTTAAAGAAACTTTTCAAGGAAGCAGTCAAATCTCCACTCACTCAAAGGATCATTGACTTCTCCGGACCCGAGTACAAGATGCATGCCACTGTTAAGACATATGACGGAACGGGAGATCCGGAGGATCAGTTGAACCGCTTTACCGGAGCAGCCAATTCTGGTGAATGGCCAATGCCGGTTTGGTGCAGGATGTTCCAGCAGACATTAGAAGGTGGAGCTAGGGGATGGCTTGAAAGCTTGGATACATACAACATTGATGAATGGGCCGAACTAAGGAAAGGATTTGTCAAGAGATACTCGATCCGAAAGCTATGTCATAAGGGCCCGCATGAGATAACCAAGATTGTAAGAAAAGCAAATGAATCACTTGATGACGTATAGTCCCCAGCCGGGTCATGAACCCGGTCCAAGGGTACTACCCGTATCCGGCCCATCACGAATGGGTGGGAATAATGTCATTTGAGCTTATGGGCTTAGATGAACAGTAACCGCACATACGTGTGCAGCCCACGGCCTGGCATGGCCGGTACAGGGTTAGACAGAATCATATTCCTACTATGATTAGGATTTATCCCAAAGGAGAGGATACTCACTCACTATAATTAGAAGATAACAATCAATCTAATTCTGGTATTTATCCTTTCCTTGGGGCCGAAGCATCAGTGACAGCCCATTAGGGTTTCACTGCCTATATAAGGAACCCCCAAGGGTTTCACAAAGGTATTACATTCTACACACTCACATCTCATCCGATTCTCATAACCCTAACTGATTACTTACTCTCACGCCGGAGTCTAATCGTGGGAAACATTCCCACGGTAAGCCTAACGGGCGTTGTTTTAGTGTGCAGGATTCCAACCAGATAATTCACTTGGTGCAGGAGCCGGAGTCCAGCCAACCCGAATTAAGCCTAATTTGGGTCTAGCAAGGATCACCCAACTTTTGTATCAACAAGTTGGCGCCATCCGTGGGACCATTACACTAAGCTAGAGCAAATCTCATCTCGATTTATCAATGACGAAAGGGAATCCGCAAGGAAACCCCAGGAACACAAATCCTGGGAATCGGAAGTCCCCAGGGGAAGGGATACTCATTCCTATTTGATCCCGTAGCAACCAAGCCGGCGGACCAAACAACTGAAGCGGTCTTCAGTCCATGGGTATGACAAGCACGTTTGCAGTCACCCCACCACCTACTTCGACCTTGGATAACCCTGATCCAGGGAGTGCGCACAAAGCCCCTAACAAGGATCCACGTAGACCATCGACCGAGGAAGAAGTGGAGATCGAACCACTCAGTGAGGAAGATCTCACTCGAGTTATCACGCACAACTTCGAGAGGATCGTCCCTAGAATTTCATCAAGGTTGAGCCTAGGGAGGGACCTCCAATCTAGGCTCAACTTTGGCAATGCCGGACCAAGCACCTCTCCTCAAATTCAGAGGAAACGAAGGGCACGACCCCAGGAGCGAAACCTCTTTGAGGAGACTCCCCAACCTAGGAACGTGTTCGAACGCATAGGGGATCGACTCATGCAGGAACTACTACAATCCCGTGAGGAGGAGAGAGGTCCGACGATTAACCCGAACGACCAGATCTGGAGCTAACCAGAACTAATCACCGCACAAGCGTGTGGGACAGGATGAATACCGGGAAGAAGGTTCCTAGCTCTTCTGGCAAGAGCGGTCCTCAGCCAAAGGATGGGGCACCGCCCCCTTCTCCCGGTCCATCAGGAGAGGATTCAGATGACCATCCACCCAAACGTCGCTGACCTAGGCGTACTCCTCCACCGCCACCAGACAATGAAGAGTACTATGGCGGCCCCTATTATCGAGAGGCGGAAGCAGAAGATCTTTCCCGCCCGTGGTGTGACCCTAATCTCACCCGTCCATGGGCTGATCCCAGGTCAGATCCTTTTACTCTCCGCATACGGAATTACTCCGAGGATACAAAGCGTCGCATGCTGGCGTTTGTCAAGACTTATGATGGGACTGGTGATCCGGATGATCACATAAAGATATTTGACACGCAGGCGAAAATTGAACGATGGCCCATGCCTATATGGTGCCAAATGTTCAATTCAACCTTGATCGGCAATGCTCGTGATTGGTTTGAGGGACTTCCTCTGCGAAGCATTGATAGCTTCACTGAACTACGTACTGCGTTAAAGAATAATTATACTCAGCGAAAGAAGTATAATAGGGACCCGGTCTCACTGGGAACCGTCAAGCAACGGCCGGGGGAATCTACAGAGGCCTTCACTGAACGCTTCAATGACGAGTGCACACGCACAAAGACAATGCCTGAACTTCTGAAAATTTCCGATTATATGCACGCCATAACAGACAGGGATTTAATCAGACGTCTCAATGACAAGCATCCGGACAGGTATGACGACCTTATGGAAAGGGTCAAAAACTTCATAGAGGGAGAAACCGCGGTAGCCGTGGCTTATCCTTCAAAAGGAAACAGCTACCGATCGAACGACCAGTCCAGGAGACAGTCGGGCGGTCAAAACAACTAGAGTAGTGGGAGGGGCTCAGATTACAAGAGCCAAAACAAAGGAGGGCTGTCGGAGGACAAATTTACCCCTCTAAAGATGTCCTATTGGGAGATCTTGTTGACAGAAGGGGCCAACTTCCCGAGACCTCCCCCAAAGACGACTCCGCTGGACCGTCATCAAGGAAACCTCTTTTGCGAATTCCACAATGACAAGGGCCACGACACGGAGGAATGTATCCAGCTCAAGAAGCACATTGAGTCACTGATCAAGTCAAGCAAACTCAAGCATTTGGTCAAGGATTGGAAAGATGGAAAAGACAACAAGAAGTATGACAAGAAGGATCCCCAAACGGACAAACCTTCAACTATATACATGATCCAATCCAAGCAGCGCCGCACAAGGCAGAAAATTAGTCAAAAATTTTCACGCGGCAAAGAAATCTCATTCCCTCCCATCACGGCGAGTGATGTGACCGATGCACCTCTCACTATTGAGATAAGCATTAGAACACACAATGTCCGCCGTATGTATATAGATGGAGGGTCATCAGCAGAAGTACTGTACGAACACTGTTTCGTACAATTACGGCCAGAAATAAGAAGCCAATTAGTACCGGACACGGCACCGCTCATCGGCTTTAGCGGAGAAACCATCTGGCCAATAGGACAGCTACGTCTGCTTGTAACCATTGGGAATGAAGAGCATTCCACCACGGCGTGGATGAACTTTATGGTGATACGTTCACACTCTCCATACAATGGGATCATAGGCAGACCAGGTATCCTGGCCATACGGGCAGTACCCTCCACAGCTCACGAAATGATTAAATTCCCTGTGGAAGGAGGAATTGTCACTATCTATAATGCAATCATACCACCATCCGAGTGTCATGCCGTGACTACACCAGCTCCACCTGTTCCCCCAAGGATGGATCACCACCTCCCAATTAGAAGGTGGCAATCCATCTTGACTATCCGGAACAAGAGGTATCCATAGGGGGAAAACTCTCGGATAGCGGCAAGAGGTCCATGTGCTCTCTCCTAAAATCAAACTTATATGTATTCGCATGGGAGCCCAAGCACATGACGGGCGTTCCGCGGGCGATAGCAGAACATAAGCTCTAAATTCGCCAGGGATATCCTCTTGTTAAGCAAAAGAAGCGCGACCAGGCACCAGAACACAGCTAAGTAATATTGGATGAAGTACGGAAGTTGGTAGATGCAGGTATCATCCGCGAGGTATACTACCACGAGTGGTTGTCCAACCCGGTCATGGTCAAAAAGCATGACGGGAGCTGGCGCATGTGAGTGGATTTCACAGACCTGAACAAAGCCTGTCCGCAAGACTGCTATCCATTACCGGAGATTGACTGGAAGGTGGAATCCCTATGTGGATATCCCTTTAAGTGCTTCTTAGATGCATACAAAGGATACCACCAGATCCAGATGGCGGGGGATGATGCAGAGAAGACGGCGTTCCATACTAGTCAAGGCGCATACTGTTATACAAAAATGCTATTCGGACTAAAGAACGCCGGGGCAACATATCAGCGGCTTGTTGACAAAGCCTTTAACTCACAGATAGGCCGCAACCTTGAGGTCTACGTTGACGACTTAGTCATCAAAAGTCATACGTAGGATGCACTCTCCGGGACGTCCAAGAGACGTTTGACACATTGAGGAGGATTAATATGAAACTAAATCCAAAGAAGTGCACGTTTGGGGCAACTGAAGGAATGTTCCTTGGATATATGATTGATCCAAATGGCATCAAGCCATGCCCGGAAAAGACGGACGCGGTAATACAGTTACCATCTCCTTAGACACGAAAAGAGGTGCAATCCTTAAATGGGAAGTTGGCCGGGCTAAACAGGTTCTTATCAAAGTCCGCGGAGAAGTCACTCCCCCTATTCAAAACACTCAAGAAGTGCATCAAGAAGGGAGACTTTCGGTGGACAAAGGAAGCGGAGGAAGCTTTTGGTCAGCTCAAGCAGCACCTCGCATCTCTCCCCATGCTAGTGGCCCCCCGGCCCAAGGAGGAGCTCATCATGTATCTGTCAGCCACACATGGAGCAATAAGTGCGGTACTCATGACGGATAGGGACACAGTCCAAACTCCGGTCTACTTTATAAGTAGAACACTACAAGGGCCGGAGTTGAATTATTCTTCCATGGAAAAATTGGTTTTGGCATTAGTGTTTGCTACGAAACGGTTGTGCCGGTACTTTCAGGCGCACCCAATTGTGATCTGATCAACCAATAAAACAAGTCATTTCCAGGCCAGATGTGGCCGTTAGGCTACAGAAGTGGAGCATTCTATTGGGAGAGCATAACATATCTTATAGACCAAGGACGGTTGTTAAAGGCCAAATCTTGGTAGATTTCTTGATAGAGAAGCCGGATGAGGAAGGACCAGTCATACAACGAGAGGAAACTCCAGCAGAACCATGCGTATTATTTACGGACGGATCTTCGTGCACGGATGGATCAGGAGCTGGTCTCATCCTTACGAATCCGGAAGGAATGGAGTTTACATACGCCCTGCGCTTTGAGTTCACAACCACCAATAAT
The DNA here is from genome assembly GCA_025667525.1 of Glebionis coronaria. Lineage (NCBI taxonomy): Eukaryota > Viridiplantae > Streptophyta > Magnoliopsida > Asterales > Asteraceae > Glebionis > Glebionis coronaria. The sequence continues at coordinate 211,517,292 of CM046876.1, read as the reverse complement.
GAGGTAGAATATGAAGCGTTGATTGCGGGTTTAAAAATCGCAGCTAGAATAGGAGTCCGCAACCTTGAGGCCTACGTGGACTCACGGCTTGTCGCGAACCACATTCTAGGGGGTACGTAGCCAAGGAGGATAACATGGTTCGATACTTGGAAAAAGTCAAGTCACTCATCGCGGCTTTCAGCAAGTTTTCTATCAAGCAGGTACCAAGAGGTGAAAACAAGAAGGCGGATGCTCTTATCAAGATCGCGTCTACAAGTTTCGCCCACTTATCCAAGCAAGTCTTGGTGGAAATACTAAAGGAAAAGTCTATAACAGAAGGGGAAGTCGCAGCTATAGTTGAGGAAGATGGACCTACATGGATGACCCCGATCATCAACTATTTGACTAATGAAACCCTTCCAGACGAGGAAAAGGCGACACGACACATCAGAAGGAAGTCGCAGCACTTCGAGCTTCGAGAAGGTATTATTTACAAGCGCTCTTTCTTACAGCCGTGGTTGGGATGTGTTGGGACACGCCATGCTACTTATGTGATCAGTGAGATACATGAAGGGTTATGCGACATGCACGCGGGTCCCCGATCTGTAGTAGCCCGAGCTCTACGCACAGGATATTATTGGCCTACTATGCATAGGGATGCACACGACATGTTTCGCAAGTGCAGCGATTGCCAAGTGCACAGACCAGTACCACGACATCCGCAGCAGGAACATACACCCATTACATCCCCATGGCCATTCTATAAGTGGGGGATCGATATTGCAGGACCTTTTCCCGTAGCTGCGGGGGGAGTTAAGTTCTTGATTGTCGCAATGGACTACTTTACACACTGGATAGAGGCCAAGGTAGTCAAATCCATCACAGGAAAACAAGTCGAAAAGTTTGTTTGGGAGAACATCGTGTGCAGTTTTGTCTTACCAGGAGAAATCATCTCGGACAACAGGAAGCAGTTCGCGGATAATCCATTCAAGGACTGGTGCGCAACATTGAATATCAAACGGCGCTTCACATCTGTTAAACATCCGCAGACAAATGGTCTAGTGGAACGAGCAAATATAAGCTTGGGTGAAGGCATCAAGGCACGACTGGATGAACGAACTACCAAGTGGGTGGATGAACTGCCACATGTTCTATGGGCACATATGACTATGATCAAAACAACCAACGGTGACACTCCATTCGCATTGGCCTACGGCACTGAAGCTGTCATACCAGCAGAGATATGCATGCCTACCATCCGCACAACGGAGGTTAATGTCGTCACAAGCGGCGAGCAGCTCCGAATCAATCTGGATTTGTTGGAGGAAAAAAGGGAGATAGCGGCTATCAATGAGGCCAAGTCCAAGGCACAGATGAAGGCTTATTATGACGCCAAGGTTAAAGGTGTTTCTTTTCGACCAGGAGATTATGTCTATCGTGCTAACGAGGCAAGTTGAGCGGAGAATACAGGAAAGCTGGGCCCTAAGTGGGAAGGTTCGTATGAGGTCACGAAAGCCTTAGGACGGGGCGCGTACAAGTTACGTGACATGGATGGCCGCGACCTGGAACGCACATGGAATAACTGCAATCTTAAAAGGTGCTATCTTTGAAATCTACGGCTTCCGCATGGACACTTCTCTATATCTAGCTTCAATGAAGATCCATGTGTTCTCTTTGTTTTGATTTGTTTTTTATACTTTCTAGGCTTTTTTTATTTTTAGGATTTCCCATTCTTGTTCAAACAAAAAAAAAACGTAAATGTTCTAATAAAATGCCGTGGTGCCTAGCTAGCTCCACGACTCGTTCTTGTGCAAATTATTGTCTTATTTTTTAGATTTTCTTATTGTCATATGGATTTAGTTGCTGTTACTACAATGTGATATATCTTATTCATATGCATTCATTCAATACCGTACATGTACAATGCGCCTCCATGCGGGGTAAGAGGATTATGTGAACCTAATATTTCAACTTGTCACATAAGAGGGATGCAACCCCAGTGACGCGGATCATGTATCCTTACTAGACACCTTACTCACAAGACGTTGTGATAAGTTTCCATATGCCACGCTCACGCAGTGCTTTGCATAGTAAAGACGCACGCCGCACGTCTAGTAAAATATAGACTCGATTGTATTTTTTGAGTAAGACGTGACATGTCATTCATTCCAGGTATATGATATCTAAAAAAAATACACAAGTTTCAAATTCATAACACCAAAATAGCCGTGGTCATCACGGACTTGCTTGCATACATATGACAAGTTATTATAACATTAGTTTTAGCCGTATACATACACGGACAAATAAAATAAATGTTTACAATGTACATTACAAAGGAGGTAGGTACTCCCCTATCTCCTTCTTCCCTTCTTCAATCAAGGTGCCAACCATCCATCGGCGCCCAACTATGGCTGTGAGCAAAGGAGGACATATCTTTTCAGCAAAGTCCGTGGCCATCTGGCTTAGTTCGCCCTCAGCTGCCGCAGCTTGCTCGTCCAAGGTAGTCCGCGCCTGGGTTAGCTCATCCTTCAGCGCGTCGCGCTCCTGAGCAATAGTGAAGGCTTGTACGGTTACGGCTTTAGTAGCAACTTCGGCTGCGGATACCTATATATGACACTTGGAGTTATTAAAGGGACAATGTGGTTTTTTGTGTGCACAAAATAAGCATTAATGTGAGAGCATACCTTCTCGTTGGATGCAGCTAAAAGGGCCTCCAGCTCGGCAATACATTCTTCACGAGCGTTGGCGTGATGGGCTTGCTTCTTTACGGTTGACTCGGCCACGACCAGCGCTGCCTGCAAGGATGTGATGGTTTTCTCATGTTTACCCACCAGTGCTTCACGGCAAGCCATCTTTTTGTCAGCACGACTTACATTAGCCAAGGCCTTGATCAGACGACGTCTCAAGGCCGCACCAACCGTCACCTGGAGTGCGGAGGACACATCAAACTGCTCCAGCAACGTCTCATGCTCCAGCTCGTCCAAATATTGCGCCAGTGCTGGAGGAGTGATGTGTTCAATAAATTCAGAGCACTCGGACTCCACCTCCAACCTTGTTAAGCTAGATAAATTCCATGCTAGGCGTAGGCTGGTGTCGGGTTCCTCAGGATGTGGCTCTTCAGCATGGGTCGCCGGAGGGGACGGAGGTCTCATTGATGTCACGGGAGAGGGTTCCCTTTCCACCTCCTTCTCTTGGGCCACGGTCGAACGGATCCGCCCTGTTATTAACCCACATTAGTTTTGTTTATGGATCAATATCCTTTGAGTATTAAAAAAGGTACTTACGTAGTGCCAGTGATGGGTTCCGTGATGGTGGGAGCTACAGCATTCACGGGTGTGGCCATCAAACTTGCTCATCCTCGCGCGGTGAGGGGTCGACCTGGGCCGTAGCAGTGCTGCTTCCTTCTTGGTACTGCGGATGGTCTTTCCTTAGATTCTTCGAGGGAGCATTATGTGCCCCCGCCCCATCCCCTAGAGTTTTTGCTACCCTCCTGGTAGTCTTTCTTTTCCTGGATTTGGGCTTGGGGGACCCAGAAGGTTGGGTAGTTTCTTCATCCTCACCAGTGCGATTGTCAGTAGGGTTGGTGAAATCTTCTTCTTCTTCTTCTTCATCCTGATGCGGCACGGTGCCCTCCAGCAGCAGTTCTCCACCATCTTCTTTGTGGAAGTCAAGCGGTGACTTCTCAATCACGGGCTCTCCCTCATCTGATCTTTGCTCGGTGTTTTCTTCCAGCGGGATAGTTTTGTCTACGGTCGCATCAAGAAGTGAGAGTTCGTTTTCTTTCAGCGGACGAAATCCTTAAGGAACTTTCATTGGGTCGCCTTGGCGCAATAATCCATGTAGGTTCATCTCTGCGGACATATGCATATATACGGATTAGTAAGTTCACAAAATACAAATGTGGCATTTTTTACATCTACAAATATAAGTGGAGCTACCCTGCCTACGTTCGGTTAGAAAGCACGGATACATATCCTCCCTCCCATAATAGTAGCGGCTTATCCCTACTAAGCACAGGAAGTGCTTCGGCAAACCCCTATGAAATTCTGTGCGGTGGGTATCTAGAGTTTTCAAATCCTTACTACTATAGTCTTTGGATTTGGGAGGAAGGTCTTTGGGTACTCTGGTTTTGAGGACGAACGGGGTAGGGAATACTTTCTCATCAACGAAAAAGTAATGGTCATACCAACTCTTGAGGGAGTCTAAGGGCTTCCTATACGTCATGGGGGCGTTCCCGGATCGTTTTTTGAACGACAGCCACCCATTCACTAGTTGGGGGGAGTAAAAAACCCTAAATAGATTTACGGTCGTGGTTACTCCGCATGTATGGCAGGTAATCTCAAATTGATTGATTTTACATGCCCTTATGCAGTGCAGCTGGGTTATTTGGAAGTCATAATATAGAAGCAGATCTACCAAAAACTTGGATAAGGGGATGCGGTAGTTAGCCGAATCGAATAGGCGCGTGTACACGCCTATCTTTCCCCTCGGTTCATCCGTAATTGCTTCACCTTCACCTGGATAGGTTGGGTGTACGCTTTCGGGAATATAATACTTAGACAAAAAGTCTATGTATTTCTCCGCAGGCATCACGTTCAGGACATCCGTAATAAGGGGATTGTTCTTCACCATGTTTTACAAAAAGGGTTTGAGAGGCGTGATGATCTAACCGGCGGCGGAGGAAATCCGTGGAATAAGAGGCAAAAGATTGAAGGAAGGAGCTTGGGAATAACAATGGCGGAATGAATATAAACTGTGTGTGTAACAGTAGAACACACCAACTCTTATATAGGGTTGCCTCGATTTTCGAGGTAGCGTGGATGTTCGCCACGTGTAAGCCACTACGCCTATCCAACGGATGGGATTTCTGACACTTCTGAAACGTCAGAAGGGACCCAAAGGGTCACTTATTGACAGTTTTACGTGGCTCAAGGGTGGGCCTTTCTGGTGCACTTTTACAGGCGTGCGTCTGGCTAGTTGACTACCATTAATGCATTCATTCTTGTGTCGGGATATGCGGTCTTACGTAAGACCATACTCAATGCTAAATTTAATTTATCCCGGTTTTCATGTGCGGCTGGGGTATCACTGGAATAAACTTCCTGAATAAGGTTGCCACGTGCAGCCAAAACAAATTTTTGAAAAATTTATCATTCCATAAGGGTCTTTCTTGGTACGTCCGGGGAGCATTTTGATAGTCTAGAGGTTACACCTACGGCTGTAACAACTAGACTGGGGGGACATGATGACATATAGTCCCCAGCCGGGTCATGAACCCGGCCCACGGGTACTACCCGTATCCGACCCATCACGAATGCGTGGGTGATAGGTGTGAAAACACCCATCCTTTTACCACTTATTTCTTGCTAAAAACAAGACCAAAACGCGTATTTAATGTCATTTGTTTGGAATTATGCGTGGTTTGTGTGTTTGTTGTGTTTTCAGAGCCAACCAGATAAATATTGAAGAAAACATAGGATTGCACGGGTTTTATCGAGGAAAAAGACGAAAATACGAAGTCTATAGTCCAAGAGATGCAAAAGATTTGAAGTCAATGGGCCTATTCGAAGATTTGTCGAAGAAAAGGACCAAAGATGGAAGATATACCTATGTCGAAGAAACTCAAGTCTATTAAATGAAGAAATTAAAAGACGAGTTGAATTTATTCGTCAACAAATCCCGAATCGAAATCGAAAACGTCAACTTTTCTAAAAAGACGAGAAGACAAAAACAAAGGGAGAAAAGCCCACTCACCAACCAAGGGTGAAGCCTATAAATACTCCTCCCATTCACAAATTTCCACTAGTCTTTTTCTGTTACATTTCTCTCTGAGTTCGTAGGAAGAAAACCATCTCCCTTAAGGAGTGGTTTTCATTTTTCTTTGATTTCTTCCAATCTTGTAAGTTTAATCTTTCCACTTTGTTTGTTGAATCTTAAATCATTAATACCAGTTTACTTTTAATCTTTCTATCATCTTGTTCTTCATCTCTTTGTGATTCATAAGTTTTTAAAGTTTCATTTTATTGGTTTGATCATAAAAAGTAAGTGGGTTTTGTGTTTTTGTTGTTTTGGATTGATGTTTACCTTTGGTAAATGATTAGTGGTGAAATTGGTTTAAGTTTTGATTAAAAACTTGGTGAAAATTTGTGTTAAATCGTGTTTCTGAATCCCCTGTTCTTCGCTAATTTGTTACTGTGTTTACCCAGATTCCGAATAGGGAGTCTGTGATTGTGTTGGTTCGGAATATCAAATCTTCCGGGTCAAGGTCGTGGTTTTGTTGCTTACTCGGAATATCCAATTATTCCGAGTAGGGACTATATTCCGGATAGAGTTTGTAATTTTGTTGTTTACTCGGAATATCAAAATATTCCGCATAGCCAAAACATTCCGCATAGTGTTATTATTCCTCATAGGGAAATTATTCCGCATAGCACAAACATTCCGAGTAGCTTACATTATTCCGGGTAGAGCTCATTATTCCGCATAGTGTTTTCTTTCAAATATTCCGAATAGGGTTTCTTTTTAAAATATTCCGCATAGAGCATTATTCCGGATCAAGGTGTGAATTTGTTGTTTATTCGGAATATCCGAATATTCCGAGTAGGAGCTATTATTCCGCATAACCTCAGTATTCCGAATAGGCTGATTATTCCGCATAAGAGATTTATTCCGAGTAGAGCCAACATTCCGAGTAGGGCAAAATATTCCGGATAGCCATTATTCCGAATATGGTAAATTTCCAGTTTTATTCCAGTTTTTCCAGTTTTAAATTCTAGCTTTATTTTTATTCTCATAATTGCTTTTAGTTTAATTTTATTATTTCTATCACTTACCATTTTAGTAGATTTAGACCAAAGCTCCCCCTTTTTAGTCACCAAGTAAAACGATTCCACTTTTAACCGTGATCGATTCCAGAAGATACCGAGAACGAAACAACGACATATATCAATTGGGTACGAGCAACGCAAAGAAAGATCTTGCAAAAGCAACATTTTTAATCAACTAAAATAACAGTTATTAAAAAAACCCATAAAAATCTAAAATTTTCAAAAATACAAAAACATTAAAAAACCTATAAAAACCAAAAATATTTTCTCTTGCATTTTCTTTTTAGTGTATGCGTACTCGATCTACGTCTTATTCAGAGCCCGAGACTCTCGAAGATTTAGACATGGCCGGTGTACACAACAACAACAATAATAATCCACCCCTCCCAAACAACAACAATAATAATCCACCCCACCAAAACATGAATAATCCACCCTTACCCGACCTACGAACCATGGAGGAGCTATGTCAACCCACCATGAACGGACGTGGAGGCCCGATTGCTCCGATGCATGTCACGGCTCAGGAGTTTTCGTTGAAGCATCACATGATCCAACAAGTGCAAACTAACCCATTTCGCGGAATTCCGGATGATGTTGCCAACAAACACCTCGACAAATTCATTACCATCACCCAAAGCATGAAGTCCCCCGGTGTTTCTATGGATGACCTTCGCCTCCAACTCTTTCCCCACTCGCTTTCTCACCATGCCGAAAAATGGTTTGACCGTCTCCCACAGAACTCTATTCATACTTGGGACGACATGACTCAACGTTTTTTGTCGCACTACTTCCCACCATCCATGGTCACGAGCCTTCGTAACCAAATTAGTTGATTCATGCAAGACAATGATGAATCGCTCTTTGATGCTTGGGAACGATACAATGATTTGATCGACCGCTGTCCTAATCACAACATGCTCCCCGTCACTCTTATTGATACTTTCTACAATGGTCTCACTTTTCGTGATCGTGACACGATCAACGCCGCCGCCGGTGGTACTTTTATGAAAAGGAGACCGGAGGAGTGTAGAGAGTTTATTGAAAACACGACTACCCACCACAAGAATTGGGATTCATCCGCATCCTCAAGATCTAACTCGAGAGTCAATGTTTCTTCTACTACTTCCAATCCCGAGATGACTGAAATTTCTCGACAACTCGCTGAGATGAACAAGAATTTCATGACCATGGCCACAAACCACTTTCAACAAGCTAAAGCCGTTGCTATTTCTTGTGACACATGTGGTGGTCCTCATTCTTACAATGATTGTCCTTCTACTCAAGGCAATTTTTCTAAAAACGTTAATGCAGCATATGGTACTTATCCCACGGGAGGCTATCAAGCTCGCCCTCAAGGAGACCATAGCTTGCTAATTTATCGTTTAAACAATTATCTTACTCCACCCGGTTTCCCTCCTCCAAACCAAAACCAACAACAAAGCTATAACCGAAACAACCAATCCCAACCTTGTGCTAACAATCAATATCAATCCCAAAGAAAACCATACCCAACTCAAGGAAATTCTCAAGCTTACCAAGCTCCACCTCTCAATCAACCGATGGCAGTGAATCAAGACGTCGAGACGTTCATGAAGACTAATCGAGAGATGGTGACGAATCTTTAGAGTCAATTCGTCAACTTGAAGAATGACATGGCGAAACAAGGGAGCGATATTCAAGCCGAGCTGAGGAATGACATGGCAAAACAAAGCAATAAAATTCGCGCAGACATCAGAGACTCTTTCAGCACTCAAGCGCTTAACATACGTGATATGATCGGTTCGCTCATCCAATGTAATCAACCCTCTTCTTCGGGTACTCTTCCGAGTAACACCGTTGTGAATCCAAGAGGGGAGATGAAAGCAATCACCACTCGTAGTGGAAAAGATTATACGGAACCCGAGCTTCCTACACCTCCACCCGTGATTGTGAACAAGGAAAAAGAGCAACCTTCCCCACTTCCTTTGCCTTCTACCCCCATTTCCCCACCACCCGTGGTTGTGAGTGATCCTACTCCCCTAAAGCCTTCTTCTTCATCCAATATACCTTATCCTTCAAGGTTGAGGAAAGAGAAGCAAAAGAGCAAGGATGATATTCAAGTTTCAAACTTTCTAAAAATGTTTAAACAATTGAATTTTAACATCTCCTTTGCCGAGGCTCTCGCTCACATGCCCAAATACGCGAAAATGTTTAAAGATCTTCTAAGTGACAAGGAGAAGCTTGTTGACATTGCTCAGACCCAACTTAATGAGAATTGCTCCGCCATTCTCTTAAGGAAATTGCCCACCAAACTTGGTGATCCGGGTCGCTTCTTGATTCCTTGCAACTTCCCGGGAGTAGAGAATTGCATGGCCCTAGCCGATCTAGGTGCCAGTATAAACTTAATGCCTTTAAGTGTTTGGAAGAAATTATCTCTCCCCGAGCTAGTCCCCACCAAAATGACTTTGGAATTAGCCAACCGTACGGTTGCTTATCCAGTGGGGATAGGCGAAGACGTCTTCGTTGGCGTTGACAAATTCACCTTCCCGGCGGATTTTGTTGTCGTTGACTACGAGATGGATCCTCGTATTCCATTAATCGTTGGACGTCCCTTCTTGAGGACCGGTCGCACTCTCATTGATGTATCCACAGGCGAAATAATCATGGGAGTTGGTGATGATAAAATTGTCTTCAACATGGGTAAGATTTCTAAACAACCTTATTCATATGAGAGTGTTAATGCTATTGATGTTCTCGATGAGGCTTGTGAAGAACATTTTCATGATGCTTGCAAAAGTACTCTCTCTTCTCTACCTAATGTTGAGACCGTTGCCTCAATTGCTCCGGCATTGACTCCTTTTGGAGAAAGTGACTTGGATGATTTCGAAGCTAGCTTGGGTCCTCTCGATATTAAGTATGATAATTCGTCCACCGATTGGGATGAAGACATTCGTACTATTGAGAGACTTCTCAATGAAGACCCATCTTATCTTCCTTCTCCTAAAGAGGTGACTAATGATGATCCATCGTTAGTTACACCATCTATTGAGGATCCCCCCACTCTTGAGCTTAAGGACCTACCTCCTCATCTTGAGTACGTTTTCCTTGAAGACGACGAGAAGTTACCGGTCATCATCGTGAAGGACCTGAAAGAAGAAGAAAAAGCCCGACTTATCGCCGTGTTGAAGAAGCATAAAAGAGCTATCGCTTGGAAAATCTTCGACATTCGCGGAGTTGATCCTCACTTTTGCACACATAAAATTCTCATGGAGGACGACTTTAAGCCCACAATTCAAAGCCAACAAAGGGTGAATCCTAAAATCCATGAAGTCATCAAAAAAGAGGTTATCAAACTTCTTGATGCGGGTATGATTTACCCTATTTCGGATTCACCATGGGTTAGTCCAGTCCATTGTGTGCCTAAGAAAGGCGGCATCACCGTTGTGCCCAATCAAAACAACGAGTTGATTCCTACCCGTCTCGTTACTGGGTGAAGAGTTTGTATAGACTATCGCAAACTCAATGATGCCACGAGAAAGGATCATTTCCCTCTTCCTTTTATGGACCAAATGCTTGAACGTTTAGCGGGTATGAATATTACTGCTTTCTTGATGGTTTCTCGGGTTATTTCCAAATACCCATCGATCCCCAGGATCAAGAGAAGACAACATTCACTTGTCCCTATGGCACATTTGCTTACAAAAGAATGCCTTTTGGCTTATGCAATGCCCCCAGGACTTTCCAAAGGTGCATGTTGGCTATCTTCCATGACATGGTTGAGCAAACCATGGAAGTCTTCATGGATGATTTCTCGGTCTTTGGGGATTCCTTCTCTTCTTGCCTTGCCAATTTGGAACGTATGCTTAAGCGGTGCGAAGACACTCGCCTTGTTCTGAATTGGGAAAAATGCCATTTTATGGTAAAAGAAGGCATTGTGCTAGGACACAAAATCTCTAAAGCCGGTCTTGAAGTCGACCGTGCTAAAGTAGATGTCATAGCCAAATTACCTCCACCTTCAACAGTGAAGGGTGTGAGAAGTTTTCTGGGTCATGCGGGCTTCTATCTTCGATTCATTCAGGATTTCTCTAAAATCGCTCACCCGATGACCCACCTCTTGGAAAAAGATACTCCTTTTATCTTTTCTAAAGAGTGTATCGAAGCCTTCAATCTTCTTAAGGATAAGCTAACTGAGGCACCGGTCTTGGTTACCCCTAATTGGGAGCTACCCTTTGAATTGATGTGCGATGCTAGCGACTTTGCTATTGGTGCGGTTTTGGGACAAAGGATCAACAAACACTTCCAACCAATCCACTATGCTAGAAAAAACAATGACGGGGGCTCAATTGCATTATACGACAACCGAAAAAGAGCTTTTAGCTGTTGTCTATGCTTTTGAAAAATTTCACCCCTATCTTGTTTTATCCACCACCATCGTATACACGGACCATTCCGCGTTGAAGTACTTGATGACTAAGCACGACTCTAAGCCAAGACTTCTCCGCTGGGTTTTACTCCTTCGGGAATTCAACATTGAAATTCGTGACAAGAAGGGTGCTGAAAACCTAGCCGCGGATCATCTGAGCAGACTTGAGGATCCATATCAAGGGGATCATCCGAACAAAGAGATCAATGACTCTTTCCCCCTTGAGACCTTAATGTCTATAAATCTCAATCTTGATGACACCCCGTGGTTTGCCGATATTGCAAACTACTTAGCGGGTGGTGTTCTCATCAAAGGGTTAACATCCCAACAAAAGAAGTTCTTGAATGATATTAAGACTTACTTTTGGGATGACCCTTTTCTATTCAAACAATGCGCTGACTTCATTATTCGCCGATGTGTTGACGGACCGGCAGCTTTTGACATTCTCCAGGCTTGCCACAAAGGACCCACCGGTGGTCACTTCGGTCCCAACTACACCGCCAAAAAAGTGTTTGACTCGGGATTCTATTGGCCCACCATTTATCGTGATGCTCACGAGATGGTTAAACATTGTGATGCTTGCCAAAAACAAGGCAAGATCACACATAAAGATGAGATGCCTCAAAATTTCATACAAGAATGTGAAATCTTTGATGTATGGGGCATCGACTTTATGGGGCCATTCCCTTCTTCTAAAGGAAACAAATACATCCTTGTCGCCGTCGACTACGTTTCCAAATGGGTTGAAGCCAAGGCTTTACCCACTAACGACGCGAGGGTGGTTTGTAATTTCTTGAAACAACTGTTTGCTCGTTTCGGTGTTCCTCGTGCTATTATCAGTGACCGCGGGACTCATTTTTGCAACGATCAATTTGCAAGAGTCATGGCTAAGTATGGTGTCAACCACCGTCTTTCCACCGCTTACCATCCTCAAACCAACGGTCAAGCCGAGATATCCAACCGTGGATTGAAGATAATTTTGGAGCATACTGTGGGAGAGCATCGTGCCGCGTGGGCCGATAAGTTAGATGATGCTCTGTGGGCTTTCCGTACTGCTTACAAGAACCCGATCGGTTGTACACCTTATCGTCTTTTGTACGGGAAAGCATGCCACCTCCCCATCGAGCTGGAACATAAGGCATATTGGGCCTTGAAGTGGGCTAACTTCGACATCAACAAAGCCGGTGATCTTTGAAAGATTCAACTCAACGAGCTACAAGAATTGAGGAATGAAGCTTACGAGAACTCATTGATCTACAAGGAGAAGACCAAGATTATCCACGATGCTAAAATTAAGAACCGAGAGTTCCACGTTGGTGATCAAGTCTTACTCTTTAACTCTCGGTTGAAGATCTTCTCAGGCAAGTTGAAGAGCCGCTGGTCTGGTCCATTCACCATCGCCAATGTCTTTCCCTATGGCACCATTGAGCTTTCTCAGCCAAACGGGCCCAATTTTAAGGTGAATGGCCAGCGTTTGAAGTTGTACCTTGGTGAGGACATCTCTCATGAGATGATTCCATCCCTCACCACGTTTCCCTTGAATTAGTTCGGGATCGAGTCAGGCTCGTGACTCGGTGAACAAAAACAAGCGCTACTCGGGAGGCAACCCGAGTATCTATCCCCCTTTCCCGTTTTTCATCCTAAGTGTAGGGGGAGCTATATAGGTTGCTTGTATTTGGATGGTGATGTGATTACAGGGATAAGTGCACTCTTGTAATCTTTGAAGAACCGTGCTCCCATGTTATCCGCAATACCGGTTCTATCTCTCAACTATCGTGATTCAATTATCTTCTTATTCACATTCGAAATTGATCACTTTAGTCGTCTCTTCCTTAGCGAGATTTAAACAACGTGCACAATGTCATAAGTGTAGGGGAGGCTTTTCCCACAAGCTTAAACATTGAGGACAATGTTTATCTTAAGTGTAGGGGAGACTTCTATCGAAGTTTTAAGTGGACTTTTCCATTAAAATGCCTTCATTTAACCGGAAAATCATCTTTTTCAGCATTTTTCAAATTTTTAATTAACTTTGGCCATTTAGTCGCAATTTTTAAATTTTTATTGTTGCTTTCATATGTATATATCCCGCAATAAAGTCAAAAATATTAATAAAGTGGTGTAGCTAGTTTTGAAATCTTTGACATATTAGGCCCGTTGCGATTATTTTGACTCAACCCGAATAGACCTATCCGAGTTTATTCTAGCTAGTATCCTTAACCATGTAGACCTTAATTGGTTTATTAGGCTAAGCATCCACGATTCTCATTACTTGAGGTTTTAAATTGTTGAGGACGAGAAATGATAGAGTCAGTTATAAGTCGGTATTCTTGCACAAGCTCACTTGGTGTAATTATTTGCCTATTCTCCCATCACTTGCTAATAATTTATCTGCAATAAGTAAGGTCGTACGATTTGAAAGGTTACTTAGCTTCTAGCCCATGATCGTTTAAGAGTTGCTCGGTAATGATAAGAGTTCATAGCCAAGGCATAACTTATGAAGCGGGGCGCGAAGATTGGCGAGTCCGAAAAGGCCCTAACAAGGCATGAGGATTCCATTTTATTTCTAAAGATCAAAGGTGATGTGAAAAGCATTATTCCCAAAATCAATATGAAGGATCAAGACTCGCGACGAAAAGCAATCAACTCCCATAAAGATCATGGAGAAGTCTATCCGAAAAGACCCTAACAAGGTATGAGGATAAATAGATCCAAGTCCGAAAAGGAGGTGGATCGTTGTATCTCAAAAATCCCAATTATAGATTGAAGAAATAATCATGAAGTCGTGGTCAACAATGTTGGAGTACCCCTCAAAAGTCTCCAAGTGAAGAAACTCAATTAACGAAGAGAAGACCATTATCTCAAGAACGTCTCTCGAAGATATGAAGTATGAAGTACATGCCAAATATCGGCCCGAGAAAGGTCTCAAATCGTGAACCGAGTTATGCCAAGATATGAACTTTTTGATATCCCAAGAAGCAGTTTTAAGAGATTTTGTCCTTTAGCTAACTATTGATCAAATCGTCCTACTTTACTTTCGACCTAAATAAACTATCGAAATAAGTCCAAAAATGCATCTTCATGATAATTCTAAGACAAAAATAAAATATAAGAGATACACCTAGGAATAAGGGAGTTTAAGCATATAATTAAGCCATGTGTGTAAGTGTTTGAATTGCTAACTTATAAAAACAATGATCTCATTTTTAAGCTTAGTTTGGGGAAAGTGAAACTTGAGGGTGATAAATCTTTGCAGCACCGAAGCTCTAATGTAAGTCCTTGATCTCTTTGCAAGTTATTTCCATATAGCTATTTTCAAGTGAAAATGGTTTTCTATCCTTTTGTTTGCTTTAAAGTTTTAATTTCTCTTAGTATTTAAATTTTTTAGTAGAATTTTAATAAGGCCAAGGTTGATTGATTATGAGAAAAGTGTTTAATTGCTTTATCACTAAGCATTGCATGAGGGCATGGCAATGGTTAAGTGTAGGGGATTTGATATGTGTGAAAACACAATCCTTTTACCACTTATTTCTTGCTAAAAACAAGACCAAAACGCGTATTTAATGTCATTTGTTTGGAATTATGCATGGTTTGTGTGTTTGTTGTGTTTTCAGAGCCAACCGGATAAATATTGAAGAAAACATGGGATTGCACGGGTTTTATCGAGGAAAAAGACGAAAAGACGAAGTCTATAGTCCAAGAGATGCAAAAGATTTGAAGTCAATGGGCCTATTCGAAGATTTGTCGAAGAAAAGGACCAAAGATTGAAGATTTACCTATGTCGAAGAAACTCAAGTCTATTAAATGAAGAAATTAAAAGACGAGTTGAATTTATTCGTCAACAAATCCAGAATCGAAATCGAAAACGTCAACTTTTCTGAAAAGACGAGAAGACAAAAAGAAAGGGAGAAAATCCCACTCACCAACCAAGGGAGAAGCCTATAAATACTCCTCCCATTCACAAATTTCCACTAGTCTTTTTCTGTTACATTTCTCTCCGAGTTTGTAGGAAGAAAACCATATCCCTTAAGGAGTGGTTTTCATTTTTCTTTGATTTCTTCCAATCTTGTAAGTTTAATATTTCCACTATGTTTGTTGAATCTCAAATCATTAATACCAGTTTACTTTTAATCTTTCTATCATCTTGTTCTTCATCTCTTTGTGATTCATAAGTTTTTTAAAGTTTCATTTTATTGGTTTGATCATAAAAAGTAAGTGGGTTTTGTGTTTTTGTTGTTTTGGATTGATGTTTACCTTAGGTAAATGATTAGTGGTGAAATTGGTTTAAGTTTTGATTAAAAACTTGGTGAAAATTTGTGTTAAATTCGTGTTTCTGAATCCCCTGTTCTTCGCTAATTTGTTACTGTGTTTACCCAGATTCCGAATAGGGAGTCTGTGATTGTGTTGGTTCGGAATATCAAATATTCCGGGTCAAGGTCGTTGTTTTGTTGCTTACTCGGAATATCCAATTATTCCGAGTAGGGACTATATTCCGGATAGAGTTTGTAATTTTGTTGTTTACTCGGAATATCAAAATATTCCGCATAGCAAAAACATTCCGCATAGTGTTATTATTCCTCATAGGGCAATTATTCCGCATAGCACAAACATTCCGAGTAGCTTACATTATTCCGGGTAGAGCTCATTATTCCGCATAGTGTTTTCTTTCAAATATTCCTAATAGGGTTTCTTTTTAAAATATTCCGCATAGAGCATTATTCCGGATCAAGGTGTGAATTTATTGTTTATTCGGAATATCCGAATATTCCGAGTAGGAGCTATTATTCCGCATAACCTCAGTATTCCGAATAGGCTGATTATTCCGCATAAGAGATTTATTCCGAGTAGAGCCAACATTCCGAGTAGGGCAAAATATTCCGGATAGCCATTATTCGAATAAGGTAAATTTCCAGTTTTATTCCAGTTTTTCCAGTTTTAAATTCTAGCTTTATTTTTATTCTCATAATTGATTTTAGTTTAATTTTATTATTTCTAGCACTTACCATTTTAGTAGATTTAGACCAAAGCTCCCCCTTTTTAGTCACCAAGTACAACGATTCCACTTTTAACCGTGATCAATTCGAGAAGATACCGAGAACGAAACAACGACATATATCAATTGGGTACGAGCAACGCAAAGAAAGATCTTGCAAAAGCAACATTTTTAATCAACTAAAATAACAGTTATTAGTGGGAATAATGTCATTTGAGCTTATGGGCTTAGATGAACAGTAACCACACATACGTGTATGGCCCACGGCCTGGCATGGCCGGTACTGGGTTAGATAGAATCATACTCCTACTATGATTAGGATATATCCCAAGGGAGATGATATTCACTCACTATAATTAGAAGATAACAATCAATCTAATTCTAGTATTTATCCTTTCCTTGGGGCCGAAGCATCAGTGACAGCCCATTAGGGTTTCACTGCCTATATAAGGAACCCCCAAGGGTTCCACAAAGGTATTACATTCTACACACTCACATCTCATCTGATTCTCATAACCCTAACCGATTACTTACTCTCACGCCGGAGTCTAATCGTGGGAAACATTCCCACGGTAAGCCTAACGCGCGTTGTTATAGTGTGCAGGATCCCAACCAGATAATTCACTTGGTGCAAGAGCCAGAGTCCAGCCAACCCGAATTAAGCCTAATTCGGGTCTAGCAAGGATCACCCAACTTTTGTATCAACATCACTAACAAATTTTAAAGAGCGATGGACAGTCGAAGTAGGTCTTATCCATGGAGTTCCGGAAGTCATGAAGATTTTGGCATTTATGGATTTGATTAAAAGTACGGAGCTGGCAAACAGGTATTCATACAAAGTTCCTGAACCGGTGGACGAAATGATGGAAAGGTTGGATGACTTTGTTTGATCCGAAGAAGCATTCGCCAACACTGAACTGCCAAAAGGAGAAGGATCTGAGCCATACCGAAAGCCCAACCCTCCCACCCAAAGAAGGGATGATCACAACCAAAAAAACCATGGCTGGAACAAGAATAGAAGAAAAGATGGGCGAGATGCATATAAGGGAAGAGATTTCTTCAACAACAGAAACAGGGATAGAGACAACATGGCACTATACCCACCACCTCGAAATGACAACTACCACAGGAATGACTACATCCGAAACAATTATCATGACCGAAACAGAGTGGCCCCGGTATTAAGTGTTAATTCCTTGACAAAGAATCTAAAAGAAATCCTGGAAACCGAAACACAGCTTCGTCTACCTCCTCCTCGTCCAATGAACAATCCGGCAAGAGGTGGAAACATGGATCGTTATTGTGATTATCATCAGGACAAGGGGCACTTTACCAATGACTACATCCAATTGAGAAAGCAAATTGAGCTAGCCCTAGAATCTGGAAAGCTAAATCACCTTGTCCGAGATGTACGCCAGAGAGGACGAGATAATCGAAGAGAAGAAGATCCAAGGCAAGACAAGATAATAAACATGGTCCGAACACTACCGTAAATGGAGAAAAGGAAAGCTAGAGAAGCAACCGAAAGCTGGATGAGAGCCCCAATCACCTTCCCACCACTGGAGGAAGATGAAATGTCTGACGATCCAATCATCATAGAGGCTGAATTGGGAGGCTATCTAGTAAGAAGAGTATACGTTGATGAGGGAGCGTCGGTGGAAATTATGTTCGAACACTGTTTCGAGAAATTACCAACAAGCATCAAATCAAAACTAAGAAACACACAAACTGATCTCGTCGGATTCGCTGGAGAGGTGGTCAAGCCGATAGGAAAGATCGAGTTAGAAGTCAGTTTCGGATCAGATGGCTTAGTTCGAAGAACTCACATGAAATTCGTGGTGGTTAGCGCCCCGTCACCGTACAATGTGATCCTAGGGAGAACAGGCATCCGGATTCTCCGGGTAATACCGTCAACCATTCATGCCATGATGAAGTTTCCCACTCCAAAGGGAATAGCCTCGCTAGTCGCTCGATTAGTCATCGTCTCAGAATGCAGGCAAATAGCAAAAAGACAAGCGCCAACGCCCACAACCAAAGATAAGGCCGTGACGGCTGAGTCACCATACGGTACGAAAAGCATCATGATTAACCATGCTTATCCGGAACAGCTTACCACCATCGGTTGTGGATTAACTAAATCTTGCCAAACAGCACTAAAGAACCTTTTAAAAGATAACTTGGATGTCTTCGCATGGGAACCATCAGACATGACAGGAGTGCCGAGACGAATCATGCAGCATAATTTGAATGTTAATGAGAGCTTAGACCCGAAATGTCAGAAGAGACGAATGTTAGGGTCCGAAAATAGGAAAATCCGTAACCAAGAAGTGGAAGAACTAGTGGCGGTAGGAATAGTCAGACCAGTAAAGTACCCAACATACATTTCCAATCCGGTCATGGTAAAAAAGAGTGATGGGTCGTGGAGGATGTGCGTGGATTTCAAAAATCTTAATTCAGCATGTCCGAAGGACTACTACTCGCCACCGGAAATTGATGAAAAGATTGAGTCTGTAGTAGAATCTCGCTTTAAGTGTTTCTTAGATGCATATAAGGGTTATCATCAAATTCAAGTGGCCCGGAAGATGAAGAAAAAACAGCCTTTTATACGGATCAAGGCACGTTCTGCTACACAAAGATGCCTTTCGGATTAAAAAAACGCCGGAGCAACATATCAAAGGCTAGTTGACTCAGCTTTTCAAAGCCAAATAGGACGAAACATGGAGGCATACATCGATGACATGGTGATAAAAAGTAAGGATGAAAGGAGCATGTTAGCAGACGTGGCAGAAAACTTTGACAACCTTAGACAAATCAACATGAAGTTAAATCCGATTAAGTGCTCGTTTGGAGTAGAAGAAGGCAAATTCCTGGGGTACATCATCACTCCGGAAGGTATACAAGCAAATCCAAAGAAAACCAGAGCCATTGTCGATATCCAATCACCGAAAACATGGAAGGAAATGCAATCGTTAAGTGGCAAATTAGCAGCTTTGAATCGATTCTTATCACGATCCGCCGAAAGGGCACTTCGATTCTTTAACACACTAAAGAATATCACAAAGGAGAATAAGCATGAGTATAAATAGATCGCGGAGGCGGAAAAGGCGTTCCAGCAAATGAAGAAGTTGATCATGAACTTGCCAACCCTTACTACTCCAAGGCCAAAGGAACCCCTGTACATGTACTTGGCAACATCACAAGAATCAATCAGTGCAGTGCTACTTACTGAAAGGAATGGAAGACAGTGCCTGATTCATTATATTGGCCGAACACTCAGCGATGCGGAAAAGAACTATTCTCCTATGGAAAAACTGGCTTTAGCCTTGCTAAAAGCGTCAAGGAGACTTAGAAGATATTTCGAAGGCCCCTAAATAAATGTGATCACATACCAACCAATCAAGCCAATATTAAGCAAGGCAGATGCATCCGGAAAGCTAGCTAAGTACACAATTGAGTTGGGGGCTTACAAGATAGAATACAAACCAAGGAACGCAATCAAGGGGCAAGTCTTGGCAGATTTACTAACCGAAGCACCTATAGGTCAGGTAGCAGAAGAATTTTTCTAGATGCCCATTTCGAAACCGGGAAAGGACGAAACAGAAATATGGACCCTCTTTACAAACGGAGCATCCAGTGCCCAAGGTGCAGGAGCCTGATTGGTTCTCATCAGCCCAACCGGAACCGAATACACTTACGCTCTCCGGTTGAATTTTGAAACCACCAACAATGAGGCAGAATACGAAGCCTTCTAGCAGGTTTGAGAATTGCAATACAAATGAAAGTAGGAAAGATCGAGGTTTGAGTAGACTCAAAGTTGGTAGCAAACCAGATCAACGGAACATACGAAGCGAGCTGTGACAGAATGATAAAATACCTAGTCGAAGCAAAGGCCTTAATACCAAAGTTTTCCCATTTTGCAATCATAAACATACCAAGGAGTAAGAATCAGAAGGCTGACGTCCTAAGCAAACTGGCAACATTGGCATTCGACCACTTAACAAAAGAAGTACTAGTAGAGGTCTTGAATGAAAGGTCTACCGACCGGAACGAAGTAAACACTATAGTGGAAGAAGTGGATGACAACTAGATGACTCCTATTGTTAAATGCCTCCGGGACTGAATTTGGCCAACTGATAAGAATGAAGCACGATGTTTAAGGCTGAAACTACACCAATACGAAATGGTTGATGGAGTCTTGTTCAAAAAAGGATACCTAGAACCAATGCATCGGTGTGTGGGTCCATTGCAAGCCAATTATGTCCATCGAGAGATACACATGGGTTCATGTAGCATGCACTTTAATCCAAGATCGATAGTGGCACAAGCTTTAAGATCTGGGTATTACTGGCCAACCATGCATACAGATGCAAGGGAGGAACTAGAGAAATGTGATTCATGCCAAATTCACTCACCGGTAGCAAGATTGCGAAAGAGATTGATGAAGTCTGTCATGGCACCATGGCCATTTTATCAATGGGGAATGGACATCTTGGGCCCATTTCCAGCCTCATCCGGAAACGTGAAATACATAATTGTCGCCATTGATTATTTTACCAAGTGGATGGAGGCTAAGCCATTGGTGAAAATATCCACAAAGGAAGTCATTAAGTTCTTCTGGGACAATGTTGTTTGCCGATTCGGAATTCCTAGATAATAGTCACAGACAATGCTAAGCAGTTCATCAATGAACCATTCAAGAGCTGGTGTTCGGATTTGGAGATTAAGCAGATCAATAAGGCCGTAGCTCACCCCCAAGCAAATGGTTTAGTTGAAAGGGCTAATAAAACCCTCATGGAAGGCATTAAGACAAGACTCGGCCGAATCAGGAATGGACGGGAAGAAGAGTTACCGCACATATTATGGGCACACTAGACATCACTAAAGCAAAGCAATGGCGAAACTCCTTTCAGCCTCACATACGGTTCGGAAGCAGTTATTTTGGCTGAGATAGGAATGCCCACCTATCGGACAATGATGATCAATGAAAAGGACAATGATGATGCTCTACACATAAACTTGGACCTACTACAAGAAAAAAGAGAGATGGCAGCTATCCGAGAAGCAAAGTACAAGACGAAGGTGGAACAATACTACAACAAGCGAGTTCGCCCAGTCACATTCCGCCCAGGAGATTTTATGTTCCGAAAGAATGAAGCAAGCAGGTTGTTAAAGGAAGGAAAACTTGCTCCTACATGGGAAGGCCCATACCGTGTTAAGGAAGCATACCAGAATGGCTCATACAAGCTCTTTACCATGAAAGACAAAGAAGTTCTGAGGGTGTGTCATGCAATGAACCTTAGGAAGTGTTATTTGTAATTTCATTTCTATCATGTAACGACTCTTTCTCCCTTCAGCAAGGGAAGAGTCTAGTTTATTACTTTATCTAGATTTTATATCGAAATGTATCAACCTTCACTCCCTCCAGAAGGGAAAGGTCATGTCTTTTATTTTGAATGAAAAAGCTTCTCCTCTCGTTACTAAAGGAGAAAGCACTTTTGTGGCAATTATGATTTACACGAATAATATGACATCGCACTTAGATTACACACTAGTAATAGAAGCATAATTATTTCTCCCTTCGGAAAGGGAAGAATTTGGTTATTTATTCTAAGTCCTATCTGAAACGGAAGGCCTACCCACACTCAATTCTTTCTCCCTTCAGCAAGGGAATAATTTGGTTATTTATCCTAATACCTATCCGAAACGGAAGGCCTACGCACACTCAATTCTTTCTCCCTTCGAAAAGGGAAGAATTTGGTTATTTCTTTATTAAGTCCTATCCGAAAAAGAAGGCCTATCCGCGCGCAATTCTTTCTCTCTTCGGCAAGGGAAGAATTTATCTATTTTAATTAAGTCCTACCCGAAAAGGAAGGTGATGAGACTGCTTTTATACATAGTCTCATCGTCCAAAAAGGGCTTTAATTGCATAAAATATCATGAAAATGGCCAAATATATTCTTGTGTTTGTTACTTGTGTATTTTAGGTACGGATATTGAGAAAATGACAAAGAGCACAAGAATCATACAAAAACGAACACGGGAAACGAAGCCGCACAATAAACCAAGCCCTAATGAAGATTTTCCAAGAGAAAACCCTTGAAGATTTGAAGATTATGCAAGAAGGGTCCTCTAATATTGAAGAATTGACACTTTAAACCCTTGTATCTTCATAATTACAAGATTGGTCCCTAAAGTTTGTCAAATTTACAAAAAGGGCCCTCTACTTTAAAGAATTGGCAAATTTAGTCCCTCAACAAAACTAAATTGTCAATATTAGTCCTCCTCAAAGTCAAACATATCATGAAGGCCTTCAAGTTACAAGAAATTACAAGTTTGGTCCTCAAAATATGTCAAATTGCAAAAAGGACCCTTAACTTTGAAGAAATGGCAAAAATGGTCCCTCAACAATTATGACTTGTCAAATTCAGTCCTCCAAGAAGTCAACCATACAATTCATGACCATTACCTTTGAAGAAAATGCCAAATCAACCCTTCAAGAATCAAAAAATGGCAAGAAATATCCCTGAAAATACTTTGGAAAAGTATTTGGGGCAAAAGTGTGAAGTTGGAAACTCTATTAACAAAGAAAATCGGATTTAGGCTGTTTTATTTGCAAGTGAAAGGAGTTAAAGAGTTGGGGGGTTAATCATGTCAAACATCCAATCTTACCTAGACCAGTAGTGGGGTGACACGTGCCCCACTACCACTTTTCCACCAATCACCACTCAGCCTTTAGCCATGTCACCTTCCACTCATAACCATATTTAACTAATCTGATTAGTTAAATAATATGGCGCTAAACACAAGTTTTAAACCCAAACCTGGATCAAAACGTGTACTATTCACTTAAGAACAAGGATTAGGGATTTTTGTTTAAGCAAAAATTAAGCCCTAATATTATCCAGATTTATGATTAAGCATGCCTTGATCATAACCCAACTCTCATAATACTTGCCACATCAACCATGAACCCCACAAGAGATTCCCTTGCTACACTCTTGAGCAAAATGCCAAAACCTTGACAGCCATCCAACCATCCTTGTTTCTTCTTTCATCTTAAGCATCAATGTGAGCCATTGATCACATTTTCACCTTGCCAACTCATGCAAACAGCCAAGAAAAGTCACATGATCTTCAAGATATTCAAACCCTCAAGGGCATTTCAGGAACTTCATTAGCTAGGGTTTTACGTTTTTTATGCATTCACTAGTTCATTTGTAGCCTATTTAAGGCATAGTATGTGCAACATTTGCACTTGCTCTTGAATTTTTCTTAGTTCACAATTCTGTAAATCTCATATTCATATTAATAAAGTGTGTTTGAAATTTGTGAAGAAAAGTCAAGTGCCAACCTTATTATCTGTTTGTTAATGTTACATGTTTACTAAACCTGAATCTCAAAACTTTTTCATAAGCTTTGTGCAAGAAATTGCTAAAAGTCTTAAATCTTGATATTTTGCTAAGATCTTGGTACACCTATGAATTTTTGGGCTATAAGTTGATCATAGCACCCTGATATTGTGATATCAAGGTGTTGTGAGGCTTATAACTTGGGGATAATCAAGTGTGGGGTACAAGAGTTGCATTAATCAAGGATTTGTCACTTTACTATTTTTATATTTCTGCTTCTAACTTTGGTGAATCTTAGCAGGAGTGTGTGTGGAAGATTGTGCTTGTTCTTGCTAGCACATAAGCTCAAAATTCGTGGGTGTGGATGTACATCCATGAGGTTTGAACCATTCTGTTGTCCCATATATTTGTGATGATTAAGCAATGAATAAAGAAAGAAAATAGATGAAGAAGAGATGAATTCCTAGAGAGTGAAAGTAGTGAGAGAAAGTAGAGAGGAGATGATTAACTTGGTGAGATTAGATTAGAGAAAATAATTTTTTACAAATGACCATCCACCCTCCTAACATGCTAGGAGGTAGTATATATAGTCCACCCACATGCGGGCTTTAATGGACTATATATTGGGCCGGGCTTGTCTTTTGGGCTTTAATTAGTTTAAATCCAAGCCCGTGAACCACGACTAAATAACTACTTATTACAACGTTCTAATAAATATTACAATAGAAACCTATGACCGAACATTCTCTTTTGACTCAATATTTTGAGGCTAACAATCTCCCCAAATGTGAGGTCATTCCTCTTTGATATTTGGATTCCAAAGGAGATTTATGAATTTCGTCATAAATGAGTCTTGAACGTGTAACAGTAGTTTTGTTCCTTCATACTGTGATCTTTGAGCCTTTTTGGTGTCTTTCGACTTTGTCTTTAAGTCTTGAGATCTTCAAATCATTCTTGACTTATCTTTGCCATCTTGTGATCTTGTGTCTTTATCCACATGCTCACACTATCAATTGTTGGATAAGTCTTTGGGCATGAATATGTGGTTGTGAATCTTTGACTTTGCTGAGTACACCGTGACGCCACCTTCTCGAGACAAAACATAGACACGGACTGAATGGCTTTGACATTCGTCCTAAATCGGTAGCGTTTTACCTCCGGTCGGTGAAGACCGTTATACGATATTAAATATCGTACCTGTGATCAGGTAGATTCAATTAAGAATCTCCTTGACAGGGTTTCGCGGCATTACTAGCCGTTCTCTTTACTCGACCGTCTCAAAGCAAGACTGCGAACATAAAGATTGAATCAATTGGATAAATATCCGCTTGATTAAAGTCGTCAATTCAAATTCCTGGAACAAGTTTGATTCATTAAGAATCTTACCATTGTTGCTTTCCAGTTGACACAAGTTTGATTCATAAGAATCTCACAAGTTACCTACCGTAGCGCTGTTTGATGTTGACGCTAGAAGGATTTCCATTCGTCACTGTGAATATTAATAAATATCACTCTGAATGTTCTGGCAAGACCATAAAGATATTGCGTAGAAACCTGAAACGAGTTTGAATCAATTCAGAATCAAACCACTGTTGCTTTTCAGTTTTACATATGTTTAATTCATAAAGAATCTTGAATATGACCTACCGCAGTGCTGTTTGATGTTAACACTGGAAGGATTTCCACTCATCATTGTGAATACTAAGTAGTATCACTCTGAGTGTTCTAGCAATATCGCAAGGATATAGCGTAGGACTCTCTTGATCTTCATTTGTGTGTCCTAACGAGATTTGATTGATCTCTTGGCTCTAGACTCGATTTGTGCACTTTTAGTGGTCGAAGGCTGGAGCAGATGCCACCTATTCAATATCAACAATCTCGGAGTGAGAAAGTCAATAGAAGTCGTGTTGATCTCCGTGACAATAAAACAAACTTCTTTTGAGAGAAGTCTGAGTAGCTAGGAAAGGGTTGTGCTTCACATCACTGGGTCCATGATGAGTTTGTCTTCATGATGAGTTGACCCGGTTTCTGCCTAAGTTGTATGGAGGGCTTCTTTCTTTACACCCTTTATCCTTACATTTCTTTTTCATTCTTCAACCCCTTCAATGCTTACCAAGACATCATTAATAGCACCTTGTTGTGATTGTTCCAGTGCTATCATCAGTACTTAGTCGGCATTCAGCTACGTTCACATTCTACTCCATCTTTCCTAAGGACTTCTAATAATCTATTGGATTGTCCCTGGGAAGATCCCTCCGGTTCTGGTTGGATCATAGGACTTAAACCTAACCACCCTTTTGACACCAATAACGTCGTGAATTAAAGATGTTGTGGGTATTTGAACATAACCATGAAAACCACTATAAATTCTAACAAAGTGTTTGAAAAACATTTAACACCTTGCTAGTTTTGTCGTTTCAGAAATGCTCTCCCTTCACATGTGCATCGATAATCGAAAGTGTTTCGCACATGTAGGTGAGAGTTAAAGTGCTTGAGTCTTCAGATCACATTTTAATCACATTTTCTCCCCCTATCTCTAATATATAAAATCCTTTGATATTAGAGATACCAAATTTGATTAAAATATATTTTGAAAAAATAGTCTTGAAGTTTTCGGGAGAAAGATGTGTTAATCTTTTGCATGAAGTTAAAATGCTCCCCCTCAAAAATTGATCCAATTGAATTGTAATTGTGAGGATATTATCCACATTTCGCTTTTTGAGGATGGGAGTTCTTGAACACACAATTTTTGAAAGATTTTGAATAATCATTGAGAAATTCTTGAAAAATTGTGTTCAACGCTTTTTGAAAAATCCTATTTCTTTTTGTCGAAGAGGTTTTTCTTAAGCATAAACTTGAGTTCATAGACTTTGAATGTCTTGACGAATCCACTCAAGTGTAAGAAGATATCTCTTCTTTTGCTGAGGGTAAGAGCACGAAATCATACACTCCCACGTGAATATAGTTTCGGGTTGCAATCTGAAAGTGATTACAAGCTATTGTGATGAGCTCAAAACGTTGAATGTTTTGTGACAAGCTCAACCCGTGATAGATTGCTCTACCCGTTTGGAAATATTTGTCCAAAATAGACAATTTCCTTTATTAAAAGAAGAAATGACATGTTTTGAAAAATATTTACAACTTTCATTCGAGCTTTATGTACACACCCGTTTCGTTATTGAGCGACATTTCTAGGCACGTCCATATTATCGATACTAAAAGACATGTCGAGAAGAATATTTTTGGATTTTGAAAGATTTTTAATTTTGTGTTTTGCTTTTATGTGTTTTATATTTTTGTATTTTGCTTTTTCAAAGATATTTACAAGTTGATGTTTGATAGATAAATCAAGCAGGCACCTTTGCCAGAATCTCCAGGTCTGCTGGAGTCAAACATCTCATACCAATTTGCCTAACGAGATACGCAAACCTCTCTTTCGAAAGAGATTTTGTAAACAAGTCAGCTAATTGGTAATCAGTTCCAACAAAGTATAATTCAACAATACCTCTTTCAACTTGTTCCTTAATGAAGTGATATCGGACATCAATGTGCTTCGTGCGGGAATGCTGAACCGGATTGCAGGAGATGGCTATGGCTGACTTTGAGTCACAGTACATAGGTACTTTATCAAAATGGAAGCCATAATCCGTGAGTTGTGTTCTCATCCAAAGAACTTGAGCACAACACGCAGATAGGGACACATACTCCGCTTCGGCTGATGAAAGTGACGTGCAATCCTACTTCTTGGAAGACCATCCCACAAGCTTATCTTGACCTAGAAATTGTGCACCACTAGAAGTACTTTTACGTGTATCAAGACACCCTGCATGATCAGAATCTGAATAGGCCGTTAGAAAGAAACTGGTTTCCCTCGGATACCAGAGTCCCATGTAAATGGTATTGTTAAGGTACCGAAAGATCCGTTTAACCTCCTTGAGGTGCTTTTCAGTAGGTCGTGCTTGATATCGTGCACAATAACATGTAGCATGATGTATATCAGGTCTGCTCGCTGTCAAGTACATGAGGGACCCGATCATGGAACGATATCTCGTTTGATCTATGGGTAATCCCTCCAAATCAGCATCTAGGGATGTGGTTGATAATGGTGTCCCAAAGGGGTCACATGATGTCATACCATGCTTTTTGATTATCTCTTGACAATACTTAGCTTGGTTAATGAAGATACCACTTGGGGATTGGTGAACTTGAATTCCTAGAAAGAATTTTAGTTCGCCCATCATAGACATTTCAAATCTGCTGTACATTACTTTTTCAAACCATTTTGAAAGTTTTGGGTTTGTAGACCCGAAAATAATGTCATCAACATAAATTTGCACAAGCAGAATGTCATCCCCATATTTATAAGTGAACAAAGTTAAATCAATGGAACCTTTTGAGAAACCTTTGGAGACCAGAAATTTCGAGAGCTCGTCGTACCACGCCCTTGGAGCTTGCTTGAGTCCATATAGTGCTTTGTGGAGACGATACACCTTGTCAGGATAATGAGGATTGACGAATACTTCCGGCTGCGTGACATAAACTTCTTCCTTCAAAGGACCGTTAAGAAACGCCGTCTTAACGTCCATTTGATAAACGATGAATCCCTTATGTGCAGCATAAGCAAGAAAAATCCTGACCGCTTCCATTCGAGCAACTGGTGCAAATGATTCTTCAAAATCAATACCCTCTTTCTGTCCATACCCTTTAGCCACTAGCCTAGATTTATTCTTGATGATCGTGTTCTCTTCATCCATCTTGTTTTTCCAGATCCATCGAAGATTTAATGGTGTTACATCGTATGGTCTGTCAACAAGTTCCCAGACTTTAAGTCTTTCAAATTGTTGAAGTTCATCCGTCATCGATTCAATCCAAGCATGATCAGCTAATGCTTCTTTGATGTTTTTCGGTTCAGCTGAACTCACGGCGAGTGCGAACATACAAACATCGGCATCGGTGTTAAGCTGTCGTCTTGTGCGAACGGGCTGTGAAGGGTTTCCAATGACATGAACCAAAGGATGATCTCGGGTCCAATGATGTGTTGAAGGATGTCGTTGATAGAAAGTATGCATATTTGACGGATCAACATGGCGAGTAGAAGACTCTCCAGTTTCGTGTACCGGTGTACCGAATGGCTTGATAAATTTGTCTTCGTCAGATAATGCATTGTCTGCTTGATTTGTGTTCTCTGGAGCAATGACAGTAGTTGTGGATGTTGTAGGATTGATTGTTGAAGTGATATTCTGAGGAGGTAAATCTGCAGCAACCCGTGTTGAAGTAGATGAAGTTGTATCCGGTTGTTGACGATGATCGGTATCATCATTCTTATCATGAGTGACAGCGGAAGACTTCGATACAACTTGTTTCTCCCCCGTGAAATATTCATCATACATTGGTCCATATAACATTTCCAACTCTTCAATTGTCGTGTCGACTGTCATATCAGCTCTAGGAACATTTTCTGGAACCAGCGTTGAACTTGACAGTTCATTGCTTTGGTCTTGAGTTTCGAGTTCCGTGCGGTTGTGAACGGAAGTCGTTTGTCGTTGTGGGTCGGGAATTAAACTGTTTTGTTCAAGTGCCATTTCTTGTAATTCATCAAATCGGATGTGAATAGTCTCGACTATCAATTTTGTTCTCTTGTTGTATACTCTATATCCCTTAGACTGAGTTGCATATCCCACAAGAATACATGCATCACCTTTTTCTTTCATCTTATCCAAATTTTCACCATCTCGAATGATGTAACAAGTACATCCAAAAACATGAAGGTGTTTGAGTGAAGGTTTTCGATCATGAATTATGTGATATGGTGTCTTTTCGTGTCTTGGGATAATTAAGGATCGGTTTTGTGTGTAGCATGCGGTTGACACGGCTTCGCCCCAAAAATATAGTGGAACTTTTGAAGCGGATAATAATGTTCGAGCAGCTTCAACCAAAGTACGGTTTCGTCTTTCAACAACGCCGTTTTGTTCGGGTGTTCGAGCAATAGATGTTTCATGTTCAATCCCTTCGGCTTCAAAATAGTTTCTCAGATTTGAATTCAAAAATTATGTACCTCTGTCAGTACGAACCACTTTAACTTGAGCCTGAAGACCACGTTGTATCAATTTAAGGAAGAAGTGAGTCCATGTGTACCTTGAGTAATCATCGACAATTACCAGAATATATTTCTTTCCATTGATACTCTGAACACGCATTGGACCACACAGATCCATGTGAAGAAGATCTAACCGTCCTTTAGAGCTTGGTGTGGTCTTTGTTTTGAAGCTACTTCGTTTAGCTTTACAAAGTTCACAAGAAGAACAAAGATGATCTTTGATGAATTTCAAGCTTGGAAGGCCTCTCACAATATCTTTCTTGGAAAGCAAGTTAATGGTATCAAAGTTGAGATGAGAAAGACGTTGATGCCATAACCATGCCTGAGTCGTTGAAGCTTTAGCCATGAAGCAAATTGGAGTTGATGAAGTTGTGTCTTGAAGTGAAATTGTGTAAAGATCAGTACCCCGTGTACCGGTAAGTAAGTCATTCCCTTCATAATCACGAACAAAACATGTCTTCTTTCTGAAAGCAACTTCCAAATCCGCATCACAGAATTGACCAACCGAGAAATGATTGTGATTGAGCCCTTCGACGTAGTATACCCTTTTAATCGTGATATTCCCCTGAACCAAATCTCCATATCCTAGGATCGGTGCAAATTGATCATTTCCGAATTGGACCGTACCTAGGAACTTCTCCACGAAGTTAATTAGAAGCTTGAGATTCCCCGTCATGTGCTTCGTGCATCCGGAGTCCAGTATGAATAGAATTATTTGTATCACCTGCAGAAGAGTTAGAACACGATGGAGCATTTGCTAAATTGGATACCACAGTAGTTGTGATAGTAGAATCATTAGTGTCCTTATCAACATTTAAAGGCAAACTAACACTCGTTTTCACATTTTCTATCCTAACTTTAGGCATCCATTTATATCCGGGAGGACATTGATTAGCAAACCACCATTTCCAAGACTTACTAGCAGACTCATATAATTCCTTAATTTGGCTTCTAGGGTTCTTAGTGGTGGAGTCTGATGCATTACTTTTCTTAGTGGGGGTTGCACCAGAATGGTTCACTTTGCGTTTGGGTTTACTATCTCTAATAGGCATTGCAACTTGCTTCTTAGTTCTAGTATCTACGCCTTTGACTTTATTTATAGCACACATAGAATGATTAGCATTAGCACACTTTCCACATTTGACACAAACAAATTTTACATTCATAGCATTCAAATCATTCACAACATTCAAATCGTCATTACATGCAATTACAGACTTTTTATTCTTAAAAACGTTCAAATTCCTAGGGTGCTCTTCTACTTCCTGCATCTCCCCTTGATTCTTGTGTTTCCAGACCTTATCATTCACTTGAGTGCGCTTAAGCTGAGGCCGGCTAACACTAGTAGTGGAGACTATTCCTGTAGTAGAAGACACATGAATATTAGTGTTTCTAGAAGTCTGAGGCGAGTGAGTATCTTTGTTTGTGGGCTTCGTGGTCATTCTATACATCCCTGGTTTAATCACATTATAGTGCTTAACACTTGGTGCTATAGGATTCCGTATGGGTTGAGCTTGTGGTAACCTTTCCTTTCCATCCATCTTGGGGGCAAACACAGGTTTTGCAAATGAGGAATTAGATAAAGTAGATGGTTTTCCCAAGATAGAGGATCTATTCTCTTTAAAGGCATTGGGTTGTCTAACAACATTTTTCTTAATGTTAGGTTCCACAATTTTCCCACCCATTTTAGCAATGAGTTTCTGCAACTCTGCTATCGCTCTGTCCCTGTCTTGTAATTGAGCTTTCAACCCTTTAATTTCCAAATTCTGCTCATTCATTTCTCGAAATGTTTGGGAAAGTTTTTCTTGCAATTTATTATCATGGGGAAAACTACCAACTTCTTTTTGTAGAGCAAGTTCAAGTGAATGACAATGTTTTTGAAGGAAATCAGTTTTGTGTTGAAGTAACTCAAAAGCCTTTTTGTCAACATTTTCTTTTCGTTTCGAAAGCTCAATTTCAAGACGTTCACATTCTTTGATCTTATCAAGATATTGGCATGCAACTTCAGAATATTCATCAATATCAGCACAAGATGTAAAATAAGCACACATAACATCTTTAGAAACGCATGCTTGCAAGAGTAAATCATATTCATCTGAGAAATCAGACTTCTCCATTTGAAGATCATCAATGTGTTTCTCAATAGATTCAACATATTTTAAATCATCAAACATTTCAGTCCGAATGAACTCCTCAAGTTGAAAAACAGTTTCTTTAATCAACGCCGTGTTTGGAATTAAGAGTTCTTTGACAAGCAAGGTAATATCATGAGGAATCGGACGTGTCCACTCAGCATTTTCACGTTTTGCCCAGTCTCTTTCAACAATAGATTTAACATTATCTATGTGGTGTTTAAGAATACCTAATGTTTTCCTACTCTTGCTTTTAGATTCATCTAGAGGGAGGTAGTTTATGTATTTGTAAACATTAGATTTCTTAGGGGCAAATGCTTTCTTCCATTGAATTCTCTTTTTTTTGCATTCAAGGAACACTTCCTCATGAGTTTTCTGAGTTTTTTTATTGAAAAGGCCATAAAGACTATTCTCATAAGCATAATTATATGGTTTCACAAACTCCTTATTGACAAGTGGTTGACTATCATCATCCCAAAGGGCAGTCTCTTCACTATCGGCACTTACAGGCATGCAATCAAGATCTGTCCTTTCAGTCTCATCAAGATAAAGACACGGGTTCGCAGCTTGAGCTTTGGCAAGGTACTCAGGACTTGCAAAGCTAGCTTGACCCTTAAACATCAATGGAGGTGCTATCATTCTTACGGATTGAATAGAATCATGCGTTTTATAAACAACGTTCTTCAAAAAGTCGACTTGTGCTTCTAGTTTCGTAACTTTTTCGGTTTCTTAATCATATCTACTTTTGAAGTCTTGTTTTAACGCATCTACCTCTTGTTTCTTATCCTCTAGAATTTTAGCAGAATCAGTAGTGGTCATAGAGAGCTTTTGTTCAAGTTCATTAACTTTGGTAGTGGCAAGGTACGTTTTTTGACGTTCATCCATTAAGAAAACATTATATTGACGCTTCTCTTTAGCTAATAACTCAAGAGTTGTAATATATTTGTTTTCAAAATCGTCCTTTTGACGTTTTAACGCACTTCCCTTGTACCCCTCAAGCTCTTTGGTTTTCTGAAGGAGCTCATCTCTATAGCTTTCAGTCATCTCAGTAGATTTGATAAGAGCAGCTTTACATTCTTCAAAACTTTGAGTGAGCGTAGCGTTTGCCTTCTTTAATTGCTTTTGACTCTTTTTATTTTCAGTGACATCTTTTTGTAAAGTAGCAATTAAATTAGCAAGCGCAATACGTTCCTCTTCATCATATTCATTTGCATGTTGATCATCCTCAGACTCATTATTGCACATGTCTGATGAATCGGGTGTGGTATTGCTATCAACCGTTTCCATCATACACGTGTCATTAATGGCATTGGGTAGATCACTATGCTCAGGAATATCACCAAACACATTATATTCATCAGTAGTGTGTACCTTATCGATTGGCTCAGTGTCAAAGATAGGGCCATTGTCATCTTCAGTGACTTTGAGAACTTCTTCAACCTTTGCCATGTACGAGTAATGTGCATCAAGCTCTTGATCAGAATCTTCATCATCAGTATCATCAAGCATGGCTCCTTCCTCAACTGACAATTTAACCCCTGCTTCCATCTTTTTGCATAGCAACATCTTTTCCTTATGATAGCTGGAGTCTCTAACCCTTTTCGGCTTCCTGCATTCCTTTGCCATATGCCCATATCCTTGGCAATTAAAACATTGAATCCCGCCCTGCTGAACCACTTGACTTCCAACCGTTTCCCTATTCCCAGTAGCAGCATCAATCCTCTGAGTATCATACTTTGCAGTTTGTCGATCATATCTTGCAGAACCCTTAACATGCGTTGGATTATTTCGATCATACCTAGAAGGACTTTCACCACGTCGACGTGTGTCATACCTTGGAGGACTCTCAAAATATCGGTTCTTTGTGTTAGATGATGTGCGAAGATTGTTGTTGGTGGGTTTGTAGATTTTCTTGTATGTCTTCATTATGTAAGCGATTTGTTGTTTCATCTCTCGGTTCTTTTGAGCTTGGTCTTCATCACTATCTTCTTCAGATGAGGACTCAGATGGTGGTGATGGTGCTCTTGGCGCTTTACCTCGAGATTTTGTGGAAGATGAAGACTTAGATGATGTGGAATATCGTGGTGAAGATGATTTATTGGAGTATGGTTTAGGAGCACGAGACTGATGATCGTGAACATGTTGTGTGGTAGTCACTAAAGCAAGTGGATTAGCGGTCTTGGCAACACGTTCAGTTCGAATCTCATTTGCTTCATTTTGAAATTGCTTCAAGATGTCAAAGAGTCGATGATATGAGACCTCGTCTAACTTTTCTTGTTGTTTCACCAAAGTGACGAATCGTGTCCACTCGGGTTGAAGTTGTTGAAGAAATTGAACATTGACTTCCATGGTGGAAACTTGCAGATTATTTCTTGTCATGTCATTCATCATCTTATAAAACCTGGAGTAGTAAGAGTCAATTGATTCTCCATTCCTTGAAGTAAACTTGCCAAAATTCCAAAACAAGTTTGTTTTGACATCTTGTTTGTTGAGTGATTCTCCTTGTTTCAAGCGTTCAATAGCAGTCCACATTTCATTTGCTGTCGGGCATGCATCAACCGTGGAGTAAATATCATCTCCAATCCCACTTAAAACCATATAGATGGCTTCCTTCTCCGCATCATGCCAAGCACAATTTTCAGGTGTGAGATCAGCTCTTGTTTCATCACATTCACTTGCAGGTATTGGATCAGTAGTATCTGTGGCTGCTCTTGGAGGAACTGAGATCTTCTTGAATATATATGGTCCATGAGTAATACATTTCCTCAAGGCATCACCATTAGGTCTTGTGTCAAGGTATCGTATGAAACGTGATTGCTGTTAGAAATACGTTTTTACGTATATTAGAAGTATCGGTCACTCCACAATATTATTAATGATTGTAATAGCTCGTAGGTAATAGTTGCTTATTAAGTTAAGTAAGAACCGGTCCATGGGCTTGTCATGGACCGGCCCATGCCCAATGTTGCTTGGAAGTATAAATACCCCTTTCCTCCTTGGAAAGGGGTTGGTTGTTGAATGTTTCTCATTTCCACTTAATAAAATTACACATAGTTTTCTCTCACTTTCTCTCTCTAAGTTTCTCTCTCAAGAAATCATCAACCACTTCATAGATTCATAGGTTATCAAGATTCTACATTTGGTATCAAGAGCTATGGGGTGATTTAAGGTAATGATTTGTGTGGTTTTTTAGTTTTTGATTGTATTAGTGTTCTTTAAGAAAATCATCTTGATTCTTGGAGTTTTTGGTGTTTTTGTGATTGGGATTAGTGGATAAGTATTAGTTTTTACTTATTATTGTTGAAATCACAAAACTTTTTGGGTCATTTGGTAAAAATCTGGGTTTAATCTTCATTTTTATTGGCCGACTGTTCATCGTACAACCTTCTGATTACCCAGCAAAAGTTCCGAACCAACAAGTTCCGGATCAACCAAAAGTTCCGTACCAAAAAGTTCCGACCCAAAAAGTTCCGGATCAACCAAAGTTCCGGATCAACAAAAGTTCCGAACCAAAAAGTTCCGAACCAAAAGTTCCGGATCAAGGAAAGTTCCGGATCAAGAAAGTTCCGAACCAAAAAGTTCCGGATCAAGGAAAGTTCCGGATCAAGGAAGTTCCGAACCAAAAGTTCCGGATCAAGGAAAGTTCCGGATCAAGGAGAAAGTTCCGGATCAAGGAAAGTTCCGGATCAAGGAAAAAGTTCCGGATCAAGGGAAAGTTCCGGATCAAGACTTCCGAACCAAAAGTTCCAAATCAAGGTATTCCAAGCCATATCTTCCGAATCAAACTTCCGAATCAACAAAAAAAAAGTTCCGAATCAAAGGTTATTTTGCTTGTTTTTTCTTTTTAGAGGATTTAATCTTGGTTTCTTACAAAAAAAACTCAACACAATTCACAAGCTTTATTTCACTGCTCGATCAACCGATAATCTTTGTCTCTTTGAAGTTGCCAAAATGAATCCGAATTCAGTAATGCCTCAGATGACATCACTTACGGATATTTCCGTCATTACGGGAACGGATAATCGCCCGCCAATGCTCATCAAAGAAGTTTTTGAATCATGGCAAGGCCAAATGATGTCTTACCTTAAGGGAAAACCGGTTTATGGGAGGCTTATGGTTAAGTCAATTTTAAATGGTCCACTTGACTATGGTACCATCGTGGCTAACAATGTGACTCGACCAAGAGAATTTGAAGAACTTACACCAGCTCAACAACTTATTGCCGATGCAGACGAAAAAGCTCTTCAAACCATTCTCCAAGCTCTTCCCCATGACATCTATAGGATGGTAAGTCAGTATACGGTGGCAAAGGATTTATGGGAACGTCTAAAGGTGCTGTTACAAGGTACGTCTCTCACCAAACAGGAAAGGGAATGTCAGTTGTATGACCTGTTTGATAGATTCACGTACAACCCAGGGGAAACGCTTCACGATTATTACTTCAGATTCACCACACTCATGAATTATCTGAATGTATACAATCTTGTGATTGCTCCATTCCAGGTTAACACCAAATTCTTGAATACTTTACCTCAAGCTGAATGGGGTGAGTATATTACCGATGTTAAGTTAACCAGGGATTTGCATAAGTGCAATTTGGATCAACTATATGCTTTTCTTCAGCAACATGAGAAACATGTGATCATGCACCGTTCTCCACGAGGTATGTACCCTGATTCATTAGCTTTGATGGCGAATCAACCAAGCTTGTCTCACAACAACACTCCTTATATTTTGGGACATCAAGCCTATCATCCATCACCTTACATGACACCAACCTTTCCCCAATACTCGATTCTACCGCAACCACCCACCTCACATCAGCAACAATATCGGTTTAGTGCACCTTCATCACAATATGCTACACAACCTCACCCAACAAGTATTGCACCTTATGCTCAATCTTCATATTCTTCTTATCAAGAGAATGCAGCATATCCAACAAGCTACCCTGATCAAATGAGTATTCCTTCTAGTGATTATGCAGCTCATCAAGACCAAGCAATGTACTGTGATGATGAGGAAGTCCCTGTTCCTGTATTCAAACAAGGTGCTGACCCAGTTGAAGTGTTAACCACTATGTCTGCTTATCTCACAAGGACTTTAAGAAAACGAGGATTTAGGGGATCAGCTCCTACCAACAATCAGTTGAGGAATTCATCCAATTCTCGCCAACAAGCTACTATTGAGAATGGCAGGGTAATGGTTCAGCCTATTCAACCATATTAGGGGAGACCTACCACATCAACTACCAATGCTCGCACGGTCAATCAGGCTCCAATGGTCAATCCTGCTCCACGGGCTAATTCCACAGGCAAGTTGAGAATGATTACATGCTACAACTGCAAGGAAGAGGGTCATATGTCCAGGGATTGTAAGAAACCCAAGAGGAGAAGGGATGGACAATGGTTTGCAGAGAAGATCTATCTGGTGAATGCTCAGGCACAAGGAAGGGAACTTGATGAAGAGGAGCTTGCATTTCTTGCTGATCCAGGGATTGCTGAACAAGACACTATCACCACACAGAATGCAACATACCAAGCAGATGATCTCGATGCATATGACTCAGACTGTGATGACTTTCAATCTGCAAAGGCTGCTCTCATGGCAACTATCTCCAGTTTAGGGCCAGAAAAGAGATCTGAGGTACTTATTAATACCACTGATAATACCACTGATGCTAGTATTCAACCACATCAAGTGCAAGAAAGTGCTGATTCGAATGATTCTTCGGTGGTGAGTCTTTCAAATGAGGAGACAATCAATGATAGCAATATCAATGTGAGTCCCCAGACTTTGAGTGAATCACAACCGGGAGCCATTTCGCATACGCCTACTCCTGCTCAACAAGATTTGGTCATGGTTCCTGCTACATTACTTAGCCAAATGAATGCTGCACTCTTAGAAACCCTAGCTAAGAATAAGAATTTGTCTGATGAGCTTACCTTAAGCAACGAGAAAGTTCAAACTTTGGAATTAGTGCCTTCGTCTAGTGTTCTAACAAATCCCGAATATGATCACTTTCGAAACAAACAAATGGGTCACTTGCAAGAAATTGAAAACTTAAGAGCAAATCTGTCTAATGAACTTAAAGAAAAGGAGTTAGTGGTCACTAATTTTCAAAAACTTCAAACAGATTTTGAATCACTCGAGTCTAAGAAGAATGAAATGGAGATTAATGCTACTAATAAGATTAGAAGTCTAGATTACTTGCTTTTAAGACAATACGTTGCTTCTCAACTAGTGCACTTATTTGATGCTTCGGTTAGAGAATTTAACTTATCACGTCAAAAAGGCCTTCCCCCTAACCCAAGGTATGCAAAACAAGCTTTAAGACATAATCCAAGAATTTATAATGCAACTCAATTAGGATTGGCCTTAGACCCGATTGTTATTTTTGATGATCGAACAAGTAAGGATTTAGTTGATGAGGATCGGTCATACAATTCTGCAAAATATCCCGAGTGTGATTATTTTAAAATGAATAAGGAGCTTGCAAAAACGGATTTTAGAATTCGCTTCCATATGGACAAAGATCTCATAACAGCACCGACCTACATATTAGATGAAGAAAACCCTAGTACATTTCCTACACTTGTCAATATGGAAGGTCCTAAGGAAATTCCAAAGGATCTTCCACCTGTTAGCACTGTATGGTTAAACTTGCAAGAGATTAATCAATACTTTACTAATTTTGACAAGGTCATTTTGGAATGTACGACTTCAAATGGCTTAAATGCCGGAGAATGGGCTTTCGAACATATGAACGAGGTGTTTAAAAATGAGATCAATCCGTTTGTCGAAAGTCTAAAAGGAAGTTTTGCATCTCTTAAGGAAAATCTTGTTTTTGAAATTGGTGAAGTTCAAAAAGTGTTTTATGAAATGGACACCGCTTACGAACTACAACTAATTGAAAAAGAAAAGATTTTAACCGAATATGACCGATTCTTGTCTGCAGTAATCTCGTGTGATGTGCTTACTACTGTAAATGTTAATTATTCGAATGAGCTTACATCCGCTATGATTAATTGTGATGTTGTGCATATATGTGATGATGTTTGTGATCTCTCTGTAAATGTTGCTGATACAGTAAATGAGGTAGATAATCATTCTTGTCACGAATCTAACGCTGAGTTTTTAAAGCTACAAGATTCTTACAATTTACTTTCAAAACGCTTTAATCAACTAGAACAACATTGTATATCTTTAGAACTGAAACAACAAACTCAAAATGAGGATCTTTTGATAACAACTAGTTGTGAAAACGGTGTTGAGACGAGTGACAAGATGATTGCAATTGTTAAGGCATTAGAGGAAGAGATTATGAGATTGAAGAGAGATGTGTCATCAAATGAAACACTCAAATTGGAACTAGAGGCTGCAGAGTCTAAAAACCAGGTCTTAGAAATTAGACTTTCGTCTATTCTAGGGGAGATGGATCGGACAAGACAGGGACTATCCGCTCTTTATGGTTCACTAGAAGAACGCTTCGCTTTTAATGCGGCACAGCAACAATCTTATGTTGAACAACTGAACCAAAAGTGCGAGGAAATCTCTGACTTGAACATCCTGCTCATTGACAAAAATATGGTTTTGGCCGAGTTAAAGGAGACACTTCTTCTCACCCGACAAGAAGTTGTTGATATCTTAGCTACCGACTCTGCACCGTCCACTAGTGCTCCAACAACCAAGTCAGTAGTGCTTTATAAGAACCCGCTTCATAAGAGAAACCCGGTTACCTACGATGATTATATGAGGAATGCCATTAAGCATGTAGATCTTGTTAGGGATATTTTAGACGATCTTTATGCCTTAGATCCCTCAAGTAGCTACTATTATTCGGCTCATGAATATATTAAGCGAGTTCAATATTGCTTAGCATATTTACAATACATAGGTACACCAGGTTCTGCACTACTTACTAATAGGCCCATTGCTGTAACTCCATTTAATAAGACTCCAGGAGCAAAACCGTCATTGGCACAATCAAGTAAGGCATCTTTAAAATCTGTTGCTAATGTTCCCACTTTGCCTTCTACAGGATTAAAAGAGACTACTAAGGCTAAAGGATCGCCACTCAAGAAAGATAAGATCAAGCCCTCCACTAGTAGTACCAAAAAGAAGAAAGTAGAAGCTCACCATAGGAATGTTAGTTCAGTTTTAAATAAAGAGAATCATGTTAAGACTAAAAGCTCTGCGCCTGTGCAGAAGCCTAAACCATTCGTGAATTCTAATTTGAATTGTTGGAATTGTAATGAATGTATGTTTTCCCAATGTCATGATTTGTGTCTTATTGATCATGTAAATGAAATGAATGCCATTAGGAATGGTCTTGAATGGAAGCCAACGGGTAGAACTCGTGCCCAGGTTGGCTGGCAATGGCGTCCCACTGGTAGGACCTTTACATTAGATGGAAAAATGTGCCCTTTAACTAGGAATGCATCCATTGAGGTTAGGTCTGAGCGTCCTTTAGTTAGGAACACTCGCACTCAAGTATGGAAACAACGCCCTTTAATTAGGTCAGCCCCAACTATAGTGCCTATCAGTGAAGAAATACATCAGGATTTAAGCCAACTAGAATCTACACCACCAATTAGAAAGAAAAAGGCTAGGAAATCTAAGAAACCTAGAGTTAGCAAATCTAAGATTATTAAATCTGTACCTGCTAATAACAAGGAACACTCAGATTCCGATACCTCTACATTGTCTTCGTGTGGTGATATTTTCAGGTGGTCCAAATCATCCTGTGGTATTTGGACTCCGGTTGTTCAAATCATATGACCGGAGATCGCTCGATGCTCCGAAATTTCGTCAGCAAGTTTCTTGGTACGGTTAAATTCGGGAATGATCATATAGCAAAGATAATGGGGTATGGTGAATATCAGATTGGAAACGTTACGATTTCAAGGGTATACTATGTAGAAGGTCTTGGTCATAACTTATTCTCAGTAGGACAGTTTTGTGATTCCAACCTAGAGGTTGCTTTTCGACAACACACTTGTTTCATCCGCAACTTGGAAGGAAAAGATTTGTTGAAGGGATCTCGTGGTGCAAATCTTTATACGTTGTCTCTACAAGACATGATGGCCGCCTCTCCAGTATGTCTTCTCTCTAAAGCATCTAAGACCAAGTCATGGTTATGGCATCGCAGATTATCTCATCTTAACTTTGATGCTATTAATCATCTGGCTAAAAACGAATTAGTTCGTGGTCTTCCAAAGATTAAATTTCATAAGGACCATTTATGTTCCGCATGTTCAAGGGGGAAAAGTACCAAGAAATCTTACAAGCCCAAAGCTGAAGACACCAATCAAGAAAAACTTCATCTTTTGCATATGGATCTTTGTGGGCCAATGAGAACTGAAAGTGTGAGCGGTAAGAAATTCATTCTGGTTATTGTGGATGATTTCTCCAGGTTTACATGGGTTAGATTTCTACGTACAAAGGATGAAGCACCGAAGGCTATCATCACTTTTCTGAAATTCGTTCAGGTACGTTTGAATACTACTGTCCGCCGTATTCGTACAGACAATGGAACAGAGTTCGTCAACCAGACTCTTCGTGACTACTATGAAGGAGTTGGTATCTCACATCAAACATCCGCTGCACGCACTCCACAACAAAACGGTGTCGTGGAAAGACGGAATCGTACACTTATGAAAGCTGCTAGGACTATGCTTATTTATGCGAACGCTCCATTGTTCTTGTGGGCAGAGGCTATATCTACTGCATGTTTCACCCAAAACCGTTCTATCATTCAGAAACGCCATGGAAAAACACCTTATGAGCTTCTACATGACCGTAAACCCGATGTTTCATTTTTTCATGTGTTTGGTGCTCTTTGTTATCCAAACATTAATAGTGAGAACTTGGGTAAGCTTCAACCGAAAGCCGATATAGGGATTTTCATTGGTTACTCACCGTCCAAGAAAGCATACCGAATTTACAACCGTCGTCTTGGCAAGATTGTAGAAACTATGGACGCAGATTTCGATGAGCTGACATCGATGGCTTCTGAGCAACACAGCTCTGAACCCGCGCTTCATGAGATGGGAACCGATGCTATTAGTTCCGGATTAGTTCCCAATAATCCTACTTCTACATCATTTTTACCACCATCAAGGCCCGAGTGGGATAAACTGTTTCAACCGTTGTTTGACGAATTCTTTGATCCCCCAAATGATGAAGTTCCAGCACCTGTAGTGATAGCTCCAATACCTAAAGTTATTGCTCCTGCAAATGAAGCTTTATCTAATGCATCTTCAATTCACATTGAACCGGATGCACCTTCACCAAGTGATTCTCAAACTACACCTGAATCGTCACCCCTACTTGTGCCTAATGATGTGGAAGAGGATTCTATTGATCACGACTTGGAATATGCTCACCTGCAAGAGCTTCCTTTCTTTGGTGTAGCGATACCTGAAAACCCTTCAGCCGCGTCTACCTCAGAAGAAGCTCCTTCTATTGTTCACTCCAGACCACCTAGGATTGAAAACCATAGCACTAAATGGACAAAAGATCACCCAATTAGGAATGTCATTGGAGATCTAGATCGACCAGTCTCTACACGCCATCAATTACAAGAGAGTGCACTCTATTGCTACTTTGATGCATTTCTCTCTGAAGTTGAACCTAAAAATTGGCAGCAGGCTATGACTCAATCATCTTGGATTGAAGCCATGCAGGAGGAACTAAATGAATTCCAACGACTTGAAGTATGGGAATTAGTTCCTCTCCCTGACAAGGTTAACATCCTTACCTTGTTATGGGTTTATAAGGTTAAACTTGATGAGATGGGTGCGGTATTGAAGAATAAGGCCAGATTGGTTGCTAGAGGATATAAACAAGCCTTGGGTATAGACTTTGAAGAATCTTTTGCTCCTGTGGCAAGATTGGAGGCGATTAGACTATTCCTTGCATATGCTGCTCATATGAACATGATCGTCTATCAAATGGATGTGAAGACGGCATTTTTGAACGGTGAACTAAGGGAAGAAGTCTATGTTAGTCAGCCGGATGGGTTCGTTAGCATGGAGTTTCCGAATCATGTGTACAAGCTTAAGAAGGCTCTCTATGGGTTGAAACAAGCTCCACGCGCGTGGTATGATCTCCTGTCCACATATCTCATTTCGGAAGGCTTCTCCAAAGACAAGGTGGACCCCACTCTATTCACTCTCAAGGAAGGCAACGACATGATTCTGGTACAAATTTATGTTGATGATATAATATTTGCTGCCACTAACATAGAATTGTCAAATCGATTTGAGAAGATAATGTCCACACGCTTTCAGATGTCAATGATGGGAAAAATCTCATTTTTCTTAGGATTACAGATTTCTCAAAATCCCAGAGGCATCTTTATTAATCAATCCAAATATGCTCTAGAATCTCTTAAGAAATATAACTTTGAAAATTGTGACCCCGTGGACACTCCAATGGTGGAGAAATCCAAGTTAGATGAAGATAGGAATGGGACTATTGTCGATCCAAAACTTTACCGTGGGATGATCGGCACCCTTCTGTATCTGACTGCTAGCAGGCCTGATTTGCAATTTGCTGTATGCATGTGTGCCCGGTATCAGGCTCGGCCTACCGAAAAGCACCTACCTGTTGTGAAAAGGATCTTTCGGTATCTAAAAGGAACACTTCATCGTGGTCTATGGTATCCGAAAGATTCCTCTATTGCTTTAATATCATACGCAGATGCCGATCATGCTGGATGTCAAGACACGAGGCGTAGCACTTCTGGATCTGTGCAACTCCTTGGAGATAGATTGATCAGTTGGTCTTCAAAAAGGCAGAAAAGCGCTGCAATATCAAGCACGGAGGCTGAATACATCGCCATGTCTGGTTGTTGTGCTCAAGTCCTTTGGATGAGATCACAATTAACTGACTACGGTTTGGGATTCAACAAAATCCTGATGTATTGTGACAACAAGAGGGCCATTGCCCTTTGCTGCAACTATGTTCAACACTCCCGGGCCAAGCACATCGACATTCGCTACCATTTCATTAAGGAGCAGGTGGAGAACGGAGTGATCGATCTGTATTTTGTCACTACTGAGTACCAGCTGGCGGATATGTTCACCAAAGCCTTAGATCGAGGACGAATCGAGTTTTTGATCGACAAGCTTGGCATGAAATCATTCACTCCAGCGACTCTCAAAGAGTTGGCAGAAGAATCAGCTGAATAGTCGTGGTAAACTATTCAGAGTATCCTTTGTTCATGATCATGTATATTATCGTAAATATATAAACCACAAAAGAAAAATACAAAAATATAAAACCAACAAAAACCATAAAAAATATAAAACCTAGAAAAACCATAAAAATTATTAAAAAAAAAAAACCAAAAATATTTTTCGTTTTTTAAATCGGGCATGTCTTTTAGTACGGTAATATTTACGGCCTTAGAAATGTCGATCAATATTGACACGGTGCCATAAATAGAGTCCGTATAAAAGTTGTACATTTTTAAAACATGCCCACAATGGCTTGTAGTTATTTCTGACTGCAACCCGGTTTTCATATTAAAGTCACGTATTTCCTTGGAAAACGTTGGCTCAGAACGGGAATTAATTTTCTCGGGCATGATTTACAAGCCAAATCATGCAAAGGGATCAAGTTTACTTTATAACTTGGTATAACACGAATTTATGTACGTCTCAGTGCATTAATTTGTTAAAATAAGAGAAATCTTATTGACACCACGAATCAAATTTTTTCAAGATACTAAATTGGAAATGCTTTCATCAATATTTGACTCTTTAAACAATGACTACAGCTCTTTAAATAGAAAACGGGTCATCGTTTAAGGGGGAGAAAATATTAAATCATCTTCGTCATTAAATTAATTTTTCAAAAGTGATTGTGGAAAATTAATGGCT
The DNA here is from genome assembly GCA_025667525.1 of Glebionis coronaria. Classification (NCBI taxonomy): domain Eukaryota; kingdom Viridiplantae; phylum Streptophyta; class Magnoliopsida; order Asterales; family Asteraceae; genus Glebionis; species Glebionis coronaria. The sequence goes on along the minus strand of CM046876.1, from coordinate 211,472,620 downwards.
AAATGATAGTTGAGTGGTTTTGCTTTAGAATACGACTTGTGTTCGTTCTATGTGATAGGCATTGATTTTAGATCTTGGAGATATGCTAATAGGTTGAGATGCTTAAGTTGTGTTGGCGAAATTTAAATATGCTTAAGAAAAAAAATGAATAGATAAGTTATAAACAAAAAGGAAAAGAATAAGGAGTGTAGGGTATAAAGTGACAATGTGTGAAAGTTGTAAAAAACATGACCTAAGTCAAACAAAACCCCCCGTCCCTCTCTTTCTTTTCACTATATCATTATCTCTTTGCCGCCATTGTTGAAACACACACACAAGCTCTAAAAAAACCTCTCGTTTATTCATCCAATCCGATTCATTCAATTTAAAAGGTAATTATCATCTATATTTAACTTATAATTCGCCTATTTCATCAGTTGAATCAGGTTAAATGATTCGTTTAATTAGATTAAATCCAAATTAGGGTTTGTGTCTAAATTAAGCAGTAATTGATTAGGATTTGTGGTGGGTTTTGCTCGGAATAGCTTTAGATGATGTTTAATTGCCTTAGTTTGCCTTAGAACTCACAAACGCGCATAGATTAATCATCATAGCTACGTTTGAAAAGTTCCGGATGAACATGGATATAAACTTCCGAATGAAGGATTTTTTCTGAAAAACTTCCGAATGAGGAAGTTCCGAATGAAGGACTTCCGAATGAAGGAAGTTCCGAATGAAGGACTTCCGAATGAAGGAAGTTCCGAATGAAGAACTTCCGAATGAAGAAGTTCCGAATGAAGGACTTCCGAATGAAGAAGTTCCGAATGAAGGACTTCCGAATGAAGAAGTTCCGAATGAAGAACTTCCGAATGAAGAAGTTCCGAATGAAGAACTTCCGAATGAAAGAAGTTCCGAATGAAGGACTTCCGAATGAATAAGTTCCGAATGAAGAACTTCCGAATGAAGAAGTTCCGAATGAAGAACTTCCGAATGAAGGAAGTTCCGAATGAAGAACTTCCGAATGAAGGAAGTTCCGAATGAAGAACTTCCGAATGAAGGATGTTCCGAATGAGGAATGTTCCGGATGAAGAAGTTCCGAATGAAGGAAAGTTCCGGATGAAGTGTTGTTTGATTGATAGTTTGTTTGCATGTTATATGTACTTGTTGTATTATGATTATGAAATGTGTTATGCTTAGAAGTAAGAATGATATATATCTATATGTTTTTGTGCATCAACCTTTCATGTCTTATCTTAAGCAGATACAATGACTAATCCAACAGTACAAGCAATCCAAGACTCTAGAGAAGCCGCTATTGCTAAAGCACGAACCCTCAAGTTCATACCAAACAATTACCGGCTGAAGCAAGTCTCAAAATCCACTCACCATGGTTTTAAAGTCGCCATAGCAATCCTTAACCAATCCCATTTCAAGAATGCCTTAAGAAGTAGTGCCTCGGTGCCTTATGATTATATGTATGAGTTCTGGGCTACCAAGGAAATCACTTCAAACAAGATCACCTTCACCATCGACAACAAGCAGCAGACGCTCACAGTTTCAGACTTCCGTAAGATTTTTGGTATACGGGATACTCCCAAAGGCATGTCATTTTCGAGGGATCCTACTAAAGATGAACTCATGGAGTTATTTGACGCTATTGGATGTCCTGAAATACGAGTTGCGTCTGAGTTTACCACTGCTAAAGTAGGACAACCTTGGAGAGCATTGTTAGGTATTCTCAGTAGATGTCTTACACCAAAAACAAGTGGGCATGATGCTTTGCGCAGTCCTATTATGAACCTCTTCTATGGCATGTACAAAGCTGCAAATGCAGATTATGCATTATTGATATGGGAAGAATTCACCTTTCAACTCTTCCATAACAAGAAGCTGAAGACTAACTTCTTTCCTTATCCTCGGTCTATCAAGCTTATCATTAATTATTTTATGAAAAATGATGCTACTATTGATAGGCGTGCAGCAAGTCGTTATCACACTAAAGAAGCTGATGATATTGTGGCTCTAAGGCATGAAGGACCTTCTGGTGGTGTGATTCCTGGTCCTATTCCTGATTATCTTCTAACGGATAAAATCAAAGGTTCTGCTGATTACAAGCTACTGCTGCTAGAAATCAAGAAGCTGAAAGCAAACCTTCAGACTGGAGAAGATTCGTCTACTACAGTGAAGAGTAAAGGTAAACGCAAGCAACCAGCTGCTTTACCTGAACCCGAAACCAAGAAGAAAAAGACTGACGTTAAGAAGGGAAAGGTTAAGGCTGATGAGTTACGTCTACGTGACGAAGAAGATGTTGTTGATCCTACTCTTGACAAAGCAGAGAGACAAATGATGAAGATAGCAATTCAAAGGAGTAGGAAAGATACGGGCGGTAGTGGTTCAGGTGCAAGGATAAATGTTGAAGAAGAGTACAAGGAACCAGATGATATTGATGAGTTTGGGTCACCTGAACGGTATTCCACTTCGAAGGAGCCATCAATCCCTATTTCAGCAAGTGTTGAAAAGGAGTCCGGTGCTCCTACTATCATGGTGTCTACTCAACCTTTAGCAACTCAACCTCCACCAATCCAACCCTTACCAACCAGACCGGCTTCAACACCATTTCTTCCACCACCAATAACTCCCATCCTTAGTACCGTAGTAACAACCGAGCCTCTTCCATCAACCCAGAGCAGCTCTGCAACATCTACAATGGCTGCATTGGTGATGGCCGAAATGTTGGATAAACATACAGATAATCACAAGAGAGAAATGGATGAACTTCGCCAAGAGCTACATAGACGAGTTCAAAGTGAAGAAGCATCTAGGAAAGCCCAAGAAGAGATGCTTGCTAAGTTCGCTGCAGATATGGAATTGACGCGAAAAGCTCATGCAGAAGAACTAGCTCGGGTTAAGCAGGCTGAGGCCGATAAGCACGCTGCACGTATCACCAGACTTCAAGCGATGAGGGATAAATACAAGGAGCAGAAAGAAGCACTTGAAGCTTCTGTTGAAGAAAGAGTGAAGGAATCTGTTGAATCCATTATGCCTAAACTGCGTGATGAGTTGAAGACACTAGCAGCTGATAACTTGATGATCAAGTCATCCAATCCTTCAGAATCCGCCTACAAAATTGCTTATGAGTTAACGAATTTTGAATTAAAGAATATCCTCAAAGCTCGTATGGTGGAACTTGGATCGTTTGATAAGTCTAGGATTCAACGGGCTCTTTACAAATCCCTGAATGACGCTATCATGGAGGATGATAGGTTATTCAAAACGTTTGGAAGTGTGGTACCCTACCACATTCTACCTGAGGAAGAAAGGGAAGAAAGTGAAGAAGACGAGGGTACTGGTGAAGATGAAGGTGGAGAAGAAGAAGAAGAAGAAAAGGATGATGAAGATGACGATAATGGTGATGATGATGAGGATGAGGATGATGATGATGATGATGATGATGGCGATGATGGTGGTGATGGTAATGAGGAGAGTGCAAGGGGGAGCAACGGGGATAACAATGAGGATGATGATGGGGGTGAACAGCCTAAAGAGGGAGATAAGGTTACCAGTTCCAAGAAAGCTGCTAAGTCTGGAACCAAGTCCAAGAAAGATGCAGCACAGAAGGACAAATCAACATCATCGGAATCAAGACGATCTAAGTGGCGCCACGATGTGAATGCTACTACAGCGTCATCGATTCCTGGTACTTCTATTGCTGTATCTTTACCTATTACCACTAACCCCATTAGTTCTGTTGTTGTTGCTCCTGTGATTGCAGAATCGGTAACTGAACCTGAAGCTGCACAACACTCACCTGTTCACGACACTGCCGAAATGCCTGAATCAGAACCAGCAGATGTTCGCATTTCTACTTCTCTACAACAAGCACAACAATCTACGGTTCTTGAACCAAGCACACGAGACTGGGCAGACACGTTGGAGATTGACGAGACTGCACCGCCACAGGCTTGGATCACGGCAGCAGCGCAATATGATCCGATCACAGACGCTGACAAAGATGTTTTGTATCTCCGTATTCGCAGTCCGATTGATTATGTGCATTTCTTGCTCATGAGTATAAGACTTCGGTTACCCCATCTTTGGTGAAGAAAGCGCTGAAGGATAAGAGACTTCGCGCCAAAACCCGGTTAACCCGAATGGAGTTCGAGTATTATGCCGATGAGATCCTGAAGGCTCTGAATACCGTTCAACGGCTAGGTCTTCATGAATCAGAAAGAGCTCCACCTCCACTTGATCCTACTCAAGACAATCAGATAGCTCTCGACTTCTTCGTCACTTATGATCTTGAGTATCTTCTTAAGGGTTCATCAAAGTACGCAACATTCTTGACCTTGCTGAAAGCTGCCAACTGGGGGACAATACCCTGGATCGAGGAAAAGGTAAACAGACTCTGGGTCCCAAGGGTAACTCGTAATTATGATATGTATGCTGTTATAGGTGCATCTCATTGGGACGAACGAGTCCGAAGGGCGTACAGGGGTTGCTGCCTAGTCAATTCTGGAAGCAACGTTAGATCCGATATCCGCATCTCCAGCATCTTAGGGTTGAAAACTGAAGCCAAGAATGGCTATTATCATGTGACGGAGATTCGTTTGAAAAGGGAGGATGACACAGAATACAAAATCCAGCAGGGAGATTTTTCTATCATTCGCCTTGAGGATATCGAAGATATGCTGCTTCTGATGACCCGCGATCAACTCACACATATTCCTCGTGAAGACCTCATTGCCTTGAATACGGCACTTCGTATGTTCACACGAAGCGTTGTTATCAAGAAACGAGTTGAAGATCTGCAATTGGGAGTCGAAAGCTACCAAAGGAAGCTCAACTTAACCCGTCCAGTGAATCAAGTTCTACCTCAACATGTAGATAGATGTCCTTATACCGGCATTTCTGTCCCGAATTGCGGCATTTTCTACTAGAACAGTCGAGGTTTAATGAAGTTTATGAGGGTGGGTGAGCTATATAAGTACAGTGATGGGACTCTTCTACAAGTCAGAGGAAAGTTGGAGCATCTTAACTCGGGTGGGACTTTGCCAGAGATGACGGAGGATCGGCATCCGGGTTATCGGCAAATGGCGAAGTACGTGATCAAGAAGATTGATGAAAAGCTCCGTGAACGTAAATTGATGAGGAGCTTGGAAAGATTCGTTGGTGGAAGACCATATGGAGTGCACCACAAGCTACTGCAACGATCCATCTAATGGGTCGTACATTTCAGGTCCACTTTATATTGGTTTTCAATTGTGAATATGTATATTTGTGAATATTGTGCTTTAATGGCTTGATGTAGTGTTAAGGTATGATAATGTTTCAAGAATTTCTCACGAGTTCTAAATCTTTCAAAATATATCATACTAAAGCACTACAACTATCCCTTATTAACTTAAGGGGGAGCATGAACATGTTCTATGGCCAAACATCGATTTCATTTTTACCCAAAGACCGGTTAATCTATTCAATATCCCAAATATTAATGGTTAACATTTTGGATAAGGGGAGAAAATTGGATTAAGGAGATTTAAATGATACTTGGCTAAAAGATGAAAAAGACTTAACGATTATCCAACTTAATATGTGTAAAGCACGTGTTAAGGGGGAGCGTTTTTGATGAACAAAACACCTAAGGTACAAAACTTTTGATTTCAATATCACAAGTACCTTACGTGATTTTTCAATGATTTTTCATGGTGGCAATTCCTTCCCAAAGCACACTTAATTCACGACGAATGTGGTGACAAAAGGGTGGTAGGAATAGGTTTAGTACAATGATTCATCAGAGCCGATGGAATCTTCCCAAGGACAATTCCCTAGATAGAATTAGAAGTCCTAGGAAAGATGGAGAAAGAATGTGAACGTAGCTGAATGCTGACCAAGTACTTAAGCTAGCACTGGAACAATCACAACAAGGTGCTAGTGATGACGTATTGGTAAGCATTGAAGGGGTTGAAGAATGAAAAAGAATTGTAAAGATAAAGGGTGTAAAGAAAGAAGCCCTCCTTACAACTTAAGGCAGAAACCGGGTCAGTACATATGCTATTGAGATCATTTTTGTTAATGATTCTCGGTATTGAAGAAAGACATCATGGACCCAGTGATGCAATGCACAACCCTTCCCAGCTAACTCAAATATCTCTCAAAAGGTATTTGTTTTAATCACACGGAGATCAACACGTTATCTATTGGTTTATTCACTCCGAATAGACTGGTATTGAAAAGGTGGCACTCCTCTCCAGCCATCGCTCACTAAATCAAAACGCACTATCGAGTCTAGAGCCAAGAGATCATCAAAAGTCTCATTAGGACACTTTCCATTTATTCCTTGCTTTCTCACACACTGTGAAAAGTAAGAGATTTTCATGAGTCCTACGCAATATTCCTGTAATATTGCCAGAACATCCGAGTAATACGTAAGTATTACAATGAAGATGGAAATCCTGCTTGAGCCAACATCAAACAAGCTCATGGTAGGTTACACGTGCGGTTCTTTTAGAACCAATCTTGTGAAAAACTGGAAAGAAACAGTGGTTTAATTCTTAATTGAACTTAAACTCGTTCCAGGCCTCTTCGCATTATCATATGATCTTGCCAGAACACTCAGAGTGACTCATAATGGATCACAGTGACGAGTGGAAATCCTTCTAGTGTTAACATCAAACAGCACTTGGTAGGTGACGTGCAAGATTCTTTATGAATTGAGCTCGTGACAACTGGAAAGCAACGATGGTGAAAATCTTAATTTAAATTCACTTGTTCCAGGTTCCATGAATTGACGGCTTCAAATCACAAGGATACTTTATCCAAGTGATTCACTCTTTATGTTCGCAGTCAGCTTTGAACGGTCGAATAAAGAGAACGGGTTTACCCGCGAAATCCTGTCAGGAAGTTACTTAATTGAAACTATCCGTCACGGGTACGATATCTAATATCGTCCAACGGTCTTCACCGATCGGAGGTAAAATGCTACTGAATTAGAATAAAATGTTCAAAGCCATTTTATTCGTGTCGTTGCTGTGTACCTGTTAAAGACGGTGGCGTTGCTGTGTACCTGTTGAAGACGGTGGCGTTGCTGTGTACCAGTGAAGACGGTGGTGTTGCGGTGTACCTGTAGAAGTCGTTCCCACATGGTTATGTTTTTCTGCATCAAAAGTTTAGCAAAAATTCAAGAAAGTACAAGATAAAGTCTTCCGTTGTACTAAACTCTGAAACTTTCGAGAATTCAACAAAAAGACATAAGTGTGTGGAACATGGAGTCACGAGGAGGCAAAATTCACAAAAGGCAAAAGATCGCACGTGAAAGGCCAAAAGAACAATGCTCTCAAGCCAAAGCCTAAAAGATCAAACCAACATATTCACAACAAAAGAAAGAAAAGAAGAAAAGACTACGAGCTAAAGAACGAAGACTTAGTATAGTATGCTAGGTTTAGAACTTTGTAACGTGGAGTGACCTCCCTTAGGGGGAGATTGTTAGAAATACGTTTTTACGTATATTAGAAGTATCGGTCACTCCACAATATTATTAATGATTGTAATAGCTCGTAGGTAATAGTTGCTTATTAAGTTAAGTAAGAACCGGTCCATGGGCTTGTCATGGACCGGCCCAAGCCCAATGTTGCTTGGAAGTATAAATACCCCTTTCCTCCTTGGAAAGGGGTTGGTTGTTGAATGTTTCTCATTTCCACTTAATAAAATTACACATAGTTTTCTCTCACTTTCTCTCTCTAAGTTTCTCTCTCTAGAAATCATCAACCCCTTCATAGATTCATAGGTTATCAAGATTCTACAATTGCCATTGAGGATACCGACCAGATACAAGCATTGGTGGTCTCTCTTTGTTACCCGTCACCATTATGTTGTTGTTCGTCACACGATATTCGGCAGTAGAATCCATCTCAATATTCTCTGAAATGATGAAGTGAATATGGATCTTAAGTAGATTTGTTGTGATTGTTGTTGTGGTTTAAATTCCGAAAATTGCAATTTTCTCCAGGCCGACAATAAATTCTCCAGTCCGACAAAAACGGTAGACCAAAAAAAATTTTGTATCGCCAAATTTTGAAATTGATCTAGAAATGTCCTAAAGCTAGTATGGAAAAAATTTGAATTTACTTGACGGAAAAATTTTAACTCGTTTTTTTTTTTTTTTTTTTTTGATCTTCGTGTAAACGATATTCCGAAACTAGTCTAGATGGTGGCTAAGTCTAAAAAATACTCAAACAAAAATTAGCAAAACATGTCATCGGAATCACATCGTCGGAATGTCTAATCGGAATGTCCAATCGGAATGTCTAATCGGAATGTCTGATCGGAATGCCAAATCGGAAGACCTTGTCGGAATGCCAAATCGGAATACCTTGTCGGAATGCCAAATCGGAATATCTGAAATCCAGTCGGAATATTCGAAGTCCAATCGGAATGTTGATCGGAAAAGCTGGTCGGAATGTTAAAACCCTTTTCCGATGCTACTGATCGGAATCCCAATCGGAATCTATAATCCCTTTTCCGATTACACCAATCGGAATAATAGTGCTGTTCGAGATTTTGGGGTAAAAAAATGAATTTTTCGACAAGAAATCCGCGATTTTAACCAACCAAATGCGACCAAATCCCTACCACAGCTATGTAGAAGATTTATATCAAGATTTAGAGCATAGAAACACAAAAAGAATCTTGAATTCGAGATGATTATAAGAGAAAATCACACGAACCAAGTAAAATCAACAACGAATCACAAAACTACCCCATGGCGATTGATACCAAATGTTGTCCCATATATTTGTGATGATTAAGCAATGAATAAAGAAAGAAAATAGATGAAGAAGAGATGAATTCCTAGAGAGAGAAAGTAGTGAGAGAAAGTAGAGAGGAGATGATTAACTTGGTGAGATTAGATTAGAGAAAATAGATTTTTACAAATGACCATCCACCCTCCTAACATGCTAGGAGGGTAGTATATATAGTCCACCCACATGCGGGCTTTAATGGACTATATATTGGGTCGGGCTTGTATTTCGGGCTTTAATTAGTTTAAATCCAAGCCCGTGAACCACGACTAAATAACTACTTATTACAACGTTCTAATAAATATTACAATAGAAACCTATGACCGAACATTCTTGTTTGACTCAATATTTTGAGGCTAACACATTCTACCTTAAATCTGTTTAAAATCTTGATTTTTGGTGATTTTGTGTGTTGCTTGTGTTCTTGTGAAATTTGTGGCTTAATCTTGCTTAATACTGCATATTATAATTGTTAATGTGTTTGATTGGGCTTGGGTAACCTTGGAATACACTTATACTTGTTTGAATTTGATTTGAAAAAGATAAGGGGTGTTTGGGATTATCTGATTAAGATCATAGTTTGCTATTGTGTTGATGGAAAGAGTTGTTCATTGTTTGTATCTGTTATTTACTTGGTTGAGTACTAAAACCTGCAAGTTATTGGCTTTAAAACCTTAAATTCAAGATTGTGCTATAACTCATTGGTTTTGACTGTTTTTGACCTAAAATTTTGGTAATACTTAGAGTATATGCATGTTTAGGGATAAAAGGTGTTAAATCAAAGTTTGTGTAACCGGATTTTAAGATTTGAGCGTTTAAAATTGGCTTGTTGGTCAAGTATATCAGCAAAGTGAAAAATATGTTTGTTCTTGTTCATCAGTAACTCTTTACTGCTTGAATCTTGATCTAAACCTTGAACCAGTGCATGAAACTAGTTGATTTATGTTCATCTGAATTAAATATAGCTTGTGTATGCTTTTGGTGCAACTTGGTTGGCTGAATTTTGCTTAAACATCTTATTAATTTCAAAACTGCTTATGTTCATGTCTGTGAGATGTCTGGTGATTAATTGAATTAACTGTGCTAATTGGCTGATTGTGATTGTGATTTCTTTGTTGTTTCTGACTCCTTGTTATTTACTGATCACAAGGGTTCCTGGTTTGTAACTTGAATCCACAAAAAAGTCACTAAAGACAAATAGTCAAGAAAGTCAAGCAGGGAGAAAAGTTCCCACTGCTCAACACCCAAAACTAGCCCCTGCTAGTGTAATTTTTCATCCAGCTTATTTATAAGCCATATTGACTTATCCAGACTTGCAACAACTTATTTTTTGTAATAGATCTTCATCATTTGACCCATTTATTTGATCTGGAGCTTATCAGACCTTGGCTTTGACTTTTTGCTAGAAAACTCATAAAGTTGACTTTTAATTAAGTGCTTATCTGCTTATTTCAGCTTATTGAGTGTGCTTATTGAAAAAATTTTTGTTGATTAAGCATAGTTAAGTCATTTAAAAGCTTTTGAAACTTGAATCAGCTCTTGGGGTGGCCTAGAACTCGAAAACGACTATTTTGTCGTTTTGTGAAGATAACTTTTAGCTTATTCAGGCTTATTCCTTGTGCTTTTTCCAATTTTCTTTTTACAGATTTCTTAAGTAACTCAAAAGAAGCTTGTGTGTCAAATTTTAGCTTATGGCATCAGCTTATAGCTTAATGGGCCAAAAAGCCCATTAAGAATAAGCTGCTTTGAAATAAGCTAGCTTAAACACATTTTCAGCTTTTGGGCCTTCAGAGTTTTATTTTTAAAATCAAAGTTTGATTCAGACTGGAAGTTTTGGGCTTATTTGGTTGAATTTTTTTTATTGGGCCCAAATTAAGCCCGATAAGGGACTGTTTTGTCTTTTAGCCTATTTCTAGGCCCATTAGGGGTATTTTTGTAATTTCAACTTCATTTCTGTGTTTATTAGTTTAAAATAAGCTAGTTTTCAACTTTTTAGAATCTTTAATAAATTTAGGATTTATAATATTATTTTATTATTAAAAATTAAAATTTAGAATTTTCAAGTTTTTATATTTTACTTAGGTTAAATACATTAAGTTAGGAATTTTACAATTTTTAGAATACTTTTATTGTCATTAGGTTAATTTTTAGAATTATTTTAAGTTTAAATAGTTTTTAATAGTTTTTAAATAGTTTTTATTAATTTTAAAATTTTCAAAAATAGTTATATTTACTTAAGTCATTTTAGAAGTTTACAGTTGAAAAAATCTCATTTTGGGCTTTTTGTTAATTAAATTGATTTTTGGGCTTTAATTAGCATTAAAAAATTATTATTTAATTAAATAAAAGGTTTGAGTGATTTTTGATTTTTTGTAAACTCTAATTACATTTTTTAGAATTTATTGCAATTTTCTAGGAATTTTTAGGGTAAATTTTTAATTTTATCACTTTTTATGGTTTTACGTGTACGACTTGCCGTCTTAGTGTAATTCATAATCGTAACCGTCTTTCTCTTCTAATCTCTCTTCTTTGCTTCTTTTCTCATCAATATAATCACAAAGTTAATATCTCTTAACACACACACCAAGCCTCCTTGAGAACGATCCCCACTTTGGGTCATTACTTGTGGTTTTCCTAAATAACTTGTTTATACTTGCCCTAATTACGTTCTTTTTCCTAAAAGACGTATTTTAAAACTATCATTTTGGCGCCGCTGCCGGGGAGGCGTGTTGTGTTTTGATTTGGAAATTGTTGTTTTTATATATAGCCATAATATCTATTTGTATTAGTAGCACTCTACTAATACGTATTATCGGTTTTCGTTTTTGTGTGAATACTATTAATATATTATATACGTAGAACAATAAATTCACAAGTACTCCAAAAGTGTGAAAACACAACCTTGACTTGGGAGGTCATTACCCAATCATTGTATTCGAATCTCAAACAAGAAAGAAAAGGCAAAAATAGATAAATTCTTTCGTGAAGCTCTATTTTGAAAAATACAAACTATAAGGTGGGTATAAGGCGGGTATTATAAAATATACCCTAAGGAAAAAGGCTCTTAAGTGCTTCGCGCCGCCTCGTTTCCCCGCTTTCTTGTGAGTATTTTGAGATTAAAAGCTAATCGAGGGTTTTACCGCCCAAAGTATTATTAAGTATCATATATACTTTCTTGGTTTCATTTGATTAAACCCTCTTGAACGTTTTGGTGTTCCACCAATGTTCTAAAGTCATCGAAGGCGTTCACTTCACGTGATCGTTTTCATTCCTTCAGGCTTCTTTAATCAAGAGATTTGATTAAGGAGGAGATTTGTAAATTTTTGTCTACATAAAACAATCACAAAAATCCAAAAAAAGTAAAAACAATCAAAAACAACAAAAAAATTGGAAAAATACAAAACACCAAAAAGAATCTTCTTTGCTCATCCCCACGTCGTACGTGACGTTTATGCAAACTCGCAACCAAGCAAGACGTGCACGTAAACGAAACCGAAAGGAGTCAAAACCTACTCCTAATCTTTCTAGTGAGGAGTCTCCTATTGACGAACCTATCGTAAGAGAAGAACCAACCATGGCGAATCGAACTATGATGGAGTTACTTCAAGCACCCACCGAGGGTTATGGAGAGGCTATTGTGATTCCCGCTATCCTTGCGGAGAATTTTGAAGTGAAAACGGGTTTGTTGTCGATGATACAAAAAAACAAAACCAATTCAATCGTCTTACCGCCACTTGAAAATTTACGGATATTGCTAATGACTCGATTAAGATGATGCTTTTTCCGTATTCCTTAGCGGGGCCTGCTAAAATTTGGTTAGAGAAAGAGCCACCCAATTCTATATTGACGTGGAAGGATCTCGTTTCTAAGTTTGTGAACCAATTTTTCCCGCCCTCTAAGACTACGCCTTTGAAAAACGAGATTTCAAAATTTTCACAAGAATTTAATGAGAGTTTTTCAACGGCTTGGAAAAGGTTTAAGGAAATGTTACATGAGTATCCTCATCACGGTTTTTCCGACTTGCATCAAATTGACACGTTTTACAATGGACTTAATGATCATGAAAGGGATTATCTTAATGTCGCCGCGGGTGGTAATTTTTTGTGTAAAACGGTTGAGGAAGCGTTGTTGATAATTAAGAATAGATCTAAGGTGTATAGTCCTCGTAACACATCGAGTGTTCGTAAGGCTTCGTCTTTGGCTTCACCTTGTTTGTCTAATACCATTGATGCTTGCCAAATTGAGGCGAACTTGGAAAACAAAATCTTTGATAAGCATAAAGGTCTTTTAATTGAATTCAAAGTTGGAGAACAAAGTGCTCCCGCTACGGATAAAGCGGTTGAGGTTTCATGTATGTATTGTGGTGGAGGTCAAGATTTCTCCGAGTGCATTAACAACGGTGGTAACACTTCCAGTGCCTACGCGGCCACGGGAACATACAACCAAAACGGTCAAGTTACCCGCTCTAATCAATTGACTCCAACGGGTTTTGCTCCTAATCAAAATGCTAACAACAACTATCAAAACAATCAAGTTGGTTTTAAAAGCAATTACAAAGGAATCTATGGGAATCAAGGGGCTAATAATCAAGTTTCAAACAAAAATCAAAATAATGATTTTCAAAACAACAACAAGGGTTTGCAAACTTAAAAGGATCTTCCAAATGAATTTGTTGAATACGCTAATGGAAACGATGCTAGGTTTGACAACATTTAAAGAGAAATCATTAGCCTAAGATCCGAGTTTAAGAACGACTTGAAGAAGGAGTTGAAAAACGAGTTAGCAAATGAGCTTAAAATCCATACAAACAAAATGGAAGGAAATGTAACTAGGTTACAACAAAACCAACAAAAAATGGAACAAGGGCAACATGAAATAAAACTAGAGATGATTAAGGCCGAGAAGAGGCAATCCATGTTTGAGGATAAAATTTCATCTATGTTTGAGGCTATTATGTGCAAACCGTCTTCGAGTAGTCTTCCTAGCAACACCATATCGAACCCTAAGGGAGAGATGAAAGTGATTACCACACGTAATGGTAAGACACTTAAGGAACCAACTCCTCAACCAATTGCTCCTACAGAGGATGCAATTGAGGAAGAACCCGAGGCGGTGGTCGAAAAGGAGCATGTCCCAATCCCATGAAGTACCGCTCATGCCACACCTACGGTTGACCCATTACCAACATTGGAACCCGAGATTCCAAAGGCTATGCCTATGCCTCAACCCACACCACCTTTTCCCTCTCCATCGAGACTTTGAAAGGAGAAACGTCAAGAGCGCGATAATTATCAATTTGATCTTTTTATGAAAATGTTTCGCGACGTTCATTTTAATGTGAGTTTTGCCGATGCTTTGGTCATGATGCCTCGATTTGCTGCTAACTTTAAGAGTATGTTAAACAACAAGGAGAAATTGCAACAATTGTCTAGTTGTTCATCGGTTTATCTTAATCGCTTACCTCAGAAAGTCAGTGATCCCGGTAAATTCTTGATTCCTTGTGCAATCCAAGATATGGAAGAATGCTATGCCTTGGCCGATCTTGGTGCTAGTATTAACTTGATGCCACTTGCAATCTTCAAGTCGCTCAATCTTCCTAATCTTACTCCTTCACTAATGTCTATCGAGTTGGCCGACCATTCTACGATTCCCGCATGTGGATTGGCGGAAGACGTTTTTGTGAAAGTGGGAAAGTTCTATTATCCGGTAGACTTTATCGTTGTCGATGTTCCCACGGATCCTCAAGTTCCTCTCATTTTAGGTCGTTCGTTTTTAGATACGTCAATGGCTTTGATTGATGTGCATGCTAGAAAGATCACCTTACGTTTGAACGACGAGGAACTTGTTATAAACGCAACTCAAAATTCTCAAATTTCTCATGTTTATTCCGTTGCAACCATAAACCTCGTTGATATGATTGACGTTGTTTGCGAGGAATTTTCACAAGAAGTTTTAGGTTTTGGTGATGATGAAAATAGTGCCAATCCCACTATGTTAGATCCCATTCTTGATAATTCGACACCAACCTTCACTCCATTTGAAGGTGGTGGTTTTACGTTGGAAGAATTCGATGTTCCACGTACTTGTGACGAAGACCTCAACAATGATGAGGACTTCTCGATTATCAAGGATTTTCTTAACGATTTCCCATTTCCTCCACCCGAGGAGGTTATGAGTATGGAGCCCAAATCTTCAATCGAGGAACCACCTATCCTCGAGTTGAAAGATTTACCTCCTCATCTAGAATATGTATTTTTGGAGGAGGACGACAAGTTGTCGGTTAGTATTGCTAAAGAACTTTCGGATGATGAAAAAACCGCATTTGTCGACATTCTAAAGGATCACAAAGGGGCAATTGCGTGGAAGTTATACGACATAAGGGGATCGATCCCAAATTTTGTACCCACAAAATCTTAATGGAGGAGGATTACAAGCCCGCAATCCAATATCAAAGGAGGGTGAACCCCAAAATTCACGACGTCATCTAAAAGGAAGTCCTAAAACTCCTTGACGCGGGAATGATTTACCCTATTTCTGATAGACCTTGGGTGAGTCTTATTCATTGTGTCCCTAAAAAGGGAGGAATGACCGTTGTGCCAAACGATGCCAACGAGTTAATTCCTACTAGACTCGTGACCGGATGGAGAGTGTGCATTGACTATCGTAAGTTGAATGACGCCACTTGAAAAGACCATTTTCCCTTACCCTTCATGGACCAAATGTTGGAGCGTCTTGCGGGAAATGATTTCTATTGATTTTTAGATGGTTTTTCCGGTTACTTCCAAATCCCCATCGATCCTCGTGATCAAGAAAAAACTACGTTTACGTGTCCATATGGAACGTTTTCCTATCGTAGAATGCCATTCGGAATTTGCAATGCGTCGGGAACCTTTCAAAGGTGCATGATGGCTATTTTTCATGATATGATCGAGAAGACGATCGAAGTCTTCATGGATGACTTTTCCGTTTTTGGTAGTTCGTTCACTTCGTGTTTGTCGAATCTTGAGAGAATGTTGAAGCGTTGTGAGGAAACCAACCTTGTGCTTAATTAGGAAAAATGTCATTTTATGGTTAAAAGTGGAATCGTCTTAGGGCACAAGGTTTCGAAAGTGAGGATTGAGGTAGATCAAGCTAAGGTAGACGTCATCGCCAAATTACCTCATCCCAAAACCATTAAGGGAGTTAGGAGTTTCCTAGGCCACGCGGGCTTTTATCGTCGATTCATCAAGTATTTTTCAAAGATCTCTCGACCTATTAAACATCTCCTTGAAAAAGATGCACGCTTTGTCTTTGACGAAGATTGTGTACGAGCCTTTGAAATCCTTAAGAGGAAACTTACCGAAGCTCCCATTCCTGTTGCTCCCAATTGGAACCTCCCCTTTGAGCTCATGTGTGATGCTAGTGACTACGCTATTGGGGCCGTATTTGTAACACCCCCAAATTTCTGCAACTCAGTACAGCGGAAGACTCGTTGGTGTTACGGGATAGCACATTACTCACATCAAAGACAACGCATAAAAATCGCGTTGTTTAATAATAAATCATTTCCATTCATAAATATCAAAGTTACATAGGTCCCAAGTCATTGTATTTAATACAGGTTTTACAAAACATTTGAATGGAAACTATAATTTAAGTGCGGGCCATGAATTCTTGTCGTCTTCCCGAGAATTACCTTCAAGTACCTGAGATAAAACATGTTAAAAGAAAAGGTCAGCGATAACGCCGAGTGAATTCATAGAGTTTAATAAAATCCATCAATATAATATCGGTATAAAATTATTACCGAAAATCATTTTGTACAAATCATTGTAATAGGCCATAAAATAGCCAAAATCATTTTATACAAATCTTTATCAAAATCATAATATAGGCTTTCGCCTTTAAAATCATTATACGAACCATTGTCGTTAAAAACATCATACAATACGTTTAACAACGTTGTATAGATTAAATAAAAACCGTTATATGAATATGGTTATGAAAAACCAAAACACGAACATAATATCAATAGTATGACCCCGTATTGCTAGTCAGGCAATACATCGTAATTCGGTGCGTATAACAGTATTTTGTTAATCGGATTATTATAAGCCGCATGACATTGTTACCTTACTAAACCAAACAACGGGTAGCTAGCCCGAAACTAAATTTGCCCATCTAAATTAGCGTGTCGTCACAAAGGTCACGCTATGGAAATCTTCTTATACATAAATTCGCTTACCAATCAATGTGGCACGACGGGGATCAACCGTCAAGGCGTGAACTGGGGTGATCATCCCCAAATAGTACTATTATATGCATAAGCGTCTACCAAATCCTGGTAGTTCACAATTCATGCTAATGGGACTTTTAACCTAACTTTAATAATCCATTTAATTTCATCTATCGGGTCATTTAATCATTTATCGGGTCATACAATCATTCGGGTCCAAATCAATAAACAAATAATCGGGACAAATGGTGTCCTATTTTATAAAAACTAACATGTTATCTCTCTCGCGGGTTTATAAAACATTTCATAAAAACATTTAACAGAGTGCGAGGCTATGAACTCACGTTGATGTGGGAAGGCGGTTATCGGCGATTTGGGTGTACGGTACGTGCTTCAATCACGGAAACCTAGACAAATAATACTCGTCTTAGACTCTTGTCCAATGACTTTATAAAAATAACAATTATGTATACATATGATTATTATATATATATGATGATCAAGTGGGTTTACATATTCTTGTTTACTCATTTTAGTGTTATGTGTTGATAGCTTTTATACTAGTTTACTAGTTTTACCTATTTACATGTTTTAGGTCCAATAAGCCTATTATAAGTCCATCAACTTGTATTAATCCAGTTTATACTTGTATTATCAGTATTTATACTTTACATGTTAGGCCCAAATGGGTTAAGCCCAATAAATAAATTTATAAGTGTTTTAGCCCATTTTGTTGTATTATTAGTCCAATAACGTTAACTTAGTCCGTTAATGTCCGTATGTTATATAATTCGGGTTTTATCGGTTTTTACTTGTTATATATGTTTATATATGAGTATATGAGTTTATAAAATTTTACATTAGACGGGTCCAACCTTCTAAGTTTTATTTAACAAAAACGTTAGTTTTACGGTAATAGCCGAAAAAGTCCTAAAAATCATGTTTATAGTTTTATAACTTATCAAACTTATCAAACTACCATTTTTATAAAATGTCCATTTATTTATACTTATACATACTTATATAAATGTATTATATGAGTTAGTGGGTTTTAATTCACATTTTATACTATTTTTATTTGAGTGCTTATATAATACTATTATACTTTAATTTCCAAAATCTGATTTTTACTTTCATGTTCACCAAAACAGCCATATCTAGAGTTTTATATGGATATAGAAGCTCAAATTTTTATGACATAAACTAAATGATATGTGCTCCATTTAACTCTACTATAGATACTGTTGAATTAGCCTCTAAGTATTTTCTAAAAATTGTCCAAAACAGTATACTCAGATTTGCACTCTAAACTTGTTTTTATCATATCTCACTCATTATAATGATTCTATTGCATGGCCAACTCTCACATGTGTACAAGTCATATTACTTACTGTATATCCATTAATATATGCCATTTTTATCATTTCATCATATGGTTCTTTACTGTTTTATACAGCCAACAATTTAAACAAGATTTTAGCCTTGTTTCTTATAGTTTTTCATCTTTTTAACCATGATTATCAACACCAAATCCCCACATAATATTTTTATCATCATATATAATCATACATATACACATTTAAGAAGAAAATACATGATTACATAATCAAAATTAACAAAAGGATGGAGAGGACAATCTTTATACCACCAAGATGATGTAGGTTGTGATTTGGACATAGAAATTGATGGAGAAACTTGTGATAAATCAAGACCATCTTCAAGACCACCATTCTTCATGAACCTCTTGTGGAAAATCAGCCCTAAGACACCATAGAAACTCCTCCTTGGATGTTATAATCACCACCAATCAATAGGGCTTCAAAAGGGCTTCATCATGTGTGTAAATAACACATGATTTCATGGTTAAAATTGATCAAAATGGGTGTTATGGTGTGAGAGTGGGACGACACATTTGAGAGAGAGATGAGAGAATGGTAGTTGTTTGCATGTTAGAAATGAGGTTTTTAGTTTTAGTTTAGTGGTTTTGTTGGTGGAAGGCTTCATTGTTAAGATAACTTAGACAAGTGTTAGCTAAGTGTTGCAAGTTTGACACATCACAATGTGTGTGTCTAGTTTTTGGCCGTGGGTTTGTGGGGGTGGGGCAAGTGTCCCACTTGTCTCATCCCCATTTAATTACGGGTACTCCTCGATTATTGTTTCCTTGATTTGCGTTCCCTCGGGTCGTTTTACAAATAACGTTTTTATAAATTATGAATCAACGGCACAAAACGAATCTAATAAAAATTGTAAGTCGTAAAGGACGTTAAATTAAAATCGTAAGTCCTAATCTCTTCTCGTAAATTTGTGAGTTTATGAACTAACACAAATTTAAAATCTCAAATAATATTCACGGATAAATTTATTTTCTGAAATGTCGGACTGTCACCAAAAACGGTGTATGTAAACGTAAGCACATAACGTAGAATCCTCCGGTTTAAACGTAGTCGATGCTACTTCATGACGTAAATCCAAATTTCTTCCCAAAAATAAGTGAGTTCATAATATAACATTAAAATAATGTTTTTAAATAACACTTGAGAATAAATATCAACCATAAATTGACGGATTGTCACAGCATTTACCCCTAAACAGGATCTTTGTCCTCAAAGATCATCTTACCTTATTACTCGCTTCTTATAGAGTTAAAGCCATGTGGGTATTTCCTCCACTTTCGGTCTTTTCTCTCAAGTGTAATCATTACAATATGCGAGTTTCATCAAACATAACTACGGGAATAAGATCAGGCTTAATGTTGACTTACTTTCTCTATCCATGATGTTCACGGGTCTTCGATGAATGCAACTTTTCGTCGATCTAAACTTCATTAAGGAATAGTCTGATTTTCACTTGATAGGTCATTTTATCAAGTTCGATATACGATACATAATTTACGCAGATCTTGAAGTCCTAGGGTAGATCCAGCTTATATGCCTTTCAAACCACTCTTTTACATCATCTCAATGGTCCCATACAACGGGGACTTATATCCTATGATCTTTCAGATCATCAATTCATTTTTCCATGGTTAAAATTTTTGGCATAACTTCGCTACCCATCTGGCACTCCAAGATCTACATTTCATATTCACATAACCTCCTACCTACTACCGGCATTCAATAATCAGATCCTAATTTCAACAATCATTTCAGGTCTCGCGGGTCGAGTATTTTGCAAGGTTAGGTTCGCCATCATAGGAAACCTTAAACCTAAAAGACATGTCCAACTCACAATGGGTGTATGTCTGGTGTCTTCATCTCAACTCCTGCTTACAGATGCTCTAATATATAGATCCTAACAAGATTCAATCTCGATCCTAATACGATAATTATCAATGATAATCTCTCCAAAGGAAAACGATTTTACAGTCTATTACCAAAGGTCAATCATTCAAGCATAAAACAGCACTTATAGTATTTTGTATCGTTACTTTACCTCATCCCTTCGATTGGGGTGGTACATAGTACTCTCATCAAGGTTCGTTCTCAATGACTTCTAAGCAAATCTCTAGAAATTCGATGAGAAGCGAGGATCTTGTTAGAGATGATCGATATAAGCACACTATGTTTACACGACTCCTTTAAATATAAAGAGTCAATTTCTTCATCAAGAATTTATCATTAACGAGAATGATATTAGCAGATTTGGTCAGTCTGTCGACGATGACCCAAATCGAATCAAATTCAGATGATGACCTTTGCAATAGCTAGACGTTTACTAATGTATGAGGCGATGTCTGCCTTCATAATTTGCCATTAGTTCAACTTCTTCTGATAATGATACATTAAATCAGAAATGACAGGAATAGAATACTTATACTTACAAGACTCCAACATAACTTTATCTCAAAATCTCCATATTTATACAACCACAAGTGGCCTTTAAAACATTTAACGCTATTGGCTTCTCAATTTTTAATGGTTCACATTAGCCGTGAACCCCTTTTATTATCTATATTATCCTTTTTACAAACATCGTTTATTTTTAAATTGTTCTGCAATTTATTTTGCACCTTCATTATTAAGGAACGTGTCCTAATTGGTTCTTTATCTTTTATACATAATGTGTCAGTAATTACATTCACTTTCCTAGATGGAATAATTATCATGACCGTATTTATTCGAAAATTCTTTCTTCACATTTTCTAAGTCTTAGTTCTATCTCAACTATTATTTTTATCAGTTTTGCTCAATCCGACGTTTAAAGCGTCGATAATTACTACAAGTAATTAAATAATAATTAGTTAATTTTTATGAAACATAACGTAAAAATTTTAATTTTTCTTAGTTCGGCCAATTATAAAAATGTTCAAAATAATTTTGAATTTAATTGATATGATTTTTGTTGATTTATCGAAAATAATTAATAAGATTCGTAAATGTTCTAAAAATCTTTGGTTATACTTTGGTGAAAATTTCCTTAATTGAAATCAAAAATTGTCGTTTCAAATTTCAAGTTATGGTTTAAATGTTTCCTCAATCCCTCTTAGGTTGTTTTGAGGTATACACCAACATTTACCCCTAAACAGGAGTTTAGTTAAATGATTTGTGTATAAGGGAATAATCCCTTAAAAATCCTTTGTTAAAACATTTGTCAAAACATATTTCCATTTTCTTTTTGGTAAAACCCAAAGTCTTAAAAGGGCTCTAAATTTAATGAAGAGTCAATATGGATTTTGTTTTCTATTAATCGTACGGTCAAATAATGTAAAGGATTAAGTCTTAAATCACGTATTAATAATTCAAGGTAAAGTTTTCATTGTTCGGCCAATTCAGGGAAATCTATAAATAATTATTAACTCATTCTTATTCTTATAAGCAAACAAATAGTCCTTAATGATCACGAGCATGAATTTATCAAATTACAGCCTACACACGTGCTTCACCAAATTTATGAATGCTACATGTGCATTGGCCAATCCAAATGACATCACGTGAAACTCATAATGTTCATTACAAGTACCGGATGTAGTGATTGGAATAGATAATCTCTTTCGTAGATGCGAATTTGATGATAACCATGCCGTGGATCAAATCTTTAAAACGTACGCTAGAACCTTGTAAATGATCGAACAAATCATCCATTTCGAGTTATGGATATCGTTTTTGATTGTCAATTTACTCAGTTCACAGTAATCTATAAATGTAAGGAATGATAACACCATAGCTCTTCATGATGACGAGCTCGGTAGAATAAAATCTTTCTCCGACAACTCTCTCAGTTGTACGGTAATACTTTTAATCCAGATTGTGCTGATGTACAGTGCACAAGCCACAGGTGCAGCACCGGAAATATAATCAATACCAATTTCAATTTGTCTTAACGGCGAATGTCTAGGTAATTTACCAACAAATACCTCCTAAAGTTTCAGATAACAGAAACATCTTTTAATAAATTCATATTAGGTTCTTTCTAGATTATAATATCTATGACTAATTCACAACCATTCACGGTATAATTTCAAGTCTAAATGCAGGATATGGTCATCCATCAAGAATTATTTAGATCACTTTTGATAATCAACATCTTATCTTTTAGGGGAATTCTACTCGAGTCCCATAATTAAGACAATGTCGTCATGTCATAATCAATCAATCCATTCTACTTGCATTACCAACTTTTCAGTTTCATTGCCGTCGATAAGATGTGAACTTCTCAAAAGACTAATAATAACTCATAATCCTTCACAAATTCAGGGATATATGGAGACACAACTATTATTAAAAGAGTAAGGTTAACGCATAATCTATGCGAGAGAATTTCAAATCAGATACAGACGAAAACATTTAACGAATATGAATATATACCATGTTTTCATAATTTGAGTACGCATTCGAAAGCTCCTCGGATCGTTACCCAGGTCATTCAAATGAAATCTAATCAAGAGAAATGATAAGAACGTCGATACATCCGGTCGGGTATCAACACTCGGTAATCAAATATTTTTCCTAAGAATCTCACTACGGGAGAATTGGACAAGAAAGAATTGTCAATTGTAAAATAAGACAATTTCCACAGATGAGTAAATTCGACTCAGAAGAATAGATGCTACAGGCACATATATAGGTGTCCCTAGCACTATGTCCCTATTTTTCACTTCTTGCATATCTCATAAAATTTAATCTTTCACAATCTTCAAAGAAAATGTAGTGTTTATTCATTAGTTTTATGGTGACTACTAATCAGTCTTGCATGGTCCATTCCAAATTGTATGTAGGCGCGCAACTATATACAATTTCAAGATTAACGATGCAATACTCAGTTCGTCAAAATTTTATCATCATGTTCATAATAAAAACATCTTCATGCTTAATTCTTAAATAAGAATCAAAAATAAATTTACAAAGATTTTCTTTGTTATGAAAACAGTTATGTTTTCCAAGGTACTTTATAAACAACTTTATTTCGATAATGATTATTTATAACTGTCACTTTAAATAATCCATATGGTGATGAAAACCTAATTTTTCTCAAGGGATACTGTTTTAACTTATAAAAACAATTAGTGATATGCAAAAGAGTGATGAAAAGTTGTTCACCAAGAACTAACTACAATATGATAGGAAATGAGGTTTACCCAAATAATCATGAGGTTCATGACCTCGATGGCACTCACGAAGAATAATTCACAATGTAACTCAAATCAAGATGAGTACGTGTTCAATGGTTGCATCACTAATGCAAACATTAGGATGAAGCAATAAGAGATAGATAACATCGATACATGTAGGATTTAGCAATCAAAGGTAGTCTTTTTCATTAATCACAAACAAGTCAAAATTATACCGTAACACATTACGTGTCACTATGTCATACAATTCTCAAAACTCATCCTACCAACTGATATCTCAGTTAAGTTAGGGATTTTTAAAAGATACCACAATGAATACTAATCTACAAGAGTCATTAGGTGTCCTACCTGTCCCGGAAGATCCATCGGTCCCAATTTCAGAAGAAGATTTCTTCAATTTATTTGTTGACACTGGGCATCCTCATCATTGGACAATGGCATAGGAACAACACTTTATTTCCAATCCTATAGTTTCTTACAACAATAGTTATCAAATGAGTCATTAGTATGAGATGACTTGATCATTCAACGAGTCTTCTCGGAAAGGTACTAGTGGCATGAGGCTTTTGGGTAATGGTTCCATTGACAGCCTCAAGTGCAACATTCACCCTTTCGATTTCAATTTTAAGAATTGGGAGACAACGAATCAGATGACATCTTTCTAGGTGGTAATGTTTTGTCAAACTCCACTCTATAAGGAAAGATCGTCATGACATCGATATCAGTTTTAATCTCGCCAATTCTTCTTCAAGATCTTAATCAACTATTATCTACATTTCTACGAATATCAACCATTTTGTTGGGATCATAAATATCCACAACATGGTTTAGATCTAGGATAGCTAAAATTCCTACGAGAATAGCTTCGATTGATTTACTAGGGGATTTAGGGTTTCTTGTGACAATCTACGTCGTATAAATACCTCGTATAAATATCAAAATAATCATCAAACAATCATGTAATAAAATTACATCATATATATATATATATATATATATATATATATATATATATATATATATATATATATATATATAATCCAAGTTATATATATATTAAAATAACACTTCTCAGTCTGGCCTTGTCGGTAACTCGGGAATTCTTCGGCACCGTTATAGTCAAAAGATTTTTAGACATTTTTAGAAAAATGTTTATAGTTAAAAGATTTTGAAATGTTTTATTCAAAACCATGGTTTTAAAAATCTTTCGTTCTCTATAACGAGAGCTCTGGTACCAAACTGTAACAACCCCAAATTTCTACAACTCAGTACAGCGGAAGACTCGTTAGTGTTACGGGATAGCACATTACTCACATCATAGACAACGCATAAAAATCGCGTCGTTTAATAATAAAGCATTTCCATTCATAAATATCAAAGTTACATAGGTCCCAAGTCATTGTATTTAATACAGGTTTTAAAAAACATTTGAATGGAAATTATAATTTAAGTGCGGGCCATGAATTCTTGTCGTCTTCCCGAGAATTACCTTCAAGTACCTGAGATAAAACATGTTAAAATATAATATCGGTATAAAATTATTACCGAAAATCATTTTGTACAAATCATTGTAATAGGCCATAAAATAGCCAAAATCATTTTATACAAATCTTTATCAAAATCATAATATAGGCTTTCGCCTTTAAAATCATTATACGAACCATTGTCGTTAAAAACATCATACAATACGTTTTACAACGTTGTATAGATTAAATAAAAACCGTTATATGCATATGGTTATGAAAAACTAAAACACGAACATAATATCAATAGTATGACCCCGTATTGCTAGTCAGTCAATACATCGTAATTTGGTGCGTATAGCAGTATTTCGTTAATCGGATTATTATAAGCCGCATGACATTGTTACCTTACTAAACCAAACAACGGGTAGCTAGCCCGAAACTCAATTTGCCCATCTAAATTAGCATGTCGTCACAAAGGTCACGCTATGGAAATATTCTCATACATAAATTCGCTTACCAATCAATGTGGCACGACGGGGATCAACCGTCAAGGCGCGAACTGGGGTGATCGTCCCCAAATAGTACTGATGGTTGAGTTTTTACCACCCTTTAGGAAAAGAGTAATAAATAGGGCAAGTGAGCACGACGATTTAGGAAAACCGTGTGTGAATGACCCAATTAAGTTCGTTCTCAAGGAGGCTAGTGTGTTATGTGTGTAATGATATGGATTAATTTGTGATTATATTTGAGAAAGAAAAATAGAAAAGGGATTAGAAGAGAATGACAGTTATAAAGACGGATAAAACTAAGTCTAAAAAGGCGTACACGTAAAATCCTAAAAACCACCAAAATTAAAATCTTAACCTAAAAATTTCTAAAAATTACCAAAAATCCCTATTAATATTATAAGAGTTTACAAAAAATCAAAACTTGCAAAAGCCTTTTAATTAATTAGATAATGACTTTTTAATGCTAATTAAAGCCCTAAAAATCAAAATTAATTATTAAAAAGCCCTAAACAAGATTTTCAAGTTTGTAAACCTCAAAAATATCCTAATTAAGCTAAAAAATATTTTTCAAAATTTAAAAACCAATTAAAACTATTTTTAAACAATTAAAAACTCCTAAAATCAATTAAATCTTAAATTAATTATAGAAAATAATTAAAAGACCTAGAAAATATTTGGAAAGTTGCAAAAATCCTAATTAAGTATTTAGAACCTAGGAAAAATATAAAAACCTAGAAAATCAGACTTTTAATTTTTAATAATAAAATAATATTAAAATAATATTAAAAATCCAAAAATCATAAAAAATTCTAAAAACTTGCAAACTAGCTTAA
This sequence comes from Glebionis coronaria, assembly GCA_025667525.1. Classification (NCBI taxonomy): domain Eukaryota; kingdom Viridiplantae; phylum Streptophyta; class Magnoliopsida; order Asterales; family Asteraceae; genus Glebionis; species Glebionis coronaria. Next base: position 211,446,252 of record CM046876.1, on the reverse strand, counting down.
TTTAACCTAAATAATTCAGAAATGAAAGTGAAATTACCTAAATACCCCTATTGGGCCTAGAAAATGGGCCAAACCCAAAACAGTCCTTTATTGGGCTTAATTAAGGCCCAATAAGAAAAAGTGCTCAAAATAAGCTCAAAAAGCACAGGTTGACTCAAAATTTGATTTTAAACAACTTTTTCCAAAGGCCCAAAAGCTAAAAATGTGAAATAAGCTAACTTATAATAAGCAGCTTATTCTTAATGGGCTTTTTGGCCCATTAAGCCATAAGCTGATGCCATAAGCTAAAATTTAACACACAACCTTCTTTTGACCTAACAAAGACTTCTGCAAAAAGAAATTTCAAATAAGACCACTTAATAAGCCAGAAACAAGTCAACAACTTATTCGCAAAACGACAAAATAGTCGTTTTTATGATCTAGACCACCTCAGAAGCTGATTCAAGTTGCAAAATGTTTCTTTTGACAAAACTAAGCTTAAAAACCAAAGACCTTTCAAATAAACACACTCAATAAGCTGGAAAATCAAATAAGCACTTATGTTAAAAGTCAAACAAGTTGGTTTTCTAGTAAAAAGTCAAAGTCAAAGTCTCATAAGCTCCAGTTCACTTAAATGGGTCAAATAATGAAGATCTATTACAAAAAATAAGTTGTTGCAAGTCAGAATAAGCTAGAATAGCTTATTGATAAGCTGATGACAAAATTGCACTAGCAGGGGCTAGTTTTGGATGTTGAGCAGTGGAAACTTTTTCCACTGCTTGACTATTTTGACTTTTTGTCTTTAGTGACTTTTTTGGAGATTCAGATTTCACAAAGGCACCCAAATGATCTTTGGATCAAAAGGAGTCAATAACAATCAAAATAACACAATCACAAACACCCAATTGATACAGTTTAATCAATTAATCACCAGACATTGCACAGACATGAACAATAAGCAGTTTAGCATTCAAGAGCAGTTTTAGCACAAATCAGCCAGCCAAATTCAACCAAATGCACACAAAAGCTATAATAAACTCCAATAAGCAAGTCTAAACAGGTTTCATGCACTGGTTCAAAGAATTAAGCAAGATTCAAGCAATGAAAGTTACTGATGAACACTACACATGCAGTTTTCTACTTTTGCTGATGTATTTGACACACAAGCCAATTTCAACACCTCAAATCTTTCAAACATGTTATGTTAACTTTGTTTAAACCAGTTTTATCCCTAAGCATGCATACACACTAAGTGTTCCCAAAATCCTAGGTCAAAACAAGCAGAAACAAGGTCTATATAGCAGATTGATCAATTCAAGTGTTCAAACCCAAAAACTTGCAGCAAAACACTCTCAAACAAAGGTATAGCAGATACAAAGCATAAACAACACTTTCTCTTAACACAAAAACAGATTACAAGCATAAACCAGTAGACCCAAACACCCCTTTAACTTTTTAAAATCAAAATTTTCAAAAGCAAAACAAGATTTCAGGCCAACCAAGCATCAGTTAACACTAAAACAAGTCTAATAAACAGATTCAAGCAAGAACAAGCCACAAAATTCACAAGAACAACAGTTTCATACAAATATCACCAAAAATCACAATTTATGCAGATTTGGAGATTAAGTATGCAAACCTCATGGATGTACATCCACACCCACGAATTTTGAGCTTATGTGCTAGCAAGAACAAGCACAAGCTTCCACAAAAAGCCTGCTAAGATTGAACAAGGGTTAAGCACAATAACATGAAAAATCAGAAACTTGGGAAAAACTTGATTAATGCAAACTTGTTACCCCACACTTGATTATCCCCAAGTTATAAGCCTCACCACCCCTTAACCAACTCAGTTAGGATGCTATGATCAGCCCTATAGCCCAAGAATTCCAAGATTGGAACAAGACTTAGCAAAATATCAAGAAAATGAGGAAAATATGCAAACTTGTGCACACTCCTCTTTTGAAAACAGGTTTTGAACTTCAAAAGCAGTAAACTAAGAACATAAACAAGTAGAATAAAGATGGCACTTGGTCTTTCTTCAAAGCACTTAACTCAAATTCATTAATCAGAAAGAGGATTTACAAGTGTTTGAACAAAGGAAAAACTAAAAGCAAACTGAAATGTGAAGGCCTAAGTGGCTTTATATAGCCTTACAATGAGCTAAGTTACAGCTAAAAACTAAAAACCCTAATGGTTGAAGTCCCCAATATGCCCTTGTAGGATTTGAAAACCTTGGACTCATGTGATGTTTTCTTGGACGTTTGCATGAGTTGGCAGGGTTGGAATTTGATCAATGGCCCATAATAAACTTAAGTTTGAAGCAAGGATGTGGGGCGTTGGATGGCTGTCCTGTTTTGTCATCTTCTCCAAGGGGTAGAAAGCAGGGTAAAACATGTGACAAAGGAATGATGTGGCAAGCTATTTGTGAGTTTGGTTGTGATTAGGGAGACCCTAATTATAATTCTAGAGGTTACTGGGTGCTAATTACAAACAGATTAAGAAAACCCAAATTTGTTCTTATGATGAATAGTGCATGTTTTGATCCAGATTAAGGTTTGAATGGGGTGTTTAGCGCGTGGTTTTGTAACTAATATTAATTAGTTATAATCTGGTTAAGTGGAAAGCTGAGGTGGAGAAATGGTGTGTGGTGATTGGTGGGATTTAGTGAGTGGGACACATGGCAGCTTGGGAGTGGACTAGGTAAGTTTGGTGTCTGGCCAGTTTAAACCCTTTGTTTTCCTTCTTCTTGTCTTTTCACTTCTAACTCTATCAACGCCCACTTTCTTCCTTGTCAACTTTTGCCTTTTTACACTTCTGGCCCAAAAACTTTTGCAAAGTGAAATCAGGGGTAATTCTTGCCATATTTGAATTCTTCAAGGGCTGAATTGGTATTTTCTTCAATGATAATGGTCTAGACTTGCAATATTGATGATTTGGAGGACTGAAATTGCCAAGTCTTGATGATTGAGGGACCATTTTTGCCAAATGTTGAAAGTTGAGGGTCCTTTTTGTAATTTTGGATTTTTCAAAGGACCAAACTTGTCATTTCTTGTACTTTGAAGGACTTCATGATGTATTTGACTTTGTGGATGATATTGGTTGACAATTTAGCTTTGTTGAGGGGCTAAACTTGCCAATTCTTCAAAGTTAAGGGCCCTTTTTGTAATTTTGACAAACTTTAGGGACCAAACTTGTAATTATGAGGATACAAGGGTATAAAGTGTCAATTATTCATAATTGGAGGACCCTTCTTCATAATTCTTCAAATCTTCAAGGGTTGAACTTGGGAAAGTCTTTACTAGGGCTTGGTTCATTGTGCGGCTTCGTTTCCCGTGTTCGTTTTTGTATGATTCTTGTGATCTTTTGTCATTATCTCAATATCCGTACCTAAAATACACAAGCAACAAACACAAGCATATATTTGGGTATTTTGATGATATTTAATGCATTTTAAGCCCTATTTGGAAGATGAGACTATGTATAAAAGCAGTCTCATCACTCCCCCATACTAATCCATTGCCGTGCCCTCACGCAATGCTAGAATAAAGTATCAAAGCATCTCCAAAATTCATTTTATTCACTTTATTGAGTGATAAACTAGCTATACTACTACTATTACTACTTGTGTTATAGACATAATGTATGATTTTCATCGCAAAATGGGACGTTTAGGTTCATAGAACAAGAACACGTGAATGCTTCGTTAGAAATAATTTCATCGTCCTCGATTTTCATTCCAATTCCATGCTAAGCGTGCAACGATATCATTGTCATTATAAGTTAGTAATGCTAACACTACTCATATGCCCTAATTATGTACTTATCCTCCCATTATTCCTAAGTTGTATCTCTTATATTTTATTTTGTCTTGAATGTTTCACGAGGATACATTGTTTGACTTATGCGATAATAGAGATTTAGGTCTAAAAATAGAGTCTTAACAGTGTAACTAAGACCATCAAATCAATAACCCCTCCTAATAGACGACGATGTTAAAAAATTAAGTTGACAAGAAGAATCGATAAACACGGTTTTATAACGGTTTTGAACATGAGACTTATTACCAAGACTTTTATACGCCCCCTAACGGAAGGGCCTTATTATCTTTGGTTTACCTCCATCTTTTATTCAACTTCGCCATGAAGCTTTTATTATGACTTCGGTCTTGCCTTGCCTTTTATTATCCGCCTCATCGGTGGTTTTATTAGCCAAAGACGTATATCCTCACGCTAAGGCGAATTTTGGATCTTTAAAGCTTCGAAGATTAAGGCTTGATTCACTTTCAATTTTTGCATAGATTTTAGGCCTTGTGGGGCTTCAAATTGTTTGCTTGATTTAGGTGAGCACTTGAAATATTATTATTGGGTGAAGCTTTCGATTATTGGGGTGCCAATACTTCAAAACCGTGACGCTGGCGATGCCTTAATGTCTTCCTAATTTAATTACACGGAAGCTACTAGAAAAGACTAGAAACCCAACAATCCTAACTAAACCGCTAAGTCAATATTTATTAAGCAAAAAATATTTACATGCGAAGGGAGAATAAGCAAACAACGAGAACACATGAGTTTTTGAAAGAATACGAGTACTCTACGTTTAGCATAGTAACTTATAATTAACCCTATCATTTCTCGTCCTCATTTAAGAGACTTAGCCTAATGTGTAGTTAAGGAATCAAAGCTAAGTGCTCAACACGCACGGTCGAGTCAATAATTACTCTTATTCTCGCCATCGGAAAACCTACATTCGTGTCTTCAAACACTTATAAAACATGAGAAAAATTTAAAATTTGGCCATTTTTAGCCTTATTTTGCAACAAAAATGATAAACAAAATGATAAACTTTGGAAAGCGTGAAGGTTTGGCAAGGCAAGTATCTATTCACCCCCCCATACTAAAGTTAAACATTGTCCTCAATGTTTCGAGTCTAGGGGTGCAAACACCCCCATACTAGAGACGTAGTCGAATGCCTAATCTAGCATGGAAAGGGTGTAACCAATAAGTAATAGCCGTTTATGAAGTGTGCTAAAAACCTAAGGTTAGAACATCAAAGGATATATCATGGATATTGAGAAATGTCTCCAAAGCAAACGATCGAGTGCTCCCATAAAACGAACACGAGAGGCTCCAATCGTGAAGATCATGATCTAAAAACCACATATCACAAACAACCATGGAACAAAGGTTGGAAGGGCACAAATCCCCACACGTAAGCTACATTAGACTAAGAAAGCGATAATATGTACATAGGATAAGCATGGGACTCCCCCACGAGGCTCCTCGTTTTTGATTACCGAGTCATGAGCTCGACTCGATCCCCTCAATACTAATTATCATTGGGGAAGGTGACTTGGTCGAGGTAGTTCAAGGATGGAACTTCCCCACCAAAGTAGTGCTTCAACCTATGTCCATTCACCTTGAAGTTAGGACCATCATCTTGAGCTAGCTCGATGGTCCCATACGGAAACACTTGAGTCACGGTGAATGGACCGGACCAACGGGATTTCAATTTACCGGAAAAAATTTTCAATCTTGAATTAAAAAGCAATACTTGATCCCCAATGTTAAAACCCGGTTTTTAATTTTTGAATCATGCAACTTTTTAGTTTTCTCTTTGTAAATCAATGAATTTTCATAAGCAATGTCTCTCAATTCATCCAATTCATTTAATTGCATTTTCTGGTGTTTTCCCGCGGTCTCCATGTCATCATTACAATGCTTTAGGGCCCAATAAGCCTTGTGTTCTAACTAGATAGGCAAATGACAATTCTTTCCATACACAAGCTTATAGGGAGTGCACCCAATGGGTGTCTTATGAGCGGTCCTAAAGGACCATAAAGCATCGTCCAACTTATCCGACCAAGATTGTCGGTTTTCTCCTACGGATCTCTCCAAGATCCTCTTCAATGCTCGGTTTGAAACCTCGACTTGCCCACTCGTTTGTGGGTGATAAGCCGTAGAAAGACGATGTGTAACCCCATATTTCCTTAGAACCCTTTCGAATTGGTCATTACAAAAATGGGTTCCACGATCGCTTATGATCGCACGAGGGGTTCTAAACCTAGCAAACAAACTTTTCAAGAACTTAACTACCACACGAGCATCATTAGTGGGCAAGGCCTTCGCCTCCACCCACTTAGATAGGTAGTCAACCGCAACAAGGATGTACTTATTACCACGAGATGATGAGAACGGCCCCATAAAGTCTATACCCTAAACGTCAAAGATCTCACATACTTGAATGATATTTTGTGGCATTTCATCTTTTTGTGAGGCTTTTCCTTGTCGTTGGCATGCATCACAAGACTTCACAAGAATTTGTGCATCTCGGTAAATAGTAGGCCAAAAGAAGCCGGCATCAAACACCTTCTTAGCCGTGAGATTAGCACCATGGTGACCACCCGTGGGTCCCTCATGGCAAGCTCTAAGGATGTTAGAAGCTTCGGTGCCAAATACACAACGTCGGATGATTTGATCCGCACAAGTTCGAAACAAGTAAGGGTCGTTCCAAAAGTAGAACTTGACGTCACGAAAGAATTTTCGTTTTTCTTGAGTCGTCATACCCTTAATGATGAAGTTACCCGCATGGTAATTTGCAAAATCCGCAAACCATGGGGTAGAAGAATCAAGCTTAGAATTCACTACACCAAGTGTCTCGAGCGGAAATGTTTCGGTGATTTCCTTAGGCTCGTAAACACTTTGGTGAGGATCTTCCAAACGAGAGAGATGATCGGCCGCTAGATTCTCGGCTCCTTTTTTGTCAACAATGGTGTGATCAAATTCTTGAAGGAGGAGAATCCAACGAAGTAATCTCGGCTTAGCATCTTGCTTTGCCATGAGATACTTAATAGCCGAATGGTCCGTATACACTATGCATTTCGTCAAGACGAGATAAGGTCGGAATTTCTCAAATGCATACACCACGGCAAGGAACTCCTTTTCCGTTGTAGTGTATTTAAGTTGAGCCTCAGTCATCGTCTTGCTAGCATAGTGAATAGGCAAGAAGTGCTTATCATGACGTTGCCCCAAAACGGCCCCTATAGCGTAATCACTAGCATCACACATTAGCTCAAAGGGGAGGTTCCAATTTGGAGCAACAAGAATGGGAGCTTCGGTAAGTTTCCTCTTAAGGATCTCAAAGGCTCGTACACAATCTTCGTCAAAGACAAAACGTGCCTCTTTTTCAAGAAGATGTGTAATGGGTCGAGAAATCTTCGAGAAATCCTTGATGAATCGTCGATAAAAGCCCGCGTGGCCTAGGAAACTCCTAACTCCCTTGACGGTTTTGGGATGATGTAATTTGGCGATGACGTCTAACTTAGCTTGATCTACCTCAATCCCCGCTTTCGAGACCTTGTGCCCTAAGACGATTCCACTTTTAACCATAAAATGACATTTTTCCCAATTGAGCACAAGGTTGGTTTCCTCACAACGTTTTAACATTCTCTCAAGGTTCGAAAAACACGAAGTAAAGGAATCACCAAAAACGGAAAAGTCATCCATGAAGACTTCCATCGTCTTCTCGATCATGTCATGAAAAATAGCCATCATGCATCGTTGGAAAGTTCCCGGTGCATTGCAAAGTCCGAATGGCATTCTACGATAGGCAAACGTTCCATATGGACACGTAAACGTAGTTTTTTCTTGATCACGAGGATCGATGGGAATTTGGAAGTAACCGGAAAAACCATCTAAAAAGCAATAGAAATCGTTTCCCGCAAGACGCTCCAACATTTGGTCCATGAAGGGCAAGGGAAAATGGTCTTTTCGAGTGGCTTCATTCAACTTACGATAGTCAATGCACACTCTCCATCCTGCCACGAGTCTAGTGGGAATCAACTCGTTGGCATCGTTTGGCACAACGGTCATCCCTCCCTTTTTAGGGACACAATGGGTAGGACTCACCCAAGGGCTATCGGAAATAGGGTAAATCATTCCCGCGTCAAGGAGTTTAAGGACCTCCTTTTTGATGACGTCGTGGATTTTAGGATTCACCCTCCTTTGACTTTGGATTGTTGGCTTGAAATCTTCCTCCATTAAGATTTTGTGGGTACAAAACTTGGGATCGATCCCCTTAATGTCGGATAACTTCCATGCAATCGCCCCTTTGTGATCCTTAAGAACATCGACAAGTGCGGTTTTTTCATCATTCGAAAGATCCTTCGTAATAATAACCGGCAACTTGTCGTCCTCCTCCAAATAGACATATTCGAGGTGAGGAGGTAAATCTTTCAACTCGAGAATAGGTGGTTCCTCAAGTGAAGATTTGGGATCGATACTCATAACCTCCTCGGGTGGAGGAAATGGGAAATCGTTAAGAAAATCCTTGATAATCGAGAAGTCCTCATCGTTGTCGAGGTCTTCGTCACAAGTACGTGGAACATTGCATTCTTCCAACTAAAACCACCACCTTCAAATGGAGTGAAGGTTGGTGTCGAATTATCAAGAATTGGATCCAACATAGTGGGATTGCCACTAGTTTCTTCATCACCAAAACCTAGAACTTCTTGTGAAAATTCCTCGCAAACCACGTCAATCATATCAACGAGGTTTATGGTTGCAACGGAATAAACATGAGAAATTTGAGAGTTTTGAGTTGCGTTTATAACAAGTTCCTCGTCGTTGAAACGTAAGGTGATCTTTCTAGCATGCACATCGATCAAAGCCATAGACGTATCTAAAAACGAACGACCTAAAATGAGAGGAACTTGAGGATCCGTGGGGATATCAACAACAATGAAGTCTACGGGATAGTAGAACTTCCCCACTTTCACAAAAACGTCTTCCGCCAAACCACATGCGGGAATTGTGGAATGGTCGGCCAACTCGATAGACATTAGTGAAGGAGTAAGATTAGGAAGATTGAGCGACTTGAAGATTGCAAGTGGCATCAAGTTAATGCTAGCACCAAGATCGGCCAAGGCGAAGCATTCTTCCATGTCTTGGATTGCACAAGGGATCAAAAATTTACCGGGATCACCGACTTTTTGAGGTATGCGATTAAGATAAACCGACGAACAACTAGACAATTGGTGCAATTTCTCCTTGTTGTTCAACATACTCTTAAAGTTAGCGGCAAATCGAGGCATCATGACCAAAGCATCGGCGAAACTCACATTAAGGTGCAAATCACGAAACATTTTCATAAAAAGCTCAAATTGGTAAATGTCGCGCTCTTGACGTTTCTCCTTCCTAAGTCTCGATGGATAGGGCAAAGGAGGTGTGGGTTGAGGCATAGTAGGCATAGCCTTTGGAATCTCGGGTTCCAATGATGGTAATGGGTCAACCGTAGGTGTGGCATAAGCGGTACTTCGTGGGATTGGGACATGCTCCTTTTGGACCACCACCTCGGGTTCTTCCTCAATTGCTTCCTCCGTAGGAGCAATTGGTTGAGGAATCGGCTCCTTAAGTGTCTTACCACTACGTGTGGTAATCACTTTCATCTCACCCTTAGGGTTGGATATGGTGTTGCTAGGAAGACCACTTGACGACGGTTTACACATTATTGCCTCAAACATAGACGAGATTTTTTCTTCAAAATTAGATTGCCTCAATACGGCTTCGGTTTTCCTTTTATCGGCCTTAAGCATCTCTTGTTTAATCTCATGTTGCCCTTGTTCCATTTTTTGTTGGTTTTGTTGCAACCTAGTGACATTTCCTTCCATCTTGTTGGTGTGGATTTTAAGTTCATTGGCTAACTCATTTTTCAACTCTTTCTTCAAGTCGTTTTTAAACTCGGATCTTAGGCTAATGATTTCTCTTTGTATGTTGTCAAACCTAGCATCATTACCACTAGCATATTCAACAAACTCACTTGGAAGATCTTTCAATGTTTGCAAACTTTTGTTGTTATTTTGAAAATCATTTTTGTTTGAAACTTGATTATTAGCCCCTTGATTCCCATAGTTTCCCTTGTTGTAATTGTTCTTAAAACCAACTTGATTGTTGCGATAGTTATTAGCATTTTGATTTGTTCCAAAACTCGGTGGAGTCATTTGATTAGAGCGGGAAACTTGACCGTTTTGGTTGTAATTTCCCGTGGCCGCAAAGGCACTCGAAGTGTTACCACCGTTGGTAATGCACTCGGAGAAATCATGACCTCCACCACAATACATGCAAGAAACCTCAACCGCTTTAGCCGTAGCGGGAGCACTTGGTTCACCAACTTTAAACTCAATCAAAAGTCCTTTAAACTTATCAAAAATCTTGTTTTCCAAGTTTGCCTCAATTTGGCAAGCATCGATGGTATTAGACAAAGAAGGTGAAGCCGAAGACGAAGCCTTACGAACACTAGATGTGCTACGAGGACTATACACCTTAGATCTATTTTCAATTATCACCAAAGCTTCCTCAACCGTTTTACACAAAAAATTACCACCCGCGGCGGCATTTAAATAATCCCTTTCATGATCATTAAGTCCATTGTAAAACGTGTCAATTTGATGCAAATCGGAAAAACCGTGATGAGGACATTCATGTAACGTTTCCTTAAACCTATTCCAAGCCGTTGAAAAACTTTCATTAAATTCTTGTGAAAACTTTGAAATCTCGTTTTTCAAGTGCGTAGTCTTAGAGGGCGGAAAAAATTGGTTCACAAACTTAGACACGAGATCCTTCCACGTCAATATAGAATTGGGTGGCTCTTTCTCTAACCAAATTTTTGCGGGCCCCGCTAAGGAATACGGAAAAAGCATCATCTTAATCGAGTCGTTAGAGACATCCTTAAACTTGCAAGTAGCGGTAAGACGATTGAATTGGCGGATATGGTTGTGAGGATTGTCCTTCTCATCACCACGGAATTTTTTGTTTTGAATCATGGACAACAAACCCGTCTTAACCTCAAAATTCTCCGCAAGGATAGCGGGAATCACAATAGCCTCTCCATAACCCTCGGTGGGTGCTTGAAGTAACTCCATCATAGTTCGATTCGCCATGGTTGGTGCTTCTCTTACAATGGGTTCGTCAATAGGAGACTCCTCACTAGAATTGTTGGGAGTTGGAGTTTTGTTCTTTCGTTTACGAGCACGTCTTGCTTGATTTCGAGTTAGCATAAACGTCACGTACAACGAGGGGATGAGCAAAGAAGATTCTTTTTGGTGTTTTGTTTTTTTTTTTTAATTTTTTTGTGGTTTTTGATTGTATTAACCTTTTTGGAGCTTGGTGAAATGTATTAGGTAGACAAAAAGTCCACAAATCTCCTCTTTAATCAAATCTCTTGATTAACGAAGCCTCAAGGAATGAAAACGAACACGTGGAGTGAACGCCTTTGATGACTTTAGAACGATGGTGGAACACCAAATCGTTCAATAGGGTTTAATCAATAGAAACCAAGAAAATATATATGATACTTAGTAATACTTTGGGTGGCAAAACCCTCGATACACTCTCACAATCAAATACTCACAAGCAAGCGGGGAAACGAGGCGGCGCGAAGCACTTAAGAGCCTTTTTCCTTAGGATATATTTTATAATATCCGCCTTATACCCACCTTATAGTTTGTATTTTCAAGATTAAGCTTCACGAAAGTATTTATCTATTTTTGCCTTTTTCTTTGGTTTGAGATTCGAATACAATGATTGGGTAATGACCTCCCAAGTCAAGGTTGTGATTTCTCACGTATTTGGAGTACTTGTGTATTTATTGTTCTACGTATACAATATAGTAATAATATTCACACAAAAACCGAAAAAGGATAATACGTATTAGTAGAGTGCTACTAATACAAATACTAATTATGGTTAGTATAAAAACAACAATGCTAAATCAAAACACCAAAATGATGGTTGAGTTTTTACCACCCTTTAGGAAAAGAGTAATAAATAGGGCAAGTGAGCACGACGATTTAGGAAAACCGTGTGTGAATGACCCAATTAAGTTCGTTCTCAAGGAGGCTAGTGTGTTATGTGTGTAATGATATGGATTAATTTGTGATTATATTTGAGAAAGAAAAATAGAAAAGGGATTAGAAGAGAATGACGGTTATGAAGACGGATAAAACTAAGTCTAAAAAGGCGTACACGTAAAATCCTAAAAACCACCAAAATTAAAATCTTAACCTAAAAATTTCTAAAAATTCCAAAAATCCCTATTAATATTATAAGAGTTTACAAAAAATCAAAACTTGCAAAAGCCTTTTAATTAATTAGATAATGAATTTTTAATGCTAATTAAAGCCCTAAAAATCAAAATTAATTATTAAAAAGCCCTAAACAAGATTTTCAAGTTTGTAAACCTCAAAAATATCCTAATTAAGCTAAAAACTATTTTTCAAAATTTAAAAACCAATTAAAACTATTTTTAAACAATTAAAACCTCCTAAAATCAATTAAATCTTAAATTAATTATAGAAAATAATTAAAAGACCTAGAAAATATTTGGAAAGTTGCAAAAATCCTAATTAAGTATTTAGAACCTAGGAAAAATATAAAAACCTAGAAAATCAGACTTTTAATTTTTAATAATAAAATAATATTAAAATAATATTAAAAATCCAAAAATCATAAAAAATTCTAAAAACTTGCAAACTAGCTTAATTTAACCTAAATAATTCAGAAATGAAAGTGAAATTACCTAAATACCCCTATTGGGCCTAGAAAATGGGCCAAACCCAAAACAGTCCCTTATTGGGCTTAATTAAGGCCCAATAAGAAAAAGTGCTCAAAATAAGCTCAAAAAGCACAGGTTGACTCAAAATTTGATTTTAAACAACTTTTTCCAAAGGCCCAAAAGCTGAAAATGTGAAATAAGCTAACTTATAATAAGCAGCTTATTCTTAATGGGCTTTTTGGCCCATTAAGCCATAAGCTGATGCCATAAGCTAAAATTTAACACACAACCTTCTTTTGACCTAACAAAGACTTCTACAAAAAGAAATTTCAAATAAGACTACTTAATAAGGCAGAAACAAGTCAACAACTTATTCACAAAACGACAAAATAGTCGTTTTTATGATCTAGACCACCTCAGAAGCTGATTCAAGTTGCAAAATGTTTCTTTTGACAAAACTAAGCTTAAAAACCAAAGACCTTTCAAATAAGAACACTCAATAAGCTGGAAAATCAAATAAGCACTTATGTTAAAAGTCAAACAAGTTGGTTTTCTAGTAAAAAGTCAAAGTCAAAGTCTCATAAGCTCCAATTCACTTAAATGGGTCAAATAATGAAGATCTATTACAAAAAATAAGTTGTTGCAAGTCAGAATAAGCTAGAATAGCTTATTGATAAGCTGATGACAAAATTGCACTAGCAGGGGCTAGTTTTGGATGTTGAGCAGTGGAAACTTTTTCCACTGCTTGACTATTTTGACTTTTTGTCTTTAGTGACTTTTTTGGAGATTCAGATTTCACAAAGGCACCCAAATGATCTTTGGATCAAAAGGAGTCAATAACAATCAAAATAACACAATCACAAACACCCAATTGATACAGTTTAATCAATTAATCACCAGACATTGCACAGACATGAACAATAAGCAGTTTAGCATTCAAGAGCAGTTTTAGCACAAATCAGCCGGCCAAATTCAACCAAATGCACACAAAAGCTATAATAAACTCCAATAAGCAAGTCTAAACAGGTTTCATGCACTGGTTCAAAGAATTAAGCAAGATTCAAGCAATGAAAGTTACTGATGAACACTACACATGCAGTTTTCTACTTTTGCTGATGTATTTGACACACAAGCCAATTTCAACACCTCAAATCTTTCAAACAGGTTATGTTAACTTTGTTTAAACCACTTTTATCCCTAAGCATGCATACACACTAAGTGTTCCCAAAATCCTAGGTCAAAACAAGCAGAAACAAGGTCTATATAGCAGATTGATCAATTCAAGTGTTCAAACCCAAAAACTTGCAGCAAAACACTCTCAAACAAAGGTATAGCAGATACAAAGCATAAACAACACTTTCTCTTAACACAAAAACAGATTACAAGCATAAACCAGTAGACCCAAACACCCCTTTAACTTTTTCAAATCAAAATTTTCAAAAGCAAAACAAGATTTCAGGCCAACCAAGCATCAGTTAACACTAAAACAAGTCTAATAAACAGATTCAAACAAGAACAAGCCACAAAATTCACAAGAACAACAGTTTCATACAAATATCACCAAAAATCACAATTTATGCAGATTTGGAGATTAAGTATGCAAACCTCATGGATGTACATCCACACCCACGAATTTTGAGCTTATGTGCTAGCAAGAACAAGCACAAGCTTCCACAAAAAGCCTGCTAAGATTGAACAAGGGTTAAGCACAATAACATGAAAAATCAGAAACTTGGGAAAAACTTGCTTAATGCAAACTTGTTACCCCACACTTGATTATCCCCAAGTTATAAGCCTCACCACACCTTAACCAACTCAGTTAGGATGCTATGATCAGCCCTATAGCCCAAGAATTCCAAGATTGGAACAAGACTTAGCAAAATATCAAGAAAATGAGGAAAATATGCAAACTTGTGCACACTCCTCTTTTGAAAACAGGTTTTGAACTTCAAAAGCAGTAAACTAAGAACATAAACAAGCAGAATAAAGATGGCACTTGGTCTTTCTTCAAAGCACTTAACTCAAATTCATTAATTAGAAAGAGGATTTACAAGTGTTTGAACAAAGGAAAAACCAAAAGCAAACTGAAATGTGAAGGCCTAAGTGGCTTTATATAGCCTTACAATGAGCTAAGTTACAGCTAAAAACTAAAAACCCTAATGGTTGAAGTCCCCAATATGCCCTTGTAGGATTTGAAAACCTTGGATTCATGTGATGTTTTCTTGGACGTTTGCATGAGTTGGCAGGGTTGGAATTTGATCAATGGCCCATAATAAACTTAAGTTTGAAGCAAGGATGTGGGGCGTTGGATGGCTGTCCTGTTTTGTCATCTTCTCCAAGGGGTAGAAAGCAGGGTAAAACATGTGACAAAGGAATGATGGGGCAAGCTATTTGTGAGTTTGGTTGTGATTAGGGAGACCCTAATTATAATTCTGGAGGTTACTGGGTGCTAATTACAAACGGATTAAGAAAACCCAAATTTGTTCTTATGATGAATAGTGCATGTTTTGATCCAGATTAAGGTTTGAATGGGGTGTTTAGCGCGTGTTTTTGTAACTAATATTAATTAGTTATAATCTGGTTAAGCGGAAAGCTGAGGTGGAGAAATGGTGTGTGGTGATTGGTGGGATTTAGTGTGTGGGACACATGGCAGCTTGGGAGTGGACTAGGTAAGTTTGGTGTCTGGCCAGATTAAACCCTTTGTTTTCCTTCTTCTTGTCTTTTCACTTCTAACTCTATCAACGCCCACTTTCTTCCTTGTCAACTTTTGCCTTTTTACACTTCTGGCCCAAAAACTTTTGCAAAGTGAAATCAGGGGTAATTCTTGCCATATTTGAATTCTTCAAGGGCTGAATTGGTATTTTCTTCAATGATAATGGTCTAGACTTGCAATATTGATGATTTGGAGGACTGAAATTGCCAAGTCTTGATGATTGAGGGACCATTTTTGCCAAATGTTGAAAGTTGAGGGTCCTTTTTGTAATTTTGGATTTTTCAAAGGACCAAACTTGTCATTTCTTGTACTTTGAAGGACTTCATGATGTATTTGACTTTGTGGATGATATTGGTTGACAATTTAGCTTTGTTGAGGGGCTAAACTTGCCAATTCTTCAAAGTTAAGGGCCCTTTTTGTAATTTTGACAAACTTTAGGGACCAAACTTGTAATTATGAGGATACAAGGGTATAAAGTGTCAATTCTTCATAATTGGAGGACCCTTCTTCATAATTCTTCAAATCTTCAAGGGTTGAACTTGGGAAAGTCTTTACTAGGGCTTGGTTCATTGTGCGACTTCATTTCCCGTGTTCGTTTTTGTATGATTCTTGTGATCTTTTGTCATTATCTCAATATCCGTACCTAAAATACACAAGCAACAAACACAAGCATATATTTGGGTATTTTGATGACATTTAATGCATTTTAAGCCCTATTTGGAAGATGAGACTATGTATAAAAGCAGTCTCATCAAGTACTATTATATGCATAAGCGTCTACCAAATCCCGGTAGTTCATAGTTCATGCTAATGGGACTTTTAGTGACATAACCTAACTTTAATAATCCATTTAATTCCATCTATCGAGTCATTTAATCATTTATCAAGTCATACAATCGGGTCATACAATCATTCGGGTCCAAATCAATAAACAAATAATCGGGACAAATGGTGTCCTATTTTATAAAAACTAACATGTTATCTCCCTCGCGGGTTTATAAAACATTTCATAAAAACATTTAAAAGAGTGCGAGTCTATGAACTCACGTTGATGTGGGAAGGCGGTTATCGGCGATTTGGGTGTACGGTACGTGCTTCAATCACGGAAACCTAGACAAATAATACTCGTCTAAGACTCTTGTCCAATGACTTTATAAAAATAACAATTATGTATACATATGATGATTATATATATATATATATGATCAAGTGGGTTTACATATTCTCGTTTACTCATTTTAGTGTTATGTGTTGATAGCTTTTATACTAGTTTACTAGTTTTACCTATTTACATGTTTTAGGTCCAATAAGCCTATTATAAGTCCATCAACTTGTATTAATCCATTTTATACTTGTATTATCAGTATTTATACTTTACATGTTGGGCCCAAATGGGTTAAGCCCAATAAATAAGTTTATAAGTGTTTTAGCCAATTTTGTTGTATTATTAGTCCAATAACGTTAACTTAGTCCGTTAATGTCCGTATGTTATATAGTTCGGGTTTTATCGGTTTTTACTTGTTATATATGTTTATATATCAGTATATGAGTTTATAAAAGTTTACATTGGACGGGTCCAACCGTCTATGTTTTATTTAACAAAAACGTTAATTTTACGGTAATAGCTGAAAAAGTCGTAAAAATCATGTTTATAGTTTTATAACTTATAAAACTTATCAAACAACCATTTTTATAAAATGTCCATTTATTTATCCTTATACATACTTATATAAATTTATTATATGAGTTAATTCACATTATATACTATTTTTATTTGAGTGCTTATATAATACTATTATACTTTAATTTCCAAAATCTGATTTTTACTTTCATGTTCACCAAAACAGCCATATCTATAGTTCTATATGGAGATAGAAGCTCAAATTTTTATGACATAAACTACATGATATGTGCTCCATTTAACTCTCGTATAGCTACCGTTGAATCAGTCTCTAAGTATTTTCTAAAAATTATCCAAAACAGTATACTCAGATTTTCACTCTAAACTTGTTTTTATCATATCTCACTCATTATAATGATTCCATTGCATGGCCAACTCTCACATGTGTAAAAGTCATATTACTTACTGTATATCCATTAATATATGCCATTTTTGTCAGTTCATCATATGATTCTTTACTGTTTTATACAGCTAACAATTTAAACAAGATTTTAGCCTTGTTTCTTATAATTTTTCATCTTTTTAACCATGATTATCAACACCAAATCCCCACATAATATTTTTATCATCATATATAATCATACATATACACATTTAAGAAGAAAATACATGATTACATAATCAAAATTAACAAAAGGATGGAGATGACAATCTTTATACCACCAAGATGATGTAGGTTGTGATTTGGACATGGAAATTGATGGAGAAATTTGTGATAAATCAAGACCATCTTCAAGACCACCATTCTTCATGAACCTCTTGTGGAAAATCAGCCCTAAGACACCATAGAAACTCCTCCTTGGATGTTATAATCACCATCAATCAATAGGGCTTCAAAAGGGCTTCATCATGTGTGTAAATAACACATGATTTCATGGTTGAAATTGATCAAAATGGGTGTTATGGTGTGAGAGTGGGACGGCACATTTGAGAAAGAGATGAGAGAATGGAAGTTGTTTGCATGTTAGAAATGAGGTTTCTAGTTTTAGTTTAGTGGTTTTGTTGGTGGAAGGCTTCATTGTTAAGCTAACTTGGTCAAGTGTTAGCTAAGTGTTGCAAGTTTGACACATCACAATGTGTGTGTCTAGTTTTTGGCTGTGGGTTTGTGGGGGTGGGCCAAGTGTCCCACTTGTCTCATCCCCATTTAATTTTGGGTACTCCTTGATTTGCGTGCCCTCGGGTCGTTTTACGAAAAAAGTTTTTATAAATTATGAATCAACGGCACAAAACGAATCTAATAAAAATTGTCTCATCAAAAACGGAGTTCGAAAACGTAAATACGTAATCCTAAGGTGTCCGGTTTAGTTGTAAAGGACGTTAAATTAAAATCATAAGTCCTAATCTCTTCTCGTAAATTTATGAGTTTATGAACTAACACAAATTTAAAATCTCAAATAATATTCACGGATAAATTTATTTTCTGAAATGTCGGACTGTCACCAAAAACGGTGTATGTAAACGTAAGCACGTAACGTAGAATCCTCCGGTTTAAACGTAGTCGATGCTACTTCAAGACGTAAATCCAAATTTCTTCCCAAAAATAAGTGAGTTCATAATATAACATTAAAATAATGTTTTTAAATAACACTTGAGAATAAAATATCAACCATAACTTGACGGATTGTCACAGTATTGGGGCAACGTCATGAAAAACACTTCTTGCCTATCCACTATGCTAGCAAGACGATGACCGAGGGTCAACTAAAATACACTACAACGGAGAAGGAATTCCTTGTCGTGGTGTACGCATTTGAGAAATTCCGACCAATTCGTCAAGTTATGGTTGATATACGGATCACTTGGCTATCAAGTATCTTACGGCTAAACATGATGCTAAGCCAAGATTACTTTGTTGGATTCTCCTCCTTCAAGAATTTGATCAAAAAATCGTTGACAAAAAAGGAGCTGAGAATCTAGCGGCCGATCATCTTTCTCGTTTAGAAGATCCTCACCAAAGTGTTTACAAGCCCAAGGAAATCACCGAAACATTTCCGCTCGAGACACTTGGTGTAGTGAATTCTAAGCTTGATTTTTCCACCCTATGGTTTGCGGACATCGCAAATTACCATGCGGGCAACTTCATCATCAAGGGTATGACGACTCAAGAAAAACGAAAATTCTTTCGTGACGTAAAGTTCTATTTTTGGAACGACCCTTACTTGTTTCGAACTTGTGCGGATCAAATTATTTGACGTTGTGTATTTGGCACCGAAGCTTCTAACATCCTTACAGCTTGTCACGAGGGACCCATGGGTGGTCACCATGGTGCTTATCTCACGGCTAAGAAGGTTTTTGATGCCGGTTTCTTTTAGCCTACTATTTACCGAGATGCACATGAACTTGTGAATTCGTGTGACTCATGCCAACGACAAGGAAAAGCCTCACAAAAAAATGAAATGCCACAAAATATCATCCAAGTGTGTGAGATCTTTGACGTTTGGGGCATTGACTTTATGGGGCCGTTCCCATCATCTCGTGGTAATAAGTACATCCTTGTCGCCGTTGACTACCTATCTAAGTGGGTGGAAGCTAAGGCTTTGCCTACGAACGATGCTCGTGTGGTAGTCAAGTTATTGAAAAGCTTGTTTTATCGGTTTGGAACCCCTCGCACGATCATAAGCGATCGTGGAACCCATTTTTGTAACGACCAATTCGAAAGGGTCCTAAGGAAATATGGGGTTACACATCGGCTTTCTACGGATTATCACCCGCAAATGAGTGGGCAAGTCGAGGTTTCAAACCGAGCTTTGAAGAGGATCTTTGAGAGATCTATTGGGGAAAACCGACAATCTTGATCGGATAAGTTGGACGATGCTTTATGGTCCTTTAGGACCGCTCATAAGACGCCCATTGGGTGCACTCCTTATAAGCTTGTGTATGGGAAGAATTGTCACTTGCCAATTGAACTTGAACACAAAGCTTATTGGGCCCTTAAGCATTGTAATGATGATATGGAGACCGCGGGAAAACACCAGAAAATGAAATTAAATGAATTGGATGAATTGAGGGATATTGCTTATGGAAATTCATTGATTTATAAAGAAAAAACTAAAAAGTTGCATGATTTAAAAATTAAAAACCGGGTTTTTAACATTGGGGATCAAGTTTTGCTTTTTAACTCTCGTTTGAAAATCTTTTCCGGTAAGTTGAAATCCCGTTGGTCCGGTCCATTCACCGTGACTCAAGTTTTTCCATATGGGACCATCGAGCTAGCTCAAAATGATGGCCCCAATTTCAAGGTGAATGGACATAGGTTGAAGCACTACTTTGGCGGGGAAGTTCCATCCTTGAACTACCTCGACCAAATCACCTTCCCCAATGATAATTAGTATTGAGGGGATCGAGTCGAGCTCATGACTCGGTAATCAAAAATGAGGTGCCTCGTGGGGGAGTCCCATGCTTATCCTATGTACATATTATCGCTTTCTAATGTAGTAATGTGTGGGGAATTGTGCCCTTCCAACCTTTGTTCCGTGGTTGTTTGTGATATGTGGTTTTTAGATGATCATTATCTTCACGATTAGAGCCTCTCATGTTCATTTTATGGGAGCACTCGATCGTTTGCTTGGAAGAATTTCTCAATATCCATGATATATCCTATTATGTTCTAACCTTAGGTTTATAGCACACTTCATAAACGGCTTTAAATTTAACGGTTACACCCTTTCCATGCTAGATTGGGCATTCGACTACGTCTCTAGTATGGGGGTGTTTGCACCCCTAGACTCGAAACATTGAGGACAATGTTTAAATTTAGTATGGGGGGGGGGGGCTGAATAGATACTTGCCTTGCCAAACCTTCACGCTTTCCAAAGTTTGTATTTTTGTTTATCGTTTTGTTGCAAAATAAGGCTAAAAATGGCCAAATTTTAAAAAATTTATCATGTTTTATAAGTGTTTGAAGACATGAATGTAGGTTTTCCGATGGCGACATAAGAGTAATTTTTGACTCGACCGTGCGTGTTGAGCACTTAGCTTCGATTCCTTAACTTTTTATTAGGCTAAGTCTCTTAAATGAGGACGAGAAATGATAGAGTTAATTATAAGTTACTATGCTAAACGTAGAGTACTCGTATTCTTTCAAAAATTCATGTATTCTCGTTATTTTCTTATTCTCCCTTCGCTTGTAAATATTTTTAGCTTAATAAATATTGACTTAGCGGTTTAGTCTTGATTGTTGGTTTCTAGTATTTTCTAGTAGCTTCCATGTAATTAAATTGGGAAAACATTAAGGTATCGGCAGCGTTACGGTTTTGAAGTATTGGCAACCCGAGTAATCGAAAGCTTCACCCAATAATAAGATTTCAAGTGCTCACCTAAATCAAGCAAACAATTTGAAGCTCACAAGGCCAAAAAATCTAGGAAAAATTGAAAGTGAATCAAGCCTTAATCTTTGAAGCTTTAAAGATCCAAAATTCGCTTTTAGCGTGAGGATATACGTCTTTGGCCACAATAAACACCTCATGGCGAGGTTCAATAAAAGGCATGGCAAGACCGAAGTCAGAATAAAAGCTTCATGGCGAAGTTGAATAAAAGATGGATGTAAACTTATGATAATAAGGCCCTTTCGTTAGGGGGCGTATAAAAGTCTTGGTAATAAGTCTCATGTTCAAAACCTTATAAAACCGTGTTATCGATCCTTCTTGTTGACTTAATTTTTTGACATCGTTGTCTATTAGGAGGGGTTATTAATTCGATGGTCTTGGTTACACCATTGTGACTCTATTTTTAGACCTAAATCTCTATTATCGCATAAGTCAAACAATGTATCCTCGTGAAACATTCAAGACAAAATAAAATATAAGAGATACAACTTAGGAAAATGGGAGGATAAGTACGTGATTAGGGCATATGGGTAGTGTTAGCATTACTAACTTATAATGACAATGATCTTGTTGCACGCTTAGCATGGAATTGGGGTGAAAATCGAGGACGATGAAATTATTTCTAACAAAGCATTCACGTGTTCTTATTCTATGAACCTAAACGTCCCATTTTGTGATGAAAATCATACATTATGTCTAAAACACAAGTAGTAGTAATAGTAGTAGTGTAGCTAGTTTATCATTCAATAAAAGTGAATAAAATGAATTTTGGAGGTGCTACGATACTTTATTCTAGCATTGCGCGAGGGCACGACAATGGTTTAGTATGGGGGAGTGATGAGACTACTTTTATACATAGTCTCATCGTCCAAAAAGGGCTTTAATTGCATAAAATATCATGAAAATTGCCAAATATATGCTTGTGTTTGTTACTTGTGTAATTTAGGCACGGATATTGAGAAATGACAAAGAGCGCAAGAATCATACTAAAACGAACACGGGAAACGAAGCCGCACAATGAACCAAGCCCTAATAAAGATTTTCCAAGAGAAACCCTTGAAGATTTGAAGATTATGCAAGAAGGGTCCTCCAATATTAAAGAATTGACACTTTAAGCCCTTGTATCTTCATAATTACAAGATTGGTCCCTAAAGTTTGTCAAAATTACAAAAAGGGCCCTCCACTTTGAAGAATTGGCAAATTTAGTCCCTCAACAAAACTAAATTGTCAATATTAGTCCTCCTCAAAGTCAAACATATCATGAAGGCCTTCAAGTTACAAGAAATTACAAGTTTGGTCCTTAAAATACGTCAAATTGCAAAAAGGACCCTTAACTTTGAAGAAATGGCAAAAATGGTCCCTCAACAATTACGACTTGTCAAATTCAGTCCTCCAATAAGTCAACCATACAAGTCAAGGCCATTACCTTTGAAGAAAATGCCAAATCAACCCTTCAAGAATCAAGAAATGGCAAGAAATACCCCTAAAAATACTTTGGAAAAGTATTTGGGGCAAAAGTGTGAAGTTGGAAACTTTATTAACAAAGAAAATTGGATATGGGCTGTTTTATTTGCAAGTGAAAGGAGTTTAAGAGTTGGGGGGTTAATCATGTCAAACATCCAACCTTACCTAGACCAGTAGTGGGGTGACACGTGCCCCACTACCACTTTTCCACCAATCACCACTCAGCCTTTAGCCATGTCACCTTCCACTCATAACCATATTTAACTAATCTGATTAGTTAAATAATATGGCGCTAAATACAAATATTCAACCCAAACTGGTATCAAAATGTGTACTATTCACTCAAGAACAAGGATTAGGGATTTTTGTTTAAGCAAAAATTAAGCACCAATATTATCCAGATTTATGATTAAGCATGCCTTGATCATAACCCAACTCTCATAATACTTGCCACATCAACCAGGAACCCCACAAGAGATTCCCCTGCTACACTCTTGAGCAAATGCCAAAACCTTGACAGCCATCCAACCATCCTTGTTTCTGCTTTCATCTTAAGCATCAATGTGAGCCATTGATCACATTTTCACCTTGCCAACTCATGCAAACAGCCAAGAAAAGTCACATGATCTTCAAGATATTCAAACCCTCAAGGGCATTTCAGGAACTTCATTAGCTAGGGTTTTACGTTTTTTATGCATTCACTAGTTCATTTGTAGCCTATTTAAGGCATAGGATGTGCAACATTTGCACTTGCTCTTGAATTTTTCCTAGTTCACAATTCTGTAAATCTCATATTTATATTAATGAAGTGTGTTTGAAATTTGTGAAGAAAAGTCAAGTGCCAACCTTATTATCTGTTTGTTAATGTTACACGTTTACTAAACCTGAATCTCAAAACTTTTTCATAAGCTTTATGCAAGAAATTGCTCAAAGTCTTAAATCTTGATATTTTGCTAAGATCTTGGTACACCTTGGAATTTTTGGGCTATAAGTTGATCATAGCACCCTGATATTGTGATATCAAGGTGTTGTGAGGCTTATAACTTGGGAATAATCAAGTGTGGGTTACAAGAGTTTCATTAATCAAGGATTTGTCACTTCACTATTTTTATATTTTTGCTTCTAACTTTGTTGAATCTTAGCAAGAGTGTGTGTGGAAGCTTTTGCTTGTTCTTGCTAGCACATAAGCTCAAAATTCGTGGGTGTGGATGTACATCCATGAGGTTTGATCCATTCTACCTTAAACATGTTTAAAATCTTGATTTTTGGTGATTTTGTGTGTTGCTTGTGTTCTTGTGAAATTTGTGGCTTAATCTTGCTTAATACTGCATATTATAACTGTTAATGTGTTTGATTGGGCTTGGGTAACCTTGGAATACACTTATACTTGTTTTAATTTGATTTGAACAAGATAAGGGGTGTTTAGGATTATCTGTTTAAGATCATAGTTTGCTATTGTGTTGTTGGAAAGAGTTGTTCATTGTTTGTATCTGTTATTTACTTGGTTGAGTACTAAAACCTGCAAGTTAGGCTTTAAAACCTTAAATTCAAGATTGTGCTATAACTCATTGGTTTTGACTGTTTTTGACCTAAAATTTTGGTAATACTTAGAGTATATGCATGTTTAGGGATAAAAGGTGTTAAATCAAAGTTTGTGTCACCTGATTTGAAGATTGGAGTGTTTAAAATTGGCTTGTTGGTCAAGTATATCAGCAAAGTAAAAAATATGTTTGTTCTTATTCATCAGTAACTATTTGGTGCTTGAATCTTGATCTAAACCTTGAACCAGTGCATGAAACTTGTTGATTTATGTTCATCTGAATTAAATATAGCTTGTGTATGCTTTTGGTGCTATTTGGTTGGCTGAATTTTGCTTAAACAACTTATTAAGTTCATAACTGCTTATGTTCATGTCTGTGAGATGTCTGGTGATTGATTGAATTAACTGTGCTAATTGGCTGATTGTGATTGTGATTTCTTTGTTGTTTTCTGAATCCTTGTGATTCACTGATCACAAGGGTGCCTGGTTTGTAACTTGAATCCACAAAAAAAGTCACTAAAGACAAATAGTCAAGAAAGTCAAGCAGGGGGAAAAGTTCCCACTGCTCAACACCCAAAACTAGCCCCTGCTAGTGTAATTTTTCATCCAGCTTATTTATAAGCCATATTGGCTTATCCAAACTTGCAACAACTTAACTTTTGTAATAGATCTTCATCATTTGACCCACTTATTTGATCTGGAGCTTATCAAACCTTGGCTTTGACGTTTTGCTAGAAAACTCATAAAGTTGACTTTTAATTAAGTGCTTATCTACTTATTTTAGCTTATTGAGTGTGCTTATTGAAAAACTTTTTTTTGATTAAGCTTAGTTAAGTCATTTAAAAGCTTTTGAAACTTGAATCAGCTCTTGGGGTGGCCTAGAACTCGAAAACGACTATTTTGTCGTTTTGTAAAGATATCTTTTAGCTTATTCAGGCTTATTCCTTGTGATTTTTCCAATTTTCTTTTTATAGATCTCTTAAGTAACTCAAAAGAAGCTTGTGTGTCAAATTTTAGCTTATGGCATCAGCTTATAGCTTAATAGGCCAAAAAGCCCATTAAGAATAAGCTGCTTTGAAATAAGCTAGCTTAAACATATTTTCAGCTTTTGGGCCTTCAGAGTTTTGTTTTGAAAATCAAATTTTGAGTCAGAATGGAAGATTTGGGCTTATTTGGTTGACTTTTTCTTATTGGGCCCAAATTAAGCCCATTAAGGGATTGTTTTGTCTTTTAGCCCATTTCTAGGCCCATTAGGGGTATTTTGTAATTTCAACTTCATTTTTGTGTTTATTAGGTTTAAATAAGCTAGTTTGCAACTTTTTGAATTTTTTTATCAATTTTGGATTTTTAATATTATTTTATTATTATTTTAATATTAAAAATTAAAATTTATATTTTCAAGTTTTTATATTTTTCTTAGGTTAAATACATTAAGTTAGGAATTTTAAAAATTTTAGAATATTTTTATTGTTATTAGATTAATTTTAGAATTATTTTAAGTTTAAATAGTTTTTAATTGTTTTTAAATAGTTTTTATTGATTTTAAAGTTTTCAAAAATAGTTATAAATTTACTTAAGTCATTTTAGAAGTTTACAATTGAAAAAATCTCATTTTGGGCTTTCTGTTAATTAAATAGATTTTTTGGGCTTTAATTAGCATTAAAAAATTATTATTTAACTAAATAAAAGGTTTGAGTGATTTTTGATTTTTTGTAAACTCTAATTACATTTTTAGGATTTATTGCAATTTTCTAGGAATTTTTAGGGTAAATTTTTAATTTTGTCACTTTTTACGGTTTTACGTGTACGACATGCTGTCTTAGTGTAATTCATAATCGTAACCGTCTTTCTCTTCTAATCTCTCTTCTTTTCTTTTTTTCTCATCAATATAATCACAAAGTTAATCATCTCTTAACACACACACCAATCCTCCTTGAGAACGATCCCCACTTTGGGTCATTACTTGTGGTTTTCCTAAATCACTTGTTTATACTTGCCCTAATTACGTTCTTTTTCCTAAAAGACGTATTTTACAACTATCAGAAGGCCTATCCGCACGGAATTATTTCTCCCTTCGCCAAGGGAAGAATTTGGCTATTTTTATCAAGTCCTATCCGAAAAGGAAAACATATCCGCACTCAATTCTTTCTCCCTTCGACAAGGGAAGAATTTGCCTATTTTTATTAAGTCCTCTCCGAAATGGAAGGGCTATCCATATACGTTATCTTGACCAGTTTTATTTTAAGTCCTAGCCGAAAGGTAATGTCTATTCGTATGCAATTATTTTTTTCATCTAACAAGAACTGCAAAAGAGACATATGTTCACAAAATATAAAGGCAAACGTGTGAAAGCATAATGTAATCATTACAATTATCCGAATCAAAAAAGACATAAAAACAGGTAAAGATAGTCTGCAAATGTTACATTCATCCGAATAAAGTCAAAATTAAGAACAGCTGTTTTTTGACGGATCACAAAAAAGTTAGGCCGCAGGGGGGTCCTTGGTTCCAGAGGCATCATCATCATGAGGGGACACTTTGTCTTCATCATTGGGGATCTCGGCCGAGGGGTCCACAACCTTTGGAGGAGCCGGAGCAGGTTCAATTTCCATCAAACGCTCAAGGGGCAGGTAAAAGTTAGTGGCGACCTCATGAATATAAGGATATTTAGTAGCCGGAAGGGCATCAACCATTGGCCCCATCTTCTTATCACAATACAAGTCAAAACCCGGGGTGGCAGCGATAATGGCCAACTGCTCTTCAACAGGTCTCCAAACCTTAATACCTTCGGCCCACCCAGCCTCAATGGCTTTGTTAAAACAATCTGTTATATTCTTCTTGTGCTCATGGCTGTTAAGAAGTTTGGAGACAACAGCAGGAAGTAGCGTCCGGACGGCATTGTACCTCCCCATCTCTGAAGTATTGCACTTGCTTTGTAGTTCTTCCTTCTCGGCCTTCAATACCTTGGCTTCCTCGGCGTACCTATCCTTATCAGCATTAACCATATGTAAAGTCGCCTCGAGATCAGCAATCCGGGCATCACGACCCATAAGCCTTTCGGACAAATCCCACTTCTCACCAACAACAGCAGCAAGCTCTGAATCTTTGGAAGCACAAGTCTTTTCGGAATTTTAAAGTTGGGACGAAAGGTGAGAATTATCTTGAATCTGTTTCGACAGCTTAAGTTCCATCTCTCGAAGGAGGACTTTATATTTCTCACACGATTCCAAGAGATCACCTTGATCCTTTGACTCTTCTTCCAAACGACGAAGTGAATCGACCATCCCCATGGTACATCGATCAAGCTGATACCAGCTTCGGCTCACAGCAAGCAAAGGGGGATACGAATTTAACTCTCGTTGCATAGCAGGAGGAATCATATGCATCATTAAATATCGACATTACGCAGGAGTAGCCACTCGGCTTGGGATATTTACACCCCAATCCGGGATGAACTTGGTACTAGGACCAGACATCTCCTCCTCAAGAGTGAACACACCTGCTTCAGAAAAGTAAGGAAGATTAAAAGCCAAGATAAGTAAGAGGACATAAGTAAAAGACGAGAGGGACGCATACGGTTGGAATGAATATGATTCAGACTAGCTTCCTTTTTACCATCCCTTTGCTTGACAGATTCCTCATCATCATCAGAAAATACACCTTTGGAACTTCCACCATCCAAATAAGAGTGACCAAGGGAAGAGAATTCAGGAGGAGGACTCTTATCCTTTCGAGGTTCCGAAGTAGTATCATTGACCTTTTCGGATTCTGGCTCAACAGTTTCCTTCACTTGATTATCAGTAGGTCCGGAAGAACCATCGTCAAATGAGCAGTCACATTCATAGACCGAATTGGTAGGGGACTCAGGATGGTGCTATCATCAAAGATCTCATCCCTCCCATCATCCGCACCTTCGGACACATGTACACGTCTTCTTTTAGTTTGGCCACCGGAGGTCGCATGCTTTTCAACGGTCATGCGTTTCATGCTTCGATGAAGATCACTAACTGCTTTGCTTGTCTTAGGAGGAGCTCCAGAGGAACCACCCTCTCGGAAACTTTTTTCTTCCCCCTAGTCTTCTCAACCTCCTCACCTTCCCCCTCCTTCTTCTTTTTCTCCTCAGCAGCACGAAGAGAAGCCAACCGTTTCTTCTCACGAGCAGCCTTAACGGCTTCGCTCTCATTCATGGCTACAATCTGCTCCGCAGTAGGGGTACTCACTTGCTCTCCGGCAGCCAAAGCATTGGCAACATGAGGAGTGACTTGATTAGCATCAGACAAACTGGAGGTATTCTGACATGCTGATAGCTGCAAAGAAGGAAAAGAATACAACAACGATACAAACTTATAACCATGAAAGAAAAAGGACGAAATATAAAAAGGAGAGGTGGCAGTAGTAGGGGTCAATACCATTCCCTTCCGGATCTAGAAAACGAGGGAGGAACTTCGGACACTCCCAAGTTAATGACACCCCGGCCATATACAAGACACTCTCCGAAATATATGACAGGTCTATGACATGTTCTTCAAGACGTTGAGCGTCCGATTCGTTAAACCCATCCTGAGGAATATAGTCATTCAATTCCGAATCGACGTGTCTCCAAGACATAAAATCCGAAATGGCTCGGCGATCTATCACAAAAAATTCCCACTTCCATTTCTTCAAACAAGATAGGGTGTCATGAAAGATTTGCTTCCGCGAACCCTTTCTGGGCCTTTTCTCAAAAGAGAACCAATGACCTTGCTTACTAAGTCTGTAATAAAGGCGAAATAGGACCGTAGTAGGATCAATAGAGAGGCTCCGGCAATAAACTTGGAAGGTGGTCACTCGATTCAGTCCAAGCGGAACCATCTTGGAGATGTGAACGGCAAAGTCCTTCAAGACGGCTAAAAGGAAGGAAGAGAAGGGGACTCACACCCCGGACAACTTAAAGAATTGTTCATACAGACCTATATAATTCGCCGGAAGCTTGTCCATTGTCATCCCTTCCAGAGCAACTTGAGCTTTAAAGCTTTTGGGAATATGGTAAGTCTTGACCAAGTACTTAACATACTCATCGCCAAGGGTGGAGGTATACTTAGGCATGTCGAACTTGGGAGCATAACGAGTAGAACCGGAAGGACCGGGAATCTCTTCATCTGCAATTTCGTTTATGAGGAGATCCGGAAAGGAAAGAAGTTAAGTAAGAGAAGGTACCTGAAAAACCTAGAAGATCCGGATCGGTAGAGAGCAGAAAAATTCGAGAGCAAAGTGAAAAACACACACTAATAATAAACGAAATGGGAAGTATTTATAGGCGCCGTAAAAATACGGGGATGTGTGAAAGGTACAGTAAAAAGACACTTGTCCATCATCCGAGTCTGTTAAGGCCACGTGTCAAGCATCACAAGAAGATAGGGTAAAAGTGGTTGGGCCTTGATGGGCCTAAACTGAAATGTGGGCTGTTACAATAAGTTCGGCCCACTCTAATTAAGAGAAAAAGGGGATTTAAGTATTGATTCGACTAAACGGTTTCATACGAATTAGCCTAATCAACACTTGGGGGCGACTTGTTCGTGTATGTGTCCGGAACACATGACACGATCCGGAACAGACTAAAGGATCCGGAAGGCACGAACTCTTCGAGAAGGAATCAGCTCTAGTCAACGAAGAAGTCAACAGACACACTTCCTATAAAATAGGGAGTGTGTCCCCATTTGGGCCAACCAATGCCCATCACCATTCCCGGCCTTTTAGGGATTTGACTAGTAAAAATACCCCCTTTGGGTTCAAGGTTTAGGTTAACTCTTTTACCCTTATCACTTTTTACTTATATTATTTTATTCTCATATTCCTCTTTGGATTTTTACCCTTTACTTACTTTCACGCTGGAGCTTGGTCTGGGTTCTCACACCCGGACGAGGCTAACGCGCTGCTTTGGTTTCAGGTAATCCGAAGCGTACATCACACCAGATCCGAACCGGTCATACCATTCGGATCCTCGCAAGAAATTGCACGAAGTGTTTGAGTTGGTCTCATCATTTAGTTTGTTTGTGTGACGCTGCAAATTTTTTATGATTTATAGTATTAATGTGCTTAATGATGGACTGTGCGAGTCATAATCTTTACAAGTTTTTATAAAATGTCAGCTACGTAAACCATCGTATAGTAGTCAAGAAGCATCAGAAGTAGACACACTTATATATGATGGTAATATCAGCATAGAAATATTATCAAACAAAATATTATGATACAAAATGTAGCATAGAAAAGTTTTTTTCCAAAGGACTGGGAAGAGTTAAAATTGCAGACACGTACATGACATTAATTATTTGTCAAGAGTGTTGTAAAAAAATAAAGTAAATCATCAGTAAACAAGAACAAAAGATAGAGAGAATGCAAGAATTATTTTATTCATCTCACATGGGATATTTATAATTACAAGGTAGAGTATTCTCCAAGATATAATCTCTAATTGATAAACAGGATATTCCTACAACAATAAATGATATGGATATTCATTCCATATAACACTCCTCCTTGGATGTCCATCTAGGATTATGCCTCGTTAAAACCTTATTAGATAAAACTCAGTGGGACAAAAATCTAATGAAGGAAAAAGAGTACACAACTCCTTTATACGCTCGGGGATGTTGCCTCATTAAAAACCTTTTCAGAAAACCCTATGGGGACAAAACCATGGTCAAGGGAAAAAAAACTAAACATAAATTCTTTATACGCTCAGGGATGTTGCCTCAAAAAACCTTGTCGGAAAATCCTAAAGGGAAAAAACCTTGGTCAAGGGAAAAAGAGTGCAACGCGTATCTTCTCTTCATTTATGATCACAATATCGATGATCACCATCTTTATAAATCAAGGAGTTCTTTCCAATGTCATGTGACCTCATAAACATGAGAGTCTAATAACTGGATTTTACTCAGTTAAAAAGTTCGTTTCTCGATTCAATTTGAATTGATCTCCGGTTAAATGTGTGACTCAATCGTTTTTTGTGAATAGAAGAAGGTTTGGTTATCTATTTCTACTTAAAAGGTAAAAGCGAAACGTAATAAAAATAAACCAAAAACAAATAACTAATAATAAAGGAGCAAAACAAATAATAAAAACGTAAATTAAAACAAAACAATTAATAAAAATAAAACTAAACGAAGAAATTAACTTTCGACTGAAAAATAAAATTAACCTAATGAAAAAGGAGAAAATAAAACTAAGAGGATACTTTAAAACTGAACGAGATAAAAGCTAAAGGGGGCAATAAATAAAAGATAAAACTTAAACTTTTGGAAAAAATACTAATACTAAAAATTGATG
This sequence comes from Glebionis coronaria, assembly GCA_025667525.1. Classification (NCBI taxonomy): domain Eukaryota; kingdom Viridiplantae; phylum Streptophyta; class Magnoliopsida; order Asterales; family Asteraceae; genus Glebionis; species Glebionis coronaria. The sequence continues at coordinate 211,414,693 of CM046876.1, read as the reverse complement.
AAAAATTCAACTAAAAATACGTGACTTTCAGAATTAAAATCGGAATAACTTTCAGATTAAACTAAACGATTACGGAACAATATTAATTACTAAACAAGCTAGCAGGAAAGCTGCTCAAGCAGCCAAGCAAGTAGGACAAAATGGCGGGAAAGAGTAGAAAGCTAGCAAGCATGTAGGTGACTTTTCATATATAGTTCGGAATACACGTACTATGTTTAGTTCGGAATGTAGAAAACAGGACCTAGTTCGGGAAACAACATCACATACCTAGTTCGGGAAAATGCATTAAGCTAATTCGGAATATGCTGAAGACCAACCTAATTTGGGATAATGATACTAGACGTAATTTGGGAAAACCGAAACTACATGTAACTCGGGAAAACAAAACCTGCAAGCAGTTCGGAATGTGCTAATACTTAACCTAGTTAGGGAAACTAGGGTTTTAACATAACCCAAACTAGAATAAAAATAAGCAGAAACTAGAGTTAAGCAAAAAACAATTAAGCACTTATCTAAAATTTAACCAAATCAAGTTTAAGAAAAAGAAAATAAGCCAAAATTTAAAAACTTTTAAAAACACTAAATAATAAAAATATTTAAAAACAACTTTTTATGAAAATAAACTAATAAGCACTTAATTAAAAATAATAAAAAATAACTCAATAAGCACTAAAACACTATAAGCTATAAAAATCAAACACTAAAAAAATCAATAAGCACAATCAAACACAAACATCAATCAATCAAGAACATGATTAACAAACTACATGATTACCAAAATTAAACATAAGATTAAAAATAAAGAAAGGTAGAATGAGAATGATTCATAGAAAAGCTTGAAATTAAGATGATTAAAGATTCAAATTACAAGATTGATGTAAAAAGATTAAAAACATGAAAGTAATTTTAGAGAGAGAAAGTAATATTACACTACTCCTACTCCTAAATCTAATCTGTCTACTCCTAAAATGACTAACACCTCCTAATGACATATTAGGAGGGTTTATATAGGAGGAGGGGAGGAGTGTTGATGCTTTCTTCTTTTTGTATTGTCGTCTCGACTCGATTTAAATTCTTTGTCTTTCTCGACGTCGTCTCGGGATTTGTCGATAAAAATTTGAACTCGTCTTATAATTTTCTTCTTTAATTAGACTTGGTTCTTCGACTTTATTAAACTTCCGTATTTAGACTTTTTCTTCGATAAATCTTCAGAATAGGCCTTGGACTTCCGTTCTTTTTGCACTCTTGATCTTTTGACTTCGTCTTTTCTCGTTTTCTTCGATAAAAATCCCGTGAAAGCCCGTTTTTTCTTCCTTTTTTATTTGTTGGTCCTAAAACACAATAAAAACGCAAACCACGCATAATTCCGACTTTTACGACATAAAATACACGTTTTGGCTTGGTTATTATTGTAATTAAGTGGTAAAAGGATGGGTATTTTCACACCTATCAAATTCCTACACTTGACCATTGCAATGCCCTCATGCTATGCATTAGTTACAAAGCAAGATTTACATTTTCAATCATAATTAACCCACCTTGGCCTTTATTAAACATAATTAAAGGAAGAAAAACAAATAAGGAGATTAAAGACTTACATTGAGGCTTTGGATTGTCATGAATGTTTATCATCCTCAAGTTTCACGTTCCCCTAACCAAGCTTAAAAACGAGATCATTGTTATTATAAGTTAGCAAACTAGCACAAACTCATGTGGCCCAATTATTCACTTAGACTCCCTTATTCCTAGGTGTATCTATTATATTTTATTGTTGTCTTAAATGATCACGAGGATGCATTGTTGACTTATTACGATAGTTATTTAGGCTGAAAATAAAGTAGGACGATTTAATCAATAGTTAGCTAAAGGACAAAATCTTTTGAAACTGCTTCTCAGGACCTCATAAAGTTCATATCTTGGCATAACTTGCTTCACGATTTGAGACCTTTCTCGGACCGATATTTGACAGTGACTTCATACTTCAAATCTTGAGAGACGTTCTTGAAATTATGGTCTTCTCTTCATAATAGGAATTTCTTCACTTGAAGTTGTTGAGAGATTCTTCATACTTGGACCACGGCTTCTTCATTTTTCTCCAATTTTTATTTTGGATTTTGATATACAACGATCCGCCTCCTTTTAGGACTTGGATCTATTTATCCTCATACCTTGCTACGGTCTTTTCGGATAGATTTCTCCATGATCTTTATGGGAGTATTTGCTTTTCGTCGTGTGTCTCGATCCTTCATATTGTTTTTTTATAAATGATTCTTCACCACACTTTTGGATCGTTAGAAACAAAATGTAGCCCTCATGTCTTGTTAGGACCTTTTCAGACTCGCCAATCTTCGCATCCTGCTTCAATAAGTTATGCCTTGGCTATGAACTCGAATTAATATCGAGCAACTTTTAAAGGATCTTGGGCTAGAAGCTAAGTAACTTTTCAAATCGTACAACCTTATTTATTGTAATTAAATCTATTAACAAGCGATGAGAGAAAAAGCTCATAATTAACTCACATAAATTCATGAAAGAATACCAAACTTATAATTGACTCTATCATCTCTCGTTCTCCACAATTTAAAATCTCAAGGAATGAGACTCGTGGATGCTTAGCCAATTAAATCAAAGTTTTGGGTTTTCAAGTCATCTATAGGATCTTGCATCTTCTTAGACTTTTTCAAGTTTAGAATTTGCATTTTAAAGTTCCCTTGATAAACGACTCTCTAGGATCAATGATAGGAACTTGCAAAAAGTTCTTGTTCTTAACCCGTAAAAGAGTTAAGACTTTCGCGTTTTAGAGTTCCCTATATAAAAGCCTAGCAAAACTTGACTTAAACACGTTAAGGATACTAGCTAGAGTGAACTTGGATAAGTAAACTCGGGTTGAGTCAAAAGATTCACAACGTTTAAAAATTAAAAACACTTTATTAAAATTTATTCTAGCAAAGAAAGAAAATAACTATAACAAAGAAAAAACTACTAGGCCAAAATAGATCAAAAATTTTGAAAAATGTCGAAAAATCAATTTTCAGGTTAAAATGAGGACAAATTAATGGAAAAGCCCACTTAACTTCGATAGAAGTCCCCCTACACTTGATATAAACATTGTTCTCAATGTTTAAGCATGTGGGAGTAAACTCCCCTACACTTAGGACATTGTGCACTTTGTTTAAATCTCGCTAAGGAAGAGACAACTAAAGTGATTCCTATTTTCATATTGACGAATAAAATAGAGAATCAAAAGAGTTTAGGATAGAACCGGGAAGACGGGTACACGGGATCACGGGTCGTCAAATGTCATCAAGAATGGATCTTTGAATGCTCGAATCCCTGCACATGATAAGAAAGAAAACAACAAACACTTACTAGGGTCTTCCCCCCTACAATTATTATAAAAAGCAGATAAAGAAAGATAGATAATCGGGTTTCCTCCTGAGAAGGGCTTGTTTTTGTTAACCGAGTCACGAGCCTGACTCGTCCCTGAATTAAATGGTCCATGGGGAAGCCTCGAATGTAACACCGAGATCAAAGACCTTGTACTCGTTCCCAGAGGAAAATAATAAAGGAGAGGCCGGAGGATAAGTCTTGAAGGGTAGAAAAGTCCTTTCAACATACGAAAAGTATGTGAAATCATGATCCCCGGGAGGTGGGGTGGGTAAAGGAATCAAAATGTCAGCCCCAAAAGACATATGATTATCACTGAGCGGCAAAGCCGTAAAGGTGTCAATCATAGAATGGTCAGTGTCACCTCCCGGGTCAAAGCACTCATCCTCGGTAATGGTTTCTAAAGGTTGGGATAAAAGGTGCTCGGGAGGGTGACTTGGGACAATATCTTCATGCAGCAAATTATCAAAAAGAATATCCCCTCCGTATCATCATCATCAATACCCGGAGGTATTGAGAGAATGTCGATTTCTTCCATAAATGTGTCATTAATCTCAATGGGAGTAATAGATGGAGGTAAAGACTCGGAAATAGGAGCAGAATTCAACGCTTCAATTTTAGCAATAAGAAGATGAACTTTCAGTAATTTGTCGTGAAGAATAACGTCTTCCACCTCATCTACAAGACCAAGTTCAGTGGTGTACTTCTCGTAAGTCGGAGAGAACAAATCAACATCGCCCTCATCGCCCGGAGGAGAAGGAGAAATTTCAAAGGTGAAATTCTCATAGCATCGAGAAAAATCATCATTAAGAGCGACCTCGTCCGTAAGATCATCAAAAGTCAGTACATCACAAACCTCTTCAAAAAGTTGTCGAGACCAAGTTCACTAATCTCACTCGATGTATCACAATCCTTAGACGCATTTGGGATATCGAGAGAAGGAACTACAATTGCACTAGGATGTTGAGCAACAAGATCATTCCAAGAAATAGTATTCTCATCGTCATCATCATCATAATAGTAAGAACGCACAAGAGGATGAGTATAATAACTAAGATTAGATACTTGCTCTTGTTGCTGTCGCTTTTCCTTCTCCCATGCTTCTTTTAGTTGAACTACGGCTTCTTTAAGTTTCAAAAGAAGGGCTTGTGTTTCGTCATTCGGATTCAAAGAAGGTTGATGATCGAGGGTTTATTGTGGGGGCTCAAGATTATGAAAACCGGAATTATAGCACGGATGTGGCCCATCATAAATCATCGGTTGAAAAGAATTAGAACATGGATTTGGCTCATAATAATTCATCGACTGACAAGAAAAGGTATCGTGAGGGCCCCCACAATTGTTACAATACGGGTATTGAGAAAAACCCGGTGCGTCATGTGGATAGCTATTACCATTTTCATAATTGTAACCCGGTTCTTGCTCGTCATGAGACGGGTATCAAATCGGACACGAAACATGCCAATGAGACGCGCTTCCACAATATATGCAAGAGGGTGGAGTAAGTGCATTAGAAGCAAAGGATGAGTTAATCGAATTGCACGAGGGACAAAATCCAAATTGTGTATTGTCGATATCATTTCCACACCGCTCACATGTACACCATTGACATGTTTGAAAACGATACAATGGTCTTCCACACCCTGCACAAGCAACAAACGAATTCATTAAGAATTAAACACAATAAAGAAGTAAGGGGAATATTTTTGGTGCAAAACTTTCGAAAAAGAAATGCTTTTTATGATTTGTTTTTGGGATTTTTGAAATTTTTTATTTTTTAGAATTTTTGAAAATTTTTGGCAAGAAAAATAACGTTCAAAAGTGAACGGATCCCAAAATCCAACGCGTCTCTCACAAAAAACCGTTAATCTTCACGAAAAGAGCCGGCAGCGGCGCCATTTAATAACTGGATTTTACTCAGTTAAAAAGTTCGTTTCTCGATTCAATTCGAATTGATCTCCGGTTAAATGTGTGACTCAATCGTTTTTGGTGAATAAAAGAAGATTTGGTTATCTATTTCTACTTAAAAGGTAAAAGTGAAACGTAATAAAAATAAACCAAAAACAAATAACTAATAATAAAGGAGCAAAACAAATAATAAAAACGTAAATTAAAACAAAACAATTAATAAAAATAAAACTAAACGAAGAAATTAACTTTCGACTGAAAAATAAAATTAACCTAATGAAAAAGGAGAAAATAAAACTAAGAGGGTACTTTAAAACTGAACAAGGGAAAAGCTAAAGCGGGCACTAAATAAAAGATAAAACTTAAACTTTTGGAAAAAATACTAATACTAAAATTGATGAAAAATTCAACTAAGAATACGTGACTTTCAGAATTAAAATTGGAATAACTTTTAGATTAAACTAAACGATTACGGAACAATATTAATTACTAAACAAGCTAGCAGGCAAGCTACTCAAGCAGCCAAGCAAGTAGGACAAAATGGCGGGAAAAAGTACAAAGCTAGCAAGCATGTAGGTGACTTTTCATATATAGTTCGGAATACACGTACTACGTTTAGTTCAGAATGTAGAAAACAGGACCTAGTTCGGGAAACAACATCACATACCTAGTTCGGGAAAATGCATTAAGCTAATTCGGAATATGCTGAAGACCAACTTAATTCGGGATAATGCTACTAGACGTAATTCGGGAAAACCGAAACTGCATGTAACTCGGGAAAACAAAACATGTAAGCAGTTCGGAATGTGCTAATACTTAACCTAGTTAGGGAAACTAGGGTTTTAACCTAACCCGAACTAGAATAAAAATAAGCAGAAACTAGAATTAAGCAAAAAACAATTAAGCACTTATCTAAAAGTTTAACCAAATCAAGTTTAAGAAAAAGCAAATAAGCCAAAATTTAAATCTTTTAAAAACACTAAATAATAAAAATATTTAAAAACAACCTTTAAAAAAATAAACTAATAAGCACTTAATTAAAAATAAGAAAAATAACTCAGTAAGCATTAAAACACTATAAGCTATAAAAATCAAACACTAAAAAATGAATAAGCACAATCAAACACAAACATCAATCAGTCAAGAACATGATTAACAAACTATATGATTACCAAAATTAAACATAAGATTAAAAATAAAGAAAGGTAGCATGAGAATGATTCATAGAAAAGCTTGAAATTAAGATGATTAAAGATTCAAATTACAAGATTGATGTAAAAAGCTTAAAAACATGAAAGTAATTTTAGAGAGAGAAAGTAATATTACACTACTCCTACTCCTAAAACTAATCTATCTACTCCTAAAATGACTAACACCTCCTAATGACATATTAGGAGGGTTTATATAGGAGGAGGGGAGGAGTGTTGATGCTTTCTTCTTTCTTTCTTCTCGTCTCGACTCGATTTAAATTCTTTGTCTTTCTCGACGTCGTCTCGGGATTTGTCGATAAAAATTTGAACTCGTCTTATGATTTTCTTCTTTAATTAGACTTGGTTATTCGACTTCATTAAACTTCCGTCTTTAGACTTTATCTTCGATAAATCTTCAGAATAGGCCTTGGACTTTCGTTCTTTTTGCACTCTTGATCTTTTGACTTTGTCTTTTCTCGTTTTCTTCGATAAAAAGCCCGTGAAAGCCCGTGTTTTCTTCCTTTTTCATCTTTTGGTCCTAAAACACAATAAAAATGTAAACCACGCATAATTCCGACTTTTACGACATAAAATACACGTTTTGGCTTGGTTATTATTATAATTAGGTGGTAAAAGGATGGGTGTTTTCACACCTATCAGAGTTATTTATCCATATAAAGATAGAACTTTGTCTTTAGCTTTCATGATACATATTTCATCTTTAACAGAAGTTGCGTATTTGATGATCATTTTGACGATGCTTCGATTTTATGACTCAAAATGATCCACATGATACATGTATAGTGTGACAATCCGTCAATTTATTGTTGATATTTTATTCTCAAGTATTAATTAAAAATAATATTTTAATGTTATATTATGAATTCACTTATTTTTGGGAAGAAATCTGGATTTACGTCTTGAAGTAGCATCGACTACGTCTAAACCGGAGGATTCTACGTTACGTGCTTACGTTTACATACACCGTTTTGGTGACAGTCCGACATTTCAGAAAATAAATTTATCCGTGAATATTATTTTGAGATTTTAAATTTGTGTTGGTTCATACACTCACAAATTTACGAGAAGAGATTAGGACTTACGATTTTAATTTAACGTCTTTTACGACTAAACCGGAAACCTTAGGATTACGTATTTACATTTTCGAACTCTGTTTTTGATGAGACAATTTTTATTAGATTCGTTTTGTGCCGTTGATTCATAATTTATAAAAACGTTTTTCGTAAAACGACCCAAGGGCACGTAAATCGAGGAAACTAGAATCGAGGGATACCCGTAAATTAGTGGGATAGGACAAGTTTTACACTTGCCCACCCCACTATATGGACGGCTAAATAAGCTCCAACACACTCCATGATGTGTCAAAATTTCAACTAACAAGTTAACACTTGTTAACTTGAAGCTTACAAAGTAAGTTACCAACATCAAAACCATTTCTTCCAAACCATTCACTCATTCCATCCTATGCAAACTGCTCATCCTCCCTTCCTCTCTCTCTCTCTCTAAATTTCGTCCATACCACTCCTAAAACACCCTCATTTGATCAAATCTAACCATGAAATCCTATTTTATTCACACATATGATGAAGCCCTTTTCAAGCTCTATTGATTGGTGGTGATTTTAACATCCAAGGAGAAGATTTGGTGATGTCCAAGAGCTGATTTCTACAAGAAGTTTACAAGTATTGGTGTTCTTGAAGATTGGTGTTGATCTATCACAAGTTTCTCCATCAAAAATCAAAGCCTTGATGAATACCTACATAATCTTGGTGGTATAAAGATTGTTCTCCCCATCCTCTTGTTATTTTGATTATGTAATCATGTATTTTATTTCTTATTGTATATGTATAGGATGAATATATGATGATAAAAATGTTGTGTGGGGATCAAGTGTTGATAAATATGATTAAAGAGATGAAAAACCATAGGTAACAAGGTTAAAATCTTGCTAAATATGGTGGCTGTATAAAAAAGTAAGTAACCAAATGTTAAACTGATAAAATGGTGTAGTGGAATCAATATACAGTAAGTATTAGGTGTTATACACATGTGAGAGTTGGCCATACAATGGAATCATAAAAATGAGTGAGATATGATCAAAACAAGTTTAGAGTGCAAATCTGCCTACACTGTTTTGGACGAATTTAGTAAAATATTTAGAGATTGATTCATCAGTAGCTATAAAGGAATAAAAAGAAGCACATATCATTTAGTTTCTTTGATAAAAATTTGAGGTTCTATCTCCATGTAGAATTCTAGATATGATCATTTTAGTAAACTAGATTTTTAGGACTGATTTTGTGAAATTAAAGTTTAATATTATTATATAAGCACTTAAATAAATATAGTATAAAATGTGAATTAAAACCCACTAACTTATATATTTCATTTATATAAAAATTCATAAGGGTAAATAAATGGACATTATATAAAAATGGTAGTTTGGTAAGTTTTATAAGTTATAAAAACTATATACTAAGTTTTACGTCTTTTCGGCTAAAACCGAAAGATTAACGTTTTTGTTAAATAAAACTTAGACGGTTGGACCCGTCTAATGTAAACTTTTATAAACTCACATACTGATATATAAACATATATAACAAGTAAAAACCGATAAAAACCGAACTTTACAACATATAGACATTAACGGGCCGAAGTAGCCTTATTGGACTATAAACCCGACTAGTTAGTAAAACACTTATAAATTTACTTATTGGGCTTAACCCATTTGGGCCCAACATGTAAAGTATAATACTGATAATAAAAGTATAAAATGGATTAATACAAGTTAATGGACTTATAATAGGCTTATTGGACCTAAAACATGTAAATAGGTAAAACTAATAAACTAGTATAAAAAGTTATCAACACACAACCCTAAAATGAGTAAAAGAGAATGTATAAACCCACTTGATCATCATCATATATATAAAATCATCATATGTATACATAATTGTTATTTTATAAAGTCATTGGACAATAGTCTAAGACGAGTATTATTTGTCTAGGTTTCCGTGATTGAAGCACGTACCATACATCCGAATCGCCGATAACCGCCTTTCCCAATCAACGTAAGTTCATAGCCTCGCACTCTTTTAAATGTTCTTATGAAATGTTTTATAAACCCGCGAGGGAGATAACATGTTAGTTTTGATAAAATAGGACATCATTTGTCCCGATTGTTTGTTTATTGATTTGGACCCGAATGATTGTATGACCCGATGAATGATTATATGACCCGATAAATGAAATGAAATGGCTTATTAAAATTAGGTTATGTCACTAAAAGTCCCATTAGCATGAATTGTGAACTACCGGGATTTGGTAGACGCTTATGCATATAATAGTACTATTTGGGGACGATCACCCCAGTTCGCGCCTTGACGGTTGATCCCCGTCGTGCCACATTTATTGGTAAGCGAATTTATGTATGAGAAGATTTACACAAGCGTGATTATTGTGACGACACGCTAATTTAGATGGGCAAATGAGTTTCGGGTTAGCTACCCGTTGTTTGGTATAGAAAGGTAACAATGTCATGCGTCTTATAATAATCCAAATAACGAAATACTGCTATACGCACTAAATTACGATATATTGCCTGACTAGCAATACGGGGTCTTACTATTGATATTATGCTCGTGTTTTGGTTTTTCATAACCATATTCATATAACGGTTTTTATTTAATCTATACAACGTTATAAAACGTATTGTATGATGTTTTTACGACAATGTCTCGTATAATGATTTTGAAGGCAAAAGCCTATATTATAATTTTTGATAAGGATTTGTATGAAATAACTTTGGCTATTTTATGGCCTATAACAAAGATTGGTACATAATGATTTTCAGTAATAATTTTATACCGATGTTATAGTGATGGATTTCATTAAACTCTATGAATTCACTCGGCGTTTTCGCTGACCTTTTCTTTTAACATGTTTTGTCTCAGGTACTTGAAGGTAAATCTCGGGAAGACAACAAGAATTCATGGCCCGCACTTAAATAATAATTTCCATTCAAATGCTTTGTAAAACCTGTATAAAATACAATGACTCTGGACCTATGTAAATCTGATATTTATGAATGGAAATGCTTTATTATTAAACGAAGCGATTTTTAAGCGTTGTCTATGATGTGAGTAATGTGCTATCCCGTAACACCAACGAGTCTTCCGCTGTATTGAATTGCATAAATTTGGGGGTGTTACAGTTTGGTACCAGAGCTCTCGTTATAGAGAACGAAAGATTTTTAAAATTAAGATTTTGAATAAAATATTTCAAAATCTTTTAACTATAAACATTTTTCTAAAAATGTCTAAAAATCTTTTGACTATAACGGTGCCGAAGAATTCCCGAGTTACCAACAAGGCCAGACTTAGAAGTATTATTTTAATATATATATATATAACTTGGATTATATATATATATATATATATATATATATATATATATATATATATATATATATATATATATATATATATATATATATATACATATATATATATATATATATATATATATATATATATGTATATATGATGTAATTTTATTACATGATTGTTTGATGATTATTTTGATATTTATACGAGGTATTTATACGACGTAGATTGTCACAAGGAACCCTAAATCCCCTAGTAAATTAATCGAAGCTATTCTCGTAGGAATTCTAACTATCCTAGATCTAAACCAAGTTGTGGATATTTATGATCCCAACAAATGGTTGATATTCGTAGAAATGTTGATATTAGTTGATTGTGATATTAAAGAAGAATTGGTGAGATTAAATCTGATATCGATGTCATGACGATCTTTCCTTATAGAGTGGAGTTTGACAAAACGTTACCACCTAGAAAGGTGTCATCTGATTCGTTGTCACCCAATTCTTAAATTTGAGAATCGAAAGGGTGAATGTTGCACTTGAGGCTGTCATTGGAACCATTACCCAAAAGCCTCATGCCACTAGTACCTTTCCGAGAAGTCTAGTTGAATGATCAAGTCATTTCATACTAGTGACTCATTTGATAATTATTGATAAAGGAGTTATAGGATTGGAAATTAAGTGTTGTTCATATCGAGATTTTATTGCCCTATTAAGGTCTAAGAATAAGGTTGAAAGTATTGGAGAATGAAGTAGGATATCGAATTGAGTATAAGTTGGTTGAAACTTGAATAAAATAAAATTTAACCCGTATGGAATATGAAATTGTTAAGAGGAAGTTGTTGATTCCTGTGATTGAATTATAAGGTTTTAATTGATTGTTGATTCGTGTTAAGGGTTGTTCCTAGGCCATTGTCCAATGACGAGGATGCCCAGTGTCCAATAAATAAATTGAAGAAATCTTCTTCTGAATTGGGACCGATAGATCTTCCGGGACAGGTGGAACACCTAATGACTCTTGTAGATTAGTATTCATTGTGGTATCTTTTAAAAATCCTAACTTAACTGAGACATCAGTTGGTAGGATGAGTTTTTGGAATTGTATGACATAGTGACACGTAATGTGTTACGGTACAATTCTTACTTGTTTGTGATTAATGAAAAGACTACCTTTGATTGCTAAATTCTACATGTATTGATGTTATCTATCCTTTATTGCTTCATCCTAATGCTCGCATTAGTGATACAATCATTGAACAAGTACTCATCTCGATTTGAGTTACGTTGTGGATTATTCTTTTTGAGTGCCATCGAGGTCATGAACCTCATGATTATTTGGCTAAGCCCATTTCCTATCATATTGTAGTTAGTTCTTGGTGAACCACTCCCCATCACTCTTTTGCATATCACTCATAGTTTTTATAAGATACAATAGTATCCCTTGGGAAAAATTGAATTTTCATTACCATATGAATTATTTAAAGTGAGACTTATAAATAATCATTATCGAAATAAAGTTGTTTATGAAAAGCTTTGGAAAACTTAATTGTTTCCATGATAAAGAACATATATGTAAATTCATTTTGAATAAAGCATGAATATATATTTTAAACATGATGACAAAGTTTTGACGAACTGAGTATTGCATCGTTAATCTTGAAATTGTATATAGTTGCGCGCCTACATACAATTTGGAATGGACCATGCAAGGCTGATTAGTAGTCACCATAAAACTGATTAATAAACACTACATTTTCTTTAAAGATTGTGAAAGATTAAATTTTATGAGATCTGCAAGAAGTGAAAAATAGGGACATAGTGTTAGGGACACCTACATATGTGCCTGTAGCATCTATTCTTCTGAGTCGAATTTAATCATCTATGGAAATTGTCTTAATTGACAATTGATATTCATTTCTTATCATATTCTTTCATGGCAAGATTCTTTGGAAAAGTATTTGATTACCGAGTGTTGATACCCGATTGGATGTATCGACATTCCTATCATTTCTTTTGATTTGATTTCATTTGAATGACCTGGGTAACGATCCGAGGAGCTTTCGAATGCGTACTCAAATCATGAAAACATGGAATATATTCATATTCGTTAAATGTTTTCTTCTGTATCTGATTTGAAATTCTCTCGCGTAGATTATGTGTTGACCTTACTCTCTTAAGGTTAGTTGTGTCTCCTGATATCCTTGAATTTGGGAAGGATTATGAGTTATTATTAACCTTTTGAGAAGTTCACATCTTATCGGAGACAATAAAACTGAAAAGTTGGTAGTGCCATTAGAATGGATTGATTGATTATGACATGACGACATTTTCTTAATTGATGGGAACTCGAGTAGAATTCCCCTAAAAGATAAGATGCTGATTATCAAAAGTGATCTAAATAATTATTGATGGATGACCATATCCTGCATTTAGACTTGAAATTATACCATGAATGGTTATGAACTGATCATAGATCTCGTAATCTAGAAAGAACCTAATATGAATTTATTAAAACATGTTTCTGTTATTTGAAACTTTAGGAGGTATTTGCTGATTAATTACCTAGACTTTTGCCATTAAGGCAAATTGAAATTGGTATTGATTATATTCCCGGTGCTCACCTGTGGCTTGTGCACTGTACGTCAGCACCATCTGAATTAAAAGAATTACCGTACAACTGAGAGAGTTGTCGGAGAAAGCTTTTATTCTACCAAGCTCGTCATCATGAAGAGCTATGGTGTTACCATTTCTTATATTTATTTATTACCGTGAACTAGGTAATTTGACGATTAAAAATCTATATCCACTACCCAAGATGATAGATTTGTTCGATCATTTACAAGGTTCTAACGTATGTTCTAAATATTTGATCCACGGCATGGTTATCATCAACTTCGCATCTGCGAAAAAGATTATCTATTCCAATCACTACATCCAGAACTTGTAATGAACATTACGAGTTTCATGTTATGTCGTTTGGATTGACCAATGCACATGTAGCATCCATAAAATTGGTGAATCACGTGTGTATGCTGTAATTTGATAAATTCATGCTCGTGATCATTAAGGACCATTTGTTTGTTTATAAGAATAAGAATGAGTTAATAATTATTTATAGATTGCCCTAAATTGGCCGAACAATGAAAACCTGTACCTCGAATATTTAACATGTAATTTAAGGCTTAATCCTTTACATTATTTGATCGTGTGATTAATGTAAAATGGAATATATTGACTCTTTAATAATTTGAGCCATTTAAGATTTTGGGTTTTACAAAAAAGAAAGTGGAAATATGTTTTGACAAATAATTTATCAAAGGATTTATAAGAAATTATTCCCTTATACACAAATCATTTAACTAAAATCCTGTTTAGGGGTAAATGTTTGTGTATACCTCAAGACAACCTAAGAGGGATTGAGGAAACCGTTTAAACCCAGAATTAAAACGACAATGTTTGCTTTTCAACTAAGAAAATTTTGACCAAAGTACAACCAAAGATTTTTCGAACATTTACAAAACTTATTAATTATTTTTGATAAATCAACCAAATATCGTGCTAACTAAATTCAAATTTATTTTGAACATTTCTTTTATATAATTGGCCGAACTAAGAAAATTTAAATTTTTACGTTTACGTTTCATAGAAATTAAATATTTGTTATTTAATTACTTGAAATATTTATTGATGCTTTAGACGTCAGGTTGATCAAAACTGATAAAAATGATAGTTGAGACGAAACTAAAATTTAGAAAATGTGAAGAAAGAATTTTTGAATAAATACGGTCATGATATTTATTCCATTTAGGGAAGTGAACGTAATTACTTACACATTATGTAAAAAGGATAATATAGATAATAAAAGGGGTTCGCAGCTAATGTGAACCATTAGAATTAGGAAGCCGATGGCGTTAAATGTTTTAAAGGCCACTTGTAGTTGCCTAAATGTGGAAATTTTGAGATTTAGTCATGTTGAAATCTCGTAAGTATAAGTATTCTATTCATGTTATTTTTGATTTAATGTATCTTTATCTTAAGAAGTTGTATCGATGGTAAATTATGAAGGCAGACATCGCCTCATACATTAGTAAACGTCTAGCTATTGCAAAGGTCATCATCAGAATTTGATTCGATTTGGGTCATCGTCGACAGACTGACCAAATCTACTAATATCATTCCTGTTAATGATAGATTCTCGATGAAAAAATTGACTCTTTGTATTTAAAGGAGTTGTGTAAACATAGTGTGCCTATATCGATCATCTCTATCAAGATCCTCGCTTCGCATCGAATTTCTAGAGATTTTCTCAGAAGTCGTTGAGAACGAATCTTGATGAGAGTACTGTGTACCACCCCAATCGAAGGGACGAGGTAAAGTAACGATACAAAATACTATAAGTGATGTTCTATGTTTGAATGATTGACCTTTGGTAATAAACTGTAAAATCTTTTTCCTTTGGAGAGATTATCATTGATAATTATCGTATTAGGATCGAGATTGAATCTTGTTAGGGTTTGAATATGAGAGCATCTATAAGCAGGATTTGGGATGAAGACACCCGACATACACCCATTGTGAGTTGGACATGTCTTTTAGGTTTAAGGTTTCCTATGATGGCGAACCTAACCTTACAAAATACCCGACCCGCGAGACCTAAAATGATTGTTGAAATTAGGATCTGATTATTGACTGCCGGTAGTGGGCAGGAGGTTATGTGAATATGAAATGTAGATCATGAAGTGCCGGATGGGTAGCGAAGTTATGTCAAAAATTTTAACCATGAAAAAGTAAATTGATGATATGAAAGATCATTGGATATAAGTCCCCGGTGTATGGGACCATAGATATGATGTAAAAGTTGGTATGAAAGGCATATAAGCTGGATCTACCCTAGGACTTCAAGTGCTGCGTGAATTATGTTTCGTCTATCTAACTTGATAAAATGTCTATCAAGTGAAAATCTAACCATTCCTTTATGAAGTTTAGATCGGCGAAAAGTTGCATTCATCAAAAACCCGTGAACATCATGGATAGAGAAAGTAAGTCAACATTAAGCCTGATCTTATTCCCGTAGTTATGTTTGATGAAACTAGCGTATTGTAATGAATTACACTTGTGAGAGAACACCGAATGTGGAGGAAATACCCACATGGCTTTAACTCTATAAGAAGCGAGTAGTAAGATAAGATGATCTTTGAGGACAAAGATCCTGTTTAGGGGTAAACGCTGTGACAATCCGTCAATTTATTGTTGATATTTTGTTCTCAAGTATTATTTAAAAACATTATTTTAATGTTATATTATGAACTCACTTATTTTTGGGAAGAAATTTTGATTTACGTCTTGAAGTAGCATCGACTACGCCTAAACCGGAGGATTCTACGTTACGTGCTTACGTTTACATACACCGTTTTGGTGACAGTCTGACATTTCAGAAAATAAATTTATCCGTGAATATTATTTTGAGATTTTAAATTTGTGTTGGTTCATAAACTCACAAATTTACGAGAAGAGATTAGGACTTACGATTTTAATTTAACGTCCTTTACGACTAAACCGGAAACCTTAGGATTACGTATTTACATTTTCGAACTCCGTTTTTGATGAGACAATTTTTATTAGATTCGTTTTGTGCCGTTGATTCATAATTTATAAAAACATTTTTCGTAAAACGACCCGAGGGCACGTAAATCGAGGAAACTAGAATCTAGGAATACCCATAAATTAGTGGGATGGGACAAGTTTTACACTTGACCACCCCACTATATGGACGGCTAAATAAGCTCCAACACACTCCATGATGTGTCAAAATTTCAACTAACAAGTTAACACTTGTTAACTTGAAGCTTACAAAGTAAGCTATCAACATCAAAACCATTTCTTCCAAACCATTCACTCATTCCATCCCATGCAAACCACTCATCCTCCCTTCCTACCTCTCTCTAAATGTCGTCCATACCACCCCTAAAACACCCTCATTTGATCAAATCTAACCATGAAATTCTATGTTATTCACACATATAATGAAGACCTTTTCAAGCTCTATTGATTGGTGGTAATTTTAACATCCAAGGAGAAGATTTGGTGATGTCCAAGGGCTGATTTCTACAAGAATTTTACAAGTATTGGTGTTCTTGAAGATTGGTGTTGATCTATCACAAGTTTCTCCATCAAAAATCCAAGCCTTGATGAATACCTACATAATCTTGGTGGTATAAAGATTGTTCTTCCCATCCTCTTGTTATTTTGATTATGTAATCATGTATTTTCTTTCTTATTGTATATGTATATGATGAATATATGATGATAAAAATGTTGTGTGGGGATCAAGTGTTGATAAATATGATTAAAGAGATGAAAAACCATAGGTAACAAGGTTAAAATCTTGCTAAATATGGTGGCTGTATAAAAA
This sequence comes from Glebionis coronaria, assembly GCA_025667525.1. Taxonomy (NCBI): domain Eukaryota; kingdom Viridiplantae; phylum Streptophyta; class Magnoliopsida; order Asterales; family Asteraceae; genus Glebionis; species Glebionis coronaria. Next base: position 211,397,391 of record CM046876.1, on the reverse strand, counting down.
CAGTAAGTAACCAAATGTTAAACTGATAAAATGGTGGAGTGGAATCAATATACAGTAAGTATTAGGTGTTATACACATGTGAGAGTTGGCCATACAATGGAGTCATAAAAATGAGTGAGATATGATCAAAACAAGTTTAGAGTGCAAATCTGCCTACAATATTTTGGACGAACTTATTAAAATATTTAGAGGTTGATTCGTCAGTAGCTATAAAAGGAATAAAATGAAGCACATATCATGTAGTTTCTGTGATAAAAATTTGAGGTTCTATCTACATGTAGAACTCTAGATTTGATCATTTTAGTAAACTAGATTTTTAGGACTGATTTTGTGAAATTAAAGTTTAATATTATTATATAAGCACTCAAAAAAATATAGTATAAAATGTGAATTAAAACCCACTAACTTATATATTTCATTTATATAAAAATGCATAAGGGTAAATAAATAGACATTATATAAAAATGGTAGTTTGGTAAGTTTTATAAGTTATAAAAACTATATACTAAGTTTTACGTCTTTTCGGCTAAAACCGAAAGATTAACGTTTTTGTTAAATTAAACTTAGACTGTTGGACCCGTCTAATGTAAACTTTTATAAACTCACATACTGATATATAAACATATATAACAAGTAAAAACCGATAAAACCCGAACTTTACAACATATAGACATTAACGGGCCGAAGTAGCCTTATTGGACTATAAACCCGACTAGTTAGTAAAACACTTATAAATTTACTTATTGGGCTTAACCCATTTGGGCCCAACATGTAAAGTATAATACTTATAATAAAAGTATAAAATGGATTAATACAAGTTAATGGACTTATAATAGGCTTATTGGACCTAAAACATGTAAATAGGTAAAACTAATAAACTAGTATAAAAAGTTATCAACACACAACCCTAAAATGAGTAAATGAGATAGTATAAACCCACTTGATCATTATCATATATATAAAATCATCATATGTATACATAATTGTTATTTTATAAAGTCATCGGATAAAAGTCTAAGACGAGTATTATTTGTCTAGGTTTCCGTGATTGAAGCACGTACCGTACATCCGAATCGCCGATAACCGCCTTTCCCAATCAACGTGAGTTCATAGCCTCGCACTCTTTTAAATATTTTTATGAAATGTTTTATAAACCCGCGAGGGAGATAACATGTTAGTTTTGATAAAATAGGACAACATTTGTCCCGATTGTTTGTTTATTGATTTGGACCCGAATGATTGTATGACCCGATGAATGATTATATGACCCGATAAATGAAATGAAATGGATTATTAAAGTTAGGTTATGTCACTAAAAGTCCCATTAGCATGAATTGTTAACTATCGGGATTTGGTAGACGCTTATGCATATAATAGTACTATTTGGGGACGATCACCCCAGTTCGCGCCTTGACGGTTGATCCCCGTCGTGCCACATTGATTGGTAAGCGAATTTATGTATGAGAAGATTTACACAAGCGTGATTATTGTGACGACACGCTAATTTAGATGGGAAAATGAGTTTCGGGTTAGCTACCCGTTGTTTGTTATAGTAAGGTAACAATGTCATGCGGCTTATAATAATCCAAATAACGAAATACTGTTATACGCACTAAATTACGATATATTACCTGACTAGCAATACGGGGTCTTACTATTGATATTATGCTCGTGTTTTGTTTTTTCATAACCATATTCATATAACGGTTTTTATTTAATCTATACAACGTTATAAAACGTATTGTATGATGTTTTTACGACAATGTCTCGTATAATGATTTTGAAGGCAAAAGCCTATATTATAATTTTTGATAAGGATTTGTATAAAATAACTTTGGCTATTTTATGGCCTATAACAAAGATTGGTACAAAATGATTTTCGGTAATAATTTTATACCGATGTTATATTGATGGATTTCATTAAACTCTATGAATTCACTCGGCGTTTTCGCTGACCTTTTCTTTTAACATGTTTTGTCTCAGGTACTTGAAGGTAATTCTCGGGAAGACAACAAGAATTCATGGCCCGCACTTAAATAATAATTTCCATTCAAATGCTTTGTAAAACCTGTATAAAATACAATGACTTGGGACCTATGTAAATCTGATATTTATGAATGGAAATGCTTTATTATTAAACGACGTGATTTTTAAGCGTTGTCTATGATGTGAGTAATGTGTTATCCCGTAACACCAACGAGTCTTCCGCTGTATTGAATTGTATAAATTTGGGGGTGTTACATATAGGCCTACATACATGCTCTTTTTATCTTTTTCAAAATTTCAAAAAATGAGTCCTTATTTATATTTAGTGTTGATAAGTACCTTTCATCGAGAACAATAAAGATAATCAAAATTATCTTTAAAGAAACTCGTAGTTCTTCTATAACTTTCGCATTATCATTAACTTAGGATGGTTCAACCGGTCTTGCCAATTACTACAATAATCTTGGCTCATAAGATCAATACTTGATCTCCACATATTCTTGAATTGCGCCTTTTATATATAAAAGCGAATTATATGAGAATTTAGCACTTCATCATATTTAAACCGATATTTCTTCAATATATTTATTCGAGCTATGTGTAGCTTTTCATAATTATGTTAATATTCAAGTTAACCTATAGCAATATCAAACAATGAAACATGTATTATAATAAAAGTTGCATAATTTGCTTAACACATATATGTAAAATTATGAGAAAGCAAAACATAATGTACATGATAACTTACTATATAAGCCAATGTATAAAACTTATGATTACTAATATAGTGGTCACTTGATTCATTTCAATCAAATAGCATCAAATAAGTTATCACCTGAAACATTATTATCACAAAGAAAAATAATACACATAAAAAAATGCAACTAAAGAAAATAAAACCTAATTAATGAACAGTAGTGTCTTATAACAAATAATATATCGTTGCATCTTTTTCTTTGTAAAGCAAAACCCAAATTAGGGTCTTTTTAAAGAGATTCTTTCCTTAGTAAGAAATAATCATTTTATTTATTCCTTTAAGAAGTGAAATTGTTCCTTAATTTTGTAAAAAATTGTATAATTTTCGTTTTTTTCCAATGAAAGTAAAAATCTGATTTAAAAATATACGTGTCAAAAACGAAAAAAAAAGCTTAAATGAAAAACGGGTTGAAATTATAAGTTTAGGGTTAAATCTATCATTTATGAAACTTTAGGGTTGTATCTCGCGTTTATGAATCTTAAATCCAAAAAAACGAACAAAGTCATCAAACACCATCCATTTGAACATAAACGACCATCCCTGAGAACATAGCAACACAAAGGAGATCATCCAAATCAGCAGAACATATGATGCCCCCATCACCGTCATAAAGGAGGTCAATTCAATTAACCAATTACAAACCTTAATTAATATTAATTAAAAATTTAGTTTTGATTGAGGGTTTTTGTTGAGATGTACCAATTTGATTTTAAAGGTGTCGTTAATTTTGTAATTTTTTATTTGTTAGTGTTCATTAGTGAATTGTAAACCTTACTTACAATTAATCAAATTGTTATCTCTTTATATGTTGCAACCCATCACAAGCCAAAAAAAGACCTCCACAAAGATTTGAAAGCATCTGAATTGGTTGATTTTTGATGAAATTACCTTGAAACTAAAGTTTGTATAATGATACGTTATTTTCTGAGAATGAGGGTTTATTAATATAGACTTGATATCGCTACTGATGGGCTAGGGTCAAAGAAGGAAAGTTTAACATATAATTTCATTCTGTTGACTTAGTTTAACATATAATCCTTACGTTTTATAGTAGACAAGGTTCAACATCTACAATTTGCCAGTTGACTATATTTTATGGTTGTCAAGCTCCCGTCTTTGACGATGTGCATCCAAATAATCTCAATCATTCCTAAAGTGGTGATTTTACATCGATTCAGAATCAACGCGTAACCCTTACTCTACTTTCAGGTTTGTATTTAACATGAATGTATAGCAAGTCATTCCTTAATAGTGTATAAGTTCACCCTTATGCTTTGGCACACCAAAGAATTAGCTAAAATTTTTTCTGGTGAGATGATGGATTTATATAGGATCATTGAGCTCTAGTTAAAGATAGTATTTGCTTAAGCTCCTTAGTGTTACCCAAACACTAAGATCTTGAAGTAAGCTAATCCAAACATCCTTTTAGTGTTTTACTTAATGGTATGCATCAACAGTGGTTATTATTTTGGTTGTTTTTATTTATGGTCTTATAATAGAACTTAAAATATACACTTGAAAATGATAGAACTACTTTGAGCACAAACAATTTGTGTTATGGAATGACTTATTAGATCATTCCTTATGGCTCTTATTGTTTACGCATCGGATAAAGCATGTTTTCTTTGAGAAGATGAAAAAGGAATGTATTCTTTATCATGTAACTAATTTCCAAATCAAGTATGAGGCTCATACACATATGATCAGTTATTTTGAGATTTTAATCTTCATCTTGTCTTTATTTTGACATAATTTGAATAATGATGATGAGCTTGAAGTTTAAGAAGTAGGAGGATGAGATGGATTTGTTCATAGATCCACCAAGGTGTGCTTATTATTTATGGTTCAACTATATGATACTATGTGGTTTACTACTACTTATTGTGTAGTACATTTTCGTTCAAATTCAGAATCTTATATCCTTATTAGGTCTTTTGAAAAGATTAAGCATAGCCAAAGAATTGGTGAGCGTATCTTAAATCTTCTCGACATTTTCATTAAAGTTGTATCTTTTAAACCTCACCGCGCCGTATTAAGGATTTTTATACATTTAAATGTATTGTAAAAGTGTAAATTTATATACAGGATTCTATAACTATAGGAATATGGGAAAGGGAACATAAGAAGCTGTAGTAGCACGATAAAAGTGTATCATATACCAAAAGTATCATACACATATATAGCTAATTAAAAGGGAATATTATTGCTTGGAAATGTAAAACATATTTCGGCTAATTTTTTTATCAAGTTCCAGTTTCTGTATTACAATTACTTTTATTTCCTTGGTTTAGGTATGTCTTTTATGAAAATCACCCCTTAGTGTTTTATTGTTATTTGTTCACATTGTGTGGTTGATGTTAAATTTAATACTTAAAATTTTTATAGTAGGATACTTACGTTTTTTTGTCTATATAATACACAGATTAGGCCCCGATACTTTTTGTATTAAAAGGAAATCCGACCAGGAGAGTTTTAGGTTATCTATGCATATGTTTATTTAGCATTTTTTCTACTTCCTTTGCACACAACTCTTTAATATATTTAGAGGCAATAATTTGAACCCTCTGGCTCATTATAAATTAGATACAATTTGTCAGCCTTGGAAACTTTAATATGATTTTGTGCGAGGGATTGTGTAAGTGACGAGGGTACATTTTGATATGAACTGAAACGATAATAAGCAGTTCATATCACATTTGTAATAGTTGACAGTCGCTGAAGATAGTGGAATAGTCGGAAACATGATCTCCTAAAATTTCATACTCTTTGCTTCGTATGGGTGATTTATGCTTCCTGATCTTTATTTTTCTCTATAAGTACTTAATATTTTGTAGGCATACTGTTGCGACAAAACGTCTTATAGTCACACTTGGTTAGTCACTTTTAGCCAGCCGACTTGGTTTATCCAGTCAGCAAATCTGCTCGATGATGGGGTATGCGTTTAGTTACTTTTTAATGCTTATTTTATGGACTAATGAGCTTATTTAAAACTTTTAGTTTGTAGTCTTATGTAAAACAGCCAAAAATAGCTCGAAAGTTGCAGAATGAAGCTGACCAAACTTGAGCAAGAGTTTTAGTCAGGTCTGCATGATCCCTGAATTGCACCACAACTTTATTGACTGAGTAAAATAATGTTCTCCTATCGGTTAAAGCACGTATCGATTCAGAACTTCAAAGCAGCAAGAAGCGGCATGATGAGCTTCTGGAACAATGTGAGTTCCTGGAGAAAGGTCATGAGGATTCGGTAAGTTTGTGACTCAAATTTTTCTATTCTAAATATGATTTTGAAAGCAATTTCTGTATATACAAATCTAAAATGGAAATATATGACGTCAATTACAAAACCCTTTTGCGTCAAATTAACTTTGTGATATGTGACAACGAGGACATTTTAATGGGTGACAGTGTGAATCTTTCACTCATTATCAATCTTTCCTACAATTATTAACTATAGTTGAAATGAAAGAATCACAAATTATTTATTAAAATACAAATTCAGCCCATGTAATGCAAACATGTGATATGTTTGAGTCGACAGAACATGATTATAGATGTAACTTAGGCAACTTGAAAAAGCAAGGTGTTCCTTCAAAATAAGTTTAATCGGTCATTTGCCTGAGCCGCATATACAATGTTGTCAACACCAACCATTCTTCACTTATGATTATAGTTAAATCATGTAGCGTTTTTCTATTTGTTCGTATCTCAATGTAACATTGTGATATTTGTAGGTGGAAGCTCTTTCATTTGGTCGAACTTAAAAGGAGTTCTATGTAATTTTTGGATCTCGAAAAACAAGAGACATCCATTTTATACGTTGTTCCAGATCAAGAAAAAGTGTTGCCAAGGTTGGACAATGCTTATCAACGAATAGTAAAGCCCAAAAGCTTGCCTTTCAACACCCGATCGAAGCAGGAAGTTAACTATCTACATCATTAATAATTCTTGGTCTTGGTAGTGAGTCTTTTGTGCACTCTTTAGTCTCTGGCTCTCTGCAACGCAAATTGTATCATCTTATCTATTAAAGAAAACAAAATATATTATTGTAAGAGATTTACAAACATCTGATATAGTAAATGGAAAATTGTGTTTCTGTCTCAACTATAGGTAAAGTCAGAGTACTCCTCAACTTTCAGTTACCTGCATAGGTTGGGAGAGAGTAAACTATAAACCTGTATTTTCTTGCAAATATCCATTTTTGTATGATCTTAATAAGTGTGAAAACACTTATCCTTTTACCACTTATTTCCAATAATAACAAGACCAAAAAGTGTGATTTATGTTGTAAAAATCGGAATTATGCGTGGTTTGTGTTTTTATTGTGTTTTAGGACCAAAATATGAAAAGGTAAGAAAACACGGGGTTTTACGGGCTTTTATCGAAGAAAACGGGAAAAGACGATGTCAAAAGATCAAGAGTGCCAAAAGAACGGAAGTCCAAGGCCTATTCTGAAGATTTATCAAAGAAAAAAAAGTCTAAAGACGGAAGTTTAACGAAGTCGAAGAACTTAAGTCTAATAGAAGAAGAAAATTAAAAAGACAAGTTCAAATCCCGAGATGACAAAGACAAAGAATTAAAGTCGAGTCGAGAAAACGTGAAGAAAGCAAGCAAGAAGATGCAACACATGCACTCCTTCCACCTTCCCTATAAATACCCTCATAATAGTCATTAGGAGGGTAGTTAGTTAATTAGCTAGTTTTTATTTTTCTTAGTTTTCTAGTTTTAGAGAGAGAAAGTCTTAAACTTTCTCTCACTAAATTTCATCTTCTTTCTTAATCTTTCAAGATTAAACATCTTTGTATTGTTTATTTTCATTAATCAAAGTTCGATTTTAAGCTTTTAAATCTTAAGTCCCATTCTTCACTTCTTGATTTATTTTACCTTTGATCCGAATATCATACTTCATGCGTATGATTTTATGATTTCGTGGTTGAAGGATTGATCTTCTTGGTTTACACATAAGTTCTTTCGCGTTTAGGACATAAGCTTGTAATGCTTATTGGCTTATTCGAGTTTTAGCTTATTGATTTTTTGATTTGATAAAGGATTTAGTTATTTTAAAAGTCTCTTTCATAAAGTTCTTGATTTCATATCTTGAAAAGTTGTCGAATTTAAGCTTTTTGAATTGTTTAAGATCCGGTTAGAATAGCTTATTGCATTTGCTTATTGAGATTCACTCTTGCCACCAATTTCGGAACTATTGCCATCCATCGCAAAACAAGGGTTTTGGTACACATTCCGACGGCTTCTACACATTCCGATATTTTTCGGTATTTGATCGCAATAACCCAATAGGGTTCCACTTTGCGATCGGTTGGTTATTACCCCTTATTCCGATCTGGGTTGCGATCGCTTATTGCGATCGCATATTCCGACGGGTCTTAAGGTCTTGGTTAAGGCGAAGTGCTGCCCATTTTTTGATAGGAACATTGCGACAGCATCATTCCGATAGATACTCATTGCAACATTCCGATGGTTGCAATTTTGGTGTATTCCGATGGACATTAATTGTTTTATTCCAATTGATTAAGTTTTCAAGTTTTCAAGTTTTACAAAGTTTTTAAGTTTTAAGTATTTTCATAAATTAACTTTAAGTTTAGTTTTGTCAAAGCTTTAAATTTACTCAACGACATTTTAATTACTTGCTAATAGTTTAAAACAAACAAACCAAACCATTCTCTTGATTCACCAAAAGACGATTGAGTCGCACTTAAGACTGGTTTTCAATTCGAAAAGATTCGGACGATAAGATTTTATACCTAGCCAAAAGCGAGTATTAAATGGCGCCGCTGCCGGCTCTTTTCGTTACGATAAACGGTTTTTAGTGAGAGACGCATTGAATTTTGGGATCCGTTCTTTGAACGTTATTTTCCTTACTTTAAAAATTTTAAAAATCCTAAAAAAATATAAAACTCTTCAAAAATACAAAAACATTAAAAAATCATTAAAAAGCAATTCTTTTCAAGAGGTTTTGCACCAAAAAGATTATATAGATATTCTCTTTGTGTATATTTTTCTTCTGCAGGTGTGTATGCGTACTAGATCTTCGAACTATTCTGAGCCCGAGACTCCTGAAGATTTAGATATGGCTGGTGTTAATAACAACAATAATCACCCACCTCAACCCAATTTGAATAACAACAACAACAACAACAATGTCCTCCTACCTGATTTACGAAACATGGAGGAATTGTGCCAACCCACCATGAACGGACGCGGAGGCGCGATTGCGCCAATGCACGTCACAGCTCAGGAGTTTTCGTTGAAGCATCACATGATCCAGCAAGTGCAAACGAACCCGTTTCGTGGAATTCCGGATGATGATGCCAACAAACACCTCGACAAATTCATTACCATGACCCAAAGCATGAAGTGCTCCTGTGTTTCTATGGATGACCTTTGCCTCCAACTTTTTCCCCACTCTCTTTCTCACCATGCCGAAAAATGGTTTGACCGTCTTCCTAAGAATTCTATTCATACGTGGAACGACATGACTCAACGCTTTTTATCGCGCTACTTTCCCCCATCCATGGTCACAAGTCTCCGTAACCAAATTAGTGGATTCATGCAAGAGAATGATGAATCACTTTTTGATGCTTGGGAACGGTACAATGATTTGATCGACCGCTGTCTGATTCACAATATGCTCCCCGTCACTCTCATTGACACCTTCTACAATGGTCTCACTTTTCGTGATCGTGACACGATCAATGCCGCCGCCGGTGGTACTTTTATGAAAAGGAGACCGGAGGAGTGCCGAGAGTTGATTGAAAACATGACTACTCACCACAAGAATTGGGATTCATCCGCATCCTCAAGATCTAATCAGAGAGTCAATGTTTCTTCTACTACTTCCAATCCTGAGATATCCGAACTTACCCGACAAATCGCAATGATGCACAAAGATTTCATATCCATAGCCACAAACAACTTTCAACAAGCTAAAGCCGTTGCTATTTCTTTTGACACATATGGTGGCCCTCACTCCTATAATGATTGTCCTGCTACCCAAGGCAATTATTCTGAAAACGTTAACGCAGCTTACGACACTTATCCCACGGGAGGCCATCAAGCTCGCCCGCAAGGAGACCGTGGCTTGCTAAGTTATCGTTCCAACAATTATCTTGCTCCTCCCGGTTTCCCTCCTACCAACCAAAACCAACAACAAAGCTATAACCGAAACAACCAATCCCAACCTCGTGCTCAAAATCAATATCAATCCCAAAGAAACCCATACCCAACTCAAGGAAATTCTCAAGCTTACCAAGCTCCACCTCTCAATCAACCGATGGCAGTAAACCAAGACGTCGAGACGTTCATGAAGACTAATCGTGAGATGGTGACGAATCTTTAGAGTCAATTTGTCAACTTGAAGAATGACATGGTGAAACAAGGGAGCGATATTCGAGCCGAGCTAAGGAATGATATGGCCAAACACAGCAATGAAATTAATGAAAACATGCAAAACTCTTTTAATAATCAAGCGGTTCATCTTCGTGATATGATTGGTTCGCTCATCCAAGGTAATCCACCCTCTTCTTCGGGTACTCTTCTGAGTAATACCGTTACGAATCCAAGAGGGGAGATGAAAGCAATCACCACTCGTAGTGGAAAAGGTTATATGGAACCCGAGCTTCCTACACCTCCACCCGTGATTGTGAACAAGGAAAAAGAGAAACTTTCCCCACCTCCTTCACCTTCTATCCTCATTTCCCCACCACCCGTGGTTGTGAGTGATCCTATTCCCTTAAAGCCTTCTTCTTCATCCAATATACCTTATCCTTCAAGGTTGAGGAAAGAGAAGCAAAAGAGCAAGGATGATATTCAGGTTTCAAACTTTCTAAAAATGTTTAAACAATTGAATTTTAACATCTCCTTTGCAGAGGCTCTCGCTCACATGCCCAAATACGCTAAGATGTTTAAAGATCTTCTAAGTGATAAAGAAAAGCTTCTTGACATCGCTCAGACCCAACTTAATGAGAACTGCTCCGCAGTGCTCTTAAGGAAATTGCCCACCAAACTTGGTGATCCGGGTCGCTTCTTGATTCCTTGCAACTTCCCGGGAGTAGAGAATTGCATGGCACTAGCCGATCTAGGTGCCAGTATAAACTTAATACCTTTAAGTGTTTGGAAGCAATTATCTCTCCCCGAGCTAGTCCCCACCAAAATGACTTTGGAATTAGCCAACCGTACGGTTGCTTATCCAGTGGGGATAGCCGAAGATGTCTTTGTTGGCGTCGACAAATTCACCTTCCCGGCGGATTTTGTTGTCGTTGACTACGAGATGGATCCCCGTGTTACATTAATCGTTGGACGTCCCTTCTTGAGGACCGGTCGCACTCTCATTGATGTAGCCGCGGGCGAAATAATCATGAGAGTTAGTGACGATAAAATTGTCTTCAACATGGGTAAGATTTCTAAGCAACCTTATTCATATGAGAGTGTTAATGCTATTGATGTTCTCGATGAGGCTTGTGAAGAACATTTTCATGATGCTTGCAAAAGTACTCTTTCTTCTCTACCCAATGTTGAGACCGTTGCCTCAATTGCTCCAGCATTGACTCCTTTCGGAGAAAGTGACTTGGATGATTTCGAAGCTAGCTTGGGTCCTCTCAATATTAAGTATGATAATTTGTCCACCAATTGGGATGAAGACATTCGTACTATTGAGAGACTTCTCAATGAGGACCCGTTTTCTCCTCCTGCTCCTAAAGAGGTGACTAATGATGATCCATCGTTAGTTTCACCATCTATTGAGGATCCTCCTACTCTCGAGCTTAAGGACCTACCCCCTCATCTTGAGTACGTTTTCCTAGAAGACGACGTGAAGCTACCGGTCATCATCGCAAAGGATCTGAAAGAAGACGAAAAAGCCCGACTTGTTGCTGTGTTGAAGAAGCATAAAAGAGCTATCGCTTGGAAAATCTCCGACATCCGTGGAATTGATCCTCACTTCTGCACACATAAAATTCTCATGGAGGACGACTTTAAGCCCACAATTCAAAGCCAACGAAGGGTGAATCCTAAAATCCATGACGTCATCAAAAAAGAGGTTATCAAACTTCTTGATGCGGGTATGATTTACCCTATTTCGGATTCACCATGGGTTAGTCCAGTCCATTGTGTGCCTAAAAAAGGCGGAATTACCGTTGTGCCCAATGCAACCAACGAGTTGATTCCCACCCGTCTCGTTACTGGGTGGAGAGTTTGTATAGACTACCGCAAACTCAATAATGCCACGAGAAAGGATCATTTCCCTCTCCCTTTTATGGACCAAATGCTTGAACGTCTAGCGGGTAATGAATATTACTGCTTTCTTGATGGTTTCTCGGGTTATTTCCAAATACCCATCGATCCCCAAGATCAAGAGAAGATAACATACACTTGTCCCTATGGCACCTTTGCTTATAAAAGAATGCCTTTTGGCTTATGCAATGCCCCTGGGACATTCCAAAGGTGCATGTTGGCTATCTTCCATGACATGGTTGAGCAAACCATGGAAGTCTTCATGGATGATTTCTCGGTCTTCGGGGATTCCTTCTCTTCTTACCTTGCTAATTTGGAACGTATGCTTAAGCGGTGCGAAGACACTCGCCTTGTTCTGAATTGGGAAAAATGCCATTTTATGGTAAAAGAAGGCATTGTGCTAGGACACAAAATCTCTAAAGCCGGTCTTGAAGTCGACTGTACTAAAGTAGATGTCATAGCCAAATTACCTCCACCTTCAACCGTGAAGGGTGTGAGAAGTTTTCTGGGTCATGCGAGCTTCTATCATCGCTTCATTCAGGATTTCTCTAAAATCGCTCGCCCGATGACCCACCTCTTGGAAAAAGATACTCCTTTTATCTTTTCTAAAGAGTGTCTCGAAGCCTTCAATCTTTTAAAGGATAAGCTAACTAAGGCACCGGTCTTGGTTACCCCTAATTTGGAGCTACCTTTTGAATTGATGTGTGATGCTAGCGACTTTGCTATTGGTGCGGTTTTGGGCCAAAGAGTGAATAAACACTTCCAACCAATCCACTATGCTAGCAAAACAATGACGGGGGCTCAATTGCATTATACGACAACCGAAAAAGAGCTTTTAGCTGTTGTCTATGCTTTTGAGAAATTTCGCCCTATCTTGTTTTATCTCCCACCATCGTATACACGGACCATTCCGCGTTGAAGTACTTGATGACAAAGCACGATGCTAAGCCAAGACTTCTTCGCTGGGTTTTACTCCTTCAAGAATTCAACATTGAAATTCATGACAAGAAGGGAGCAGAAAACCTGGCCGTGGATCATCTGAGTCGACTTGAGGATCCATATCAGGGGGATTATCTGAACAAAGAGATCAATGACTCTTTCCCCCTTGAGACCTTAATGTCTATAAATCTCAATCTTGATGGCACCCCGTGGTTTGCGGACATTGCAAACTACTTAGCGGGTGGTATTCTCATCAAAGGGTTAACATCCCAACAAAAGAAGAAGTTCTTGAATGATGTTAAGACTTACTTTTGGGATGACCCATTTCTATTCAAACAATGTGCTGATCTGATCATTCGTTGATGTGTTGACGGACCGGCAGCTTTTGACATCCTACAAGCTTGCCACAAAGGACCCACCGGTGGTCACTTTGGTCCCAACTACACCGCTAAGAAAGTGTTTGATTCTGGATTCTACTGGCCCACCATTTATCGTGATGCTCACGAAATGGTTAAGCATTGTGATGCTTGCCAACGTCAAGGCAAGATCACACATAAGGATGAGATGCCTCAAAATTTCATACAGGAATGTGAAATCTTTGATGTATGAGGCATCGACTTTATGGGGCCATTTCCATCCTCCAAAGGGAACAAGTACATCCTCGTCGCCGTCGACTACGTTTCTAAATGGGTTGAAGCTAAGGCTCTTCCTACGAATGATGCGAGGGTGGTTGTGAACTTTTTGAAGCAGCTTTTCGCTCGATTTGGCGTTCCTCGTGCTATTATCAGTGACCGCGGGACTCATTTTTGCAATGATCAATTTGCAAGAGTCATGGTTAAGTATGGTGTCAATCACCGTCTTTCCACCGCCTATCATCCCCAAACCAATGGGCAAGCCGAGATTTCCAACCGTGGCTTGAAGAGAATTTTGGAGCGTATTGTAAGAGAGCATCGCGCCGCGTGGGCCGATAAGTTAGATGATGCTCTGTGGGCTTTCCGTACTGCTTACAAGACCCCGATCGGTTGTACACCTTATCGTCTTGTGTACGGGAAAGCCTGCCACCTCCCAATCGAGCTGGAACATAAGGCGCACTGGGCCTTGAAGTGGGCTAACTTCGACATCAACAAAGCCGGTGATCATCGCAAGATTCAACTCAACGAGCTAAATGAATTGCGGAATGAAGCTTATGAGAACTCGTTGATCTATAAGGAGAAGACGAAGATTATCCACGATGCTAAAATCAAGAACCGAGAGTTCCACGTTGGTGATCAAGTCTTACTCTTTAACTCTCGGTTGAAGATCTTCTCTGGCAAGTTGAAGAGCCGCTGGTCTGGTCCATTCACCGTCACCAAAGTCTTTCCTTATGGGACCATTGAGCTTTCTAAGCCGAATGGACCCAACTTCAAGGTGAATGGCCAGCGTCTGAAGCCGTACTTTGGTGAGGACATCTCTCATGAGATGATTCCATCCCTCACCACGTTCCCCATGAACTAAATTTGGGTCGAGTCAGGCTCGTGACTCGGTGAACAAAAACAAGCGCTTCTCGGGAGGCAACCCGTGATCTATCCTTTACTGCTTTCATAATAAGTGTAGGGGGAGCCCCGCATATGTTTGTTGTCTTGTTTCTTGTGATGTGCAGGGATTCAAGCTTCAGAGAGCATCTTGATGACTTTTGACGAACCGTGATATCGTGTTCCCATCTTCCCGGTTCTATCCTAAACTCTTTTCGATTCACTAATTTATATTTTCTCAATAATAAAATAGGAATCTCTTTAGTTGTCTTTTCCTTAGCGAGATTTAAACAACGTGCACAATGTCCTAAGTGTAGGGGAGTTTACTCCCACATGCTTAAACATTGAGGACAATGTTTATCTTAAGTGTAGGGGGGACTTCTATCGAAGTTAAGTGGTCTTTTCCTTGTATTTGTCCTCATTTTAACCTGAAAATCAATTTTTCGACATTTTTCAAAATTTTTGATCTATTTTGGCCTATTAGTTTTTCCCTTTGTATAGTTATTTTCTTTCCTTATTAGAATAAATGTTTAATAAGTGGTTTTAATTTTCAAACGTTGTGAATCTTTTGACTCAACCCGAGTTTACTCTAGCTAGTATCCTTAACGTGTTTAATTCAAGTTTTGCTAGGCTTTTATATAGGGAGCTATAAAACGCGAAAGTCTTAACTCTCACGGGTTAAGAACAAGAACTTTTCGCAAGTTCCTATAATTGATCCTAGAGAGTCGTTTATCAAGGGAACTTTAAAACGCGATTTCTAAACTTGAAAAAGTCTAAGAATTTGCAAGATCCTATAGGCGACTCGAAAACCCAAAACTTTGATTTAATAGGCTAAGCGTCCACGAGTCTCATTCCTTGAGATTTTAAACTGTGGAGAACGAGAGATGATAGAGTCAATTATAAGTTCGGTATCCTTTCGTGAATTTATGTGAGTTAATTATTGGCCTATTCTCCCTCCGCTTGTTAATAAATTTATCTGCTAATAAATAAGGTTGTACGATTTAAAAGGTTACTTAGCTTCTAGCCCCAGATCGTTTAAAAGTTGCTCGGTACGGATTAGAGTTCATAGCCAAGGCATAACTTATTGAAGCGGGATGCGAAGATTGGCGAGTCCAAAAAGGCCCTAACAAGGCATGAGGGCTACATTTTGTTGCTAAAGATCCAAAGGTGATGTGAAGAATCATTTATTGAAAATCAATATGAAGGATCGAGACACACGACGAAAAGCAAGAACTCCCCAAAAGTCATGGACAAGTCTATCCGAAAAGACCCTAACAAGGTATGAGGATAAATAGATCCAAGTCCTAAAAGGAGGCGGATCTTTGTATATCAAAGTCCAAAATAAAGATTGGAGAAAAATGAAGAAGTCGTGGTCCAAAGATGAAGAATCTCTCAAAACTTCAAGTGAAGAAAATTCTATTATGAAGAGAAGGCCATAATTTCAAGAACGTCTCTCAAAGATTCGAAGTATGAAGTCGCTGCCAAATATCGGTCCTATAAAGGTCTCAAATCGTGAATCGAGTTATGCCAAGATATGAACTTTATGAGGTCCCGAGAAGCAGTTTTAAAAGATTTGGTCCTTTAGCTAACTATTGATTAAATCGTTCACCTTATTTTCGGACTAGATAACTATCGAAATAAGTCAAACAATGCATCCTCGTGATCATTCAAGACAAAAATAAAATATAAGAGATACACCTAGGAATAAGGGAGTCTAAGTGAATAACTGGCCCACATGAGTTCGTGATAGTTTGCTAACTTATAATAACAATGATCTCATTTTTAAGCTTGGTATGGGGAACGTGAAACTTGAGGATGATAAACGTTCATGGCCGCCAAAACCCAATGTAAGTTTTTAATTTCTTTACTTATTCTTACTTTTTATGTTTAGTATTTAATAAAGGCCAAGGTGGGTTATTTATTATGGAAAATGTAAATCGTATTTTAAAATTAATGCATTGCATGAGGTCATTGCAATGGTCAAGTGTAGGGGATTTAATAAGTGTGAAAACACTTATCCTTTTACCACTTATTTCCAATAATAACAAGACCAAAACGTGTGATTTATGTTGTAAAAATCGGAATTATGCGTGGTTTGTGTTTTTATTGTGTTTTAGGACCAAAATATGAAAAAGGAAGAAAACACGGGGTTTTACGGGCTTTTATCGAAGAAAACGGGAAAAGACGAAGTCAAAAGATCAAGAGTGCAAAAAGAACGGAAGTCCAAGGCCTATTCTGAAAATTTATCGAAGAAAAAAAAGTCTAAAGACGGAAGTTTAACGAAGTCGAAGAACTTAAGTCTAATAGAAGAAGAAAATTAAAAAGACAAGTTCAAATCCCGAGATGACAAAGACAAAGAATTAATGTCGAGTCGAGAAAACGTGAAGAAATCAAGCAAGAAGATGCAACACGTGCACTCCTTCCACCTTCCCTATAAATACCCTCCTAATAGTCATTAGGAGGGTAGTTAGTTAATTAGCTAGTTTTTATTTTTCTTAGTTTTCTAGTTTTAGAGAGAGAAAGTCTTAAACTTTCTCTCACTAAATTTCATCTTCTTTCTTAATCTTTCAAGATTAAACATCTTTGTATTGTTTATTTTCATTAATCAAAGTTCGATTTTAAGCTTTTAAATCTTAAGTCTCATTCTTCACTTCTTGATTTATTTTAGCTTTGATCCGAATATCATACTTCATGCGTATGATTTTATGATTTCGTGGTTGAAGGATTGATCTTCTTGGTTTACACATAAGTTCTTTCGCGTTTAGGACATAAGCTTGTAATGCTTATTGGCTTATTCAAGTTTTAGCTTATTGATTTTTGGATTTGATAAAGGAATTAGTTATTTTAAAAGTCTCTTTCATAAAGTTCTTGATTTCATATCTTGAAAAGTTGTCGAATTTAAGCTTTTTGAATTGTTTAAGATCCGGTTAGAATAGCTTATTGCATTTGCTTATTGAGATTCACTCTTGCCACCAATTTCGGAACTATTGCCATCCATCGCAAAACAAGGGTTTTGGTACACATTCCGACGGCTTCTACACATTCCGATAGTTTTCGGTATTTGATCGCAATAACCCAATAGGGTTCCACTTTGCGATCGGTTGGTTATTACCCCTTATTCCGATCTGGGTTGCGATCGCTTATTGCGATCGCATATTCCGACGGGTCTTAAGGTCTTGGTTAAGGCGAAGTGCTGCCCATTTTTCGATAGGAACATTGCGACAGCATCATTCCGATAGATACTCATTGCAACATTCCGATGGTTGCAATTTTGGTGTATTCCGATGGACATTAATTGTTTTATTCCAATTGATTAAGTTTTCAAGTTTTACAAAGTTTTTAAGTTTTAAGTATTTTCATAAATTAACTTTAAGTTTAATTTTGTCAAAGCTTTAAATTTACCCAACGACATTTTAATTACTTGCTAATAGTTTAAAACAAACAAACCAAACCATTCTCTTGATTCACCAAAAGACGATTGAGTCGCACTTAAGACTGGTTTTCAATTCGAAAAGATTCGGACGATAAGATTTTATACCTAGCCAAAAGCGAGTATTAGATCTCTAAAATGAAATGGGTTCAATTGGCAAAGCTTTTATTACTCCTGCATTGATACACGTTAACTTGAATTATACCACTGCATATATTGACCCATTTTCTTTTGCAATATATTTACATGTCATGTTGTACCTCAAACAAGTCAAATGACTAAATACAAGTTTAGCCTATAAGGAAACGGGTCAAATTAGGTTAATAGGTAGCATTCGCCTTGACTGTAATGCAGTAAACCTCTTGGCACATTCATAAAACACATTATTCGATAAACATACATAATTCAAAAATTTGGAAAAAAACCCGTGCCATTAAACATACATAATTCAAAAATTTAGAAAATAACCCGTGCGTGCACGGGTATTATACCTAGTATCCATCTACACCATCAATCAGCTACGAAAGTCTTATAGCCCAACTTAGAAAACTAAATAAGTCACGTATATGATGAATTTAAAGAAACACCACTCCAAGAAATCTCATTCTTTGATATATATATTATCCTTAAGAATCTTAGCAATAAATTGCAACATTAACTTAATATTTGGTCATCACAATTTTTCTTTAGATGGTTGCCAAATATTTTTCATTATATTTTTATTACATTTAGACATAAAATGGTTCTAATAGTGACAGTATATATCCAATGACACAGCCAAATTCACTTTACAAAGACACTTGTTTAATTTGACCGCATACAAATGATAGTCTAAAACTCATGAACATATAATGTTTTTATATAACTATTTATATAAAATATTCTAATCGAATATCTAGCTTTAAAGATAACAATTTATTTTTATATATCTTTGTCTTTTTAGATGCTTCTAAACTATGCATCAGATATACGTATGCCTGTGTAAATTATGTGACATAAATAATATATGAAAAGACGAAATTCTTTGTAGTTGTATCGAATCCATCACACACAGTTTACATAATCTGACATTAAGGCTTAATGGCATATAAAAGTATAATTCATACAATTGAATTTTCAGTACACTTAACTAAGTTTATACGAACATAGATTAATTATCGAGCCGTACAAAATCTTAAAGCACATAGTAAGATTCAAACAAAATAATTTATAAGATATCAAGACTACTTTACAATTAAGATCTGTACAATCTAATTTATAAACACATAAAACTATAGTACATCAACTGTGAAAATTATGTCAAGACATATAACAGGGGATACATGCATGTATTAGTGACTGATTGATTAACTAAACATGATGTCATGCTATATAAAACACACCTCTTTTGGAAGCAAAAAATCATATGTGAACTTCAGTGTAAGACAAACCTTGGTTTTCATGTTTTTTGTTCCGAACTCTATTGATGCATAGAAATTCGTAAACCATCGGTGCTTTTTACTCTTTATCATCGGTGCTTTTTGACTTTTAGCCCGCTCATGAATCCTAATAAAAAACATAGATCGAAACGATGAACAAACATATATGAACCATCTATTAAACAAAATATTTAGTAGATTAGTCAGTCATAATATTACTAATCAAGCAGATACATGTATATCAATGTTAAGACATATACGTATTATTTTATTCATAAACATAATATGGGATAACAATAATACCTAAAGGAAAAAACACTTATCAGCTTGAACTATCACAATCAAAACCGTATGATATCTTTTGTAATGACACAGTGAATGTCACCACTACAACATTCTTTCGAAGTCATAATCTAAACAAATTGAGCTGTAGAGCGTGCTGATAACGTGTTGTGAAATAATAAAGTAAATGATCAATTAACAAGAACAAAAGATAGAGAAAATGCAGAGTATTATTTTATTCATCTCATATGGGGATATTTATAATTACAAGGTAGAGTATTCTCTAAGATATAATCTCTAATTGATAAACATGATATTCCTACAGTAATAAATGATATGGACATCCATTCCATATATATATTTATAACAAAGAGAATGTTTTTTTAGCATAAAAATACTCCCTTAAGACCTTAACCACTTATGATTGAGATGAGAGAACACTTTCCAAAACCTACTTTTATAAACATACAATGACAAAGAAATCGACACTTTATATAATATCATTATGCAATCATATAATATAGCTAGTTTTTTAACATGGTTTTCGACATATTGATCGAATAATTCATTGGGTTTGAATTTATGGTCACACAAACTCAAGCAAGATAAAGCCTTCCTTTTTCAGGAGGAGGTTAGTGTGGCTACTTATAGTTCTTTGCACCTATCATTAATTAAACTTGAGATGTCATCTATTTTTTAGTGATAGCCATAAAAAAATTTAATAAGCCATTTTAATTTAATGACTTTTGACTTAAATAATTTAAAATATCATATTGAAATATCATGTTGAGTTACGAAGTCTAATGATATGAAAAGTAACATTGTTAAATATAGGGTTGTCTACGAATCATTCGACGCCTTCGACAGATGATTGATAATCATTTAAAAAATGACTTCCCATCAATTTCTGTATTAAGAATTTTGTTCTATCCAGTTAGTTTTGTTTAGGTTAAAATTTTTAATTGTCACTACTTAAATAAAATATAATGTTTTCATCATTTTATGAATTGTTAATTTAAGACCAACTAATATGTTCTTTATTTATTAAGAGATTTTAAATCTGAATCTGAATAACACGTTTGAATCCAAATATGATAGGTAAATGTCTGAATCTAAATGTAAAAATATTGTTTGTTTTTTAGTAATAAAATTGATGTTGTAACTTTGAGGATGTATTCTTAGATAAGTCTTGACAATGATACTTATAAGAGAGGATCAAATATTATCTTTTAACACAAACACAAGAACTATTATAAGTAATCGACAAACGTTATAAAAAAATTTAACGAACAAAAAACACCCAAATATGACCCATTCATGTATGACGAAGATAAACTATATAACACAATCCCTTCTTGGAACACGGTATGGGGGACAAAGATGAACTATAATCTAATAAACTAAAAACTAAATTAAAACACATATTTACCAAAAGAACAATCAAAAGTCATACATGTCTGTCGAACATTTGGGATACAAATTATATTATTTGGATTTTTAAAACTTTTTAAAATATTGAATCTTTTTAAAAAATTGAATTTTAGATTATTTTTATAAAATGTATCTGTTTTTACATAAATTTTATGTTACTTGAGCGTAAACTATGGCTAAAATATACTAAAGGTTAAATTAAAAATTCAATAAACTAAAAACGCACAAACCATAAACCCTCCGAAACAACAAAAAAGCGACCCCGCCCGTTGGGCGAGTTACGACGCTAGTATATATATTTATATATATATATATAAATATATGTATATATATGTATATAAATATATGTACATATATATATGTATATATATATCTCTATATTATATATAGGTATAATTATGATTTGAAACCACACTTTTTAATCCAGTCATATCCCAGTCACATCTTTTAGCCAATAGTATTTCAGAATTTCCTAGAAAATCTCCAAATTCCACGAAATTCTGATTTAAAATCGCAGTTTTTTGAAAATTACGTTTTGAAAACACAGTTTTGAAAACCATTTAAAAATCGCGTTTTGATGGTCTGGACCGGTCCGGTTTAAGTCTGGGCCGATCCGGGTCAGACCTCAGATGAACGGGTCATGTTTGATTTTAAAAATATTTTTTCTTAATGAGGTTTGCATGATTCGAACTTATGACCTCTACAATATTTGTTTTGGACACTTTTGGTGTTTTCCAGTTGAGCTATTTGATTGTTTTTGTTTAATGTTTTTAGACCCTTATATTTATTATCCGAAAATCTAATAAAACATAGATAAGTATTCATCAACACCTATAATCTATTTACTGAAATCTTTATTCAAACATTTCGAATATATCTTTTAATTTTTAAAATTACATCAAGATATACTCCCTAATTATATGTATATTCATTAAAAACCTTGCATTGTTTAGAAAACATACGGAAAAAAAACCTACAGACTCCTGTTTCTTCTCAAACCCTAACGATTATGTTGGTTTGTTGTATTTGCATGTTAGTTGTTGTGAGGGCTTTGGTCGGGCTGATCAAATCAAGTCTTTGGCCTTTTAGAAAGCATATCAATATGAGGTATAAGGCATATATAATGTATTTATCTTTTCATTTGTATCAGGTCACTTAAAATCATAGATCCTAATCACCAGATCAAAGATGCAGAGGTAACCAAACTTTAGTTTTTATGTATATAGCTATTGTATGTTATATGTGTTGAACGAAGAGGGGCCCCTGCTTGTGATCCGTTAACTATGAACGACTTGATTGTTTTTTTTATCTCAAATGGGTCGAATAATAGTTTTAGCTAAAATGGAACTGGTCAAATGGTTCAATAAAAGTTAAAAGTCTCCCAAAGTCTGTTAAAAGTCCCCTGCTTATGGTTTGAATGGTGTGCAGGATGGTTGTGGTTATTGACACGATCGTCTGCAAACGGACAGACACTACTCTTGACTTGCATGGAGATCTTTTGCCACTAATGTTTGTTTTTAAACAAAGTGAGGTTGGTTTAGTGTTAACATAGTTAGTGACTTACACCGATAACGCCATTTGATTAAATGATTTTTTAATCTCTGTACGTATGCCTTTTAAGCGAATCATATGTTCCCTACTTAAATTAATTCGAACCCCCATTATAGTTTCTTGATAAGATTCTTAACAGGTTTGGCACAATTGTGTTATGTTAAATTATAGAAACATGTGACATTGCTTTCGAAATACAAATTCTAGGAGTATCCTTGACTTAACATGTCTGCACCTGAATGTGAAAGTGCTGCTATGGATAAAACTACTGACTGTGATAAACAAAGATGATCAGTTTGATTTGGGATAGAGTTTATGTATCTACTGAGCATGTATTAAATCACTGGCCATTCAATTATATTACGTGAAAAAGCACTCCAAATAACAATGAAGCATATTCATTATGAAGATGAGAACAGTCGGTATATATAAGTTTAAAAAAGAAGTAGAAGGTACAGATTTCTTAGCTGAACATGTTTATGAGATGGATTTAGCTTTAAACCGGAATCTTTATCTATGATGCTTATGTTAGAAAAGTAAACTACGTAATACTTTATTATTCATCAGTATATATAAATTACAGTGATAACATAGACACAACCCTGACTCCATAGACTGGGCTTGGGCCGACTATAATGGTCCCAAGATTAATCAGGTGAGGCCACATACACCTCGCCCTCCCGTTAACCTGAATGGAAAAACCACATCCGTTCTTTCTCATGCATGTGTTTATATATATAATGCAGGTGTTGAAGTACTTGAGAGATTTTCTTAAATTTGTATGATTCATGACTATCAAATTTGGTAGTATTTGTCTCTGTGTTTTTGAGATTTAATCTATGTTTAGTCCTACGAAAGCTACAACAAATTTACTAGATATAGGTTTGCCATTGATTAGAACACCCAAATTGTTGCTTTACTTTTAATTTTTATCACTGGGTAGCCACCTAACAGTATAACATATACTCATTTAAAAATATATAACTAATAGCCAAATACACCCATTAGAACTCAGGACATCAGCTGGACGACTCTAATTGGGCTGCAGAAAGTGAATTATAGGATGAAGAAGCTCTTTGTCTGGACGCCACTTATTATGGAAATCTCGCGAGACTCAGAAATCGACGATTTTAGAATGATTTAAGTAGAACAAGTGCCATCGTTATCTTAGGAAATGAGTCAAATTTTTCAAGAAAAATTAGGAACAACAATTGGTTATTGGGCCTAAATATCATTGTGAATTCAATCGAAAATAGAGAAACTACCAGATATATGCAGATTATGTGCCATCTAATTTTTTTACCTGAAATTGCAAACATTAGATCTTGAACTTTGCATGCACACTTTAGTTGTTACACTAAAATTGCAGACATCTGCTCTTGGACTTTGCGCTCACACTTTGGCTGATACACTGATCTTGAAACTTCTGCAATCCTATTTTTTCTGTTACAATATCGTTTGTTCTTTTTTATTTTGGTATTGACAGTTTTGTTTACCTTCTTGCTTAGAGTCTTCGGGAAGCATAGTTGGGTCATAGATAAGGTATCCTCTCTTATTTTATATAACTTTATGTATTTGAATTTGGTATTCTCTCTTATCAGTTGCATGTTGTCATATGAAGAAGAAAGAATAAGAAACCTTTAACAAGGTAATGTTTCATTTGTAATATTTATGGGTGTTTGGATTTGCGTTTTAACACTGATGGCTGACTATTTTTACAGACACAAGACGTTGGTAGTATGCAGAGGCAAATTACAATAAGTCTAACTTTTTCCCTATATAAGCTCAGTAAATACAATAGATGGGATATTTTATGGTAACTTTGTGGAACAATATTGTTACACATACAACAAGAAAGTAGCAGGCAGAGGCAGATAACTACTCAAGGTAACTTGCGGTATTATGTTTGTATCTTCATGGACAGTTAAATATAGTATACTCTTCATGGTTAAACTTATGGTAGCCTTTCTTCATCGATTTTTGATAGGTATTAGTAGAAACACTGGGGCGTGGTATGAAGTCACAAAAAAAACATCGAACGCAGTCGGTCAGTCCCCGAGGTACACATCGTCGTTGTTGTCTGTGTACTTAGCCTTGCACGTTCTCAGCTTTGTCTTTTGTTTTCTTGACTGCTAAAAATATGGTATGCCAAAGGTTGGATGCTTCAAGAAGCAGGTATGAAAAAAATAAATCAAAATTTAGGTTTATTTTCTTTTTGATAAGAAGCCGACCCCTCCGAATGTCTACTTTTATGAGCTTGAGACAACATCACAACCGTCTTCTTAGCTGAAAAGATGGTACCATCTTTGTGAAAGTGTCAAGTAATTGCACATGCATAATCCATAACGAAGAATTATAGAAGGTTCAGTATATTCGTGCTATGAATTCACTAGAATCTAACAAAACTAACATAGATGGAACATGAAACGTTATAATTTTTACTCTCACTTGCTCTAAAGTTCAATTTTTTATCCATATGAAAGTGACGTGTTTCGAAAGTCAGTATCGATGCTTATTACAAATATCAAAAATTACCTTGTAGTGGTCCCAGGTTTGCACCGCTTATTGAATTGAGACCCTTCACATGCTAGATAAATGCTAGATAAAGCACACAACACGTAACACATTATGGTCAACCTAAACATATTTAGAAAGGCCGAAATCATATGCCAAGGAATGAGTGACCCGATATCGAGAGGTGATTTTTGCAATGGAATCATCTAGTGAATGTCTTGAAAAGGATTTGGTTACATTTAACCGATGTGCTCATGTTTAGAAACCAGGTATATCGTATTTATATGTATTCAATATTTGCTTTCTAGATTTTCTATGGGGTGTTTGTCATTGGGTCTTATAAGCGTTCATGTTTTGGAAAATATTCCAAGTTCGATTGTAAGTTTTGATAATAATCTGCCTGATATTTGAAAAAAAAATTACGCTTCTTAATACTTATGTTCAAAATGACCTCTTAAATAGTTTAGTGCAGGCTTTCATAAGATTATTAATCCATTTTTTACGATATGTCTAAACTATCAGATGCATTGCAATTATTGGGGTATGTTTATAAGATGCATCAAGTCAGAAATACGACTCTTTCTTTCTGATTTATGAAAGTTTAACCTCATTAATTATTAGCGATTGGTTGGAGTTGCAATCGCTGATCTTCCGAGCAGAAAAGGCCATGATCGACTTCCCAAAGCAAATCATCGTTTTTATTTAAGAACATGCAATTGAAGGTGAAAACAATCGACGGTTGGAGGCCAGGATTCAAAAGGAAAAAGTGATCTAATTGAACAAGGTAAACTTTGATTTAGAGCGGTATTATTCATTCTCAACGTTTGTCATCGATCTTTACTATTTTCTATCACACTAATCGCTAATGAATAATTTTTGTTATTTTCTCGATTGTTTAAATGTTGATTAGAGATCATCTCATCTTTGCATCCACGGGATCATACGAAAGACGTGACAAATTTATGATATAGTTACTCAATAAGAGAGGATGCGATACCTGGCTTACCACTGGTAATGTACATTATGTTTTTGTTTCCAGTGGTTCTAATTACCTTTCTAGATATGGTTTTATGAATTAGCAGTATTAACCAATTCCGTATTATTTTGATCCATAGGGTCTAGGCTTAATCTGGTCACCTACTAAATATATTTGATTCTTTTGATCAATGCTCAGGTTAGTTTTAGTTTGATATGATCATGTTCTCTTATGTTTGATGACTTATGTGATGATTTTTGATACTTATAGTTGATGTGCAAGAGATTCTGATAATGCAAGCGATTGGTTCACTCTACTTTTGCCTATTCTGCGACACTATCCACTCAGCCTACTTGAATAATCCAAGCGATTGATTTTATTCCATTAGATACTATATTTTTACCAACACAATGAGTTATTCGTGCATTTAGTTGGGTGTTGACTACTGGATCTGGTCTTGGACCAACTTCGTTCACCCTTATCTCAGTTTTCATGCATTGCGTGAAATTTTTTGATGGCATGCTTTTTATGCAGGTCTCAAGGTTAGTTTTTTGATATGTTTTTTAAGGTAAGTTTTCTTGCTCAAGGTAAATCAAAGTTATACATTTGATTTCGCAATATCTCATGCTATAATGTCAGGATGGTGAGAATCCAAGCACTGATGGTGGCTTAAGTGACAAAGCTAATGATGTTGATCCGAAAGATCAAAGTGCAGGCAGCACGACTTTAGGAAAAATCTCAGAGAAGCTTAATCTCATATATGTGTTATGTAGTATATTAGGTCGCTGCACAATTAAGGGGTGTTTGGGTCGTAATTAAACTACATATTTAAGATGTATTTGTTTGATGCACATAACCGTCGGTTTGGACACATAATGGGTACTCTGAGAAGAAAGATTATATTAAACAGTAAATCTTTCACATTCGCTTATAGCAAACTCCTTGATTAATGTGCATGGCATATCATGATAACTATTCTGATATTGTCGTTAGTATAGTCGATGAGACAGAGAATGCATTTAAATCTGTGAAAGCAATTTTGTGAGTCATATTTGCTTATCCTCTTCTTTAACTTTCTGCTTTTCTGACTCACATATGCTCTCTACAGGTGCAAAGTGCAAGCTCTTTTTTTTACCTATAATGGCTCTCGCCCCTCAGGAAAAAGAACGCATCGTTGATATGACGTAAGTATTTGTTACTTTATCACTCAGCAAGCTTGACTTTATATATGATATACACATTTTTAAAGAACGAATTTTTAATTCTTTTAGGGCCTCTCCTGGTGGTAAAATGACTTACATTGCAGCACTGATGAAAAATATTGGTATGACGTTTTTACTTCAGAATATTATTTTGGTGCACATATTTTGTATGAGCTGTATGACCCCTATTCAGTCATACTTTTAACTTATTTAATAGAATATAGTGACTTTAATAGAATATAATTCAAATAACAATGCAATCAGACCCATTCAAATTATGTGTATTCTTTACCTTATTAACTGTATGTGGTTTCTCATTACAGGCTATTATGGAGGATGGGGAAGTCATACAAGTTTATGATTATGATAAACATTGATACTAGAATTTTCATTGGGTTCATGATTATATTCTCTCGATATCCTCTCGAATTGATCTCGGCTCTAAGTGAAATGATTTGTTCTTGGTTAATAAAAGGTGGTTGGTTTGTTTATCTATTTTAAACTAATGAAAAGATATTAAGTGTCGAAGAGTAAAATTAAAGACTTAAATGATTAAAGTGAAAAGACGAATTTAGAATTAAATGTTTGAAAACTTTAAAGATTATATTAGAAAAATAAATAGATATTCAATAAGAACTAACACTTGGAAAACTTTGTGAAAAATATGAACTTAATTGAAAAGTACTAAAAGAAAGTAAGAACGGAACAAAGCAAAACAAGTGGATCGGAATAGGGAAAAATAGCACCAATCGGAATGTATTCCGATCAACTGATCGGAATGATGACAAGGAGGAGCGATCGGAATATCCAGGGAAGAACTAATCGGAATATGCAAAACTTTCCAATCGGAATAATCCAAAAATAACCCAAATCGGAATGTTGGGAAAAAGAATTGATCGGAATGTCTAAAAGCATGCAGATCGGAATACCCAGTAACTTGGTCTAATCAGAATATGGAGAAAAACAAAGCAATCGGAATACTAGAATTTGAGGCCAATCGGAATGTTCAAAATGCCACCAATCGGAAAACTAAACCCTTTACCGATTGGACTCAATCGGAAAGGGTGGGGTGTTGCTGGTCGGAATAACTGGATCGGAAAAGGGTTATAACCTTTTCCGAAAATGGTGGAATTCGTAAAAAAGTTAAGAAATAAGCTATTGTGATAAGCTTATCCCGAAAATCAGTACGAACCAATACTAATCCAAATCAAATAAGCACTTTTATCAACTTATCTAACTCGAAATAATCAAAAGCATAAATCAAATGATAAAAAGATGAACTTTTAATAAAAACTTTAAAAAGTAAAATAAGCTAAATCAACAAATAAGCCAATAAGCACAAGGATCTCAAAGCTTATTTGTGTATACACTTAAGGAAACATAGAAAGTAATCAACTTTTTAAGCACAAATCATTGATGAACAACACGGATCATACGAGATTTGTACCAAAATCAATGAAAATCAAAGAAAGGAAGGATGAGATTAAAGATTAAAAGATAAAAACTTGAACTTGATTAATGAAAAATACTACAAATGTTTTGATCTAGAAAGAGAAAAAGATGAAACCTAGTGAGAGAAAGTTTAGAACTTTCTCTCTCTAAAACTAAAAACTAACTAAAAGACTAAGTGTAAAAACTAAGTGTGAATTTTTGTGAAGTAAGGTCTTTATATAGGCGTGTGTATGGTGGTGGGCTTTTTGATTGGGCTTTGGTTTGGGCTCCTTTTTCTTCTTTCTTCTTTAGTCTTCACGCTTCTTTAAATAAACGTTTCCAACTTGGATTTGAGAATTGTCGGTGAATAATTCCAACTCGTCTTATAATCTTTTGTTTAATAGACTCGAGTTCTTCGACATATATGAATCTTCCATCTTTGGCTCTATTCTTCGAAAAATCTTCAAATAGGCACAACGACTTCAAATCTTTTGCATCTCTTGGACAATAGAATTCGTCTTGAGTCTTTTTCCTCGATAAAACCCGTGCAATCCCATGTTTTCTTCAATATTCATCCGGTTGACTCTGAAAACACAATAAACACAAAAACCACGCATAATTCCAAACAAATGATATTAAATACGTGTTTTGGGTCTTGTTTTAGCCAGAATTAAGTGGTAAAAGGATGGGTGTTTTCACACCTATCAAATCCCCTACACTTAACCATTTCCATGCCCTCATGCAATGCTTAGTGATAAAGCAATTTTACATTTTTCTCATAATCAATCAACATTGGCCTTATTTAAATACTACTAAACAAAAATGAAAGTACTAAGAGAAATTAAAACAAGAGGATAGAAAATAGCTTACTTGGAAATAACTTGTAACGAGATTGAGGACTTACATTAGGGCTTTGGTGCTGCGAAGATTTATCACCCTCAAGTTTCACTTTCCCCAAACTAAGCTTAAAAACGAGATCATTGTTATTATAAGTTAGCAATTCAAACACTTACACACATGGCTTAATTAAATGCTTAGACTCCCTTATTCCTAGGTGTATCTCTTATATTTTATTTTTGTCTTAGAATGATCATGAAGATGCATTTTTGGACTTATTTCGATAGTTTATTTAGGCTGAAAGCAAAGTAGGACGATTTGATCAATAGTTAGCTAAAGGACAAAATCTCTTAAAACTGCTTCTCGGGATATCAAAAAGTTCATATCTTGGCATAACTTGGTTCGCGATTTGAGACCTTTCTCGGGCCGATATTTGGCATGTACTTCATTCTTCATATCTTGAGAGACGTTCTTGAGATAATGGTCTTCTCATCGTTAATAGAGTTTCTTCACTTGGAGACTTTTGAGGGGTACTCCAACTTTGTTGACCACGACTTCATGATTATTCTTCAATCTCTAATTGGGATTTTGAGATACAACGATCCGCCTCCTTTTCGGACTTGGATCTATTTATCCTCATACCTTGTTAGGGTCTTTTCGGATAGACTTCTCCATGATCTTTATTGGAGTTGATTGCTTTTCGTCGTGATTCTTGATCCTTCATATTGACTTTGGGAATAATGCTTTTCACATCACTTTGGATCTTCAGCAATAAAATTGAATCCTCATGCCTTGTTAGGGCCTTTTCGGACTCGCCAATCTTCGCGCCCCGCTTCATAAGTTATGCCTTGGCTATGAACTCTTATCATTACCGAGCAACTTTTAAACGATCTTGGGATAGAAGCTAAGTAACTTTTCAAATCGTATGACCTTACTTATTGCAGATAATTTATTAGCAAGTGATGGGAGAATAGGAAAATAATTACACCAAGTGAGCTTGTGCAAGAATACCGACTTATAATTGACTCTATCATTTCTCGTCCTCCACAATTTAAAATCTCAAGTAATGAGACTCGTGGACACTTAGCCTAATAAACCAATTAAGGTCTTCATGGTTAAGGATACTAGCTAGAATAAACTTGGATAAGTCTATTCGGGTTGAGTCAAAATAAACGCAACGGGCCTAATATGTCAAAGACTTCTAAACTAGCTACACCACTTTATTAATAATTTGACTTTATTGCGGGATATATACATATGAAAGCAACGATAAAAATTTAAAAATCACGACTAAATGGCCAAAGTTAATAAAAAATTTGAAAAATGTTGAAAAAGATGATTTTCTGGTTAAATGAAGGCATTTTCATGGAAAAGTCCACTTAAAACTTCGATAGAAGTTCCCCTACACTTAAGATAAACATTGTCCTCAATGTTTAAGCATGTGGGAAAAATCTCCCCTACACTTATGACATTGTGCACGTTGGTTAACTCAAGTTAAGGAAGAGACGACTAAAGTGATCAATTTCAAATGTGAGTATTAAGAAAATTGAATCATGATAGTTGAGAGATAGAACCGGATTTCGGATAACACGGGGGCACGGTTCTTCAGAGATTCCAAGAGTGCACTTATCCCTGTAATCACATCACCACACAAATACAAACACCTAAAGAGGTCCCCCTACACTTAGGAGGTTAACACATAAAAGGATAGATACTCGGGCTGCCTCCCGAGGAGTGCTTGTTTTTGATAACCGAGTCACGAGCCTGACTCGACCCAAATTCAGTTCATGGGGAACGTGGTGAGGGATGGAATCATCTCCTGAGAGATGTCCTCACCAAAGTATAACTTCAGACGCTGGCCATTCACCTTGAAATTGGGCCCATTTGGCTGAGAAAGCTCAATGGTCCCATACGGAAAGACTTTGGCGACGGTGAATGGACCAGACCAGTGGCTCTTCAACTTGCCAGAGAAGATCTTCAACCGAGAGTTAAAAAGTAAGACTTGATCACCAACGTGGAATTCTCGGTTCTTGATTTTTGCGTCATGAAGGATCTTCGTCTTCTCTTTGTAGATCAGCGGGTTCTCATAAGCTTCATTCCTCAGTTCGTTGAGCTTGTTGAGTTGAGTCTTGCGATGATCACCGGCTTTGTTGATGTCGAAGTTAGCCCACTTCAAGGCCCAATGTGCCTTATGCTCCAGCTCGATGGGAAGGTGGCATGCTTTCCCGTACACAAGACGATAAGGTGTACAACCGATCGGTGTCTTATAAGCAGTACGGAAATCTCACAGAGCATCATCTAACTTATCGGCCCACGGGGCACGATGCTCTCCCACAGTACGCTCTAAAATTCGCTTCAATCCACGGTTGGATATCTCGGCCTGCCCATTGGTGTGGGGATGATAGGCGGTGGAAAGACGGTGATTGACACCATACTTCGCCATGACTCTTGCAAATTGATCGTTGCAAAAATGAGTCCCGCGGTCACTGATAATAGCACGAGGAATGCCGAATTGAGCGAACAGCGATTTCAAAAAGTTACAAACCACCCTTGCATCATTAGTAGGTAAAGCTTTGGCTTCAACCCACTTTGAAACGTACTCAACGGCTACAAGGATGTATTTGTTTCCTTTAGAAGAAGGGAATGGCCCCATAAAGACGATACCCCAAACATCAAATATTTCACACTCTTGAATGAAATTCTGAGGCATCTCGTCTTTATGTGTGATCTTGCCTTGTTTTTGGCAAGCATCACATCGTTTAACCATCTCGTGAGCATCACGATAGATGGTGGGCCAATAAAATCCCGAATCAAACACTTTTTTGGCGGTGTAGTTGGGACCAAAGTGACCACCAGTGGGTCCTTTGTGGCAAGCATCAAGGATTTCCAAAGCTGCCGGTCCACCAACACATCGGCGAATAATCAAATCAACACATTGTTTGAATAGATATGGGTCATCCCAAAAGTAAGTCTTAATGTCGTTAAAGAACTTCTTCTTTTTCTGGGATGTTAACCCGTCAACGAGAATTCCACCCGCCAAGTAGTTTGCAATGTCCGCAAACCACGGGGTTTCATCAGCAGTCGAGTTGATAGACATTAAGGTCTCCAGAGGAAAAGAATCATTGATTTCTTTGTTCGGATGATCCCCCTGGTAAGGATCCTCAAGTCTGCTAAGATGATCCGCGGCTAGGTTTTCAGCTCCTTTTTTATCGCGAATTTCGATTTTAAATTCCTGGAGCAGCAAAACCCAGCGAAGAAGTCTTGGTTTGGAATCTTGCTTTGTCAACAAGTACTTCAGCGCGGAATGATCGGTGTAAACGATTATGGTGGAAAGGACAAGATAGGGGCGGAATTTTTCAAAGGCATAGACAACAGCTAAAAGCTCTTTCTCGGTTGTCGTATAATGCAATTGGGCCCCCGTCATTGTCTTGCTAGCGTAATGGATTGGTTGGAAGTGTTTGTTCACTCTTTTTCCCAGAACCGCTCCAATAGCAAAATCACTAGCATCGCACATCAACTCAAAGGGAAGCTCCCAATTAGGGGTAACCAAGACGGGTGCCTTAGTTAGCTTATCCTTCAGCGAGTTGAAGGCTTCAAGACACTCTTTGGAAAAGATAAAAGGAGTATCTTTTTCCAAGAGATGGGTCATCGGGCGAGCGATTTGAGAAAAATCTTTGATGAATCGACGGTAGAAGCCCGCATGACCCAGAAAACTTCTCACACCCTTCACGGTTGAAGGTGGAGGAAACTTAGAAATAACATCGACTTTAGCACGGTCTACTTCAAGACCGGCTTTCAAGATCTTGTGTCCTAGGACGATGCCTTCTTTTACCATGAAATGGCATTTTTCCTAATTCAGAACAAGGCGAGTGTCTTCGCACCGCTTAAGCATACGTTCCAAATTGGCAAGGCACGCAGAGAATGAATCGCCATAGACCGAGAAATCATCCATGAATACTTCCATAGTGTCTTCCACCATGTCATGGAAGATAGCCATCATACACCTTTGGAATGTCCCAGGAGCATTACATAAACCAAAAGGCATGCGTTTGTAAGCAAATGTTCCATAGGGACAAGTGAATGTGGTCTTTTCTTGGTCCTTGGGGTGGATGGGAATTTGAAAATACCCGGAGAAGCCATCTAAGAAGCAGTAATAATCATTACCCGCAAGACGCTCGAGCATTTGATGCATGAAGGGAAGAGGAAAGTGGTCTTTTCTTGTGGCGTCATTGAGCTTGCGATAATCAATACAAACTCTCCACCCAGTAACGAGACGAGTGGGAATCAACTCGTTGTGTTCATTGGGAACAACGGTTATTCCGCCCTTCTTGGGCACACAATGGACGGGACTTACCCACGGCGAATCCGAAATAGGGTAGATCAAGCCGGCATCTAGAATTTTGATAACCTCTTGTTTGATGACGTCATGAATTTTAGGATTAACCCTTCTTTGGCTCTGGATTGTGGGTTTGAAGTCATCTTCCATGAGAATCTTGTGAGTACAAAAGTTCGGATCAATTCCGCGGATATCGGAAATTTTCCAAGCAATTGCCTTCTTATGAGCTTTAAGCACAGTGATGAGACGAGTTTTCTCTTCTTCTTGCAAGTCCTTAGCGATGATGACGGGTGACTTCTTCTCTTCTTCAAGGAACGCATACTCGAGATGAGGCGGCAACTCCTTAAGTTCTAAATCCGGAGGATTTTCGACGGGAGGCGTATTCGAAGTCGGAGTATCGATAACAATGACCGTGGGAGATGGAGGAGAAGGATTGTCTTCGTTGAGAAGATTGTCAAAGAAATTCATGTCTTCATCCCCATTGGTGGGAGAATCATCAGTAGATAAGTTCACATCTCCCATGGTGTCTTCAATATTGTTCCAAAATAAATCACTATCTCCAAATAGAGACAACGATGAATCAATAGAGGACACGGTCTCAACATTGGGAAGAGAGGTAGGAATACTTTTACAAGCATTTTGGAAGTGTTCTTCACAAGCCTCATCAAGAACGTCAATACAATTAACACTCTCGTTTGAATAAGGTTGTTTAGACAACTTTCCCATGTTGAAGACGATTTTATCATCACCCACTCTCATGATAAGCTCACCGGCTTCAACATCGATGAGAGTGCGACCGGTCCTCAGGAATGGACGACCCACGATCAAGGGAACACGAGGGTCCATCTCGTAGTCGACGACGACGAAATCAGCAGGAAAAGTGAATTTGTCGACTCCTACAAAGACGTCTTCGGCTATCCCTACTGGATAAGCAACCGTACGGTTAGCTAATTCCAAAGTCATTTTGGTGGGGACTAGCTCTGGGAGAGATAATTGCTTCCAAACGCTTAGAGGCATGAGATTAATACTGGCACCTAGATCGGCTAGGGCCATGCAATTCTCTACTCCCGGGAAATTGCAAGGGATTAAGAAACGACCCGGATCACCAAGCTTGGTTGGCAATTTCCTTAAGAGCACTGCAGAGCAATTCTCATTAAGTTGGGTGTTGGCAATATCGAGGAGCTTTTCCTTGTCGCTCAGAAGATCTTTAAACATTTTCGTGTACTTAGGCATGTGAGCGAGAGCCTCAGCGAAGGAGATATTGAAAGTCAGTTGTTTGAACATCTTAAGAAAGTTCGAAACCTGAATATCGTCCTTGCTTTTGAGCTTCTCTTTCCTCAACCTAGATGGATAAGGTATATTGGAAGAAGAGGAAGGCTTTGGGAGAAGAGGATCACTCACATCCTTGGGTGGAGGAGGGGTAGAAGGAAGAGGTGGAGAAATTGGGGAAGGAGAAGGATGAGGGATAGGAGCAGGTGACTCGTTCTCCTTAGTCACAACCACCAGTGGAGGTATAGGAAGCTCGGGTTCCTTGGTACCTTTGCCACTTCGAGTGGAGATTGCTTTCATCTCCCCTCTTGGATTCGCAACGGTGTTACTCGGAAGAGTACCCGAAGAAGAGGGTTGATTACCGTGGAAGAAACTAGCCATCATGTTTCTTAAGTCATTCGTTTGACTATCCATAGTATTTTTCATATCAGCTCTCAGATCATTCCCTTGTTTCATCAGATCTGCTTTCAAGTTGCGCACTTCCTGTTGGAGATTATCCACGATCACATCATTAGTCCTCATGTAGGTTCCAATGTCTTGATGTGATGCGGGGGTTTGGTTGGAAGGAGCAGTATATGCGGGTGGTTGATAAGCAGGTTGCTGGTAAACTTGGTTGTTTCGTTGAGGTGGTTGTTGCTGTTTGTGAGGTGGGATGTATGGTCCACGAGATTGGTGTTGTTGTTGAGGAGGTCGGTTGAGGTTTTGTTGTTGGTTTTGGTTGTTAGGAGTAAAACCAGGTGGTGAGAGGTAATTGTTGGAGCGGTAGCTAAGAAAATTACGGTCACCTTGAGGTCTAGCTTGATAAGCAGGTTGAGGATAGGTGCCATATGCCGCATTCACATTCTCAGCAGGGTAGTCTTGGATGGCAGTACAAGTAGTGTAAGAGTGAGGACCACCGCATATCTCACAAGGTTGGCTGACAGCGTTAACTTGAGCGTTTTTAGCGTTGTTGCTGTTGTTGTTGCTGACGGTGTGGGTGACAAGCGATTCAAGAAGTGTAGTGATTTTGTCCAGTCGCTTGTCGCTGTCATTAGTGCTAGCACTAGCGACATTGGTCCGAACACTCTTGGTTTGCACACGAGACTTATTCTCAATGATATCCCAAGCAGCATTGGAAGTCTTAGCCAAAAGATTACCCCCCGAGGCACTGTTTAGTGAATCTTGGTCACTCATGCTTAAACCATTGTAAAAAGTATTAATTTGATGTACTTCGGTAAAACCATGTTGTGGGCATTTTCTTAAAAGATCTTTAAAACGATCCCAAGATTCACTGAACGACTCATCGTACTTTTGTTCAAAATTTATAATTTCATTCCGCAAAGCGGTTGTACGAGAGGGTGGGAAAAAGTAATTGATAAACTTTGTTTCCAAATCCGTCCACGAGAGAATACTCTGTGGCGGTTCCTTAGCAAGCCAATGCCGGGCTTGTCCCTCTAAAGAAAAGGGAAAAAGTTGTAACCTGATAACCTCTTGTGGAACACCATTGAATTTCACCGTGTTGGTGAGTTGCAAGAATCTCTTGATATGGTCATGTGGGTCATCAATGGTACGTCCCAAGAATGGTTGAGCGGAGACCATCTGGATAAAGCCTGATTTTAGCTCAAAGTTGTTGGCGGCAATTGGAGGTATGACAATTGGATCAGTGTTGCCATCTACATGAGCTTGCAGCAGTTCAATCATCGGGCGATTATCCGGAAGGGGCTCATTGTTGTTGTTATTGTTCATGTTGTTGAAAGGCGGGTTGTTGTTGTTATTATTATTGTTTGGAGGTGGTATGTTGTTGTTGTTTTGTACACCGGCCATGTCTAGGTTATCGAGAGGCTCGGGCTCTTGATAAGACGTGGATCGAGTGCGCATACACCTGCAAAAGAACGAAGAAAGAAAAACAAAGCAAAAATATTTTTGGTTTTTTTTTTTTTTTTTTTTTTAATATTTAGGATTTTTTTGAAAATTTTATATTTTTTAGTGTTTTTGAAAGTTTTTATGAAAAAGTAACGTTCACGGGGAACGGATCCCAAAATCCAAGTTCTCACAAAAAACTTTTGATCTTAACGAGAAGAGCCGGCAGCGGCGCCATTTGATACTAGAATTTTCATTGGGTTCATGATTATATTCTCTCGATATCCTCTCGAATTGATCTCGGCTCTAAGTGAAATGATTTGTTCTTGGTTAATAAAAGGTGGTTGGTTTGTTTATCTATATTAAACTAATGAAAAGATATTAAGTGTCGAAGAGTAAAATTAAAGACTTAAATGATTAAAGTGAAAAGACGAATTTAGAATTAAATGTTTGAAAACTTTAAAGATTATATTAGAAAAATAAATAGATATTCAATAAGAACTAACACTTGGAAAACTTTGTGAAAAATATGAACTTAATTGAAAAGTACTAAAAGAAAGTAAGAACGGAACAAAGCAAAACAAGTGGATCGGAATAGGGAAAAATAGCACCAATCGGAATGTATTCCGATCAACTGATCGGAATGATGACAAGGAGGAGCGATCGGAATATCCAGGGAAGAACTAATCGGAATATGCAAAACTTGCCAATCGGAATAATCGAAAAATAACCCAAATCGGAATGTTGGGAAAAAGAATTGATCGGAATGTCTAAAAGCATGCAGATCGGAATACCCAGTAACTTGGTCTAATCGGAATATGGAGAAAAACAAAGCAATCGGAATACTAGAATTTGAGGGCAATCGGAATGTTCAAAATGCCACCAATCGCAAAACTAAACCCTTTTCCGATTGGACTCAATCGGAAAGGGTGGGGTGTTGCTGGTCGGAATAACTGGATCGGAAAAGGGTTATAACCTTTTCCGAAAATGGTGGAATTCGTAAAAAAAGTTAAGAAATAAGCTATTGTGATAAGCTTATCCCGAAAATCAGTACGAATCAATACTAATCCAAATCAAATAAGCACTTTTATCAACTTATCTAACTCGAAATAAGCAAAAGCATAAATCAAATGATAAAAAGATGAACTTTTAATAAAAACTTTAAAAAGTAAAATAAGCTAAATCAACAAATAAGCCAATAAGCACAAGGATCTCAAATCTTATTTGTGTATACACTTATGGAAACATAAAAAGTAATCAACTTTTTAAGCACAAATCATTGATGAACAACACGGATCATACGAGATTTGTACCAAAATCAATGAAAATCAAAGAAAGGAAGGATGAGATTAAAGATTAAAAGATAAAAACTTGAACTTGATTAATGAAAAATACTACAAATGTTTTGATCTAGAAAGAGAAAAAGATGAAATCTAGTGAGAGAAAGTTTAGAACTTTCTCTCTCTAAAACTAAAAACTAACTAAAAGACTAAGTGTAAAAACTAAGTGTGAATTTTTGTGAAGTAAGGTCTTTATATAGGCGTGTGTATGGTGGTGGGCTTTTTGATTGGGCTTTGGTTTGGGCTCCTTTTTCTTCTTTCTTCTTTAGTCTTCACGCTTCTTTAAATAAATGTTTCCAACTTAGATTTGAGAAGTGTCGGTGAATAATTCCAACTCGTCTTATAATCTTTTGTTTAATAGACTCGAGTTCTTCGACATATATGAATCTTCCATCTTTGGCTCTATTCTTCGATAACTCTTCAAATAGGCACAACGACTTCAAATCTTTTGCATCTCTTGGAAAATAGACTTCGTCTTGAGTCTTTTTCCTCGATAAAACCCGTGCAATCCCATGTTTTCTTCAATATTCATCCGGTTGACTCTGAAAACACAATAAACACAAAAACCACGCATAATTCCAAACAAATGATATTAAATACGTGTTTTGGGTCTTGTTTTAGCCAGAATTAAGTGGTAAAAGGATGGGTGTTTTCACACCTATCAATAAACACTTTCATGCTTGGGGTTTGGTGTAAGACCACTTGATTGCTCTGTGTCTAATTGTTTCAATCTGAATGGACAAGCTGGAAACATTGAGGTACTATACAACCCTTCCTACACGTAGTTGAGGCATTTATATGAACAATGAAGTATGTTATTATTGGTTAATAATACAATTTCTAATTTACCCATTTTACCGCAATTTCTCAATCCTGTGAAACATGCAGTGGGAGGAAGCACAGACAAAACTCTTAAGTACTAAACCGTCGTTTCAGACAAAAAGATAGCAACCTAATATTATATACAACCCGAATAATCGTGTTGAAGAACCCCAAGTTTCCTTACATCTAGAGGACGGTCAACCTTTGACCCGTCGATAATGAATTGTCCCACAAGGACCGTTCACATTCCTCATTGGCTTTGAGAAGTAGTCAGCATCCCTCCAAGACATGTTGAACAGGATGCCATGTCTCCGGTATTGATGCAGTAGATTAATAAAACCTTTTCAAAGTCCGATAGAACCATGGGTTCAATAACACCCGAATTTCAACCATCTAATTCTTAGGACCCTTTGATGTATCCCGTTGCAAAACATTCTATTAGCAAACCTGATGAAGTGATTGTCATCGACAGTAAAATATGAGGAATATCTAGGTATTGTGTACTACGATGATAGGCAAGAGTTAACTATTGTGTACTACTAATATATGAGGAATATCTAGGTATGTTAAAATCATGTACATGTAAAATATTATTTAAGAATTGTTGTCTTGGACATTTGATTTGTAATGTAAAGTGTAAAGTCGAAATATTTTTACGTTCTTTTGCTTTTGGAGTATCCATATTCATGTTGTATTTGTCGCATATAAGTCGCCTTAAATGTTTTTTTAGTCTTTATTTAAATGAATTTCAAGTTTATGTTCCAATATTGTAACCGCATTTTTTAATAGCTTAATCTTCCATAGTGTTGTTATAATAGTATATAACTATATACAACTGGTAATCTCCTTAATAAGTATGTAGACATTTGTGTGTTAATATGTAAGCTATTTTGTTCCTATAAACAATGTTTTTAGACCCGGTCGAAAAAGGATGTATCCTACATCTGGAAAACCATGCGCATTATCTCGTGATAATGATTTAGAGAATTGTTCCAATTATCTAATTTCATGATAACGAGATTGCCAACATGTTTTTCCAGATGTAGGATACATCCTTTTTAACCGCCCTGGCAGGGAAAGACTGCATTCCGAGAGCCTAAAGCAGGAGAGAGATAGGGAAGATAGGCTCAAGAAGGGAGGCTAGTCCTAAAGCAAGAGAAGGAGAGGGGGTGAAAGCAACCTTCCTAGTTTCACTATGTCAAATTGGAGACACCTCTTTAGCTATAAGATGAATAGACAGCTAGTTTTAGGATGTATCCTACATCTGGAAAACCATGCTGGCAATCTCGTTATCATGAAATTAGATAATTGGAACAATTCTCTAAATCATTATCACGAGATAATGCGCATGGTTTTCCAGATGTAGGATACATCCTTTTCCGGTTCCGGCCGAAAAAACAAGTAATATTGGTTCGGGTTTCACATTTTCGAAACTCGGCTAGACCCTCCGGGTTTGGGGTGACCCGAATTGACCCGGTTTTTGAGACCTGGTCGGATTTCGATTTTTTCAAGTTTTTTTTAAATTATATGTAAATTTTGTATTTGCGAAGAAATTTTATTTTTACATATTATATTGGTTGGTATAATTTATATCTTTAATATACGAAATTTTTATGATTAATATATATAATTTTTGTTAATTATTAAAAATATTAAAAAAATCATTTTTTTAGAAAAGAGGTCATCAAATAACATCTAATGCCTAAAACGCAATTTAAAAATCGGGTGCTCGAAATTTTGAAAAACCAAGAACGTATACCTCATTAAATGTTTCAGCCAAACGTTCTCCTAATGGTAACATTATTTCCCACTAACATGGGTTGGGTTCGTTAACGCCTGTAGGCTATGAAACACAAAAGAATATATGGATATATCACTTTCATAAACCCACTAGCTTAGTTGGCCATTAAAAATCACTTTTGGAAATTAATTTAGAGAGGTATCAAGTTCAAGACTCAATAAATACCTTCAGAGGTCCGAATAAAATAGATACAGGGGTGGGAGTTTATCCCGTAAAAGAAAAGCTTCGAATCTTGCATACTCCCCAATTGGATGTCACTATGAGCTCGAATCACTAACTACTAACTCGTCGTTAAAAATAAATAAATAAGTAAAAATATATCACTTTGATAATAAAAATATAAACAATGACAAAAAAAACACAAAAATAAAAAAACACAACAAATATATACACATACATATATAAAAAAACAAGTCCGTTGGACAAAAAATACATAACACTAAAACACAAACGTACTCTTAATATATACAAAACAAACTACCAAGTAATACACAAAATAAAAATAAATATGTATATAAAAAAAGGAATAAAATACTCCGCTGGGTGGCCAGAGCCTAAAAAATCGGAAAAGCAAAACAGAACTGTAAACGTAAAAACATAAAACACAAACGTACACTTAAAAAAGATTTTTGAACCAAACTCGCCCATTGGGCGGGTTACGCCGCTAGTATATATATATATTTATATATATATATATATATATATATATATATATATATATATATATATATATATATATATATATATATATATATATATATATATATATATATATATATATATATATATATATATATATATATATATATATATATATATATATATATATATATATATATATATATATATGTATATATATATATATATATGTGTATATATATATATATATATATATATATATATATATATATATATATATATATATATATATATATATATATATATATATATATATATATATATATATATATATATATATATATATATATATATATATATATATATATATATATATATATATATATATATATATATATATATATATATATATATATATATACTAGTTGCAAAATCCGCCCGATGGGCGGGTATGACGTGTAATTATCGTTTACATTTCTATATGTATGTTGAATTTTTTTTTTATATTAGTAAACATATTTTATGGTGTTTAGTAAACAAATATAACTCGTATTAACTTTTTCAAATAAACATTCATAATTTTTTGCTGCACCATCTATAACTTATATTAATTTCATTCATTACTGTGCACAAGAAAACATTAAAAGACTTTAACATTAAATTACATATTTAAATGCACTAACAACAAAAATAAATGAATTTTCATACGATATGAAAAAATAAAAGTTAATAAATATCTCCTAGTATAAAATTGTTTTCTCGGATTTTTACACAAATGACAACA
Source organism: Glebionis coronaria (assembly GCA_025667525.1). NCBI lineage: Eukaryota > Viridiplantae > Streptophyta > Magnoliopsida > Asterales > Asteraceae > Glebionis > Glebionis coronaria. Next base: position 211,355,050 of record CM046876.1, on the reverse strand, counting down.
AATCATTACAAATGTCTATGCTCCGCCATTCGTCGTTACCACCAACATACCTATTTCAAAGTTCTAGAAATTTCTATATCTTTACTCAAGTTTTGGATGATTCTTTCTCACATGCAAGACAACTCTCTCTAGTCGAAGAGGTTTCACTTACATTCAAATTAAGTGGTCGTAGGTTGGAAGAGAGTGACGCATGTACCATAATTCCTTCTATATTTTTTCTTCTAAGAGAATAAGATATAGTGGACTCATCATAACACCAAAAATTGGTTTCTTAGCTAACACAACACTTTTTTTATTGTGACCCCACCTTTTATAAATAAATGTTTACATTTAAATCAATTTTTTTAAATATATATTAAATCAATTTTTTTTAAGTAAATATTTACATTTATAAAAAAAAGACCTAAGCCAATATAACCCTTCAACAAAGAAAAAAAATACCAATATAACCCAACCTATTTTATTTATTTCACTGCATTTGTAAAAAAACTTACCATCTACTCTATCTTCCTCCTTTAATCGTCCTTGAAATAAAGAAAGGAAAAAAACATCAACTCACACACGCAAACACAGACCTGCTAAAAAAAAGAAGAAAGAAAAAAACACCACGCTAGCGAAAACGCGACGACGGTACAGTGGCTGACGTTGTCGCCTCGCATTTTTGCCACCATCTCGGCGCAAACACAAAAAACGCGAGGCACGGTACGTTGGTTGGCGTTGTCGCCTCATGCCCTGAAAAAAACGTGAGCCATGCCTCACCATACTGTGCCCTATAAGAAGCTTTTTCTAATTAACTCTCATCGTATTCTAAAATAAATCACTCATGAATGAGTCGAAAAATATATCAGAAACTATAATTAACAAAAGAAAAGGGATATGTTATTGTTCTAAAGTTGTATTTCATTGACACAAAGATAGTGGGCACCTGAAGATCATGGACCTCATTTGTGAAGGGGTTACAAAACTCTAATCCGTACTCAGTGTAAAGCAACTACCAACTATACCCATAATAACATATCTCAATATCACCGATTGAATCTGGTAGTTTTCCATAGAGTAATTGTCTTGTTTTGGAACAATATATAGAATGATTGTATTGGTCTAAAAATTTAAGCAATGTAATACAATGGATTTGGAAGCTTTAAAGATCTGTCTCTTCTCGGATTTGTACAATGTAGCAGTTTACCTAGATCCGCGTATCCCCAGTTTCATCCACGAACATATTACAGTTGAGCCACATACGTGAATATTTAGAGGTGGCGAGATGAGTAGATTTAGTAGCGGTTTGAAACTGTTTGTTCTTTCATAGCAGCAGAAACATGCCGGCCTACCCAAACGGACAAGCAACTCCACACGTATTTTTTACATTTTATAAATGGCTAATTTTTAAGTTATAATTACAAAACCAATATAAGTACATTAACCTACATACGTAGTATTACTATCTGGTTGTTGATTGTTTTTAAACGAACTTTCAAGTTCGAACAACTATCAACTCATTTGACCCTTTCGACCCATTTGGCTATTCCCATTTTAGCTGTAAGTTTGGGTTTAACATAAATCACAACCCACTCAACGATTCACAAGTAAACGTGTTGAAATTTTGACCAATGTAATTTGTATATTTTGTGTGTAAAATTACTCTCAAGATACATCAGCTAGGTGGGGTTATACAGTAAAATGGGAACTAATAAGATTTACCAGTTTACCCTACTACTTATATCTTCAAACCCAGTTAAATGTCACTCCCGCTAAACGAATTAAGATAACCCAACTTAAAGTTATTTTTAAATCATTGCCTTATACATGGTTTATGGTCACAATCAAGATTGTAAGGGTTGGCTAAAATACAGCTTGTGATCGTTTAGCTTCAGATAGCCGAGGTTCAGAGTTTTCGCCTGCTGTTGGAGATGAAAGTTCTTCCATTTTCGAGGAAGAGAATCCAAAAAATAATGAAAAATAGGTCAGTTGTTTTATGCTTATCCTTAAGTTTAGCACCTGCGACAATGCATTGCTTATGTGCAATTACTTGGGATCATAAATATGTATTAACTTGGGCATGAGAATTCAACCACAACAATATAATACGACTTATGAAGCTTTTCTCCAATACAAACACTCGTCTAACTTATGATCCTCGGTCAGAAAAAAATCATTCTTTGCATATTCAGGATACTCTTTAAAGAGGGCCTAATTAATATAACACAATCACTATTTATAGTTGAAAGTTTCCAAACAATTTTTGAATTTAGATACTTAGAAAAGCACACGAGTGTGGAGCGAGTGAGTAAACTGGCTGTCTGAAGTCATATAAGTCATCACCCTGCTCATCGTAACGAATGTCTGACAGTAACTTTGTTCATTGAGACACAAAGCATAAAACCCAAAACAATAGGAAGCAGGCATGTCTGCAGTTGACATTAGTGCTATAGCCTGATGTTTCGCTGCACCAGCGGTATTTTTCATCCGTAATCCATCCAAACTCACCTCCTAAAAATAAAAAAGATACAAAAAAATACAACGATAAAAGACGCTGTGTATGTGTGGATGTAAAGTATTGAAAGGAACTTTAGAAGATTTTTCTGCACTTATAGGTTTTTGTACCAAATTCCGGCTTGCACTTGAAGCATTTACTGGTCACTTGGTTGAGCTCCTCCTTTTTCTTCTTTTTGCTCCATTTCCGCAAAAGTAAAGTTTAACTTCAAACATTATTCTTCTTTCTTTGCATATTTTTCTTAGATTATGTTACTACAGTAGCAGTTACACATACCCCATATTTACCACCACACATATATGTTTCTTAATTAACATTGATCTTATATAATGTGGTGCAGGTTAATGTAGAGCAGATTATGTACAATGTAGATTCGGTGCAAAGGATTTTGGAGTATTATTTGATGAATGAACCGAAAAACGACAGAATCATGGGAAAGCAAACATTAGTAAACGTTTGGATAGTTACCTTGTTGAAATAGCTAGAGACCCAAATCTTTGTGCCACCAAGTTTCAAGTGAATCCTGAATCATTACCTGATATTAATAGTACATGCGACAATGGACTCAATTGAGCAAGTGATATGTATATGTATATATAAAGGTCATATGACATACTTTTATGTTCTGGAAGACAATCGTTTAGCGGGCGTTTACCATATACATATATTAATATGTTATTTAGTTAGCCTGTATGTTCTTTCATATTTTACCTAATTCTTTTTGTCTTGACATAGCCTATTACGGTCTTGTGTTACTATAAACCGATAAGATTGGCGCAAAAACTTACAGTCTAGGAGTCTTGCCAAACACGATCGTAACAAAACTTTTGCTAAGCATCTGATCCGATATAAACATGTCTAACAAATCCACTCGATGATTCGAGTCAATCCATGTCCTGGTAAGTACGGTATATCACTCATTTTTAGGCTGAGGCGTGACCATACAATAAAATTCAGTTTTTAAACCCTAACTATTATTACTGTATATCGTCCAACTTGAGTTCCTTACACAGTTGTATCAACTATTTTCTTAAGGTTCGGTTTTTTCTTGGGAATAGCAGATAGAGCTAACCACAATTTAGTATCCAATTTGATTCATTTAGTGTGTTACAATAAGTTAACCTTATGTTAGCAACTCAGAGGATGCACCACTCCTTATTAGCATACCTCTCCTTGAAGTAAACTGAAAATTTTGTAGTTTCTCATTTCCTTATTAGCAGACCTCTCTTAAAGAAGATAATAAACCGCCATACAAGTAAAGAGATGGCAGCAAAATCTATTTTTACCCAATTATAAGCAGACATGGTTCACATACACAACCTTAGAGGGTGTTTGTTTAAGATATATTTTTAGGATTATGGAATTATTTGACACAACTCATATTTTATAAGCTCATACTCTTCAGCTTATTGAATACATATGAGCTTATTATCACTTGAATATAGCCATCAGTAATCAGAATTAACCCGAATTTCATCTAAATTTCATGAGATATAATAAAATTGAATGTAACCTGGATTTCATCTGCCTTCGCGGATACATCAGCATCCTTTTCACCAAGTTTTCTTACGGACGCTTCAAAATCCTTTTGTTTTCCTATCTTTTCCTGCATACATGACAAAGAAAAATTTAAAAATTGATGTCTGCTCAAGAAAAATTTTAAAATTGATGTCTGCTCAAGAAATCCATTTAACCTACTTGCATATTATATGAACCACTTTTAACCTTTCAGCAACACTATAACATATTTAACAATAATAATAAATATTAGGTAACATACCTCCCTTTTACATAGATGAGATTAATAATGTATGATTGAATTAGGCAGAAACTATGGATGCACCACGAATATCATGTTTTCGTATAAATATTTCCATCAAATGTACCACTCAAAAGCAAATTTTGAGATTGAAAGGCAGTGGAATATCTATATCAGGAAGATGAGGTTTAGAAAAAAAACTTTGTTGAAGCAGGATTTGCGTGTTGAAATGCTAGGAGGCACAGCGGCGACAAGATCTTTGAAAGCTGTATACTATAAACCATGAATTTTAGTGAGCAATACTCTATTACAGTAAGACATAAGAAAAACCAAAAAAATAAAAAGTGTACCATATCAAATGAAAGGCCTTGCATTTTATCTCTAATGGGAATAGCTTAAAATGAAACATGGCAATCAGGTCAAACTTAGCTCAAAATATAAACTATAATATACCAAACAAAATATGGTAAATGTATCATTTAAACAAAACTGTAATAACCTGATCGTATCCTAAATCTTGCTAATCCTCTAAGTAAGAAATCTCAGGTAAGGATTCACGTAAATTCTAACAGAATCTCAAATCCATACAAATTATAAATTATCCATTTTAAACAAAAATTAGGTTCTAACCTATTTTTTCCCTTTGACAGGTGTCACTAAATTCTCACTCAGTTTAGTAGGGTTTGATGATGACATGTCCGCCAGCGGAGCATCGTCTAACCTAGGTTCATTACACTAATAAAAAAACAGCCAAAAATTGTGTTTTTGGATATCTATGGCCTGAATGAGAGGCAGAAACTTTACAAAGACGAACTGGTCAAGTATTATAAACTTAAGATAGGATTTGTTAGCTGTAAAGTGCAAGGGGAAAAAAGAATAGATGCTAACCTGGACAATACATATGATAGATAAATGTAAACTTCTTGAGGCATCCATGTGAATTGTTCAATAAGTGTGTGAATTGTGTGAGTTTCTAACTAAAATATGATAATATGCAATTAACTCACCTCTAAGCAACAATGCATTTGTGAAAAATCCAGTTGTGATGAAATACCTCCATATCATGATACTAACTAGTCAGATATCCTGCGATGGGATAAAGTCACAAAAAGGAACTTAAAATCATAATATTTGTCACAGTTACTCTACGGGGTGTTTGGGATTGATTATAAAATTTGCAACAAACCTTCTTTCCTAGATGTTTTGGTGTGATGAAGCCAAGGGCTCCGACTGCTCTACCTGCCATAATGCCACTATCGACATCACACAAAACCACTTTTCCTTCGATATGACTTTTTTCTAAGCACTAAAACCGTTTAAAAATACAGCAAATAAAAATGGCTTACAAACCTGTGCGAAATCATAGTACTTATTGAACTACACATGGCTCAGTTTTTTTTTGTGCTATATTCTCATGGTACATATTCCTCATACCACCCAGCCCTTACATCAGTACAACGTTCCAATGCACATTTCATCCGCGACAGTGTAGTAGTCTAGTGTTTCAATGCATCACCCTCTGTCCATTCCTCAACCTGCTAATTCATTATACTCCTTCAATAAATCTGTCAATTATTTTAACACATCAATTATCCACCTTTTTTCACAAGCATGCAACTTCCCTACATCAAACCTGATGTAACAATTCATACACCATAAATTCATTAATTCCGTTATCAAATTTAAAAAGTTGGCGGAGTCCGGAATTTTATAGCAACTCTAAGTCTAATAGACACATAACATATTTAAGAAAAAAAGAAGAATACACACCACCGTGATCCTGGAAAAAGTTATCGAAGAGTAAACAATTGAGCCATTATTGCTCCTATTGTCCACATATTTGTGATTGGACGAATTATAAAAGGTCAAGAACCGTTTGAGGTTGCATAAACACATCCGAAAAGAATTGGAATAGACATAACTAATGATAAACAGAAAAAAAATCATCGGATAGTTATCTTCAGTCGAATCCCCATTGATTGGGATTCAAGGTGTTGATGGATGGATTTGTGTGGGGTTTGAGTTTAGGGTTTGGAGAACAATGATATAAGATAGATTTTTTGCAGATTGGTAAACAGATGTTTTCGGTTGAATATGTATATAATCCGGGTATAGAACACGGCACGAATGATGATGGACATTGGACTCGGCCCGAATGATGACGTGGATTTATTCATGCTTATATGGCATATCCCTCCTGCTATATATAATGTAAAGATATTTGGGCCTTAACAGTAACTTTAAGGTTGGGACAAAAGAGGAGAGTTAGCTAACACATGTAAGGGCATAGGTGTTTCTTTATAGAAAGCATGGTTTGGTTAAGTGGGCGTTTGGCTCATAGTTTGGGGACTAAAAATCGGGACTGTTTTGGGTAAAATGTAAACGGGATAGGTATCGAACTTAACTAAGTTAAGGGCTTGTTAGAGAAGGGTAATGGGATGCTTAGTGCATATAAATGAGGTAAATATAGGTGAGAGGGTTAGATGTCCATCATAGATTGATGGGCCATTTTAGCATTTGGTTCATGTCTTGATGTTATACATTTATTTGTTTAGCTTTTTGCTAGTGCGCGGAATATTTGGAGAAGCTCAATCAGGTGAGTTTCATAGTCCCATATTTCTTAATCTTTTTACTTCCAGATGGGATGGAAGAGACACACTTTACTTGTTCTTATAAATGAAATTGTTGTGAATGTTTTTGTATATTGGGTCTGGACATTATGTGTTTACTTATGCATTTAACTGCTATGTAGAAATACTTAATATAGTTAAGTATACTTGATATCAAGGAGGACAAGGATGGGACTTGGGGACAAGACTAGGTCTTGGGGTTGGATGTTAGATCTATGGGCGCCTAATATGCCATGGATGGAAGGAAGGATCGGAAAGGCTTGGAGCCTGGGATGGAATGAATAAGCGCTTGATACTGAATAGTTATGCATGTTAGTAGTACACTGTCCAATGTTCTTAAATGTTATTGAATGTTGTTATTCACAGCTAATGTATTGAAATGTATATGTTTTGGCGTTAGAGTCTAAACGTATGACTCTCACCAACATTATTGTTGACGTGTTTTAGTGTCTCTTTCATGTAATAATAAGGTTAAGCATGAGAACATAAGTGGCTATGATTGGAGACGCGTAGGAAATGCATATAGAAGGACTTCCCCGTTCCTTCTTAGTTTATTTTAGTTTGTTTAATAAGTGATACTATGAACACCTATGTGTGTATGTTTGTTTTATTTGTTGTCGTGGGTAAGAGGTGAGACTTTTACGTACTTACCTAGAATCCTGAATTTGTTGAGATATTGTCATGACATTTGTGTCACCATTTATGATATTTCAATTTCATTTACTTCTCTCTATAGACAGGCTATTGTTGTGATGATATCCATAGTTCGCGCCCCATATTCCGCTATGGTGAGGTGTGACACTTGCCTTTTTAATCTAGAACATATGCTCATCGGATGCAAACAAGCTCATCTTGTGCTCAATTGGGAGAAATGTCACTTTATGGTTACTGAGGCAATTGTGCTTGGTCACAAAGTCTCCAGAGCCGGATTGGAGGTAGACAAGGCTAAAATCAAAGTGATTTCCAAATTACCACCATCCACTAACGTTAAATCCGTTAGAAGTTTTCTAGTTATGCGAGATTCTACCGCCGATTCATAAAAGATTTTTCCAAAATTGCTAGACCGATGACGAAACTTCTAGAAAAAGACATAGTCTTTGATTTCGAGGAAGAATGCATGAAGACATTCAACAAGCTTAAATACAATTTAACGAATGCACCGATCATGGTTTCACCGGATTGGTCACGATCATTTGAACTTATGTGCAATGCAATCGATTTCGTTGTAGGAGCCGTATTAGGCCAATGCGAAGGAAAGCATTTTCGTCCTATACACTTTGCGAGAAAAACTCTAAATAGCGCGCAACTCAACTACACAATAACCGAGAAAGAACTACTCGCCGTAGTCTCTGCTTTCGAAAAATTCCGATCCTATCTAGTGTTGTCGAAAACGATTGTATTCACCGATTATTCCGCGTTGAAATATCTATTCTCTAAACAAGATGCTAAGCCGCGTCTTATTAGATGGATTTTACTACTCCAAGAATTCGGCATATAAATTAAAATAAGAAAGGAGAAGAAAATGTCGCTGCCGATCATTTTTCGCGACTCGAAAATCCAAACATGGAAGAGTTAAGGGAAGAAGATATCGACGATTATTTTCACGATGAAACTCTTAGGAAAATCACTACAGATGAGCACAAATCTCCATGGTTTGCAGATTTTGCAAATTACCTCGCTGGAAGAATTCTAAGAAAAGGTCTAACGTATCACCAACATTGTAAATTCTTTTCTGATCTCAAACACTATTTCTAGGAAGATCCCTACCTTTTCAAAGTATGCCCTGATGGCATGATTAGGAGATGTGTTTATGGTGCAGAAACAAGAAAAATCCTTGATGAATGTCATCATGGCCCTACTCAGGGACATTATGGTCCTTCCACCACTGTGAAAAAAGTCTTTGATACTGGTTTTTATTGGCCAACAATTATTAAGGAGGCTCATACTGTAGTCCAACATTGTGATGCTTGCCAACGTACGGGTAGCCTCTCACGAAGAGATGAGATGCCTCAAAACGGCATCTAAGTAATCGAAATATTTCACATATGGGGAATTGATTTCATGGGACCCTTTCCCAAATCCCATAAGTTCGAATACATCTTAGTCATTATTGATTACGTGTCCAAATGGGCAGAAGCCGAAGCTTTACCATGAATAATGCGCGAGCCGTAATCAATATTCCTAAAAAGCTTTTCTCTCGTTATGGAATGTCGAAAGCTTTAATTAGCGATCAAGGATCGCATTTCTTTAATAAGCAAATGGATAAAATCTTAAAGCGTTAAGGAGTCACCCATCGCTTTGCCACTGCTTATCATCCACAAATGAGTGAACAAGTTGAAAATACCAACAGAGCCTTAAAACGAATTGTCGAAAAAACGGTTAAATAAAATCCTTCCGTTTGGTCAAGGAAACATGACGATGCTCTATGGGCATTCCGAACACCTTATAAAATTCCAGTTGGCACAACACCTTACCGTTTGTTGTACGATAAAATGTTCCATTTGCCCTTCGAAATAGAACATCGTGCTTATTGGGCATTGAGAAGCTATAATCCCGATCTCAAGGTCTCCGGAGAAGACCGATTATTGCAATTGCATGAACTCGATAAATTAAGACTCCAAGCCTATGAGAATTCTAAACTTTACAACGCTCGTACCAAATCTTATCATGAAAAGAAACTTCGAATTAGAAAAGAATTCAAGAAAGGAGATAAAGTTCTCTTGTTCAACATGAGATATAAATTCAAAGCTCCAAAGCTTAGAAGAAAGTCGTACGGTCCTTTTATAGTGAAAGTTGGATACCTGTCCGGTTATGTTGAATTATATGACAAAATGGAGGAAGCTTCATTGTTAATGGACACCATGTTAAACTATATTATGATGAATCGAGTGACGATTTTCCACTCGATAAAAATAAAGAAAACTAAAAAGAGGTATGAGTCCGATTGATGACTGATGAGATGGCATTTATACATGATCTCATCGTTCTTTTCGGACTTTAAATGCATAAAAATTTCACAAAATACCATATATATGCTTGTGTTTGTTTACTTGTGTATTTTAGGTATGGATATCGTGAAAAAGACAAAAGATCACAAGATACAAGGAAAACGGACACGAGAAACGAAGCCGTACAAAGAACCGACCCTAATTCATGGAATACTCAACAAATACCCTTGAAGACTTGAAGACATATAAGATTGATCCTCATTTATTGAAGAAATGACACTTAAAAGCCTTGTATATTGATAATTACAAGTTTGGTCCCTTAAGTTTGTCAAAATTACACAAATGGTCCTTCAACTTTGAAGAAATGGCAAGATTAGTCCCTCAACAATTTCAAATTGTCAATTATGGTCCCTTATCAAGCCAAAGATACATTGAATACCTTTGAAGATCAAGATTGTCCAAAATCAGCCCTTGAAATATCTCAAAATGACAAAAATAATCCTTATAAACCTTTTTGGAAAGTTTTTTGTCAAAATTGCCAAAGTCTGAAAGTTGTTACAAAGGAAATGGGCGCTGACACGTTTTTAAACACAAATGAAAGGAAAGAAAAAGAAGAAGGGCCAAATGTGTGCTATTGAAACATTCAAACATAAAATTGCGCCAAACAAACTCCACTTCCCCCAAAAACGGATCAAACGTGTCACTATTCACCTTTTCACACCCAGATTTTACAACAACTTAAAAAAAGGGTAAATCTAAATTACCTTGACACATGTTTGATTCACACACTCTAAATCCCATCCCAACCTTAAAACCCTCACTCCCACTCACAATGGACCCCACCCCCAAATACCCGTTCACCTATCATGTGACTACTTGCCCTCCAAGTCATGCCACGTGTCAAGATCAACAGCTGAGAGCCTTTGCTTCATCACAAAGCTAAAATAAACGTTTGGAATCACGTTGGACAGCTCATCAACAACAAACTGCCTCAAGGACTTAAGGGCATTTTAGAGAATTCACTTCTAGGGTTTGTGAATAGTGTAGCCTGACACTTGCCTATAAAAGGAGACCTCGACATGTGAGAGTCCCTTTGTTCCAGTCTTACTCTTTAAACATTGTAATTCCTTTTTAAAATTTATAAAAGTTGGTATTTTGAGAAAATTGTAATTCCTTTTTATGTTTTTGAAAGTTGGTGTTGTTTAAAGGGTGATTCTGAGTTCCATTGATTGTTATAAGTGTGCTTGAACCTTTTGGATCAAGGACGTTTATGCTTGGTAAGGTTTTTCAAGTTTGAAAAAGCTTGAAAGAAGGTTCTGATTTTGCTTATTTTTGTGTACTAACCCTTAACCATAAGCTATAATATCTTACAAGCTTGTTGACACCAAGCTTGTGAAGGGATTAGGGCCCTTGGTTGAGTTGTTTGCTGCTTGTGTTGAAGACATCAAGTCCTTGAGTTTCTGCTTTGAAACATCAACCAAGGCATTCATTATCTTTCTTGTTGAAGTACCTTGGCCTTGTTCTAGTTGTTGAACAAGGTCCAAGGAGCATAACTGGCCTTCCTAGGATGTTGTGGAAGGCAGGTATAACCTCTTGTTAAGATTCCTCTCAAAATTTCATGTTTCTGCTTATTTTGTACTTTGGTATATGATTTGGAGTTCTTGTGTTTGTGCTTTGTGTTTTATGGCTGGTTTCTGTTAGTTGTCACCTAGTGTAGCTATTTCATCATTAAAATCAATAGGTTGTGTTTGAAAATCAAGAGTTTGTTTGAAAAGTGCTTGATAAAGGATTATTTGGGATTACTGGTTCATAAGGCCTTGTGGCCTTGTGCCCTTGGTTCTTAGGGTTTGGGTAGTCTAAACAAGTCTTAATATACAAGTTTTAGCCATTCGTTAAGTTTCTGAAAGTTTGGAAAAGGGATTTGAAGTTTTGCAAAAATCTGATAAAAGTGGTTTTGAAATTGGTCAAACACATCAGATCCAATAACTTCTTTGTTTGTTGGATCTAAGGTCTGAAATCTGGTTTGGGAATAGTTTAGGTGATAAGCTATCTATTGGTTGTCTGGTTGTTGAATTTGGTGGCTTATTGTGGATTTTATAGCTTATCAAAAGTTGCTGAAGTGGTCATTTGCATCAGCAAAGTGACCACCTCATTTTGTGCTTGCATTTGTTATCCTAGTGTATGCCTTGTGATTTTGCTGCTTGGAACTTGTTTATGTGCTGCTTGTGATTGGATTTTGCTATTTGGATTGCTTTGTATCTGGCTTATAAGCTAACTGGCTTATTAAGTCCTTATTGCCAAAATCTGTCATCAAAAGGTTAACTGACCTCTTGATTCACAAGGCCTCCTACTTGAGTCCTTCACAAAAATTGCTTATAACAAGCCCATAGACCATTCCTGATCATTTGGTGCATTTTGGAGTACTTTGACTTTTGGTCAAATAAGCACTTATTGGCTTATTTTTTAGAACTGTTTATTGGCACATGCAACAACTTATCTTTTGTAATAGAAATCATTTTTCTTAGCTTAATATCATATCTGGAAGGTTACAAGTCTTTTGGTTAAGCTTTTGCTAGAAAACTAGCTTATTTGGCTTTTTCAGCCAGCTTATTTGCTCTTACAACTTATTCTACTTGGCTTTTTGTGATTTTCTTGATTGATTATTCTTAGTTAAGCTATTTGTGAGCTTTTGCAACAAACTAGAGCTTCTGAGGTGCCCTAAATCTCAAACCCGACTATTTTGTCTTTTAGTGAATTTTTACTTGGCTTATTTCTGGCTTATTGAGTGTGCTTTTTCAAAATTTCTTTTTACAGATCTCATAAGCATCCCAAAAGAAGGTTGTGTGTCAAATTAGAGCTTATGGCATTGGCTTATTGCTTAATGGGCTGAAAAGCCCAATAAGAATAAATTGTGTGTTTAATAAGCTGTGATAAGCTCACATTCAGCTTTTGGGCCTTTAGAGTTTTGTTCTTAGAATTAAATTTTGAGTCAGATGGGGCTTTTGCAAGTCAATTGGGCCAAGTTTGACTTTTTGGGCCCAAAAGCCCATTAAGGTTGACTGTTTTTAGTTTTGGCCCATTTGAGGGCCCAATAGGGGTATTCTGGTCATTTCACTTTCATTTTATGATTATTTAGGTTAAAATAAACTAGTTTGCAAGTTTTTAGAATTTTTTATAATTTTTGGATTTTTAATATTATTTTAATATTAGTTTATTATTATTTTTCAAATTTCACATTTTCCAACTTTTTACATTTTTCTTAGCTTTAATACATTAAAATAGGAATTTAGCAACTTTTATAATAATTTTATCACTTTTAGATTAATTTTTATAATTACTTTAAGTTTTAATAGTTTTTAAATCATTTTAAATAGTTTTTATTAGTTTAAAATTTTCTAAAAATAATTTTTAATCTTTTTAGGTCATTTTAGAGGTTTACCAATTGAAAAATCTTTATTTGGGCTTTTTGATAATTTATTTGATTTTTAGGGCTTTAATTAGCATTTAAAAATTGAATATTTAATTATTTAAAAGGTTTGAAAAAGTTTTGATCATTGGTAAACTCTTAGTTTATTTATTTTGATTTTTGGTGAATTTTTGGTAATTTTTAGAATTAATTTTTATTTTTGTAGTCTTTACGGTTTTACGTTTTAACTTTCTAGTAGTAATTTTTACGTCTTCGTCATCTTCTTTTCTCATCCCCTTCTAAACCAATCATTAATCACAAACATTTAACAAGTTTTTCACACACATATACCTCCTTGGGAAACGAACTATCACACCATAAGGGTCATTAGTGCTTGATTTTCCTAAATCATCACTCGATACTTACCGCTCATTTACTCTCCTTTGTTTTCCTAAACAAGAGGTGTAATTTACCACAATCATTTTGGCGCCGCTTCCGGGGAGGTGTGTCGTGATTAATTTGTATTGTTGTTTTTAATATTAACCATAAATAGTATTTGTATTAGTAGAAATCTACTAATACGTATTATCGGTTTTCTTGGTTTTTCTTGTAAAAATATCATTACTATATTGTATTAAGTATCACAACAAATAAACAATATCTCCAAAAGTGTGAAAACACAACCTTAATTGGGATTTCATCACTCAATTATTGTATTCGAATCTCAAACAAAAAGAAAAAGGCAAAAATAGATAAATACTTTCGTGAAGCTCGATTTTGAAAAATACAAACTATAAGGTGGGTATAAGGTGGGTATTATAAAATATACCATAAGGAAAAAGGCTCTTAAGTTCTTCGCGCCGCCTCGTTTCCCCGCTTGCTTGTGAGTATTTTGAGATTGAAGGCTAATCGAGGGTTTTGCCGCCCAAAGTATTATTACGTATAATATATTTGCTTGGTTTCTTTGTGATTAAAACCTCTTGAACAATTTGGTTTTCACCAAAGTTCTAAAGTCATTCGAAGGCGTTCACTCCACGTGATCGTTTTCATTCCTTTGAGGCTTCTTTAATCAAGAGTTTGATTCGAGGAGAGATTTTGTAGATTGTTGTCTACGAAGATACAACCAAAATCCAAAAAAATTAAATATCATCAAAAACACAAAAAAAATTAAAAATTCACAAAACACCCAAAAAGAATCTTCTTTGCTCACCTCCCATTCTTCATGAAGTTTATGATCACTCGTAATCAAGCAAAACGAGCTCGTAAACGTCTTCAAAAGCAAGCCAATCAAGAGACGTCGGTTGAAGAACAACCTCCAATTGTTGAACCTATTGTAGAACAAGAAGTCGTCATGGCTAATCGTACTATGATGGAGTTGCTACAAGCACCCACCGAGGGTTTTGGAGAGGCTATTGTGATTCCCGCCATTCTTGCGGAGAAGTTCGAGATTAAGACGGGTTTAATGTCGATGTTGCAAGCAAATAAGTTTAGAGGTCACGAGAAAGACAACCCGCATTACCACATTAGGAATTTTTACCGTCTCACCGCTACTAGCAAGTTTAAGGATGTTCCACATGATGCCATTAAGATGATGTTGTTTCCATACTCGTTAGATGGACCCGCAAAAATTTGGCTTGAGAAAGAACCGCCAAATTCGATTTTGACATGGGCCGATCTCGTTTCTAAGTTTGTGAACAAGTTTTTTTCACCATCTAAAACAACACATTTGAAAAATGAGATTTCACGATTTGTGCAAAGAAATAATGAAAGTTTTTCAATGGCATGGGAACGCTTTAAAGAAATGTTACATGAATGTCCACACCATGATTTTACGGAATTGCATCAAGTTGATACTTTTTATAATGGGCTTAATGATCATGAACGAGATTATTTGGATGCCGCCGCGGGTGGTAATTTTTTGTGCAAGACGACAAATGAGGCTTTACAAATCATCGAGAATAGATCTAAGGTTTATAGCCCTCGTAACACACCGAGTGTTGCCAATTTGGGTTCGTCTTCATCGTCATCGTCTCGTAGCATTAATGCCTTACATGATGAAGCTAATGAGGAAAATCGGTTTTTTGATAGATTTGCTAATCTTATGTCCCATTGGAAAGCTCAAGAAGCTTCAAATTCCACTTCGGTTAAAGCGGTTGCTAAGAGTTGTTTGTCTTGTGGTGGAGCTCATGATCTTTCCGAGTGCATTACCGCGGATGGTAGCACTTCGAGTGCTTATGTAGCAACGGGAACTTACAATCAAAACGGTCAAGGTTCCCTCCAAAATCAAGCTCCACCAAATCAAAATGCTAATAATTATCGAAACAACAACCAAGGTGGTAATTACCAAGGCAATTCACGCAACTACAACAAGGGGAATTATCAAAATGGGAATGGACAAGTCACTAATCAAAACCAAAACCAAAACCGTGATTTTCAAAACACTACACAAGGTTTTGAAAATGCTCACACTAAAAATTTGCAAGGAGAATTTTTTGATTTTGCTAAAGCAAATGATGCTAAATTTGATAACATGCAACGTGAGATGATTAGCTTAAGATCCGAGTTGAAAAACGAGCTAAAAAATGAACTTGCTAATGAACTTAAAACTCATGCAAATAAAATGGAAGGAAATGTCCAACGCCTTTAACAAAATCAACAAAATATGGAATTAGGACAACATGAGATTAAGCAAGAGTTATTAAAAGCGGATGCTAGGCAATCAAAATTTGAGGACCGAATGGCTAAGATGTTTGAAGCAATCATGTGTAAACCCTCTTCCTCGGGTGGTCTTCCTAGTGATACGATTGAAAACCCGAAGGGAGAAATGAAGGTTATTACTACACGAAGTGGTAAAACTTTCAAGGAACCAATCTCTCGTCCAAGTACTTCTACGGAGAAGGAAATCGAGAAAGAACCCGAGGTGATGGTAGAAAAGGAGCACATTACAATCCCACGAAGTACCGCTTAAACCACACCTACGGTTGAACCAATACCAATTGTGGAACCCGAGTTTCCAAGGCCGTTGCCTAATGACCAACCCACACCACCTTTACCCTACCCTTCAAGACGAAACAAAGAGAAATTGCAAGAACGTAACAAACAACAAATCGAGCTTTTTATAAAAATGTTTCAACAAGTGCATTTTGATGTGAGTTTAGCCGACGCGTTGTTGTATATGCCTCGTTTCGCTTCCACTTTTAAAAGTATGATGAGCGATAAGGAAATCTTTCAAAGCTTGCTAATTGTTCTTCGGTTTATCTTAACCGCATACCGGAAAAAGTTGGTGATCCCGGAAAGTTTCTCATTCCTTGTGACATACAAGATATGAAAGAATGCCTCGCATTGGCCGATCTTGGTGCGAGCATTAATTTGATGCCATTTTCCATTTGGAAATCGCTTTCGCTTCCGGCTCTTATTCCTTCGAACATGTCTATCGAGATGGCCGATCATTCTACGATTTTAGCATGTGGAGTAGCCGAAGATGTTTTCGTGAAAGTGGGGAAGTTCTACTATCCCGTTGATTTTATAGTAGTTGAAATCCCCGCGGATCCTCAAGTTCCTCTAATTTTAGGTCGTTAATTTTTAGATACTTCGAGATCGCTTATCGATGTTCATGCAAGAACAATCACTTTGAGATTCAACAAAGAGGAACTTGTTATAAACGCTACTCAAAACTCGAAACCTTCTCATGTTTATGCAATCGCTACCATCAATCACATTGACATCGTTGATGTGGTTTGCGATGAGTTTTCACAAGAAGTGTTAGGTTTTTCCGATAGCTCGTCAAGTGGCAATCCCACTATTTTGGATCCGATTCTTGCTAATTCCACACCAAATCTCACTCCATTCCAAGGAGGCGATATCACTTCAAATGAAATCGACAATGAAGATGAGGTGTTGATTAGTGATGATACTTCTATTCCACCATTTCTTCCGCCGATGGAAGTTATGAGTGTTGAACCAAAATCTTCAATCGAGGAACCACCTATCCTTGAATTGAAAGATCTTCCTTCTCACCTTGAATACGCATTCTTGGAAGGTGATGACAAGTTGCCGGTTATTATTGCAAGAGGTCTTGCAAATGATGAAAAAATCGAGCTCTTGAAAGTTCTTAAGGCTCATAAAGGGGCAATTGCGTGGAAAATATCCGATATTAAGGGTATTGACCCAAAATTTTGTACTCACAAGATTTTGATGGAGGAGGACTACAAACCCGCAATTCAAAGTCAAAGAAGGGTAAATCCTAAAATTCACGATGTCATTAAAAAGGAGGTCCTTAAACTCCTTGACGCGGTAATGATTTATCCTATATCCGATAGCCCATGGGTGAGCCCAATCTATTGTGTCCCTAAAAAGGGAGGAATGACCGTTGTGCCTAATGAAAACAACGAGTTAATTCCCACTCGTGTTGTGACCGGTTGGAGGGTGTGTATTGAGTACCGAAAGTTAAATGACGCCACTCGTAAAGACCACTTTCCTTTGCCCTTCATGGATCAAATGTTGGAGCGACTTGCGGCAAATGAATTCTATTGCTTTTTAGATGGTTTTTCCGGTTACTTTCAAATCCCTATCGACCCTCGTGATCAAGAGAAGACTACTTTTACGTGTCCTTATGGAACGTTCGCTTATCGTAGGATGCCTTTCGGACTTTGTAATGCACCGGGTACGTTTCAACGGTGTATGATGGCAATTTTTCACGATATGATCGAGAAGTCGATGGAAGTGTTTATGGATGACTTCTCGGTGTTTGGCAATTCGTTCACATCGTGTTTATCTAATCTCGAGCAAATGCTAAAATGTTGTGAAGAAACCAATCTTGTGCTTAATTGGGAAAAATGTCATTTTATGTGTAAACAAGGAATCTTCTTAGGACATAAGGTGTTGAAGGCGGGGATTGAGGTCGATAAAGCTAAGGTAGACGTCATCGCCAAGTTACCTCATCCCAAAACAGTTAAGGGAGTTAGGAGTTTCCTAGGCCACACGGGCTTTTATCGTCGTTTCATCAAGGACTTTTCGAAAATCTCTCGACCTATGACACACCTTCTCGAGAAGGATGCTCCTTTTAACTTCAATGAGGATTGTGTTAGAGCTTTCGAAACTCTCAAAAGGAAACTTACCGAAGCTCCCATTCTTGTTGCTCCTAATTGGGAATTACCCTTTGAAATCATGTGCGATGCAAGTGATTATGCTATAGGGGCCGTCTTAGGGCAACGTTATGACAAGCATTTCCGTCCTATCCATTAGGCTAGTAAGACGATGACCGAGGCTCAATTAAAGTACACCACAACGGAAAAGGAATTCCTTGCCATGGTCTATGCTTTTGAGAAATTCCGACCTTATCTCGTCTTGACTAAAAGCATCGTGTATACCGACCATTCGGCTATCAAGTATCTCTTAGCTAAGCAAGATGATAAGCCGAGATTGCTTCGTTGGATGCTCCTCCTCCAAGAATTTGATGTCACCGTGCTTGACAAAAAAGGAGCCGAGAATCTAGCGGCCGATCATCTCTCTCGTCTAGAAGATCCTCACAAAGATATTTTCGAGAACAAGGAAATCACTGAAACATTTCCTCTCGAGACTCTCGGTGTAGTGAATTCTAAAGACACCACCCCATGGTGTGCCGACATTGCAAATTACCATGCGGGCAATTTCATAATCAAGGGTATGACGACACAACAAAAACGAAAATTCTTACGTGACGTCAAGTTCTATTTTTGGGACGACCCTTATCTCTTTCGGGTTTGTGCGGATCAACTCGTTCGACGTTGTGTTTTTGGTGTCGAAGCTTCTAATATACTTATAGCTTGTCACGAGGGATCCACGGGTGGTCACCACGGTGCTAATCTCACGGCTAAGAAAGTGTTCGATGCCGGCTTCTTTTGGCCTTCTATCTATCGTGATGCACACGCACTTGTGAAGTCGTGTGATTCGTGCCAACGTCAAGGAAAATCGTCTCAACGCGATGAAATGCCGCAAAACATAATTCAAGTTACGTGAGATTTTCGACATATGGGGAATAGACTTTATGGGGCCGTTCCCATCGTCTCATGGCAACAAATATATCCTCGTCGCGGTGGACTACCTTTCTAAGTGGGTGGAAGCTAAGGCTTTGCTTACTAATGATGCTCGTGTGGTAGTGAAGTTTTTGAAGCAACTATTCTCTCGGTTCGGAACCCCTCGTGCTATTATAAGCGATCGTGGAACCCATTTTTGTAATGAACAATTCGAAAAGGTTCTAAAGAAATATGGAGTTACTCATCGTCTTTCTACGGCTTATCACCCGCAAACGAGTTGGCAAGTCGAGGTTTCGAATCGAGCTTTGAAGAGGATTTTAGAAAGGTCAATTGGAGAAAACCGTGCTTCATGGTCCGACAAACTTGATGACGCTTTATGGGCCTTTAGGACCGCTTATAAGACACCTATCAGTTGCACTCCTTATAAGTTAGTCTATGGGAAGAATTGTCATTTGCCCATTGAGTTGGAGCACAAGGCATATTGGGCCCTTAAGCATGCAAACTTTGACTTAAAGACCGCGGGAGATCACCGGAAAATACAATTGAATGAATTGGATGAATTAAGAGATAATGCTTATGAAAATTCATTAATTTTTAAAGAAAGGACTAAAAAGTTTCATGATTCAAAGATTAAAAACCGGGTTTTTAACGTTGGTGATCAAGTGTTGCTTTTTAACTCTCGACTTAAGATATTTTCCGGGAAATTGAAATTTCGTTGGTCGGGCCGTTCACCATTACACAAGTGTTCCCGTATGGGACCATCGAGCTAGCTCAAGATGATGGTCCTAATTTCAAGGTGAATGGACATAGGCTTAAGCACTACTTTGGTGGGGAAATTCCTTCAATGGTTGCCCTCGACCAAGTCACCTTCCCCAATGATAATTAGCATTGAGGGGATCGAGTCGAGCTCATGACTCGGTAATCAAAAACGTGGTGCCTCGTGGGGGAGATCCCATGCTTATCCTTTATGCTTACTATTCACTAATAAGGGGACTTGTACCCTTTCAACTCGTTGTCTCGTGATTGTTTGTGATTGTGTTATCTAGATCATCATCATCATCTACGAATGAAGACTCTCGTGTTCGTTTACATGAGCCTCCATCGTTTGCTTGAAGAAGTTTTTCAAGAATCCATGACATATTCTTTATTGTTCTAACAATTATCTTTTAGCATACTTAATAAACGGCTTTAGATATATTGTTGATCACCCTTTCCATGCTAGAACCTAAGCATTCAATTCTTCGTCTCTAGTATGGGGGTGCTCCACCTTTAGACTCGAAACATTGAGGACAATGTTTGCTTTTAGTATGGGGGGTGAATAGATACTTGCTTTGCTACGCCCTCACGTTTTCCAATTTTCAATGTTTTGTTGCTAATAAGGCTAAAAATGGCCAAATTTTAAAATTTTTCTTAGTTTTCATAAGTGTTTTTAAGACACGAATGTATATTTTCCGATGGTAGAATAAGAGTTAATTTTTGACTTGATGGGCATTTGGAGCCATTTACATTCCTTAACCCGCTCAATTCAAGTTTTGCTAGACTTTTATATAGGGAGCTTTAAAACACGAAAGTCTTAACTCATTCGGGTTAAAAACAAGAACTTTTCGCAAGTTCCTATAATTGATCCTAGAAAGTCACTTATCAAGGGAACTATAAAATGCATTCTCTAAACTTGAAAAAGTCCAAGAAAGTGCAAGATCCTATAGGTGGCTTGAAAACCCAAAACTTTGATTTGATATAGTCTTAATGAAAGCTAATCCAAATTTGGCTTAATTTTGACTTGCATGGCTAAGTATTCACGAGTCTCGTTAATTAGAGGTCTTTATATAGTGAAGAACGAGAAATGATAGAGTTAGACAAGTGATCATGCTAAACGTAGAACATGAAAATGTTCTTTCAAAAACTCATATGTTTTTAATTGTGGCTTTTTCTTCCCATAAGATCATTGCATTAGGAATAAATCATAATTGCAATAAGTAAGGTCGTACGATTTGAAAGGTTACTTAGCCTCTAGCGCATGATCGTTTAAAAGTTGCTCGGGGTTGAATAGAGTTCATAGCCAAGGTATGAGGATAAATATATCCAAGTCCGAAAAGGAGGCGGATCGTTGTATATCAAAATCCAAAGTAAAGATTGAAGAAAAATGATGAAGTCGTGGTCCAAATATGAAGAATCTCTCAAAAACGTCAAGTGAAGAAATTCCAAATATATGAAGAGAAGACCATAATTTCAAGAACGTCTTCCCAAGATTTGAAGTATGAAGTACATGCCAAATATCGGTCCGAGAAAGGTCTCAAATCGTGAAACGAGTTATGCCAAGATATGAACTTAAGGAGATACACGAGAAGCCGTTTTAAAAGATTTTGTCCTTCGGCTAACTATTGATCAAATCGTGCTACGTTGCTTTCGGACTAATAACTACTCAAATAAGTCAATATGAATCACTTGTGATCCATGACAAATAGATAAAATGGTAGTAACCCATTTCCTATTATAATAACTAGGATTGCGGGGAGAAAAAGTATTACACAATTTGAACGTATGAGTAGTGTTAGCATTGTGACTTGTACCAACAATGATCTCGTTTTTGCACTTAGCATGGAATGTATGACAATCAAGGATGAGAAGTTTACTCTAAGGGACATTTACTTGTTTCTATTCTTTGACTCTAAAAGTCACTTTTGTGATGAAAATCATATATTATGTCTTTACACATCTTCGTAGTATGTTGCAAGTCTTTTTACTCTTCAATAAAGGTTAATAAATTTGAACTTTGGTGATGCTTAGATACTTTATTCTAGCATTGCGTGAGGGCACGACAATGGCTTAGTATGGGGGAGTGATGAGATGGCATTTATACATGATCTCATCGTTCTTTTCGGGCTTTAAATGCATAAAAATGTCATAAAATACCATATATATGCTTGTGTTTGTTTACTTGTGTATTTTAGGTATGGATATCGTGAAAAAGACAAAAGATCACAAGATACAAGGAAAAACGGACACGAGAAACGAAGCTGTACAAAGAACCGGGCCCTAATTCATGGAATACTCAACAAATACCCTTGAAGACTTGAAGACATACAAGATTGATCCTCATTTATTGAAGAAATGACACTTAAAACCCTTATATATTGATAATTACAAGTTTGGTCCCTTAAGTTTGTCAAAATTACACAAATGGTCCTTCAACTTTGAAGAAATGGCAAGATTATTCCCTTAACAATTTCAAATTGTCAATTATGGTCCCTCATCAAGCCAAAGATACATTGAAAACCTTTGAAGATCAAGATTGTCCAAAATCAGCCCTTGAAATATCTCAAAATGACAAAAATAATCCTTATAAACTATTTTGGAAAGTTTTGTGCCAAAATTGCCAAAGCCTGAAAGTTGTTACAAAGGAAATGGGCGCTGACACGTTTTTAAACACAAATGAAAGGAAAGAAAAAGAAGAAGGGCCAAATGTGTGCTATTGAAACATTCAAACATAAAATTGCGCCAAACAAACTCCACTTCCCCCAAAAACGGATCAAACGTGTCACTATTCACCTTTTCACACCCAGATTTTACAACAACTTAAACAAAGGGTAAATCTAAATTACCTTGACACACGTTTAATTCACACACTCTAAATCCCATCCCAACCTCAAAACCCTCACTCCCACTCACAATGGACCCCACCCCCAAATACCCGTTCACCTATCATGTGACTACTTGCCCTCCAAGTCATGCCAGGTGTCAAGATCAACAGCTGAGAGCCTTTGCTTCATCACAAAGCTAAAATAAATGTTTGGGATCACTTTGGACAGCTCATCAACAACAAACTGCCTCAAGGACTTAAGGGCATTTTAGAGAATTCACTTCTAGGGTTTGTGAATAGTGTAGCCTGGCATTTGCCTATAAAAGGGACCTTAACATGTGAGAGTCCCTTTGTTCAAGTCTTACTCTTTAAACATTGTAATTCCTTTTTAAAATTTATAAAAGTTGGTATTTTGAGAAAATTGTAATTCCTTTTTATGTTTTTGAAAGTTGGTGTTGTTTAAAGGGTGATTCTGAGTTCCATTGATTGTTATAAGTGTGCTTGAACCTTTTGGATCAAGGACGTTTATGCTTGGTAAGGTTTTTCAAGTTTGAAAAAGCTTGAAAGAAGGTTCTGATTTTGCTTATTTTTGTGTACTAACCCTTATCCATAAGCTATAAGCTCTTGCAAGCTTGTTGACACCAAGCTTGTGAAGGGATTAGGGCCCTTGGTTGAGTTGTTTGCTGCTTGTGTTGAAGACATCAAGTCCTTGAGTTTCTGCTTTGAAACATCAACCAAGGCATTCATCATCTTTCTTGTTGAAGTACCTTGGTCTTGTTCTAGTTGTTGAACAAGGTCCAAGGAGCATAGCTGGCCTTCCTAGGATGTTGTGGAAGGCAGGTATAACCTCTTGTTAAGATTCCTCTCAAAATTTCATGTTTCTGCTTAATTTATACTTTGGTATATGATTTGGAGTTCTTGTGTTTGTGCTTTGTGTTTTATGGCTGGTTTCTGTTAGTTGTCACCTAGTGTAGCTATTTGATCATTAAAATCAGTAGGTTGTGTTTGAAAATCAAAAGTTTGTTTGAAAAGTGCTTGATAAAGGATTGTTTGGGATTACTGGTTCATAAGGCCTTGTGGCCTTGTGCCCTTGGTTCTTAGGGTTTGGGTAGTCTAAACAAGTCTTAATATACAAGTTTTAGCCATTGGTTAAGTTTCTGAAAGTTTGGAAAAGGGATTTGAAGTTTTGCAAAAATCTGATAAAAGTGGTTTTGAAATTGGTCAAACACATCAGATACAATAACTTCTTTGTTTGTTGGATCTAAGGTCTGAAATCTGGTTTGGGAATAGTTTAGGTGATAAGCTATCTATTGGTTGCCTGGTTGTTGAATTTGGTGGCTTATTGTGGATTTTATAGCTTATCAAAAGTTGCTGAAGTGGTCATTTGCATCAGCAAAGTGACCACCTCATTTTGTGCTTGCATTTATTATCCTAGTGTATGCCTTGTGATTTTACTGCTTGGAACTTGTTTATGCGCTGCTTGTGATTGGATTTTGCTGTTTGGATTGCTTTGTATCTGGCTTATAAGCTAACTGGCTTATTAAGTCCTTATTGCCAAAATATGTCATCAAAAGGTCAACTGACCTCTTGATTCACAAGGCCTCCTCCTTGAGTCCTTCACAAAAATTGCTTATAACAAGCCCATAGACCATTCTTGATCATTTGGTGCATTTTGGAGTACTTTGACTTTTGGTCAAATAAGCACTTATTGGCTTATTTTTGAGAACTGCTTATTGGCACATGCAACAACTTATCTTTTGTAATATAAATTATTTTTCTTAGCTTAATATCATATTTGGAAGGTTACAAGTCTTTTGGTTAAGCTTTTGCTAGAAAACTAGCTTATTTGGCTTTTTCAGCCAGCTTATTTGCTCTTACAGCTTATTCTACTTGGCTTTTTGTGATTTTCTTGATTGATTATTCTTAGTTAAGCTATTTGTGAGCTTTTGCAACAAACTAGAGCTTCTGAGGTGCCCTAAATCTCAAACCCGACTATTTTGTCTTTTAGTGAATTTTTACTTTGCTTATTTCTGGCTTATTGAGTGTGCTTTTTCAAAATTTCTTTTTACAGATCTCATAAGCATCCCAAAAGAAGGTTGTGTGTCAAATTAGAGCTTATGGCATTGACTTATTGCTTAATGGGCTGAAAAGCCCAATAAGAATAAGCTGTGTGTTTAATAAGCTGTGATAAGCTCACATTCAGCTTTTGGGCCTTTAGAGTTTTGTTCTTAGAATTAAATTTTGAGTCAGTGGGGCTTTTCCAAGTCAATTGGGCCAAGTTTGACTTTTTGGGCCCAAAAGCCCATTAAGGTTGACTGTTTTTAGTTTTGGCCCATTTGAGGGCCCAATAGGGGTATTCTGGTCATTTCACTTTGATTTTCTGATTATTTAGTTTAAAATAATCTAGTTTGCAAGTTTTTAGAATTTTTTATAATTTTTGGATTTTTAATATTATTTTAATATTATTTTATTATTATTTTTCAAATTTCACATTTTCCAATTTTTACATTTTTCTTAGCTTTAATACATTAAAATAGGAATTTAGCAACTTTTAGAATAATTTTATCACTTTTAGATTAATTTTTATAATTACTTTAATTTAATAGTTTTTAAATCATTTTAAATAGTTTTTATTATTTTAAAAATTTCTAAAAATAGTTTTTAATCTTTTTAGGTCATTTTAGAGGTTTACCAATTGAAAAATTTTTATTTGGGCTTTTTGATAATTTATTTGATTTTTAGGGCTTTAATTAGCATTTAAAAATTGAATATTTAATTATTTAAAAGGTTTGAAAAAGTTTTGATCATTGGTAAACTCTTAGTTTATTTATTTTGATTTTTGGTGAATTTTTGGTAATTTTTAGAATTATTTTTTATTTTTGTAGTCTTTACGGTTTTACGTTTTAACTTTCTAGTAGTAATTTTTACGTCTTCGTCGTCTTCTTTTCTCATCCCCTTCTAAACCAATCATTAATCACAAACATTTAACAAGTTTTTCACACACATATACCTCCTTGGGAAACGAACTTTCACACCATAAGGGTCATTAGTGCTTGATTTTCCTAAATCATCACTCGATACTTACCGCTCATTTACCCTCCTTTGTTTTCCTAAACAAGAGGTGTAATTTACCACAATCAATGACTCAATAATAAAATAAGTGCTCCTCAGGAGGCAACCCATGTGTTTTAAGTATGATTTTCTTTTTAAAATAAATTCATGCTTACACCCCACAATTTTGTAACCAATGTTCCGCTTAAGTGTGAGGGGGTGTAGCAAGTGTCATTTTATGAAAACATATAAAAACCAAAAATTGAGTGCTTTCGTATTTTTATGTTTTTTTTTATTTTTTTAGGTACCGCAAATTGAAGGCGAAGACAAGACATGTGTACTCCTTATCATGCATGATACGCCCGTGATTTTGATTTTTCTCTTATTTCCCTAAACTTTTTGGTTAGTTTCATCACATTGAGGACAATGCTAAATGTAACACCCCCATTTTACCTTATAACAGCGGAAGCTAATTTGGGGTATTACAATCAAAGTATCATAGTAACAATAATAGAAAATACTCAAAAAAAATTGATAAATATTTACGTTATCATTCATTTATTTTTCAGAGTTAGGGGTGGCAATTTCAGACCCGACACGAAACCTGACCTGAAACAGATACGAAAATTAACAGGTTCGGGTTGAATATATTGAATCTTAGGTCAGGTTTGGGTCGGCCTACCTGACCCATTTATTAAATAGGTTAGGTTTGGGTTGGAAACAAATTAAGCAGGTCGACCCGACAGCCCGTTTAAGAGTTTTTTCCTTATATTAAAAATGACTAATATTTTACCATACGTGTTTACTAGGTTAAACATACCAAACATAAACACATTTAACATGTTTAACGCGTCTAATGTGCCTACTTTAATATATAAAACTTGTTAAATGGATCAATATATAAACTCGTTTAACCTATTCAACCTATGTAACATATTTAATGTCAACTCAGATATATATATGGGTTAAATGGGTTAGGTTCAAGTTATGTGTAAACGGGTTAGGGTTGACATAACTGACCGGATTATTTAAATGGGTTAGGTTTGGGTTGTGATTTTCTGACCCGCCAACCTGACAACCCGAACCCGCTAACCCGAACCCGACACGAATTGCCACCCCTATTCAGAGTTTAATAAAAACAACTTACATAACTGTACATCACAAGTTTTCACAAAGATCTAGTTTTATTCTCTAGAATGATAACTTTTCAAGACACCACCATCCGCAGCCCGCCAGCCCTTATTCACCTGAAATATATGCCTTAAAGTCAACATAATGGTTGAGTTAATTCATAGGTTTTAAACAATATTTTAATACAAGTACGACTCTAGAGATACAATGTTATACACCCAAATTTTTAAGGTCATCGATTCTTATTGCACTAGCTCATGACCCCACGACTAGACATTATCAGAAAAACCAACAAATTGCCCTTAAGTAGGTAGTTTGCCGGACTATCCTGATTTATCAAAACAAAGCATATCTGTTTAGCCTAGGTAGGAACCATTAGCTGCTAGCAAGTGCGACTTGCCTAGATAGGAGATGTGAGTCTCCAATAGTACTATTCACAATATTAGCGTTCATTACATGATTAGCGGTCCATAATAAAAAAGGGACTTTAACGGCAATAAGTAAACGTAGTGTCAATAATCATATAGGAAGCATACAAAAACACTTGTATTCTTAGCATATATCCCCCTCACGGGTTTTCAAATCATTTATAAAACATTTAAAAGTGAGGCTATTAACTCACCTATCCTAAAGAGTCTTGAATTATTCAGCTATAACCAATCACAGCCTCCTCACAATATTTGAGTTGGCACACAATATGTATATATATCAAGTCATAATCTCTGAGTTCAATCTTTTCTTATTTCGTATATTTATTCTTTGGTTCTTCTATTTTGTTATTATAGTATCATTGTTCGGGCTATTATACTCAGAAGCCATTCTATAAACGTTTGAGGAGCGAGGGCACTTTAAATCGTAAACCCAACCACTAAGTCAAAACGTAATATCGAGATGGAACATCTTTGTACAAAGTTTCCTACTAACATGATACTTAGTATATTCTTACATTTTATGTCTTTAGTTTCAATATTGGTAAAAATAGTCCTTTTAGTTATATTTTGGCATAATTACACTTTTAACCCTTTAAGTATATAGTTTTATTATTCGCAATTTAATCCCTCAATATTTAACCTTAAGGTCTCAAACTTTTCAACATTTATTCTTATAGATTTTACTTTCATAAAATGACAATTTTGGCCCAAAATGTTAAATAGTTTCAAAAATGACAGTTTTGGTCATTATACTTGTAAAAATCACATAACTTCTTCAAAAATGTACCAAAAGATCTAGGATTTTAAACAAAGCTTCAAAACATATGTATAATCATAATAGCAACATTTTACCAGAATTATAGCTCTTGAAATGGATTTTAAGTCATTATTTCATGTAAAATACAAAACTAGGGTTTTAAGACATCTTTAGCTTATAACTTTCATTTAAATTGATCATATGACTTAAATCTTTTTGGATTATTTTTCTAACATAATTTTGGCATTATAAAAATTCTTAGTATTCATTATAACAAGATCAAAGCTTGCTTAGAATAAGAATTACCTAGGTAGCTCCAAATTGGCTCCTCAAGACTTCTTATGAGCACTACTTGCTATCAAAGCTTCAAAATCTTCATTGGCTTCCTTCTAGACCTGGTTTTTGGTATTTTGGGATGTCCTAGGACGTTTATAGAAGTGAATATGAAGAATGGGTAGGAGATTATAAGAAAACGGGGTGCAAGTATAAGCTTAGTCCGTACGCCCCTATTTATACCCATTTCATGAATTAGCCTCTAAGTTCTTAGCCTCAAACCTGTAACATAGATAGACTAATGACTATGGATAGCTAGTGAAGCTCTACACAAGTTTATAGACTCTAGGATGAAAATATCTTGAACATATGGCGCATATAAGGTCACGACAACATGTTGATAAGAATGGTGATGTGTAGCACACAAGGAGGTGATGCACCTACTTGTTGGCAGTTATAAAATATCCTACAACATGTAAATATCTGGTTTTCAAACTTTTAATGGGACGAAAAGTGTTTAAAATGAGTTTTGGAGGGAAAATACAAAACCGGGTTTGAAATCTAGGGCTTGTAACTTATGGTTTGTAATATTGGTGATTAGTGACTTAGGATTGTGATTAGTGAATGATTAAGGCTTAATAAGGGTTTAGACATTCTATTTAGAAGATTTAGGTCCTTGGTTTGAAGTTTAACAAAGGTTTGATATGAAAATGTAATATTCACTATTTATTATAATCTTTTTTGGTCGACTCGACTCGAATTGATATCCAATTTAATGGTTAAGATTTAGCATTTTTGGTTATAATACTTGAATGGTAAAACAAGGTGCACGTACCACAAATTTTTCACAAAGTACAAGTAATTAAAGCACGTAAATGAAAATAAAATGCAAATTAAGCTAAGATAAATGAAAAAATGTAAAATACCCAAATAGGATTTGTAAAAATGCGAAAGATTAAAAATGATTTTTTATATTTTTTAGAATTTTTTATATTTATTAAAACTATTTTTATTAATTAAAATTGAATTTTGAATTTTGAAAATGAAATAAAACAAAACCGGGTTTGATATTAGTTAAAGCCCAATCTAATTTTGAATCCAAACCGATAAAACCAAGCCCAATGCTAGCCCAAACACTCAACCTAGCTCAGTGATATATTTGGGCCAAAAATGTAAACATATGAAAGATATAAACCAAACTGCAATTAACTATTTTGTCTAACAGAGTAAACAGTAAAAAGAACAAGGACTAAAGTGCAATTAACACAACTACAGCTTATCACAAACAGGCTTAATACGTTTTGCTTATTTCTCACTTATCACTAAACCAAATTCAAAAATTCCAAAACCAAAGAGTTTTAAATCCAAAATTAGCTAGCCAAACCTAAAAGAGCTTATGAAATAAGCTAAAACTCCTAAACCGATTTTTCAATAAGCCAAAAATTTCATTCCAACTTATTCACTTAACCAATTAAGCTAAAAACTACTAGGATAACTAATAAGCTGGCACAAGTGATGGAATATTACTAGGAATTGAAAATCAGACACTAAATAAGCCAGAAAATCTCAAAACTCAAAAACAACTTATTTATAAGCTTGTTGACTTTTTGACCTTTTCAGAAAAGCTCCAAAACTTCCAAATCTAGTATTTAGGTGATAATAAGCAACTTTTATAAAGGTAATAAGCCAGACTAACACTTGATAAGCTAATTTGAAATCTCATAAACTAACAGTGGAAAAATAGCATGAACGATGATTCAGACTTACCTAGTTGTTGAAAAGCAAATCTATAAACTATGAACTTATTAAATGGCCTATAAGCTTTCCAGAAAACTAAATATCAAACCCTAACATAGCCTAATGAGGTTTCTATGATGATTTAAAAAGGAATGTTTAGCTATTTATGTTGACAGTTAAGCAAAAATTGTTGGGAATAAAATGAGCCAAGTCACTCAGACGCTAACAAGAGTAAATTGGACGTTGACAAGAAGAAATCAGCGCTGACAGATCAAGCATTGACAAGAGATATCCAAGCGCTGACAAGAAGAAGTCCAACCACTGATAGGAGAACTTAGTCAACACGTTTATTATCTGAAGAAAAGATATACTCAATATTGTATTTTCTATATTTATCTTTTCCTAGAATAGTTGATAGGTTATCCTTTGTACACGACTCCTTATGCTATAAAAGGAGGTCGTAGGGTTTGTAGTTTATATACATTATTCAGTATTCAACATTCATTGTACCCAAGTTTGATTATCAATCAAAAGTGAAAGTTTGGTTTATTTGTTTTACTTGTTCTTTAATCAAGGTGTTAATTCCGCATAATACTTGGATTGTTCATATAACAAAAAAGTTTCTCTATTTGTTAAACTTGATTTAATCTCGTTAACACAAAGCTAATTGATCAATGTTTGGGAGCAACAAGTGGTACCAGAGCTTGTTGAGGAACTTTGATATAGAAGAACAACAAACCCAAAAAACACCAAAACCCTAAAACCAGAAAAAAAAATTTGCTACAGAATCTTCTTCCTCATCAAACCACAACCTAAAAATCCCCATGCTCGACCCTGAATTTGAACAATAGAAGTTCAATTTTGAACAATACCTTCAAATTCATGATCATACTCTCTGGGAAATTATTGAATATGGCAACCAATTTGATAAAGCAGCTAGGATTACTGTTATTATTGCATCAAGGACTAACAATGGTTCTACTGCCGAAGAGCGTAGAGAAAGACCAGAAGATGGAAGAGTTGTATCAACTGCTGATATAGCCGAAAGAAGGAATGATTTGAAGACCTTAAACATTCTCAAACTCTCTTTGGGTCCAAACAATCAACACAAGTATAGAATCTTTGAGTCTGCCAAAGAACTTTGGGCAACTCTTCAAATCAACTATGGTGATAATGATGATACTACCAAAGAGAAGCAGAAGCAAATCTTGCATGAATATGCTATATTTAAAGCTCTTCCTAATGAAAATCTAAGTAAGGTAAGAAGAACGCTTCTAGATATCACTAGCAAGTTGACCTTTATGGGAACAGAATATGATGATGAAGACATCATTACTAATTTCCTTAAGAGTCTTGGTGAGGCATGGAAAATTGAAGCTAGGTCTATAATTGCTACCAATACCCATAAGAGTTCTACTTTTGACGACGTCTACGATAAGTTAAAGATTGTAGAGAATGAAATATTACTGGATCATGGAAGCAAATCGACATCTGGAAACATGGCTTTCATCTCAAATAGTGAAGCTCAAGTTAATGAGAGAGAGTCATATGTACATCCTGTCACTGGATCACCTTATGTCAGCGGTCGATCAACCTTTGTGAGTGCCTCACATTCAGACGCTGACACGTACAATGTTGACTCACCAAGGCTTAAACCTGCTGGTATTGATTAGGATACAGTATGTGCATACATTGCTGCATTGCCCAATGGTACCTTGATTACCTATGAGGATCTTGAGCAAATCAGTGATGAGAATTTGGAAGAGATGGATATTAAATGGAATATGGCACTTGCAAGCATAAGGGGCAACAGATGGAATAAGAGATTTAGAAAGAATATGACCTTCAATGCTAAAGACACTGCTGGATTTGATAAATCCATGGTGAAGTGTTACAACTGCCATAGGATGGGTCACTTTATGAGGGAATGGAGATCTCCAAGAAGATCTGATGCTGGAAAGGCTTCAAGCCAAGTCATCAAGGTTGAAGAGACAAAGGCTATGGTTGCCATGCAAGACATTGATGGTGTTGGATGGGACTAGAGCTTTTTGGTAAAGGATGTGGAAGAAAATAAAGCTTTGGTTGCTGAGAAGGAAGAAGAAGAGCATGTTCACTTTGCTCTTATGGCCAATTCCTCGTCTTCATTAGATAATGAGGTATATGATGATGCTTACTGTAGTAAAGGCTGTCCTTTACACACTGAAAAGCTTAACACAGAAATCTTAAAGTTAAAATCAGATGTTTTTGATGAAAAATGCAGGCTATCAAATTATCAAATGGCACTTGTTCAAACTGAAAAGACTATAGAGGAATATAAGAAAATGGAATTTGACCTAAAAGATCCAAATAATGTTTTGTCTTATGATTTTAAAGTTAGTATTGAACTTAGGGACACTCTGATGAGATCCATAGAAGAAGTGAAACTTAAGTTAGATGAGGCCGTTAAGGATAAAGAAAATGTAGGGCTTAAAATTAAAATTATTGATAAAGCCAGCCAAACCCTAGAAAAATGTGTTATTGAGCAAAGAAACCCTAGGGATATGTCTGGGATTGGGATGAATGAATATGTTGCTGTTCCTCCACCTGCTGGGAACTTTTATGGCGTACAGAGAAAGGATCTCTCTTGGACTGGTATTCCAGAACTCCAAGAAGATTGAAGGTCTACGTGATTAATGGCTTATTCTATATCATGGATTAGGTGGATTTGGATGGTTGATTTAGTTGATAAACATAAAGAGATGAAGGAAGGAGATGAAGGATTAGAGAGAGAAAGGATAGAAGGGAGAGAGTTAGAGAGAAAAAGTAAAGATGAATAATGATTAATGTGTAAAATGGTAATCCACAACCCCTCCTAACATGCTAGGAGGGGATATATATAGCCCACCCTACATGTGGGCTATATGGACTATACATAAGATAAATAGATCACGAGCCCATTACATAATTATCGTTGGAGCGACCGATCCTTCATAAATACGTAAAACGTATTTCCAACAATCTCCCCCTAAGGGAGGTCGCTCCAAGTTACAAAGTTCTAAATAGTCTATAACTCGTGATCTATGCTAACTAAGATGTGACCGAGACTTTATTGGGAAAAACATATTTCCAACAATCTCCCCCTAAGGGAGGTCACATCTTTTTACAAAATCTTAAACCTAGCATCTATGCTTGAGTCTTCGATCTTGTTCTTGTGAATATGCTTGATGTGATCTTTGACTTTAGTCTTGAGCATGTTTCCTTGCCTTGACCTTGTGCATTCTTCACTTGTGATATTTGCCTCTTTGTGACTTCATGTTCCACATACTTATACTTTTAAATTCTTGAAAGCTTTAGAGTTTGATACAGCGGAAGACTTGACCTTCAGGCTTTCTTGAATTTGTTGAAGTACTAATTGTATGTAGTATAAGCATGTGGTGACGACTTCTTCTGGATTGTACACCGCAACGCCACCTTCTTGTTACGCTGCATAAGACAGTTAGCAACAAACAATATACACGGATGAAATGGCTTTGAACATTTCATTCTAATTCGGTAGCATTTTACCTCCGGTCGGTGAAGACCGTTGGACGATATTAAATATCGTACTTGTGGCAGGTAGTTTCAATAAAGAACCTCCTTGACAAGATTTCGCGGGTAAACCCGTTCTCTTTACTCGACCGTCCAAAGCAGACTGCGAACGTAAAGAGTGAATCATTTGGATAATATTATCCGCATGATTTGAAGCCGTTAATTCATGTTCCTGGAACAAGTGAAGTTCAATTAAGAACCGCACCATCGTTGCTTTCCAGTTGTCACTAGCTTGATTCATATAGAATCTTGCAAGTTACCTACCAAGTGCTGTTTGATGTTAACATTAGAAGGATTTCCATTCGTCACTGTAAATACTTAATAGTATTACTCTGAATGTTCTAGCAAGATCATTAAGATATTGCGTAGAGGCCTGGAACGTGTTTAAATTCATTTAAGAATTAAACCACTGTTGCTTTCCAGTTATCACAAGTTTGATTCATAAAGAATCGCACAAGTCACCTACCATGAGCTTTTTGATATTCGCTCAAGAAGGATTTCCATCTTCATTGTAAATACTTTCGTATTACTCGGATGTTCAGGCAAGATCATGAAGATTTTGCGTAGGACTCTTAAGAACTTTCTTACTTTTCACAGTGTGTGAAGAAGCAAGGAAATATGAAAGTGTGTCCTAAGGAGATATTTGATGATCTCAAATGGCTCTAGACTCGATCGTGCATTTTGGATTTTTAGTGATCGGAGGCTGGAGAGGAGTGCCACCTTTTCAATACCAATTTATTCGGAGTGAATAAATCAATAGATAATGTGTTGATCTTCGTGTGATTAAAACAAATACCTTTTGAGAGATATTTGAGTTAGCTGGGAAGGGTTGTGCATTGCATCACTGGGTCCATGACGTCTTTCTTCAATATCGAGAATCATTAACAAAAATGATCTCAATAGCATATGTATTGACCCGGTTTCTGCCTAAAGTTGTAAGGAGGGCTTCTTTCTTTACACCCTTTATCTTTACAATTCTTTTTCATTCTTCAACCCCTTCAATGCTTACCAATACGTCATAACTAGCACCTTGTTGTGATTGTTCTAGTGCTAACTTAAGTACTTGGTCGACATTCAGCTACTTTCACAATCTTTCTCCATCTTTCCTAAGGACTACTATTTCTAGCTATGGAATGTCCTTGGGAAGATTCCTCCGGTTCTAGAGAAATCATTGGACTTTAACCTATCCTACCATCCTTATGTCACCACAATCGTCACCGTCGTGAATAGAGATGTTTTTGGGTAAGTGTATGTCACCATGAAATCCACTTTGAAGTGCAAATCCATTTTTCTCCCCCTTAACATATGCCACGATATCTGAAAACATTTTGCATATGTCGGGATGAGCTATCACGTTAAGTCAAACCATTCATGATTGATCATATCCCATATTAAATCACATTTTCTCCCCCATATTAAAAATATTAACCCAATCGATGTTTTTAATATCAATTGATTTAATAGCATTTTAAGAAAATTTGGAAAGAAGAATGCAAGTCCAATT
Organism: Glebionis coronaria; assembly: GCA_025667525.1. Taxonomy (NCBI): domain Eukaryota; kingdom Viridiplantae; phylum Streptophyta; class Magnoliopsida; order Asterales; family Asteraceae; genus Glebionis; species Glebionis coronaria. The sequence continues at coordinate 211,319,768 of CM046876.1, read as the reverse complement.
ATCTTCATGAAATACACAAGCTCCCCCTCAAATTAATGAGGGTGTGCTGAAACGTAAAATAAATACCTTTTAAACACAAGTGTAAGGTATTTATCACGTGCAAAGATCATATATGATAATGAATTCACAAGATTAATAGTTTACGAGGTAGGACCTGAATGATAGAGAACATCATATGAAAGAATCACATGGTTCTTGTTCACGAATGTTGGTCTCCTCGTCACGTTCCCGAGAAAATTAATTCCCGTTGTTGAGTCAAAGCTTTCCGGTGAAATGCTTGACTTGATTATGAAAAGCGGGTTGCTATCTGAAATAATAGCAAACCATTTTGAGCATGTTTTAAAAGTTTGAACTTCTGCTCGAACTTTATTTACAACCCCGTGTCATTATTGAATGACATTTCTAGGTTCGTAAATATTATCGATTCCAGAAGACATGCTCTTTTTATCAAAACATGTTTGAACACACAATTTTGAAAGATTTAGAAAAACCTTTTGAGAAATTCTCGAAAAATTGTGTTCAAAGTTTTGAAAAACAATTACTTGAGCTTAAGATGTTGAATATCTTAAAAACGAGCTCAAGTCCGAGAAGTTGTGAACTTCCCGTTGTTAAGGATAAGTTACCATCGGCGATAAACTTTCCTTTTATCTGAAGGACGAGTCCTAAGCTGACATTTACTTAGAAGTCGTGTTCATGAGCTTGAAAACTTTGACTGTTTTAACGGAAAGCTCATGACCGAGAAAGGTGAATTTCTCGTTACGAGGAAAAGTTCTCTTATTTAAAAGATACACTTTCCTTTCTGAGCTTAAAACTTCGAATGTTTTAATACAAGCTCATGACCGAGAAAGGTGAATTTCTCGTTAAGAGGATAAGTTATCATAAAAGATAATCTTTCCTTTATTTTAAGTTCGAGTTACAGTCTGACATTTAACTGTAAATCATATACACGAGCTTAAAACCTTTGAATGGTTTTAATGTAAGCTCGTGTCCGAGAAAATTTAATTTCTCGTTGTAAGGATAAGTTTATCATCGGCGATAAACTTTCCTTTATTTGAAGAACGGGTTACCATCTGATATTTAATGATAAACCATATACACGAGCTTAAAACATTTGAATGGTTTTAGGGTAAGCTCGTGTCCAAGAAAAATTAATTTCTTGTTAAGAAGGTAAGTTATCGTTGCGTGGATAAACTTCCCTGTCTCTGAAGTCCGGGTCGTCGTCTGTCATTTAACGAGGAGCCATTATGCATGATCTTAAAAACTTGGAATGTTTTTGATATAAGCTCATGCCCGAGAAAAATTAATTTCTCGTTGTTAGGATAAGTCATCATCGGGATGAACTTTCCTGTCTTTGGAGATCGAGTTACAGTCTGTTATGTGACTGTAAGTCCTTGTTTGCAGCTTAACCATGAATCCCCTGAGACATTTGTTTCTCTGATATCTGCTTCTTCAGCAACCAAACTCTAAGAGTGTCCTTAGTTGAACGGTACACAACGATTGGACCGCTTCGTTCTTTTGGAACATCAACTTTGGTACCTGCAATCTCATTAGGAATTTGCATGCTTTGACGTGGGTTAGCGATATCAATTATAGAAGCACATGGGGGTTCACAGTTAGCTTTACTTGTGTCAGAGGTGGCCTGAGGGGATGATTCACTTGTCTTAGTTGGCAAACGTTTCATTTTATAGAAAATCTTAAGTTCAGGCTTAAGTGATGTATCATCCTTTGTAATTTCCTCCCTAGTAGTCTTAGTAGAATCGGAGACTATCCTAGTTAAAGGGCACTCGTTTCCTACAAGAGTGAAAGTTCTACCAGTGGGGCGCCACATTTTACCAATGGGTTTGATTTTAGCGATCCACTGGGATTTAAGTCTAGCACGGGAGTTCACCTCATTAAGCAATTTTTTGATACAGGAATCATGATTTGCCGTAAAGACACATTTTCTACATGTTTTACAGGTAGCATATTTAATGTCCGAGTAATTCCTAGATGTTTGATCTATGCTCCTAGGAGATGACATGCTACGGTTAGCAGTGTTGGGTAATCTAGAAGGCATGTGACTAGGATTGACATTGCTATCTCTTACATGTGTCTTTTGCATAACTTCCCTTAGACCAGATTTATGGCCAACGTCATTTGACCTAGTTCTAGACGTGGTCTTGGTATTTTTAGGGAAACTAGGGGCAATCATCTGATTAGATCTTGCTAACGCTGTTTTGATCACATTGGGCCTAGTTGCTGGAGTGACTGGTCTAGAAAACTGAACCAAATCAACTTGGGAGGCAAACCGCGGTCTCGAGGATTGTGGTCGCTCGGATCTAAATGCAGTAGGTTGTCTGACAATCGGTTTTCTGACGAACTGATTTGTAGGCGGTTTCCCCAAGATTGATGGTTTTTCAAGCTTAGTGTCCACACTAGGTCCTCTAGTTTTCCTTAACTCGTTTTTCAACGCAGCTATAGCAAAAACCTTTTCCTGTAATTGGGCCTTTAATGTTTCATTTTCTTTGAGCACGTTATCTTGGGATGCCAACTTAGATTCAAGCAGTTGAATTTGTTTCAAAAGATTATCTTTTTCAGCTTTAGAATCTAGAACAGTTTGATCCAATTTTCTTTCAAGAACAACGTTTGACTTTTCAAGTTTTTCAAAGTATGTTTCAAATTTGTCCGTTTTCTTAGAAAATTCAAGTTTGGCATCCTCAAGATCTTTTGATTGCCGAGCTACGATCGTTTCGAGATCTTTAATCTTGGATTCAGAATCAGTTAACGAAGCAGTTATAATACAATTATCATGATGTACTATAGCATTCTGAATAATCTCTCCCCCATTATGACTTACATCGGATGAATCAGAAGTGGTATTGCTATCACTCGTTTCCATCCCATGTTTGTCATAATTAGGTTCAGAATTCTCAATATGCGGCATATCATCAGCATATACATCATAAACAACATTACATTGTACCATGTATGCAGGCTCTGCGTCATAAATGGGTAAGGTGTCATCAAGAGAAATCTCGTGAACATTCCCTGACGTGCCACTGGCATCATGTTGTCCTCCTGATTCTGTGCTCTTGGCATCGTTAGGCTCCAAGTTTTCAACCGTATGACCAGTTTTCTCTTGCATCGAAGAGTCTTGCACTCCATTATCATACCCTTGCTGAAGTCGAGATCTTTCATAAATCGAAGACGAGACCGAGGTCATGAGTTTCAATATTGTATCACGAAAAACTCGAAGCTCGGTACGTGTATCTCGAAGAAATGATTGGCAAAGCATCAAACTTTCAGACTTGATGATATTGAATTGGAGGAAAGGCGTGAGTTGTGTCACAAGAGCCTTATAAGCAAGTGATGATGCAGATTGATTAAAGTTGTCACGGTTGAGTTGCTCGACGAGTTCAGTCAAAGTGGTGAACATTGAGTCGATGAATATATGACGATCTTGTCCAAAGATTGTCACAAATTCGCTCCCTCCTTGAATTCCCGAAAGAGTGACAAGATGAGACTGGAGCATTTGAAATGAATTTATACCACTGTCTCTAGCGTTGTCTTGCATTCGATGCAAGTCTCCCTCTTTAAGTGTTGAATTGAATGAATCCATTGAAAATCGAGGAAAGATAAAGAAAAAATGATGTGGATGTTGTTGTTGTCGGGTTTTTACAATTCGACTCGGCTCAAAAATTGTTGTCGGCTCAAATGATTATGAATTAAACCCGATCAAAAAAATCCGTATTTGCTAAAAATATATCGCGTCACGTTGACTCGTCACGTTGTCTTCAAATCCGGCCACAAAAACTTTGAACTCGTCAAATATTTTTCCACGTTAATTCTTCTAAAATACCCGCCTCAACCACGATTTGCCAAAAAAAAAAATTAATAAACAAAATATACTCAATAAAAAAGAAAACAAACGTTAAAATATATCAATATAAAAGGTTTATTTTAAAAAAAATGTTTTAACTAAAAAAAATAGAAAATACAAAATCTGAAATTTGAAAATAAATATAAAAACAAACTTTTGACACAAATAAAAAATAAAAAACGTAACGATTTTTTAAAAAATGGTGAAACGTGGCAATTGTATTGTTTTCTCCGTCCAAAAAAACGTGTCCACACAATTATCTCACCACACGTGCCCAATCAAAAACCTCCACCGCCCCACTCCTTTCCTAGTTTTATCCGCCTTCTTGTTTGACTAAATCACAAATCTCACACGTCTTTCTTCACCTATCACATAAACTTGTTTATCTCTCTCTCCTCACAACATCCTTATTTCCTCCGTCACATTCAATATCTATCTCTCTTCTAAAAAACGAAATCAATACTTCTTCCTCCCCAAAACTCTCTCTCCCACAGACACAAATCTAATATATATGATTTACTCCGCCCCCTTTATCTGCCAATTGAATGAAAAAACAAGATGAAGAAAAAACGGCTTCAAGATCAATTAAAAGTTGGTCTCGGGTAAGGTTTTTATTTTCTTGATCTGTTGAGTCCCTCTCTCTTCTGTAGTGTCATTCTTGTGAGGTCCGGGGTTGAGTGATGTGTTGATTTCAAAACTAGTGAGTCTTGTGTGTGTCTTTCGGTTGAAGGTTAGTTGGTTGAGTCGAGACGAATGGTGAGTCTATTCGAGTCGAGGCTGTTGGGTGTGTGAGGAAATGAGCGATGTGAGAGTGAGTGAGTGAGGTGAGGAAGTCGAATGTGGGGTCGAATCAAACGAGGGTTTCCTGAGTGAATGAGGGGTTTTGGAGTTTCTGTCAGTCTCTTTGTTGATATTGGAGAGGGTGTGAGGGTCTTGTGACGAGGGAGGGTTTGTGTTTTCAGAATGACGAGGGAGGGGTTTTGGGGAAGAACGAGAGGGTTTGGATGGATAGGTTGTTGTTAAGTCTGTGAGTTAAGGGTTGTGGGTGAGTCGTTTTTGAATGATTCGAGTCTTAGGTGTTTGTTGTTGAGAGGGTTTTCGAGGGTGGGACTGTGAGTTGTTTCGAGAGACGAGAGTGTTTAGGTTTGGTGGTCTTTTGGTCTCAGTCGAGAGTCAAATCTTGGGTGTGGTGGGACGAGAGTGAGTGTTGGTGTGAGTGTGTCGAGAGAATATGGGTGATGAGTCTGAGTCGCGAGGGTGTTGTTTTGTTTTGATGTCGAGGGAATGAGTCAATTTAAAAGACGATGATTTGCCCGTTGAGTTTGAATAGGATGCTTCGTTCGGAAGAGTTCCGAATCGGAACTTTTTCAAAAATTGATTCGGAAGTTTTTCAAAAATTGAGTCGGAAGTTTTTCAAAAATTGATTCGGAAGTTTTTCAAAAAATTGATTCGGAAGTTTTTTCTTCATCCGGAACTTTTTGTCTTCACCCGGAACTTTTTCTTCACCCGGAAGTTTCGTTCACCCAGAACTTTTTTGGTTTGATTCGGAACTTAGAGATTGATTCGGAACATTTGAGATTGATACGGAACTTTTCAATCAGATTTGTTGGGACAAAGTTGGACAGTTAGGATTGGACAGATATCTTTCAACCAAAAATGTGATAAAAAAACAGATTAAAATAATAACTAATAACTGATTAAAAAAACTGATATAACAAATAGAACTGATTAAAAATTTTATATAAAAAACTGATTTTAAAAAAATTAAAAAATAAAAAGGATGAAATTGATAAAAAGTTTAGAAAACTAATAATAGAAAAAAAAATTAAAGTGGCAAAGTTGATTAAAAAAATAAAAATAAAAAAGGACAAAATTAAAAGTTCAATTTAAGAAATTTAAACAAAAAGGCAATCAAAATAGAAGGATTTAATCAAAAAAAAATAAAATTAAAAAGAGAAAAACACAAACTTTTATAAAAAAAACACCAACTTTTTATAAAAACACAAACTTTTTGAGATTTGATAAAGAAATTTTTGATTTTTATATAAAAATTTGTGATTTTTTATCTAAAAAGTGAGTAAATTTGAAGATTTGATATGATTTAACACATAAAAACACAAACTTTTTATAAAAAATACAAACTTTTTATGATTTAAGCATGATTAAATCAAAACCCACCAAAATCAAAAAGAAATAAAACAAGAATAAACCAAACTAACCATGGCTCTTGATACCAATTGAAGGTCTACGTGATTAATGGCTTATTCTATATCATGGATTAGGTGGATTTGGATGGTTGATTTAGTTGATAAACATAAAGAGATGAAGGAAGGAGATGAAGGATTAGAGAGAGAAAGGAGAGAAGGGAGAGAGTTAGAGAGAAAAAGTAAAGATGAATAATGATTAATGTGTAAAATGGTAATCCACAACCCCTCCTAACATGCTAGGAGGGGATATATATAGCCCACCCTACATGTGGGCTATATGGACTATACATAAGATAAATAGATCACGAGCCCATTACATAATTATCGTTGGAGCGACCGATCCTTCATAAATACGTAAAACGTATTTCCAACAATCTCCCCCTAAGGGAGGTCGCTCCAAGTTATAAAGTTCTAAATAGTCTATAACTCGTGATCTATGCTAACTAAGATGTGACCGAGACTTTATTGGGAAAAACGTATTTCCAACAAAGATGAATTTATTCCTCCACCTAGAGTACTCACCCTAGTTGAGGAATATCAACAAAAGGTTACTGACCTTGAAAAATGGAAAGCAGATAACCCTTTTCTCTTTGTTAAGGGTAGAATGCTCTGTGAGAGTGCATTTGAGCCTACACCCATAACTGCGACCAACCCTACCACTGGAAAACCTGTTGACCTTGGCACATCTGTTAAGAGAAAACCTAGTGTTAAATATGCTGAAATGTATAGAAAACCTAGGTTACCACAAAGCCAAGCTAGTGTTAATGGGACAGGTTTCTTTCAATCTAGACCTAAGGTTATGTCTAGAAAAGCTTGTTATACATGTGGGAGTTTTTCTCACTTGGCCTATAAATGTGTCAGTGCCTCAAAAGTCAATGTTGAAATAGGTCAACCATGGTCAAACCCAGACCTTATGTCCAACCAAGTCCACAAGTTACTAGACCAGCTCCCTTCTTTACTAAAGGGACAAATACTCATGGACGAAGGCCATTTCAAAAGACTAACACATGGTCCAACAGACAATGGGTTCCTGTAGCAAACCCTAATTTGGGCGCTAACAAGAACAAATTTAGCGCTGATAAGAACAAATTTAACGCTGACAGGAACAACTCCAACGCCGACAACTCTAGGTATGGTATAAAAATGCCACAACAAGCTAGTGTTGGTTCTTATGTTAGACCAAGTAATAATAGGTACTTACAGCCTAAGGGAAAGGGGTCTAAAGCTTCATCTAGTTTGACTTGGAGACCTAAACAAGACCAAAACCCTAATTCTGATGGAATTTCTATGACCTGTAACAGATTTCATTATATTTCAAAGGTCATGACTAAACCAGTTGGAGTAAACTGGGTGTTCATGCCACAAAGGGATGAACAAGGGGTTGTTATAAGGACTAAATTTGTTCTTGTTGAACAACCACATGAATCCAAGTCTGCTCAGGCTTGGATTTCCAAAGAAAACTAACTTGTTTTCTTTATGTGCAGGGCATTCAAAAGCACGTCAATGATCATGGATATTGGGACATTGGATGCTCTAGGCACATGAAAGGGAAGGAATATTATTTGACTAACTTTACCCCCATTAAAGATGGTGACAAAGTGTAATTTGGAGGAGGATATGGTACAATTTCAGGCAAATGCATTCTTATGACCAACAATTTACGTTTTGAGAACGTTTTTCTAGTAAAAGAACTTGACTATAATTTGTTTAGTGTGTCACAAGTGTGTGATAACAATAATAAGGTTCTTTTTACTGATACTGAATGCTTGGTGTTGAGTAAAGATTTTAAGATTCCTGATGAGAAGTTTATTGATTATAGAACACCTAGGCATAAGGACATTTATAATGTTAATCTTAATGGAATTAGGATGAACAATAATTTGTCATGTCTGTATGCTAAAGCTTCAGTAGATGAAAGTAATCTATGGCACAGAAGGTTGGGGCACATAAACTTTAAGAATAGGAATAGACTTGTGAGACATGATTTAGTTGATGGTTTGCCTTCAAAAGCTTTCCACATTGATCATTCTTGTGTTGCATGTCTTAAAGGCAAATAGTACAAAGTCTCATTTAAGTCTAAACTTGTGCATTCTAATTCTAAAACATTTCACTTGCAACATATGGACTTATTTGGCCGTATTAATATAGAAAGTTTGAATGGTAAATCTTATTGTTTTGTTATAACTGATGATTTTTCTAGATTTACTTGGACTTTGTTTTTGGTCTTAAAAAGTGATACTGCCACTATTTTGATTAACTTTATTACCCAAATTGAGAAGAAGACAGGGAATGAGGTTAAAATACTTAGAAGTGATAATGGTGGTTAGTTTAGAAACAAGTTGTTAGATGCCTTCTGTGTTAATAAAGGGATTACCAGGCAGTTTAGCATAGCTAGAACTCCACAGCAGAATGGTGTGGCTATAAGGAAGAATAGAAACCTCATAGAAGCAGCTAGGACAATGTTGGCTGATGCTAAGTTTCCCATTTCTTTTTGGGCTGAGACTGTGAATACAGCCTGCTATGTTTAGAATAGAGCATTGGTCAACAAAATCCATAATAAGACACCTTATGAGCTATTTTGGAATAGGAAACCCAACATAGGTTTTCTTTAACCCTTTGGATGTCATGTAGTGATTTTAGATACTAGTGATGCCTTAGGAAAGTTTAGTGCAAAAGGTGATAAAGGCTACTTTATGGGTTATTTAATACAGAGCAGAGGGTATATGGTTTACAACAAGAAAGAAAAACATATTCCTGAAAAAGTGCATGTTAAGTTTTTAGAAAGTAAACCTAGTGATCCTGAAAGTGGACCAGACTGGTTCTTTGATTTAGAACCATTATCTAGAACATTGAATTATATGCCTTTTACTAATTTAAACATTGTGAAAAGGGATTCAAATGTTGTGGAAGAAAATATTATTGAAAGTACAGGTAAACAGGTTGCTAAGGAAGAAGGATCACATGCAATCAAATCAGACCCCATACCTGAATATGTTACCATTCCTATATGGACTGATGGGTTTGCACAAGCTTCTGCTACTGCTGCTGAAAAGGAGGAAGTAGGGCCACAAGAAAGGCCAGTTGATGAAAACATACATGCATCTTCAAGCGCTGAAAAAGCTAAATCAGACGCTAACAGGTTAAATTCAGACGCTGATAGCTCAAATGCTGACAACCTGCTTGGACATCTATTCTCTTCCAATACCTTTGAACAAGGTGAACCTTTCATACTTAATCAAGAGATTCATTCAAGTGAGGAAGGGAGTGGATATGAAGATGATATTGGCAACATGGAAATTGATATAGAAGACAACACACTACTTGGGGGAGGAATACTTACAACTACTGTCAAAAATCATCCTCTTTCCCTAATCATTGGTGATGTTTGTCTCCTGTTCAAACAAGGAGGTCTCATCAGACTCAAGGAGATTTCATTGCCAATATCCACAAGAAGGTTGATACCCCTCTTGTATAGGCATGTTTGTTTGCTTGTTTTATGTCACAACAGGAACCCAAGAAGATTTTTGATGCTCTCAAAGAACCAAGTTGGCTGGAAGCAATGCAGGATGAGCTTCACCAGTTTGCTATTCAAGATGTATGGGAGCTAGTGAATTGTCCAAGGTATGTTAGACCTATTGGGACACGTTGGGTTCTTAGAAACAAGAAAGATGAAAGAGGTATTGTGGTCATAAAGAAGGCACTTTTAGTTGCTCAAGGCTATACACAAGAATAGGGAATAGACTATGAAGAGGTTTTTTAACTTGTTGCAAGGATTGAAGCAATAAGGATTTTCCTAGCTTATGCTTCTTGCATGGGTTTCACAGTTTATCAAATGAATGTGATGAGTGTTTTTCTATATGGCACAATTGAAGAGGAGGTTTATGTAATACAACCTCATGGTTTTGAAGATCCAGAGCATCCAGACAAAGTGTATAGAGTCAAGAATGCAATGTATGGACTTCATCAAGCCCCAAGAGCATGGTATGGTACATTGTCCACCTATCTGGTGGAAAATGGATTTAAGAGGGGCACCATAGACCAGACCTTATTTACCAAGAAGATTGCTAAGGATTTTCTGCTTGTTCAGGTCTATGTGGATGATATTATCTTTGGTTCATCAAATTCAAAGATGAGTGAAGACTTTTCCAAGCTCATGACAGGCAAGTTCAAGATGAATGCAATGGGAGAGATGAACTTCTTTCTAGGTTTACAAGTCCAACAGAAATAAGATGGTATCTTTATCTCTCAAGATAAATATGTAGCAGAAATCTTGAAGAAGTTTGGTTTTTCTCTACATGAAAAACGGGCTAGCACACCCATGGATAGGGAACACCCTTGGGGAAAGACTGGAGATGGAAAAGAAGTGGATGTCAGGCATTATAGATCAATGATTGGGTCATTGATGTATCTTACAACTTCTAGACCTGACATCATGTTTGTTGTGTATGCATGTGCACGCCATCAGGTGACTCCCAAAGAGTGTCATCTTCATGCTGTCAAAAGGATTTTTAGATACCTTAGGTGCTATCCCACCTTGGGATTATGGTATCCAAAGGATTCTCCATTGGAGCTTATTGGCTATTCAGACAGTGACTATGGAGGTCATAAGTTTGATAGGAAATCCACAACTGGTGGATGCTAATTTCTTGGGAGCAGATTGATATATTGGAAATGCAAGAAAGAAACAGTGGTGGCCAACTCTACAACTGAAGCAGAATATGTTGTTGTAGCTGCTTGTTGTAGACAAGTTCTATGGATACGAAACCAGCTATTGGATTTGGGTAAAATGTAACATCCCCAAATTTATACAACTCAATACAGCGGAAGACTAGTTGGTGTTACGTGATAGCGCATTACTCACATCATAGACAACGCTTAAAAGTTGCGTCGTTTTAATAATAAAGCATTTCCATTCATAAATATCAAAGTTACATAGGTCCCAAGTCATTGTATTTAATACAGGTTTTACAAAGCATTTGAATGGAAATAAGTATTTAAGTGCGGGCCATGAATTCTTGTTGTCTTCCCGAGAATTATCTTAAAGTACCTGAGATAAGACATGTTAAAAGAAAAGGTCAGCCATAACGCCGAGTGAATTCATAGAGTTTAATAAAATCCATCAATATAATATCAGTATAAAATTATAACTGAAAATCATTTTGTACAAATCATTTTAATAGGCTATAAAATAGCCAAAGTCATTTTATACAAATCTTCATCAAAATCATAATATAGGCGTTTGCCTTAAAAATCATTATACGAGCCAATGTCGTAAAAACATCTTACAATACGTCTTATGACGTTGTATGAAAATAAAAACCGTTATATGAATATGGTTATGAAAACCAAAACACGAACATAATATCAATAGTATGACCCTGTATTGCTAGTCAGGCAATACATCGTAATTCGGAGCGTCTAGTAGTATTTCGTTAGTTTGGATTATTATAAGCCGCATGACATTGTTACCTTACTAAACCAACCAAAGGGTAGCTAACCCAATACTCAATTTCCCATCTAAAGTAGCGTGTCGTCACAACGGTCACGCTATGGAAATCTTCTCATACATAAATTCACTTACCAATCAATGTGGCACGACGGGGATCAACCGTCAAGGCGCGAACTGGGGTGATCGTCCCCAAATAGTACTATTATATGCACAAGCGTCTACCAAATACCGGTAGTTCACAATTCATGCTAATGGGACTTTTAGTGACATAACCTAACTTTAATAATCCATTTTATTTCATCTATCGGGTCCTTTAATCATTTATCGGGTCATACAATCGGGTCATACAATCATTCGGGTCCAAATCAATAAACAAACAATCGGGACAAATGGTGTCCTATTTTATAAAAACTAACATGTTATCTCCCTCGCGGTTTTATAAAACATTTATAAAACATTTAAAAGAGTGCGAGGCTATGAACTCACGTTGATGTGGGAAGGCGGGTTATCGGCAATTCGGACGTACGGTACGTGCTTCAATCACGGAAACCTAGACAAATAATACTCGTCTTAGACTTTTGTCCAATGACTTTATAAAAATAACAATTATGTATACATATGATGGTTTTATATATATGATGATCAAGTGGGTTTACATATTCTCGTTTACTCATTTTAGTGTTATGTGTCGATAACTTTTATACTAGTTTACTAGTTTTACCTATTTACGTGTTTTAGGTTCAATAAACTTATTATAAGTTCTTTAACTTGTCTTATTCCACTTTATACTTGTATTATCAGTATTTAAACTTTACAAGTTGGGCCCAAATGGGTTAAGCCCAATAAGTTCTTTTTATAAGAGTTTAACTTATTTAGTCCAATTATTAGTCCAATATGTTTACTTAGCTCGTTAATGTCCGTATGTCCTATAGTTCGGGTTTTATCGGTCTTTACTTGCATTAGATACTTATATATCAGTATATGACTTTTAAAAACTTTACATTAGACGGGTTTGATCGTCTAAGTTTTAATTGGCGAAAAACGTTAATTTTACGGTAATAGCCGAAAAAGTCGTAAAAATCAAGTTTATAGTTTTTATAGCTTATAAATCTTATTCAACTACCATTTTTATAAAGTGTCCATTTATTTAACCTTATACATATTTATATAAATGAAATTTATAAGTTAGTGAGTTTTAGTTCACATTTTATACTATATTATTTGAGTGCTTATATAATATTATTAAACATTAATTCTTCAAAATCTGATTTTTAGTTTCATCTTCACCATTTTTATCATATCTTGAGTTCTATAATGAGATAGAAGCTCATTTTTGGATGGCATAAACTTCATATTATGTGCTACAAATAAGTTGGTTATAGCTACTACCAATTCCATGTCTAACTATCCTTAACAGTCCCTACAAAACAGACTATTCAGATTAGCACACTCATCTTGTTTTGATCATATCTCACTCCTTTTGATGATTCCATTGCATGGCCAACTCTCACATGTGTATGACATCTAACACTTACTGTAAATGGATTCCACCATGCAATTTTATCAGTTCATAACTTGGTTACTTACTGTTTTTATACAGCCATCACATTAAGCAAGATTTTAACCATTTTACCTATGGTTTTCCATCTTTTTAACCATGTTTATCAAATCTATCAACACCAAATCCCCAAATAATATTTTTAATCATCATTAATCATCATATACATATATATAAATCAAGAAAATACAAGATTACATAATCAAAATAACAAGAGGATGGGAAGAACAATCGTTATACCACCAAGATTATGTAGATTATGATCAAGACATGGATTTTGATCACACAACTTGTGATAAATCAACACCAATCTTCAAGGCCACCAATACTTGTAATCTTCTTGTAGAAATCAGTCCTTGTACATCACCAAATCACCTCCTTGGATGTTAGGATCACCTCCAATCTTCAAGGCTTCAAAGGAGCATCATCATGTGTATGAATAACACATGATTTTATGGCTAAAATAGATCAAATAAGGGTTGTTGTTGGTGACTTTGGGACGAAAATGAGAGAGGGAGGAAGGGAGGATGAGTGGTTTTGCATGTGTAAATGAAGAAATGGTTTCTAGGAAATGGTTTTGTGGTTTTGTATAGCTTACATGTTAAGCTTAGCTAACAAGTGTAACTTGTTAGTTATAACTTGACACATCATGAGATGTGGTGGTATACTTTGGCCATCCCATGTTAGTGGGGTGGGGGAAAACTTGTTTTGTCTCATCCCACTAATTTACGGGTATTCCTCGATTTTAGTTTCCTCGATTTACGTGCCCTCGGGTCGTTTTACGAAAAAGGTTTTTATAAATTATGAATCAACGGCACAAAACGAATCTAATAAAAATTGTCCCATCAAAAACGGAGTTCAAAAACGTAAATACGTAATCCTAAGGTTTCCGGTTTAGTCGTAAAGGGCGTTAAATTATAATCGTAAGCCCTAATCTCTTCTCGTAAATTTGTGAGTTTATGAACCAGCACAAATTTAAAATCTCAAAATAATATTCACGGACAAATTTATTTTCTGAAATGCCGGACTGTCACCAAATACGGTGTATGTAAACGTGAGCACGTAACGTAGAATCCTCCAGTTTAGACGTAGTCGATGCTACTTCAAGACGTAAATCCAAATTACTTCCCAAAAATAAGTGAGTTCATAATGTAACATTAAAATAATGTTTTTAAATAATACTTGAGAATAAAATATCAACCATAAATTGATGGATTGTCACAACATTTACCCCTAAACAGGATCTTTGTCCTCAAAGATCATCTTATCTTACTACTCGCTTCTTATAGAGTTCAAGCCATGTGGGTATTTCCTCCACATTCGGTCTTTTCTCACAAGTGTAATCCATTACAATACGCGAGTTTCATCAAACATAACTACGAGAATACGATCAGGCTTAATGTTGACTTACTTTCTCTATCCATGATGTTCACGGGTTTTTGATGAATGAAACTTTTCGCCGATCTAAACTTCATCAAGAAGTGATCAGATCCTCACTTGATCGACATTTTATCAAGTTCGACATACGAAACGTAATTCACGCAGCTCTTGAAGTCCTAGGGTAGATCCAGCTTATATGCCTTTCGAACCAATCTTTTACATCATCTCAATGGTCCCATACAACGGGGACTTATATCCCATGATCTTTCAGATCATCAATTCATTTTTCCATGGTTAAAATTTTTGGCATAACTTCGCTACCCATCTGGCACTTCAAGATCAACATTTTATATTCACATAAGCTCCTGCCCACTACCGGCAGTCAATAATCAGATCCTAATTTCAACAATTATTTCAGGTCTCGCGGGTCGAGTATTTTGTAAGGTTAGGTTCGCCATCATAGGAAACCTTAAACCTAAAAGACATGTCCAACTCACAATGGGTGTATGTCGGGTGTCTTCATCCCAACTCCTGCTTACAGATGCTCTAATATATATCCTCACAAGATTCGATCTTGATCCTAATACGATAATTATCAATGATAATCTCTCCAAAGGAAAATGATTATATGGTTTATTACCAAAGGTCAATCATTCAAGCATAAAACAACACTTCTAGTATTTTGTATCGTTACTTTACCTCGTCCCTTCGATTGGGGTGGTACACAGTACTCTTATCAAGATTCGTTCTCAATGACTTCTGAGCAAATCTCTAGAAATTTGATGCGAAGCGAGGATCTTGATAGAGATGATCGATATAGGCACACTATGTTTACACAACTTCTTTAAATACGATGAGTCAATTTCTTCATCGAGAATCTATCATTAACGGGAATAATATTAGCAGATTTGGTCAGTCTGTCGACGATGAACCAAATCGAATCAAATTCAGATGATGACCTTTGCAATAGTTAGACATTTACTAATGTATGAGGTGATGTCTGCCTTCATACTTTTCCATCAGTACAACTTCTTCAGATAAAGATACTTTTAGTCATAAATGATATAAATAGAATACTTATACTTACAAATTCCAACATAACTATATCTCACAATCCTCCATATTTAGACAATCACAAGTGGCCTTTTATATATCTAACGCCATCGACTTCTCAATTCTAATGGTTCATATTTGTCGCGAACCCCTTTTTATTATCTATATTATCCTTTTTATAAGCATCAGCTATATTTTAAATTGTTCGGCAATTTATTTTGCACCTTCATTATTAAGGAACATGTCCTAATTGGTTCTTTATCTTTTCTACATAATGCGTCGGTATCTATATTCACCTCTCATGATGATATAATTCTTATCTCCATAATTCACTCAAATATTCTTTCTATATTATGCGTTAGTAATTACGTTCACCTTTCTTCATATTTTCTAAGTTTCAGTTTCGTTTCAGCTATTATTTTCATCAGTTTTGCTTAATCCGACGTTTTAAAGCGTCGATAATTATTACAACTAATTAAATAATAAATATTTAATTTTTATTAAACGTAAACGTCAAAAATTTTAATTTTTCTTAGTTCGGCCAATTATAAAAATGTTCAAAATAAATTTGAATTTAATTAACAAATTTTTTGTTGATTTATCGGAAATAATTAGCAAGATCCGTAAATGTTCGAAAAACCTTCGTTTATACTTTGGTCAAAGTTTTCTTAGTTTGAAAAGTAAAAATTATCGTTTCAAATTTCAAGTCAGGGTTTAAATAGTTTCCTCAATTCCGCTTAGGTTGTCTTAAGGTATGCAAAAACATTTACCCTTAAACAAGAGTTTAGTTAAATGTTTTGGTTATAAGGGAATGATCCTTAAAAATCCTTTGTTAAAACATTTGTCAAAACATATTTCCATTTTCTTTTTAGTATAACTCAAAGTCTTAAATGACTTCTAAATTTTGAAGAGTCAATTTATATTCCATTATCTATTAATCACACGATTAAATCATGTAAAGTATTAAGACTTAAGTCTTATGTTAATTATTCAAAGTACAGGTTTTTATCGTTCGGCCAATTTAGGGCAATCTATAAATAATTATTAACTCATTCTTATTCTTATAAACAAACAAATGGTCCTTAATGATCACAAGCATGAATTTATAAAATTACAGCCTACACACGTGATTCACCAAATTTATGAATGCTACATGTGTATTAGTCAATCCAAACGACATCACGTGAAACTCATAATGTTCATTACAAGTACCGGATGTAGTGATTGGAATAGATAATCCTTTTCGCAGATGCGAAGTTGATGATAACCATGCTGAGGATCAAAAACCTTGTAAATGATCGAACAAATCTTCCATTTCGAGTTATGGATATCGTTTTCGATTGTCAATTTACTCAGTTCACAGTAATCTATAAATATAAGAAATAATAACACCATAGCTCTTTATGATGACGAGCTCGGTAGAATAACATCTTTCTCCGACAACTCTCTCAGTTGTACGGTAATTCCTTTAATTCAGATGGTGCTGTCGTACAGTGCACACGCCACAGGTGCAGCACCAAGAATATAATCAAATACCAAATTCAACTTGCCTTAATGGCGAAAGTCTAGGTAATTTACCAATAAATACCTCCTAAAGTTTCAGATAACGGAAACATCTTTTAACAAATTCATATTAGTTTCTTTCTAGATTATAATATCTATGACTAATTCACAACCATTCACGGTAAAATTTTAAGTCTAAAAGCAGGATACGGTCATCCATCAAGAATTACTTAGATCACTTTTGATAATCAACATCTTATCATTTAGGGGAATTCTATTCGAGTTCTCATCAATTAAGACAATGTCGTCACGTCATAATCAATCATTCCATTCTACGGGCACTATCAACTTTCCAGTTGCATTGCCGTCGATAAGATGTGAACTTCTCAAAAGACTAATAATAATTCATAATCCTTCACAAATTCAGGGATATTAGGATACATAACTACTATTAAAAGAGTAAGGTCAACGCATAATCTAGGCGAGAGAATTTCAAATCAGATACAGATGAAAACATTTAACGAATATGAATATATCCCATGTTTTCATAATTTGAGTACGCATACGAAAGCTCCTCGGATCGTTACCCAGGTCATTCAAATGAAATCAAATCAAAAGAAATGATAGGAACGTCGATACATCCAGTCGGGTATCAACACTCGGTAATCGGATGCTTTTCCTAAGAATCTCGCTAAGGGAGAATTGGACAAGAAAGAATTGTCAATTGTCAAATAAGACAATTTCCACAGATGAGTAAATTCGACTCAGAGGAATAGATGCTACAGGAACATATGTAGGTGTCCCTAACACTATGTCCTTATTTTTCACTTCTTGCAGATCTCATAAATTTTAATCTTCCACAATCTTCAAAGAAAATTTAGTGTTTATTAATTAGTTTTATGGTGACTACTAATCAGCCTTGCATGGTCCATTCCAAATTGTATGTAGGCGCGCAACTATATACAATTTCAAGATTAACGATGCAATACTCAGTTCTTCAAAATTTTATCATCATAAAAACATTTTCATGCTTAATTCTTAAATAAGAATCAAAAATAAATTTACAAAGATTTTCTTTGTTATGGAAATAATTAAGTTTCCAAAGCGTCTCATAAACAACTTCATTTTGATATCAATCACTTATAAATCTCACTTTAAATAATCCTTACGGTGATGAAAATTTAATTTTTCTCAGTGGATACGATTTTATCTTATAAAAACAATGAGTGATCTGCAGGAAAGTGATGAAAGCTTGTTTACCAAGAATTAAGTACGATATGATAGGAAATGAGCTTAGTCAATTAATCATGAGGTTCATGATCACGATGACACTCAAAAGAATAATCCACAACGTAACTCAATTCAAGATGAGTACTTGTTCAATGGTTGCATCACTAATGCAAACATTAGGATGAAGCAATAAAGGATAGATAACATCGATACATGTAGAATTTAGCAATCAAAGGTAGTCTTTTCATTAATCACAAACAAGTCTAAATTGTACCGTAACACATTACGTGTCACTATGTCATACAATTCCATGAACTCATCCTACCAACTGATGTCTCAGTTAAGTTAGGGATTTTTAAAAGATACCACAATGAATACTAATCTACAAGAGTCATTAGGTGTCCCACCTGTCCCGGAAGATCCATCGATCCCAATTTAGAAGAAGATTTCTTCAATTTATTTCTTGGACACTGGGCATCCTCGTCAGTGGACAATGGCCTAGGAACAACCTTTAATACAAACTAACAATCATTTAAAACCTTATAATTCAATCACAGGACTTAACGACTTCCTCTTAACAATCTCATATTCCATACGGGTTAAATTTTACTTTATTCAAGTTTTAACCAATTTTATACTCAATTCGATATTCTACCTCATTCTCCAATACTCCAACTTTATTCTTAGGCCATAATAGGGCAATAAAAGCTCGATATGAACAACACTTAATTTCCAATCTTATAGCTCTTACAACAACAATTATCAAATGAGTCACTAGCATGAGATGACTCACACATTCAATTAGCCTTCTCGGAAAGGTACTAGTGGCATGAGGCTTTTGGGTAAGGGTTCTAATGACAGCCTCAAGTTTAACATTCACCCCTTTCGATTTCAATTTAAGAATTGGGTGACAACGAATCAGATGACATCTTTCTAGGTGGTAACGTTTTGTCAAACTCCACTCTATAAGGAAAGATCGTCATGACAACGATATTAGTTTTAATCTCGCCAATTCTTTTTCAATATCACAATCAACTAATATCTACCTTTCTACGAATATCAATCATTTGTTGGGATCATAAATATCCACAACTTGGTTTGGATCTAGGATATTTAGAATTCCTACGAGAATAGTTTCGATTAATTTACTAGGGGATTTAGGATTCCTTGTGACAATCTACGTCGTATAAATATCTCGTATAAATATCAAAATAATCGTCAAACAATCATGTAATAAAATTACATCATATATATATAATCCAAGTTATATATATATATTAAAATAACACTTCTCAGTCTGGCCTTGTCGGTAACTCAGGAATTCTTCGGCACCGTTATAGTCAAACGATTTTTAGACATTTTAGAAAAATGTTTATAGTTAAAAGATTTTGAAATGTTTTATTCAAAACCTTGGTTTTAAAAATCTTTCGTTCTCTATAACGAGAGCTCTGGTACTAAACTGTAACACCCCCAAATTTATACAACTCAATACAGCGGAAGACTAGTTGGTGTTACGGGATAGCACATTACTCACATCATAGACAACGCTTAAAAGTTGCGTCGTTTTAATAATAAAGCATTTCCATTCATAAATATCAAAGTTACATAGGTCCCAAGTCATTGTATTTAATACAGGTGTTACAAAGCATTTGAATGGAAATAAGTATTTAAGTGCGGGCCATGAATTCTTGTTGTCTTCCCGAGAATTACCTTCAAGTACCTGAGATAAGACATGTTAAAAGAAAAGGTCAGCGATAACGCCGAGTGAATTCATAGAGTTTAATAAAATCCATCAATATAATATCAGTATAAAATTATTACTGAAAATCATTTTGTACAAATCATTTTAATAGGCCATAAAATAGCCAAAGTCACTTTATACAAATCTTCATCAAAATCAATATAGGCGTTTGCCTTAAAAATCATTATACGAGCCAATGTCGTAAAAACATCATACAATACGTCTTATGACGTTGTATGAAAATAAAAACCGTTATATGAATATGGTTATGAAAACCAAAACACGAACATAATATCAATAGTATGACCCTGTATTGCTAGTCAGGCAATACATCGTAATTCGGAGCGTCTAGTAGTATTTCGTTAGTTTGGATTATTATAAGCCGCATGACATTGTTACCTTACTAAACCAACCAACGGGTAGCTAACCCGATACTCAATTTGCCCATCTAAAGTAGCGTGTCGTCACAAAGGTCACGCTATGGGAATCTTCTCATACATAAATTCGCTTACCAATCAATGTGGCACGACGCGGATCAACCGTCAAGGCGCGAACTGGGGAGATCGTCCCCAAATAGTACTATTATCTGCACAAGCGTCTACCAAATCCCGGTAGTTCACAATTCATGCTAATGGGACTTTTAGTGACATAACCCAACTTTAATAATCCATTTTATTTCATCTATCGGGTCCTTTAATCATTTATCAGGTCATACAATTGGGTCATACAATCATTCGGGTCCAAATCAATAAACAAACAATCGGGACAAATGGTGTCCTATTTTATAAAAACTAACATGTTATCTCCCTCTCGGGTTTATAAAACATTTATAAAACATTTAAATGAGTGCGAGGCTATGAACTCACGTTGATGTGGGAAGGCGGGTTATCGGCAATTCGGACGTACGGTACGTGCTTCAATCACGGAAACCTAGACAAATAATACCCGTCTTAGACTTTTGTCCAATGACTTTATAAAAATAAAAATTATGTATACATATGATGATTTTATATATATGATGATCAAGTGGGTTTACATATTCTCGTTTACTCATTTTAGTGTTATGTGTCGATAACTTTTATACTAGTTTACTAGTTTTACCTATTTACGTGTTTTAGGTTCAATAAACTTATTATATGTTCTTTAACTTGTCTTATTCCACTTTATACTTGTATTATCAGTATTTAAACTTTACAAGTTTGGCCCAAATGGGTTAAGTCCAATAAGTTCTTTTTATAAGAGTTTAACTTATTTAGTCCAATTATTAGTCCAATATGTTTACTTAGCTCGTTAATGTCCGTATGTCCTATAGTTCGGGTTTTATCGGTTTTTACTTGCATTAGATACTTATATATCAGTATATGACTTTTAAAAACTTTACATTAGACGGGTTTGATCGTCTAAGTTTTAATTGGCGAAAAACGTTAATTTTACGGTAATAGCCTAAAAAGTTGTAAAAATCAAGTTTATAGTTTTTATAACTTATAAATCTTATTCAACTACCATTTTTATAAAGTTTCCATTTATTTAACCTTATACATATTTATATAAATGAAATTTATAAGTTAGTGGGTTTTAATTCACATTTTATACTATATTATTTGAGTGCTTATATAATAGTATTAAACATTAATTCTTCAAAATCTGATTTTTAGTTTCATCTTCACCATTTTTATCATATCTTGAGTTCTATAATGAGATAGAAGCTCATTTTTGGATGGCATAATCTTCATATTATGTGCTACAAATAAGTTAGATATAACTACTACCCAATCTCTGTCTAACTATCCTTAACAGTCCCTACAAAACATACTATTCAGATTAGCACACTCATCTTGTTTTGATCATATCTCACTCATTTTGATGATTCCATTGCCTGGCCAACTCTCACATGTGTATGACATCTAAGACTTACTGTAAATGGATTCCACCATGCAATTTTATCAGTTCATAACTTGGTTACTTACTGTTTTTATACAGCCATCACATTAAGCAAGATTTTAACCATTTTACCTATGGTTTTCCATCTTTTTAACCATGTTTATTAAATCTATCAACACCAAATCCCCAAATAATATTTTTAATCATCATTAATCATCATATACATATATATAAATAAAGAAAATACAAGATTACATAATCAAAATAACAAGAGGATGGGAAGAACAATCTTTATACCACCAAATAGATCAAATAAGGGTTGTTGAATAACACATGATTTTATGGCTAAAATAGATCAAATAAGGGTTGTTGTTGGTGACTTTGGGACGAAAATGTGAGAGGGAGGAAGGGAGGATGAGTGGTTTTGCATGTGTAAATGAAGAAATGGTTTCTAGGAAATGGTTTTGTGGTTTGGTATAGCTTACATGTTAAACTTAGCTAACAAGTGTAACTTGTTTGTTATAACTTGACACATCATGAGATGTGGTGGCATACTTTGTCCATCCTATGTTAGTGGGGTGGGGAAAAACTTGTTTTGTCTCATCCCACTAATTTACGGGTATTCCTCGATTTTAGTTTCCTCGATTTGCGTGCCCTCGGGTCGTTTTACGAAAAACGTTTTTATAAATTATGAATCAACGGCACAAAACGAATCTAATAAAAATTGTCCCATCAAAAACGGAGTTCAAAATCGTAAATACGTAATCCTAAGGTTTCCGGTTTAGTCGTAAAGGGCGTTAAATTATAATCGTAAGTCCTAATCTCTTCTCGTAAATTTATGAGTTTATGAACCAGCACAAATTTAAAATCTCAAAATAATATGCACGGACTAATTTATTTTCTGAAATGTCGGACTGTCACCAAATACGGTGTATGTAAACGTGAGCACGTAACGTAGAATCCTCCAGTTTAGACGTAGTCGATGCTACTTCAAGACGTAAATCCAAATTACTTCCCAAAAATAAGTGAGTTCATAATGTAACATTAAAATAATGTTTTTAAATAATACTTGAGAATAAAATATCAACCATAAATTGATGGATTGTCACATAAAATTATATGCATACCAATATATTTGTAGATAATAACAGTACATTATACATTATTAAGAATCCTGTACATCACTCTAAAACAAAATACATAGAAATTAGACATCATTTTATAAGAGATTGTTTTGAAAAAGATTTAATACATCAAGATAGGGTAGACACAGAAGAAAATGTGGTTGATCTTTTAACTAAACCTTTTGATGTTGGGAGGTTCCAGTACTTGGTAACAAGTATTAGAATGATCAGTCTCACCTAAATGTGTTTTTGAAGTCATTGTATAGTTTGTACAAGATGTGTACTGTTATTAGTCTTTGTACAAGATTAGGTTTTCCACTTTTTTTCTGACGCTGACAAAGGTTATTTTTACGTTAATAAGTGTTAAACTGGACGCTGACATCAATATGTTAGTTTTGTGGTTTTTGATCTAATCATGTTGGCATTATGAGCATTGTACAAATGGATACAGAGTTGCTTATGGATCTTTTGGCTGCTAGGCATGAGTTCAAGTTTATGGATGATGGTTGGAATGTTTACATTCCCATCTTGACATAAATTTTTATTGCATACTTTTTATTTGGCAACTTCGTATATCATAGTTTAAGGGGAGGTTTAGGAAACCTTTAGGATTTTGGGTATTCTTAGAATACTCTCATCACAATTCTAGATTGTGTCAACTGGTGAGTACGAGTTAGTTGTCTAAATCGTGAGGCACTGTAGCATGTAAAGTTGATATACTGTGCACGCTGCCAAGACTTTTTGGCCTAGAATTGGTTTTGGTCGGTTGGGAGACTTAGGAACATTTTTATTGGGATTACCTGGGAAGTTACAAAGGGTTTATATGAGGTAACTTCACTG
Organism: Glebionis coronaria; assembly: GCA_025667525.1. Classification (NCBI taxonomy): domain Eukaryota; kingdom Viridiplantae; phylum Streptophyta; class Magnoliopsida; order Asterales; family Asteraceae; genus Glebionis; species Glebionis coronaria. The sequence goes on along the minus strand of CM046876.1, from coordinate 211,295,943 downwards.
TTAAGAACTTTGGTTAGCAAGGGACACTTGAGGAAAATTATGTCTATCTTGCTTAAGCAAGTGTGCATGATTGGACAGTGCTTGCCACCTTATAGTTATTTTCTGTCTAAGAGTTATCTTTACTAGGGTAAACTACTTTGTTAAGGTCCTTTTTATTTTTAATTTTTTTTTATTTTTGGACGCTGGCATTTTTATTTCCAAACACTGATAAGACCAATTTGAACGCTGATATGGAAAATATCCAACGCTGACAAGAATATAGCTGTTAGACGCTGATGTTTAATTTTTGATCGTTGACAAACAATGGGTCCTACCTAGTTGTTATTTTTGACGAAAATATGGGCCGTAATTTTAGGAGTTGGTAACTTTTAATTTATGCATGAGATAAGTTTTATATTTTTCAAGATTTCCATCATTACTTTTTGAATATAACTGCCTCATATTTTAACCAATCGTATGTTTTCACCTCTCCTATAAATTTGGCTAATTTCTTTCAAACAGGGTAACTGCTATTCTTGTCTTACTAAAAACTATCAAACCTTCATATCTCTATAACTTTTATAACACAGTTTTTTTGCATCAATCTTCATGGCACGAAAGTTTAAACCTGCTCTATTGGAATTGGGGTTCAGAAGCCAACACAATATGGTGGCTTATTTGGAAGCTGATAATACTCTGTTTCCCTAATATACTCAGATGGTTGGGTATTTGAATGCGTCCCCATTAAGGTATGCAGTTTCACATACTCCTCTTGTTCCTATCACACACATTAAATAGTTTTGGAACACTGTAAGTTCCTCAACAGTTAATGGAGTGATAACATTGACTGCTACTGTCCATGAGGTTCCATGGGTGGTTATTGAAGCTTTGGTTCGCCATGCTTTGCATCTTAATGATGCTAATGGTATAACCACCCTTCCCCTTGCAGAGCTAGAGCAAGGACTTCGAGCTTTAGGGTATAATTTTCCCCTAGTGGGCCATTTAAATAAGTATACAAAACAACAATTTCCCCCTGCTTGGAAGTACATTATACATGTCATCCTTCAATGTTTGAGTCCTAAATGCTCCTCACACAATGAAATCAACCGTTCAATTGGGAGTGCCATTTTGTGTATTACAACTGGGCAAAATTATAATTTTTAAAAAATGATTTTTGATGGCATGTGTCACAATAAGGGTAACAAGATGACTCTTGCTTACCCTAGGTTTTTACAAATGGTTTTTTACATGGAAGGATTACTGCAATAGGGATCATGACAATTTTTATACGATCCCTGTTTAAAAGAAAACAATTTTTAGTAATATGAACACTGAACCATATAGAGACCTACCACTCACCCCAGCCATGCTTGTTGTCATTGAGGAAGAAGCAAACCCTCAACCTCAGCCACAACCTCAACCAGACCCATTACCAGAACAACCTCCATCACCCCAGCATATGGATATTGACCCACAACCATTTGATGCTGACACTCAAAATGTGGGCGTTGACACTACCAATCCAAACGCTGACACCCTTTTACCACAAACCCAAACACCCCCTTACACCCAAACAGACCCTCAATCCACTTCCTCTTCTCCACCACCAGATTATAGGTTAGAAAAACGCCAAAGGACTACTGGAGTGTTCTCCTCTGGTGGTCCTAGCCATGTAGTAGAGAGAACCACCACCACAAGTGTGGTTGGTAACATGGGTGGGGCTGGGACTATTGACTCTAGCTTAGATGCAGGTCAAGACAATCCTAACATCATTAAGACCCCATCCATGCCCCATGAATCTATTTTGGGAGGTCCAATTCCCATCATAGAGGAGGACAGATTGGAACCGTATAGTCTTTAGGAATTGACAGCGGTTTGCATTAGCTTGCAAAAGCAAAATGCAGACCTTGTATAAGTTGTCACAGGTCAGGGTCTTGAACACTAGCAATTGAGGGAGAGACTAGTTGTTTTGAAGACTGCTCAAGCTAGGAGGCGGCAGGCAAGAGTCCTTTCATCAGGGGAGGATTCTTACAAAGGGGAGGAAGATGCACCAACAGAACCTTTCAATTTGAGTGACAAGGGCTTACAAGAAGAAGATGGTGGTTCTTTTGGTACTAAACAGGTGGAAATTGCTGAAGCTTTGACTAGATTGAAGGAGAAGCCTGTTATTGATGTCTCATTGATTACTCCAAAGAAGCTATCATTTGTGGAGATGATGTAACAGGTTACAAAGTCAACCGCTAACATTCAGAGTTTGAGCACTGACAAGAGCAAAGAAGGCGTTGACAAACCTACATGTATGATTGGTGTATCTCAACTACCAGTTATCATTAGGGAAGTTACAACACAGGTACCAACAACTACTTTACCAACTATTGGAGCAAAAGACAAGGGTAAAGAAGTTTTAGTGGAAGTTGAGGTGCTAAAGAATGCAGCCCAGGTACAATTTGATCTAGCCTTGGCTGCACAGCTGCAAGAACAGGATTGGGCTACCACAAAGAAAGATAAAGATGGTAGTGGTGATGATGAGAGCTCAGATTCTAGTGTGATGATATTAGAGGAGCCAGAGAAGTTAGAATATGGGGAGGATGACTTAGCCAAGTAGAGGCTAAGAGAGTTGAAAATGAAAGTGGACTTTGACATGCCAGAAGTAAGGGAAATGTATTTTGCATGGGAGTCCAACATTAAAGAGAACCCATATATGTCTTTAACTGGACAAATTTGGGGTTTGGAGATATTGCTGAGAGTTCAGGAGGATTGTATGGTGATATTGAAGCACAAGGCTAGCAAGGTTCTTTCTGAACTCAAGATGGATAGAAGAGAGTTGTACTACATGTTGCTTAGGTGTCATCAAGGTGGATGGACCTATGATAGATTGAGAAGACTCTCTTTTGCAGAATTGGAAAATCATGCTTATCCAATTTGTATAAGAATTTGTGAGGAAAATACTATGAGGCTTCTCTCAGATGAAAGGAGAGAAGAGATTGAAGAGAATTTGCAGATCTAGAGGGCTTCAATTGCACCAAGACCAGTGAAGAATAGAATTCCCATTGAGTTCCCAGCTCTTGATCAATTGAATCCTAGTGAAGTAGTAATCAGAAAAAGCATTAAACTTTCACCATTGGAGGCTTCACATGTTGCAGAGGTATTACCCTTGGATTTCAGAAACCCAATAGTTCACTATGAAGAAGATGCAAGTGGGTTATGATGATCACCAGATATGGCAAGAAGGTACATACTTTTACTTCTTTGATCTCATTATTTGCAATCCTGGATAGAGAAGAATTGGCAGACCTTTGGAAATTTTTGAAGGCCAAGTATGAGGCTGACGCACCTACTTCAGTCAATAGAATATAGATCTGGACATCCTTCAAAAGGATGATTGAAATTGTGTAAATTGAAGTTCGTTTCTATCGATTCTTAACCAAGTGAAAGTCCTAACAAAATCAGGTTTATTATCGTTTTTGGTTGATAGGGTTATTTGGATTTTCTATGTCTATTTAAGCAAGCACGTAAAAATGTTAGAAATATTAAGCTACGTAACCGTAAAACAATTTGCACATACCAAATTTTTATTCACAAAAGGACAAAATTTGTAAATCTAGAAAAGTAAAGTGCTAAAAATGTAATGAAATGAAACTTAAATGCTTGAAATGTAAAAATCAGAAAGTAAAAGGACCAATTATGCACATTCTAACAAATTTCTAACAAATTGTAACAACTTTCAAAACTTCTTAACTGAAAATGACAACTAGTGAAAAGTATTGGACTGAAATTTGGCAAACCCTAATAAAATGGAAGATTAGGTAATACTGAAAAAAAATTTAAACTATGAGGACTAAAGTGCAATTAAAAGGGAAATTTCACCAAAAACGGGCACAAAGAACTAATGAGCTCGTTTAAGCTAAAAAATGAACCAATTAAGCTCAAACAAGTTTTAAACTAAAAACTGAAAAACACTTAGGCTTGTTCAAGGAAAAAGCTTAAAATACTCTAAAACTCAAATAAGCCAACTCCAATAAGCCAAGAATAAGCTACAATGAAATCCAGAAATGCACATTCCAATTTTTAAGCCAAATCTGATTAAACAAATTATTGTGAGTCTGAAATGTCTTTCCTTATGAAAAATGGTCAAGTATTTAAGATGGAATTTGAAAATAAGCTGAAACTTAGCTTATTGACCAAGTTTGACCAAAAAGTGAAAAAGTTGAAAAGCTCAAAAACTTATCAAAACTTGTTTCTAAGTAGGAATGTGGAAGAAAATCACAAGATTTATGAAGTAGATTTGCCAAACCAAGAAATCAGAATGCTACTTTGTTACAGAAACTTGAAGTTGCTTGGATGCTTATTAAAAAGCTAATTCTGAGCTTAATCGTGTAAACTGTATGATTTCCCTACTAACACTTGAACTTCAGATGTTAATGGACATATAGAAACTGGTTTGGCTGATTTTTATCAAGAAATGAAGAAATGGCATAAGATTGAAAAGTGCTACTTTACTGATGAACTTTTATCACAAAACTGACCCAAACTTTTTAACATCCATTTGCCTGTTTGACCATATTTTTGACTTGAAAACTACACAAACTTGTTTGAAAAGACTAAAGGATAGTAAATGAACTATGATTAACCAATTAACTACACTCAAATTCCAAAATGTATACAAATCCAAACACCACTTATCTGAACTTTAAACAACTTTCATTAAGAGAAATTGAGCAAATGATTCAACTGAGCTATGAATGATATCTAAACAAACTTGACGAACAAAATGAAGTGCAAATGAACCAAGAATAGGCTAGTAAACACACAAGCACTCAAAATGCTATAACAAGCTATATTACTGATGAGTTAATGACATAAACAAGTATGAGCAAGATAAAAGCTAATAATCTAACAAGTATCTATCTAAACAACTGAATCAATCCAAAACAAACTAATCATACTTGATCAAAGCAAAATTCAGTGTTTACACTAGAATTTAGCATGCAATGACTATGAAGTGGAACAAAACTCAAAAAACTTGAAACCTTTTAGCAATGAGCCTCCATTGATGGAGTAGGTAGGCGCTGAGCCTCCTAAACAATGCTAAACCACCACCTTAGCACTAAATTCAACTAATCAACCATCTACTATCATCATCATCATCATCGTGTCTACCCAAAATCTGCTAGAAATCAACTCAGCAACTGAAATGGTAAGGAACAGCTACAAATCTTCAACAAAAAGCTTCTTATGATCAAATGTGATCACAAGAAACTCATAACAGCAACAAGATCCAACCAAGAATGCAGAGTAGATAAGAAGATTGAGGGAAAATGAGGAATTTTATTGATTTTGAATGAAAGAGTTGGTTACAGAAGTAGGTAATTGGTTACAACTAACTATAACTAACTCAAGAGGTTGTCAAGATCTTGAGTTTGTTATGCTAACAGCTAACTAACTAGAATGAAGACAGAAAATTGGGAAGTGTGTGTGAATTTCACACTTAGCTACTTACAACAAATGAAAGAACTAATCCCAATTTATAAACAAGAACTGAGAGTGATTTGGGGTTCATGACGTATCCCATCCAATAGCAGGCTGCCAGGTGTCAACAATTTCTCAATTGCAAACTCTTGTGTTCTTCATGAATTAAAGGATTTTTATCCTTTGAGTTTGAGCTTGATTAAGTGTTCCCAGTGTGTTCCTCTCTTGAAAATGAACAAGTTTCATGTATAAATCAACTCTTTAAATTCATTGTAGCTCAAGAACGATTCTGGGTTCGTTTGTTGAAGAAGGCGCCACGGGGCAATCTCTGAATGGGCAAGGGGTGAGCACACGGATTGATATCCAAAATTGGATAAAATGAATATGGGCTGTCAGCTTCTTATTGGTTATAAAATGAGCTAGTGGGATTTTGATGTAGCTAGACGGCTCATAAATGAGCTGATGAAGTGGCTATAGAGCTGGCAATCTTTATCTTTGTTTTCTTGCATTTTCATTGGTTAAGAGCCTTAGCACACAGATTAAAGCCATTTTTGTGTATTTTTTACAAGTTAAGTCCTTAGAGTTAGGCAGAATGTCCAAATGAGTTATAGTCTTCATTCCAATGTCATTTTTGGTCCTTCCACTTGCATTCTTGTCTAGTTTGACCCTTTGACTTGGTTGACTTTGGAGTTGACCATGTTTGACTTTGATCTTGACTTTGACTAATTTAACTTTGAGTCCTTCAACTTTGGAATGTTGTCAAGATAGGTCCTTCATCTTCAAAGTCTTGTCATCTTTGATCCTTCTTTGTCTTTTTCATCCAAATAAGCTTGATTTCTTCTTGTTTGCTTGAAAATGTATCCTTCTTACCTATTTATACACAAACACAAAACATACCACATAATTCCGCTTTATAGCACAAAAGTTAGGTATTTTCCATGTGTTTTAGGGTGATTTGTTGATAAATTGATATGAGTTTTTGCTCATATCAAATCCCCTACACTTGAACATTGCCATGCCCTCATGCAATGCTATATTTTAAGGCCCAAATTTACATTCTTCTAATAATTAATCCACCTTGGCCAATATGGAATGCTATTACATTATGCTACTCTATATGATGCATGATTTTGATTTTGAACAATGCAATGCAAAAGAAACAATTCTATTTATATCTTTTTGGATTTTTGTTGAAATGGCTTTGATGGAAAAACTCATAAAGAAGTCAATGACTTAAATTAGGGCTTTGGTACCATGGATACTTATCACCCTCAAGTTTCACTTTCCCCATACGAAGCATAAAAATGGGATCATTGCATTCACAAGTAAAAAGTGCATCAACTTATTCATGACAATTAAGTGTGGAACCGGTTATTATTTGAGCAAATTACTTTTGGGCAAATTTGTCATTATTTGAAGCGTGAAATATAAGAAGTGTAAAATTCAAAAATAAGGAAGCACGGTTTTAATCCTAAGTAATTCTTTCATCCATTACTCGAAAAACCGCTCACAATTAATATAAGTCCGTTTCAAGAGTAATACGTCATTCGCCTTATGCGTAAAATCCTCATGTCATGCATTAATAAGTAGCTACACACTCGCTAAGGAAAGAAAAATAAAACTCACGCAATAATTTACATCCTCCGCCTTTTTGAGACTTTGGATCTTCAATCCCGCAACCCGTCAAGGTAAGATTGGATTGGAGCAACTATTAAATCCCCGCAACCCGTCAAGGTAATATTAGAATATAATAGTTACTATAATTAACACTTCACTGCCCCTCTTGGGAGTCTTAAATAATTATTTTTTTTCTTTTTCTTTTTTTTTTCTAGCAACTCATTTTTTTTCATTAGCCGCTCTTATTTTTCTTTATTCCTCACAAAGAAAATTGAAAAGAATAAAAGGAAAAACACCCGCTAAGTATTAAGTATGATATAAGTCTGGTACACATAAAATGTTCTAACTTAGAATCTTAAGACGTACTCATACCAACCATGAATGATTAGTCAAAATGCATAAGAGACTACAAACCGATTAAAACCGTTCATCATTATTTATTAACATATATACATGCGAAGAAAATAGAGATAAGAAGAGAAGGATTTAGCCACAAGTAATTATCATGAAGTTTATCTAGCTCTTTTATACTTGCTTCAACTCTATCATTTCCCATTCTACACAAATTTAAAATCTCAAATAATGAGAGTGGTGGATGCTTAGCCTAATAGAACAATGAAGGACTACATGGTTAAGGATACTAGCTAGAGAATGCTTGGATAAGCAAACTCGGGTTGAGTCAAAGTATCCACGGCGGGCCTGATATGTCAAAGAAGTCTAAATTTGTTAAACCATGTTCTTATTATATTTTTTTCTCTTTTTATATATTTTTGATGAAAAACAAAAGAAGAAATACATACAATGCAAATGTGTTATGCAAATGAAAAATGATTGATGCAAAAATTATGAATGCATATTTTTGGTGGCCAAAGTAGATCAAAAATTTGAAAAATGTTTGAAAAATTAATTTCCAAGTTATCATGAAGGTCAATGACAAAGTCTAGGTAAGGTCACTTCGATAGAAGACCCCCTACACTTAAGCTAAACATTGTCCTCAATGTTTAAGAGCATGGAAGTATAAAACTTCCCCTACACTTATGACAACGAATAGAATTTGCTTAACCCAAGCTAAGTAAATATCAAATGTAGTGAATTCATTTTTAAATCACAATGTGTCTATGAAAAATCACAATAGTAACGAAGTGAACCGGATACAAGGGCCTCCTCCATAAGCTCCAAAGCACGTGATGAGTGAGCAACCCTTCAAACAACATGAAGACAAAAGAAGGTCTCCCCTACACTTCTCATCAACTCTCTATCCTTATTTCTAACCTACAACACTCTAGATCTAAAAACTTCTAAACCTAGTTAGTCAATCTTGATTTAAGGAGTCTCTAGCTCGACTCTTCCCACACTCAAAAGTGTTTAAAACCTATCATGGAGAGTAAAAGTTGTGCCCTTTTTTAAGAAAAATCTCCATGATGAGGTAAAACAAGTTATCAAGTATCAAAACTCCATAAATATCCCCCCGAATCAAATACATAATTACCATCCCACATATAACACAATTCAACAACTAACTTCCCAAGCAATGGTGAAAAAGGTGAGGTGGTGTGGTCCAAAATGGTAGCCCATATGTTTGTCAAAAGGTGATAGGGTAATGCTCTCAAATCTTTCACAAGTTTTCCTTTTATTGCATCAGGCGAATACTAAGATGGTTTAGCAAGCTCTATGCCAGGATCAAAAATCCGTTCCTTTATGGGAAAACAACAAGTGGCGGTTGCCTTAGAAGATTTTCCCTTTTAAGTCACATGGTGAGAGAAAGGTTGTGGAGTAATGGATGATAGCAAGCTCTTAGAAGAAGCCATGATTGCTTGTTTTCCTTTATCACATTGAAATGTTGAGGTATACAAAGAAGAAGGTAAAGGATCATCATGCAATAGAGATTCTAGATAGAGTATGTCCCCCTCCTCATCAATATAACCAAGAGTATACTCAAAAGGTATATCCACCTCTAAAAACTCATCACTCTTATCCATGATAGACTCCTCCTCATCACCATAAACATCATAGATTGGTCTATCAAAGATTGGTGATTCCTCAAAACCCAAGGAAGTGTGATCATCAACAAATAGAGAGTCACAAGTAGATATCTCATCATCACTATTGTCATCATATGTTGGTGTATCACAAAGAAGAGATTCTTCATCACTAAAATCCTCATGAATGTCTTCATCATTATGGAAAAGTGGGTTATTATATGAGGTTTCAAAAAGAGGATTGGAATAGATCACAAAATCACCAAAATTAAGCTCTTGAGGTTCATGAAAATCCAAGGATGAAGTAATGGAAGCAATGGTCTCAACATGAGGTAAATCATAATCTCCACTTAAGCAAGCTTCATAAAAATATACATCACAAACTTCATCAAGGATATCATCTTGAGTTTCCTCATTCACAACATCAATATGCTTCACCGCTTCCGACTCATTATACTTCTTTGACAACTTTACCAAGTTAAACACAACTGTCTCATCTCCTACCCTCATTGTAAGTTCACCTTCCGCCACATCTATTAGAGTTCGACCCGTTCTCAAAAATGGCCTACCAATAATCAAAGGAACTCTCGGATCCATATCATAATCAACCACCACAAAATCTGCAGGAAAGGTAAATCTATCAAACCTAACAAAAACATCCTCCGCAATTCCCACCGGATAAGCTATAGTACGGTTGGGCAAGTCATCTTAGTAGGAGTGAGCTCGGGAAGTGAAAGTTTCTTCCAAACCTATAATGACATGAGATTTATGCTTGCTCCTAAATCCGCTAAAGCCATGAAATTTTCCACCCCCGGGAAATTGCAAGGAATCAAAAACCTCCTCGGATCTCCTAGCTTAGTAGGAAACTTCTTAAGCAATACCGCAGAACAATTTTCATTCAAGGAAGAATTAGGTAAATCCACCAATCTCTCCTTGTTAGAAAGTAAATCCTTGATCATCTTAGCAAACTTAGGCATATTGGCTAAAGCTTCCGCAAAGGAGATGTTTATGTTAAGTTGCTTGAACATCCTCTAAAAGTTTGAGACTTGGATATCATCCTTGTTCTTAAGCTTGTCCTTTCTTAATCTTGATGGATAAGGGAGACATGGTTTTGGTTGTGGTTGAGTGGTTGATGAAGGATTTTCCTTGTTGGTTTCTTCATGAGTAGGTGTGGAAATGGGGGAACTTAAGGATGGTGAACTAGATGTAGAAGGCGTATGACAAGAAGGAACCAAAGTGGGTTTAACAATAGAGGGTGTAGGAGGTGAAGGATCATTTGTTGTTTTTCCACTTCTTGTTGTAATATCATTGACATTTGCCCTCGGGTTTGTTTGTGTGTTAAATGGTAAATCCCCTTGTGGTCTTTGATTATGCATAATTTGGTTGTGAAGAAGAGCAAATTTCTTGTTGTTTTCCTCTTGAGCCTCTTTCATTTGTCTCTCATAGGAAGTAAGCTTTTGAAAAATCAAATCCATGGGGTTAGGTTGCACATTCCCTTGATAAAAACCTTGGTTTGGATAGGGTGGAGGTGGTGCATTAAATCCTTGATTTGGTGGATAAAAGTTATTTCCTTGATTGTGAAAGGTGTTGGGTGCTTTATAGTTGTTCCCTTGGTATTGTGGCCTTGGCCCTTGGTTCCTTTGTAACAATTGAGGGGGATTTTGTTGAAGTTGGGTGGGTGGTTGGGGTGGGAATCCCGGTGGTGCAAGATAGTTTTGAGACTTATAAGAAAGGTTATTTTGATTTATGTTGGGTTTGAAATGTTCTCTATGTTCCTCTTGGTATGCATAACACTCCCCTTCATATCCTTGCACCTTATCACATTGTTGATATGAATGGGGACCTCCACAAGTCTCACATGAAAGAGTAATAGCATGCACATCATTGGTGGAATTATTGCCCAAAGAAAGTTTCATAAAGTCATTCATCATGGTTTGTTGCATCTTTTGGGTGTTTTGCATAATTGTTTGACTTTCCTTTTGAGCTTGAGTTAATTCTTGGATGGATGAAATGACTTGAGTCTCAAATGGTTTAGAACCTCCTTCTTGAATGACATGTACTCTCTCATCAAATTGTGTGTTAGTTTGCACCATTGTTTTAGTCTCAATTATGTCCCAACCGTCTTGAATGGATTTAAGAAGAATATTTCCTCCCGCGGAAGCATTGAGTGAGTCTTGGTGATGAGGTCTAAGGCCATTGTAGAAAGTATTGCCAAATTTTTATTCACAAAAAGACAAAAATTGTAAATCTAGGAAAGTAAAGTGCTAAAAATGTAATAAATTAAACTTAAATGCTTGAAATGTAAAAATCAGAAAGTAAAAGGACCAATTATCCAAATTCTAACAAATTTCTAACAAATTTTAACAACTTTCAAAACTTCTTAACTGAAAATGACAACTAGTGAAAAGTATTGGACTGAAATTTGGCAAACCCTGATAAAATGGAAGTTTAGCTAATATTGAAAATAGTTTAAAACTATGAGGACTAAAGTGCAATTAAAAGGGAAATTTCACCAAAAACGGGCACAAAGAACTAATCAGCTCGTTTAAGCTCAAAAATGAACCAATTAAGCTCAAACAAGTTTTAAACTGATTAAAACTGAAAAACACTTAGGCTTATTCAAAGAAAAAGCTTAAAATACTCTAAAACTCAAATAAGCCAACTCCAATAAGCCAAGAATAAGCTACAATGAAATCCAGACATGCACATTCCAATTTTCAAGCCAAATCTGATTAAACAGCTTATTGTGAGTCTGAAATGTCTTTCCTTATGAAAAATGGTCAAGTATTTAAGCTGGAATTTGAAAATAAGCTGAAACCTAGATTATTGACCAAGTTTGACCAAAAAGTGAAAAAGCTGAAAAGCTCAAAAACTGATCAAAACATGTTTCTAAGTAGGAATGTGGAAGAAAATCACAAGATTTATGAAGTAGATTTGCCAAACTAAGAAATCAGAATGCTACTTTGTTACAGAAACTTGAAGTTGCTTGGATGCTTATTAAAAAGCTAATTCTTAGCTTAATTGTGTAAACTGTATGATTTCCCTACTAACACTTAAACTTCAGATGTTAATGGACATAGAGAAACAGGTTTTGCTGATGTTTATCAAGAAATGAAGAAATGGCATAAGATTGAAAAGTGCTACTTTACTGATGAACTTTTATCACAAAACTGACCCAAACTTTTTAACATCCATTTGCCTGTTTGACCATATTTTTGACTTGAATACTACACAAACTTGTTTGAAAAGACTAAAGGATAGTAAATGAACTAAGTTTAACCAATTATCTACACTCAAATTCCAAAATGTATACAAATCCAAACACCACTTATCTGAACTTTAAACAACTTTTATGAAGAGAAATTGAGCAAATGATTCAACTGAGCTATGAATGATATCTAAACAAACTTGATGAACAAAATGAAGTGCAAATGAACCAAGAATAGGCTAGTAAACACACAAGCACTCAAAATGCTATAACAAGCTATATTACTCATGAGTTAATGACAGAAACAAGTATGAGCAAGATAAAAGCTAATAATCTAAGAAGTATCTATCTAAACAACTGAATCAATCCAAAACAAACTAATCACACTTGATCAAAGCAACATTTAGTGTTTACACTAGAAATTAGCATGCAATGACTATTAAGTGGAACAAAACTCAGAAAACTTGAAACCTTTTAGCAATGAGCCTCCATTGATGGAGTAAGTAGGCGCTGAGCCTCCTAAACAATGCTAAACCACCACCTTAGCACTAAATTCCACTAATCAACCATCTACTATCAACATCATCATATCTACCCAAAATCTGCTACAAATCAACTCAGCAACTGAAATGGTAAGGAACAGCTACAAATCTTCAACAAAAAGCTTCTTATGATCAAATGTGATCACAAGAAACTCATAACAGCAACAAGATCCAACCAAGAATGCATAGTAGATAAGAAGATTGACGGAAAATGAGGAATTTTATTGATTTTGAATGGAAGAGTTGGTTACAAAAGTAGGTAATTAGTTACAACTAACTATAACTGACTCAAGAGGTTGTCAAGCTCTTGAGTTTGTTATGCTAACAGCTAACTAACTAGAATGAAGAGAGAAAATTTGGAAGTTTGTGTGAATTTCACACTTAGCTACTTACAACAAATGAAAGAACTAATCCCTATTTATAAACAAGAATTGAGAGTGATTTGGGATTGATGACGTATCCCATCCAATAGTAGGTTGCCAGGTGTCAACAATTTCTCATTTGCAGATTCTTGTTTTCTTCATGAATTGGGGGATTTTTATCCTTTGAGTTTGAGCTTGATTAAGTGTTCCCAATGTGTTCCTCTCTTGAAAACGAGCAAGTTTCATGCATAAATCAACTCTTGAAATTCATTGTAGCTCAAGAACGATTCTGGGTTTGTTTGTTGAAGAAGGCGCCACGTGGCAATCTCTGGTTGGGCAAGGGGTGAGCACACGGATTGATATCCAAACTTGGATAAAAATGAATATGGGCTGTCAGCTTCTTATTGGTTATAAAATGAGCTAGTGGGATTTTATTGTAGCTAGACGGCTCATAAATGAGCTGATGAAGTGGCAATAGAGCTGGCAATCCTTGTATTTGTTTTCTTGCATTTTCATTGGTTAAGTGCCTTAGCACACGGATTGAAGCCATTCTTTGTGTATTTTTGACAAGTTAAGTCCCTAGAGTTAGGCAGAATGTCCAAATGAGTTATAATCTTCATTCCAATGTCATTTTTGGTCCTTCCACTTGCATTCTTGTCTAGTTTGACCCTTTGACTTGGTTAACTTTGGAGTTGACCATGTTTGACTTTGATCTTGACTTTGACCAATTTACACTTTGAGTCCTTCAACTTTGGAATGTTGTCAAGATAGGTCCTTCATCTTCAAATTCTTGTCATCTTTGATCATTCTTTGTCTTTTTCATCCAATAAGCTTGATTTCCTCTTGTTTGCTTGAAAATGTTTTCTTCTTACCTATTTATACACAAACACAAAACATACCACATAATTCCGCTTGATAGCACAAAAGTTAGATATTTTCCATGTGTTTTAGGGTGATTTATTCATTAATTAATATGAGTCTTTGCTCATATCAATGATTCAACAAGATGAAGCAGATCTAATATGGTTGAATCTGGATGATATCAGTGCACTACAATGGCGTCTACATTCAGAAGCTGGTGTTTACCATCTAAGCACTATAAAGTTTAGAGTATCTTCTTGTGGATGCTCAATATCCTATGTCCAAGGATGCTTTGAAGAAGATGGTGTCTACACAGCTGGAAATGGATTATACTAGTGATGTTGAAAAAGACTTAATTATATTTATTTATTATCTAATTAAAAAGTAATTTGTATTTGTAAGAATCCTCCTTGTGCTTAGTTTTTATTCAGAAACTTGATTACTAGAGTAGATATCAAGTTTAGGGGAGGATTTTTGGGAATAAAATGAGCCAAGTCACTCAGACGCTGACAAGAGTAAATTGGACATTGACAAGAAGAAATCAAGCGCTGACAGATCACGCATTGACAAGAGATATCCAGCGCCGACAAGAAGAAATCCAACCACTCATAGGAGAACTTAGTCAACATGTTTATTATTTGAAGAAAACAATACTCAATATTTTATTTTCTATATTTATCTTTTCCTAGAATAGTTGATAGGTTATCCTTTGTACACGAATCCTTATGTTATAAAAGGAGGTCGAAGGGTTTGTAGTTTATATACATTATTCAGTATTCAACTTTCATTGTACCCAAGTTTGATTATCAATCAAAAGTGAAAGTTTGGTTTATTTGTTTTACTTGTTCTTTAATCTAAGTGTTAATTCCGCATAATACTTGGATTGTTCATATAACAACAAAGTTTCTCTACGTGTTAAACTTTATTTAATCTCTTTAACACAAAGCTAATCGATCTAAGTTTGGGATCAACAAAAATGAGCAAATCACTTTATATATGTTTGACTTTGAAGCACAACTTAACTTTGACTGTTTTTAGGTGACTGAATGAAGGCTAATTTGATGCACACAAACTCAAAACTCAAAGCTCAAGCACAAAATCACCAAATCTTGATCCAAACGGCATTTATGAAGAAGTTATGCTAAGATGATGAAGTTGAAGCTAAATTTAATGCATATAAGGCTAAAACAGATATTTAGAACACTAAAACAGATCAAAATAGACAAAGAGTAGCAATCAAAATGGAAAGAAACACTTATTATCAAGCAATCAACACTTAGCCTATTTTTTTCTAAAAAATGTAAAAGAGATTTAATATACATATAGGCCTTCGTTGATGTGAGCAAGATCTAACACACCAAACATTTACTCAGCACCTTAAAACATCAACAATCTACAAGTAGAATACACAGATTCAAGATCTGTGTATTCAAATCATCAAACTCCCTCCAAAAACACAAACATCTTCAATACTTAACCAAACATGATCAAACAAGCTCCAAAATCTTGTATCCAAACTTTATAACACGAATCAACACAAAAATAAACAATTCAAACAGTAGAATATTGAAGACGATGATGAACAGTAACTTTTGGAATTTTATTTATTATTTGTGAAATTTGGGTACAAGTGAAATGGAAAGTTAGATAAGCTAAAGCTAATACAAACTAAACTAAATTGAAGGAAATTTGCAGAAAATTAAGTTAAGGAAAAGGGTTATGTGTGAGGTGAGGAGCGTGGTGGTATTTATAGGATGGTAGAGAGGTGGGTGAGGTGGTTAAGGGATCATGTGGGTGAGGTGAATAGGGTAGGGTGACAGGATGTCAGAGTATGACAGCCAAATGTCCAATTAGAACATTACACGTGGATTAGGGTTTGTGTTCGTAAAAATGAAATAGGGTGATTTTTATTGGGGTAACGACGGTGAAAAAGGCAAACACCATTGGATTCGTCTCGTTGAGACGAGAAAGTTTCATGTTTAAGTCATGCTCTGAAAGTGCCTCTAGCTCTGGCTACGTTCTACTGAAGAAGACAAGTGAGAAGTTGACACGTGGCACATTCTGGTTGACTCTTTTGTCTGATAAAGTGCTCCACGTCATGGGTGATTTGGTGATCCGTGTTACTTCATTTCATAGTTTTTAATTGGTTCGAGTGGCAAGGGGTGGATCCTGATCTGTGTGACACTCAATGCTTCCCTCTTATTGGTCTATTTGGCTAGGTTCTTTTCTTTTTTCTTCTTTTGACAGTTTTAGCCCTTCAACTTTGGCAGATTTTTTATTTAGCAAGTATCTTCAAATTTTCTTCATCTTTAGCCCTCTAATCTTCATTCTTTTGACACTTTTGGTCCTTTGACTTTATCTTTGACTTTTTCTTCAATAAATGTCCGTGAAATCCCGTGTTTTCTTCATTTTTATACTTTTGTAACTATTTCACAACAAAAACATAAACCACCCATAATTCTGACTTTTACGTTATTAAATTCACGTTTTGGTTTATATGTTGCTTGTTTTAAGTGGTAAAAGGGTAAGTGCTTACACACTTATCAAATGCCCCTAAACTTGACCATTGCAATGTCCTCATGCAATACATGATTTTAAAGCACAAATTTACATTTTTCATCATAATTAACATATCTTGGCCTTTATAATGATATATATATATATATATATATATATATATATATATATATATATATATATATATATATATATATATATATATATATATATATATATATATATATATATATATATATATATATATATATATATATATATATATATATATATATATATATATATATATATATATATATATATATATATATATATATATATATATATATATATATATATATATATATATATATATATATATATATATATATATATATATATATATATATATATATATATATATATATATATATATATATATATATATATATATATATATATATATATATATATATATATATATATATATATATATATATATATATATATATATATATATATATATATATATATATATATATATATATATATATATACATACTATTATAACGAAAAGGAAACTTATCAAGACCAAAAAGATTGAAACTTTATAAAAGATATAACAACTTCCACTTAATTTATTTATTTTGAAATTGTTTGATGGAAGACACTTGTAAAGAAATCTAAGACTTTCATTAGGGCTTTTGGTATCATGAATATTTATCACCCTCAAGTTTCACTTTCCCCATACCAAGCATAAAAACGAGATCATTGTCATTATAAGATAGTAATGCTAACATTTCTCATATGAGTTAATCATGTACTTAGACCCCCTTATTCCTAATTGTATCTCTTATATTTTATTTTGTCTTTAATGATCATGAAGATGCATTGTTGACTTATTTTGATATTTATTAAGGCCGAAAATAAAGTAGGACGATTTAATAAATAGTTAGCTAAAGGACACGATCTTTTAAAATGTTTCACGTAATCATTTAAAGTTCATATCTTGGCATAACTCGTTTCACGATTTGAGACCTTTCTTGGACCGATATTTGGCATGTACTTCGAACTTCAAATCTTGAGAGACGATCTTGAAGTTATGGTCTTATCTTCATTTTGGTATACATCTTCTGTTGGTCCCTTGTAAATCGTTATTACTTATCAACCTTAAGTAATAACTCTTTACTATGACTCAAGTGTGTTGTTTTAACAATAGATAAGAACTATGAACAATTAAAACAACAATACCAATAACTTTTCAACGTATAAAATTTTATTAGAATCAAATAAAGAATCTATAACCCACTTTGTTTGCGGAATAACAAAGTGGTTAAACAAAGTGGTTGAATGACAATGGGTTGTGATCTCCTCTACTTAAACATCTAACCAAAGTTAAAGTCTAAGCTCCAATCTAAACGTTCATATGCATCTTGGATATATGGTTTAGTTGGTATCGAGAGAGAAAGGTTTTCTAGAGTTTTATCTCTTGTATTGGTTAATCCTTTCTCTCCCAATGTACACTCCTTTTATAGGCAGTGTAAACTAGGGTTTGTATTTTGCATGTTTCAATGCATGGGTTTATCCAGTGGGTGGTTGATGCCCATGCTGGATAAACAGTACAAAGTACATATTAAACTATTCTAGAAAAGATAAAGGTTGTACTTATATCTAAGTATACAAGCAACCTACTTTGACTTAAAGTTATCTTTTCCCACCTAATGCAAACTGTCAGAATACTGAAGAGTCTTCAGTGTCCTAGAGGAGATCGACATCATTCAGTTTGGTATTGTCAAACTAAACTTAACTGAAAGCCCTTCTTTAGTCCTTGTTCTTCAGCAACTAGACTGCCTAGTATTTGAGGTGAAGACTCCTTTGTCTTCTAAGTTAACTGGAAGGGGATTGCTGAACTTTCTTCAGCTATAAAGTCTTTAGTAGGAACTTTGTTCCTCTGGTCATCTTTCAACAGACTGGCCTTACTGCTAAGCATGAAACACTTAGGGGGATTTTATATTCAAATCCTAGAGTTGCTTTAGGGTCAGTAAATACTGACCCAACATCTTCATTTGGAGTATTGAGAGATGCTTCAAACTTTGACCACGACTTCTTCATTTATCCTTATCTTTATTTAGGATTTTGATATACAACGATCCGCCTCCTTATAGGACTTGGATTTGTTTATCCTTATGCCTTGTTAGGGCCTTTTTGGATAGACGTTTCCGCAACCTTTTTGTTGGAAATATGAAATTCCAAAGAAAGTCTCGGTCACATCATTGTTAGCATAGATCACGAGCTATTGACTATTTAGGACTTTGTCTCCTGGAGCGACCTCCCTTAGGGGGAGATTGTTAGAAATATGTTTTTACGTATTTAGAAAGGATCGGTCACTCTAACGATTTGTATCTCGAGCTAAGGTTCAATCCTTGGATTGTTGTGTTTATTGTTACTAATTTGGTGGTCTAATCCTTTTGGTCTCAATCTGTTAAATTTTTTGGTTACACTATTTTGTTTTCTGCTCAAACGGTCTGTACACTTTGGTCAGAATGACTAAATAATGTCACGACTTTTGGTCACATCTGAAATTATTCATAGTGTCTCGTGGTTTTAATCATATTGTCCAATCAACTTTGTTGTCATAGTGTCTAGTGGTCTAAAAAATCATGTCACTTTTTTTTTTCTAGGTTCAAATCTGTCCCGATCATGTTTTTTTTTTGGATCTAAACTGACCTCAAAACAGCCTTAAAAGTTGTTTTATGCTCATGTGGTTTTTTCTGGGTTTTCTTTGTTTTCTTGAAGATAAAGATCAAATCCAGAAAAACAGATCTACAAAAACTGGAACATAGTAGCATTTGGATAAGATTTGCATTATTGCGAAATCATCAGATTTGCAATATTGCGAAATCATCAGTATGAGATTGCGAAATTGAATGTTTCAGATTGCGAAATTGAATATTTCAAGATTGCGAAATTAAATGTTTTAAGATTTTTAAATTGAATGTTTCTAGATTGTGAAATTATATATCATTTATTCCGAAATGTTTATCTCATACACATTCCGTAATGATTTTGCACACCAACATTGCGAAATTATTGTTAAAGAAGAAAAAAATATTGCGAAATCATTTAAAGTGAGACCAAAACTAGACACTACCATGACCTAGTCATCAAATCCGACTCATCAAAACCTGAATCGATCTATATACTGCCTTCACCTCAATCAATAAACACTAACCATCAATTTTTATCTACATCCATCTAAGACTCGAAACATCAAATAGATCTCAGATTATTTTTTTCGATTCGAAGATCTCTTAAAGATGTATTTATCAAGAACTGTTATCATCACAGATCTGTGAAGGGTTCAATCCTCTCGTTCATATTTGAAAGTAAAGAAAGAACAATAACAAATATGTTATTTTCTATCTTTGATTCGAGTGAAAAACGTTACATAAATCACATGCAATCACGAATTAAACCTACCTTAGACCAAATTAATGATCTTGAAGACGTTTCTTGATCAATACGGGGCTTTAGGCTCGAATTAAAAGTTTAGGTGGTTGTAATTCGTGTCAATGAACTGATATAAAAGTGAGATTGATTGATGAACTCATTTTGTTTGAGACTTGGGATAAACATATTGATTATTTGTTGAGATTCGCAGAGGTGTTTTAGAATTGGATTTGGTGGTTGATTTGCTAGATTAGAAAAAGAGGCGGATTAGTTTAAGATTAGGTTAGGTTTACTATGAGATTTTTTAGGGTACAACAACTCTTATTACATCTCTCTTAGTAAATTACTAACTGGTTTGTTTTCATTGTGTAGGCCGATGGCTTAATTTGGACGTGTAGTCTTTTAAGGCTATGGGATATGCATACAATTATTATCAAGACACGTTTGATGACTATATACAACATATGGGGACTATAAGATTACAAATAAGTTGTACTAAAATTAGCTTTAGCTATGTTATGTATAAGTTATTTTTGTGGTTTGATTTTTTTAAATGGTTTTATTGTCGACATTAAAAAGAAAAAGAATAGTGACAAAATGACGTGACGAAAGTGACAAGATTTAAAGACAAGTATCGAGACAAAGTGAAAAAATTTATTTGACGAGACCAAGAAAAAATGGCTATATTTGTAGTAGCTACGGATTTTTTGATCGGGTATTATTATTTGAAGTTGAAGACGGATTTTTCGAAGGCGTACACTTATTTTATCTTTGAAAGATAACTTGTTAGTGCTTAATCTTAGGATGAAGACTTGCTTATCTTGTTTCCGGGTTCGGGGTGGTTGGTTGATGACCTGGATAACTATCATGTTAATGAGTTACATTGTTGTACTCAGTGTCACGCGCATAGTCGACTTGGATAATTTCAAGAGGTGATGTGCTTATATAATTGGTTAGTAATGTATCGGGTACTTAGAAATTCTCAACAATGATATTTCTACACCATTACTCATTCAACAATAGTGCAAGCTTAAGTCACAAGGTTGAGGAATTTTTATTCAGTTTCACGTTTGGTATATCGGGTTTACTCCATCAGTTGTCACTTCAAATTGCCTACAAAGGGGTTGGTAGAGATAGCCATGGAGAGTTTATGAGGAGAATTTCGATCAACAACTGATTCTCGCCGAATATAATTAAGCTTATTTATTATTCTCACGAGATTTTCAGGTACATGTACGTACGATTTATTGTTGGTTTCGAGGTTTCGAAACCATCAAGGGGGAAGAAGAACACATATTGAACGCACAACGAGTACACGTGATGAACTTTACACCTTCTTTTTATTTGAAGCCATTCCGGGGAGACAAATGTCATAACTATAGAGAAAAATCAGAGTTAACTCGTGGCGTTTAGTGCTTCTTTCAACTTACATGGGGGAAGAGATGAAAGAAACAGTCTCTAATGGTTAAAAGAGGTACACTATTGTTCGATGATTAATTGTTTGGTTGTGTAAATTATATATCATCATAATCCTATATGGAGAGATATGCACTTCCGGGACTTAATTGACTCTAGTGCATCTCCGGAAGAAGATATGTGCATTTCCGGGACTTAATTGACTCTGGTGTTACGATGTCAACTTCATGAATGGGATAAAGTGTTTACTTCAGTATTTTGGCTTCATACATGGAATTGGTTTCCTTTCTTCAACTACGTGGGGGAAGATATGTCTTGATTCTTTCTAGTATGCATAACTTGAACTTTCAGGGGGAAGAAAAATTCAGAAGAATTATTCAAGCGTGAGAAGAGACGTTGTTGATCTACTTGGTGTGCCCCAAACTTTCAATCACTCATAGCAACATTATCATTTCATATGATGGGGTTTGCTTGTTAAATTATGATGTGCGCTAAATCATTCTAAGCTTTATTGAAAGCTTTGAAATTGCTTATGAGGATTGTCGATTTAGGGAGAAGCTATTAAAAGCTTCTACATCAAGATTATGTGGCATGAATTAGGGGGAAGTTAATTCAGGAGCTTCTCCTTAACCAGAAGTATATGAGTTACTTAGCTTGTGCCGTTACAGTATTTCTACTACAAGTTACTACAAAGATGAGTCATTTTGAAGTGAAGACTTGAAGTCAAAGGCCTTAGAAGACTTCATCAGCATTGGATTCTTCATGGAAGCTTTTGTTCTTAATCATTATGTACTTGCTAGGAAAAATATTGTATGGAATTCTACACGTCGTCCCATGGGGGAAGATTGTTGGAAATTCACTTTATATGACGACATTTAAGAATTCCCATGAGTTATCATAGTCACTCACGCAAAGACTAGACTAGGAAACTATGTATAGTGTAGGCGCGTGAGTGACTATATATACCCCTCCAAGCCTTCCCAGGAGGGGTTGTTGCTTTGTGTTTTCACTTTTCATTTATCAATTTGACTTTCTCTCTCTTATTCACCTTCAACCTCTTTCTCTAACTGAACAATGGCTACCACCACTATCTACCACCCAACTAGACCACCAGATCATATATTATTGCAAACCCACAATTTTTGGGAGTAACTTGCTTTTCGTCGTGTGTCTTGATCCTTCATATTGATTTGGATTAATGATTCTTTACATCATCTTAGGATCTTTAGCAACAAAGGGAATCCTCATGCCTTGTTAGGGCCTTTTTTGACTCATTTATCCTCATGCCTTGTTAGGGCCTTTTTGGATAAGCCAATCTTCGCGTCCTACTTCAATAAGTTATGCCTTGGCTATGAACTCTGTTAAATCACGAGTAAATTTTAAACGATCTTGGGCTAGAAGCTAACTTATCTTTTAAATCGTAAGACCTTACTTATTGCAATTATTTATTTACATGTGTAGGGAGAATAAGCAAATAATTAACCCACATGAGTTTTTGAAAGAATATAAATATTCTACGTTTACCATAGTAACTTATAATTGACTCTATCATTTCTCATTCTCCACAATTTAAAATCTCAAGTAATGAGACTCATGGATGCTTAGCCTAATAAACCAATTAAGGTCTACATGGTTAAGGATACTAGCTAGAGTAATCTTTAATAAGCAAACTCGGGTTGAGTCAAAATATTCACAACAGCCTAATATGTCAAAAAC
This sequence comes from Glebionis coronaria, assembly GCA_025667525.1. NCBI lineage: Eukaryota > Viridiplantae > Streptophyta > Magnoliopsida > Asterales > Asteraceae > Glebionis > Glebionis coronaria. The sequence continues at coordinate 211,272,848 of CM046876.1, read as the reverse complement.
GTATAAACTCGTTAAAACCATTTTATTTATTCATTTTTTTCCTTTTTGAATTTATTCATGAAATGGAATATATACATATGATCGTGATGACAAAAGGAAAGGAGATAAATGGAAAATACTTCTAGGCCAAAATAGATCAAAAATTTTGAAAAACGTCGAAAAATATTAACTTCCCAGTTTAAATGAGGACAAATTCATGGAAAAGTCCACTTTACTTCGATAGAAGTCTCCCCTACACTTAAAGATAAACATTGCTCTCAATGTTTAAGCATGTGGAAGTAAACTCCCCTACACTTAGGACATTGTGCACTTAGTTTAAATCAAGCTAAGGAAGAGACAACTAAAGTGATTTCAATTGAGTCATTTATTTATATACATTATTGAATCACAATAGTTTTGATAGAACCGATATCACAGGTACACAGGATCACGGTTTTCCTCAAAAGCACCAAAAGTGGAATGATATGTCAATGAATTCCCTGCACAATCACCACAAAACAACACGCTATTTGCCCCCTACACTTATTGGTGGAAAAGATGAAAGGGTGAAAAAGGTAAAATCTAACCTAGTTATACTGTAACACCCATTTTGGTAAATGGAATGTCACGCGTGATTATGGCGTGTCATCAAAGCATACAAGGATAAATGTCTTAAACATTACATGACCATAAAGGAAAAACCGGAAACAACCTTCGGTACCCCAAAGTATAAGCTCATCACACACATACATAAGTACTGTAAAGGAAAAGAACTAAACAATGTCCATAGAAACAAGTAGCAAAATGTATGATGATAAGCATAAAGTAATGAAGGCCAGAAAGCTCCCAATCCATATGCACGTACGCTTAGAGTCTACGAGCGTCCCTGAGTCCCTGCCGTTTTAGGAACATGAAAGGAAAACGGCTGAGTATAATGCTCAGTGCATAGATATACAACCATAGAATGGATATAAGCATATACAACATATAGCAGCAGAATTGAGTAAGTCCTAGAAAACCTGATATAACTTAGTAAAACTGGTTTTATATTTTGAAAATCCTTATGTTTTATCTTATAAAAACTATTTACATGCTAAGCATTAAGCCAATATAGGTCATGAAATATCAACGTGCATGAATACTTGGAGGGGTGACCTCATCATGCAATTAAACGGGTTGCCTCTAATTAATATAAGTTTGGGTAGGAGGGATCAGCTCCTTGTAACCTAGGATGCACCCATACACACTACATGATAACATAATAATATGGACAAAGGCTGAAAGGGACGCCACGAGCTATCACTCCGCCGTGAGAAGTCATAACACTGGTGCCTCTAGTGTTATGGTTATGGTACCTCCGTAACTAGGTGAAACTGGTCATGCATGTATAGGGCTTAGGCATTAAATGTATAGGGCTTAGGCATTAAATTAAAAATAAGCAAATCAAAACATATAAAACATATACTAGGAAAACAGTTGGCTGCATACGGGGAATCCTAATAAGGAAAGAACGTCCATACTGAAAGGACGGAGAATCCGTACCTTATGTCCAGTGAACGAAGAAGACGAACGGAAGAGAGTCCTACTTCGATCTCACTAATGCTACATAAATAGTATACGTGTATAAGTATTCTGATTACTGAGTACATAACTGGTTTTATATCGTGACTTAGCTTGTTTTATATGTTCATGTCTTGTTTTACTAATTTTAACGTTATACTGTGTTTATCATGTATTCTGGATATTCTGATTAAGTATTACTTGTATTTCTTGTATTATTATACTTGTTGTGTAATAATAGGTAACTTTCTAAAAATAGCAAGTTTCCTAAAATAGAAAGTTTCCAAAAATAGAAAGTTCCTAAAAATAGATTAGCTGCTTAAAATAATAAGTTTCTAAAAATAGAAAGTTTCTAAAAATAGAAAGTTTCTAAAAATAGTAAGTTTCCTGAAGTATAAAGTTTCCATAATTAGAATTAAGCTAGATTATTAAGCTAATAAGATAAGCTTAAGTATTAATGATTAAATATACTAAGTCATGTGATTAACGGTATAGTTTATTAATTATAACATGTTAACTAAATAAACTATATGTTATACGATTTAATTAAATATAATCATGATTTAATTAAATTAAAGTGTATATAATACTTAGGTTAAAACATGTATTAATATTTATATTAATATAACCTAAGTCATGGAAATTAATTAGTTATATGTCATGTTTTAATAATTATTTAATTACTATAGCCTAAATTACATAAATAAATACTTAGGTTAAAATCATGTATTATTAAATAATAATAATAAACCTAAGTCCATGTTTTAATTAAATTCATTATATGCCATGTTAAATTAATTTAATTAACTTGTAAATAAATATGCTTGTAAAATTATTAAACTTGTAAAAATAATAAACCGAACCCATGTATTATTTTTATTAAAACATGTCGTGAACCGGTCCGTGAACCCGTGAACAGGCCGAACCAAACCCCACCGAAAACAGTGGCAAACTGGCCTAAGCCGGTTTCCCCTGCTCTCGGCCCACTGCCACCGGCTGCTTCCGGTGGTCTTGTCCTCTCGGTCCAGCCGCTGACGCCACCGGGGTTCCCACCGGCAGTTGTCGGTGGCCCCTACTTGCTGTGGTGGTTCCCCCTGCTTACCATAAATAGCCACCGGCTTTAACCGGTGGTGGGGCTATGGCTGCCGAGACCAACCGAACCGTAAGACACCCCTGACGCAAGTCGGGGTGTCTTGTTCCCTGCTGTTGACCGAAACCCATCACCACCGAGACATGTGTCTCGTGTGGTGGTGCGAACCAAACGACGCCGAGAGTCGTAGGACTCTCGCTTTGTGTGGCGGCCGAACACCAAACCCGAAAACACCCTAGTTGATTTTCCCCACCATGATTATTAGCATGTTCTAATCTTGTTTTTAAAACCCCCATGATCAGATGTTCATAATAACATAAAAAGAATTAAAAAGAAAGGTTTTCGGATTACCAAAACACGTGAAACAAATAGAGGATTAATACACGAACACGTTCTTGTCATTTGCTAAATCAAAATCAACCAATCACCCTTGTGTGATGATGTAGCCGCCGGCCTAAGGGAGCAAGGAGAAGGATTAGGGTTTTTGTTTTTCTAAAAATCTTCTTTGAATGAATAGTGTTCCCATTATTTGTTTATTTGGTAAAATTAAACATGGGTTGGGCCCCCCTTTCTCCTTGTTGTCGCGGCTAGTAGGGCCCACCAAGGGGAAACCCGTAGTTTTTCCTTGTTCTAATAATTTACGTGTTCGTATGCTCGTATTTACGTTGTGCTATTATTAAATATTCATGTTATTATCAATACCTGAACATAGTCGTAATAATAATTACGTAAATACATAATTATACGTTCGTGATTCTTACGTTCATGATTTCATGTTCGTGATTTAATTATTATTGATAATAATTATCGTGCATTTATACATACTTAATACTTATCGTGTGATAAAACGTATGTAGTTCTTGTAATTTAAATTCGTGAAATGTTTTCATGTCATAAAAGGAAAGTTTTAATCTTGTACGTACGTTTATAAGGGTACTATTCATGGTAAAAGCATGTGGGTTTTACAACTCTTCCCCCCTAAAAAGAATAATTCGTCCCCGAATTATAGATAAAGTAAACTGAAAAAGAGGAACATACCCGAATTCAAAACTTGAAATAAGGGTAAGAAGTCCGGGTAGACTCCTCGGTCTCCCAAGTGGCTTCCCGCTCGGTATGGTCCCTCCAAAGGATTTTGACGAATGGAATCGTCTTCTTCCTCATGACTCGTTCTTTCCTGTCAAGAACTCGTTCGGGTTCCTCTATGAAGGTAAGATCTTCATGAATCTATTCTAGTGGATACTGAACCATGTGAAGGGGATGATACTTGTACTGTGACAACCGTGGTTTTGAGGTTCGTCACTTGGTCTTATTTTAAGGTTAATTTATGTGTGACTATGTGATTTGCGTGTTTACATGTTATTTTGCATGAACGACGTTAGAGAGGATATCGTTTATGGGTATAAAGTACTCATAAGTAAATCGAGGAATGGTTATTTCATGTTCATGATCTCACAAATTAGTGACAATGAAATGAAATGGTGTTATTATGGTGTTTTACGTATACGTATAAGTATTATAGTAAATTGTACTTTTTTTAGGATTTGGGGTTTAGCAATTTAGAGGTCTCGGGTAAGGTGTTTAGTCATGTGAGTATTTTTCGGGATGGTTTTAAGTCATTTGGGACTTAGTTATAAAGTTTATTTCAAAATTTAAGATTTTTTTAAAAACTGTATATTTTACGTTTTTTTTGGTATACGCGTAAAATTGACTAGTTTTACGGTTTTAAGGTTACAGAGGCTTTAGGAGATGAAATAAATTAAGTTAAATTAATGTATTATTAATAACATTATAATAAGTAATAAAAAGAAAAAAAAATTAAAAAAAAATATGTTAAAGTCGGTTTAGGCCGATTAAAAAGAAAGAAAAGGGAAAAAAGGAAAAAAAGGGAACCAGGCTTTTGTAATGGGCCAAGGACTTGTTAGGAAATTATATTAAGACTTTTTATTAACTAAAAACACATCATAACCCCTTTAGATCAAGCTTAAGTCGAAATCAATGGAGTCTATTTAGGGTTCTTCATTAATTTTTCTTCTTTCAAAAATTCTAAGGTAACATCTTCAATACACTTTTTAATTAAATTGTTTTTAATTCTCTTACAATCAATACATGATGGATCTAGGGTTAAGTTAATTATGAATTCTGTATTATAATGGTATAAACATGATTAGATTAATTAGAGATAATAATTATACATGGTGATGGTAATTAATTAAGCTAATTGTGTTATATTCTTTTTCAAAAACTGGGCAGAATTTTAGGTCACTTGTTTTGATCATATCCAGAGTTCTACAAACCCTTATTTTGCGATACAATCATCCCTGAATACGTAATTGAAGTGGTTTCAAATGCAAGTAATGAGAACTAAATTGGAGGTCCGGAGGTGGGTCAAAAACTGGTTACAACAGTCGGAGGTCAAAAAAGTTTTGAAAGCAGTCGGGTTTAATTTAATGTTTTAAGGTGATTGGGGTACTTAGGAGTATACTTGAGCCCTCTAATGAGCATGGGTGTTGGTTTATATATTAAATAAGAGACCTGTAGGAGGGCTAAGCAAATTGGTTATGGTAAGACCCCCTAATCATAACAAACTTTTTGTATGTTCAAAATCGGTAATATGCGGATAGACAAAAGTATATATATATATATATATATATATATATATATATATATATATATATATATATATATATATATATATATATATATATATATATATATATATATATATATATATATATATATATATATATATATATATATATATATATATATATATATATATATATATATATATATATATATATATATATATATATATATATATATATATATATATATATATATATATATATATATATATATATATATATATATATATATATATATATGTATATATATATATATATATATGTATATATATATATATATATACATATATATATACATACATACATATATATATATATATATATATATATATATATATATATATATATATATATATATATATATATATATATATATATATATATATATATATATATATATATATATATATATATATATATATATATATATATATAGAGTAGGGATCCAGTAAGAAGAAAAATTAAAATGAGAAGAATAAGAAGAAATCCTGACCACAAATTCCATAAAGGAAGGAGAATTTTAAGGGCAGATGCATCTGACTTTGTAGGTGCATATGAAATATGTGGCTGTGGTTTCTTCTCATTCTTCTCATTTTATTTAATCTTCTTATTTGATCGTAACTCTATATATATATATATATATATATATATATATATATATATATATATATATATATATATATATATATATCGGGGCCTTAACAATAGCTTTAAGGTTGGGGAAAAAGGGAGGAGTTAGCTGACATACGTAAGGGCATAGGGTTTCCTTTACAGATATCATGGCTATGGTTAGGTGGGCGTTTGGCTTATAGTTTGGAGACCTAAAAACCGGGACTGTTTTGGGTAAAATGTTAACGAGACGGGTTATGAAGTAAACTAAGTTAAAGGCTTTATAGAGGGGTGTAATGAGATGCTTAGAGCATATAAATGAGGTATATATATGGGAGAATGTTAGATGTCCATCATAGGTTTATGAGCCATTCTAGTGTTTGGTTCATGTTTTGATTGTGTGCTTTTGTTTGTTAGCTTTTTGCTAGTGCACGGATTTTTAGAGAAGCTCAATCAGGTGAGTTTCATAGTCCCATATCTTCTAATGATTTTCACTTCCAGATGGGATGGAAGAGACACTTTATGGTTTTGTAACTAATGTTGTGAATGTTTTTATGGTTTGTGATGGACTTGTGTGTACACTTATGTGATTAACTGCTATGTGATTCTTGATTGTGTTTATGATTTGGATCGGGGGACACGTACCGTCTCAGTGTTGTGGTTTGACTTGGTACCAAGAGGATGTTGACAAGGCGGGGCCTTGGGGAGGTACATAGATGTGTGAGCATCTATGGGACCAATGGATAATGACAAGGCGGGGCCTTGGGATTGGTACATAGGTGTATGAGCGCCTATGGTACCATGGTGTTTGGTAAGGCTGGGAGCCTTGGATTTGGTTTGGAATTATTGATCTTGAATGTTAGTTGTTAATGAATACTTGTATCACATTGTCCATATGTTTAGTGGTTTATGGTTGTTCACAGCTTATTATAATCTATTTTCGGTTGGAGTCTAAACCTATGACTCTCACCAACATTATGTTGACGTGTTTTAGTGTCTCTTTCAGGTGATAAAATGGTTAAGCGTGAGAACATATGTGGCTAGGATTAGAGTCGCGTAGGAATGCATTTAGAAGGAGATCCCCGTTCCTTCTTAGTTTATTTTTTCTTTTTGTTTCAATAAGTGATACTATGAACCTATATATTCATTTGTTTGTGTTATTTGGTTGTCTTGGGTAAGAGGTAGGACTGTTACCTACTTACCTAGACTCCTACATTGATGAGATATTGTCATGACATTTGTGTCACCTTTTATGACATTTCTAATTCATATAGTTCTCTTTATGGACACACTATTGTTGTGATGATATCCATGCTCGCGTCCCATATTCCGCCATGGTGGGGTGTGACAGAATGGTATCAGAGACAATGGTTATAGAGAATTAGGTTGCCTAGTCTAGTAACCTAGTCTATAGCTTAAGGGTCCCTACATATAGGCGTCATAGGAGTATGTGTGCATTTTATATTAATTAAAGATTTCTGGATGTTATGGGTTTTTACTTGCGATGTTTGTTAAGTTTTGACTGGTATGGGTTGAACCATAGTAGTTCATACTTAGCCACATGTTATTTTCTTTTCGGGGTGTGACTAGTGCTGGTTGAACCATAATCATCCACGCTAGTCATTGTCGTATTCTGCTTAAATTGTACATTATAGTACATAATTGGGTACATGGTAGTTTCTATTTTTTGTTGGGTTATTTTATGTACCTGAGGTATAGTATTTTTTCTTTTGATGTTTAAGTCATGTTCTCTAAGAATCAAGTGGTGGTTCGAGTTATTAGGAGTAGGTGGATATGAAGGATTTTAAGCTGTTTCCACTCTTATGGGCGATAATGTAGGAATTTTTGCAATTCTTTTTAATCTATTTATCGTTCCACAAATCGACTCGAAATTGATTTTCAATTTAAACGTAAGACTAATTTGTTCTTGGTGAAAAGTATTTTTTGGTATTTTTAAGAACTAAAAAAAAACTATTTAATTAAAAACTATTTAATCTAATTTAAAAATCTACTATAATTAACTAAAACCTTTTTAAAATTTAAAACTAATTTATACTAATTAAAAACAATAAAACTATTTTTTAAAATAAAACTAAAATCTAACTGAAAACTATAAAAGTAATAAAATATTTTTTAGCTTTTTATTTTTAAAAACTGAATAAAAGAAAATTAATATAAAACTTTTACTTAAAATTAATAAAACTAAAAACTTGTATTAAACAAAAATTAATAAACTACCAGTTACAAATTACCTATATTAATTAAATGATGTATAATTAAAACACAAAAGAGTACTAGACAAGATGGTAAAGGTATGGGCTGTTGAGCTAGGGGTCAGGGGTTCGAGTCCCCTGACAGACGAATTTTAGCTAAATTTTTGGAATTATAATCTTTGGAATCATTAAAACAAACAGATCAAAAGGATCTGCTGCTTGAACTACCAGCAAAATCAGCAACTCGAAATAAAACAAATAAGCTAACAAAAATAGCTGAATTAGATAAGCAAAAGAACAGAAAAGCTAATAAGCAAAACAATCAGAAAAACAAATAAGCAGCAATAAAAGAAACCAAATAAGCCGATAAAACAGAAGATAAAATAAGCAATTAAGACTAACAAAAATACTAAAAATTAAGCAAAACAAAATGAACTTAAATCCTAGCAAATAAGCAGATTAATCTCAAACTGAAATAAAGCAACTCAAACTTAACTAAAACAAAATAAATAAGCAAAAAGGAAATAAGCAGTTAAGACTAAACAAAGTCAAATAAGCAAAACTCCTAATTAAGCACTCCAATCAAAACTAAAGCAAAAACAAATTACTACTAAATTCATAAGTCAACAAATCAACTAAATCAACTAAGCAAGTAATAACACAAACAGACTTACCCAATCGATCAAGCTGCCAAAACAAATAAAATAAATCTACCAAAACTGAATAAGCAGAATAAGCAACACAAACATAAATACCAATATACTATTAAAATTAAATAAGCAAATAAGTCAACCAAATACCTAAAATAAGCACATCCAAGCATATCTTAAACAAACTAAATCCTAACAAGCCAAACGAAACTAAACAGATGATTCATACGAACAAACTTAAACAGTAAAATCATTTTAAAACAAATCAGGCAGACTAAATATAAAACTTATAAAATAAAAGGGATCGAAAACCTTTTGATGATAACCGTTGGGAAGTAGGTGGGCGCTGAACCCCCTATGAACCAAAAACGAACACCACCTTCATCATCATCATCTCGAACACAATCAGATTCAACTCGAACCAGGAACAGTAACCGATCCACCAACAAAATCTTCGAACAGTTTTATATACTTTCCCAGTGGGGAAAATATTTAATTCACCACCTTCTTTTTTTAGTTTTAATATTGATTAATATAAACTTTTAAATAAAAAACACAATGAAAAATTATGAAGCAGGACTTAAAAATTAATAGAGGTGGAAATAAAAATTCGAGTAACTTTCATTAATAATTAAAGATTCATTACAATACTTGGAAAACTGAAAATACAATTTACCTAAAATCTAATTTGCATAAAAAAATTAAAACTAAAATAATCCTACTCCTAAGAAAACAGTAAATAAAAAAAAATGGAATACTATGATTACAAGTTGTGGGGGGGTTTTATAGGGAAACCCTAACTTCTTCATGAAGATTGGTGCTCTCGTAAATCAATCAGAAGCTCTTTCTTCTCTCTCTTTTCTCACGCTTGATCAACGGATGAAAAAGACCCTTATCTCGCGGATCGTCACGTTGTAACGAATTGTGCTTCTTGAAGCTGATGTGGACTGATCTTATTGGAGGATTGTGAGGAGTGATTTGTTACAACCAATCACATGAGGAAAATGGACCACGTCTGATTAGGAGAGAGGACAACCATTAGTGTTTGCTTCCGATTCTTATGGGGATTTATTCCAAATCATGTGAATCACACGAATATGGTAAAATCCCCATTTATTCTTGGGTAATTTTTGTGTTTAGGGTGAATTAGGGTTTATAGATTGGGTAAAAAGCTGCATGAGTTTATTTTTGGGAGAGAAAGAATGAGGGTGATCATTGGGGGTAACGAAATAATGTGGGTGAGTGGTTTCTTGTTTTTATTGAAAGGAGTAATAAGGTGGGATGGGTAAAGTTATTTGATAATGTGTGTGTGGGGTGAGGTTATAGGTTGACTAGGAATTTTGACCAGGCCAAAAGTAACAAACGTGTGAGTTAAACGTTTGACCAGGTAAAGGGAAAGTGAATTGTTTATTCTGTGAGTGATTGTTTTAACAAAGTGAAATATTTATTTACTTTTACTGTCTACTTACTATGCAAATGGGCTTGGCCCAATATAATCCTCCCATCCGTATGTGTTTATTAAACTTGGGCTTTTGGTGGGCTTTAGGTGAAAAGTGGTTTCTTTCGCTTAGTTAATGGGCTTTTGGGCCCATTAATCCAAATGTGGGTCCCACAAGCCCGTTTAACTCCACAAATATTAAATCCGCTAAAAACGAGCTCGATTTCGGCTTTGTCGATCATTTCTTCAAAGTTGTGTCGATTTTTTCGGTTTTCATGATCTTTGGCACACTTTTGGTCTTTTGACTTTGTCTTCGTCTCTTTCTTGGACTTTTCTTCAACATTTGACCGTGAAATCCCGTGTTTTCTTTCCTTTTGATCATTTGTACCTATTTCACACAAAAACACAAAACCACGCGTAATTCCGACTTTTACGACATTAAACACATGATTAGGTCTTGTTTTTCCTTGATTTTAGTGGCAAAAGGATAAGTGTTTACACACTTATCAAATCCCATACACTTGACCATTGCAATGACCCCATGCAATGCATAGTTTTAAAGCATTAAGTTACATTTTTCTCATTATTAACCCATCATGGCCTTTATTAAGATATACTATTATTACTACGACGGAAAGATAAAAACTTTAAAGGAAACAAAACTTATAACAATTTATTAACTTGGAAATTATTTGATGGAAGAAACTTGTAAAGAAATCTAAGACTTTAATTAAGGCTTTGATGTTATGAATATTAATCACCCTCAAGTTTCACGTTCCCCATACCAAGCTTAAAAACGAGATCATTGTTTACCATAAGTCCTTAGGTTAAAACCACTTATATAAGACAATTTTGTAAAACACTTTCTCCAATTCCTACGTCGTATCTCTAGATTTTATTGATTGTCATTCACCCGTAGGCTCATTTGACTTATTTGATAATTATTAGTCCAAAAATGAAGGCCAAACGGTGCAAACCCGATACTCAAAACCTAACCTCATTCCCTTAGGCTCTTTAAGATGTAAAAATGCTCTTTGATGATAACCGTTGGGACGTAGGTGGGCGCTGAACCCCCTATGAACCAAAAACGAACACCACCTTCATCATCATCATCTCGAACACAATCAGATTCAACTCGAACCAGGAACAGTATCCGATCCACCAACAAAATCTTCGAACAGTTTTATATACTTTCCCAGTGGGGAAAATATTTAATTCACCACCTTCTTTTTTTACTTTTAATATTGATTAATATAAACTTTTAAATAAAAAACACAATGAAAAATTATGAAGCAGGACTTAAAAATTAATAGAGGCGGAAATAAAAATTCGAGTAACTTTCATTAATAATTAAAGATTTATTACAATACTTGGAAAACTGAAAATACAATTTACCTAAAATCTAATTTGCATAAAAAAATTAAAACTAAATTAATGCTACTCCTAAGAAAACAGTAAATAAAGAAAAAAAATGGAATACTATGATTACAAGTTATGGGGGGGGGGGGTTTATAGGGAAACCCTGCGACAATCCGTCAATTTATGATTGATATTTTATTCTCAATATTTATTTGAAGACATTATTTTAATGTTACAATATGAACTCACTTGTTTTTGGGAAGTAATTTGGATTTACGTCTTGAAGTGGCGTCGACTACGTCTAACCGGAGGATTCTACGTTACGTGCTTACGTTTACATACACCGTCTTTGGTGACAGTCCGACATTTGAGAAAATAAATTTGTCCATGAATATTATTTTGGAGTTTTAAATTTGAGTTGGTTCATAAACTCACAAATTTACGAGAAGAGATTAGGACTTACGATTTTATTTTAACGTCCTTTACGACTAAACCGGAAACCCTAGGATTACGTATTTACGTTTTCGAACTCCGTTTTTGATGAGATAAATTTTATTAGATTCGTTTTGTGCCGTTTATTCATAATTTATAAAAACGTTTTTCGTAAAACGACCCAAGGGCACGCAAATCGAGAAAACTAGAATCGAGGAATACCCGTAAATTAGTGGGATGGGACAAACTAATTTATCCCACCCCACTACACATGGGGCGGCCTAACATCACCAACACATCTCTTATGTGTCAACTTTGCAACAACTTAGCTTAACACATGTCTTAGCTTACAATGTAAGCATTCCACCAACAAAAACCACTAACTAAAACTAGCTAACTCATTATTCACCATGCAAACAACTCCATTTTCTCTCTACTCCCTCTTCCTTGCCGTCCCAAAATCAAGAAGAAACACCATTTTGATCAAAAATCAACCATGAAATCCTATGTTATTCTTGCACAAGTTGAAGCCCTTTTGAAACCCTATTGATTGGAGGTGATTATAACATCCATGGAGGAGTTTCCATGGAGTCTTGAGGCTGATTTTCCACAAGGTGTTCATGAAGATTGGTGGTCTTGAAGATGGTCTTGGCTATGCACAAGTTTCTCCATCAAAATCCATGTCCAAATCATAACCTACATCAACTTGGTGGTATAAAGATTGTCCTCCTCATCTTCTTGTTATTTTTGATTATGTAATCTTGTATTTCTTTTACTTATGTATATGTATATGATGATGAATGATGATTAAAAGTGTTGTGTGGGGATTTGTTGTTGATAAACATGCTTAAAAAGATGAAAAACTATAAGAAATAAGGCTAAAATCTTGCTTAAACATGATGGCTGTATAAAACAGTAAAGAAACATGTCATGAACTGATAAAATGATGAAGTAGAATCAATATACAGTAAGTAATATGCCTTGTACACATGTGAGAGTTGGCCATGCAATGGAATCATTGTAATGAGTGAGATATGATCAAAACAAGTTTAAAGTACAAATCTGAGTTCACTGTTTTGGACGATTTTTAGAAAATACTTAGAGGATGATTCAACAGTAGATATAGCAGAGTTAAATGAAGCAAATATCATGTACTTTATGTGATTAAAATTTGAGCTTCTATCTCCATATATAACTCTAGATATGGCAGTTTTGGTGAAGATGAAAAGAAAAATCAGATTTTGAGAATTAATGTTAATTATTATTATATAAGCACTCAAAATTATATTGTATAAAATGTAAAATAAAAACCCACTAACTTATGGATTTTATTTATATAAATATATAAAAGGTTAAATAATTGTATAAATTATAAAAATGGTAGTGGAATAATACTTATAAGTAATAAAAACTATAAACTTGATTTTTACGACTTTTTCGGCTATTACCGTAAAATTAACGTTTTTGCTAAATAAAACATAGACGGATGGACCCGTCTAATGTAAACTTTATAAAACTAATATACTGATATATAAACATATATAACAAGTAAAAACCGATAAAACCCGAGCTATATAACCTACGGACATTAACGGGCTAAATTAACGTTATTGGACTAATAATACAACAAAATGGACTAAAACACTTATAAACTTATTTATTGAGCTTAACCCATTTAGACCCAACTTGTAAAGTGTAGATACTGATAATAAAGGTATGAAATGGATTAATAAAAGTTAATAAACTTATGATAGGCTTATTGGACCTAAAACACGTAAATAGGTAAAACTAGTAAACTAGTATAAAAGTTATCGACACATAACACTAAAATGAGTAAACAAGAATATGTAAACCCACTTGATTATCATATATATATATATATATATAATCATCATATGTATACATAATTGTTATTTTTATAAAGTCATTGGACATGAGTCTAAGACGAGTATTATTTGTCTAGGTTTCCGTGATTGAAGCACTTACCGTACGTCCGAATTGTCGATAACCCGCTTTCCCACATCAACGTGAGTTCATAGCCTCACACTCTTTTAAATGTTTTTATTAAATGTTTTATAAACCCGCAAGGGAGATAACATGTTAGTTTTTATAAAATAGGACACCATTTGTCCCGATTATTTGTTTATTGACTTGGACCCGAATGATTGAATGACCCGATTGTATGACCCAATAAATGATTAAAGGACCCGATTGATGAAATTAAATGCATTATTAAAGTTAGGTTATGTCACTAAAAGTCCGATTAGCACGAATTGTGAACTACCGGGATTTGGTAGACGCTTGTGCATATAATAGTACTATTTGGGGACGATCCAGTTCGCGCCTTGACAGTTGATCCCCGTCGTGCCACATTGACTGGTAAGCGAATTTATGTATGAGAAGATTTCCATAGCGTGACCTTTGTGACGACACGCTAATTTAGATGGGAAAATTGAGTATCGGGTTAGCTACCCGTTGTTTGGTTTAGTAAGGTAACAATGTCATGCGGCTTATAATAATCCAAATTAACGAAATACTACTAGACGCACCGAATTACGATGTATTGCCTGACTAGCAATACGGGGTCATACTATTGATATTATGTTCGTGTTTTGGTTTTCATAACCATATTCATATAACGGTTTTTATTTTTATACAACGTCATAAGACGTATTGTATGATGTTTTTACGACATTGGCTCGTATAATGATTTTTAAGGCAAATGCATATATTATGATTTTCGATAAGGATTTGTATAAAATGACTTTGGCTATTTTATGGCCTATTAAAATGATTTGTACAAAATGATTTTCGGTAATAATTTTATACCGATATTATATTGATGGTTTATTAAACTCTATGAATTCACTCGGCGTTATCGCTGACCTTTTCTTTTAACATGTTTTATCTCAGGTACTTGAAGGTAATTCTCGGGAAGATGACAAGAATTCATGGCCCGCACTTAAACAATATTTTCCATTCAAATACTTTGTAAAACTTTGTATGAAATAATATGACTTGGGACCTATGTAACTTTGATATTTATGAATGGAAATGCTTTATTAATAAACGACGCGAATTTTTATGCGTTGTCTATGATGTGAGTAATGCGCTATCCCGTAACACCAACTAGTCTTCCGCTGTATTGAGTTGTATAGATTTGGGGGTGTTACAGTTTGGTATCAGAGCTCTCGTTATAGAGAACTAAAGATTTTTAAAAACTAAGGTTTTGAATAAAAGTTTCAAAATCTTTTAACTATAAACATTTTTCACAAAAGGTCTAAAAATCTTTTGACTATAACGGTGCCGAAGAATTCCCGAGTTACCGACAAGGCCAGACTGAGAAGTGTTATTTTAATATATATATATATAACTTGGATTATATATATATATATATATATATATATATATATGATGTAATTTTACTACATGATTGTTTGATGATTATTTCTATATTTATACGAGGTATTTATACGACGTAGATTGTCACAAGTAACCCTAACTCCCCTAGCAAATCAATCGAAGCTATTCTCGTAGGAATTCTAGCTATCCTAAATCTAAACCAAGTTGTGGATATTTATGATTCCAACAAATGGTTGATATTCGTAGAAATGTAGATATTAGTTGATTGTGAAATTGAAGAAGAATTGGCGAGATTAAATCTGATATCGATGTCATGACGATCTTTCCTTATAGAGTGAAGTTTGATAAAACGTTACCACCTAGAAAGATGTCATCTGATTCGTTGTCATCTAATTCTTAAATTGAAATCGAAAGGGTGAATGTTGCACTTGAGGCTGTCATTGGAACCATTACCAAAAGCCTCATGCCACTAGTACCTTTCCGAGAAGTCTAGTTGAATGATCAAGTCATTTCATACTAGTGTCTCATTTGATAATTGTTGTTGTAAGAGATATAGTATTAGAAATTAAGTGTTGATGCATATCGAGCTTTTATTGCCCTATTAAGGTTTATAAATGAAGTAGGATATCGAATTGAGTATAAAATTGGTTGGAACTTGAATGAAGTAAAAATTTAACTTATATGGAGTATGAGATTGTAAAGAGGAAGTCATTAAGTTTTGTGATTGAATTATAAGGTTTTAATTGATTATTGATTCGTGTTAAAGGTTGTTCCTAGGCTATTGTCCACTAATGAAGATGCCCAATGTCCAAGAAATAAATTGAAGAAATCTTCTTCTGAATTGGGACCGATGGATCTTCCGGGACATATGGAACACCTAATGACTCTTGTAGATTAGTATTCATTGTGGTATCTTTAAAAAAAAATCCCTAACTTAACTGAGACATCAGTTGGTAGGATGAGATCTTGGAATTGTATGACATAGTGACACATAATGTGTTACGGTACAATTTGACTTGTTTGTGATTAATGAAAAGACTACCCTTGATTGCTAAATCCTACATGTATCGATGTTATCTATCTATTCTTGCTTCATCCTAATGTTCGCATTAGTGATGCAATCATTGAACACGTACTCATCTTAATTTGAGTTATGTTGTGAATCATTCTTCGTGAGTGCCATCGAGGTCATGAACCTCATGATTATTTGGCTAAATCTCATTTCCTATCGTATTGTATTTAATTCTTGGTGAACAACTCTTCATCACTCTTTTGCAGATCACTCATTGTTTTTATAAGATAAACCAGTATCCTTTGAGAAAATTGAATTTTCATCACTATAAGGATTATTCATAGTGAGATTTATAAGTGATTGTTATTGAAATGAAGTTGTTTATAAAACACTTTGGAAAACTTAAATGTTTTCATAACAAAGAAAATCTTTGAAAATTTATTTTTTATTCTTATTTAAGAATTAAGCATGAAAATGTTTTTATTATAAACATGATGATAAAATTTTGACGAACTGAGTATTGCATCGTTAATCTTGAAATTGTATATAGTTGCGCGCCTACATACAATTTGGAATGGACCATGCAAGCCTGATTAGTAGTCACCATAAAACTAATGAATAAGCAATAAATTTTCTTTGAAGATTGTGAAAGATTAAATTTTATGAGATCTGCAAGAAGTGCAAAATAGGAACATAATGTTAGAGACATCTACATATATGCCTGTAGCATCTATTCTTCTGAGTCAGATTTACTCATCTATGGAAATTGTCTTATTTGACAATTGATATTCCCTTCTTGTCCAATCTTCAGTAGTAAGATTCTTAGGAAAAGTATCTGATTACCGAGTGTTGATACCTGACTGGATGTATTGACGTTCTTATCATTTCTTATGATTTGATTTCATTTGAATAACCTGGGTAACGATCCGAGGAGCTTTCGAATGCGTACTCAAATTATGAAAACATGGGATATATTCATATTCGTTGAATGTTTTCGTTTGTATCTGATTTGAAATTCTCTTGCGTAGATTATGCGTTGACCTTACTCTTTTAATGGTAGTTGTGTCTCCATATATCCTTGAATTTGTGAAGGATTATGAGTTATCATTAGTCTTTTGAGAAGTTCACATCTTATCGACAACAATAAAACTGGAAAGTTGGTAATGCCAGTAGAATGGATTGATTGATTATGACATGACGACATTGTCTTAATTGATGGGAACTCGAGTAGAAATACCCTAAATGATAAGATGTTGATTATCAAAAGTGATCTAAATAATTCTTGAGGGACGACCATATCCTGCATTTAGACTTGAAATTATACCGTGAACGGCTGTGAATTAGTCATAGATATTATAATCTAGAAAGAACTTAAAATAAATATATTAAAAGATGTTTATGTTATCTGAAACTTTAGTAAGTATTTGTTGATGAATTACCTAGACTTTCCATTAAGGCAAGTAGAATTTGGTATTTGATTATATTCTCGGTGCTGCACCTGTGGCGTGTGCAGTGTACGTCAGCACCATCTGAATTAAAGGAATTACCGTACAACTGAGAGAGTTGTCGGAGAAAAGCTTTTATTCTACCAAGCTCGTCATTATGAAGAGCTATGTTGTTATCATTCCTTATGTTTATAGATTACTGTAAACTGAGTAAATTGACAATCAAAAACGATATCCATAACTCAAAATGGAAGATTTGTTCGATCATTTACAAGGTTCTAGTGTATGTTTTTAAGATTTGATCCACGGCATGGTTATCATCAACTTCGCATCTGCGAAAAAGATTATGTATTTCCAATCACTACATCCTGTACTTGTAATGAACATTACGAGTTTCACATGGTGACGTTTGGATTGACTAATACACATGTAGCATTCATAAATTTGGTGAATCACGTGTGTAGGCTGTAATTTGATAAATTCATGCTCGTGATCATTAAGAACTATATGTTTGTTTATAAGAATAAGAATGAGTTAATAATTATTTATAGATTGCCCTGATTTGATCGAACAATAAAAACATATATCTTGAATATTTAACATGTGATTTAAGACTTAATCATTTACATTATTTGACCGTGTGATTAAAAGATAATGGAATCTATATTGACTCTTCAAAATTAAGAGCCCTTTTAAAGACTTTGAGTATTACTAAAAGAGAGTGCAAATACATTTTCACAAATGTTTTAACAAAGGATTTTTAAGGGATTATTCCCTTATACACAAACTATTTAACTAAACTTCTGTTTAGGGGTAAATGTTTGTGTATACTTCTAGACAACCTAATAAGAATTAAGGAAACTATATAACTTATTACTTGAAATTCGAAACGACAATTTTTGCTTTTCAACTAAGAAAATTTTGACCAAAGTATAAACAAAGATTTTTCGAACATTTACGAATCTTATTAAATATTTTCGATAAATCAACAAAAATCTTGTTAATTAAATTCAAAATTTATTTTGAACATTTTATATAATTGGTCGAACAAAGAAATTTAAAAATTTTTACGTTTACGTTTCATAAAAAATTAATAATTATTGTTAATTTACATGTAATAATTATCGACGCTTTAAAAACGCCAGATTCAGAAAAACTGATAAAAATAATAGTTGAGACGAGACTAAAACTTAGAAAATATGAAGAAAGAATATCTGAGTGAATTATGGACATGATAATTATATCAACAGGAGAGGTGAATTTAGATATCGACGCATTATGTAAAAAGGATAAAGGACCAATTAGGATGTGTTCCTTAGTAATGATGGTACAAAATAAAATTGTCAAACAATTTAAAAATAACTAATGTTTGTAAGAAGGATAATATAGATAATAAAAGGGGGTTCGCGGCTAATGTGAACCATTAGAATTAAGAAGCCGATGGCGTTAAATGTTTTAAAGACCACTTGTGATTGTCTAAATATAGAGGATTGTGAGATATAGTTATGTTGGAACTTGTAAGTATAAGTATTATATGTATGTCATTTTTGATTAAAAATATCTTTGTCTGAAGAAGTTGTACTAATGACAAATTATGAAGGCAGACATCGCCTCATACATTAGTAAACGTCTAGCTATTGCAAAGGTCATCATCTGAATTTGATTCGATTTGGGTCATCGTCGACAGACTGACCAAATCTGCTAATATCATTCCCGTTAATGATAAGTGCAAAAGAGATGTAAACATGGTGTGCCTGTATCGAACATCTTTATCAAGATCCTCGCTTCGCATCGAATTTCTTGAGATTTGCTCAGAAATCATTGAGAACGAACCTTGATGAGAGTACTTTTTACCACCCCCAAATCGAAGGGACAAGTTAAAGTAACGATACAAAGTAATATAAGTGCCATTTTATGTTTGAATGAATGACCTTTGGTAATAAATCTTATAATCGTTTTCCTTTGGAAGGATTACCATTGATAATCATCGTATTAGGATTGAGATCGAATCTTGTTAGGATCTAAATATTAGAGCATCTGTAAGCAGGAGTTGAGATAAAGACACCCGACATACACCCATTGTGAGTTGGACATGTCTTTTAGGTTTAAGGTTTCCTAAGATGGCGAACCTAACCTTACAAAATATCCGACCTGCGAGATCTGAAATGATTGTTGAAATTAGGATTTGATTATTGACTGCCGGTAGTGGGCAAGAGGTTATGTGAATATGAAATGTAGATCTTGAAGTGCCAGATAGGTAGCGAAGTTATGCCAAAAATTTTAACCTTGGAGAAATGAACTAATGATCTGACAAATCATGGGATATAAGTCCCCGTTGTATGGGACCATTGAGATGATGTGAAAGATTGGTTTGAAAGGCATATAAGCTGGATCTACCCTAGGACTTCAAGAGCTGCGTGAATTATGTTTCGTATATCGAACTTGATGGAATATCTATCAAGTAAGAATCTGAATTCTTCTTAATAAAGCTTAGATCGGCGAAAAGTTACATTCATCAGAAACCCGTGAACATCATGGATAGAGAAAGTAAGTCAACATTTAGCCTGATCTTATTCCCGTAGTTATGTTTGATGAAACTCGCGTATTGTAATGAATTACACTTGTGAGAAAAGACCGAATGTGGAGGAAATACCCACATGGCTTTAACTCTATAAGAAGCGAGTAGTAAGATGATCTTTGAGGACAAAGATCCTGTTTAGGGGTAAATGCTGTGACAATCCGTCAATTTATGATTGATATTTTATTCTCAATATTTATTTGAAGACATTATTTTAATGTTACAATATGAACTCACTTGTTTTTGGGATTTGGATTTACGTCTTGAAGTAGCGTCGACTACGTCTAAACCGAAGGATTCTACGTTACGTGCTTACGTTTACATACACCGTCTTTGGTGACAGTCCGACATTTGAGAAAATAAATTTGTCCATGAATATTATTTTGGAGTTTTAAATTTGAGTTGGTTCATAAACTCACAAATTTACGAGAAGAGATTAGGACTTACGATTTTATTTTAACGTCCTTTACGACTAAACCGGAAACCCTAGGATCACGTATTTACGTTTTCGAACTCCGTTTTTGATGAGACAATTTTTATTAGATTCGTTTTGTGCCGTTGATTCATAATTTATAAAAACGTTTTTCGTAAAACGACCCAAGGGCACGCAAATCAAGAAAACTAGAATCGAGGAATACCCGTAAATTAGTGGGATGGGACAAACTAATTTATCCCACCCCACTACACATGGGGTGGCCTAACATCACCAGCACATCTCTTATGTGTCAACTTTGCAACAACTTAGCTTAACATATGTCTTAGCTTACAATGTAAGCATTCCACCAACAAAAACCACTAACTAAAACTAGCTAACTCATTATTCACCATGCAAACAACTCCATTTTCTCTCTACTCCCTCTTCCTTGCCGTCCCAAAATCAAGAAGAAACACCATTTTGATCAAAAATCAACCATGAAATCCTATGTTATTCTTGCACAAGTTGAAGCCCTTTTGAAACCCTATTGATTGGAGGTGATTATAACATCCATGGAAGAGTTTCCATGGAGTCTTGAGGCTGATTTTCCACAAGGTGTTCATGAAGATTGGTGGTCTTGAAGATGGTCTTGGCTATGCACAAGTTTCTCCATCAAAATCCATGTCCAAATCATAACCTACATCAACTTGGTGGTATAAAGATTGTCCTCCTCATCTTCTTGTTATTTTTTATTATGTAATATTGTATTTCTTTTACTTATGTATATGTATATGATGATTAATGATGATTAAAAGTGTTGTGTGGGGATTTGTTGTTGATAAACATGCTTAAAAAGATGAAAAACTATAAGAAATAAGGCTAAAATCTTGCTTAAACATGATGGCTGTATAAAACTGTAAATAAACATGTCATGAACTGATAAAATAATGAAATAGAATCAATATACAGTAAGTAATATGGCTTGTACACATGTGAGAGTTGGCCATGCAATGGAATCATTGTAATGAGTGAGATATGATCAAAACAAGTTTAAAGTACAAATCTGAGTTCACTGTTTTGGACGATTTTTAGAAAATACTTAGATGATGACTCAACAGTAGCTATAGAAGAGTTAAATGAAGCACATATCATTTAGTTTATGTGATAAAAATTTGAGCTTCTATATCCATATAGAACTCTAGATATGGCAGTTTTGGTGAAGATGAAAATAAAAATCAGATTTTGAGAATTAATGTTTATTATTATTATATAAGCACTCAAAATTATATTGTATAAAATGTAAAATAAAAACCCACTAACTTATGGATTTTATTTATATAAATATGTAAAAGGTTAAATAAGTGTATAAATTATAAAAATGGTAGTGGAATAATACTTATAAGTAATAAAAACTATAAACTTGATTTTTACGACTTTTTCGGCTATTACCGTAAAATTAACGTTTTTGCTAAATAAAACTTAGACGGTTGGACCCGTCTAATGTAAACTTTATAAAACTAATATACTGATATATAAACATATATAACAAGTAAAAACCGATAAAACCCGAACTATATAACCTACAGACATTAACGGGCTAAATTAACGTTATTGGACTAATAATACAACAAAATGGACTAAAACACTTATAAACTTATTTATTGAGCTTAACCCATTTAGACCCAACTTGTAAAGTGTAGATACTGATAATAAAGGTATGAAATGGATTAATACAAGTTAATAAACTTATGATAGGCTTATTGGACCTAAAACACGTAAATAGGTAAAACTAGTAAACTAGTATAAAAGTTACCAACACATAACACTAAAATGAGTAAACAAGAATATGTAAACCCACTTGATCATCATATATATATATATAATCATCATATGTATACATAATTGTTATTTTTATAAAGTCATTGGACATGAGTCTAAGACGAGTATTATTTGTCTAGGTTTCCGTGATTGAAGCACTTACCTTACGTCCGAATTGCCGATAACCCGCTTTCCCACATCAACGTGAGTTCATAGCCTCGCACTCTTTTAATTGTTTTTATGAAATGTTTTATAAACCCGAGAGGGAGATAACATGTTAGTTTTTATAAAATAGGACACCATTTTTCCCGATTATTTGTTTATTGACTTGGACCCGAATGATTGAATGACCCGATTGTATGACCCGATAAATGATTAAAGGACCCGATAGATGAAATTAAATGGATTATTAAAGTTAGGTTATGTCACTAAAAGTCCCATTAGCATGAATTGTGAACTACCAGGATTTGGTAGACGCTTGTGCATATAATAGTACTATTTGGGGACGATCACCCCAGTTCGCGCCTTGACGGTTGATCCTCGTCGTGCCACATTGATTGGTAAGCGAATTTATGTATGAGAAGATGTCCATAGCGTGACCTTTGTGACGACACGCTAATTTAGATGGGCAAAATGAGTATCGGGTTAGATACCCGTTGTTTGGTTTAGTAAGGTAATAATGTCATGCGGCTTATAATATTCCAAATTAACGAAATACTACTAGACGCACCGAATTACGATGTATTGCCTGACTAGCAATACGGGGTCATACTATTGATATTATGTTCGTGTTTTGGTTTTCATAACCATATTCATATAACGGTTTTTATTTTTATACAACGTCATAGGACGTATTGTATGATGTTTTTACGACATTGGCTCGTATAATGATTTTTAAGGCAAATGCCTATATTATGATTTTCGATAAGGATTTGTATAAAATGACTTCGGCTATTTTATGGCCTATTAAAATGATTTGTACAAATTGATTTTCGGTAATAATTTTATACCGATATTATATTGATGGTTTATTAAACTCTATGAATTCACTCGGCGTTATCGCTGACCTTTTCTTTTAACATGTTTTATTCCAGGTACTTGAAGGTAATTCTCGGCAAGACGACGAGAACTCATGGCCCGCACTTAAACAATATTTTCCATTCAAATACTTTGTAAAACTTTGTATGAAATAATATGACTTGGGACCTATGTAACTTTGATATTTATGAATGGAAATGCTTTATTAATAAACGACGCGAATTTTTATGCGTTGTCTATGATGTGAGTAATGTGCTATCCCGTAACACCAACTAGTCTTCCGCTGTATTGAGTTGTATAAATTTGGGGGTGTTACAAACCCTAACTTCTTCATGAAGATTGGTGCTCTCGTAAATCAATTCGGACCGCTCTTTCTTCTCTCTCTCTTTTCTCACGCTTGATCAACGGCTGAAAAAAACCCTTATCACGCGGATCGTCACGTTGTAACGAATTGTGCTTCTTGAAGCTGATGTGGACTGATCTTATTGGAGGATTGTGAGGAGTGATTTGTTGCAACCAATCACATGAGGAAAATGGACCACGTCTGATTAGGAGAGAGGACCACCATTAGTGTTTGCTTCCGATTCTTATGGGGATTTATTCTAAATCGTGTGAATCACACGAATATGGTAAAAGCCCCATTTATTCTTGGGTAATTTTTGTGTTTAGGGTGAATTAGGGTTTATAGATTGGGTAAAAAGCTGCATGAGTTTTTTTTTGGGAGAGAAAGAATGAGGGTGATCATTGGGGGTAACGAAATAATGTGGGTGGGTGATTTCTTGTTTTTATTGAAAGGAGTAATAAGGTGGGATGGGTAAAGTTATTTAATAATGTGTGTGTGGGGTGAGGTTATAGGTTGACTAGGAATTTTGACCAGGCCAAAAGTAACAAACGTGTGAGTTAAACGTTTGACCAGGTAAAGGGAAAGTGAATTGTTTATTTTGTGAGTGATTGTTTTAACAAAGTGAAATCTTTATTTACTTTTACCCGTCCACTTACTATGCAAATAGGCTTGGCCCAATATACTCCTCCCATCCGTATGTGTTTATTAAACTTGGGCTTTTGGTGGGCTTTAGGTGAAAAAGTGGTTTCTTTAGCTTAGTTAATGGGCTTTTGGGCCCATTAATCCAAATGTGGGTCCCACAAGCCCGTTTAACTCCAAAAATATTAAATCCGCTAAAAACGAGCTCGATTTCGGCTTTGTCGATCATTTCTTCAAAGTTGTGTCGATTTTGTCGGTTTTCGTGATCTTTGGCACACTTTTGGTCTTTTGACTTTGTCTTCGTCTCTTTCTTGGACTTTTCTTCAACATTTGACCGTGAAATCCCGTGTTTTCTTTCCTTTTGATCATTTGTACCTATTTCACACAAAAACACAAAACCACGCGTAATTCCGACTTTTACGACATTAGACACATGATTAGGTCTTGTTTTTCCTTGATTTTAGTTGCAAAAGGATAAGTGTTTACACACTTATTAAATCCCCTACACTTGACCATTGCAATGACCCCATGCAATGCATAGTTTTAAAGCATTAAGTTACATTTTTCTCATTATTAACCCATCATGGCCTTTATTAAGATATACTATTATTACTACGACGGAAAGATAAAAAGTTTAAAGGAAACAAAACTTATAACAATTTATTAACTTGGAAATTATTTGATGGAAGAAACTTGTAAAGAAATCTAAGACTTTAATTAGGGCTTTGATGTCATGAATATTAATCACCCTCAAGTTTCACGTTCCCATACCAAGCTTAAAAACAAGATCATTGTTTACCATAAGTCCTTAGGTTAAAACCACTTATATAAGACAATTGTGTAAAACACTTTTTCCAATTCCTACGTTGTATCTCTAGATTTTATTGATTGTCATTCACCTGTAGGCTCATTTGACTTATTTGATAATTATTAGTCCAAAAATGAAGGCCAAACGGTGCAAACCCGATACTCAAAACCTAACCTCGTCCTCAAAAACGTTGTCAGTAAAGTAAGCCCACATCAAGGATGATTTAACACGATTTGGGGAATAAATTCCCGGACCCAAAATTTGGCCAATAGTACTACTTATTAATTATTCCTCCAAAGTCATGTAGACTTTATGTGGAGTTTAGCAAGTTCACATCATATACCCTTAGGCTCTTTAAGATGTAAAAGTTCTCCTTATCTATTGTCCACACCCTAAGGCTCCTTGTACGATACACAAGGGAATTGATTTTTGATCAATTTTTATTCAACACTTACCATGCCATACACCCTAAGGCTCTAATGACAAGGTTCGTGCTACATGCCCCACACCCTAAGGCTCCTTGAGGTCATGTTTAATCTTATTCTTTCTTTATTTATGATATATATATATATATATATATATATATATATATATATATATATATATATATATATATATATATATATATATATATATATATATATATATATATATATATATAGTAGGCCAAATTCCGCGGTCCCATGCTCTGAATACCTCATACTTAGTGGTTATGAGCCACCTTAGTCGGAAGTCCACAACGCTGGCACCCTCAATGTGTTCATGCTTTAATTACAAGGAGAATAAAGATTTGGCTAAGAGTTAAGATATCAAATTTACACCGCAAAAATCCTCATTTATTAAGCAATTAAATATACAAGCGGGAAGAAAGAGCCACAAAAACTCATATAAGGAAGAATTAACCCTTAAACTTATTATCAACTCTATCATCTCTCGTTCTCCACAATTTAAAATCTCAAGGAATGAGACTCGTGGATGCTTAGCCTAATAAACCAATTAAGGTCCATATGGTTAAGGATACTAGCTAGAGTAAACTTGGATAAGTAAACTCGGGTCAAGTCAAAATATTCACGACGGGCCTAATATATCAAAGATATCTAAACTTGTTAAAACCATTTTCATTTATTTATTTTTTACTTTATTCTTGAAATAGAAAATATAACTACGATGCGATGACAAAAGGAAAGAAAATAAAAGAAAATACTACTAGGCCAAAATAGATCAAAAATCTGAAAAACGTTGAAATTTTTTTAAATTTTCCGGTTAAATGGGCTCAAATTCATGGAAAAGCCCACTAAAATTCGATAGAAGTACCCCCTACACTTAATATAAACATTGTCCTCAATGTTTAAGTATGTGGGAGAATAAACTCCCCTACACTTAGGACATTGAGTACGTAGTTTATATCGAGCTAAGGAAGAGACAACTAAAGTGATTACATTTATTCTTCTTATTTATATACAAGATTGAATCACAATAGCAAAAACTTATCGAAGGAATCGGGTACACGGGAACACGGGATCACGGGTCGCGTTAAAAGCACCAAAAGTGGATCATGAAAGCACACATCCCTGCACAACATCACAACACACAAACAACCTACTTGGCTCCCCCTACACTTATTGTAGAAAATAGATAAAAAATAGATCATCGGGTTGCCTCCCGAGAAGCGCTTGTTTTGTTAACCGAGTCACGAGCCTGACTCGACCCCGAATTAAATGGTCCATGGGGAAGCCTCTAATATAATACCGGGCTCAAAAATCTTATCCTCGGTCCCGGAGGAACATAATAAATGAGAGGCAGGAGGATAAGTCATGAAAGGTAAAAAGGTCCACTCAACATATGTGAAGCTATCATCTACGGGAGTATCAATATTAAGAAACTCATCGATCTCAGGAATGAGAAAACCATCATCATCACTAAAAGTGTTATGTGGAAGAGAATCGATGGTAGAATCAAATGTAATTGGTGAAGAGGCAAATGTGAATTTATCAAAATCCGAGTTTTCAAAATCAATATCAATATCAAGTTTTAAAACTCCATTTGCCTTCTCATCAATACCATGATCACAATTAAGCTCATGAGAGAAATCCAATAACACGGGATCATAAAAAGCATCCTCGTGATGGAATTTCTCAATACTCAGGGTATGGAAGTCATCACTAAGGAGTAAAGAATCCGATAAATCATTAGTATCATGGTTTTCAAAAGTAGGTTTTGGTAAAATAGGAGAATCATCCTCATCCGATCCTGATGAATAATAAAAAATGTAGTCGGAATCACAAGATAACTCATCCCTATCTACAAACTCCTTAGGTGTAGGACAAATTAAGGGTTCTTCTTCTATGCACTCATTATAAAGTTCTTCACACTCCTCAAAAATTGGTTTATCAAAACATGTCTCACTAAGAGGATTTGAAGAAAGCATAAAGTCATTTGAAGGAGTAGGTGAAGGATTCATAAAAGAAATGGGGTCATCAATGGGTAATAGAGGCTCAAGTATAATCTCGGGAATTTCCTCAATAGGTGAGGAAAGAGGAGAGCTAATTGTATCCGTGGGTGTCAACACCGGAGGGTGAGTAAAACTCATGATAATCTTCAGGCCTTGTCTCTCCTTTATTGGCGGAGAGATGGAAGGATCCATAGTGGGAACATCACTACTAGTAGTGGTGTTAGCCGCAACAGTAACTCTCAATGACGGCTCAATATCACATTGAGCTTGATAGGTTTCTAAAATGAGCATGAATTTTCTATCGGTTTCCTCTTGCCATTCTCTTAGTAATCTATCATGTTCCTCAAGTTTATAAAGAATTAAGTCCATTTGAGTTTGTGAAATACTCCCTTGATTATAGTTTTGAAAATTGCCTTCATTTCGAAAACCTTCATTATTTGAAAACCCTTGATTTTGAATTTCCCCATAAAACCGTTGATCATAATGTGGTGGGTCACTAGTTGTAGGAAAACTAGGGGAGGCAAAATAAGTATTAGTAGCATAACACATACTTTCCTCATTATTATAAACCTCCTCATAAGTTTTGTCACAATTAAAATAAGCATGAGGTCCATCACAAGTCGTACACTCCTCGGACAAAATCTTATAACGCTCTTCTTGCAATATTTCCCAAATCGGACGATTATCCATGGTAGTGTCGAAAGAAATCGAAATAATACGTAATATTTTTGGTGTAATACTTTAGGAAAAGTATTACTTTTTGATTTTTTAATTTTTTTTGGTGCAAATCTTAGGAAAGAATTTGCTTTTGTGATTTTTTAATTTTTTTTTGTATTTTTAAGTTTTTGATTTTTTTGTATTTTTAATTTTGTTGCAAGAAAATTAACGTTCAAAATAAACGGATCCCAAAATCCAAACGTCTCACGAAATCGTCAATCGTAACGAGCGAAGCGGTAGCGGCGCATTTTAATGTAGGAATTTGCAATTCTTTTTAATCTATTTATCGTTCCACAAATCGACTCGAAATTGATTTTCAATTTAAACGTAAGACTAATTTGTTCTTGGTGAAACGTTTTTTTTGGTATTTTTAAGAACTAAAAAAAAACTATTTAATTAAAAACTATTTAATCTAATTTAAAAATCTACTATAATTAACTAAAACCTTTTTAATATTTAAAACTAATTTATACTAATTAAAAACAATAAAACTATTTTTTAAAATAAAACTAAAATCTAATTGAAAACTATAAAAGTAATAATATATTTTTTATCTTTTTATTTTCAAAAACTGAATAAAAGAAAATTAATATAAAACTTTTACTCTAAATTAATAAAACTAAAAACTTGTATTAAACAAAAATTAATAAACTGCCAGTTACAAATTACCTATATTAATTAAATGATGTATAATTAAAACACAAAAGAGTACTAGACAAGATGGTAAATGTATGGGCTGTTGAGCTAGGGGTCAGGGGTTCGAGTCCCCTGACAGACGAATTTTAGCTAAATTTTTGGAATTATAATTTTTGGAATCATTAAAACAAACATATCAAAAGGATCTGCTGCTTGAACTACCAGCAAAATCAGCAACTCGAAATAAAACAAATAAGCTAACAAAAATAGCTGAATTAGATAAGCAAAAGAACAGACAAGCTAATAAGCAAAACAATCAGAAAAACAAATAAGCAGCAATAAAACAAACCAAATAAGCCGATAAAACAGAAGATAAAATAAGCAATTAAGACTAACAAAAATACTAAAAATTAAGCAAAACAAAATGAACTTAAATCCCAGCAAATAAGCAGATTAATCTCAAACTGAAATAAAGCAACACAAACTTAACTAAATCAAAATGAATAAGCAAAAAGGAAATAAGCAGGTAAGACTAAACAAAGTCAAATAAGCAAAATTCCTAATTAAGCACTCCAATCAAAACTAAAGCAAAAACAAATTACTACTAAATTCATAAGTCAGCAAATAAACTAAATCCAATAAGCAAGTAATAACACAAACAGACTTACCCTAATCGATCAAGCTGCCAAACAAATAAACTAAATCTACCAAAACTTAATAAGCAGAATAAGCAACACAAACATAAATACCAATATACTATTAAAATTAAATAAGCAAATAAGTCAACCAAAATACCTAAAATAAGCACATCCAAACATATCTTAAACAAACTAAATCCTAACAAGCCAAACGAAACTAAACAGATGATTCATACGAACAAACTTAAACAGTAAAATCAATTTAAAACAAATCAGGCAGACAAAATATAAAACTTATAAAATAAAAGGGATCGAAAACCTTTTGATGATAACCGTTGGGACGTAGGTGGGCGCTGAACCCCCTATGAACCGAAAACGAACACCACCTTCATCATCATCATCTCGAACACAATCACATTCAACTCGAACCAGGAACAGTAACCGATCCACCAACAAAATCTTTGAACAGCTTTATATACTTTCCCAGTGGGGAAAATATTTAATTCACCACCTTCTTTTTTTACTTTTAATATTGATTAATATAAACTTTTAAATAAAAAACACAATGAAAAATTATGAAGCTAGACTTAAAAATTAATAGAGGCGGAAATAAAAATTCAAGTAACTTTCATTAATAATTAAAGATTCATTACAATACTTGGAAAACTGAAAATACAATTTACCTAAAATCTAATTTGCATAAAAAATTAAACCTAAATTACTCCTACTCCTAAGAAAACAGTAAATAAAGAAAAAAATGGAATACTATGATTACAAGTTGTGGGGGGGTTTTATAGGGAAACCCTAACTTCTTCATGAAGATTGGTGCCTCGTAAATCAATCTGGACTGCTCTTTCTTCTCTCTCTTTTCTCACGCTTGATCAACGGCTGAAAAGACCGTTATCACGCGGATCGCCACGTTGTAACGAATCGTGCTTCTTGAAGCTGATGGGACTGATCTTATTGGAGGATTATGAGGATTGATTTGTTGCAACCAATCACATAAGGAAAATGGACCACGCCTGATTAGGAGAGAGGACCACCATTAGTGTTTGCTTCCGATTCTTATGGGGATTTATTCCAAATCGTGTGAATCACACGAATATGGTAAAAGCCCCATTTATTCTTGGGTAATTTCTGTGTTTAGGGTGAATTAGGGTTTATAGATTGGGTAAAAAGCTGCGTGAGTTTATTTTTGGGAGAGAAAGAATGAGGGTGATCATTGGGGGTAACGAAATAATGTGGGTGGGTGATTTCTTGTTTTTATCGAAAGGAGTAATAAGGTGGGATGGGTAAAGTTATTTAATAATGTGTGTGTGGGGTGAGGTTATAGGTTGACTGGGAATTTTGATCATGCCAAAAGTAACAAACGTGTGAGTTAAATGTTTGACCAGGGAAAGGGAAAGTGAATTGTTTATTTTGTGAGTGATTGTTTTAACAAAGTGAAATCTTTATTTACTTTTACCCGTCCACTTACTATGCAAATGGGCTTGGCCCAATATACTCCTCCCATCCGTATGTGTTTATTAAACTTAGGCTTTTGGTGGGATTTAGGTGAAAAAGTGGTTTCTTTAGCTTATGTTAATGGTATTTTGGGCCCATTAATCCAAATGTGGGTCCCATAAGCCCGTTTAAATCCACAAATATTAAATCCGCTAAAAACGAGCTCGATTTTGGCTTTATCGATCATTTCTTCAAAGTTGTGTCGATTTTGTCGGTTTTCGTGATCTTTGGCACACTTTTGGTCTTTTGACTTTGTCTTCGTCTCTTTCTTGGAATTTTCTTCAACATTTGGCCGTGAAATCCCGTGTTTTCTTGCCTTTTGATCATTTGTACCCATTTCACACAAAAACACAAAACCACGCGTAATTCCGACTTTTACGACATTAAACACATGATTAGGTCTTGTTTTTTCCTTGATTTTAGTTGCAAAAGGATAAGTGTTTACACACTTATTAGGTGACATGACTTATAACTGATTATGTTTTCGTTTTGGATTTAGTCTATGCTGTTTTAGCTAGACTATGGATTTATGTATTTCAAAAGTTTGACTATGTTATTTTAATAGATGGAGTTTTGGACTTTTTTTTTGGTTATGTGGTTATGAGCTATGTGAGTAGATGGATATATGTGTTATGTGTTGTAATAATTCTTATAAGTGTCATCATAGGAAGGAGTGCATTGGGGAAGGATAATTGTATAAGTATGGTGGCCAACATAGTTATACAAGTACCATAACTTCAATGGATTCCTAAGTATGATTGCATGAAAGAGGGTTAGTACATGCTTGTATAGTAGATGTTAGACGGATTTAAGTATATGTATCCCGATATGCCTATATATGTATGATCCCCTACAATTATCGATTGTATCCTTAGGAGGGTGGCTAGCTCGCTTTTTTTTATATATTAAACCTCCGTTGTAGCGTATTCTTTGAGTTTCGTATTTCACACGTACGTTTTAAAATGGTGTTCTTGGTTTTAAGTCTAGTGAAATAACTTTGGATTTCTTTTGAGATAATGAAATCTTTTGTGTTGGGTCTTACATTTCTTTTGGTCGATATATATTGAAAAAAAGGGACTTGGAAATCTACTATAGAGTTAGATAGTTGGTTGTATTCGGTAAAATAAGGGTAAGGTGTTGGAGTCGTGTTTGAAACAAGATGTAACATAAGATTTCTTTTTAATCAACACTTATTTATTTCAAATTCTAAAAGAATTTCTTTAAAATAAAGCGAAATAAAATTTCTTTCTACTTAAATAGTTTATATAAGTGAGCTAAATTAATATACGTCATTTATAATTATTTATGCAAGACTAAACAAAGTTCATGAAAATTTAACATACATTTATTTCTTTTCATTTAAAAAGGATTACTTTAATTACTAAGAGGATTCTTTAGTTTTTTTTAAAAAACAACTAGTATAAAACTGTTTTGGTCATAACTTGTTCTTTTTTTTAAAGCTTTTTGGGTGATTCAAAAGCCTAAAATTATGTACTCGAAATATACTTTTCAAATATTTGGTATGTATGTCATGGGGTGTCAGTAGCTTGATCGAAATTTTAGTACAAGTGACGTGTTCAAGGTTGAGTTTTGAATAGTAGTTTTTTTATGATTTGGGATGCACGGGATACCTAGTCTTTGAGTTGAGTTTTGAGATCGTCTAGAAGGTTGTTTGTAGATTATTTGAGTCACATAGATGTGGTGAGGAAAGAAAAAAATATTATTTTGGAAAAGTCGATCTTGTGCACGGTTTAAATAATATGTCGCGGGGCATAAGATGTTTTGGTTGCCATTAAGTGTTTCTTGGATAATTTTTCGTTGTCATGAGTCATTTGAATTGGTACATGTTTGAGTTTTCCTTTTGAGTTTTCGTGGTTTTGGTCTGTTTTAACTCGTGCACGTGAAATGTCGTTAGTTATCCGTGGGTTTGATTCGTTGATCGTATCTAGTGGATTCAGGATGTAGTTTTGGGTTCGTATTGATTGGGAGCGTTGAGGTAGACATATGAAAGACTTGGTCGCGCCTACACGATTAAGTAGGTGGCCCTGAGAGAATGGTCGGAATGCCCTTAGTGGGGATGAAAGAGTTAAAAGTTCGTAAACGAACTAATGTGGTCATGAGGTCTCTTAGGAGTGCCAAGGGAGATGAATAGAGATTTGTATAATGTATGGATATTGACACAAGTAACGCGCCATAGAGAGTGTTGGAAGGGGATATAATACCTCAAAGGTATTTATGATTATTCGTAAGGCATGTAAGTTTTCCGAAAATTTTCTGAGATTTAGTAGGTTTTCCTATTACTGTGAGGTAGAACCATAAATAGAGCAAGTAGGAGAAGTGAGAGGAGTTGTAGTTAGTGCCTTTCCAAGGAAATTGTTGATGGAATGATTTTAAGAGCAAGAGTTGTTAGAAATTGTAACGGATTCAAGGTAAAATTTGAGTTGCTTAGTAGTAGATTGGCTGTGAAAAGCGGTTGAGTGGTTTAATAAGAGGAAGTATTGGTCTTTTAAAATACGTGTAGATTTTCGCGAGTAGAACGGGGTAGAAATTTATTCGTATAGCTTCTAAGAGAGGGTGCAAGGATGACGTAGTTGAAACTGCTAAGGATGTTGTATGAACGCTTCGGGTTTATGGTTATGATTTTGGCTTTGCCGAGGCGCTAGCAGTTTTCATGGAGTCAATGAACCAGGGGTGCATGAAAATATATAAACGAATTGTTATCGGGAGCATCGACGACATCTTGATCTACTCAAATCTAAGAAGGAGAGTGAGGCGAATTATGAGTTGGTTTTGGAGTTGTTAGGAAAGGGAATTATACGTGAGATTTTCAAGTGTGAGTTTTAGGATTAAGTTGGCCAGGACGAGTAGTCAGAGATGATGGCATATCGTGGAACCAGCAAGGGGCAAAGTGAAGAAGGGTAAGGAAGCGTTTTGGAGGCTGAAGAGGTGGATTGGATAATGAGCAGATCTTGGAATTACCAGAAGGACTGGATGAATTCGTGAAGCATGACGATACGTGGAGCAAGGATTTGGATGTATACGAGAACGACAAAGAAAGGCGGTTGTTTATACGTTGTGGGAACTAAAGATTTGGAAGAACTAGATAGACTTAGTTAGTGGAGCTGGATTGTTATATCTGCCTAGAATGCTAGAGGCATTTGGGGTACGTGACGTAGAGAATGATCTATACAGATCATGAACGTCTCCAACACATATTTAATCATCTTGATTGAACATTTGGAAAAGGTGATGGGTGGAGTTAAGTGATGAAAAAAAATTACAAGGCCAAGTACCATCTGGGAAAGGCAAGCATGGTTGATGAGACATGGAATAAGAAGAATAAAGTGAAGCCGAGACGAACTTGAACTATATGGATGACGTATTAGGGAGGTTTGGATGAAGGATGTAGGTTGCACGAGTTGATTTGTCTAAAGCAGAGAACGCGTCAACATGTATGTTGCGTGGCTTGGACAATCATATGGAGAAAAGGGACGTAAACTATACTTCCTACATAGATAGGAGTAGCTTAGAAAGGGCGATGTAAGGACGAAGTTGGTGAAAGGGATACATAATGGGGTGGAGGAATAAGTACGACGAGAGTTGGGTGATAGTCGATAGACTGACTAATTCATCTCATATTTCAAGAGGAATGAGAAGTCACATAGTTGAGAAGTTGGAAGGATTGCGTACGGATGTGATGGAATAGAGGGTTTTGCGTAAAAGTTAGCCTAATATGTATGGAATGCCATATGAAGGATTATGGCAAGGGAAGAAACGATGGGAAGCAAGCGTAGTATACCGTTGATAGACTAATGTTTGGTATGAGCATACTATAGGGGTAATTGAGAAAGATTCCTAGACCATTGGCGTGAGATTTGGAGATCGTTGGAGAACGCATTATATTAGGAAGAATTCTCCTACAAAGAGAGAGTCACCGGTGAGAGGGGCATATTCGCTATTGATGAGGATTTAAGGAATAAAGGAGGAAAACACCTAAATTATTGGCTGAAGACGGGATATAAGATGGCATGGAAATTAAGATTATGGAGAGACAAGCGAAAAGTAGTATGGAGGAAGAATGATTCGAGGGAGCAAGAGGTTGTGAAGATAGTGGGGTGATATTGAAGAGAAACCGTTAGAGCAAGAGGTTAGTAGTCACGAACAATGGAACGTCCACCTAGAGAAAAGGTGTAACACATGTTAGTATGAAGGATAGTTAGTTACTTGGTGCCGAGCATGGGAAAGCAAGGATGAGGTGGTGGTTATGACATGTTTCTTGTGAATATTATGGGAAGATTTTGGTTATGCGATCCTGCATATACCATTGGATGTGTTTAAGGTTGGGAGAACTTCCGAATGATGGAAAATCCGTAGAGGATAGAAGCCGTTAGGTATGGTGATAGGAATTGTAGTAGAAAATGCTGGAGTTAATTCATAGGAGATGAGGTGGATCACCGTTACAGTGGGATGAAGTTAGAAGCGGCAAACGTATTGGACCGGAGGTGGATCGGAAAACTATGGAGGTGGTGGCAGTGACTAAGTAGAGGTTGAAAATAGCAAAGAACCGACAAGAGAGCTATGCGGACAAGAGGCGTAATCCGTTGAGATTTGAGATAAAGTTATGCTAAAGGTTTCACCATGGAAAGGGGTGATGCGGTTTGGAAAGAAAAGGGAAGTTAGCACCTAGATTTGTGGGTGCATTTGAAATCCTTGAAAGGATTGGGCTAGTGGCGTATAGGTTGAGATTACCGGAGGGATTGAGTAGTGTGCATGACGTATTTCATGTATCAAACTTGAGGAAATGCTTAGCAAGAACTGACTTGCAAGTACCGTTAGATGATATTAGTATGGATACGATTATTCGTTTTATCGAAGAGTCGATAGAGATTTTGGGTCGTGAAGCTAGGACGTTGGATAAAAGGGTAATATACTGTAGTTATGGGTAGATGGAATTTGGAACGTGGACTAGAGTTCACGTGGGAACGGGAAGGATTTATGAGGAGCAAGTATCCTTACCTGATTGATAACGACGATCCTAAGTAGTAAATCTCAGGACGAGATTTCTATTAGGAGGGAGTGATGTGACAACCGTGGTTTTGAGGTTCGTCACTTGGTCTTATTTTAAGGTTAATTTATGTGTGACTATGTGATTTGCGTGTTTACATGTTATTTTGCGTGAACGAGGTTGGAGAGGATATCGTTTATGGGTATAAAGTACTCATAAGTAAATCGAGGAACGGTTATTTCATGTTCATGAGCTCACAAATTAGTGACAATGAAATGAAATGGTGTTATTTTGGTGTTTTACGTATACGTATAAGTATTATAGTAAATTGTATTTTTTTAGGATTTTGGGTTTAGCATTTAGAGGTCTGTGGTAAGGTGTTTAGTCATGTGAGTATTTTTCGGGATGGTTTTAAGTCATTTAGGACTTAGTTATAAAGTTTATTTCAAAATTTAAGTTTTTTTTAAACTGTATATTTTACGTTTTTTTTCGGTATACGCGTAAAATTGACTAGTTTTACGGGTTTAAGGTTTCGGAGGCTTTAGGAGCTGAAATAAATTAAGGTAAATTAAGATATTATTAATAACATAATAATAAGTAATAAAAAAAAATATATGTTAAAGTCGGTTTAGTTTGAGGTTCTTCATTATAAAAAATAAAAAAAAAGATATTATTATATAAAGACTTTTTATTAACTAAAAACACATCATAATCCCCTGGAGATCAAGCTTAAGTCGAAATCAATGGAGTCTATTTAGGTTCTTCATTAATTTTTCTTCTTTCAAAAATTCTAAGGTAAAATCTTCAATACACTTTTTAATTAAATTGTTTTTAATTCTCTTAAAATCAATACATGATGGATCTAGGGTTAATTTAATTATGAATTCTGTATTATAATGGTATAAACATGATTAGATTAATTAGAGATAATAATTATACATGGTGATGGTAATTAAATAAGCTAATTGTGTTAAATTCTTTTTTAAAAACTGGGCAGAATTTTAGGTCACTTGTTTTGATCATATCTAGAGTTCTACAAACCCTTATTTTGCGATCCAAGCATCCCTGAATAGGTAAAGGAAGTGGCTTTCAAATTCAAGTAACGAGAACTAAATTGGAGGTCGGGAGGAGGGTCAAAAACAGGTTACAATAGTCGGAGGTCAAAACAGTTTTGAAAGCAGTCGGGTTTAATTTAATGTTTTAAGGTGATTGGGGTACTTAGGAGTACACTTGAGCCCTCTAATGAGCATGGATGTTGGTTTATATATTAAATAAGAGACCTGGAGGAGGGTTAAGTAAATTGGTTAGGGTAAGACCCTCTAATCATAACAAACTGTTTGTATGTTCAAAATCGGTAATATGCGGATAGGCAGAAGTATATATATATATATATATATATATATATATATATATATATATATATATATATATATATATATATATATATATATATATATATATATATATATATATATATATATATATATATATCAGGGCCTTAACAGTAGCTTTAAGGTTGGGGCAAAAGGGAGGAGTTAGCTGACATATGTAAGGGCATAGGGTTTCCTTTACAGAGATCATGGGTATGTTTAGGTGGGCGTTTGGCTTATAGTTTGGAGACCTAAAAATCGGGACTATTTTGGGTAAAATGTTAACGAGACGGCTTATGAAGTAAACTAAGTTAAAGGCTTTATAGAGGTGTGTAATGAGATGCTTAGAGCATATAAATGAGGTATATATATGGGAGAATGTTAGATGTCCATCATAGGTTGATGAGCCATTTTAGTGTTTGGTTCATGTTTTGATTGTGTGCTTTTGTTTGTTAGCTTTTTGCTAGTGCGCGGATTTTTGGAGAAGCTCAATCAGGTCATTTTTATAGTCCCATATCTTTTAATGATTTTCACTTCCAGATGGGATGGAAGAGACACTGTATGGTTTTGTAACTAATGCTGTGAATTTTTTTATGGTTTGTGATGGACTTGTGTGTGCACTTATGTGATTAACTGCTATGTGATTCTTGATTGTGTTTATGATTTGGATCGGGGGACACGTACCATCTCAGTTATTGTGGTTTGACTTGGTACCAAGGGGATGTTGACAAGGTGGGGACTTGGGGAGGTACATAGATGTGTGAGCATCTATGGGACCAATGGATAATGACAAGGCGTGGCCTTGGGATTGGTACATAGGCGTATGAGCGCCTATGGTACCATGGTGTTTGGTAAGGCTGGGATCCTTGGATTTGGTTTGGAATGATTGAGGTTGAATGTTAGTTGTTAAAGCATACTTGTAGCACATTGTCCATATGTTTAGTGGTTTATGGTTGTTCACAGCTTATTATAATCTATTTCCGGTTGGAGTCTAAACCTATGACTCCCTCACCAACATTATGTTGACGTGTTTTAGTGTCTCTTTCAGGTGATAAAGTGGTTAAGCGTGAGAACATATGTGGCTAGGATTGGAGTCGCGTAGGAATGCATTTAGAAGGAGATCCCCATTCCTTCTTATTTTATTGTTTTTGTTTGTTTCAATAAGTGATACCATGAACATATATGTTGATTTGTTTGTGTTATTTGTTTGTCTTGGGTAAGAGGTAGGACTGTTACCTACTTACCTAGACTCCTGCATTGATGAGATATTGTCATGACATTTGTGTCACCTTTTATGACATTTCTAATTCATACAGTTCTCTATGGACATGCTATTGTTGTGATGATATCTATGCGTCGTGTCCCATATTCCGCCATGGTGGGGTGTGACATGTACCCTCTGAGTAAGGACACATCGAAAACGTCGTGAACGTGAGAAAGCTGCGGAGGTAACGCTATACGATAAGATACTTCACCGACTCGCTCAATGACATCAAACGGTCCGATGAATCAAGGAATGAGCTTCCATTTGATTCCAAAACGCTTAACGCCACGTGCCGGCGATACCTTAAGAAAGACGTGATCTCCTACGTTAAAATGTAAGTCCCTACGATGCTTGTCGGCATAACTCTTCTGACGTGATCGTGCTTCTTGCAATTTTTGCTTAGCTACAGCGAACTTCTCGTTGGTCAACTCTATCATTTCTGGTCCTTCAAGTGTTCGCTCACCAACCTGATCCTAGCAAATTGGGGCGCGACACTTTCTGCCATACAACATTTCGAATGGAGCACACTTAATGTTAGCGTGCCGACTGTTGTTGTATGCAAACTCTACCAAACAGATGTAATCGTCCCAATCTCTTGTCCATTCTAACGCGCATGAACTCAACATGTCCTCTAATGTCTGAATCGTTCGCTCCGATTGCCCGTCTGTTTGAGGATGAAAAGCCGTGCTAAGCTTAAGTTTTGTACCCCAAGCTTTCTGTAGACTCTTCCAGAATCGCGAAGTGAAACGAGGATCTCAGTCCGAGATGATGCTGGATGGAGCACCATGAAGTCTCATGATCTCCTTCTTGTAAGTATCGGCGAGTTTACTGACCGGATCATCCTTGTGGATCGGTAAGAAATAAGCAGACTTAGTAAGTCGATCAACGATAACCCAAATCGCATCACGCCTCCTCTTTGTCTGTGGAATACCAGTAACAAAATCCATGGTGATTTTGTCCCACTTCCACTCTGGAATGTCTAACGGTTGTAGAAGACTGCTAGATCACTAATGCTCGATCTTAACCTGCTGGCAGGTAAGACATTTGGAGACGTAAGTCACAACATCCTGTTTCATACCACTCCACCAAAAGTATTGCTTGATGTCGTGGTACATCTTGGTCGAACCAAGATGAATGGAGAATGGGGAGCTATGAGCCTCAGCTAACAATGCTTCCTGGAGTTCTTGATCATCAGGAACACAAAGTCTCGTTCCCTTCCATAAGATACCGTCTTCGTCTACACGAAATTTTGTCTGCTTATCCAAGTTCTGAATTATCGCCCAGATTTCACCATCATCCTTTTGAGCTTCCTTGATCCTAGAGAGTAACTCAGGTTCCACTCTAAGATTAGCCTAGTAACCGTGTTGTCCACGTACCATGATCTCGATGTCTAATCGCTCTAAGTCTCTAATAATTTCCTCCTTAATTTTAATGCCGTTTATCATTCCGGACTTTTTACTAAGTGCATCTGCCACTACATTCGCCTTGCCGAGATGATACTACAGATTAATGTCATAATCCTTCAACAGCTCTGACAATCTCCTCTGTCTCATGTTCAACTTACGTTGAGTGAAGATGTACTTCAAGCTCTTGTGGTCTGTGAAGATGTCACATGATTCTCCATACAAGTAGTGCCTCCATATCTTCAATGCAAACACGATTGCTGCAAGTTCCAAGTGATGCATAGGGTAATTTTCCTCATAAGGCTTAAGATGTCGTGAAGCGTACACGATCACTTTCCCATGTTGCATGAGAACACAACCAAGTCCCTTCTTTTAAGCATCACTGTAGATTTGAAATCCACCTGTACCAGATGGGAGAGTAAGAATCGATGCAGATACTAACTTCTGCTTTAGGTCTTCAAAGCTCTTATCTCTTTCTTCAGTGCAGACGAATTTCTCCCCTTTTCGCATCAGTTTGGTCAATGGTAGTGCTAAACGGGAAAATTTCTCTACGAACCTACAGTAGTAACCAACTAAGCCTAGGAAACTGCGAACTTCAGTTGCTGATGTCGGTCTTGGCCACTTGGTAATAGCCTCAAACTTTGCTGGATCCATGGTGATTCCTTCTGCTGATATAATGTGACCTACAAATGCCAATTTGTCAAACCGGAACTCACACTTGGAGAATTTATGTGACAACCGTGGTTTTGGGTTTGTCACTTGGTCTTACTTTTAGGTTATTTTATGTGTGCTTACTTGAATTTTGTGTTTACGTGTTTATTTTGTGTGAACGAGGTTGGTGTGGTTATCGTTTATAAGTATAGAGTACTCATAAGTAAATCGAGGAACGGTTGTTTCATGTTCATGAGCTCACAAGTGGTGACTATGAAATGAAAATGGTGATATTGTGGTGTTTACGTATACGTATAAGTATTATAGTAGTAGTATTTTTTTTAGGATTTACGGTTTAGCATTTAGACGTCTCGGGTGAGGTAATTATCCATATGAATATTTTTCGGGATGGTTTTAAGTCATTTAGGACTTAGTTATAAATTTTATTTCAAAATTTGAGATTTTTTATAAAAGTGTATATTTTACATCTTTTACGGTAAAACGCGTAAATTTGACTAGTTTTACGGTTTTGTGGTTTTGGAAGCTTTAGGAGCTGAAATAAATTAAGGAAAATTAAAGTAATATTAATAACATAATATTAAATAATAAAAAAAAAGAATTTAGGGGTTTTTCACTACTACAAAAAAGTCCATGGAGAGTGGTCCAAAAAGGCAATGGAGACTGGTTTTGTAGGACGTCTCTATGTGGAGGATCTCCTTGCTCGAAACATAAAGAGACTGGTTTTTAAACCAGTCTCTATTAAAAGAATCGACACTGGTTATTTTCATAAAAACAAGTCTCTTTAGAGATTGGTCTCCATACTAATCTCCAGAAATGAGTCTTTTTAAGAGCATCTAACCAGTCTTTTTATGGAGTAAAAAAATGTGTTTTTTTCTAAAAACCAGTCTCTTTTTATTTAAATTTTTAAAAAAAAAATTGGAATTTTTATTAAATTCCAAATTTTACAAATTTAACCCTCTACAATGAAATAATATAAATACAAAAATTCTATAAAAAAAACTAAATTAAAGGACTTGAATTGTCATAAACAACAAATGTATGTAAACAAGTTTTTAGAAACCCCCGCTTCGCTGCGAGAGTTTTTATGTATCACAAATACATATACGTAGAGAGAATATTCATTTGACAATTTCCTAGCCGGCTTTGTTCAATGCATGTAAATTTAAATTCATAACCATATTGATCTCACACAAATTAAAATGAAGATGTCAACGCCTAAGGAGTCTATATAACCAACTTTATAAATAATGAAAATGCTAGATTAAAAAGTCACAAGTGTCAACAATTGTGTGGGACTTGCATTGTAAATTTGAAACTTGCTAAAGAAGCCTATCAACACATTTACCAGCTTAGTTGCTTCCATCTGCTTCGATCTCCAGCTTATTTCGTCAGCTTAGTGATTAATTCGACATGATAACCTACAACTTTTTCTAGTAATAAAGTCAATCATACCCTCCGAAACGCATGCCATCATTTATTAATTGATTCAAAGAAGCCTTTTGCGCCATCGTCCTTTGCTGGTTCGAATTCTCCCTCCGATAAATAGTCATATATGTAATTTAATTGAATAATTTATAATAAATAAATATGATAAATAACTGGAAAAATCCCTGATGTGTTCGACATACTTGTGTATTCGTATAAGAACTCGCACCAGCAAAGGAAACAACCAAATGCATACCAAGTTTCAAATACCTTTGATGGTGATGGTAATATTTTTTTGGCTGCCACTCATCGTTCATAATTTTGAAAGCATACTTTTTGTGAAAGCATACTTACTACCAAGTATACGACGTCCGAACACACCCGAAATTAATAATCAGCAAACCAAACGCCCTTTTATAACTTTCTGTAAACCCAAGCGCCCCTTTATATCTCGTCTGCAGTCTTATGACCCTTCTGCTATCCTAATCGCACCCTTAATATCTTGCTGCAGACCCAAACGCCCCATTATGTTCTGCCATTAATCCAAAACACACCCTGCTGATGATTTTACCTTAACCAACACGCCATTTGCCTCGATCTACTATACTAAACGTGCTCATCGCGTTATAATCAGAAGCAAACACCTCCTGTGATATTTATAATCCGAACCAAACACTCCCGATAGGTGTTTTGCTGCTGTCCCAAACACAACCCTATGTGGGTTTCTATTATGTCCAAAACAAACACACCTTTGCTGCTAAAATCAGCAACAAACAACCTGGTTAATAGTTCGAGTGGTGGTGGACCTTATGACATGTATCGGTTGGTGGCTGTGTGAGGAATAGATCGAGATGGCAGCAGCGGCTGCAAACTGGTGGTGGTAGTTATCAATCTAGCTAGAACTACTGGGACCAAAAAATCAATAGAGAAGAACGTTTTAGCTTAGTATAAATCAGTTGTTCAAACTAATATTTTCGACGTGAAAATGAAGTAAAAAAAACACTTCACTATACAATCAAAATCTCACAAAAATATAGAAAACCATGAGTATCAATCGCAACAGATCGGACACCTAATTAGTCCGTTTTCATTATAATCGGGACATATTTGAAACCCGTAATCAATCTCTTCTTTATCTTCGTCTTCGTCATCAGACACTTCATCCGACTCATCTTCGTAGTAAATCTTACAACTACCAGAACACGTCTCACACGGCACAAATCTTACATCACCACAAGCCTCACAACCAACAGCTCCGACGCCACAACCACTACCACTACCAAAACCATCACTATCCAACATTTCACAACCCTCTAACGCCTTCTCAAGGTCCCCGTCCTCATGTAGCCTCCTAATTTCCATAGCACCACCAATACATTTCGTCCCGATAAACACCTTAGGCAATCCGCCAACTATAGAACCACCTAATAGATCTTTCAACTCGTCTATAAACCCCGAATGCATCGATACATCCCGCTCGTCAACACGAACCCCGGTGGCCTTTAAAAGATGTCTCACATGACAAGAATCCTCGTATGTCTTCCTAACTCCCCGTAAACTAGTAAAATACAAAACCAATTTTTCTTTGACACGTGGAGGACTATGATTATAACTTTTGTTTTTACCCATTTTCTATCCCAGTAGTTCTAGCTAGATTGGGGTGTGGTGGAAATGGAGGATGGATGACGGATCTAGATGGTGGTAGAAAAGTGACGGCTGAATTTGGTGGTAGTGGTGGCTAGACGGGTGATGGTAGTGTAGCAAACTGATCATCGGCGGCCGACGGTTGTTGCACAGAAGCGACGGCGCCGGAAAAATATACAGGGAGAGTGTGTGGTTTATTCTGTGCTAGGGTTTTATGATAGAAAATGGGAACAAACCCTTCTATTTTATTATATATACTTTCTTAAAGTTTTAAAAATCAAATGTAAAGAGTTATTAGTTTAGGGTTGTCACTTTAAATATTACCACAAGGACTTAAAACAAAAATTTTGTTAAATAACAGTTCGGGACTCGTTTAAGCTAGTTATCGATCGATTCAATAAACAAAAATTTCACCATTGCGTTTAGAGTGATTTTTCCCACGAAAAATATTTTTTATACGACAAGAGATTCATAAATCATTTATAATTACATTTAAAAGTAAATTATCTACCGAGTTTCTCGAAAAAGTTTAGTTTCAATGAAAAAAAAACTTCAACATGATTATTCGCGTCTTTAACAAACGTTTTTTATATATAAAAAATAATTTAATAAATCATTTTATTAAAATATCGTGACAATTAAATACAAATTTTAATTTTTACTGTGTCGGTACGAAGACTCGGCCATTTTTCAGCTTTTGCAAAATATGTCCCGTTTCTAAACTCAATAAGTTTAGTATAGCTCAAAAATGAATTTTGAATAATAATTAATATAATTTATTACTACTTAAAGCATGAAAAATTCTC
The DNA here is from genome assembly GCA_025667525.1 of Glebionis coronaria. Classification (NCBI taxonomy): domain Eukaryota; kingdom Viridiplantae; phylum Streptophyta; class Magnoliopsida; order Asterales; family Asteraceae; genus Glebionis; species Glebionis coronaria. The sequence continues at coordinate 211,227,879 of CM046876.1, read as the reverse complement.
GGGTGTTACATGTGTTAATTATAATGGCATCAAAAAAGTGAAGCACAAAGACTTACAACAGCTAAAGTAATAACAATGAAGAACATATATTCTTTATAAAGTCTAAAAACGTAATATGTTATAAAAACAAGTATGTACCGTTTAGTCCTTATGATTTAAAGTTTAAAAAATTAACCACAATCTATTAAAATAAAACAAGACTGGTTTTTTAGAAACCAATGTCTTAAAATGTGTAAAAACACTGGTTTTTTTATAAAAAATGGTGTGCATAAAACAAACACATAGAGACATGTTGTTACGTAAAAATCAGTGTCTTTACTTTTATAAAAAAGACTGGTTGCATCTTAAAAAACGGTTTCTTTAGAATTAACATTATGGAGACTGGTTTCTTTCAAGAAAACTAGTTTCCATGCATTCCCTTCCCACCATTTTTGGTCATAGAGACATGTTTTTTCATAACCAGTCTTTTTAAGGGGGTCTTTTTGGCGTTTTGTGTAGTAGTGTTTGGGTCGGTTTAGACGCACCAAAGAAGAAAGAAAGAAGGAAAATGCCCAAAACAGGCCCAATGGACTTGTAATGGGATTAGGGGGCCTTTAGGACTTAACCAAACCCAACTCATAACCATAATAATCAGGTTTTTAACCTCCATAACATCTTCTAGCCGAAATTCATCAATGGTGGCCAATTAGGGTTCTTCAAAAATTAGGTTTTGTTCATCTTCTATTAATTCAAAGGTAAAACCTTCTTAACCCTTTTCATATTAAATGTTTTTAATGTTTCTATGATCATATGATGGATTAGATTAGGGTTTAATTAAAAACAGTATGTTAATCATATTTTAATGATTAAATAAATTAGGGCTTGTAATTAGAGGGATCATGGTTAATTAATGAGGTTGATTTTGTTAAACCCGTTTCTAAAAACTGGGCAGAATTTTGAGTCAATTGTTTTGATCATATCTGGAGTTCTAGGAACATTCAAGATGCGATCAAACTAGCCCTGAAAATGTATTTGAAGTGGCTCTCCAATGCAAGAAACTAGAACTAAATTGGAGGTCGGGAAGTGGGTCACAAACAGGTTACAACAGTCGGAGGTCAAAACAGTTTTGAATTCAGTCTGTTTTCTTTTTATGTTTTGGGTTGTTTGGGGTACTTAGGGTTGCATTGGGATATTCTCATAAACATGAGAGATGGTTTATATATTGTAGGTAAGGATCTGAACTTGGGCTAAGATTGTGGTTTAGGGTAAGACCCTCTAATGGTAATGAACTTTTCATACGTTTAAAATCAGTGAATTCTGGATAGGTAGCAATATATACACACTTAACAGTAGCTTTAAGGTTAGGGCAGGTGGGAGGTTTTAGCTAACATGTATAAAAGTGTGAATATTCCTTTTACAGAAACCATGGGTATGTTTAAGTGGACGTTTGACTTAAAGTTTTGAGAACTAAAACTGGGACTGTTTTGTGTAAAATTATGAACGGGATAGCTATTAAACTTAACCAAGTTAGGGACTTGTTAAGGAAGGGTAATGGGGTGATTAGAGCTTAACAATGAGGTAATTATACGGGAATAGACTAGATGTCCATCATAGGTTGATGAGCCATCTTAGTGATTGGTTCGTGTATTGATTTCGTGTTTTTGGTTTGTTAGCTTGTTGCTAGTGCGAGGCCTTATGAAGAAGCTATCAGGTGAGTTTCAAAGTCCCATGTCTTTTTATAATTTTAATTCTAGATGGGATGGAAGAGACACTGTGTTGAGTTATTTTCTAAATTGATGTTGTGAATGTTTTTGTGATTTGAGATGGACTTGTGTGTACATTGTGTGATTAACTGCTATGTGATTCTTGATTGTGTATGATTTGGATCAGGGGACACGTGCCGTCTCAGTTATTGTGGTTTGACAAGGTAGTGGCCTTGAGGTTTGACAAGGTAGTGACCTTGTGGTTTGACAAGATAGTGGCCTTGGGATAGGTATATAGTGTGATCATCTATGGTACCATGTTGTTTGGCAAGGTAGGAGCCTTGGATTTTGGTTTGGAATGATTGATCTTGAATGCTAGTTGTTAATACATAATTGTAGCACATTGTCCATATGTTATTGTGTTGATGGTTGTTATTCACAGCTTGTAATTGATTTAGCGTTGGATTCTAAACCTATGACTCTCACCAACTTTATGTTGACGTGTTTTAGTGTCTCTTTCAGGTGATACTATGGTTAAGCATGAGAACATAAGTGGCTTGGATTTGAGAAGCTTAGGAATGCATATAGAAGGAGAATCCCTGTTTCCTTCTTAGTTTTTATTTGTTCTTTTAATAAGTGATACTGTGGCACACATATATTTGTTTGGTTATGTTATTTGTTTGTCTTGGGTAAGCGGTAGGACTGTTACCTACTTACCTAGACTCCTGAGTCTGATGAGATATTGTCATGACTTTGTGTCTCCATTTTATGACATTTCTTATTTCATATTGTTATCTCTATAGACACGCCATGTTGCGATGATATCCATACGTCGCGCCCCATATTCCGCCATGGTGGGGTGTGACAGAATGGTATCAGAGACAATGGTTATAGAGAATTAGGTTGCCTAGTCATGTAGCCTAGTCTATAACTTAAGGGTCCCTGCATATAGGCGTCATAGGAGTATGTGTGCATTTTATTGTAATTGATGTGTTTGAATATTATTTTCGCAGTATTTGTTAGGTTATGAACTACTATGGTTCATACTTAACTACATGTTATTTTCTTTATACATTTTGAATTTTGTCTACGCTGGTTCAGCTGGACTACTAGTTTATGTGTTTCGTGCATTGGCTATGTTATTTTAATACATGGGGTTTTGGATCTTATCTTGTGTGGTTATGTGCTTGTGAGTTGTTGGATTATGTGTTATGTGTAGTATTAATTTCTTATAAGTGTCATCATAGGAGGGAGTACATTGGTGAAAGGGAACGTGTATAATTATGGAGGCCTACATAATTATATATGTGCCACAACACCACTGGACTTTCAAGTATGATTGAATGAAAGAGAGTTAATACATGCTTGTATAGTATATGTTGGATGGATTTGAGTGTATGTACGCTTATGCCTATGTATGTAAAATTATTTTCTACTTACCGGTTGTATTCTTGGGATGGTTGCTAGCTCGTTTCTCTTTGAGATGTTCAACTTCTGTAGTAGCGCATTTCTCGGGTCCTCATTTCACGTGTTTGTTTGTACGGTACTTTTGGCGTGAATGATTTTGAGATGGTGGATATTTCTTTTTGGGGTAACGATGTCTTTTGTTTCGAGTTATACATGGTAAAAAATAGAACTTGCAAATTGAAAAAAAATAGTTGTTGGTAGTCGATGAAATAAGGAAGTGTCGGGATCATGTTTCAAATAAGGTGGAATATAAATGCTTTAACATATAAGCATGACTCGGTTATTTTAAAATATTTTGGTTTTGATCACCTAAAGTTATTGTTCTTAAGTTAAAAATTTTGTTCTTATTTAGTGAAATATGTTGAAATCATGTAATTAATAGAGTTTTAATTTTCTGGAATTAAAATAAATTAGGTTCTAGTTTTGGTAATTAATGGGGGGTTTTAGGGTTTAAAAATCGTTTTTTTTTTTGCATAAATCGGAGTAGGCAGAAACTGTCGCTAAACTGTCAAAATATGTCGCTAACAGTCAGAAACTGTCGCTAATGCCTAGGCAGATTTTGAGAAAAATCGTTTTGGTCATAACTTATTCGTTTTTAAAGGTTTTTGGGTGATTCAAAAGCCTAAAATTATGTACTCGGAACATAATTTTCAATTATTCAAAAAGTTTCGTAATTGGAAGTCAGTAGTTTGGTCGAATTAATTGTACAAGTGTTGAGTTCAAGGTTAATTTTCGGACAACATGGTTTAAACTCGTGTTTTGGGTATTTTGCGGTAATGAACACTTGGAGGGTTAACATAGAGATGAGTTGGGAAGGAATTTGAGAGTTCTTTATACCTTATTATACGTGGTTATATTTTGATGAGTTTTGATTTATGGTATTTATGAGTAAGACTGAAATCGGGGTGACAGTTTTAAACCCGTTGAGTTATGTGACGGCTCCTAACTTGGTTTCAAGACAGTTCTTGTTTGATGAGTTGCGTGATTTTGTTAGGTTGGTTACATAACTTTATGGTATTGATAAGTTTCCTCGCGGACGGTTAAGGCTCATGTGTTGTTGGTTGAGATTATTTTCATGTAAACTGAGTTCACGTTTGAACGTGAAGGTTTTATCAGGGATATGCATCCTCGTTTGTTTGCTGAGAATAAGTTTGAGTTTGGGAGTGAATCTCGGGATGAGATTTCTGTTAGGAGGGAGTGATGTGACAACCGTGGTTTTGGGTTTGTCACTTGGTCTTACTTTTAGGTTATTTTATGTGTGTTTACTTGAATTTTGTGTTTACGTGTTTATTTTGTGTGAACGAGGTTGGTGTGGTTATCGTTAATGAGTATAGAGTACTCGTAAGTAAATCGAGGAACGGTTATTTCATGTTCATGAGCTCACAAGTGGTGACTATCAAATGAAAATGGTGATATTGTGGCGTTTACGTATACGTATAAGTATTATAGTAGTAGTATTTTTTTAGGATTTACGGTTTAGCATTTAGAGGTCTTGGGTGAGATAATTATCCATATGAATATTTTTTAGGATGGTTTTAAGTCATTTAGGACTTAGTTATAAAGTTTATTTCAAAATTTGAGATTTTTTATAAAAGTGTATATTTTACATCTTTTACGGTAAAACGCGTAAATTTGACTAGTTTTATGGTTTTGTGGTTTTGGAAGCTTTAGGAGCTGAAATAAATTAAGGAAAATTAAAGTAATATTAATAACATAATATTAAATAAAAAAAAAAACGAATTTAGGGGTGTTTGGGTCGGTTTAGACGCACCAAAGAAGAAAGAAATAAGGGAAAAGCCCAAAACAGGCCCAATGGACTTGTAATGGGATTAGGGGGCCTTTAGGACTTAACCAAACCCAACTCATAACCATAATAATCATGTTTTTAACCTCCATAACATCTTCTAGCCGAAATTCATCAATGGTGGCCAATTAGGGTTCTTCAAAAATTAGGTTTTCTTCATCTTCTATTAATTCAAAGGTAAAACCTTCTTAATCCTTTTCATATTAAATGTTTTTAATGTTTCTATGATCATATGATAGATTAGATTAGGGTTTAATTAAAAACAGTATATTAATCATATTTTAATGATTAAATAAATTAGGGCTTGTAATTAGAGGGATTAGGGTTAATTAATGAGGTTGATTTTGTTAAACCCGTTTTTAAAAACTGGGCAGAATTTTGAGTCAATTGTTTTGATCATATCTGGAGTTCTAGGAACACTAAAGATGCGATCAAACTAGCCCTGAAAAGGTATTTGAAGTGGATTTCCAATGCTAGAAACTAGAACTAATTTGGAGGTCGGGAAGTGGGTAAAAAACAGGTTACAACAGTTGGAGGTCAAAACAGTTTTGTATTCAGCCTGTTTTCTTTTTAAGTTTTGGGTTGTTTGGGGTACTTAGGGTTGCATTGGGATCTTCTCACGAACATGAGAGATGGTTTATATATTGTAGTAAGGATCTTCACTTGGGATAAGATTGTGGTTTAGGGTAAGACCCTCTAATGGTAATGAAATTTTCATATGTTTAAAATCAGTGAATTCTGGATAGGTAGCAATATATACACATATATCTGGGCCTTAACAGTAGCTTTAAGGTTAGGGCAGGTGGGAGGTTTTAGCTAACATGTTTAAAAGTGTGAATATTCCTTTTACCGAAACCATGGGTATGTTTAAGTGGACGTTTGACTTAATGTTTTGAGACCAAAAACTGGGACTGTTTTGTGTAAAATTATGAACGTGATAGCTATTAAACTTAACCAAGTTAGGGACTTGTTAAGGAAGGGTAATGGGGTGATTAGAGCTTAACAATGAGGTAATTATACGGGAATAGACTAGATGTCCATCATAGGTTGATGAGCCATCTTAGTGATTGGTTCGTGTATTGATTTAGTGTTTTGGTTTGTTAGCTTGTTGCTAGTGCGAGGACTTATGAAGAAGCTATCAGGTGAGTTTCATAGTCCCATGTCTTTTTATGATTTTAATTCCAGATGGGATGGAAGAGACACTGTGTTGAGTTATATTCTAAATTGATGTTGTGAATGTTTTTGTGATTTGAGATGGACTTGTGTGTACATTGTGTGATTAACTGCTATGTGATTCTTGATTTTGTATGATTTGGATGGGGGACACGTGCCGTCTCAGTTATTGTGGTTTGACAAGGTAGTGGCCTTGAGGTTTGACAAGGTATTGGCCTTGTGGTTTGACAAGGTAGTGGCCTTGGGATAGGTACATAGTGTGATCATCTATGGTACCATGTTGTTTGGCAAGGTAGGAGCCTTGGATTTTGGTTTGGAATGATTGATCTTGAATGCTAGTTGTTAATACATAATTGTAGCACATTGTCCATATGTTATTGTGCTGATGGTTGTTATTCACATCTTGTACTTGATTTAGCGTTGGAGTCTAAACCTATGACTCTCACCAACTTTATGTTGACGTGTTTTAGTGTCTCTTTCAGGTGATACTATGGTTAAGCATGAGAACATAAGTGGCTAGGATTGGAGAAGCTTAGGAATGCATATAGAAGGAGAATCCCCGTTTCCTTCTTAGTTTTTATTTGTTCTTTTAATAAGTGATACTGTGGCACACATATATTTGTTTGGTTATGTTATTTGTTTGTCTTGGGTAAGCGGTAGGACTGTTACCTACTTACCTAGACTCCTGAGTCTGATGAGATATTGTCATGACTTTGTGTCTCCATTTTATGACATTTCTTATTTCATATAGTTATCTCTATAGACACGCCATGTTGTGATGATATCCATACGTCGCGCCCCATATTCCGCCATGGTGGGGTGTGACAATTTATCATATAGCTGCTTCTAACGAAGAATCTGTAATACTGAACGAAGATGGTCTTCGTGTTCCTCCATAGACTTAGAGAATATCAGGATGTCGTCAATGAATACAATGACGAACTTGTCCAGAAATTCATGGAAGATTATGTTCATCAAATCCATGAAAATAGCTGGAGCGTTGGTAAGGCCAAATGGCATGAATAAAAATTCGTAATGCCCATAGCGTGTACGGAAAGCAGTCTTGGCGATGTCCTGCTCTTTAACCCGTAACTGATGATAGCCCGACCTTAGATCAATTTTGGAGAAATGTTTGGCCCCTTGGAGTTGGTAAAATAGATCGTCAATACGTGGTAAAGGATATCTATTCCTGATGGTGATCTTGTTGAGCTCACGATAATCTATGCAAAGATGCATACTGCCATCCTTCTTCTTTACGGATAAGACCGGTGTGCCCCATGGAGATGCGCTAGGTTGAATGAAGCCTCGTTCCAGAAGTTCTTGCAATTGTTCCTTCAGCTCCTTCAACTCTATGGGAGCCATGCGATAAGGAGCCTTGGAAATCTGCTCAGCTCCTGGGATGAGCTCGATATTAAACTCTACTTCACGTGTAGGTGGTATGCCCGAATGTTCTTCTGGAAATACGTCTGGAAATTATTACACTATTTGTTGATTCTGAATTGATGGAGATTCAGCATCCATGTCATGAAAAGTAGCTACATATCCCTCACAACCATGTGAAAGTAATCCACGTGCTTGCAAGGTTGATATGATTTGTACAGACCTTCGGGTACAAACCCGTTGTGAATGTACTCTACCGCATTTGCATCACCGAAGATGACCCGATATGTATGACAATCTATGGTGGTATGATGTTTGGATAGCCAGTCCATGCCTAATATCATGTCAAAATCACTCATGTCCAACGGAAGTGCGTCAACATGACGAATCTTGTCGTCAAACTCTAGGGGGAGGCTCTTGTACACATGGGTTATGCGTACAGAGTCTCTTAAAGGCGTGGAAATGTTTAGTACATTCTCTAATGGCATAGGGGATATCCTAACATTCTTAGCATAAGTAGTAGAGATGACCGAATGAGTAGCACCCGTGTCAAATAAAACACATGCAGCTTGACCATACATATACATGATTCGAGTGATGGTACCTGTAGACTTGTTGGCCTGGTCGCGAGAAGTTGTATAAGCGCGTCCACTAGTAGGAGGCGGCATGGAATCAGCATGTCCAGATGTTCCCTCCATCTCGCCCTTGCGGCAGTCCTTCATGCGATGACCAGTAAGGCCACACTTGTAGCATGCGTCGCTGTCGTGGCGACATGGCCCTAGGTGCCTACGGTTGCAGGTAGTGCAAAGAGGATGAGTATACCCTCCAGAAGGTGCCCTTGCTGGATGGGAGCCTGTTAAGAACAGTATACGTGAGACATGGTTGATAGGTATAAAAGGACAATGCGGAAAAATCGTAAGATGTAATACCAATGATAGCTGGACGGTTAGGTTGTGAACCTCTTTGGTTCTGGTCCCTCCCGTTACCATGATTCCTGGTAGAAGATTAATAATGTGTCAGAATTATGAAATATCACATGTAACATAAGGAAATGAGTAAGTGTAAGGACATGCTGCTGTTGGAGTTTCCAACGTTGTTACGGTAATTATCATTACTGCCACGCCTATCCGTAGCAGAACGGTCTTGAGTCTGACCATTTCCCTTGGGCTGAGTAGGCTGTTGGTGAGTAGCCGGCTGAGACCGGTCCCTAGTCTTCTGCCTGAAAGATGCATTTTTAAGAGAAATATAAATATTGGTTAATACTGAAAGAATTCGGAATTGTCACCGCTGAATAACGAATATTTACCTCTTCTCGGGTCTCTCTGCTTCCCCGAACTCTTCTCTTTCTTGCAGCATCTACAGCTTACGTGCTGCATCGGCAACTTGTGCCACCGTGTTGAAAGTAGCACACACCAAGTTGTTGGCGACCGATGTACGAAGAGCCCACCGGAAGTGGTATGCTTGCTCTTCGGCAGTACCTGCTGATGCGCCAAGAAAACCAGCCACACAAAGAAAGTGTTGCATGAACTCGTTGTTGTTCTCCCCAGCTCTCTGCCTGATTATGTGGTACTCCCTCTTCAGCTTGTCTTCCTCAGCCTTAGGGAAGAACTGTCCTAACACTAACTCCCTGAACTGAGCCCAAGTCAAACCAGCCACCCAATTGTCACCTCCCTCAGACTGTTTGACTGCCTTCCACCATCCTAGCACATCACCTTCGAACTTGTAACAGGCCAACCTCGACTTGAAGACGGGGTCACAGCCCATTGCATCGAATATCTTCTCAATATGAGCCAACCAGATTTCAGCATCACTAGGGCTATCAGTTCTCTCGAAGGATCGAGGACATTGCTTGTTGAATCTCTCTAGCCATGTGACCAATGTTGTTGTTGGAGGAGGAGGAGGTACTGGGTGCTGTTGCTGATTGTTGACAGCCTGCACCTCAGCCCTGATTTCGTTCTTCAGCTGAGGAAGCAAAGCTTGCATCGCAGCTTGGACTGCTGCGTTGAGTTGTTCTTGTTCGCGTATGAGAACCATCTGACAGTATAACATAAAATACATGATTAAACTGATCAAAACATAAAATATATACATGAAAAAAATATTTCTACCAATAAATCATGAGAAAAAATTTATGCAGGAAAACTAGTACATGAATGCATGATGCAGTTTTATGAAAACTTTTATATGCGCGAGAGTGAACGCCTATGCTCAGTTCAATCAAAACAAAAGACATGGTGAGGGGATGCCAATGGGTCGGTCCCAAAGTTAAAAGTTTGGATAAAAGCACATGCGACTAAATAGGGCCAGTCCTGTACCAACCATTACTTAGTCATAAACCTGCGACAATGACATATATATGAATGCATGGAAACAATGAATGCATGAAAACCGACTGTAAGTTCTAGGAAGACCATAGTGACTACCCACTAATCATTGGTCGTGTTTTGAGAGCCTATAGGTCGAAGCCTTGGCTCTGATACCATAATTGTAACACCCTATTTTGGTAAATGGAATGTCATGCGTGATTATGGCGTGTCATCGCATACAAAGATAAATGTCTTAAACATTACATGACCATAAAGGAAATACCGGAAACAACCATCGGTACCCCAAAGTAGCAAAATGTATGATGATAAGAATAAAGTAATGAAGGCTAGAAAGCTCCCAATCCATATGCACGTACGCTTAGAGTCTACGAGCGTCCCTGAGTACCTGCCGTTTTAGAAACATGAAAGGAAAACGACTGAGTATAACGCTCAGTGCACGTATATACAAGCATAGAATGAATATAAGCATATATAACATATAGCAAAGGAATTGAGTAAGTCCTGGAAAACCTGATATAACTTAGTAAAACTAGTTTTATAGTTTGAAAAGCCTTATGTTTATCTTATAAAAACTGTTTAACATGTTAACCATTAAGCCAATATAGGTCATGAAATATCAACGTGCATGAATACTTGGAGGGGTGACCTCATCATGTCGTTAGAGGGGTTGCCTTTAAATAATATAAGTTTGGGTATGAGGGATCAGCTCCTTGTGAAGGATGCAAGGCACACACCACATTCACCTGAATAATCTGTTAAAAACATGTAACCTAGGATGCACCCATACGCCCAACATGTTAACATAATAATATGGCAAAAAGCTGAAAGGGACGCCACGAGGTATCACTCCGCCGTGGTGAAGTCATAACACTGGTGCCTCTAGTGTTATGGTTATGGTACCTCCATAACTAGGTGAAACTGGTCATGCATGTATATGGCTTAGGCATTAAATTAAACATAAGCAAATCAAAACATATAAAACATATACTGGGAAAATAGTTGGCTGCATACGGGGAATCCTAATAAGGAAAGAATGTCCATACTGAAAGGACGGAGAATCCGTACTTTATGTCCAGTGAACGAAGAAGACACACGGAATAGAGTCATACTTCGATCTCACTAATGCTACATAAATAGTATACGTGTATAAGTATTCTGATTACTGGGTACGCAACTGGTTTTATATCAACACTTAGCTTGTTTTATATGTTCATGTATTGTTTTACTGATTTTAACGTTATATTGTGTTTATCATGTATTCTATATATTCTGATTAAGTATTAGTTGTATTTCTTGTATTATTATACTTGTTGTGTAATAATAAGTAACTTTCTAAAAATAGCAGGTTTCCTAAAATAGAAAGTTTCCAAAAATAGAAAGTTTCCAAAATAAGAAAGATCCCAAAAATAGATTAGCTGCTTAAAATAATAAGTTTCTAAAAATAGTAAGTTTCCTGTAATAGAAAGTTTCCATAATAAGAATTAAGCTTGATTGTTAAGCTAATAAGATAAGCTTAAGTTTTACTGATTAAATATACTTAGTCATGTGATTAATGGTATAGTTTATTAATTATAACATGTTAATTAAATAAACTATATGTTATACGTTTTAATTAAATATAATCAAGATTTAATTAAATTAAAGTGTATATAATACTTAGGTTAAAACATGTATTAATATTTATATTAATAAAACCTAAGTCATGGAAATTAATTAATTATATATCATGTTTTAATAATTAATTAATTACTATAGCCTAAATGACATAAATAAATACTTAGGTTAAAATCATGTATTATTAAATAATAATAATAAACCTAAGTCTATGTTTTAATTAAATTAATTATATGCCATGTTAAATTAATTTAATTAACTTGTAAATAAATATACTTGTAAAACTATTAAACTTGTAAAAATAATAAAGCGAACCCATCTATTATATTTATTAAAACATGTCGTGAACCGGTCCGTGAATCCGTGAACCGGCAGAACCAAACCCCACTGAAAACACTGGCAAACCGGCTTAAGCCGGTTGCCCCTGCTCTCGGCCCACTATCACCGGCTGCTGCCGGTGGTCTTGTCCTCTCGGTCCAGCCACTGACGCCACCGGGGTTCCCACCGGCAGGTGCCGGTAGCCCCTGCTTGCTGTGGTGGTTCCCCCTTCTTACCATAAATAGCCACCGGCTTTAGCCGGTGGTGGGGATGTGGCTGTCGAGACCAACCGAACCACAAGATACCCCCGACGCAAGTCGGGCTATCTTGTTCCCTGCTGTTGACCGAAACCCATCACCACCGAGACATGTGTCTCGTGTGGTGGTGCGAACCAAACGACGCCGAGAGTCGTAGGACTCTCGGTTTGTGTGGCGGACGAACACCAAACCCGAAAACACCCTAGTTGATTTTCCCCACCACGATTATTAGCATTTTCTAATCTTGTTTTTAAAACCCCCATGATCACATGTTCATAATAACATAAAAAGAATTAAAAAGAAAGGTGTTCGGATTACCAAATCACGTGAAACAAATAGAGGATGAATACACGAACACGTTCTTATGATTTGCTAAATCAAGATCAACCAATCACCCTTGTGTGATGATGTAGCCGCCGACCTAAGGGAGTAAGGAGAAGGATTAGGGTTTTTGTTTTTCTAAAAATCTTCTGTGAATGAATAATGTTTTCATTATTTGTATATTTAGTAAAATTAAACATGGGTTGGGCCCCCCTTTCTCCTTGTTGCCGTGGCTAGTAGGGCCCATCAAGGGAAACCGGTAGTTTTCCTTGTTCTATTAATTTACGTTTTCGTATGCTCGTATTTACGTTGTGCTATTATTAAATATTCATGTTATTATCAATACTTGCACGTAGTCGTAATAATAATTACGTACATACATAATTATACGTTTGTGATTCTTACGTTCATGATTTTATGTTCGTGATTTAATTATTATTGATAATAATTATCGTGCATTTATACATACTTAATACTTATCGTGTGATAACACGTACGTAGTTCTTGTAATTCATATTCGTGAAATGTATTCATTCCATAAAAGGAAAGTTTTAAACTTGTACGTACGATTAAGGGTACTTGATTGTGGTAAAACACATGTTTAGGAAAACAACGTATAATGGGAAAGTATCAGCGGAGGTGTATGTGTTCAGTGCAAATAATATAAAATCAAATGTTTGGATTAGTTTCGTTTTTGGTTTAAAGAGAAAAATAAAAGACGAGCTACGACTATGATTACACTTCGACGAATTGACGTAAAACGCGAACGTAAATACGTAAAACGTGACAAAATTAAAAATTAAACCTAAAAATTAATTCAAAATTAAAACTAAGTCTAAAATAATATTAATAAGAATAAAAATTCAACAAATAAATTTTAAAACCTTTTATTAATTAAATATCCAATTTTAAATGCTAATTAAAGCCCTAAAACTAAATATAATTAAGAAAAAGTCAAAAAATATTACTTTATTGAACTGAAAACTCACTTATATTATTTAAAGACTAAAAATATTTTTCCTAAATTTTAAAGACTTTTTTTCAATCTTTAAAATGCTAAAAACAATTTTTAACCTAAAATAATGATTAAAAATATTAAAATAATGCTAAAATTAATTTGACTATTTGAAAAATCCTAAATTATATTACTGAATAGTATAAAAATCTAAAAAGTTGAAAATGTAAATTTCTTACACTAAAAGACAAAACAATTTTAATTTAAAACTAATTAAACTAATATTAAATCTAAAAATTACTTAAAAAGGTGAACAGTAAAACTTTTTTAAACTAAAAATCTTAAAATAATTTTCTTAAACTAGGAAAAATTTTAAAACTGAAAAATATAAAAAATTTGCACTAAAAGACAAAAACAGTTAATTAAAAACTAATTAAAATTGATTTAATTCTATAAAATAGAAAATGAACAGTAACTAAAAAATAAATTTTCCTAAAAATTCAGAAAAAAATAACAAAATTAAGAAAATTGGAAATTCTGAAAAAGACCTAAAAAAGGTCACTAAAGACAAAAATCTAAAAAACTAAAAGGGACACTTGGTCCAGTTTTATCCTTATCCCCAACAGTGGGAAGTTTAGCACTAACAGTGGGAACTCTGTTCCCACTGACAATGATAAAAACGGGTCTGTGGATGTTTAAGCTTGTAGATTGTTTATTACTTGATTTTACTTGGATCCAAAGGCACCCCCAAAACCAGTTGGGTTGTGGGGAGTCAAATATACAAGAAAAACACAAGTCTTATCACAAAAATCTAACCCCTAAGGCACAAAACAGTCACTGATGAAGCATAGGGGTATGTGGGCTAAGTTGCTAAACGAGTTGGTTACCAAGTGAGATTCAAAGGCCACAAACTTGCACAAAACCTTACCAAATCACATACAAGCTGAATAAAAACCTAGATTAACTTATAAGCTAACATATTCCAAGAATTGGTGGTCACAATGTACTAAAACCATGTAGTTTTAAGGCTTACTGATTTTTATCAGGTTTTAGCAAAAATATAACATGCAAATCCTATTTAAATCCTATCAAACTAAACATCAAATACTAAAAACACCTATCACCAATAAATCAAGTGTGTTTAGCCTAGTTTCTTAGGTTTGTGTCACCCAAACCGATTTTAAACCCTAGACCCAAACAACCCTTAACAATCGAAAATCAAGATTTTTGCAAACCAATTTCTTCAGATCAAAATGAAAATGACTAAACCATATACTAACATGCATAACATTATCAACTAACAAGTAAACATCAAGGAGTCAACAACCACAGGCATCAGAAAGCAGTTTCATATAAAACAAGATAAAACTGAAATATTTGAGAGGGTTCAAGCATGTTATACCTTGCTGATGCCTTCTCCCAAAACTTAGCAGCTTAAAAGGGCTTTATATGAGCCTCCTAATGCAGTGTAGAGAACCCATTGATGGAATCTTAATGTAAAGACCCAGGGTGAACATAGATCTTTAAACTAGCAAAGAAAAATGGAAATGGTATGAAATGGAGATCTTGCTGATTCTTGGTACCTGCACAAGCACCACCAAACCAAGAAAAGAAACTTGTAACCAAAAGACCACAAGCTGAAAGCTTGTGGCTTTTGCTACAGTAAATTGATTAGCAAAAAATAAAAATGGATTTTTGAAAAATCCTTGAAAACTGAACTTTGAAACCACCAAGAACTTTGACAAAAGCTTAACAATAAACTGAAATCAAACCCACAGTACACTTTCACTTCATGTGGGTATTGAAATCAGTATTATGGAAATACTTTTTTCAAAAACTTTTGAAACACCAATTTTTCTGAAAATCTTTTTAAAATGAAAACTTCTTAAACCTTAACTAATTTTAAAAACAATAACACGAATTACACTAAGACAAGGAATAAAAAAGGAACTCAAAGATTTTCATTTTCCAAACTTTTCATTTTCATTAATAGGTTTAAAATTTTATACAAAAATCTGGAACATTGAATACAGCCATATACGGCTTGTATTTATACTAGTCTAAGAAGATACTAGAATACATGAAATAAAAAATTACAATAGCAAAACCCTAATGTAAAAAAATTTTGATATTTCCCTTTGAAAAGTCTTCAATTTTGGTCAAGTGGATCATGTGATATGCCAGTTGGATTGGGATGATCTCAGTCGTTAATTTATGCCTTTGGGACCAAGTTTGATCCCTTGGTCGTTGATTTTCTGAAAAGATGCTTACTTTGCCATTTATGAAGGAGCAGGGAACATTGGGGGACCCATTTGTGGTCACTGGAAGGGTGATTTGGGATGTGGGTTTTGGTGAGGATGTTGTTAATTTCTAATCTGGATCTGATTAGTGAATACCCCTTTGATTTGAGGCATTTATGAAATTAGGGTTTATAGGATGATAGGGGTTTAGCAGGTTGGGTTTGATTTAGTTTAAGGATTAGTTAATTTTAAAAGTGTGTTTAAGGAGGGAAAGTTAAAACTGATTAAAATTAGTTTAAGTTTATGCTAGTGGAAGGTGACGTGGGATGGTGGGTGATGCGGAAAGATTCGATTGGTGGAGGGTGTGACATGGAGGGCAGGGATTGGTTGGAGTAGTTTGTTTGTCTAGGCAAAAGTGACCCCTGCATTTTATAGAAAGTTGTATATTAATCATGGCAGCCACAATCCCCTTTTCCTTTGTAAATTAAGTTTCCATCTTTTCAATTTGGCCACCAAACTTTTGGCAAAATAATTCCAAGGGCTTTTTATGCTATATTTGCATTCTTCAAGGGCCATAATGGTAATATCTTGAAACTTGAGGACCAATCTTGTAATAATTGAGATTTACAAGGGTCAAAAGTGACAAGTCTTCAAAAGTTGAGGGACCAATCTTGCCAATTCTTCAAACTTCAAGGACTTCAAAGGAAAATCAACATTCGGGTCCGATTCTTTGTGCGGCTTCGTTTCCCGTGTTCGTTTTTGCTTCATTCTTGTGATCTTTTGTTGATTTCACGATATCCGTACCTAAAATACACAATGAACAAAGACAAGCATATATTTGGGTATTTTGATGATATTTTAAGCGTTTGAAGCCCGATTTGGATGATGAGACTATGTATAATTGCAGTCTCATCAGTACTATTCATGATAAAAGCATACGAGTTTTACAAATACGATGCTTGATTTATTCTTCACGAGTCTCTAGCTCGACTCATTTTCCCGAATTTAATTCAAGGGAAATGTAGAGAGGGATGTAATCATCTCATGAGAGATGTCCTCTCTAAAGAAAAACTTAACACGTTGGCCATTCACCTTAAAATTGGGCCCATTTGGTTGAGCTAGCTCAATGGGGCCATATGGAAAAATTTAGGCCACGGTGAATTGACCGGACCAACGGCTCTTAAGTTTGCCCGAAAAGATTTTCAACCGAGAGTTAAAAAGTAAAACTTAATCACCAACGTTGAACTCTTGGTTATTAATCTTGCTATCATGAATTTGCTTAGTTTTCTCCTTGTATATCAACGAATTCTCATAGGCGTTGTTTCTAAGCTCATTCAATTCATTAAGTTGGATTTTTTATGGTCGTCGACTTTGTTCAAGTCAAAATTAGCCCATTTAAGTGCCCAATAAGCCTTATGCTCCAACACAATTGGAAGGTGGCACGCTTTCCCATATACGAGGCGATAAGGAGTACAACCGATAGGTGTCTTATAAGCGGTGTGGAAAGCCCATAAAGCGTCGTCTAATTTATCAGACCAAGAAGCACGGTGCTCTCCCACGGTTCGCTCTAAGATTCTCTTAAGACCATGATTAGAAACCTCTACTTGGCCATTAGTTTGTGGATGATACGCGGTGGAAATTTGGTGATTGACACCATACTTACCCATGACTCGTGCGAATTGATTATTGCAAAAAATGAGTCCCACGATCACTAATAATAGCACGAGGCACACTAAATCGAGCAAACAATTGTTTCAAAAAGTTAACTACAACCCTAGCATCGTTAGTAGGCAAAGCCTTAGCTTCAACCCACTTGGAAACTTAGTCGACGGCTACAAAGATGTACTTATTACCCTTAGACGAGGGAAATGGCCCCATAAAGTCGATGCCCTAAACGTTTAAGATCTCACATTCTTGAATGAAATTTTGAGGCATCTCATCTTTGTGATTGATCTTTCCTTGATGTTGGCAAGCATCACAATGCTTAACCATCTCATGCGCGTCATGATAAATGGAGGGCCAAAGTGACCACCGGTGGGTCCTTTGTGGCAAGCTTCAAGAATGTGTAAAGTCGTCGGCCCATCGACACAACGTCAGATAATTTGGTCCACACATTGCTTAAAGAGATAAGGGTCGTCCCAAATAATAAGGTTTTATGTCCTTGAAAAATTTCTTGCGTTGTTGGGACGATAACCCTTCAAGAAGAACACCACCCGCTAAATAGTTTGCAATGCCCGCAAACCATGGGGTGTCATCCTCCTTAGAATGGATAGACATTAAAGTCTCGAGAGGGAAAGATTTGTTTATTTCTTTGGTGGGTAATTCACCTTGATACGGATCCTCGAGTCTACTAAGATGATCTGCAGCTAGGTTTTTCGCTCTTTTTTATCACGAATTTCAATTTTGAATTCTTATAAGCGCAAAACCCAACGAAGGAGTCTCAGTTTAGCATCTTGCTTGGTCAACAAGTATTTCAAGGCGAAATGGTCGGTGTAAATTATGGTGGTGGAAAGCACAAGATAGGGGCGGAATTTATCTCGTTGTTTTCATTGGGAACAACGGTTATCCCACCTTTCTTAGGCACACAATGGACCAGACTAACCACGGTGAATCTGAAATATGCTAAATCATAGTGGCATCTAGAAGTTTGATAACTTCTTTCTAAATGAATTCATGAATTTTCGGGTTTACCCTTCGTTGACTTTGGACAGCGGGTTTAAAGTCATCTTTAATGAGAATTTTATGAGTGAAAAAGTTAGGATCAATTCCGCGAATGTCGAAGATTTTCCAAGCAATAGCTTTCTTATGCTTCTTAAGAACTTCAATAAGTCGAGCTTTTTCATCCTCATTTAAGTCCTTAGCAATGACGACGGGTAACTTATCAACTCCTTCTAGGAAAGAGTATTCTAAAAGAGACGGTAAATCCTTAAGCTCTAAATCGGTGGATTTTTGGTGGAAGGCTAAGTCAAATTCAGATCATCTTTTGTAACTTCCTTTGGAGTAGGTGAATAAATATGGTCCTCATTGAGAAGTATCTTAATGGTACAAGTCTCCAATCGGTGGGAGAATCATAATATTGTAAATCCAAGTCTCCTAAACTTGCTTCGAATTCTTGCAAAAGAAAATCACTTGCTCCAAAAAGAGTCAAGGAAGGAGAAATTGAAGCTACGGTCTCGCATGCTTTGTCAAGCACATCGATTAAATTCACGGATTCAGGCTCATCAGGAAGCTTAGAAAGTTTACCCATATTAAAGACAATTTTGTCATCCCCTACCCTCATGATAAGCTCACCCGAGGTTACATCAATCAATGTACGCCCGGTCCTCAAGAAGGGTCGTCCCACAATTAAAGGAACTCGGGGATCCATCTCGTAGTCGACAACGACGAAATCGGCAGGGAAAGTGAATTTGTCGACTCCAACGAAAACATCTTCGGCTATCCCCATCGGATAAGCAACCGTACAGTTAGCTAGCTCTAAACTCATACGAGTGGGGAGTAGCTCGTGTAGAGATAATTTTTTCCACACCGACAATGGGATAAGATTGATACTCGCTCTGAGATCCGCCAAGGCCATACAATTCTCTACACCGGGGAAATTACAAGGGATAAAGAATTAACCGAGGTCTCCAAGCTTAACAGGTAATTTTCTTAAAATAACCGCGGAACAATTTACATTCAATTGGGTATTGGCGATATCAAGAAACTTTTCCTTGTCTGTTAAAAGATCCTTAAACATTTTTGCGTACTTAGGCATGTGAGCGAGAGCCTCGGCAAAGGTGATACTGAAAATTCAATTGTTTAAACATTTTTAAGAAGTTCGAAACTTGAATATCATCTTTGTTCTTCAACTTATCCTTCCTCAACCTTGAAGGGTAAGATATATTGGATTTTGGAGAAGATTGAGGAAGAACCAGTTCACTCACAGCCTCGGGAATTGGCTTAGGAATCGAAAGGTTGGTAGAAGACTGAGGGGAAGGGTGAACATATGGTGTAGAAGGATTGCTTAGGGGAGGAATGTCACAAGTAGGTGGTGAAGGAGGGTGGGTAGAAGTTGATGGAATCTCGGGTCCTTGTTTATCAATGGTGGGTGGGAAAAAAAGAAGGTCCCTCGGTTGTCTTACTGCTCCTAGTAGTGATGGCATTCACATTAGCCCTAGGGTTAGTTTCAGTGTTAGAAGGGAGAGCACCTTGGGGACGAAGGGTTTGTAACATTTGCATTAATTTCCTGTCCGTGGACTCTTGCATTTCCTTAAGCTTACGGTCTTCCTCATTAAGTTTTTGAAGAACCAAGTCCATTTGAGGATTAGGCTTATTGAACCCTTGATTGTTAAACCCTTGATTTGGAAAACCTCGGTTTTGATATTGATTATAGTTTTGAAAACCTTGATTATTAATACCTTGGTTATTGAACCCTTGATTTTGATTATTAAACCTTTGGTTTTGACCTTGAAAATTAGCTTGATTTGGATTATAACCCCTTATGTTTGAATTCCTTTGGAAATCACCTCTTTGTGGACCTTGGTTCCTATTTGGGTATTGGTTAATTTGGGCGGGTGGGGGTGGTCTTTGGTGAGCTACAAAACCGGGAGGAGCATCAACGTTAGGTTTAAAATGAATCCTCACATTTTCATCATTGTTATTATAAGCATAGACTTCTTGGGTTTAATTATAAACCTTGTCACAATTAAATTATGAATGTGGTCCACCACAAGTCTCATAAGTCTCACTAAGGGCATGCACGTGTCTAGTAGGAGGGTTTTCAACTTTTAGAGCAAGATTTTTAACAATTGAAGCAAGTTCTTTAATTTCATTTGTAACCTCGTGATTAATAGAATCTCCGCTACTATTACTAGCCATTTGACCCTAGTTCGACTTGGAACTTTTTCTTTGTTCTCAATTATTTCTCGTGCTACATGCATCGTTTTAACAAGAATGTTACCCCCCCCCCCCCTCGCGGCTGAGTTTAGTGAATCTTGGTCATTCAAAGTTAAGCCATTGTAAAAGGTATTAATTTGGTGAACTTTGGTAAAACCGCGTTGTGGACATTTTCTCAAAAGTTCCTTAAATGGATCCCAAGATTCACTAAATGTTTCACCTTACTTTTTTTCAAAATTAATGATGTCATTCCACAAAGCGGTAGTACGTGAGGGTGGGAAGAAATAATTAATAAACTTAGTTTCCAAATCCTCCCATGTTGTATGCTTTGGGGTGGTTCCTTATCGAGCCAAATTTGGGCTTGCCCCTCGAGGGAGAAAGGAAAGAGTAGCAACCGAATTGCCTCTTATGGCACCCCATTGTATTTGACGGTGTTTGCCAAGTGAAGAAATCTGTTAATATGAGCGTGTGGGTCATCATGAGTACGGCCTAAAAACGTTGTAGCGGAAACCATTTAAATAAGACCCATTTTAAGTTCAAAATTATTCGCTCCCATATCCGGCACCACAATCGCGTCATCATTACCCTCAACGTGAGATTGCAAGATCTTAATCATCGGTCGGTTATCCATGGCCATAGAAGTGTCGAAAGCTCGATTCATGGGATCGGCTTGATTGTTGATGGTATTTTTGTTCGACTTCCTTTTAGGAGGACAAGGTACACCACTTGGTATGTGTGTACGCACGCGAGTACGCATACAACTAAAAACCGAGGAATAAGGGGATTGCCATTGGTGACGTTGAAAGGGAGGGATTTCCCCAATCGAGGATCGATATTTAAATCACAAAAGAAAATATATATGTACATAATACTACTTGGGTGGCAAAACCCTCAATTAGCCTTCCTTCTGAAAATATTAACAAGTGAACGAGGGAAACGAGGTGGCGCGAAGCACGTAAGTACCTTCTTCCTTAGGTTTGCATTTTATAGCAAAGCGCCTATCTATTCACCGTATAGTTCGTATTTTTTCGAATTCTTGCTTATCGAAAGTATTTATCTATTTTTGCCTTTTATTTAAATTTGATCGATACACGTATATGGAACTGGAACGCCTCCAAATAAGGTGTATTGGAAAGCAATACTTGTGTTGGGGTTCGTATACGTATACGTAATACTTATAGGAATATAAAATAAAATATTTTTGTATTTTTTATATTTTATAAAGAGTATAATATGTATGTAAAAACAAAGAAGAAACCAAGATGGAAAAAATATATATACGTACATTTTTTTTGGGTGTAATACTTTAGGAAAAGTATTACTTTTTTTTTAATTTTTTATTTTTTTGGTGCAAATCTTAGGAAAGAAATGCTTTTGTGATTTTTTATGTTTTTGTATTTAAAATTTTGATTTTTTAAATTTTTTGAATTTTTAACAAGAAAAATAACGTTCAAAAGTGAACGGATCGCAAAATCCAAATCGTCTCACGAAAAATAGTCAATCGTAATGAGATCGAACCGGCAGCGGTGCTAATTAATATTCACTTTTATTTCATTTTTCCTCGACTCGACTCGAATTGATATCGAATTTAATCGTTAAGATTTATCGTTTTTAGTTATAATACTGAATGGTAATCTATTTCTATTTAAGCACAAAGCAAGCAAAAATGTAAAACTATTTTACTACGTAAATACTTACTATTGCTAAAACAAGGTGCACGTACCACAAATTTTTCACAAAGTACAAGTAATTAAAGCACGTAAAAGAAAATAAAATGCAAATTAAGCTAAGATAAATGAAAAAATGTAAAATACCCAAATTGGAAATGTAAAAATGCCAAAAGATTAAAAATGATTTTTTACATTTTTTGTTATTTTTTATTTTTATTAAAACTATTTTTATTAATTAAAATTGAATTTTAAATTTGAACATGAAATAAAACAAAACCGGGTTTGATATTAGTTAAATCCCAATCCAATTTTGAACCCAAACCGACAAAACCAAACCCAATGCTGGCCCAAACACTCAACCCAGCTCAGTGATATATTTGGGTCAAAAATGTAAACTTATGAAAGATATAAACCAAACTACAATTAACTATTTTGTCCAAAAGAGTAAACAGTAAAAAGAACAAGGACTAAAGTGCAATTAACACACCTACAACTTATGACCAACGCCAAAGATTTTTAAATCCAAAATTAGCTAGCCAAACCTAAAATGAGCTTATGAAATAAGCTAAAACTCCTAAACCGATTTTTCAATAAGCCAAAAAGTTCATTCCAACTTATTCACTTAACCAATTAAGCTGAAAACCCCTAGAATAACTAATAAGCTGGCACAAGTGATGGAATATTACTTGGAATTGAAAATCAGACACTAAATAAGCCAAAAAATCTTAAAACTCAAAAACAGCTTATTTATAAGTTTGTTGACTTTTTGACTTTTTCAGAAAAGCTCCAAAACCTCCAGATCTAGTATTTAGGTGATAATTAGAAACTTTTATAAAGGTCATAAGCCAGACTAACACTTAATAAGCTAATTTGAAATCTCATAAGCTAACAGTGGAAAAATAGCATGAACAACCAATTTCAAGTGATGATTCAGACTTATCTAGTAGTTGAAAAGCAAATCTATAAACAATGAACTTATTAAATGGCCTATAAGCTTTCTAGAAAACTAAATCTCAAACCCTAACACAGCCTAATGAGGTTTCTATGATGATTTAAAAAGGACTAGTTAGCTATTTATGTTTACAATTAAGAAAAAATGAGCAAATCACTTTATATACGTTTGACTTTGAAGCACAACTTAACTTTGACTGTTTTTAGGTGACTGAATGAAGGCTAATTTCATGCATACAAACTCAAAACTCAAAGCTTAAACACAAAATCACCAAAGCTTGATCCAAACAGCACTTATGAAGAAATAATGCATATAAGGCTAAAACAGATACATAGAACACTAAAATAGATAATAATAGAAAGAGAGTAGTAATCAAAATGGAAAGAAACACTTATTATCATGCAATCAACACTTAGCCTAATTTTTGCCTAAAAAATGTAAAAGAGATTTACTCTACATCCAGACCTCCCTTGATGTGAGCAAGATCTAACACACTAAACATCTACTCAGCACCTTAAAACATCAACAATCTACAACCAGAATACATAGATTCAATATCTGTGTATTCAAATCTTCAAACTCCATCCAAAAACTCCAACAGCTTCAATACTTAACCAAACTTGATCAAACAAGCTCCAAAAGCTTGTATCTAAAGTTTATAACACGAATCAGCACCAAAATAAACAATTCAAACAGTAGAATATTGAAGACGATGATGAACAGTAACTTTTGAAAGTTTATTTATTATTTGTGAAATTTGAGTACAAGTGAAATGGAAAGTTACATAAGCTAAAGCTAATAATAACTAAAGTAAATTAAAGGAAATTTGCAGAAAATTAGGCTAAGGAAAAGGTTTATGTGTGAGGTGAGGAGTGTGGTGGTATTTATAAGATGGTTGAGAGGTGGGTGAGGCGGTTAAAGGAGCGTGTGCGTGAGGTGAATAGTGTAGGGTGACAGGATGTCAGAGAATGATAGCCAAAGTGGCCAATTAGAACATTACACGTGGATTAGGCTTTGTGTTAGCCTCAAAATATTGTGTCATAGGTTATTATTGTAATATTAGTTAGAACGTTGTAATAGGTAGTTAATTAGTCGTGGTTTACGGGCTTGGATTTAAACTAATTAAAGTCCAAAAGACAAGCCCGACCCAATATATAGTCCATTAAAGCCCGCATGTGGGTGGACTATATATACTACCCTCCTAGCATGTTAGGAGGGTTGGTTGTTCATTTTCTCACTTCTAATCTAATATTCAAAAAGTTAATCCTCTCCTCCTCTCTACTTTCTCTCTCTAGGAATTCATCTCTTCTTCATCTATTTTTCTTTCTTTCTTCATTGATTAATCATCACAAATATATGGGACAACATTTGGTATCAATCGCCATGGGGTAGTTTTGTGATTCGTTGTTCATTTTACTTGGTTCGTGTGATTTTCTCTTATAATCATCTCGAATTCAAGATTTTTTTGTGTTTTCTATGCTCTAAATCTTGATATAAATCTTCTACATAGCTGTGGTAGGGATTTGGTCGCATTTGGTTGGTTCAAATCACGGATTTCTTGTCGAAAATATCATTTTTTTTACCTCAAAATCTCGTAACAGTGCTATTATTCCGATCAGTGCAATCGGAAAAGGGATTAGAGATTCCGATCAGTCGCATCAGAAAAAGGGTTTACACATTCCGACCACCTTTTTCGATCATCATTCCGGCTGGACTAAAATATTCTGATTGCATTCCGATTTGACATTCCAACAAGGTCTTTTCGACATCATTCCGACAAGGTATTCCGATTTGGTATTCCGACAAGGTTCTTTCTGACATCATTCCGACAAGGATCCCGATTGCATTTCGATTAGGACATTCCAATAACATTCTGATTAGGACATTCCGACAACATTCCGATTTGGTTATTCCGATTAGGACATTCCGACATCATTCCAATTGTATTCCGATTAGGGGACATTCCGACAAGTGATTCAAATTTTTTCCAAGAACTAGTTGAAATTAGTGATCTGCAAAGGAGTGATGAAAAGTTTTTTCCAAGAACTAGTTGAAATTAGTGAGTTAAAATTTTTCCTTCAAGTAAATTCAAATTTTTTCCATACTAGTTTTAGGACATTTCTAGCTCAATTTCAAAATTTGGCGATACAAAATTTTTTGGTCTACCGTTTTTGTCGGACTGGAGAAAAATTGCAATTTTCGGAATTTAAACCACAACAAAAATCACAACAAATCTACTTAAGATCTATATTCACTTCATCATTTCAGAAAATATTGAGATGGATTCTACTGTCGAATATCGTGTGACGAACAACAACATAATGGTGGCGGGTAACAAAGAGAGACCACCAATGCTTGTGTCTGGTCGGTATGCTCAATGGCAATCACGTTTCATACGATATCTTGATACAAGACCTAATGGTGATGCCTTGAGGAAATGTATTACTCATGGACCATATATATTTAAGAAGATCTCAATTCCTCCAAGAGCAGCCACAGATACTATTGATACAATACCTGCAAGTGAACGTGATGAAACAAGAGCTGATCTCACACCTGAAAATTGTGCTTGGCATGATGCGGAGAAGGAAGCCATCTATATGGTTCTAAGTGGGATTGGAGATGACATTTATTCCACGGTTGATGCATGCCCTACAGCACATGAAATGTGGACTGCTATTGAACGCTTGCAACAAGGAGAATCACTCAACAAACAAGATGTCAAAACAAACTTGTTTTGGAATTTTGGCAAGTTTACTTCAAGGGATGGAGAATCAATTGACTCTTACTACTCCAGGTTTTATAAGATGATGAATGACATGACAAGAAATAATTTGCAATTCTCCACCATGCAAGTCAATGTTCAATTTCTTCAACAACTTCAACCCGAGTGGACACGGTTCGTCACTTTGGTGAAACAACAAGAAAAGTTAGACGAGGTCTCATATCATCGACTCTTTGATATCTTGAAGCAATTTCAGAATGAAGCAAATGAAATTCAAGCTGAACGTATTGCCAAGACGGCTAATCCACTTGCTTTAGTGACTACAACTCAACATGTTCAAGGTCATAACTCTCGTGCTCCTAAGTCATATTACACTACATCATCTTCACCATGATCTTCCACATCATCTAAGTCTTCATCATCCACAAGATCTCGAGGTAAAGTGCCAAGAGAACCATCACCACCATCTGAGTCATCATCTGAAGAAGATAGTGATGAAGACCAAGCTCAAAAGAATCGAGAGATGAAACAACAAATGGCTTTCATAATGAAGACTTACAAGAAAATATACAGACCCACCAACAACAATCTTCGCACATCATCTAACACCAAGAACCGATATGTTGAGAGTCCTCCAAGGTATGACATACGTCGACGTGGTGAAAGTCCTTCTAGGTATGATCGACATAATCCAACGCATGTTGAGGGTTCTGCAAGGTATGATCGACAAACTGCCAAGTATGATACTCAGAGGATTGCTGCTGCTACTGGGAATAGGGAAACGGTTGGAAGTCAAGTGGGTCAGCAGAGTGGGATTCAATGTTTTAATTGCCAAGGTTATGGGCATATGGCAAAGGAATGCAGGAAGCCGAAAAGGGTTAGAGACTCCAGCTATCACAAGGAAAAGATGTCGCTATGCAAGAAGATGGAAGCAGGGGTTAAATTGTCAGCTGAGGAAGGAGCAATGCTTGATGATACTGATGATGAAGATTCTGATCAAGAGCTTGATGCACATTACTCGTACATGGCAAAGGTTGAAGAAGTTCTCAAAGTCACTGAAGATGACAATGGCCCTATCTTTAACACTGAGTCAATCGATAAGGTACATACTACTGATGAATATAATGTGTTTGGTGATATTCCTGAGCATAGTGATCTACCCAATGCTATTAATGACACGTGTATGATGGAAACGGTTGATAGTAATACCATACCCGATTCATCAGACATGTGTAATAATGAGTCTGAGGATGATCAACATGCAAATGAATATGATGAAGAAGAACGTATTGCACTTGCTAATTTAATTGCTACTTTACAAAAAGATGTCACTGAAAATAAAAAGAGTCAAAAGCAATTAAAGAAGGCAAACGCTACGCTCACTCAAAGTTTTGAAGAATGCAAAGCTGGTCTATCAAGTCTACGGAGATCACTGAAAGCTATAGAGATGAGCTTCTTCAGAAAACCAAAGAGCTTGAGGGGTACAAGGGAAGTGCGTTAAAAAGTCAAAAGGACGATTTTGAAAACAAATATAATACCACTCTTGAGTTATTAGCCAAAGAGAAGCGTCAATACAATGTTTTCTTAATGGATGAACGTCAAAAAACGTACCTTGCCAATACCAAAGTTAATGAACTTGAACAAAAGCTCTCTATGACCACTACAGATTCTGCTAAAATTCTTGAGGATAAGAAACAAGAGGTAGATGCGTTAAAACAAGACTTCAAAAGTAGATATGATAAAGAAACTAGGTAATGAAATTAGAAGCACAAGTTGAATTTTTAAAGAACGTTGTTTATAAAACACATGATTCTATTCAATCTGTGAGAATGCTGGCACCTCCTTCGATGTTTAAGGGTTAAGCTAGCTTTGCAAGTCCTTAGTACCTTGCCAAAGCTCAAGCTGCGAACCCGCATCTTTATCTTGATGAGACTGAAAGGACAGATCTTGATTGCATGCCGGTTAGTGCCGATAGTGAAGAGACTGCCCTTTGGGATGTTGATAGTCAACCACTTGTTAATAAGGAGTTTGTGAAACCATATAATTATGCCTATGAGAATAGTCTTTATGGCCTGTTCAACAAACAAACTCAGAAAAATCGTGAGGAAGTGTTCCTAGAATGCAAACAAAAGAGAATTCAATGGAAGAAAGCATTTGCCCCTAAGAAATCTAATGTTTACAAATACATAAACTACGTCCCTCTAGATGAATCTAAAAGAAAGAGTAAGAAAACATTAGGTATTCTTAAACACCACATAGATAATGTTAAATCTATTGTTGAAAGAGACTGGGCAAAACGTGAAAATGCTGAGTGGACACGTCCGATTCCTCAAGATATTACCTTGCTTGTGAAATAACTCTTAATTCCTAACACGGCGTTGATTACAGAAACTATTCTTCAACTTGAGGAGTTCATTCGGACTGAAATGTATGATGATTTAAAATATGTTGAATCTCTTGAGAAACACATTGAAGATCTTCAAATGGAGAAGACTGACTTTTCAGATGAATATGATTTACTATTGCAAGAATGTGTTTCTAACGATGTTATGTGTGCTTATTTTACATCTTGTGCTGATATTGATGAATATTCTGAAGTTGCATGCCAATATATTGATAAAAGAAAAGAATGTGAACGTCTTGAAATTGAGCTTTCGAAACGTAAAGAAAATGTTGACAAAAAGGCTTTTGAGTTACTTCAACACAAACATAATTTCCTTCAAAAACATTGTCATTCACTTGAACTTGCTTTGAAAAAAGACGTTGGTAGTTTTCAACACGATAATAAATTGCAAGAAAAACTTTCCCAAACATTTCGAGAAATGAATGAACAGAATTTGGAAATTAAAGGGTTGAAAGCTCAGTTACAAGACAGGGACAGAGCGATAGCAGAGTTGCAGAAACTCATTGCTAAAATGGGTGGGAAAATTGTGGAACCTAGTATTAAGAAAAATGTTGTTAGACAACCCAATGCCTCTAAAGGGAATAGATCCTCTATCTTGGGAAAACCATCTGCTTTATCTAATTCCTCGTTTGCAAAACTTGTGTTTGCCCCCAAGATGGATGGAAAGGAAAGGTTACCACAAGCTCAACCCATAAGGAATCCTATAGCACCAAGCTTTAAGCACAATAATGTGATTATACTATGGATGTATAGAATGCCCACTAAGCCCACAAACAAAGTTACTCAATCGCCTCAGACTTCTAGAAACACTAATATTCGTGTGTCTTCTACTACATGAATAATTTCAACTACTAGTGTTAGCCGGCCTCAGCTTAAGCGCACTCAAGTGAATGATAAGGTCTGGAAACACAAGAATCAAGGGGAGATGCAGGAAGTAGAAGAACACCCTAGGAATTTGAACGTTTTTAAGAATAAAAAGTCTGTAATCGCATGTAATCACGATTTGAATGCTATGAATGATTTGAATGCTATGAATGTGAAATTTGTTTGTGTCAAATGTAGAAAGTGTGCTAATGCTAATCATTCTATGTGTGCTATAAATAAAGTCAAAGGCGTAGATACTAGAACTAAGAAGCAAGTTGCAATGCCTATTAGAGCTAGTAAACCCAAACGCAAGATGAACCATTCTGGTGCCACCCCCACTAAGAAAAGTAATGCATCAGACTCCGTCACTAAGAACCCTAGAAGCAAAATTAAGGAATTATATGAGTCTGCTAGTAAGTCTTGGAAATGGTGGTTTGCTAATCAATATCCTCCCGGATATAAATGGATGCATAAAATTAGGACAGAAAATGTGACTACGAGTGTTAGTATGCCTTTAAATGTTTCTAAGGACACTAATGATTCTATAATCACAAATACTGTGGTATCCAATTTAGCAAATGCTCCATCGTGTTCTAACTCTTCTGCAGGTGATACAAATAATTCTCTTCATACTGGACTCCGGATGTATGGGGAACATGAAACTTGAGGATGATCAACGTTCATGGCAGCCAAAACCCAATGTAAGTCTTTGATTTCTTTACTTATTTTTTTTTTATTTTTTTTTTATTTTTTTTATTTTTTATCTTTTTATCTTCCCTAAATGTTTAGTATTTAATAAAGGCCAAGCTGGGTTATTTATGATGGAAAATGTAAACCGTGCTTTAAAGTTCATGCATTGCATGAGGGCATTGCAATGGACAAGTGTAGGGGATTTAATAAGTGTGTAAACACTTATCATTTTACCACTTATTTCCAATAATAACAAGACCAAAACGTGTATTTTATGTCGTAAAAGTCGGAATTATGCGTGGTTTGTGTTTTTATTGTGTTTTAGGACCAAAACATTAAAAAGGAAGAAAACACGGGCTTTCACGGGCTTTTAACGAAGAAAACGGGAAAAGACGAAGCCAAAAGATCAAGAATGCAAAAAGAACAGAAGTCCAAGGCTTATTCTGAAGATTTATCGAAGAAAAAGTCTAAAGACGGAAGTTTAATGAATTCGAAGAACTCAAGTCTAAATTAAAGAAGAAAATTATCAAGACAAGTTCAAATCCCGAGACGACGTCGAGAAAAGACAAAGAATTAAATCGAGTCGAGAAGACGTGAAGAAAGAAAGAAAGAAGAGGCAACACATGCACTCCTTCCCATTTTTCCCTATAAATACCCTCCTAATACACATTAGGAGGGTAGTTAGTTTTTTAGTAGTTAGTTTCATTTTTTCATTTTTCTTTCTAGTTTTAGAGAGAGAAAGTTCTCCACTTTCTCTCAATAAGTTTTCATCTTTTCTTTCTTTTAATCTTTCAAGATTAAACCTTTTGTATCTTGGATTTCATTAATCAAATTTCAAGTTAAGCTTTTAATCTTTCATCTCTTTCTACCTTTCTTTATTTTTAGTTACTTTTGGTGCAAATTACATTTGATCCGTGTTGTTCTTAATATTTTCGTGCTTAAAAGTTAATCTTTTTATTACTACTTAAGTTTTCATACGAATAAGCTTTAAGATCTTTGTGCTTATTGGCTTATTTATATGTTTAGATTATTTACTTTTTAAAAAAGTTTTCTTAAAAAGTTCATCTTTTTATTGTTTGATTTATAAGATTGCTTATTTTAAGTTGAAAAAGTTGTTATTTGTGCTTATTTAGTCCGTTTTACTTTAGATTCGTTCAAGTTTTGGTGATAGCTTATTCCTAATAGCTTATTGCCTAGCTTATTTTCGAATCCCATATAAATCAGAAAAGATTTAAACCCTTTTCCGATTGTTACATTCCGACTACTACCCCCTTTACTCCGATCGTTTGATCGGAAAAGGGTTTCTGGCTTTTCGATTAGCACCTTGGTATTCCGAGCTGTTGATCGGATTAGGGTTTACATTATTCCGATTTGGCATGATTTTGTGACATTCCGATTGGTACTATTTTACTATATTCCGACGTGAGCATCTTTCTAGGCATTCCGATCTGGATCCCTTATTGAGTTTTCCGATTGGTTTCGATTTCATACATCCGACGAGGGTATTTTTGGTATTCCGATTGCTATCCCTTCATGCATTCCGACGAGGGTGTTGTTTGTTATTCCGACCAGACTATTCCGATCAGCACATTCCGACGGGATTCCGACCAGGGATTCCGAAGGACTTAATTTCTTGTTTTTTCAAAGTTTTCAAGTGTTAGTTTCATTATGTTTTCAAGTATTTTTCTAATCTTTTCTTTAAGTTTTCAAGCATTTATTTTTAACTTGTCACATTAGTTTAATCTTTTAAGCTTTTACTTTACTCAACGACATTTACATTTACTTGCTATTAGTTTAAAATATATAATCAACCAAACCATTTATTATTCCACCAAGAACAATTGAGTCGCACTTTGAACCAATAGTAAATTCGAAGAGATTCGGACGATAAGATTTTATACTTAGCCAAAAAGCTTGGTATTAATGACCTATTACATTCTTACATTCTTAGGTATCTTGATTATCGCCATCTTGTGCTCTTGTGACTTCTGAATCGACATCGGTTAGTACACAGCTACGCCACCTTCTTGATATGCAGCAACATATATAGACACGGATAAAATGGATTTGAACATTTCATCCTAACTCAGTAGCGTTTTACCTCCGGTCGGTGAAGACCGTTAGACGGTATCAGATACCGCACCTGTGATCGGGTAGATTCGATTAAGAACCTCCTTGACAGGGTTTCTCGGCGGTAGTAGCCAGTTCTCTTTACTCGACCGTCTCAAAGCAGACTGCGAACATAAAGAGTGAATCATAAGGATAAATTATCCGTCTGATTAGAGTCGTCAATTCAGAATTCCTTGAACAAGTTTGATTCTAAAAGAATCACACCATTGTTGCTTTCTAGTTTGTCACAAGCTTGATTCATAGAGAATCTTGCGAGTTACCTACCCTAGTGCTATTTGATGTTGACACTGGAAGGATTTCCATTCGTCACTGTGAACACTAATGAGTGTCACTCTGAATGTTCTGGCAAGATCACATGGATTTTGCGAAGAAACCTGGAATCAAGTTTGAATCAATTAGAATCTAAACTTAGTTGCTTTCCAGTTCTCACAAGTTTGATTCATGTAGAATTGCACGAGTTACCTACCATGAGCTTATTTGATGCTGGCTCAAGCAGGATTTCCATCTTCATTGTGAATCGTATCACTCAGATGTTCTGGCAATATCACAAGGATAATGCGTAGGACTCGATTGTGTCCTAATGAGATGATAGATAGATCTCGTTTGGCTCTAGACTCAATAAGTGAATTTCGGTAATCGGAGGCTGGAGCAGACTGCCACCTTTTCAATATTAACTTACTCGGAGTGAGAAAGTCAATAGATACGTGTTGATCTCCGTGACAATGAGACAAGTTTCTTTTGAGAGAAACTCGAATGGCTGGGGAAGGGTTGTGCATCGCATCACTGGGTCCATGACACTTGTCTTTGATAGATGTGTTAACCCGGTTTCTGCCTAAGTTGCATAGAATATTCAACTCCTTCAATTCTTACCAATACGTCATCATTAGCACCTTGTTGTGATTGTTCCAGTGCTAACTTAAGTGATTGGTCCGCATTCAGCTTCATTCAACTCCATCTTTCCTAAGGACAACTATTTCTAGCTATGGAATGTCCTTGGGTAGATCCCTCCGGTTCTGGTTGGATCATAGGACTTAGTTTCCTATCCTAAACCACCTTTTGACTCCATCGTTCCGTCGTAGATAGTAGGTTGTTTTGGGTATAGATCGTAACCATAAACCATTGAAAACCATTCAAAGTGTTTGATAAAAATCAAAACTTTTAACACTTGAAAGTTTTACATTTCCGAAAAGCTCCCCTAAACACATGCATCGATATACGAAATAGTTTGGCATGTGAAGGAAAGAGTTGCACTTGAGTCTTTAAGATCACTTGTTGCGATATACTACATTTTAATCACATTTTCTCCCCTATCTCTAATATAAAAATATAATATTAGAGATACCAATTGATTAAAATATGACAATTTTCTAAAAATCGACGGGAGAGAAACATGTGTGCACGCATGAATCATGGAACGTTTTCAGTCGGGATGCTTGATTGTAGTGTTTTTGTACCCTTTAGGAAAAGGATGACAAATAGTGTAGTATTAAGTGTCGGTTTAGGAAAACCGAGCACTAATGACCCAAATAAAGTCCAAGTTCGTTTCCCAAGGAGGCAAGTGCGTTGTGTGATGAATTGATATTGATTTGTGATTATATGATTGAGAAAGAAATGGGATTAGAAGAGAAAGACGGTTACTAAAACGAATTAAACTACGACGAAAAAGGCGAACACGTAAAATCGTAAATAGTGCCAAAATTAAAATTTTAACTTAAAAATTCCTAAAAATTTCTAAAAATCCCCAATAATATTCTAAGAGTTTACAAAAAATCCAAACTTGCTAAAACCTTTTAATTAATTCAATAATGACTTTTTAATGCTAATTAACGCCCTAAAAATCACTTTTAATTATTAAAAAGCCTTAAACAAGATCTAATAGTTTGTAAACCTCAAAAATATCCTAATTAAGCTAAAAACTATTTTTAAAAATTTTAAAACCAAATTAAACTATTTTTAAACACTTAAAAACTATTAAAATCTATTAAATCTTAAATTAATTCTAGAAATTAATTGAAAAGTCTTAAAAATATTTGGAAAGTGACAAAACTCCTAATTAAGTGTCCTTAACCTAGGAAAAATGTAAAAACCAAAAAAAATAAAACTTCAATTTTTAATAATAAAATAATATTAAAATATTCAAAAAATAAAAAGTTTATAAATAAATTCTAAAAAATTACCAAAAATCCTAAATAATGTAACTAAAACAAAAATGCAATCCAAATTTTCTGAAACCTATTTAATAATTTTATATTGAATTTTAAAGTTAGCTAGAAAGATCCGTGGGGATATCAACAACGATAAAGTCTACGGGATAGTAGAACTTCCCCACTTTTACAAAAACGTCTTCCGCCAATCCACATGCAAGAATCGTGGAATGGTCGGCCAACTCAATAGACATTCGTGAAGGAGTAAGATTAGGAAGATTGAGCGACTTGAAGATTGCAAGTGGCATCAAGTTAATGCTAGCGCCAAGATCGGCCAAGGCATAGCATTCTTCCATATCTTGAATGGCACACGGGATCAAAAATTTACCGGGATCACCGACTTTTTGAGGTATGCGATTAAGATAAACCGACGAGCAACTAGACATTTGGTGCAATTTTTCCATGTTGTTCAACATACTCTTAAAGTTAGCGGCAAATCGAGGCATCATGACCAAAGCATCGACGAAACTCACATTAAGGTGCAACTCACGAAACATTTTCATAAAAAGCTCAAATTGGTAGTTGTCGCGCTCTTGTCGTTTCTCCTTCCTAAGTCTCGATGGGTAAGGCAAGGGTGGTGTGGGTTGGGGCATAGGCATAGCCTTTGGAATCTCGGGTTCAAATGTTGGTAAAGGGTCGACCGTAGGTGTGGCATGAGCGGTACTTTGTGGGATTGAAATATGCTCCTTTTCGACCACCACCTCGGGTTCTTCCTCAATTTCCTCCATCGTTGGAGTAATTGGTTGAGGAGTCGGTTCTTTAAGTGTCTTACCACTTCGTGTGGTAATCACTTTCATCTCTCCCTTCGGGTTTGAAACGGTGTTACTAGGTAGACCACTCGAAGTAGAGGCTTTGTTTCCCATGACGGCTTCTAAAATTTCATTAAGCTTAGCATCTTGACTATTAAACTTCAAATCTTGACTAGCGGCTTTTTGGTCAATTCTTTGTTCAATTCTTTGGCAAATCATTTTTCAACTCATTTCTCATGTTAAGATTTTCTTTCACAAAATTAGCCAACTCCTTGGTGTTTTTAGCCGTGTCCCTAGCTTGACTAGCCAATTGCTCTTGAATGTTTTCCAAAATCTTATCATTTGTCGTGGCGTAATTCAAAAAGTCCATTGGAATTTCTTTAGTGTAAACGTTTTAAAGACCTTGACTTGTGTTTTGAAAATTACGGTTTTGATTTTGATTTTGCAATTGGCTACTAGTTCCTTGATTTCCATAGTTGTTATTACCCTTGAAATTGTTCCTTTGATTGCTTTGGTAACCAACTTGATTGTTTCGATAATTGTTAGCATTTTGATTTGGTGGAAAACCCGGTAGAGTCAATTGATTAGTGCGAGGAACTTGACCGTTTTGGTTATAAGTTCCCGCGTCCGCGAAGGCACTCGAAGTGTTACCACCGTTGGTAATGCACTCAGAATAATCGTGAGCTCCACCACAATACATACAAGAAACCTCAACCGCTTTAATCGTAGCGGGAGCGGGTTGTTCACCAACTTTAAACTCAATTAACAATCCTTTCAACTTATCAAAAATTTTGTTCTCCAAATTAGCCTCGATTTGGCAAGCATCAACGGTGTGTGACAAAGAAGACGAAGACGAAGTCTTACGAACACTCGACGTGCTACGAGGACTATACACCTTAGACCTATTTTCAATGATTAACAATGCTTCCTCGACCGTCTTACACAAAAAATTACCACCCGCGGCGGCATTAAGTTAATCACGCTCATGATCGTTCAAGCCATTGTAAAACGTGTCAATTTGATGCAAGTCGGAAAAACCATGATGAGGACATTCGTGCAACATTTCCTTAAACCTATTCCAAGCCGTTGAAAAACTCTCATTATACTCTTGTGAAAACTTTGAAATCTCGTTTTTCAAGTGCGTAGTCTTAGAGGGCGGAAAAAATTGGTTCACGAACTTTGAAACGAGATCCTTCCACGTCAATATAGAATTGGGTGGCTCTTTTTCTAACCAAATTTTTGCGGGCCCCGCTAAGGAATACGGAAAAAGCATCATCTTAATCGAGTCGTTTGAGACGTCCTTAAACTTGTAAGTGGCGGTGAGACGATTAAATTGGCGAATGTGGTTATGAGGGTTGTCCTTTTCGTCACCTCGAAACTTGTTGTTTTGAATCATGGACAATAAACCCGTCTTAACCTCAAAATTCTCCGCAAGGATAGCGGGAATCAAAATCGCTTCTCCATAACCCTCGGTGGGTGCTTGAAGCAACTCCATCATAGTTCGATTAGCCATGGGTGCTTCTTTCACTACAATGGGTTCGTCAATAGGAGACTCCTCACTAGAAGGAGTGATTGATTTGTTTCTTTGTTTACGAGCACGTCTTGCTTTAGAGCGAGTTTGCATAAACGTCACGTACAACGAGAAGGCGAGCAAAGAAGATTCTTTTTGGTATTTTTACTTTTTCAATTTCTTTGTGGTTTTTGATTGTTTTTACTTTTTTTGGATTTTTGGAATGTATTAAGTAGACACAAATCTACAAATCTCCTCCTTAATCAAATCTCTCGATTAAAGAAGCCTCAAGGAATGAAAATGATCACGTGAAGTGAACGCCTTCGATGACTTTAGAACGATGGTGGAACACCAAATCGTTCAAGAGGGTTTAATCAAATGAAACCAAGAAAATATATATGATACTTAAGTAATACTTTGGGCGACAAAACCCTCGATTAGCTTTCAAAATCAAAATACGCACAAGCAAGCGGAGGAAACGAGGCGGCGCGAAGCACTTAAGAGCCTTTTTCCTTTAGGTCGTGAAATACAACCGCCTTATACCCACCTTATAGTTTGTATTTCTCAAAATCGAGCTTCACGAAAGTATTTATCTATTTTTGCCTTTTTCTTTGGTTTGAGATTCGAATACAATGATTGGGTAATGACCTCCCAAGTCAAGGTTGTGATTTCTCACGTATTTGGAGTACTTGTAAATTTATTGTTCTACGTATACAATATAGTAATAGTATTCACAAAAAAACGAAAAACCGATAATACGTATTAGTAGAGTGCTACTAATACAATTAGCTATTTATGGCTATATAAAAACAACAATTGTTCAACCAAAACACAACACGCCTCCCCGGCAGCGGCGCCAAAATGATTGTAGTGTTTTTGTACCCTTTAGGAAAAGGATGACAAATAGTGGTAGTATTAAGTGTCGGTTTAGGAAAACCGAGCACTAATGACCCAAATGAAGTCCAAGTTCGTTTCCCAAGGAGGCAAGTGCGTTGTGTGATGAATTGATATTGATTTGTTATTATACGATTGAGAAAGAAATGGGATTAGAAGAGAAAGACGGTTACTAAAACGAATTAAACTACGACGAAAAAGGCGAACACGTAAAATCGTAAATAGTGCCAAAATTAAAATTTTAACTTAAAAATTCCTAAAAATTTCTAAAAATCCCCAATAATATTCTAAGAGTTTACAAAAAATCCAAACTTGCTAAAACCTTTTATATAATTCAATAATGACTTTTTAATGTTAATTAAAGCCCTAAAAATCACTTTTAATTATTAAAAAGCCTTAAACAAGATCTAATAGTTTGTAAACCTCAAAAATATCCTAATTAAGTTAAAAACTATTTTTAAAAATTTTAAAACCAAATTAAACTATTTTTAAACACTTAAAAACTATTAAAATCTATTAAATCTTAAATTAATTCTAGAAATTAATTGAAAAGTCTTAAAAATATTTGGAAAGTGACAAAACTCCTAATTAAGTGTCCTTAACCTAGGAAAAATGTAAAAACTAAAAAAAAATAAAACTTCAATTTTTAATAATAAAATAATATTAAAATATTCAAAAAATAAAAAGTTTATAAATAAATTCTAAAAAATTACAAAAAATCCTAAATAATGTAACTAAAACAAAAATGCAATCCAAATTTTCTGAAACCTATTTAATAATTTTATATTGAATTTTAAAGTTAGCTAAAAACCCTAAAATCCTATAAAATCAAAAATAAGCTAAATTGAAAACTTAAAAAGCTGTAAACCTCAAAAATATGATTAAAAACCTTAAAACTATTTTTTCAGATTTTTAATATACCTTTTACTATTTTTTAATGACTTTTTAAAATTAAAACTTAAAATAATCCTAATAAATTAATTAATAATGGGAAAAATATACTTTTTGCTCAGAAAAGTCAAAAACCCTTATAAAAACCTAGGAAAAATACTAAACAGGAAAAAGCTCAAAGGAATAAGCTTAAAACAGCTTATTTAAAAGCTGCTAAACAAATAAGCTACAAAACCAAAAGTCCTTAAATAGATTTTGAAATGAAACTTAAACGAAAAGAACCATCCGGATCACTGGTTAACACGTTACTCCTCCAAACGGGAGGTCGCGTGTTCGAGCCCAGGCCAGGTGAGTTTTTGATATTTATTTTTTTTTCTTTTTTTTTTACTTTTAAATACACAAACAGTGACTAATTGAACACAAAAACTCAAACACCAATCCAAAATAAACAAGATTAAAGTCAAATGGAAACCAAAACGGGCTCAGTTCAAGATTCCAAGAACACAAGCAAATAAGGATATCTTCACAAGTGAAAAGTGATGTCAAGAGGACTTGACGTGCTGATTTTTGGATGATTGTTGGACAAGTATGCACCCTTATACTCTTTGGAGTATAAGGAGTCAGTAAACACAAAAAAAACAAGCAAAGAGCACACAAGATCAAGCCAACAATTAAGCAAATAAGGTTGCTGATAAAACTTGCTAGGTCTGAGGGTGTTTTCTGATCTACTTGGCACACAAGTGAAATTTAGAAGCCCATATCTTGCATACAAACTGAACACATGGCATACAATCTGTCACACTCCCAAAATATCAGAGTATAATGGCGACAAGGGAGTGGTGACGTCATGATTATCATACGCACATAGTCACAAAGAACGACCTCTAAATGAGACGTTCGGAAAATAGATCACTTGTAGTTAATAAAATAAATAGTTTTAACAAAGTGCGGAAGCATAAACTGAATACGGTTACAAAACATAGTTTTCTCAAATGGTACAAATGATCGTTGTTTCAAGGAAATGACGGCAATGCATGAGACCTCATTTAGCATCTTCCTTCTTAATACCTGAGAAAAACATTGCTAAAGTGTCAACATAAAGTTGGTGAGTTCATAGGTTTAGTTAAGTGGAAATGTTTAATGAACCACAAGATTTTCCCAAATGTGATGACAATATAACAGATACAAAGTCATCCCAAAAGTATTTATTACAGTCTAAGCTCGTGACACCGAAGCGTTAACAACACCGGCAGTATAATCATATAAATGTAGCCCAAACTAGATGCCTAAACCCACGACATCCTATATCAGACTCAAATGAAACTGTGCCCGCTTGTCCCCTTGTTGGACAAGACAGACAGGGACGTCAATCCCGATAGATCTATCCATTACATTCGCGCTTACACAAAGTAATTAACGGTTCACGATTCACGGGCCAAAGCAACTGGGTTTTTAGTGGGACTTAGACTAATATACAAATCAGTAAATGCACTTGTGTTCACACGTTAAAATCAAGCAATGTCTCACCCCAAAAAGCAGTGAAAATAGTAAAGTATGGGGCTATAAACTCACCTCGTTAATTCAGCAAAGAGAACGAAGATAAAATAGCTCGAGGGTACGGTTACGCTAGCCGCGACCTAATTAATTATGAGAATCGAGTTACGATACGAAAAATTATATTATTAAATGACACGACTCCCTAGTTGTGCTTGACGAAACCATACGTTTATGAAAAGTACGATTTACGGAAAAGTACGATAAATAAAAGTCGGTTTATTAAATGGTCGGGTTTTACGGGTCAAATTATAACTTAAATTTACAAAATTCGTTTTGGGCTTTAACCAAACTAAATAAATACACAAGGCCCAAAATTGGGTCCAATACCTTTACACACAAACCCGGCCCAAGGGTCATTAGACCCGGCCCGGTCCATGGGCGGACATAACAAGGAACGGAAGGAGTAGATATGCGTGTAAACACACACAACTCTCCATAACCGAGAGTGAAACTCTCTCTCTTCTCTCGATAACAACTCCACCGCCCCAAATATCTCTCTCTTAAATCTAGATCGGTTCAACCTCTATCCAAGGCCAATATCTAATCAGTTGGGGTACAACAATCATATAAGGGTGGTCTGGGGTGTTTAGATCGCGTGAGATGTGGGGTTTAATCCCCACATCAAACCGATTTGGTTTTCTGATGTGTTCATCCTTGCGGTTTCGTGAATCAATAGCCAGAAATCAAGATAAGTTTGTTTTTCCTTTATTTCTTTTAACAAGATTAATTTATTTTCGATTTATAATGATCAGTGGGTTTGATTGATTTGTATAAAGTTGTTGTGAATCATATGATTCTCGGATTTAAAATAAACGAATTTAGGGTTTTGAAATATTTGGGGGTTTTTATCAATCTCGGTTTTAAACACAATTAATTGATGTTTTCTATTATAAAATCAAACAAATTTCAATATAAAATCAGTTTATAAAAATTAGGGTTTCGGTTAATTGGGGGTTTTTGCATAACTCATTTTCAATTAAATTAAATATGGGGTTTGGGTTTAGATTAGGTTTAATTAACGTTTTAATTAATAAAAATTCGATCTAGGGTTTTCATAAAAATTGGGGGTTTTTATATTCGACTGTTACTCATGTTCATGTGATGTTTTTGTAATGTGGAAAATGTTAATTAAATGTTTAAAAGGTTTTTAAATAATTAGGGTTTCGATTTGAAATGGGGGTTTCTATACCCGCGGCATGATTAAGGGTTTAAGAATGTTTCTGTAAAACAAAAATTGGTTTAGACATTTAGATTGGTTGGTAATGATTGTTGATAGTTTTGGCAGAAAATAGAACTTGGTCGGTTTGGTTTGGTTCTCGGTTTGGTTCTTGATTGGGTCTCGGTTTGGTTGGACATGGGTCTCGGTTTGGTTCTAAGTCGGGTCTCGGTTTGGTCTAAATCGGGTCTCGGTTTGGTTGACAGAAAAGTAATATCATAAACATGTTTGTATTAGTTATAAAGTTTAACAAATTTCAGTTTTTAGTTAAAAGTATAAGACCATTATAATGACTAACACATTGATTCGTTTATTCGCAGGTTCGTACAAAACAAGCACATCTAGGACTTTATAAGGAAAGACGAAAAGACGAAAGACTCACAATGGGATGTTATGTTTTCGGGTTGCAGGTTCGGACGGGATGAAGACTCTTTCGGTTTTGCAGGTTCGACGCGACGTGTGGGTCGGCTGGACCTAATCTTCACTCTACCCAGAAGTTGTATTTTGAAAGACTTGTGCCGATTTTTGGTGTTTGTAATTTGGACAGTGATAAACTTGTATTTGGACATTGGATAAACTTTGGGTTTGTATATAAACTTGTATTGTTAGTCTAGGGTTAGTGTCAAGCTGAAAATGGTAACTTGTGATATACCCAAAAGGGGTAAACTAGGCATGTGTGCTGTCCTTTAGTGAGGAAATAAACTATGAAGTTTATTTGCAGCTGGTCATGTGACTG
Organism: Glebionis coronaria; assembly: GCA_025667525.1. Lineage (NCBI taxonomy): Eukaryota > Viridiplantae > Streptophyta > Magnoliopsida > Asterales > Asteraceae > Glebionis > Glebionis coronaria. The sequence goes on along the minus strand of CM046876.1, from coordinate 211,186,274 downwards.
ATTTTTGAGACTCTTGTAAGGCAAGCTTGGTAATAAATATAAATGAAGGTTTATACTCAGTTATTTGTGCAATGTTGTGACAGTTATATACTCGACTCGGGTTCACAATGTTTAGGTTTAGACACGACTGAGTAAACACGACCTAAAACCGTTTGACATACGATCCCAAAACAAAACAATTGTGCGAGACGTCACGTAATCTTAATAACTATATCAAATAAACGTACGGCAAAATATAAAACGCTCACAAACTTCGTGTATTGCATTCAACTTAATAATCGCGAAAACTCGAGATGTTACATATGCTCTCCCTAAAAAGGGCTTTGTCCGCAAAGCAAAATGATTAACACATTCATGTCGACAACTCGTCGGTAAACAGTTAAAATACTCGTACTACATGAATAAATTAAGATGGAAATTTGACGAATGTCACAGTATTCCCATGTTTTAGATGTTTCGTCACGAAATCAAGACGTTGTTGTAGTAGGATGATTAGCGAAAAGATGAGGATACTTGCTCTTGAATTGATCTTCACGTTCCCACGTGTATTCTGGACCTCTACGCGCGTTCCATCGGATCTTCACAATAGGTATACGGCTTTGCTTGAGTTGTTTAACCTGACGATCCATAACTTCTACTGGTTCTTCTACAAAGTTGAGTTTGTCGTCGAGTTGAATCTCCTCCAAAGGGATAACGAGTGCCTCGTCGGCTAAGCATTTCTTCAGATTGCAAATGTGTAACACATTATGCACTCGGCTAAGTTCTTGAGGTAATTCCAAACGATAGGCTACGGGACCAATTCTCTCTATAATCTTGAAGGGTCCAATGTAACGAGGGTTTAACTTTCCACGCTTTCCAAAGCGAATCACACCTTTCCAAGGTGAGACCTTTAACATAACTTTATCACCAACCTCAAACTCAAGAGGTTTGCGTCTCATATCAGCATAACTCTTCTATCGATCCCTTGCGGCTTGCATACGGCTCTTAATCTTAAAGATCTTCTCAGTAGTCTCGTGTATTATCTCGGGTCCAGTGAGTTGTGCTTCACCGACCTCTGCCCAACACACGGGTGAACGACACTTCCTACCATACAGTGCTTCGAACGGCGCTGCCTTAATGCTAGTGTGATAACTATTGTTGTATGAGAATTCCACCAGAGGTAGGTGTCTATCCCATCTATTTCCAAAGTCAATCACACAAGCTCTCAGCATATCTTCTAAGGTTTGAATGGTCCGTTCACTTTGACCGTCAGTTTGGGGATGGTACGCAGTGCTCATATCCAACTGCGTTCCCAATGCCTTCTGCAGTGACTTCCAAAACTGCGAAGTAAATCGGCTGTCTCGGTCGGAGATTATAGACACAGGCACACCGTGCTTCGTGACTACTTCCTCCAAGTACGTCCTTGCTAACTTATCCATTCCATCAGTCTCCTTGATGGGTAGGAAATGAGCCGATTTGGTGAGTCGGTCGACGATTACCCAAATCGTGTCGAATCCGGCTGCGGTCTTTGGTAGCTTGGTAATGAAATCCATAGTGATCCTTTCCCACTTCCATTCTGGCAGTTCGGGTTGGACCAATAATCCTGATGGTTTCATATGTTCGGCTTTGACTTTGGCACAAGTCAAACACTTGCTAACGTATGTAGCAATATCCGCCTTCATGTTCGGCCACCAATACAACATCTTCAGATCATAATACATTTTATCAGATCCCGGATGTATGGAGTACTTTGACTTATGCGACTCATGCATAATCAAGGATCGTAGGTCACCATGGCATGGCAACCAACTCCTATTATCAAGGCATAACGTTCCATCCGAACGTGCTTCCAACTTCTTTATCATTCCTCCAACATCTTCAGTCTTGAGAATTTCTTCCTCGACTGCTTCTTTCTGAGCCTTGAGAATTAAGGATGGAAGGTCTAAGTCAATGGTCATCATTAAAGCTTTCACCCTAAGAACTCTCTCCTTTCGACTCAAAGCGTCGGCCACGACATTTGCCTTGCCCGGGTGATAACGGATCTCGCAATCGTAATCACTGAGCAACTCTAGCCAACGTCGTTGTCTCATGTTGAGTTCCTTTTGATTCAAAATATGTTGTAGACTCTTATGATCAGTGAATACAACACACTTAGTACCATAAAGGTAGTGTCTCCAAATCTTTAAGGCAAACACCACTGCTCCCAACTCTAGGTCATGAGTTGTGTAGTTCTTCTCGTGCACTTTTAGTTGTCTTGATGCGTAAGCTATGACCTTAGTCCTTTGCATCAGTACTGCACCTAACCCTTTTATGGATGCATCACAATACACCACAAAGTCTTCATTACCCTCAGGTAGGGCTAGTATAGGTGCTTCACACAACATCTGCTTCAACGTCTGGAACGCCAAATCTTGATCTTCCTTCCACTCAAACTTCTTATCCTTTTGAGTCAATTCCGTCATTGGTTTAGCTATCTTGGAGAAACCTTCAATGAATCTCCTATAGTAACCAGCAAGACCTAAAAATTGACGGATCTCCGTGGGTGTTGTTGGAGTCGCCCAATCCTTTACGGCCTCGATCTTAGCAGGATCAACGTGAATACCACTACTGTCGATCACATGCCCAAGGAATTGCACTATGTTTATCCAAAACTCACATTTGGAAAACTTTGCATATAACTTCTCCTTCCTTAGCAGCTCTAATATGGTCTTCAAATGTTCCTTGTGCTCTTCTTCATTACGAGAATAGATAAGAATGTCATCGATAAATACAATCACAAACTTGTCCAAGTATGGTTTGCAAACTCGGTTCATGAGATCCATGAATACCGCAGGTGCGTTTGTCAAACCGAAAGGCATAACTTGGAACTCGTAGTGTCCGTACCGGGTTCTAAAAGCCGTTTTATGAACGTCTTCCTCTCTAACCCTTAGTTGATGATATCCTGACCTTCAATCGATCTTCGAGTATATGCTAGATCCTTGCAATTGGTCGAAAAGATCGTCAATCCTCGGCAATGGGTAGCGGTTCTTTATCGTCAGCTTATTCAATTCTCGGTAATCGATACACATTCTAAAGGATCCATCTTTCTTTTTGACAAATAAGACCGGCGCTCCCCAAGGTGAGGAACTTGGTCTAATGAAACCTTTGTCAGAAAGTTCCTTTATCTGTTCAGCTAACTCTGTCATCTCGGCCGGTGCTAGACGGTATGGGGCTCTAGCAACAGGCGCGGCTCCTGGTGTAAGCTCGATGTGAAACTCCACTTGCCGTGCTGGTGGTAGTCCGGGTAAATCCTCTGGGAATACGTCCGGAAAGTCTCTAACGATCGGTACATCTTCCACCTTCTTCTCGTGATCTTCTTCTCCCTCCTTTTGTGTTACTTGAACCAAGAATACCGGACATCCCTTCTCAATGTATCTTTGGGTCCTGATACATGAGATGACTTCCAATCTTGATCCATTCTTCACTCCACTTCTTTCGCCTTGTATGATGAGTACGTCGTTTCCATAAGGAACACGGACACACTTCTCATGACATACAATCTCCGCGTGATGCTTCGACATCCAATCCATTCCAATGATGACGTCAAAACTTCCCAATTCTATAGGGAGTAGGTCGATACTAAACGAACGACCTTGTAGCCTTACACTACATCCTTTCAGAATAACGTCGGTGGTTACTGACTTCCCATCGGCTAATTCTACATTATACTTAACGTCTAACGCAGTAGGGGTAACATTTAGGCGTTCACTAAATATAGACGACACAAAACTCCTATCCGCACCAGAATCAAATAGTACTGAAGCATAGTTGTTATTGACTAGAAACGTACCAGTCACAACATTGTTGTCTTGCACAGCAGCTTCAGCACAGAGATGATACACTTTGCTAGGTGCCGTGAATCCTCCAGGAGTACTAGTGGTGGCTCGGTTATTCCCTCCTCGGTTCCCTTGATTCTGCTTCTGGTTCCCTTGGTTCTGATTTTGATTCCTTCGAATCTGGTTACTACGACCTTGGTTCCCACTGCTTGGACATTTGTTCTTGTAGTGACCTTTCTCTCCACATTCAAAGCAAGTGACATTTGCTCCTTGGCCACCTTGCGTTCCAGGTCCTCTTTGATTAGTAGAACGAGGTGGTGCTCGACATTCCTTTGCCTTATGTCCCGCCTTCCCATAATTGTAGCACGTAGGGGGACATGCTCCTTCGTGGTGTCGGCCACATTTTCCGCAGAAAGGTAGTCTTCCAGCGTAGTTCCCAGTATTTCCTTGTCCAGCAGTAAACACTCTTGCTACTTCTTGTCGCTTGTTCTGGTTGTAGTTGCTTGGGTTGTTGCTGTTGTTGGTATTGTTGTTGTAGTGGTTGCCAGACCACTTTCTTTTATCCCCAGTATTTTCTCCCAACTCCTGTACCACTTGGTACATCAGACTCTGTGCCATGTCGATTGCCTCGTGCAAATCAGTCGGCTTGGATGAAGTCACATTCCCTTTGATGCTCAAAGGTAGTCCTTCAATGTATCGCTCCAACAATCGGTCATCGTTGGGCACCATTTCCGGACATAACAAGATCAGCTCTTGAAAGCGCTGATTGTAAGCAGTAAGAGCAGTACCCTTGACCTTCAGGTTCCACAGCTCAACTTCCATCTGCTTGACTTCATTTCGTGGGCAGTATTTCCTCACAAACATAGCTTTAAATTCACTCCAGGGCGTCGTTTGGGCAACGTCAATGGTCACTGCACGAGCATAGACGTTCCACCAAGTCAAAGCACCATCCACTAACGTGCTTGACACAAACTTCACCTTGTCGGCTTCAGCGACATTGCTAATCCCAAATTGGGTTTCTAGCTTCTCAAACCATCTGGTTAATCCTACTGCTCCTTCAGTACCGCGGAAACTTACTTGTGTAACTGCACGAAATTCCTTGTAGGTACAAGTCCGTGCAATAGCATTAGTAGCTCCTTGGTTGGTCTCCTCCTGTGTGCTAGCTGTACGATTTGCTTCAGCGGTCGCGAGTGCCTCGGCCACTCGTTCGGCTATCATTTGGCTTAACATGACGGTGTCAATTCCACCGGTAGCGGCTGGCGGATTATGCGTTTCGGATCTTCTAACTGGCGCCATAATCTAACAAGGTAATAGGATAATGAGTTTTGCCAGACATAACATGCATGGCACACACAACACAATTATGAAATGCTCCAGAATATAATACACAATATATAATGATCTCACAATTTCGCAACTCATAATAGCATTCATGGAATCGTTTGATGGTACATCATAGTTTGCCATAACATAATAAAAGAAAATAAAATACCAACTAGCTAAGATAAACTTCAAAGCTTAGTGGTCATACAGGGATAGGTCGATGGTACAAGATAAATCTAACTAGTGCCCTCACGGCGCTGATGAAGCTCCTTCTCCAACTCTGCTAACCTCCTCTCAACCACTAGCTCACGAGCCTGGGAATCTCTCAGTCTAACATCGGTGTCATGACAAGCGGCTCTAAACCTCTTATCCAAGTCTGCAACAGGGTCCTCCACTGGTGCCTCTAGTCCTCCTGTCTCCACCAATGGCTCTACTCCCCAACGGGTCATCAGGCTCTCAATCTCCTCAAGACGAGCGTTCGGCATGGATTCCATCTGATCAAGAACAGTAAGAAGCTGTCCTCGTAGACGGGTCACACATACTGTCAACACTGTCTCATCCCTAACTGGACTCTTCTTCGCCAGTGCCTCCAACTTATCCTGCACTTCATTATACTCTTCACCTAACGCCTCTACAGCATCCTCCAACCTGTTCAACCGTGTCGTCACACATCCATCTGCCGCCCCAAGCATCACCACCGTCGACGTAGCTCTCCTAGGAAGAGGAGTCGTAGCTCTCGGTCCTGTAGAGATACCAGCGTCAGTAAGCATCTCCTGGTACACTGCAGGTACAGTCTCTGGTGGTGGTAGTAGTAATGGTGTCTATGGGACTGAACTGGCAGGTGTGCGGGCTGCATGCCTGTCAGTGGCAGTGAAAGATATGAGGGGTCGGTAAGGTGAAAGTGGTGGTCGAGCAGCTCTCCCCCGAACACGTCGTCTCACATAGTAGAAAGGTAGAGTACCAGGTGCTCGAGCAGGAATAGCAGTCCTTTCTCCTTCGTCTTCAGATGAAGATGAGGAGATGTGTGCTAGGGAAACCTCAAGAGTAGCGGCATATGCAGTAGGAGGGTCCTCAGTGTCTGTGACCTCCATAGGCTCTCCTTCCCCATCTGTAAACTCCATCTCATCATCCTCTGTCTCCTCTACCGTCTCATCTCCAGTCACTGATGTCTGACCTGGTGACTGCACCACGTCAGTGTCTAAGTCATCCTCTCCTCCGCCTTCTAGGCTAAGCACATCGTCAGCTGATGCATCAGGAATACGGATCGGTGAATGACGAACCTCCTCAGTCTCTCTCTCCGTATCGTCATCTGAAACCATCCGGTACCACGGATATCCTGACGGCGATCCTCTAGGTAGTCCTACTGATGAACTGATGGTCGACTGTGAACTACGGTTGTAGTACGCTCCTGTAGACGTGGAATCATCAGATGAAGACATTGCTGTAATCATAAACAAAATAAATGTGTGTAAATATCTTATAAAATTAGTCCGTAAAAAGGACATTAACATAACATAGCAATCATTGTTGAATCCACATGTATCCCATATAACATAATTCAGATTTCGTTGTTGCACATGTAACCCATGTAAATATACCTCGTAATTGTTAAATCACATGTATCCCATTTATTACTTATGTATCTACATATACTTAATACTTACAATCCATATGATAATCGATTAAACATAGAGCAGTTATAGTCTAGAGTTACTAAATGCAACCTAGTTCTCTATAACTATGGCTCTGATACCAATCTGTCACACTCCCAAAATATCAGAGTATAATGGCGACAAGGGAGTGGTGACGTCATGATTATCATACGCACATAGTCACAAAGAACGACCTCTAAATGAGACGTTCGGAAAATAGATCACTTGTAGTTAATAAAATAAATAGTTTTAACAAAGTGCGGAAGCATAAACTGAATACGGTTACAAAACATAGTTTTCTCAAATGGTACAAATGATCGTTGTTTCAAGGAAATGACGGCAATGCATGAGACCTCATTTAGCATCTTCCTTCTTAATACCTGAGAAAAACATTGCTAAAGTGTCAACATAAAGTTGGTGAGTTCATAGGTTTAGTTAAGTGGAAATGTTTAATGAACCACAAGATTTTCCCAAATGTGATGACAATATAACAGATACAAAGTCATCCCAAAAGTATTTATTACAGTCTAAGCTCGTGACACCGAAGCGTTAACAACACCGGCAGTATAATCATATAAATGTAGCCCAAACTAGATGCCTAAACCCACGACATCCTATATCAGACTCAAATGAAACTGTGCCCGCTTGTCCCCTTGTTGGACAAGACAGACAGGGACGTCAATCCCGATAGATCTATCCATTACATTCGCGCTTACACAAAGTAATTAACGGTTCACGATTCACGGGCCAAAGCAACTGGGTTTTTAGTGGGACTTAGACTAATATACAAATCAGTAAATGCACTTGTGTTCACATGTTAAAATCAAGCAATGTCTCACCCCAAAAAGCAGTGAAAATAGTAAAGTATGGGGCTATAAACTCACCTCGTTAATTCAGCAAAGAGAACGAAGATAAAATAGCTCGAGGGTACGGTTACGCTAGCCGCGACCTAATTAATTATGAGAATCGAGTTACGATACGAAAAATTATATTATTAAATGACACGACTCCCTAGTTGTGCTTGACGAAACCATACGTTTATGAAAAGTACGATTTACGGAAAAGTACGATAAATAAAAGTCGGTTTATTAAATGGTCGGGTTTTACGGGTCAAATTATAACTTAAATTTACAAAATTCGTTTTGGGCTTTAACCAAACTAAATAAATACACAAGGCCCAAAATTGGGTCCAATACCTTTACACACAAACCCGGCCCAAGGGTCATTAGACCCGGCCCGGTCCATGGGCGGACATAACAAGGAACGGAAGGAGTAGATATGCGTGTAAACACACACAACTCTCCATAACCGAGAGTGACACTCTCTCTCTTCTCTCGATAACAACTCCACCGCCCCAAATCTCTCTCTCTCTTAAATCTAGATCGGTTCAACCTCTATCCAAGGCCAATATCTAATCAGTTGGGGTACAACAATCATATAAGGGTGGTCTGGGGTGTTTAGATCGCGTGAGATGTGGGGTTTAATCCCCACATCAAACCGATTTGGTTTTCTGATGTGTTCATCCTTGCGGTTTCGTGAATCAATAGCCAGAAATCAAGATAAGTTTGTTTTTCCTTTATTTCTTTTAACAAGATTAATTTATTTTCGATTTATAATGATCAGTGGGTTTGATTGATTTGTATAAAGTTGTTGTGAATCATATGATTCTCGGATTTAAAATAAACGAATTTAGGGTTTTGAAATATTTGGGGGTTTTTATCAATCTCGGTTTTAAACACAATTAATTGATGTTTTCTATTATAAAATCAAACAAATTTCAATATAAAATCAGTTTATAAAAATTAGGGTTTCGGTTAATTGGGGGTTTTTGCATAACTCATTTTCAATTAAATTAAATATGGGGTTTGGGTTTAGATTAGGTTTAATTAACGTTTTAATTAATAAAAATTCGATCTAGGGTTTTCATAAAAATTGGGGGTTTTTATATTCGACTGTTACTCATGTTCATGTGATGTTTTTGTAATGTGGAAAATGTTAATTAAATGTTTAAAAAGGTTTTTAAATAATTAGGGTTTCGATTTGAAATGGGGGTTTCTATACCCGCGGCATGATTAAGGGTTTAAGAATGTTTCTGTAAAACAAAAATTGGTTTAGACATTTAGATTGGTTGGTAATGATTGTTGATAGTTTTGGCAGAAAATAGAACTTGGTCGGTTTGGTTTGGTTCTCGGTTTGGTTCTTGATTGGGTCTCGGTTTGGTTGGACATGGGTCTCGGTTTGGTTCTAAGTCGGGTCTCGGTTTGGTCTAAATCGGGTCTCGGTTTGGTTGACAGAAAAGTAATATCATAAACATGTTTGTATTAGTTATAAAGTTTAACAAATTTCAGTTTTTAGTTAAAAGTATAAGACCATTACAATGACTAACACATTGATTCGTTTATTCGCAGGTTCGTACAAAACAAGCACATCTAGGACTTCATAAGGAAATACGAAAAGACGAAAGACTCACAATGGGATGTTATGTTTTCGGGTTGCAGGTTCGGACGGGATGAAGACTCTTTCGGTTTTGCAGGTTCGACGCGACGTTTGGGTCGGCTGGACCTAATCTTCACTCTACCCAGAAGTTGTATTTTGAAAGACTTGTGCCGATTTTTGGTGTTTGTAATTTGGACAGTGATAAACTTGTATTTGGACATTGGATAAACTTTGGGTTTGTATATAAACTTGTATTGTTAGTCTAGGGTTAGTGTCAAGCTGAAAATGGTAACTTGTGATATACCCAAAAGGGGTAAACTAGGCATGTGTGCTGTCCTTTAGTGAGGAAATAAACTATGAAGTTTATTTGCAGCTGGTCATGTGACTGATTTTTGAGACTCTTGTAAGGCAAGCTTGGTAATAAATATAAATGAAGGTTTATACTCAGTTATTTGTGCAATGTTGTGACAGTTATATACTCGACTCGGGTTCACAATGTTTAGGTTTAGACACGACTGAGTAAACACGACCTAAAACCGTTTGACATACGATCCCAAAACAAAACAATTGTGCGAGACGTCACGTAATCTTAATAACTATATCAAATACACGTACGGCAAAATATAAAACGTTCACAAACTTCGTGTATTGCATTCAACTTAATAATCGCGAAAACTCGAGATGTTACACAATCAATGCTCAACCCTGCTATGATCCCTACTCTAACAGATTGTTAAGACTTGATGCACAAACTTCACAAAATAAGCAAAAAAAGGCAGTGACTGATTTTTAAGCTATATGACCAATTTTATCTTGCAATCTTGCTTGAAAACTTGTTCAAACTAAAATCCTATGCTAACATACAAACTATACTACCCTAATAAGTGATTCTAAACAGATTTTAGCCAAGATTTAAACCATTAATCCATATAAAACCCTTATCCCAAACACTCCTTTATAAACTGAAAATAATTTTTAGCAAATCAAATGACTTCAAATCTTTACCAAACTGATTCCTATAACTTAAATCATGCATAAAAACATCAAACTGATACTAACAAACATCAAGCATAACATTTAAACAACTATCAATCAAATTCAAGCCAAATCTCATAAGTGACAAAAACTGAAAAAGGGGCAACACTTTTACCTTGAGGGACTTACATCCAAGTCCCTCAATGACAACCAAGTCACCTCCTATAGGCTGGGGCCTATGCTGGACCTTGGACAACAGGATTCAACAACCTACTAAGAGAAACAAATGAAGAACACAAGTATATTCAAAATCTGATTTTTATCACACCTTTTAAAAACCTTTTCTCACAACTTCCTTAAGTGATTTTTCTTTCAAAAACACTTAAAGAAATCACTTGCCAACTAAAAACAAACTTTGGAAACAATATTTCACCAAAAACCAAATTTTCAGAAACTTTGAACAAAACTGAAATTTAAAAACTTAAAAGGTAAACAAACACTAAATGGACACAATCAATAGCAGAAAAGTAAAGAGGGATCCTGGATTCTTTTCATCACAAAACTCAACCAATTTTTCATTCATAGATAAAATGGGATTTACAAGTTTTTGACCTAAGGAAAAAAATCAGGAACAAGGGTCATGCACAATACGCATACTCCTTATATAGGGCTACATAGAACTATCTAGATACTTGAAACCCTAATACATGAATTTCCCAAGATACCCTTGGACGAATTTTGAATTTTCAGTCAAAAAAAATGCCATGTGATCATGCAGTTGGAGTCTTGTGAACGCCAGCTTGTTGTAGTCAATCTAAACCCTTCATTTGTTGTGGAGGACAAGTAAAAACATCTTGGTCGTCCAATTTGTCTGGTGTTGGGTTTTGTGGGAAAGAGACGTTCAAAGGGGAATCTCATGGGGGGGTCCAGGGTGAGTCTGGGGTTGATTTGGGATGTGGGTTTTGGTGACAAAACCATCAATTAGTCATCTGGAAAGGTTGAGTCAAAACCCCTTTGATTTCAAGTTAATTGTGCCTGGAAAAAAATTAGGGTTTAAGTGGGTGATTAGAACCAGTTTAATCCAAATTGGGGGTTAATTTATTTGAATTAGTGTTTGGGAGGGAAGATTAAAATAAGTTTAAATAAATAAAACGGGGGTGGTGGAATGCAGACGTGGAGGAAGGGGTGATTTTGATTGGTTAATGGGTGTGAGTGGGTGAGGTGTCAAGCACGGAGTGGAGGGTGAGAGTTTGTTTGTCTGGCAAGTTTAACCCCCCACGTTTCTTGTTTCCTTCAAGTTGTATAAAACAACATTAAACTTCACTTACTTTGTAAATCAACTTTGGCAGATTGACACTTTTGGCACAAGTACTTTATAAACTTGAAACAAGGACTAAACATGTAATTTCTTCATTCTTCAAGGACTGATTTTGACATGTCTTCATACTTCAAGGATTTGACTTGTTTGTTGACTTCTTGGAGGACCATTATTGATAATTTAGTTTTGTTGAGGGACTAAATTTGCCAATTCTTCAAAGTTAAGGGTCCTTTTTGTAATTTTGACAAACTTTAGGGACCAAACTTGTAATTATGAAGATACAAGGGTATAAAGTGTCAATTATTCAAACTTGGAGGACCAATCCTCATAATTCTTCAAATCTTCAAGGGTTTTCTTTGGAAAATTCTTCATTAGGGCTTGGTTCATCGTGCGGCTTCGTTTCCCGTGTTCGTTTTTTATTGATTCTTGTGATCTTTTGTCATTTTCTCAATATCCGTACCTAAAATACACAAGTAACAAACACAAGCATATATTTGGGTATTTTGATGATATTTAATGCATTTTAAGCCCAATTTGGACGATGAGACTATGTATAAAAGCAGTCTCATCAATGCTCCCCCTCAACAATATATGTGTGTCTTGAGTCAAAATTTGACAAAATTTTGGAGAAAGGACAACACAAAATATGTTGAGGTACGGAGATGAGATGCCTTTACCGATAATATACATGACAGATTTATTATCATTTTCGGAATGTGTTGGATACATAAAATATGACAATCTTAGAGATGTACCCAACAACATTAAAAGGCTTGATTTTAAAACGCTCCCCCTCAAATATTGATCAAAATAACATATGACATTTTTAGATATAAAAACTTATTATGAGGAAGGGAGTGTTGAACACATAATTTTGAAAGATTTAGAAAAACCTTTTGAGAAAGTCTTGAAAAATTGTGTTCAACGGTTTTAAAATAATCAGGATAGAAGACTTCTCTTCTATTGCTTAGGGAAAGCGCACTGAAACGTACACTCCTCTTTCGGGTCCGTTTTTCATGAGCTCAAAACTTTGATTGTTTTGTGACTAGCTCATGACCGAGAAAAATAAATTTCCCGTTGTGAAGGATAAGTTATCATCCGTGATAAACTTTCCTTAAGTTGAAGTTCGAGTTCTAAGCTGACATTTACTTAGAAATCGTTTTTCATGAACTTAAAAACATTGAACGTTTTTATGAGAAGCTCATGACCGAGAAATATGTATTTCTCATTGAGAAGGATAAGTTATCGTCCGAGATAAACTTTCCTTAGTTGAGGTCCGAGTCCTAAGCTGTGATGCGCTTAGAAGTCATTATGAGAGAATATCAATAAGCTTCATTTGCCAAAACCTCCAAGTCTTTTGGAGTCATATACTTCATACCAATACGACCAACGAGATATGCAAACCTATCTTTCGAGGGGAGAGCTTTTGTAAACAAGTCTGCCAGATGGTACTCAGTTCTGACAAAGTATAATTCCACGATGTCGCGTTCCGTTTGTTCCTTGATGAAGTGATATCTAACATCGATGTGCTTGGTGCGGGAGTGCTGAACCGGATTGCAAGATATGGCTATGGCCGACTTTGAGTCACAATACATAGGTATTTTATCAAAGTGGAAGCCATAATCCGTGAGTTGAGTTCTCATCCAGAGGACTTGAGAACAGCACGCGGATAGAGCCACATATTCTGCTTCAGCTGATGAGAGCGAAGTGCAATCCTGCTTCTTTGACGACCAGCTGACAAGCTTGTCTTCCCTTAGAAATTGTATGCTACCAGAAGTGCTTTTTCGACTATCAAGACAACATGCGTGATCAGAATCTGAAAAAGCTGTTAGATGAAAACCAGTTTCCCTCGGATACCAGAGTCCCATGTGAATGGTATTCTTAAGGTACCGAAAGATCCGTTTAACCACTTTGAGGTGCTTTTGAGTAGGTCTGGCTTGATATCGTGCACAATAGCATGTGGCATGATGAATATCAGTCCTGCTGGTTGTAAGGTACATAAGTGACCCAATCATACGAAGATAACGCGTTTGATCTACGGGATACGAGTACAAGTCAGCGTCTAGGGATGTAGTCGATAATGGTGTACCAACGCGAGCACATGAGGTCATACCATGCTTTTTAAGTATCTCTTGAGCATACTTAGCTTGGTTAATGAAGATACCACGTGGGGATTGATGAATCTGGAGGCCTAAAAAGAATTTTAGCTCCCCCATCATTGACATTTCAAATCTGCTGTGCATTAATTTTTCAAAACGTTTTGAAAGTTTTGGGTTCGTAGAACCAAAAATAATGTCATCAACATAAACTTGCACCAGCATTATGTCATCCCCATATTTATTAGTAAAGAGAGTAGGATCAATAGAACCTTTGGAGAATTCTTTGGACACCAAGAAGTTTGAAAGTTCTTCGTACCATGCCCTTGGAGCTTGTTTAAGTCCATATACAGCCTTCTTGAGACGATAGACTTTGTCAGGATGATGAGGATCGATGAATCCTTCCGGCTGATTCACATACACTTCTTCCTTCAAATAACCGTTGAGAAAAGCAGTTTTAACGTCCATCTGAAAAACCGTGAAGCCCTTATGTGCAGCATAAGCAAGGAATATCCTGACTGCTTCCAAACGAGCGACTGGAGCGAATGATTCATCGTAGTCTATGCCTTCTTGTTGACGGTATCCCTTAACCACAAGACGAGATTTGTTTTTGATTATGGTTTGTTCTTCATCCAGTTTGTTTTTCCAGATCCATTTGAAATCTAAAATTGACATTCCATAGGGTCGGTCAACAAGTTCCCAAACATTTAGGCGTTTAAACTGATGAATTTCGTCTTGCATTGATTCAATCCACGCATGATCAATCATGGCTTGTTTGATGTTTGTAGGTACAGTTGAACTCACGGTGAGTGCATACATACACACATCGCCATCGGTTTCGAGTTGTCTGCGTGTTCGAACCGGTTGTGAAGGATTTCCAATGACTTGCTCCAATGGATGATCACGTGTCCAATGGTGAGTGGATGGATATGGTTGGTAGAATGTATGCATGTTGGACGGATCAACATGTTGAGTAGAAGACTCTCCGACTTCGTGTACCGGTGTACCGAACGGATTGATAAATTCTTCTTCCTCAGGTTGTGCATCGACTGCTTGATTGTTGTTTCCTCCTTCAGCATTGACGGTTGGTGATGTTGGTTGTATGACTGTTTCTTGAGTTTGTTGAGTATCTACTGGAATTGTCTCTTGAGAAACGGTTGCTAAAGTAGATGCAGTTGTGTCTTGTTGACTTTGTTTGTGTGCATCAACAGTATTGACAGCAGAAGGCTTTGACACAACCTTTTTGTTTCCATAGTAATATTCATCAAACATTGGATGATATAAATCAACCAACTCATTCATTTGTGTCGTATCCGTCGAGTCTGCTGTAGGAGTACTTTGTTGACATTCTTGCACGAGACGTACACTGTTTTGTGTAGGTGCCATTGCTGGACATTGAGGAGCGGGACTTGAGCTGTTGTGATCAAGTACCATATGTGGCAATTCGTCAAAGTTCACATGAATTGTTTTGACAATAATCTTTGTTCCCTTGTTATAGACCCGATATCCTTTCGACAATGTCGCATACCCCACAAAAATACATGCATCACCTTTTTCTTTCATCTTGTCGAGATTCTAACCGTCTTTAAGAATGTAGCATAAAGATCCAAATACGTGAAAGAATTTGACAGTTGGTTTCCTGCCATTGATGATGTGGTAAGGTGTCTTTTCATGTATAGGGATGACGAGAGAACGATTCTGAGTATAACATGCAGTTACAATTGCTTCAGCCCAGAAGAATAGCGGTAATTTTGAAGCAGAAAGCATTGTTCGAGCAGCCTCAACCAAAGTACGGTTCCGCCTTTCGACAACGCCGTTTTGTTCAGGAGTTCGAGCAATAGACGTTTGATGTTCGATGCCTTCTTCTTGAAAGTAAGATTGCAAGTTATTGTTCAAGAATTCAGTACCCCTATCCGTTCTTACGGTTAAGACTTGAGCTTGAAGATTGCGTTGTATCATCTTGAGAAAGTTTTTGAGAACCTCTAGTGTTTCATCTTTGGAACTTAAGAAGAAAGTCCATGTGTATCTAGAGTAATCATCAACAATCACGAGAATATACTTTTTCCCTTTAATACTCTCTACACGCATGGGACCACATAAATCCATGTGTAGAAGTTCCAATCGTCCTTTTGAGCTTGGGGTAGTCTTTGATTTGAAAGACTTCCGTTTTGCTTTCCCCAACTCACAAGAAGAACAAAGATGGTCTTTGACGAATTTTAACTTTGGGAGACCGGTCACAATATCATTTTTTGAAAGCAAGTTGATGGTGTTAAAATTGAGATGTGACAATCGTTGATGCCATAACCATGCTTGAGATGATGATGCTTTAGCTATTAAGCAAATTGGATTTGTTGAAGATGTGTCTTGAAGAGTTACTGTGTAGAGATCAGAACCACGAGAACCTGTAAGAAGGTCATTCCCATCGTAGTCTCTAACATAGCAAGTAGATTTCCGAAAAGCCACTTCCAAATCCGCATCACAAAATTGACCAACCGAGAATAAATTGTGATTCAGTCCATCGACGTAATAAACCCGTTTTATAGTGATATTCCCTTGAACCAAAAACTTCTCCACGAAGTTAATGAGAAGCTTGAGATTGCCCGTCATGTGCTTTGTGAACCATGAGTCCATTATGAATAGGATGATTTCGACGAGCTGCTGAAGAATTAGAAGACAATGTAGCATTTGACAAATGGGAGCCCTTGATAGAAACGGGTTCCAAAATAGTAGTGGACCTAGATTCTAAAGGCAAGATAACATTCATAGACCCAATTATAATAGAGGTTGTCTTAGGTACCCATTTGTATCCGGGTGGTGTAAATCTTGAATACCCCCGTGTACATGTCCTAATCATGTTCTCATAAAGCTTCTTTAACCTGCTTTGTTTACGTAGAGTAGTGGATTCTAACGCACTTAGTTTCTTAAGTGGTTGATCAGTGGATTGGTTCAAAGTTCTTGTGGGTTCACTAGTACTAGTGGGCACACGAATAGGCTTCCTAGTTCTAGTACTCACGCCATTATGATTAAGAGCACAAGCATCATGATTGAAAGTACGAACACATTTTCCACATTCAACACAAACAAATTCAATATTCGAGGTCTTAGCATTTAAACTGTCATTACATGCAGTTACAAATGTTTTATTCTTAGAAAACTTAAAATTCCTACGGTGGTCTTCTACTTCCAACTTCTTTCCTTGACTATTGTTAGGCATGACCTTATCTTGCATTCTATTGCTCTTAAGCTGTGGTCCACTAACACTAGTAGTGGGGATTACTCCTGTAGAAGAAGACACACGTTGATTAGTTTTCCTAATATTCTGAGGTAACCGCGATGTTCCAGTTTGAGTGGGCTTAGTGTTCATCTTATACATTCCAGGTGCTATCGCATTGCTACTCTTATCATTTCCTTTCTTAGGCAAAGTCTGTGGGAATTGTCCAAAAATAGATGATTTGGGTCATTTAACCGCATTCGGTTGACGAACGGTGGATGGTTTACCCAAAACAGACTTTCCTTTCATTTTCTCTCTGAGTTTCTGTAACTCACTTATGGCTATGTCCCTTTCTTTTAGCTGAGCTTTCAAATCATTTATTTCGAAATCTTTTTCATTTAGTAGACGAAACAAAGAAGCTGACATTTCTTGACACTTTTTATGATTATGAGATTTTTCACCTTTTTGTAAAGCAAGTTCAAGAGAAATGGAGTGTTTCTCAAGTTGAGAAAAACTTTTCGAAAGTTTGTTATATGACTGAATTTGTTTTGAAAGCTCTACTTCAAGATTGCGACATTTCTCGTCCGATTCTGACACTAGACATGCTACATGACAATATTGATCAAGATCGGTATACACACCAAGTATAGAATTCATATGGTCAGCATAAAAGTATTCCTTAGAAAGTCGATCAATTTCGTTAGAAAGTTGGTGTTCTTGTGTTTTTAATTTAGTTTGAAGAAAATCAACTTCATCTTCAAGAGATTTAACATAACTTAAATCAATTAGCATTTCCTCAGTGAGAGCATTATAAAACATTTCCACATTTTTTGAAACATCATCAATTATTGGAACAATGCATTGTTGAATGACGACTTCTACTTGTGGGTTAGGTTTAATATTCCAAATGGTATCCCTAGAAACTTTTTCATAGTCGACGACACCTTTGTACAAATTTAAAACCCCTTGTTTTATAAACTCAAATTGCTGAACACTTTTGCTTTTCTCATCCCATTTACGTTTTTTATCCGAAATTTGTTTTTCTAACAAAACTAATTGTTTTTTGAAACTCCTTTTTAAAGAAACTTTCTTTTGGGGTTCATCACTTGGTGGTGGAACACTATTGTACATCTTTTGTTCTTTGGAAAGTTCTTTTTGAGGAACAAACTTAATATTATTATCAGAATCAGAAAGGTTTATTAAATCACTTAAGTTTGATCGACTTTCTTCTTGTTGACGAATGATTTCGTCGCAGTCAGGGGAAAGCATAAGAGCAAGATTATCAACATAGCAACCGATATCATAAAGAGCAGGCTTGGTACTTTGAACTTTCTTGAGATATTCAGGCTTGAAAAAACTCGTTTTCATATTTCTATTGAGCATATTCATAGTTTGAATAGACTGACCCGTTTTGTAAACAATGTTGTTTAACGTGTCGACTCTCTTTTCCAAAGCAAGAATTTTTTTCAATATCCTTTTCTTCACGAGTTTTATAAAGCTCAGTTTGTTCTTTGTTAACCGACTCTAATTCAGTAATTTGGAGTTTATGTAGCAGCAGTTGTTCTTCAAGTTCCGATATCTTCTGTTTTGACATATGAATTTCGTGTGTTACCTCAGAACAATATTGTTCGTTGAGCACCTTACGTTCATATACCAAACCATTAGCTATTGCAACCCGTCGATCAGCTTCTTTTACATAATCACACTCTTTAAGCCTGTCTATCTCCTCGGCTAAGGATACGTTTGCTTGCTTCAAACGTTTATTAGGTTCTTTGTTTTCATCAATTTCATGTTTTAAAGAGTCAATAATAGATGCAAGCAAATCACGTCCTCATCCGAGTCAGTATCCTGAACAACTTTTCCGTCATCATTACACATATGCTGTGAATCCGTAAAGATATTGCTATCCTCCGTGTCCATTACATATGTGTCATTGATGCTTTCGGGTTACTCAGGATGCCGTCGTTCATTAGCAAACACGTAATAGTTATCATGTGATGGTACCTTTTCAAGTGGCTCAGAATCATAGATGGGTCCAGAAGTATCATCAATCTCTGGGATCACTTCTTGAATCTTTGCCATGTACACATAATGTTCCTCTAACTCTTGATCATCGGCTTCATCATCAGTGTCATCATGCCAGTCAACTTCATCTGCTGTGATTGGAATTCATGCTTCTTCTTTCTTACACAACAACATCTTTTCCTTGTGATACCCTGAGTCCTTAACCCATTTTGGCTTCTTGCATTCCCTAGCCATGTGCCCAAATCCCTTGCAGTTGAAGCATTGAATCCCAGTCTTCTACACAACCGGAGTGCCTACAGTATCTCTAGCCCCAACTTGATTCAGCATCCTCTGATTATCATACCTAGCATCACGATCATACCTAGGTGCATGATCAACTTCCTTATATCTAGCATTGGATGATGATCTGAGGTTGTTGTTGGTAGGTTTGTAGATCTTCTTATAAGTTGTGGTGAGTAAAGACATGAGTTCTTCAATCTTCTTGTCCCTTGAAGTTTGTTCATCATTACTGTCTCCATCTGACTCGGTGTCATACTTTGGAGGTGGAGTGGGGACTATTGCTTTTGCTTTGTGTTTAGCAGCAGCTAGAGGTTTGGTGGATGAGCATGATGACTTTGAGGAATGAGTAGGTGGTTGTTGACGGGGAACGACTTTTGTTGAAGTAGCAGCCACAAAAGCAATAGAATTAGCAGACCGTTCTGCCTTTTCAGCCCTTAGTTCATTCACTTCATTCTGATGTTGTTTTAAGATATCATAAAGTTTGTGATAGGAGATGGTCTTGATATCTTCCCTTTGTTTAACCAAAGTCACAAACCTTTGCCATTCCAGTTTGAGTTGAAGTAGAAACTGAACATTGGCATGATGATTGGAGATGGTGCACTGATTTCTGACAAGCTCATTCATCATTTTGTAGAAACTCGAGTAATATGAGTCAATGGATTCACCATCTTCAAATGTGAATTTTCCAAACTCCCAAAGTAGATTAGTCTCGAGATCTTGAACATTGATCGACTCCCCTTGCTTCAATCAATGAATTTCATTCCACATTTCCATAGAATTAGGAAATGCATCAACTGTGGAATAGATATCGTTATCAATTCCAGTGAGTATGAAATTTACAGCATCAGCTTCAGCTTGGAGGAGTTTCTTTTTCTCAGCAGAACATGTGTCAAAATCCTCCATAGCTCGTATAATTGATGAAGTACCATCCTCTGCCTGTGTTGTAGTTGGTCTAAATTCAAAAACTGGAGGTGGATTCTCAAGGCAGTGACGAAGAGCAGTTCGGTTTTCTTTTCCGTCGAGAAATCTGAGAAAACGAGATCTCCATTGAACGTAGCAACCGGCAGTGAGCACAGGTGGATTACCGTTGCCACCTTGTTCCAAACGAATTTGATTAGCAGTTGCAATGTTGATGTTGTTGTTAGACATGGTGAATACTTGTGGATGAATTGCATATCTTAGTGGATTTGTTGTGATGATGTGTGATTAAAATTGAAATTCCGAAAATTCAAAAAAAAATTTCTCAGTCGGACAATAAATTCCTCAGTCATACAAAACGGTAAGACGAAAAATTATGTATCGCCAAATTTTGAATTTCAGTTAGAAACAGCCAAAAACTAGTAGCGAAAAAATTGATTTTACTTCAATACATGTCGAAATGTCCATCTGAATGTCCATCGGAATACATGTCGGAATGTCCATCGGAATAACTGTCGGAATGTCCATCGGAATACCTGTCGGAATGTCTGTGGGAATGTTCTATCGGAATACCCGTCGGAATGTACTATCGGAATACCTGTCGGAATGTCTGTCGGAATGTCTGTCGGAATACCCGTCGGAATGTACTATCGGAATACCTGTCGGAATGTCTGTCGGAATGTTGTATCGGAATATGTGATCGCAATACCTATCGCAATGTTACCTGTCGAAATGTTTAGATCGGAATATAGTTAAAACAAATTGGACAGAGTAACGACTCAAAAATACCTTGAAACCGTCGGAATCTCAGATCGCAATGTACGATCGGAATGTCTCATCGGAATAAGGTATCGGAATCCTTAGATCGGAAAGTAGAACCTTGTGGTTATTGCGATCTGGCCTCACTCCCTTTGTACTTGCCGATGGTGATACTTGCTGGAAATTCGGAATGAAGAAAAACAAGAGATTTCGCAACTTTTGATCCTAAAGACTTGTGTTTTAACCATAACCAAGATACCCAAATCACTACTACTAATATGTAGATGATTTTTATCAAGAATAGACCATAAAAAACACAAAAAAAATTTGGGACGTGAGATATAGATCAAAAAAGCCAAGAAAAATCAAGAACACCACACACGAATCTTCAATCACCTATCCACTATAGGATCTTGATACCAATTGTTAATCCCATATCAATCCATAACACAAGATTTAGAAGAGATATTTAGAGAGAGAAAGAGAAGAAAAGTAGAGAGAGAAACAAGAGAGAATTTGGAAGGTTTATGTTTTACTAGAGAGAGAAAGTAAAATGAACCAACACCCTCTTCCACACATGGAAGAGGGTATATATACCCTTGGCATATGGGCCGTGGGTTTAGAATCCTTGGGCCGGGCTTGGCTTTGTTTTGGTCTTACGCCCCTAACTTATACAATATTAGCTTAAAGTCCAAGCCCGGTTTTCCCGACTAACTTATTACAATACAAGACCATTAACGACTAAGATGACCTATTACATTCTTGTTCGACTATATAAAATATAGGGCTAACACTAAAATAGCTCATCAACCTATGATGGATATCTAACTCTCTCCTACATTTTAACCTCATTAATATAACACAAGTATCCCATTACACCCCTCTATAAGCTTCTTAACCTTGTTAAGTTCATAACCTATCCCGTTATCATTTTACCCAAAACAATCCTGTTTTTCATACCCCAAACGATGGGTCGAATCCCTCCTTAAACAAAATAACAACCTTTGTAAAAGAAATCCTATACCCTTACATGTGTTAGCTAACTTTCTAATTTTCCCCAACCTTAAAGCTACTGTTAAGGCCCCGATATACGTATATACTTTTACCTATCCAGAACTTAATAATTTTTAACGTATGAAAAATTGGTTATGATCAGAGGGTCTTAACCTATTAGATTTATTTATACCTCCATAAGATCCTTTCTATAATATATAAACTAAGTCTCATGTTCGTTTGAAGGTCCACTTATAACCCTAAGTACCAAAACATAAATTGTAAACAGGCTGATCCAAAAACTGTTATGACCTATGATTGTTGTAACCCACTTTTGACACACTTTCTGACCTCCAATTTAGTTCTCGTTTCTTTCATTCAATAGCTAACTCAAATAACTTTCCAAGGGTACTTGGATAGCAATTTAAAAGTTTACCAAACTCTAGATATGATCAAAACAAGTGACTCAAAATTCTACCCAGTTTTTAAAAACGAATTTAACGCAACTAGTCTAATTAATTACACATAACTTGTATAATTATTAACCCTAATTAATCTAAACATGTTTATAATATTAAATTACAGAATTTATGTTAAACCTAACCCTAGATCCATCATAAGAATATTACATGATCAAAATATAACTATATTAATTAAAATCATCAATTGAATAATGGTTTTGAAGGATTTACCTTAGAAACAAATGGAAGATCATGATTTTTGGAACCCTAATTGTCCCCCATTGATAAAATCTACTGAATAAAGGTTTGAGGGAAAGATAAATTCGTTTTTGGGGTTATAGGACTCCTATTTATGGTTAAATCCAACCCATAGTCCTACTAGTACTCAAATTTGACCCCCTTTTCCCTTACTTAAGCTTAAGTCGGCCCAAAACCAAGCCCAAACCTCTTAGGCCGACTTGTATACCCTATTTACTGACATTTAATCGTTTTTAAACTTAATGGTACTCTCGAGTTACTCCCGGGCCAAAACCTGAAAGACTTACGTTAATTTTTCGACTTTTTACGCGATTACCGTAATATACGTAAAATATACAGTTTTATGAAAATTCTTAAAATAAGTTAATAACTAAATAACCGAGTCTAAAATATCTTAAAACTAACCCATATATTATTCCTGACATTAAATCCATAGTCCGAGACCTCTAAACACTAAAACTCGTCGTAAATATACGATTTACTATAATACATATACGTACACATAAAATCTTAAAATAACACCATATTCTTACATAATCACAACCATGTGAACTAATGAACACGAACTAACCCCATCATATAATGTACTACGCACTACATAAAAGATGACTAACATTAAATCAAAGGCTCAAATATAAACATATAGAACATAAACGCACACTAAGCAAAAAAATCAAATGACAAACATTCATAAGTGACAAATCCTAAAATCTAGGATTGTCACAATGAGTACATTGCGGAGAGACCATGAGGTTTGTTGGATGGAAGTGGTTTGCATAATTTGAAGATGGTGGGAAAGGTCCATAATAACTTGAATTTTTAGTTCTTTTCGTTTCTCTCGACTCGATTCGAATTGACAAAGGTTGAACGTGTGACTCAGTCGTTTTAGGTTAAAGAAAAAGAAAATTTCGTTGATTATCTATTTTAAACTAAAGATGAAAACTTGAAAAGTAAATGACACAATTTAAAAGAAATAAAAAAATTTAAAACTTAATAAAAAGTGAAATTAAAAATAAAATAAAACAAAACACTTTGAAAATAGACTTGACAAAAAATGGCGGGAAAATTAAAATGTTTAAAAACAGTTCGGAATAAAACTCAAAACGCATAAGTCGGAATAAACCACAAGAACATAATCTGGAATCTATCATCTACATACAATTTGGAATCAGTAAGAATATATCTATTCGGAATGTTTTATCTTCATATAATTCGGAATCCAAGAGCTACTAATCCGGAATATGAGATAAGTTACTAATTCGGAATCTATGGTGCGTTTGTAATTCGGAATAAACTGCAATATGTTATTCGGGAAAATTTTTACTTAATCTAATTCGGGAAATCTTAAACTAATGCTAATTCGGAATGAGAGAATGACCTAATCCGGAATGTTAATACACAATGTAATTCGGGAAAATTTTTAAAGATTACTATTCGGAATACTAGGGTTTAGGAAATCCGGATAGATAAAAAGAAGCAAAATTCAAATAAGCACTTAACCAAAAATCAAACCAAACTAATATTAGAAAAGACAAATAAGCCACAAATAAAAAACTCTAAAAACACCAAAAAATCAAAATATTTAAAATCAACTTTTAAAAGATTAAACTATTAAAACCACTTAATTAAAAATAAGATAAACATACAATAAGCAATAAGCACAATAAGCTAAACCCATCAAAAACATGAAAACAATAAGAGCAATCAAATAAGCACATCAATCAAACAAGTAAAAAGATCAAACAAACTACATGATTAATTAAATCAAACATAAGATTTAAAAACTAGAAAGGAAGAATGAGAATGATTATGAAAAGCTTGAAATTAAGATGAAGATTAAAGATTCAAAAGATTACAAGATTAAAGATTAAAGATTATGTAAACTTGAAAGAAAAGCTTAAGAACATGAAGTAAATCTAGAGAGAGAAAGTAATTAATCTACTCCTAAAACTTTAATTAAACACTATCTAATGATACAAAATTAAGGATTAGGAGACTATATATAGGGGAAGGGAAGTTGGTGTTGTTGCTTCTCTCTTTCTCTTGTCTTCTCGTCTTTTTAATTACTTCGTCTTTCTCGACTTTGTCTCGAGATTTGTCGAAAGATAAAATGAACTCGTCTTCTAATTTTCTTCTTTATTAGACTTGGTTTTTCGACTACGTTAAACTTCCGTCTTTGGTCTTTTTCTTTGATAAATCTTTAGAATAGGACTTTGACTTCCGTTCTTTTTGCACTTCTGATATTTTGACTTCATCTTTTGTCATTTTCTTCGATAAAAGTCCGTGAAAGCCCGTGTTTTCTTCCTTTTTCATCTTTTGGTCCTAAAACATAACAAAAACACAAACCACGCATAATTCTGCCTTTTACGACATTAAACACACGTTTAGGTCTCGTTTTTATTATATTTAAGTGGTAAAAGGATAAGTGTTTTCACACTTATTAAATCTTCTACACTTGACCATTGCGATGGCCTCATGCAATGCATTAGTTACAAAGCAACATTTACATTTTCGTCATAATTAACCCACCTTGGCCTTTATTAAATACTAGACACTAAGGAAACTAAAAAGATATAAAATTACAAAATGTTTGAAGGAAGAAACTCGTAAAGAAATCTAAGACTTACATTAGGGATTTGGTGTCATGAATATTAATCACCCTCAAGTTTCACGTTCCCTATACCAAGCTTAAAAACGAGATCATTGTTATTATAAGTTAGTAAAGCTAACACTCACTCATGTGGCTCAATTATTCACATAGACCCCCTTATTCCTAGGTGTATCTCTTATATTTTATTTTTGTTTTGAATGATCACGAGGATGCATTATTAACTTATTTTGATATTTTAATTAGGCCGAAAATAAAATAGGACAATTTTATCAATAGTTAGATAAAGGACAAAATCTTTTAAAACTGCTTCTCGAAACCTCATAAAGTTCATATCTTGGAATAACTCTTTTCACGATTTGAGACCTTTCTCGGATCGATATTTGGAATTTACTTCATACTTTGAATCTTGAGAGACGTTATTGAAATAATGGTCTTCTCTTCATAATAGGAATTTCTTCACATGAAGTTTTTGAGATATTCTTCAAACTTAGACCACGACTTCGTCATTTTTCTCCAATATTTATTTGGGATTTTGATATACAACGATCCGGCTCCTTTTTGGACTTGGATCTATTTATCCTCATACCTTGTTAGGGTCTTTTCGAATTGACTTCTCCATGATCTTTATGGGAGTAATTTCTCCTCGTCGTGTGTCTCGATCCTTCATATTAATTTTTGATAAATCATTCTTCACATCACTTTGGATCTTTAGCAACAAAATGTAGCCCTCATGCCTTGTTAGGGCCTTTTTGGACTCGCCAATCTTCGCATCCCGCTTCAATAAGTTATGCCTTGGTTATGAACTCTAATTAATACCGATCAACTTTTAAACGATCTTGTGCTTGAAGCTAAGTACCTTTTCAAATCGTACGACCTTACTTATTGCATTTATTTATTAACAAGCGATGAGAGAAAAAGCTCATAATTAACTCACATAAATTCATGAAAGAATACAAAACTTATAATTGACTCTATCATCTCTCGTTCTCCACAAAAAAAAATCTCAAGTAATGGGACTCGTGGATGCTTAGCCTAATAAACCAATTAAGGTCCATATGGTTAAGGATACTAGATAGAGCAAACTTAGATATGTAAACTCGGGTTGAGTCAAAAGATTCATGACGGGCCTAGTATATCAAAGACATCTAAACTTGTTAAAACCATTTTATTAAATAATTACGAAGAAAGAAAATAACAATAACAAAGGAAAATACTACTAGGCCAAAATAGATAAAAAAATTTGAAAAATATCGAAAAATAAATTTTCCAGTTAAAATGAGGACAAATTCATGGAAAAGCCCACTTAACTTCGATAGAAGTCCCCTCTACACTTAATATAAACATTGTCCTCAATGTTTAAGCATGTGGAAGTAAACTCCCCTACACTTAGGACATTGTGCACGTTGTTTAAATCTTGCTACGGAAAAGACAACTAATGTGATTCCTGTTTCAACATATATATGATAAAATATTGAATCAAAAGTTGAAAATAGAACCGGGAAGATGGGTACACGGAATCACGGGTCGTCAAAAGTCATCAAAAGTATATCTTTGAAAGCTCTAATCCCTATAAATCATAAGAAAGAAAACAACAAACACATACTAGGGTCTCCCCGTACTCATATTATAAAAACAGATAAAAAGGATAGAGCATCGGGTTGCCTCCCGAGAAGCGCTTGTTTTTGTTAACCGAGTCACGAGCCTGACTCGACCTCGAATACTATGGTTAAAAGCACATGGAAGACCTTGAAAAACATCCGCTGGGGTCAAATACATGGTTCTCATCCATCAAGTAGCACAAACCTAAGGTGAAGAGCATAAGCCAAAGTAAAGTAGGCGAGGTTCCTTTAAGCAAAAGTTAAGAATGGTAGTAGAAGGTATGATAAGGTGAAAGCATAGCTCCATATTTTCCAAAAGTCTTTCCTTTTATTTCATCAGATGGATACTGAGATGGCTCAAAAATTTTGATACCCGGATCGAAGACCTTTTCCTTTAGTGGAAAATAAGACTGACACTCAGTAGACCTTGAAGATTCCCCCATAAACCGCACAATCTCATCCGAAGAAGGTGGAAAGAGAGGTGCCAAAACATAAGTACTGCGGATGTTGGTGTCGTCCGGTTTCTTCTCCTTTGAAACGGGTTTCTTAACATCCGAAGGAGGGTAGAGACCATTATCAAAGTCCAAAGGAGGAGAATCATGCTCATTAGGAAAGTATGTATTGAGAAAGGTGGTGAAATCTTCCTCAAATAAGTAATCCTCTAAAGTAGTATCAAGCATTGTTGGTGGAGGATCCTCATAAAAAATAGGAGAAAAATCATCGTTAGAAGACACAACACTTAAAGAATCACTGGAAACAGTGTCAACATCATCAAAGTCATCATAAGTCGGCATGCCTTCATACGCGGAAGTAAGATCATCATAATCATCCAAATCGGAAAGAGAATCATCATCATATTCATCATATATTGGTGGAGTATCCAAATCAAAGAGAGCATTATTAGGATCTTCCACATGGTCTTGAAAAAGTGGATTATCATGTAAAGTCTCGAAAAGAGGATTGCCGTGTAACACAAAATCATCAAGCTTTGTACTTTCCAAAGGAGTTGTAACAAGCTCGTCTTGAATCACATCAATCATTTTCGCCGATTCTTTCCATTTGATTTGCTTGTAATCTTCCCCATCTTAAACACTTGTTGATCATTCCCGACCCTTAGAATTAGTTCACCTTCAGCAACATCGACTAAAGCTTTTCCGGTTCGTAAGAATGGTCGTCCAAGTATTAACAGAATACGAGGATCCATCTCATAATCAACAACAACAAAATCGACCGGAAAAGTGAAGGTACCAACTTTAACAAAAACATCTTCGGCAATACCAACTGGGTAAGAGAGTGTTCGATTGGCTAGCTCAAGGGTCATACGGGTTGTATAAGATCGGGTAATGATAACTTCTTCTAAACACTTAATGGCATTAAATTGATACTTGCCCCGAGATCAGCTAAGGCAGTACCTTCTTCAATTTGGGAAAATGTACAAGGTATCACAAAACGACCGGGATCTCTAAGTTTCTTCGGAAGTTCTTTAAGAAGGACTGTTGAACAATTTTCATTTAATCGGGTGTTGACAAACTCAGCCATCTTCTCCTTCTTACTAAGCAACTCCTTGAATGCTTTAACAAATTTTTGGCATTTGGACAAGTGCTTCAACAAGGCTAATGTTAAAGTTCATTTGGGAGATCATCTTCAAATAGGAAGTAACTTGAGAATCCTCTTTAGTGAGCAATTTGCACTTGTCTAACTGAGAGGGATAAGGCATATTGGGTTTAAGAGGTGTAGGTGTAGGTGTAGAAGGTGAAGGTTGAGATGTTGAAGGTTGAGAGGTTGAAGGTGGGGATGGTGAAGGGTTTTTCTTTGGTACATCTTTAGTAAGAGGTGGAGACGGTAATGTAGAACTAGTACTAGGCGTGGTAGTAGGAGGGATAAATGGGGGTGGAGGAGGTGTAGATGGAGTAACTGGGGGAGCGGTAGAAGGTCCTACTATAGTTGCTCCACTGCGTGTAGTAATAGAACTCACATTAGCTCTAGGGTTGGTTTCGGTTGTAGAAGGAAGAGCACCTTCAGGACGAAGGGCTTGAAACATTTGAACGAATTTCCTACTCGTGGACTCTTGCATTTCTTTCATGGTTCGCTCATGATCGGTTAATTTTTGTAGAACCAAGTCTATTTGCGGATGAGGTAAATTGAATCCTTTTTGTTGAAAACCTTGGTTTGGGTAGTGGTTGTATGGTGGAAAACCTTGAGGATTAAAACCTTGGTTTGGAAAGCCTTAATTTTGCATTTGGTAATTTCCTTGGTTTGCATTGTAGCCCCTCACATTTGCATTTTGTTGAAAATTAGCTCGTGGTGGCCCTTGATTTTTTTAGGTGCGTGGGTGATAACGACCTAATTATACATATTCAACCTATCATTATAATGCCACTTTGTAGTATAAATAAGAGCTTCCGATACTTAATATGTTGTGTTTTATATGCAAATATAAAGTTTTAAGGAGCAAAGTGAAGATATACAAAGAAGGGGCCTCAATATGCAATAAAGCCAAAGTTATTAAAAGAAGATTCTGAATCGCCCAAAGTGCGGCGCACAAACTTAGAAGTGCGGCGCACATTCTCGTCTCCAAAGTGTGGCGCACTTGAGGAGAAGCGTGGCGCGCAAATGACCCCAGACAGCACTATAAATAGAGGCCATTTCCACTCATTTTACACACACCTCTCTCTCTCAATACTCCATAGCTCGAGTATATTAGTCCTTTTAGTAAATTTTCAGTATTATCCACTTTTGGGATATACTTGTAACGAGAGTATTCCACTCTTCGATTCTTGGAGGAACGATACAACGTGACACTTGTGTACTCGTTTATTCAATCTAATCTAAGTATGATGTTCTCTTATTCTTTTCCAATTGTTACTTTGATTACTATGTTAGGCTAAGCTATTTGTGACTATATGGGCATGTGACAATAATTAGTGATGATGCTATGATATGATCCTTTATAAATGATTTCAAGCTAATGTTGTAGAACCATTTTACCTCCTAGTTTTATGTAAGTTTATTTGTTACGATAGTTTGGCGTTGAGAAACGCAAATTGTTATAATAAGTTTTCTACAACTTGTCTATGGTCATGAATCTTAGGTTGGAGAAATCCGCTTAGAAACTTGATAAGATATTGAACTTGTTGGCTGTTGATCCCAAACTTAGATCGATTAGCTTTGTGTATACGAGATTAGATCAAGTAATACACGTAGAGAAACCTTTGTATATGATTTATGAATCTAAGTGTTATGCGGAATTTAACACTTAAACAAGAACACACAATGATATAAACAAACTTTCACTTTGATTATCAATATCAAACTTGCTTACAATGAAAGATGTTTACGAACGAAAACTTATATATAACTTATATTAAACATTAACCTAAAGGCCTTCTTTTATAGACATAAGAAGCCTTGTACGATAATCTACGTATCAACTATTCTGGGTAAAGATAAATATAGAAAATACATTATTGTTCTTATCTTTACTAGAAGTATTCTAGAATATAATACACGCGTAGAATATATCTTCCATCAGTGCTTGTCTTCAATGTGTCAACGTTTGACCTTAACTTGTCAACGCTTGAGCTGTCAGCGCTTGTTTTGTTCTTGTCAACGCTTGTTTTGTTCTTGTCAGCGCTCAAGTGATCTGGCCTTAATTTATTCCCAACAATCCTCCCCTAAACTTAATATCCACTCTTATGATCAAGTTTCTGAATAAGCATTAACGACTAGGAGGAATCTTACAAACCTTCTCATATTGATAGTGAATAAATCTGATCAAATCTTTTGCCACGTCACTTGAATAATCTATCTCCAGCTGAGTGTCCTTCATCTTCTCCAAAATAGCCTTGGATATGAAATACTGAGCATCCACAAGTAGATACTCAGCAAACTTTGTAGAACTCAAATGGTATACACCAGCAGCTAAATATAACCTCCATTGAAGACCACTGAGGTCATCTTCAAGATCCTTCCATATTGCAGGATCCTCATCTTTTGGTCCACACATTCTTTTGAATGTGGTCCAAAGTTTTATTCCATTAGCTGAAGTTGGTGCTTCAGCCTCATACTTGGTCTCCAGCAACCTCCAAAGGTCCACCAAGTCTTCTCTATCACAACTTGAAAATAAAGATATGAGAGTGGTAAAAGTGTGTACCTCCTTGCCAAATATGCCAATCTTCCAGAACCCACATTCATCTTCTTCATAGCTCACAATTGGGTTCCTGGAATCTAATGGTAACACTTGCACCATATCTGAAGCTTCTAATGGGGAGAGCTTGAGGCTCTTTCTTATAACTGCTTCACTTGGATATAGTGGATCCATATCTTTTGGAAACTCAAATGAAACTCCCTTCTTTACTGGCATGGGAACAATCATAGCTTTCTTGAGTTCCATTTCTTCTGCAAGTACCTCCTTTCTTTCATCTGAAAGAAGTCTGAGAGTGTTTGCTTCCTGCACTCTCACCCAAATGGGATAAGCCCTGTTTTCCAACTCATCAAATGTCAAAGCCTTCAACTTCTAATATGTCCATCCAACTCCATGACATCTGAGCAACATAAAGTAGAGCTCCCTTCTATCCCTTTTCAACTCTGAGAGAATATTGCTTGCCTTGTGTTTCAAAATTACCTGGCAATCCTTCTGAACTCTAAGAAGAAGCTCCAAACCCCATATTTGATCTGAAATGGTCAAGTCTGGATTATCCATGCACCTTTCTTCACAAGCATGATACATTTGAACCACCTCTGGCATGTCAAAGTCAACCTGCAATTTCAATTCTCTCAACTTTTCCCTAGAAAACTCATCACCATACTCAAGCCTCTCTGGTTCTATAATCATCACACTTGAGTCTGAGCTATCTCCATCACTTCCTTCTTCTGAAGTCACAACAAATGGTGACTTTTCCTTTTCATCCTGTTCCATGATTTGTGCAGCTAATCTTCTATCAAACTCAACTCGAGCTGCATCTTTTGGAACAATCACTTCTACCATTTTACCCTTACCCTTATCTGATGGTGCAATGGTTGGTAAGGTAGATGGTAATACCTGAGTAGAAACCTCCTTGATGATAGATGATGACTGGGATACATCACCTTCATGTACAGGTCTGTCAACGCCCAAATTTGTTCTATCAGCGCCCAAAATATTTCTGTCAGCGTCCAAATTTTCCTTGTCAACGCCCAAATATCTTCCCTCAGCGCCTTGTGTAACCTCTCTCAACATAGCTGTAAATGATAAATTTAAGTTGGTAGGAGAGACTAAGGACGTATCAAAACCTGTTTGTTTCTTCAAAGTTGTAAGGGCTTCAGCAACATCCATTGATTGACAATCCTGGCTGCCCTTATCACTCAGATTTATTTGATCTTCCTCCCCTTTGGAAGATTCCTCCATACCCCTCCTGACACGATCACTTTCCAAAACAACAATCCTCTCCCTCAATTGCTTGAGTTCAAGGCCTTGTGAGCTGACAATGTGTACGAAGTCTGCATTTTGCTTTTGCAAGCTTATGCAGACTGCCGTCAATTCCATAAGAGTCATTGGTTCCAGTCTGTCCTCTTCTAAAATAGGAATTTGACCTCCCAAGTCAGATTCATTGGGCATGAATGAGGACTTAATGATGGTGGGACTGCCTTGGCCAGCATCTAAGCCTGAACCAATAGTCCCAGCCTCATCCAGGTCACCAGCCACACTTGTGGTGGTGGTTCTCTCTGCTACATGGCTAGGACCACCAGATGAGAACACTCCGGTAGTCCTTTGGCGTTTCATCAACCTATATTCAGGGGGTGTAGAAGATGGTGTGGAAGAATGGGTGGATGTGGGTTGGTTAAGGGGTGTTTGGGATTGTAAAGGTTGTGTGTCAGCGTTAGAAATAGGCACATCAACACCAACATTGAGTGTGTCAGCGTTGAAGGATTCTGAGTCAAGTTTCATTTGTTCAGGTGAAGGTAAAGGTTCAAGAATTGGTTCAAGTTGTGGTTGAGGGTCAATTTGAGGTTGGGGGTCTGGTTGGGGTTGTGCTGCTGCAATAACAGCAAGCATGGCTTGGGTTAAAGGTAGGTCTCTATGGGGTGGTGAGTTCATCTTAATAAAAATAGCTTTCTTTTGCTCAGGAATCTTATAAAAATCATTGTGATCCCTTGAGCAGTAACTTTGAACATCAAAAACCATTTGCAGAAAACGGGGATAAGCTAAAGTCATTTTTGTCCCCTTGTTTTTACACATCCCCTCAAAAATCATTTTAGAATAGTTAAAATTTTGCCCTGTTGCAATGCACACAATAGCACTGGCAATGGATCTATTGATCTCATTGTGTGCAGTGCATTTGGGACTCAAACATTGAAGGAGGACATGTATGAGGTACTTCCAGGCTGGGGGAAATTCCTGCTTATGATACTTATTTAGAGTACCTTCATAAGGAAAAGGATATCCCAAAGCCCTAAGCCCTTGTTCTATTTAATTTATGGGAAGGGTGGCTATACCATCAGCATCATCAAGATGCAAGGCTTGGCGTACCAAAGCCTCAGTAACCACCCAAGGTCTCCCATGAACAATAGAAGTCAATGTGGTCACTCCATTAACTGTTGAGGAACTGACAGTGTTCCAAAACTGCTTAATGTGTGTGACTGGAATGAGTGGTGCATGAGAAAGAGCATACCTTAATGGGGATGCGTTCAAATACGCCACCATTTGTGTGTATTGAGGAAACAGAGTATCATCAGCGACAAGATAAGCAATCATGTTGTGTTGAGATCTGAACCCCAATTCTAATTCTGTTGGTTTAAACTTTGGTGCCATTGATGAAAGCTGTTAATTTGAAGTGAAGAAGATGAAGTTGATAAGAGAAAATTGTTAGTTGATAAGAATTATAGATACCCTGTTTGAAATAGGAGCCAAATTTATAGGAGAAATAGATGCATGTGATAGGCCTAAAAAGAGGCAAGTATTTTCAAAAATCAATCATTAAAATATTTAAAAAGTTATAAGTTATCTCATGCATTAAATGAAGGTAACAACTCCTAAAATTACGGCCCAAAAATTTGTCAAAAAGTAACAATGGGTAGGTCCCATTGAGTGTCAACGGTCAAAAATAACCTATCAACGCCCAACGGCTATAATCTTGTCAACGTTTGCCTATAGCCATGTCAGCGTCCAATTTGGTCACAACGCTTGGAAAATTCTTGTCAGCGTCCAAAAATAAAAGTGTTTTAAAAATGAAAAATGACCTTAACAAGTAATTTATCCTAGAGAAGATAACCAAAGGCTGATAATTATTATAGGGCGGCAAGCACTGTCCAGTTATGCACACTTGCATAAGCAAGATAGACATAACAGTCCTCTAGTGTCCCTTGCTAACCAAAACTCTTAACAACCGGTTACCTTATAAAATCCTTGTTCTCCCAGGTAAATCCCGTATCAAAATCATTCCCAAGTCTCCCAACAGACCACAACCAATTCTAGGCCAACAATGTCTTGGCAGCATGCATAGTATATCAACTTTGCATGCTACAGTGCCTCATGATTTAGTAAAACTAACTCATACTCACCTGTGGACACAATCTAGAATTGTGATAAGAGTATCATATGGATACCCAAACATCCTAAAGGTTCCTAAAACCTCCCTTAAACTATGATACAAAAGTTTGCTAAAATCATGCATGAACATAAAAAATTTATGTCAAGATAGGAATGAAACATTCCAACCATCATCCATAAATAAAATATTTTCCAAATGCTTCTCCATTGATCCATAAGCAACTCTGTATCCAATGGTATACTGCTAACACCATCTGCACATTTAGATTGAAAACCACAAAACTAACATTGTTGCTGACAACGCCCCGATAACACATGACAACGTTGAGGGAAGCTTTGTCAGCGTTAGACAATTATATTGCTGACAACGTTACAAAAACACTTATCAGTGTTCAAGCAACCTTTGTCAGTGTTAGAAAAATATAGTGGAAAATCTAAATCATCAATAAGACCAACAATAATAATGCATCATCCTGTACATACTTTTACAAAAAGACTCCAAAACACATATTATGTGAGATTGACCATTCCAATACTTGTTACCAAGTATTGAAATCTCCCAGCATCAAAAGGTTTAGTTAATAAATCTGACACATTTTCCTCAGTGTCAACCCTATCTGGTTGTATTAAACCTTTCTCAAAGCAATCTCTTATAAAATGGTGTCTAATTTCTATGTGTTTAGTTTTAGAATGATGTACAGGATTCTTAATGATGCATAAAGTACTATTATTGTCAACAAATATCTTAGTATGCATGAAATTGTACCCATAGTCCAACAGCTGGTTCTGAATCCACAACACTTGGCCACAACAAGCAGCTGCAGCCACATACTCAGCTTCAGTTGTAGAATTAGCCACCACTGTTTGTTTCTTGCATTGCCAAGATATCAACCTGCTCATAAGAAACTGACATCCACCAGTTGTGGATTTCCTATCAAACTTATCACCTCCATAATCACTATCTGAATATGCAATCAGCTCCAATAGTGAATCCTTTGGGTACCACAAACCAAGACTAGGATAGCATCTTAGGTACCTAAAGATCCTCTTCACAGCATAAAGGTGACATTCTTTGGGAGTCACTTGATGGCGTGCACAAGCACACACAGCAAACATAATGTCAGGTCTTGAGGCAGTAAGATACATCAAGGATCCAATCATGGATCTATAGTGCCTGACATCAACATCTTTCCCATCTCCAATCTTTCCCCAAGGGTGTTCTCTATCCATAGGATTAGTAGCCCTCTTTTCATGTGGAGAAAAGCCAAACTTCTTCAAGATCTCAGCAACATATTTCTCCTGGGAGATGAAGATACCATCCTCTTTCTACTGAACTTGTAAACCAAGAAAGAAGTTCATCTCCCCTATAGCACTCGTCTTGAATTTGTCTGTCATAAGCTTGGAGAAATCCTCACTCATTTTTGGATCAGTAGACCCAAAAATGATATCATCAACATAGACCTGCACAAGCAACACATCCTTGCCTTTCTTCTTTGTAAATAGTGTTTGATCTATGGTGCCCCTTTTGAATCCATTGTCCACCAAATAGGTAGACAAAGTACCATACCATGCTCTAGGAGCTTGATGAAGGCCATACATAGCCTTTTTAACTCTATACACTTTATCTGGATTCTCTGGATCCTCAAAACCAGGAGGCTGCATCACATATACTTCCTCAACAATGGTGCCATAGAGAAAGGCACTCTTGACATCCATTTGATAGACTGTGAAGCCCATGCAGGATGCATAGGATAGAAAAATCCTAATAGCTTCAATCCTTGCTACTGGTGCAAAGACCTCCTCATAGTCTATCCCCTCATCTTGTGTATAACCTTGAGCCACTAACCTTGCCTTGTTTCTGACCACAATGCCTCTTTCATCACTTTTGTTCCTGAGAACCCATCTTGTCCCTATAGGTCTGACATATCTAGGACAATCAACCAGCTCCCAAACATCCTGAATTGCAAATTTGTGAAGCTCATCCTGCATTGCTTCCACCCAACTTGGTTCTTTGAGAGCATCAAATATTTTCTTGGGTTCTTCCTGCGACAGAAAACAAGCAAACAAACATGCTTGCACAAGAGGGGTATCAACCTTCTTGTGTATATTGGCAATAAACCCACCAAGACCTTGATGAGATCTTCTAGTCTGAACTGGAGTCATAATATCACCAATGATCTGGGATGGGGGGTGATTCTTCATTGTGGAAGTGAGAACTCCTTCTTCAAAAAGTCTGGTGTCCTCAACCTCATGCTCCAAGTTGCCAATATCTTCTTCATCAGACTCTCTTACATCAACATGAGGATGAACCTCTTCATATAAATTTGAAGGTTCACCTTGTTCAAAAGTTGAAGAGAAAAGATGGGCGGAATTGTTGTCAACGCCTGAACCTTGTTTGTCAGCGCTTGGGCTAACAACGCTTGAAGTGTGGTTGTCAACGTCTGAACCATCAACGCCTGAATTGGTCTTGTCAGCGCTAGATTTGCCTTTGTCAGCGCCTGAAGGACCATGCATGTTTGTATCTGGTGGTATTTGGAAACCACCATTATCTTGTCCAGCAGCAGCAGCAGCAGCAAAAGCATCTGTCCAAATGGGAATGGTAACATATTCTAGGATAGGAGATGTCTTTTCTGCTTGTGATCCAACCCTCTCATTAACCTGTGTACCTGAAACATTAACAACTTGTTCCTCCACAACATTTGAAGTTACCTTCACAATGTCTAGATTAGTGACAGGCATATAATTTAAAGTTCTAGATAAGGGTTCCAAATCAAACAACCAATTCGGACCACTTTCAGGATCACTAGGTTTATTCTCTAAAAACCTAACATGTACTCTTCAACTATACGTTTGTCCTCTTTAAGATAAACCCTATAACCCTTGCTCTGCACTGAATACCCCATGAAGTAACCCTCATCACCTTTTGCACTAAATTTCCCTAAGGCATCACTAGTATCCAACACTACTACATGACAACCAAAAGGTCTGAGAAAACCAATATTAGGTTTTCTAACCCAAAGTAACTCATAAGGTGTCTTATTCTGAATTTTGTTAACCAATGCTCTATTTTGCACATAGCAAGCTGTATTAACAGCCTCAACCCAAAAGGCTATAGGAAAGTGAGCATCAACCAACATTGTTCTGGCTGCTTCAATTAGGGTTTTATTTTCCTCTCAGCCACCCCATTTTGTTGTGGGGTTCTAGCAATGCTAAATTGCCTAGTAATTCCTTTCCTGGCACAGAAATCATCTAGCTTCTTGTTCCTAAATTCTCCACCATTATCACTCCTAAGCATTTTAACCTCATTGCCAGACCTCTTCTCAATCTGAGTGATAAAATCAATAAGAACATCAGATGTGTCACTCTTCATATCTAGAAAGAATGTCCAAGTAAATCTAGAAAAGT
Source organism: Glebionis coronaria (assembly GCA_025667525.1). Taxonomy (NCBI): domain Eukaryota; kingdom Viridiplantae; phylum Streptophyta; class Magnoliopsida; order Asterales; family Asteraceae; genus Glebionis; species Glebionis coronaria. Next base: position 211,148,634 of record CM046876.1, on the reverse strand, counting down.
CATCTGTGATAACAAAGCAATATGACTTACCATTCAAGCTTTCTATATTTGTTGGACCAAATAGGTCCATGTGAAGCATATGAAGAGGTCTGGAACTAGTATGCACCTGTTTGGACTTGAATGAGACCTTGTGCTGCTTGCCTTTAAGACATGCAACACAAGAGTGGTCATTGTGGAAGGCCTTCTCAGGCAAACCATCAACTAAACCAAGCCTCACAAGTCTATTTATATTTTTAAAATTTATGTGCCCTAGTCTCCTGTGCCACAAATTACTCTCATCTACTGAGGCCTTAGCATAAAAACAAGACATATTGGTATTCATTTTAATCCTATTTAAATTCACATTATATATGTCCTTATGCCTAGGTTTTCTATACTCAATATATTTCTCATCAGGGATCTTAAAATCCTTACTTAACACCAAACACTCAGTATCAGTGAAAAGAACTTTATTTTTGTTATTGATAGGAGTGAAAACACCCATCCTTTTTACCACTTAATTGCAATAATAACCGAGCCAAAACGTGTATTTTATGTCATTTATGTCGGAATTATGCGTGGTTTGTGTTTTTGTTGTGAATTAGGACGAAAAGGTGAAAAGTGGAGAAAACACGGCATTCACGGGCTTTTATCGAAGAAAAAGACAAAAGACGAAGTCGAAAGATCAAGAGTGGAAAAAGAACGGAAGTCCAAGACCAATTCTGAAGATTTATCGAAGAAAAAGTCAAAAGACAGAAGTTTACTAAAAGCCGAAGAACTTGAGTCTTATTTATGAAGAAAAATCAAGAAGAGTTCAAAGAAATCCCGAGACAAAATCATTTAAGTCCAAAATTTAAGAAGATTAAAGAAAGGAGGGACCTAATGACGCAACTAAGGAAAAGTGGAAAGAGGGAGGAAGCTTCCTAAGCCCCTCCCTAATCACCACTATAAATAGACCATTAGTTTTCATTTTTCTAGTTGTTGGGTGGTTTGACAAACCACCCTTTCCACCATTTTCATTTCTTGTATTTCAATTTCTTGTTAAGCACTTTTAATTTCTTTAATTCTAGTAAGTCTTTTAATCTTGAAATCTTTTCTTTTAATCAAGCTCTTATTTTTAATCATCTTATTCTACCTTTCTTACTTTGCTTCTCTTTGATTCATGTTCATCCTTGATTTGTTTTCAACTTAATGCTTATTTGATTTAAAGTTTTCTTTAAAGTATTTGTCTTTTTAAAAGTTTGATTTAAAAAGTGTTTATTTTAAGTTTGATAAGTTGTTATTTGAGCTTATTGATTCCGTTTCAGTTTAGATCCGTTCTATTTTTGATGTGAGCTTATTGTTATAGCTTATTACCTAGCTCATTTCAATTCCCTTGTTAATCGGAAAAGGTTAACCCTTTTCCGAATTGTCCTTTCCGACCAGGCACACCTTATTCCGATCGGTGGATCGGAAAAGGGTTTATAGCTATTCCGATTGGCCCCTTTTTCCTTTCATTCCGATCTGGAACTTTTCTTAACATTCCGACTGTAGCGTATTTCCTTGTATTCCGATTGCTTCTATCTTCAATATTCCGATCTGGCTTCCTTAGTTAACATTCCGATCAGTCTTCCCTTCTTGCATTCCGATTTGGCTTGTTTTAATAAATTCTGATCGTTCCCTTTTTGTTCATTGCGATTATGTCTTGTTTTTATGATATTCCGATCAGTAACTTTCCGATTGGTACATTCCGATCGGATTCCTTTTGGATTCCGATCGGGTGTATTCCGATGGATTGTTTTTGCTTTGTTTCACACTCTTGTTTTAGTTTAAGTGTCAATTTTTCTCGTTTTATTTTTAGTTCGTCTTAATTGTGTTTTGCATTTTTATTTAACTGTCAATTTACTTTTCGTTAAGTTTTAATTTTACGTCATTTAATTTCTCGTCATTTACTTTTTAAGTTTTAGATATTGCACCGTTTTATGTTTCACTTAGTTGTAGTTTTAATTACTCGTCCTTTATTTTTAAGTCTTGCACATTAATTTTACAACGACCAAAAATATTTGTTTCACCAAGAACAACTAATCTCGCACATTTAACCGGAAATCAATTCGATTAGACACCGAGAAACGAACTTTCAACTAGCAAAATCTAACATCAAAATGGCGCCGCTGCCGGGTCTTTTCGTGAGGATCTACGGTTTTTTGTGAGAGACGCGTTGGCTTTTGGGATCCGTTCACTTGTGAACGTTATTTTTCGTGTCCAAATATTTTCAAAAGTCCAAAAACATTTGAAAAGTCATAAAAAGCATTTCTTTTTCAAAGTTTTGCACCAAAAATATTCGTCTTGCTTATCTATCTTTCTTTATGGATTTTTATGTCCATTGCGTCGGGTGCGGGAGACGATTGTACGGGAACGACTCTTGTCAATGGTGTACATGTGAGCGGTGCGGAAACGATATCAAAGATACACAATTAATACCAGGATTTTGTCCTTTGTGCCACTCACTTAATTCGTCCTTTTTGAACCCACCTACTCTTTCCCCGTGCATCTATTGTGGAAGCGATTCTCATTGGCATGTTTCGTGCCCGGTTCAATACCCGTCTGTTCACGGGCAAGAACCGGGGTACAATTATGACAATGAAAATAGCTATCCACAAGACGCACCCGACTTTTCTCCTTACCCTTCGTGCCAAAATTGTGGGGGTCCTCACGATAACTATTATTGTCAACCAATGAATTGTTATGAGCAAAATCCGTGTCCTCAGTTTTCTTCACCAATGGATTATTATGAACCAAACCCGGTTTATGATTCTCCTCAACCGATGAACTACTATGAGCCACAACCATGCTATAATTCAGGTTTTCAACATTTTGAGCCCCCACAACACCCCATCGATCATCAACCCTCCTTCGAACATTTGAGCTCTCACGAACAATGGGCCACTCTTGCTAAGCAAGGTCAACAACTTCAAGAAGCTTTCAACAAAATCATCAAAAAATATCAAGAGGATAAACGACAAGAGCAAATATCGAATATCGAGACTTATACTCCTCCCCCGGTGTATCCATACTATTATGATGATGATGACGATGAGCCTACTATTTCTTGGAATGATCTTACTGCTCAATGTCCTAGTGCTATTGTCATCCCTCTTCTCAATATCCCAAACGTGTCCAAGGATTGTGATACATTGAGTAAGCTTAGTGATGTTGCTCTTGATAAAGTATTTAATGATGAGGTTTGTGACATACCGGCTGCTATGGAGCTTGAGGACGACGTTGCTCCTACGGAAGAGGTCGATCCAAATGATGACGATTTTTCTCCAAGCTATGAGAATTTCACTTTTGAAATTTCTCCATCTCCACCGGGAGATGCGGGTGATGACGATTTATTCTCTCCGGTTTACGAGAAATTCACCGATGAACATGATCTTGTGGATAAGGTGGAAGACGTGCTTCTTCGAGATAGATTACGGAAAGTTCACCTTCTTATTGCTCAAATCGAAGCGTTGACTTCTCCTCCTCTTTCCAAGTCCTTACCTCCATCTATTCCTTCCGTTGAAGATAATGACCCATTGCTGGAAGAAATCGATATGCACTCCATCCCTCCAGGTATTGATGATTCTGACACGGAGGGGGACATTATTTTTGATAATTTGCTGCAGGAAAGTATTGACCCAAGTCCCCCTCCCGAGCACCTTTCATCCTCCCCTTTAGCCACTATTTCGGAGGATGAGTGCTTTGACCCGGGAGGTGACATTCATTATGCTATGATTGATACCATTACGGCTTTGCCGTTTGCTCAGCATCCATTGTCTTTGAGGGAGGACAATGTGCTCACTTTACCCACCCCACCTCCCGTGGATCTTGAGTTCACATACTTTTCGTATGTTGAAAGGGTTTTTCCATTCAAGACTTATCCCCCCGCCTCTCCTTTGTTGATGTCAACCGGGAACGAGGAAAAGGTCTTTGATCCCGGAATCACATTCGAGGCTTCCCCATGGACCATTTAATTCGGGGACGAGTCAGGCTCGTGACTCGGTTAATATAAACAAGCACTTTTTGGGAGGCAACCCAATTATCTATCTATTTTCTCCATAAGTGTAGGGGGAGCCCCGTGGTGTTTCTTGTTTTCTTTCTTATCATGTGCTGGGATTAGAGCTTCAAAGACACACTCTTGATGACTTTTGACGAACCGTGATTCCGTGTTCCCGATTTCCTGGTTCTATCCTAAACTCTTTTCGATTCACTATTTTATATTTCTCAATATTAAAATAGGAATCTCTTTAGTTGTCTCTTTCTTAGCGAGATTTAAACAACGTGCACAATGTCCTAAGTGTAGGGGAGTTTACTTCCACATGCTTAAACATTGAGGACAATGTTTATCTCAAGTGTAGGGGGGACTTCTATCGAAGTAAGTGGTCTTTTCCTTGAATTTGCCCTCATTTTAACCGGAAAATTTTATTTTTCGACATTTTTCAAAATTTTTAATCTATTTTGGCCTAGTTGTATAGTTGTATTTACCTTTGTTATGATTATTTTCTTTCCACTGCTAGAATAGTTTTTCAATAAAGTGGTTTTAGATTTTTCTTAGTTGTGAACATTTTGACTCAACCCGCGTTTACTTGCCTAAGTCTACTCTAGCTAGTATCCTTAACGTGTTTAAGTCAAGTTTTGCTAGGCTTTTATATAGGGAGCTATAAAACGCGAAAGTCTTAACTCTCACGGGTTAAGAACAAGAACTTTTCGCAAGTTCCTATAATTGATCCTAGAGAGTCGTTTATCAAGGGAACTTTAAAACGTGATTTCTAAACTTGAAAAAAGTCTAAGAATTTGCAAGATCCTATAGGCGACTCGAAAACCCAAAACTTTGATTTAATAGGCTAAGCATCCACGAGTCTCTATCCTTGAGATTTTAAACTGTGGAGAACGAGAGATGATAGAGCCAATTATAAGTTTGGTATTCTTTCGTGAATTTATGTGAGTTAATTATAAGCCTATTCTCCCTCCGCTTGTTAATAAATTTATCTGCTAATAAATAAGGTTGTACGATTTAAAAGGTTACTTAGCTTCTAGCCCCAGATCGTTTAAAAGTTGCTCGGTACGGATTAGAGCTCATAGCCAAGGCATAACTTATTGAAGCGGGACGCGAAGATTGGCGAGTCCGAAAAGGCCCTAACAAGGCATGAGGGCTACATTTTGTTGCTAAAGATCCAAAAGTGATGTGAAGACTCATTTATCGAAAATCAATATGAAGGATCGAGACACACGACGAAAAGCAAGAACTCCCCAAAAGATTATGGAGAAGTCTATCCGAAAAGACCCTAACAAGGTATGAGGATAAATAGATCCATGTCCTAAAAGGAGGCGGATCGTTGTATATCAAAATCCAAAATAAAGATTAGAGAAAAATGAAGAAGTCGTGGTCCAAAGATGAAGAATCTCCCAAAACTTCAAGTGAAGAAATTCCTATTATGAAGAGAAGACCATTATTTCAAGAACGTCTCTCAAAGATTTGAAGTATGAAGTCGCTGCCAAATATCGGTCCGAGAAAGGTCTCAAATCGTGAAGCGAGTTATGCCAAGATATGAACTTTATGAGGTCCCGAGAAGCAGTTTTAAAAGATTTTGTCCTTTAGCTAACTATTGATTAAATCGTTCACTTTATTTTCGGATTAAATAATTATCAAAATATGTCGAAAATGCATCCTCGTGATCATTCAAGACAACAATAAAATATAAGAGATACACCTAGGAATAAGGGAGTCTAAGTGAGTAATTGGCCCACATGAGTTCGTGTTAGTTTGCTAACTTATAATAACAATGATCTCGTTTTTAAGCTTGGTTTGGAGAAAGTGAAAACTTGAGGATCATTCACGACATTTCCAAAACCCAAGGTATGTTTTTAATTTCTTTACTTTGAATGTTTATAATTTTCTATCTCTTTAATAAAAGCCAACGTGGATTGATTATGATGAAAAGTGTAAACTTGCTTTGTAACTAATGCATTGCATGAGGACATTGCAATGGTTAAGTGTAGGGGATTTGATAGGAGTGAAAACACCCATCCTTTTTACCACTTATTGCAATAATAACCGAGCCAAAACGTGTATTTTATGTCATTTATGTCGGAATTATGCGTGGTTTGTGTTTTTGTTGTGAATTAGGACGAAAAGGTGAAAAGTGGAGAAAACACGGCATTCACGGGCTTTTATCGAAGAAAAAGACAAAAGATGAAGTCGAAAGATCAAGAGTGGAAAAAGAACGGAAGTCCAAGACCAATTCTGAAGATTTATCGAAGAAAAAGTCAAAAGATGGAAGTTTACTAAAAGCCGAAGAACTCGAGTCTTATTTATGAAGAAAAATCAAGACGAGTTCAAAGAAATCCCGAGATCTTTTCTTTTAATTTCTTTAATTCTAGTAAGTCTTTTCTTTTAATCAAGCTCTTATTTTAATCTTGAAATCTTTTCTTTTAATCAAGCTCTTATTTTTAATCATCTTATTCTACCTTTCTTACTTTGCTTCTCTTTGATTCATGTTCATCCTTGATTTGTTTTCAACTTAATGCTTATTTGATTTAAAGTTTTCTTTAAAGTATTTGTCTTTTTAAAAGTTTGATTTAAAAAGTGTTTATTTTAAGTTTGATAAGTTGTTATTTGAGCTTATTGATTCCGTTTCAGTTTAGATCCGTTCTATTTTTGATGTGAGCTTATTGTTATAGCTTATTACCTAGCTTATTTCAATTCCCTTGTTAATCGGAAAAGGTTAACCCTTTTCCGATTTGTCCTTTCCGACCAGGCACACCTTATTCTGATCGGTGGATCGGAAAAGGGTTTATAGCTATTCCGATTGGCCCCTTTTTCCTTTCATTCCGATTTGGAACTTTTCTTAACATTCCGACTGTAGCTTATTTCCTTGTATTCCGATTGCTTCTATCTTCAATATTCCGATCTGGCTTCCTTAGTTAACATTCCGATCAGTCTTCCCTTCTTGCATTCTGATTTGGCTTGTTTTAATAGATTCCGATCGTTCCCTTTTTGTTCATTGCGATTATGTCTTGTTTTTATGATATTCCGATCAGTAACTTTCCGATTGGTACATTCCGATCGGATTCCTTTTGGATTCCGATCGGGTGTATTCCGATGGATTGTTTTTGCTTTGTTTCACACTCTTGTTTTAGTTTAAGTGTCAATTTTTCTCGTTTTATTTTTAGTTCATCTTAATTGTGTTTTGCATTTTTATTTAACTGTCAATTTACTTTTCGTTAAGTTTTAATTTTACGTCATTTAATTTCTCGTCATTTACATTTTAATTCTTAGATATTGCACCGTTTTATGTTTCACTTAGTTGTAGTTTTAATTACTCTTCCTTTATTTTTAAGTCTTGCACATTTATTTTACAACGACCAAAAATATTTGTTTCACCAAGAACAACTAATCTCACACATTTAACCGGAAATCAATTCGATTAGACACCAAGAAACGAACTTTCAACTAGCAAAATCTAACATTAGTTATCACAAACTTGTGATACACTAAACAGGTTGTAATCAAGTTCTTTTACCAGGAAGACGTTCTCAAAACGCAGATTGTTGGTGAGAAGGGTTCCTTTGCCTGTGATAGTTCCATATCCACCTCCAAAGTATACCTTATCACCATCTTTAATAGGGGTGAAATTTGTCAGATAGTCTTCCTTCCCTGTCATGTTCCTTGAGCATCCACTATCCCAATATCCATAATCATTGATCTGTCTTTGAATGCCCTGCACATAAAGAAAACAAATTAGTTTTCTTTGGGAACCCAAGTCTTAAAAGACTTGGATTCATCTGGTTGTTCAATAAGAACAGACTTAGTTCTCACAACAACCCCATTCTCATCCTTTTTAGGATGGAATACCCAGTTCACCCCAATAGGTTTTGTAATGACCTTTGAAATGTAATTAAATCTATTGCAAGTCATTGAAATCCCATCATCATTAGGGTTTTGATCTTTCTTGGGTCTCCATGTTAAGCTTGAAGAAGCTTTAGACCCCTTACCTTGTGGCTGCAAATATTTAGGTTTGGTCACGTTTCTGTCAGCGTTAGAATTTGTCCTGTCAACGCTGAAATTACCCTTGTTAGCGTTGAACCTAGGGTTTGCTACAGAAACCCATTGCCTATTTGACCAGGTGTTTGTCTTTTGAAATGGTCTTTGTCCATGAGTGTTAGACCTTCTAGAAAAGAATGGGGCAGGTCTAATCACTTGTGGACTTTGCTGCACACAAGGTTTGGGTCTGACAACGTTTGACTTCCTAACAACGTTGACTTTGTTCCTGTCAGCGCTGAAATTATTCTTGTCAGCGCTGGCTTTGGGAGCGTTGACACACTTGTATGCCAAGTGTGAAAAGCCGCCACAAGTGAAACAAGCTTTTCTAGACACAACCTTAGGTCTAGAAGAATAGAAGCATGTTCCATGATTGCTAACTTGACTCTTGGGTGACCTAGTATTCCTATACATCTCTGCATATTTAATGCTAGGTCTTCTAACAGTGTTTGAGCCTAGGTCAACAACTTTACTAGTGATTGGGTTAGTAACCTTAATGAGTGTTGATTCATTTAGACTTTCACATACCAAGCCACCCTTGACAAATAAAGTAGGGTTAGCCTTCTTCCACTCATTTAGGTCAGTCAAATTTTGTTGATACTCTTCCACTGGAGTGACAACTCTTGGTGGAGGAATGAATTCCTCCTCTTGGAGCTCTGGTAAACCAGTCCAAGATAAGTCCCTTTGTTGGACACCATAGAAGTCACCAACTGGTGGTGGAACCAAAGATTAATCATTCATCCCAACCCCAGTCATGTCCTTAGGATCCCTTTGTTTAGCTACACAGTCTCCTAGGGTTTGGGTGGCTCTATCAAATCTTTGAATTTTAAGGCCAACATTATCTTTATTCTTAATGGCCTCATCTAACTTAGCATGTATTTCACCATTAACCCTTTCCATGATATTTCTAATATCCATACTAGCATCCAACTCATGTTTTAAAATATTGATTTTATCTTTTAAATCAAATTCCATTTTCTTGTATTCAGAAACGGTTTTCTCAGTTTCAGTAAGAGCTAGTTGGTAATTAGACAATTTACATCTTTCAGTACTCATATCATCTTTTAATTTTAACACCTCTTTGTTAAGTCTTTCAGTGTTTAACCTACAACCTTTGCTACAAAAAGCGTCATCATATACCTCATTATCAGATGAAGAGGAGGAGTGTGCCATGAGAGCATATTCAACATGCTCTTCTTCTTCAATATCAGCAACCAAAGCTTTATCCTCTTCAACATTTTTAGCCAGATAGCTCCAATCCCATCCTGTACCATCAATTCCTTGAACTGCAACCATGGCTTTGAAATCCTGAGCTTTAACAAACTGACTTGAGGGTTTACCAGCATCAGATCTTCTAGGAGATCTGCATTCCCTCATGAAGTGCCCCATACGATGACAGTTGTAGCATTCAACTTTGGATTTATCAAATCCAGCTGTGTATTTAGCATTGAAGGTCATCTTCTTTTTAAACCTTCTGTTCCACCTATTTACTCTTATACTAGCAAGAGCCATGTTCCACTTGATGTCCATCTCTTCCAAGTGCTCATCACTTATCTGCTCAAGGTCCTCATATGTAATCACTGAACCATTGGGCAAAGAAGCAATGTAAGCACAAACAGTATCCAAGTCCAAACCAGTAGGTTTAACTCTTGGGGAGTCACTTGTAAATGTGTCAGCGTCAGAAAAGGAGGCGTTGACAGGACTTGTTCCAGCGCTGACATATGATGATCCAGTAACTGAATGTATATAAGAGTCCTTCTGATTGAATTGACCTTTACTATGTGAAAAGAAGGCCATGTTACTGTTGGTGGACTTGCTTCCCTGCTCTAAAAGAGTTTCATCTTCCAACAGCCTTAGTTTGTTGTAGATGTCATCAAATGAGGAGCTCTTGTAAGTATTGTTGGCAAGAATAGATCTTGCCTCAATCTTCCATACCTCACCAAGACTTTTGAGAAAAGTAGCATTGATGTCAACTTCACCAACTTGTGTCCCCATGAAGGACAACTTGCTTGTAATGTCAAGCAATCTGCTTCTAACACTACTCAGTTTCTCATTGGGTTGAGCTTTGAAGACAGCATAATCATGCATGAGTTGCTTTTTCTTTTCTTCTCTAGTGTCTGCATTGCCACCATGTGCAAATTCAAGTGCTGCCCAAAGATCTTTAGCAGATTCATAGCCTCTATATTTATGCTGGTTTTCTTGCCCCAAAGAGACTTTCAGAATATTTAGGGCTTTCATGTCAACCCTTCTCTTTGCTATGTCATCAGCAGATACAGCTCTACCATCTCCAGGTTTTTCTCTCTTATCCTCTTCAGAGCATCCAGCAACAGCTGTTCTTTGAGCAATGACATTAAGAATATTTTGGGCTTTATCAAATGTGTTTCCATATTCAATAACCTCCCAGAGTGTGTAGTCGTAGATCCCCAGATATTGTTCAAAGTTGAACTTCCATATTTTATGTAAGTTTATTTGTTACGATAGTTTGGCGTTGAGAAACGCAAATTGTTATAATAAGTTTTGTACAACTTGTCTATGGTCATGAATCTTAGGTTGGAGAAATCCGCTTAGAAACTTGATAAAATATTGAACTTGTTGGCTGTTGATCCCAAACTTAGATCGATTAGCTTTGTGTATACGAGATTAGATCAAGTAATACACGTAGAGAAACCTTTGTATATGATTTATGAATCTAAGTGTTATGCGGAATTTAACACTTAAACAAGAACACACAATGATATAAACAAACTTTCACTTTGATTATCAATATCAAACTTGCTTACAATGAAAGATGTTTACGAACGAAAACTTATATATAACTTATATTAAACATTAACCTAAAGGCCTTCTTTTATAGACATAAGAAGCCTTGTACAATAATCTACGTATCAACTATTCTGGGTAAAGATAAATATAGAAAATACATTATTGTTCTCATCTTTACTAGAAGTATTCTAGAATATAATATACGCGTAGAATATATCTTCCATCAGTGCTTGTCTTCAATGTGTCAACGTTTGACCTTAACTTGTCAACGCTTGAGCTGTCAGCGCTTGTTTTGTTCTTGTCAACGCTTGTTTTGTTCTTGTCAGCGCTCAAGTGATCTGGCCTTAATTTATTCCCAACATTGGCAACTTGTTTTGAGCTTAATCACTTAAATAAGCATAAGTCTTGAATCAACCCAAGTAAATTGTGTAAACGCCGTTTTGACGAAAAAGGATTATCACGCTTTACCTACATAAACATATCTCAATTATTATTATCATCATCACGAACTTATACGAATTATCCCATATTAGTCATACTTGTTATTATTGATATTACTTCAATTATTTATTTCTTCAATTATTATCTTGATTACCAAAACGAAACTAAGTCTCAGCGAACGATCCTGGCTTACCACTACAAAGATATATTATGAACGAAAGGGTATACTTGCCCGTGTTTGTCTTCTAGTCCCTTGTTTTGTCTAAACCTTGTAATATAAATTTAAGACTTGCAAACAAACATCAAGTTTTTGGCGCCGCTGCCGGGGACTTATAATCCTGTTTTGTAACCAAATTCGTATAATCCTTGAAGAAATTGAACCATTGCTACTCATTTTAAACCAAAATTTTTTCTGCAGTACAGAAAGTACGTCGCACAAACCAAAAAGTGCGCCGCACTTCCTGTAGCGATCCAAAGTACGCCACACAAACCCAAAAGTGCGCCACACATTTTCACTAAAAACAGCAAATACCTTGTTGGATGCACACCCGTTCATCCGGAACACCACCAACATCACCGTTACCTGAACCTGAACGTACCCTTAACCGAAGGCTACGTAGACTTCATCGCCATGTACCTTTAGCTAGGAGACACGAGCAAACTCAACCTCGCATAATCAACCAACCTTTTGAAAATCTTTCACAAATCCTATTTCTCACCAAACTCATCAACCGTTACGATCCAATGTTGGACACTGATGATGAACCAATGTGGTCAGCCTATAGAGTTGTCGCACCAACTCCTGGCTCAGTAATCGTTTTACTTGAAATTGCAAATGATTTTGCAATGAAAAGGAACCACTTAACCCTTGTTAAAAATAACCAATTTGATGGTCGAATCAAAACCGATCCTCACAAACACATCCACAAATTCAGCGGAATTTGTAAAATGTTCAACTATGGAGAAGGACAAGCCGAAGCAGTCCAACTCATGATGTTTCCATCATCCCTAACCGGAGAAGCCAAGTAATGGCTCGACGAACTTAACGAAGGAACCATTCGAACATGGGAAGGTCTTAGAACTGATTTCATTAGCCGATTCTTTCCTCCTTCCCAATTTGAAAAACTCCTCGGAGAAATCCGAAGCTTTTCTCAACAATATCGAGAAACTCTCACTGACGCATGGTTAAGAATGGAAGAACTACTCAGAAACTGCCATGGTCATGGACTTAAAAAGGAAGGACTAATCTAGATTTTCTATCATGGTCTTGACGATGCTACCCAAGATGCATTGAACGCCACAGCGGGCGAAATTTTCCTTTATAAAACCCCTAACCAAGATTACCATTAATTAGATGACAAAGTCCTACTTAAGCTTGATTGGTCCAAAAACCACAAAAACAAAAACCCACGAAAAACCGTAGCTTTTGCGGAAGGAAGCAACAACCCAACCGACACCGAGAAAATTATGGCTCGAATGGATGCCATGTCTCTTAAGATTGAAGAGATAAAAAATAAAACCTACAAACATTGTGGAGGAAACCATCCTTCTAGTGAATGTGATGACAATGACACACCCATGACGAAGGAAGAAGAAGCGAACTTCATGAATACCTTTCGCCAAACTCGATTTTATAACGATTATCGTAATCGCGACCGCGATAATTGGAGGTCAAATAGTAAAACCAAGTTATGATTGAGACGAAAAGAAACCCACTCAAAACAAAGACAAAAACAACCTTGAAACCAAAATCGATAACTTTATAGAATCTCAAAGAAAAACCAACATTTTTGTTCTAGAAACATTCATTGACTTCAAAACCAAGTTCGAAACCACAACCAAAAATCACCAAGCTTCCATTCAAAACCTTGAAGCTAAATTTGACCGTTTGGCTGATAAACAATCGAATCGTGCTTCTGGTTCTTTACTAAGAAATACAAACCCAAATCCCAAGAACAACGACAAATGTCAACCCCTACAAGCTCGTAACGAGCATGTGAATGCCGTATTCACGCGGAGCGGTTTATCTTACGAATCACCTACCAAACCAACTCAAGTTGCACCAATCGAAATCCCATTCGATAGTGATAATGAGGATGAAGCTCAACCAACCCATACCAAACCCACTGAAAACCCAACACTCAAACCATATAAACCAAAAGTACCATATCCACAACGCTTACGCAAGCAAAATATGCAAGCTAAGTATGGTAAATTCCTCGACATAATACAAGAAGTTCGAATTAACATGCCTTTAGTCGATGTTCTGGCTGGAATGCCAAATTATGGCAAATTTATCAAAGAATTTATCAAGAGCAAGCATAAGTTTAAAGAAGTTTCTTCAACTTTTCTAAACGATGAATGTTCTACCATTGTCGAAAACAAAGTACCACCAAAACTTGGAGATCCTGGAAGTTTCCTAATCCCCATGTACTTTTCCTCACTCATACTCTTGCAACGCCTTGGCCGATCTTGGCAAAAGTATAAACCTTACACCATACTCTTTATATGCTAAACTCCCAAAAAACGTTTTAAAACCCACAAAAATGAGTGTTCGACTCGTGGACCGTTCTTTCCAATACCCAATAGGGATAGCTGAAAACATGCTCATAGAAGTCGGTTTTTTTTTTCTTGTTGACTTTGTAATCTTAGAAATGGAAGAAGATAGCAAGGTACCACTTATCCTTGGTAGACCTTTCTTACACACAGCTGATGCTATAATTAGAATAAAGAAAAAACAACTCAACCTTAGAGTTGGAGAAGATAGAATTACGTTTTCTATCGACGAAGCAATGAAACACTCGTACTCTAATGACGATACTTGTATTAGTATCGATGTCATTGAAGAAACCGTTGAAGCCGATTTTGACGCTCTTCTTGATGAAGGATGCGAAATTTTGCATTGTCTTGAAGGAACTATCCTCGAAGAAGATCTTTTTGTTGAATTTTATGCCTTATAGCCGACCATACCGATGATGAACCAATCGAAAAAATCGAAGAAGAAATCCAAACCCCATTTGAAACCATAACTTTCGAAACCGATTTCAAAGTTAAGAAATCTGTTGAAGAACCTCCTACAGATTTAGAACTTAAACCTCTTCCTGAACATCTGGAATATTGGTTTCTTCACGAAGAAAAATTACTCCCTATAATTATTTCATCCCAACTTTCGGAAGAACATAAAGACGATCTAATTGACATTCTCAAGAAGCATAAACAAGCTTTTGTTTGGAAAACTTCTGACATTCTTGGCATATGTCCATCGTTCTGCAAACACAAAATATAACTTTTAGATAACAAGAAACCATTTGTTGAAAAACAACGAAGATTAAATCCTAACATACAGAATGTTGTTAAAAAAAGAAATCCTTAAACTCTTAGACTCTAGAATAATCTACCCAATCGCCGATAGCCCATGGGTTAGTCCTATTCGTTGTTTACCTAAAAAGGGAGGTTTCACTGTAGTAACTAACGAAAACAACGAATTAGTACCAACACGAACCATCACCGGATGGAGAGTTTGTATTGATTATCGAAAATAAAATGATGCAACCGCGAAAGATCATTTTCCTTTACCCTTTGTGGATCAAATGTTAGAAAGACTCGCAAGAAATGAATACTTTTGTTTCCTCGATGGTTTTTCTGGATACTTCTAAATCCCAATCGACCCTATGGATCAAGAGAAAACTACGTTTACTTGTCCATTTGGAACTTACGCTTATAGGTGCATGCCTTTTGGCGTATGCAATGCACCTGCTACTTTTCAGAGGTGTATGATTGCAATATTTCATGATATGATTGAAGAATCAGTCGAAGTATTCATGGACGATTTCTCCGTCTTTAGAAATTATTTTGGCACATGTCTAAACAATCTCAATAAAATGTTAGCACGATGCGAAGAAGAAAATCTTATGCTAAACTAGGAAAAATGTCACTTTATGGTTAAAGAAGGAATTGTGCTTGGACACAAAGTGTCTGGAGCCGGCCTTGAAGTTGACAAAGCCAAAATAGACGTGATCCCAAAACTCCCACCACCTACTAATGTTAAAGGCATTAGAAGCTTCTTAGGTCATGCCGGTTTTTACCGACGATTTATCAAAGACTTTGCGAAAATCGCAAGACCTTTAACTCAACTTCTAGAAAAAGAAAGAACGTTCGATTTTAACGACGAACATTTTTCAGCATTCAAAATACTTAAAGAAAAACTTACATGCACACCCATTATTACAAGCCCCAATTGGAACCTTCCATTTGTGCTTATGTGCGATGCTAGTGAACACGCCCTTAGAGCTGTCCTTGGACAAAAAGATGGTAAACAATTTCATCCCATCTATTTTGCAAGTAGAACTCTTAACGCAACCCAACAAAATTATACAATTACGGAAAAAGAACTGTTTGAAATATGTTTTTCCCAATAAAGTCTCTGTCACATCTTAATTAGCATAGAATATTTAGAACTTTGTAACTTGGAGCGACCTACCTTAAGGGGAGATTGTTGGAAATACGTTTTTACGTATTTATGAATGATCGGTCGCTCCAACGATATATTAATGTATTAGGCTCGTGATCCAGTTGTAAACAGTATAGCCCATATAGCCCACATGTAGGGTGGGCTATATATACCCCCTCCTAGCATGTTAGGAGGGGTGGCTCATTTCATTTTACACTTTTTATTTAATAAATACTCTTTCTCTCTCTATCTTTCTCCTCCTCTCATCTTTATCTCTCTATACCCATCTTCTTCCTCCTCCTTCATCCACTCAATCAATAGATTATTCATAGTTTGACAAATCCTAAGATATCGTAGACCTTCAATTGGTATCAAGAGCCATGGTTAAATCTTAGGATTTGCATATTTTTTATCTTTTGATTTGGTGGTAAAAATCTTTTCTTTTCTAAGTTTTTCTAATTTTTTTATCATCTTTTTGTCTATCAATTTTATAAAGATTTTATCAATTTTATCTATTTTTTTAAAGTTTTATCAATTTTCTTTTCTATCTTTTCGTCTATCAATTTTTTTCTATCAATTTTTTTTTCTTTCCTAAAAGTATCAGTTTTTCTTTTTAAAATCACAACAATTTTAGTTAGTTTTTATATAATTTTTTATATAACTTTTGATCGGTGTTTCAAAAGTATCAATTTTTTTATATATAACTTTTTTTATCAATTTTTTGTTTTTATCTTATTTGAGTATCAATTTCTGTCAACTTGATCTAGCATACCAGTTTTCTTAGTATCAATTTGTGCTCATCTTGCATACCAGTATCAGTTTTCTTGTGATCTAGGATAGCAGATATCTGTCTATTTCTGTCAAGTATCCAGGTTTGATCTCGTATACAAACCATTTTCTCAAACAACTCAGACATTCTTCCGAATCAACATTTCTTCCGAATCGACATTTCTTCCGAATCGACATTTCTTCCGAATCGACATTTCTTCCGAATCGACATTTCTTCCGAATCGACATTCTTCTGAATCGACATTCTTCCGAATCGACATTCTTCCGAATCGACATTCTTCCGAATCGACATTCTTCCGAATCGACATATTCTTCCGAATCGACATATTCTTCCGAATCGACATATTCACCCCTATACACCCACCCTCGACACAGCTCAACCAAAAGAACTCACAACTGGAACTAAAAAAGCACTCAACTCACACCATATACCCACCCAACCTCTCGTATTACCCACCAATACACCCATTTTTGACTCCAACACAAACACCATTAACTCAGACTCGACACCATTAAACACCAGACTACTCAGACTCGACCCTCGGACTCACCCTCGACACAAAAACAGACCAAACCATTTACTCAAAACCAAAACACACCCTCGACTTATCAACTGACCAGACCACTTGACTCCCTCACCTCTCGTCTAAACAACATAAACTCATACCCACCCTCGACTTCAAAACAACACAAAGATCTCCGTCCTAATAAAAACATCCTCGATCAAAACGAAAATCGAAAAACAAAACCTACCCGAGATCCTTTAAGATCTTGAAGCTGTTATCCTTAGTAACCTTGAATCTTTATTCGGTCATCAAATAATTCGATAGTGGGTAATCTAATTTCGAAGATTATGATGAGATTGGTTTTGAGGAGATTCGGTTTGTGAAGGTTAGGAGACTGTGTTTAGGATTTCAGCTGCGTTGGGAGGGGAATTGTTTAGACAAAGGCATTACATCTTTAAGGAGAATATGACCAGTGTAAACATGAAGGTGATGGGTGATTTTGGTTTATTTGAGGTGTGGAGAAAGAGATAAGACGGAGGAAACAAGAAAAGGTGTGGAGGATTCTATGAAAATGAGATTAGGCCACATTTATAGTACTTCAAATTGTTGGCCACGTCTACTAGTGGGATAGATTAGCCATATTCACTTTATTTTCTACAAGCCCCACGTCTCATCTCAGGTTGAATGGTTTTGCTTAGGCCACGTTAATATGGGACAATTCACTTTCAAATTTAACTTTTATGACCGATTTCTTTATTTAACTTTTATGGTTTTGCAAAATATTTCTTGAATGTGTACGAGAAATTAAATTAACTTTGGAAACCATTTCTTTATTTGCCAAACGTGTTGAATTTGGTTATTGATTTTTGATTATTTAAAGCTTGGTTATATTGTATTATTTTTGCGATTGAAGATTAAGTCAAACTTAGAGAATTTTTACGGTTGATTTCGTTTGGTTGGTAAAATCTCGCAAATTCAATTTTTCGGTTTCTCCTTATTTCATTGCTCGATCGATAAATAATCCATACCGTCATGTTTCATCGAACTTCAATGGAATCGTTGAATTCGACATCGAACGAGGGAGAATTGCATCTTTTGTAAGACAAAGTTAGAGAAAGTGGCATCACTTCATTTCAAATGCTTCAGTCTCATCTTGTCACTCTTTCATGGATTCAAGGAGGGAGCGAATTTGTGACAATCTTTGGTCAAGATCGTCATATATTCATTGAGTCAATATTCCTCACTTTGACCCAACTCGCTGAGCAACTCAACAATGAAAACTTTAATCACTTTGCATCGGCACTTGCATATAAGACTCTTGTGACCCAACTCACGCCTTTCCTCCATTTCAATATCATCAATTCTAAAAGTTTAGTGATTTGCCAATCATTTCTTCGAGATACACATACCGAGCTTCGAGTTTTTCGTGATACAATATTGAAACTCATGACATCGGTCTCGTCTTTGATTTATGAAAGATCTCGACTTCAGCAAACGTATGATAATGGAGTGCAAGAATCTATGATGCAGATGCAAGAGGAGAATGGTCGTACGGTTGACAACTTGGAGCCTAACGATGGCAAGAGCATGGAATCAGGAGGACAACATGATACCAGTTGCACGTCAGGGAATGTTCATGAGATCTCTTTTGAGGACACCTTACCCGTTTATGACGAAGAGCCTGCGAACATGGTACAATGTAATGTTGTTGATGATGTATATGCTGATGAAATACTGCATATTGAGCATTCTGAACCTAACTATGACAAACATGGGATGAACAAGAGTGATAGAAATACCACTTCTGATTCATCCGATGTGAGTCATGCTGGGGGAGAAAGTGTTCAAAATGATAAACATCATGATAATTGTCTTATAACTGCTTCATTGATTGCTTCTGATTCCAAGATTAGCGAGCTCGAAACGATCGTAGCTCAGCAATCGAAAGAGCTTGAGGATGCCAAAATTGAATTTTCAAAGAAAACGGACAAATTTGAAAAGTATTTTGAAAAACTTGAAAAGTCAAACGTTGTTCTTGAAAGAAAATTGGATCAAAAAGTTTTAGATTCTAAAGCTGAAAAGGATAACCTTTTGAAACAAATTCAGTTACTAGAGTCTAAATTGGCATCCAAATATAGATTGCTCAAAGAGAATGAGATTTTAAAAGCTCAAGTCCAGGAAAAGGTGTTTGCTATAGCTGCGTTGAAAAACGAGTTAATGAAAAATAGAGTACCTAGTGTGGACACTAAGCTTGAAAAACCATCAATCTTGGGGAAACCGCCTACAAATCAGTTCGTCAGACAATCGGTTGTCAGACAACCTACTGCATTTAGATCCGAGCGATTTCAATCC
The DNA here is from genome assembly GCA_025667525.1 of Glebionis coronaria. NCBI lineage: Eukaryota > Viridiplantae > Streptophyta > Magnoliopsida > Asterales > Asteraceae > Glebionis > Glebionis coronaria. Next base: position 211,129,292 of record CM046876.1, on the reverse strand, counting down.
TCGAGACCGCGGTTTGCCTCCCAAGTTGATACGGTTCATATTTTTAGAATAATCACTCCACCAGTTAGGCCTAATGTGACTAAATCAGCTTTAGCAAGACCTAATCACATGATTGCCTCTAGTTTCTCTAAGAATAGTTCAAAGAACACGTCTAGAACTAGTTCAAATGATGTGCGCCATGATTTTGGTCAAAGGGAATCTATTCAAAAGACACAAGTAAGAGATAGGAATTTCAAACCTAGTCAGATGCCTTCTAGTTTACCTAACACTGCTAACCGTAGCATGTCCAATCCTAGGAGCGTCAATCAATCATCTAGGGATTCTAGATCTTACTCGGACATTAAGTATGCTACTTGTAAAACATGTAGAAAATGTGTCTTTACGGCAAATCATGATGCTTGTGTCAAGAAATTACTTGATGAGGTGAACTCCCGTGCTAGACTTAAATCCCAGTGGATAGCTAAAATCAAACCCTTTGGTAAAGTTTGGCGCCCTACTGGTAGAACTTTCACTCTTGTAGGAAACGAGTGCCCTTTAACTAGGATAGTCTCTGATCTTACTAAGACTGCTAGGGAGGAAATTGAAAAGGATGATACATCACTTAAGCCTAAACTTAAGGTTTTCTATAAACGGAAATGTTTGCCAGCTAAGACAAATGAATCATCTACTCAGGTCGCTTCTGACAAAAGTAAAGCCAACTGTGAACCCCCACGTGCTTCTAAAGTTGATATCGCTAACCCATGTCAAAGCAAGCAAATTCCTAATGAGAATGCAGGTACCAAAGTTGATGTTCCAAAAGAACGAAGCGGTCCAATCATCGTATACCGTTCAACGAAGGACACTCTTCGAGTTTGGTTGCTGAAGAAGCAGATATCGGAGAAACAAGTGTATCTGGAGATTCATGGTTAAGCTTACCACAAGGACTTATAGTCATATCACAGACTGTAACTCGTTCATCAAAGAAAGGAAAGTTTATCGCCGATAATAAACTTATCCTAACAACGAGAAATTCATTTTTCTCGGGCATGAGCTTATATAAAAAACATTCCAAGTTTTTAAGCTCATGCATAATGGTTTATGATTAAATATCAGATGGTAACCCGTGCTTCAAAGAAAGGAGAGTTTATCGCCGATGATAAACTTATCCTAACAACGAGAAATTAAGTTTTCTCGGGCATGAGCTAATATTAAAAACATTCGAAGTTTTTAAGCTCATGCACAATGACTTACAGTTAAATGTCAGACTGTAACTCGAACTTCAAATAAAGGAAAGATTATCTTTTATGATAACTTATCCTCATAACGAGAAATTAACCTTTCTCGGTAATGAGCCTGTATTAAAACATTCGAAGTTTTAAGCTCAGAAAGGAAAGTGTATCTTTTAAATAAGAGAACTTTTCTTCATAACGAGAAATTAACCTTTCTCGGTCATGAGCTTTCCGTTAAAACAGTCAAAGTTTTCAAGCTCATGAAAAACGACTTCTAAGTAAATGTCAGCTTAGGACTCATTCTTCAGATAAAAGGAAAGGTTATCGCCGATGGTAACTTATCCTTACAACGAGAAGTTTACAACTTCTCGGACTTGAGCTTTCCTAAGATATTCCAAATCTTAAGCTCAAGTAATTGGTTTTCAAAACTTTGAACACAATTTTTCAAGAATTACTCAAAAGGTTTTTTTTTCTAAATCTTTCAAAATTGTGTGTTCAAAAACGTTTTGATAAAAAGAGCATGTCTTCTGGAATCGATAATATTTACGAACCTAGAAATGTCATTCAATAATGACACGGGGTTGTAAATAAAGTTCGAGCAGAAATTTAAAAGATTTAAAATATGCTCCATATGGTTTGCTATTATTTCTGATAGTAACCCGCTTTTCACTTTGAAGTCAAGCATTTCACTGGAAAGCTTTGACTTCAGAATCCAAAGTTATCAACTCTACAATACGAAGTTCGGTGCAATTGATATCTACATACTAGACGATGCGACTACTCAAACGACAACTACAGCTCTTTAAGTAGAACACGGGTCAACAATTGAGGGGGAGCAATTGTCAAGCGTTCAGACTATTCGATGCCGAAAGTGCCAATGTTCACAAGTTGGTGTCAAGACAATGATATCAAATTGTCCATGTGGTGTAAAGGAGAAGATAATTTCATAAGTTACGAGTAAGACCAACATTCGTGAACAAGAACCACGTGCTTCTTTCATATGGTGTTCTGCATCATTCAGGTCCAACCTCATAAACTGCTAATCTTGTGAATACATTATCATATATGATCTTTGCACGTGATAAATACCTTACACTTGTGTTTAAAAGGTATTTAATTTACGTTTCAAGTATACCCTCATTAATTTGAGGGGGATCTTGTAAAAATCATGAAGATAAATTGATTTAATCGGATTTGCATTTTTATTCCCAAACTTTCTTAAATCTCATTAAATCAATTGATATTAAAAACATCGATTGGGTTAATATTTTTAATATGGGGGAGAAAATGTGATTTAATATGAGATCAATTAATTCAATGGTTTGACTTAATGTGCTGGCTCATCCCAACATGTGCGAAATGTTTTCGAATATCGTGGCATATGTTAAGGGGGAGCAAAATGGATTTAGATATTAAAATGGATTTCATGGTGACGTATACTTACCCACAACATCTTAATTCACGACAGTGACAATTGTGGTGACATAAGGATGGTAGGATAGGTTAAAGTCCAATGATTCCACTAGAACCGGAGGAATCTTCCCAAGGACATTCCATAGCTAGAAATAGTAGTCCTTAAAGATTGTGAACGTAGCTGAATGCCGACCAAGTACTTAAGTTAGCACTGGAACAATCACAACAAGGTGCTAGTTATGACGTATTGGTAAGCATTGAAGGGGTTGAAGAATGAAAAATAATTGTAAAGATAAAGGGTGTAAAGAAAGAAGCCCTCCTTACAACCTTAGGCAGAAACCGGGTCAATTCATATGCTATTGAGATCATTTTTAATGATTCTCGATATTGAAGATAGACATCATGGACCCAGTGATGCAAGGCACAACCCATCTCAGCTAACTCAGATATCTCTTAAAAGATATTTGTTTTAATCACACGGAGACAACATATTATCTATTGATTTATTCCCTCCGAATAAATTGGTATTGAAAAGGTGGCACTCCTCTCCAGCCTCCGATCACTAAAATCCAAAATGCACGCTCGAGTCTAGAGCCATTTGAGATCATCATATATCTCATTAGGACACACTTTCATAATTCCTTGCTTCTTCACACACTGTGAAAAGTAAGAAAGTTCTTAAGAGTCCTACGCAAAATCTTCATGATCTTGCCTGAACATACGAGTAATACGAATGTATTTACAATGAAGATGGAAATCCTTCTTGAGCAAACGTCAAAAAGCTCATGGTAGGTGCTTGTGCGATTCTTTATGAATCAAACTTGTGATAACTAGAAAGCAACAGTGGTTAAAACTCTTAAATGAATTTAAACACGTTCCAGGCCTCTACGCAATGTCTTAGTGATCTTGCCAGAACATTCAGAGTAATACTATTAAGTATTTACAGTGACGAATGGAAATCCTTCTAGTGTTAACATCAAACAGCACTTGGTAGGTAACTTGCAAGATTCTATATGAATCAAGCTCGTGAAAACTGGAAAGCAACGATGGTGCGGTTCTTAATTGAACTTCACTTGTTCCAGGAACATGAATTGACGGCTTCAAATCATGCGGATACTATTATCCAAATGATTCCCTCTTTTCGTTCGCAGTCAGCTTTGGATGGTCGAGTAAAGAGAACGGGTTTACCCGCGAAATCTTGTCAAGGAGGTTCTTTATTGAAACTACCTGCCACAAGTACGATATTTAATATCGTCCAACGGTCTTCACCGACCGGAGGTAAAATGCGACCGAATTAGAATGACATGTTCAAGGCCATTTCATCCGTGTATATGGTTTGTTGCTAACTGTCTTATGCAGCGTAACAAGAAGGTGGCATTGCGGTGTATAATCCAGAAGAAGTCGTCACCACATGCTTATACTACATACACTTAGTACTTCAACAAATTCAAGAAAGTCTGTGTGACAATCCGTCAATTTATGATTGATATTTTATTCTCAATACTTATTTGAAAATATTATTTTATGAACTCACTTATTTTTGGGAAGAAATTTGGATTTACGTCTTGAAGTAGCATCGACTACGTCTAAACCGGAGGATTCTACGATACGTTCTTATGTTTACATACACCGTCTTTGGTGACAGTCCGACATTTCAGGAAATAAATTTATCCGTAAATATTATTTTCGAATTTTAAATTTGTGTTGGTTCATAATCTCACAAATTTACGAGAAGAGATTAGGACTTACGATTTTAATTTAACGTCCTTTACGACTAAACCGAAAACCTTAGGATTACGTATTTACGTTTTCGAACTCCATTTTTGATGAGACAAATTTTGTTAGATTCGTTTTGTGCCGTTGATTCATAATTTATAATAACGTTTTTCGAAAAACAACCCGAGAGCACGCAAATCGAGGAAACTAGAATCGAGGAATACCCGTAAATTAGCAGGATGGGACAAAACTAGTTTATCCCACCCCACTAACTAGGAACACCACATCAAAGATGTGGCATCCTTACACTAAACAAAGTTACACTTGTAACTTTGCTTCATTTTGAAGCTTACTCTTCCCACTAAACTAACAAAACCACTAGACATTACCATTTCCTTCCATTTTCACATGCAAACCACCATAAACACTCTCCTCTCTCTCTAAATTCGTCCCATATTCATCAAGAACAACCCTCATTTGATCAAATTTAACCATGAAAACATATGTTATTTACATATATGATGATGCCCTTTTGAAGCCCTATTGATTGGTGCAAGTTATAAAATCCAAAGAGGAGTTCCAATGGAGTATTGGGGCTGATTTTCCACAAGGTGTTCATGAATAATGGTGGTCTTGAAGATGGTCTTGGTTACTCACAAGTTTCTCCATCAAAATCCATGTCCAAATCACAACCTACATCAACTTGGTGGTATAAAGATTGTCCTCCTCATCCTCTTGTTATTTTTGATTATGTAATCTTGTATTTCTTTTACTTATGTATATGTATATTATGATGAATGATGATTAAAAATATTGTGTGGGGATTTGGTGTTGATAAACATGCTTAAAAAGATGAAAAACTATAAGAAACAAGGTTAAAATCTTGCTTAATTTAGATGGCTGTATAAAACAGTAAAGAATCATATGGTAAACTGGTAAAATGACTTGAATAGATTGATATACAGTAAGCTATGGGTCTTTTACACATGTGAGAGTTGGCCATGCAATGGAATCATTGTAATGAGTGAGATATGATCAAAACAAGTTTAAAGTACAAATCTGAGTTTACTGTTTTGGACGATTTTTAGAAAATACTTAGAAGATGATTCAACAGTAGCTATAGAAGAGTTAAATGGAGCACATATCATATAGTTTATGTGATAAAAATTTGAGCTTCTATCTCCATATAGAACTCTAGATATGGCAGTTTTGGTGAAGATGAAAATAAAAATCAGATTTTGAGAATTATTGTTTATTATTATTATATAAGCACTCAAAATTATATTGTATAAAATGTAAAATAAAGACCCACTAACTTATGGATTTTATTTATATAAATATGTAAAAGGTTAAATAAGTGTATAAATTATAAAAATGGTAGTGGAATAATACTTATAAGTAATAAAACTATAAACTTGATTTTTACGACTTTTTCGACTATTACCGTAAAATTAACGTTTTTCGCCAATAAAAACTTAGACGATCAAACCCGTATAATGTAAAGTTTTTAAAAGTCATATACTGATATATAAGTAACTAATACAAGTAAAAACCGATAAAACCCGAACTATAAGAAATACGGACATTTACGAGCTAATTAAGCATATTGGACTAACAATTGGACTAAATAAGATAAAAACTTGTAAAAAGAACTTATTGGGCTTAACCCATTTGGGCCGAACATGGAAAGTATACATACTGATAATATAGGTATAGAATGGTTAAAATAAGTTAAAGAACTTATAATAAGTTTATTGGACTAAAAACACGTAAATAGGTAAAACTAGTAAACTGGTATAAACGTTATCGACATATAACACTAAAATGAGTAAACGAGAATATGTAAACCCACTTGATCATCATATATATATAATCATCATATGTATACATAATTGTTATTTTTATAAAGTCATTGGACATGAGTCTAAGACGAGTATTAATTGTGTAGGTTTCCGTGATTGAAGCACGTACCGTACATCCGAATCGCCGATAATCGCCTTCCCACATCAACGTGAGTTCATAGCCTCGCACTCTTTTAAATGTTTTTATAAATGTTTTATAAACCCGCGAGGGAGATAACATGTTAGTTTTTATAAAATAGGACACCATTTATACCGATTGTTTGTTTATCGATTTGGACCCGAATGATTGAATGACCCGATTGTATGACCCGATAAATGATTAAAGGACACGATATATGAAAAAATGGATTATTAAAGTTAGGTTATGTCACTGAAAGTCCCATTAGCATGAATTGTGAACTACCAGGATTTGGTAGACGCTTGTGCATATAATAGTACTATTTGGGGACGATCACCCCAGTTCGCGCCTTGACCGTTGATCCCTGTCGTGACACAATGATTGGTAAGCGAATTTATGTATGAGAAGATTTTCATAGCGTGACCTTTGTGACGACACGCTACTTTAGATGGGAAAATTGAGTATCGGGTTAGCTACCCATTGTTTGGTTTAGTAAGGTAACAATGTCATGCGGCTTATAATAATCCAACTAACGAAATACTACTAGACGCACCGAATTACGATGTATTGCCTGACTAGCAATACAGGGTCATACTATTGATATTATGTTCGTGTTTTGGTTTTCATAACCATATTCATATAACGGTTTTTATTTAATCTATACAATGTTGCAAAACTTATTGTATGATGTTTTTACGACATTGGCTCGTATAATGGTTTTTTTTAAGGCAAATGCCTATATTATGATTTTGATAAAGAATTGTATAAAATGATTTTGGCTATTTTATGGCCTATTACAAAGATTTGTACAAAATGATTTTCGGTAATAATTTTATACCGATGTTATATTGATGGATTTTATTAAACTCTATGAACTCACTCGGCGTTATCGCTGACCTTTTCTTTTAACATGTTTTATCTCAGGTACTTGAAGGTAATTCTCGGGAAGACGACAAGAATTTATGGCCCGCACTTAAACAATATTTTCCATTCAAAATACTTTGTAAAACTTTGTATGAATTATAATGACTTGGGACCTATATAACTTTGATATTTATGAATGGAAATGCTTTATTAATAAGAGACGCGATTTTTATGCGTTGTCTATGATGTGAGTAATGTGCTATCCCGTAACACCAACTAGTCTTCCGCTGTATTGAGTTGTATAAATTTGGGGGTGTTACAGTTTGGTACCCATAGCTCTCGTTATAGAGAACGAAAGATTTTTAAAACTAAGGTTTTGAATAAAACTTTTCAAAATCTTTTAACTATTAACATTTTTCTAAAAATGTCTAAAAATATTTTGACTATAACGGTGCCGAAGAATTCCCGAGTTACCGACAAGGCCAGACTGAGAAGTGTTATCTTTATATATATATAACTTGGATTATATATATATGATGTAATTTTATTACATGATTGTTTGATGATTATTTTGATATTTATACGAGGTATTTATACGACGTAGATTGTCACAAGAAACCCTAATTCCCCTAGTAAATTAATCGAAGCTATTCTCGTAGGAATTCTAGCTATCCTAGATCTAAACCAAGTTGTGGATATTTGTGATCCCAAAAATGGTTGATATTCGTAGAAATGTAGATATTAGTTTATTGTGACATTAAAGAAGAATTGGAGAGATTAAAACTGATATCGATGTCATGACGATCTTTCCTTATAGAGTGGAGTTTGACAAAACGTTACCACCTAGAAAGATGTCATCTGATTCGTTGTCATCCAATTCTTGAATTGAAATCGAAAGGGTGAATGTTGCACTTAAGGCTGTCATTGGAACCATTACCCAAAAGCCTCATGGCACTAGTACCTTTCCGAGAAGTCAAGTTGAATGATCAAGTCAATTCATACTAGTGACTCATTTGATAATTATTGTTGTAAGAGTTATAGAATTGGAAATTAAGTGATGTTTATATTGAGATTTTATTGCCCTATTAAGGTCTAAAAATAAGGTTGAAAGTATTGAAATATGAGGTAGGATATTGAATTGAGTATAAAATTGGTTGAAACTTGAATAAAGTAAAATTTAACCCGTATGAAATATGAGATTGATAAGAGGAAGTCGTTAAGTCCTGTGATTGAATTATAAGGTTTTAATTGATTGTTAGTTCGCGTTAAGGGTTGTTCCTAGGCCATTGTCCACTAACGAGGATGCCCAGTGTCCAACAAATAAATTGAAGAAATTTATTTCTGAATTGGGATCGATGGATCTTCCAGGACAGGCAGGACACCTAATGACTCTTGTAGATTAGTATTCATTGAGGTATCTTTTAAAAATAATCCCTAACTTAACTGAGACATCAGTTAGTAGGATGAGTTCTGAGAATTGTGTGACATAGTGACATGTAATGTGTTACGGTACAATTTTGACTTTTTGTGATTAATGAAAAAGACTACCTTTGATTGCTAAATCCTACATGTATCGATGTTATCTATCCTTTATTGCTTCATCCTAATGTTCGCATTAGTGATACAACCATTGAACAAGCACTCATCTTGATTTGAGTTACGTTGTGAATTATTCTTCGTGAGTGCCATCGAGGTCATGAACCTCATGATTATTTGGCTAAAGCTCATTTCCTATCACATTGTAGTTAAGTTCTTGGTGAACAACTCTTCATCACTCTTTTGCAGATCACACATTGTTTTTATAAAGTTAAAACGGTATCCTTTGAGAAAATTTAATTTTCATCACAATAAGGATTATTTAAAGTGAGATTTATAAACGATTGTTATCGAAACGAAGTTGTTTATAAAACACCTTGGAAAACCTAATTGTTTTCATAACAAAGAAAATCTTTGTAAATTAGTTTGATTCTTATTTAAGAATTAAGCATGAATATGTTTTATTATAAACATGAAGATAAAATTTTGACGAACTGAGTATTGCATCGTTAATCTTGAAATTGTATATAGTTGCGCGCCTACATACAATTTGGAATGGACTATGCAAGACTGATTAGTAGTCACCATAAAACTAATGAATAAACACTACATTTTCTTTGAAGATTGTGAAAGATTAAATTTTATGAGATCTGCAAGAAGTGTGAGAAATAGGGACATAGTGTTAGGGACACCTACAAATGTGCCTGTAGCATCTATTCTTCTGAGTCGAATTTACTCATCTGTGGAAATTGTCTTATTTGACAATTGATATTCCCTTCTTGTCCAATTCTCCCGTAGTGAGATTCTTAGGAAAAATATCTGATTACCGAGTGTTGATACCCGACTGGATGTATTGACGTTCTTATCATTTCTTATGATTTGATTTCATTTGAATGACCTGGGTAACGATCCGAGGAGCTTTCGAATGCGTACTCAAATTATGAAAACATGGGATATATTCATATTCGTTAAATGTTTTCGTCTATATCTGATTTGAAATTCTCTCCTGTAGATTATGCTTTGACCTTACTCTTCTAAGGTTAGTTATGTCTCCATATATCCTGGAATTTGTGAAGGATTATGAGTTATTAAAGTCTTTTGAGAAGTTCACATCTTATCAACGACAATGAAACTGAAAAGTTGATAGTGCCAGTAGAATGGATTGATTGATTATGACATGACGACATTATCTTAATTGATGGGAACTCGAGTAGAATTCCCCTAAATGATAAGATGTTGATTATCAAAAGTGATCTAAATAATTCTTGATGGATGACCATATCCTGTATAAAGACTTGAAATATTACCATAAATGGTTGTGAATTAGTCATAGATATTATAATCTAGAAAGAACATAATATGAATTTATTAAAAGATGTTTATGTTATCTGAAACTTTAGTAATTATTTATTGGTGAATTACCTAGACTTTTGCCATTAAGGCAGATTGAAATTAGTATTGATTATATTCCCGGTGCTGCACCTGTGGCGTGTGCACTGTACGTCAGCACCATCTGAATTTAAGGAATTACCGTACAACTGAGAGAGTTGTCGGAGAAAGATTTTATTCTACCAAGCCTGTCATCATGAAGAGCTATGGTGTTATCATTCCTTATATTTATAGATTACTGTGAACTGAGTAAATTGACAATCGAAAACGATATCCATAACTCGAAATGGAAGATTTGTTCGATCATTTATGAGGTTCTAGTGTATGTTTTAAAGATTTGATCCACGACATGGTTATTATCAACTTCGCGTCCGCGAAGAAGATTATCTATTCCAATCACTACATCCGGTACTTGTAATGAACGTTATGAGTTTCACGTGATGTCGTTTGGATTGACTAATGCACATGTAGTATTCATAAATTTGGTGAATCACGTGTGTAGGCTGTAATTTGATAAATTCATGCTCGTGATCATTAAGGACTACTTGTTTGTTTATAAGAATAAGAATGAGTTAATAATTATTTATAGATTGCCCTAAATTGGCCGAACAATAAAAACATGTACCTTAAATATTTAACATGTGATTAAGGACTTAATCCTTTATATGATTTAACCGTGTGATTAATAGATAATGGACGCTATATTGACTTTTCAAAGATTAGAACCATTAACGCTTAGGGATTAAAAACATAATCCTTTACATAAAATGACCGTTGGATTAATAATGGTAAGATGTATGCATATAGACTCTTCAAAAATTAAGAGCCCTTTTAAGACTTTTAAATTTACGAAAAAGAAAGTGCAAATTTGTTTTGACAAATGTTTTAACAAAGGATTTTAAGGGATTATTCCCTTATACACAAACCATTTAACTAAACTTTTGTTTAGGGGTAAATGTTTGTGTATACCTCGAGACAACCTAAGAAGAATTGAGGAAACTATAACTTATGATTTGAATTTTGAAACGATAATTTTTACTTTTCAAACTAAGAAAACTTTGACCAAAGTATAAACAAAGGTTTTTCGAACATTTACGAATCCTATTAATTATTTTCTATAAATCAACAAAAATCGTGCTAATTAAATTCAAATTTATTTTTGAACATTTTATATAATTGGTCGAACTAAGAAATTTAAAACTTTTACGTTTACGCTTCAAAAAAATTTAATAATTATTATTTAATTAATTGTAATAATTATCGACGCTTTAAACGCCGGATTGAGAAAAACTGATAAAAATGATAGATGAGACGAAACTGAAACATAGAAAATATGAAGAAAGAAACTTTGAATGAATACGGACATGATATTTATATCATCAGGAGAGGTGAATTTAGATACCGACGCATTATGTAAAAAGAATAAAGACCCAATTAGGATGTGTTCCTTAATAATGAAGGTGCAAAATAATTTGTCGAACAATATAAAAATAAACAATGATTGTAAAAAGATAATATAGATAATAAAAAGGGGTTCGAGGCTAGTGTGAACCATTAGAATTGAGAAGCCGATGGCGTTAAATGTATGAAAAGCCACTTGTGGTTGCCTAAATATGGAGATTGTAAGATATAGTTATGTTGGAATTTGTAAGTATAAGTATTCTATTTATGTCATTTATGACTAAAAGTATCTTTGTCTGAAGAAGTTGTACTGATGGCAATTATGAAGGCAGACATCGCCTCATACATTAGTAAACGTCTAGCTATTGCAAAGGTCATCATCTAAATTTGATTCGATTTGGGTCATCGTCGACAGACTGACCAAATCTGCTAATATCATTCCCGTTAATGATAAATGCAAAAGAGTTATGTAAACATAGTGTGCCTGTATCGAACATCTTTATCAAGATCCTCGCTTCGCATCGAATTTCTAGAGAATTGCTCAGAAGTCATTGGGAACGAACCTTGATGAGAGTACTCTTTACCACCCCAAATCGAAGGGATGAGGTAAAGTAACAATACAAAATACTATAAGTGTTGTTTTATGTTTGAATGATTGACCTTTGGTAATAAACCGTATAATCGTTTTCCTTTGGAAGGATTATCAATGATAATCATCGTATTAGGATTGAGATCGAATCTTGTTAGGATCTAAATATTAGAGCATCTGTAAGCAAGAGTTGAGATGAAGACACCCGACATACACCCATTGTGAGTTGGACATGTCTTTTAGGTTAAGGTTTCCTATGATGGCGAACCTAACCTTACAAAATACCCGACCCGCGAGATCTGAAATGATTGTTGAAATTAGGATCTGATTATTGACGGCCGGTAGTGGGCAAGAGGTTATGTGAATATGAAATGTGGATCTTGAAGTGCCAGGTGGGTAGCGATGTTATGCCAAAATTTTTAACCTTGGAGAAATGAATTAATGATCTGACAAATCATGGGATATAAGTCCCCGTTGTATGGGACCATTGAGATGATGTAAAAGATTTGGTTTGAAAGGCATGTAAGATGGATCTACCCTAGGACTTCAAGGACTGCGTGAATTATGTTTCGTAATTCGAACTTGATAAATATCTATCAAGTTAAAATCTGAATTCTTCTTGATAAAGTTTAGATCGGCAAAAAGTTGCATTCATCAAAAACCCGTGAACATCATGGATAGAGAAAGTAAGTCAACATTAAGCCTGATCTTATTCTCGTAGTTATGTCTGATGAAACTCGCGTATCGTAATGGATTACACTTGTGAGAAAAGACCGAATGTGGAGGAAATACCCACATGGCTTTAACTCTATAAGAAGCGAGTAGTAAGGTAAGATAATCTTTCAGGACAAAGATCCTGTTTAGGGGTAAATGCTGTGACAATCCGTCAATTTATGATTGATATTTTATTCTTAATACTTATTTGAAAATATTATTTTATGACCTCACTTATTTTTGGGAAGAAATTTGGATTTACGTCTTGAAGTAGCATCGACTACGTCTAAACCGGAGGATTCTGCGATACGTTCTTACGTTTACATACACCGTCTTTGGTGACAGTCCGACATTTCAGGAAATAAATTTATCCGTGAATATTATTTTCGAATTTTAAATTTGTGTTGGTTCATAATCTCACAAATTAACGAGAAGAGATTAGGACTTACGATTTTAATTTAACGTCCTTTACGACTAAACCGAAAACCTTAGGATTACGTATTTACGTTTTCGAACTCCGTTTTTGATGAGACAAATTTTGTTAGATTCGTTTTGTGCCGTTGATTCATAATTTATAATAACGTTTTTCGAAAAACGACCCGAGAGCACGCAAATCGAGGAAACTAGAATCGAGGAATACCCGTAAATTAGCGGGATGGGACAAAACTATTTTATCCCACCCCACTAACTAGGGACACCACATCAAAGATGTGGCATCCTTACACTAAACTAAGTTACACTTGTAACTTTGCTTCATTTTGAAGCTTACTCTTCCCACTAAACTAACAAAACCACTAGACATTACCATTTTCTTCCATTTTCACATGCAAACCACCATAAACACTCTCCTCTCTCTCTAAATTCGTCCCATATTCATCAAGAACAACCCTCATTTGATCAAATTTAACCATGAAATCATATGTTATTTACATATATGATGATGCCCTTTTGAAGCCCTATTGATTGGTGCAAGTTATAACATCCAAAGAGGAGATCCAATAGAGTATTGGAGCTGATTTTCTACAAGGTGTTCATGAAGAATGGTGGTCTTGAAGATGGTCTTGGTTACTCACAAGTTTCTCCATCAAAATCCATGTCCAAATCACAACCTACATCAACTTGGTGGTATAAAGATTGTCCTCCTCATCCTCTTGTTATTTTTGATTATGTAATCTTGTATTTCTTTTACTTATGTATATGTATATTATGATGAATGATGATTAAAAATATTGTGTGGGGATTTGGTGTTGATAAACATGCTTAAAAAGATGAAAAACTATAAGAAACAAGGTTAAAATCTTGCTTAATTTAGATGGCTGTATAAAACAGTAAAGAATCATATGGTAAACTGGTAAAATGACTTGAATAGATTGATATACAGTAAGCTATGGGTCTTGTACACATGTGAGAGTTGGTCATGCAATGTAATCATTGTAATGAGTGAGATATGATCAAAACAAGTTTAAAGTACAAATATGAGTTTACTGTTTTGGACGATTTTTAGAAAATACTTAGAAGATGATTCAACAGTAGCTATATAGAGTTAAATGGAGCACATATCATGTAGTTTATGTGATAAAAATTTGAGCTTCTATCTCCATATAGAACTCTAGATATGGCAGTTTTGGTGAAGATGAAAATAAAAATCAGATTTTGAGAATTAATGTTTATTATTATTATATAAGCACTCAAAATTATATTGTATAAAATGTAAAATAAAGACCCACTAACTTATGGATTTTATTTATATAAATATGTAAAAGGTTAAATAAGTGTATAAATTATAAAAATTGTAGTGGAATAATACTTATAAGTAATAAAACTATAAACTTGATTTTTACGACTTTTTCGGCTATTACCGTAAAATTAACGTTTTTCGCCAATAAAAACTTAGACGATCAAACCCGTCTAATGTAAAGTTTTTAAAAGTCATATACTGATATATAAGTAACTAATACAAGTAAAAACCGATAAAACCCGAACTATAAGAAATACGGACATTTACGAGCTAATTAAGCATATTGGACTAATAATTGGACTAAATAAGATAAAAACTTGTAAAAAGAACTTATTGGGCTTAACCCATTTGGGCCCAACATGGAAAGTATACATACTGATAATATAGGTATAGAATGGGTTAAAATAAGTTAAAGAACTTATAATAAGTTTATTGGACTAAAAACACGTAAATAGGTAAAACTAGTAAACTGGTATAAACGTTATCGACATATAACACTAAAATGAGTAAACGAGAATATGTAAACTCACTTGATCATCATATATATATAATCATCATATGTATACATAATTGTTATTTTTATAAAGTCATTTTCATGAGTCTAAGACGAGTATTAATTGTCTAGGTTTCCGTGATTGAAGCACGTACCGTACATCCGAATCGCCGATAATCGCCTTCCCACATCAACGTGAGTTCATAGCCTCGCACTCTTTTAAATGTTTTTATAAATGTTTTATAAACCCGCGAGGGAGATAACATGTTAGTTTTTATAAAATAGGACACCATTTATCCCGATTGTTTGTTTATCGATTTGGACCCGAATGATTGAATGACCCGATTGTATGACCCGATAAATGATTAAAGGACCCGATAGATGAAATTAAATGGATTATTAAAGTTAGGTTATGTCACTGAAAGTCCCATTAGCATGAATTGTGAACTACCGGGATTTGGTAGACGCTTGTGCATATAATAGTACTATTTGGGGACGATCACCCCAGTTCGCGCCTTGACGGTTGATCCCCGTCGTGCCACATTGATTGGTAAGCGAATTTATGTATGAGAAGATTTCCATAGCGTGACCTTTGTGACGACACGCTACTTTAGATGGGCAAATTGAGTATCGGGTTAGCTACCCGTTGTTTGGTTTAGTAAGGTAACAATGTCATGCGGCTTATAATAATCCAACTAACGAAATACTACTAGACGCACCGAATTACGATGTATTGCCTGACTAGCAATACAGGGTCATACTATTGATATTATGTTCGTGTTTTGGTTTTCATAACCATATTCATATAACGGTTTTTATTTAATCTATACAACGTTGCAAAACGTATTGTATGATGTTTTTACGACATTGGCTCGTATAATGGTTTTTTTTAAGGCAAATGCCTATATTATGATTTTGATAAAGAATTGTATAAAATGATTTTGGCTATTTTATGGCCTATTACAAAGATTTGTACAAAATGATTTTTGGTAGTAATTTTATACCGATGTTATATTGATGGATTTTATTAAACTCTATGAATTCACTCGGCGTTATCGCTGACCTTTTCTTTTAACATGTTTTATCTCAGGTACTTGAAGGTAATTCTCGGGAAGACGACAAGAATTTATGGCCCGCACTTAAACAATATTTTCCATTCAAAATACTTTGTAAAACTTTGTATGAAATATAATGACTTGGGACCTATGTAACTTTGATATTTATGACTGGAAATGCTTTATTAATAAGAGACGCGATTTTTATGCGTTGTCTATGATGTGAGTAATGTGCTATCCCGTAACACCAACTAGTCTTCCGCTGTATTGAGTTGTATAAATTTGGGGGTGTTACAGTCTGAAGGTCAAGTCTTCCGCTGTATCAAACTCTGAAGCTTTCAAGAATTTACAGATATAAGTATGTGGAACATGAAGTAACGAAGAGGCGAATATCACAAGTGATGAATGCACAAGGTCAAGGCAAGGAAACATGATCAAGACTTAAGTCAAAGATCACATCAAGCATATTCACAAGAACAAGATCGAAGACTCAAGCATAGATGCTAGGTCTAAGATTTTGTAAAAATATGTGACCTCCCTTAGGGGGAGATTGTTGAAAATATGTTTTCCCAATAAAGTCTCGGTCACATCTTAGTTAGCATTGATCACGAGATATAGAATATTTAGAACTTTGTAACTAGGAGAGACCTCCCTTAGGGGGAGATTGTTGGAAATACGTTTTTACGTATTTATGAAGGATCGGTCGCTCCAACGATATATTAATGTATTAGGCTCGTGATCTAGTTGTAAACACTATAGCCCATATAGCCCACATGTAGGGTGGGCTATATATACCCCCTCCTAGCATGTTAGGAGGGGTGGCTTATTTCATTTTACACTTTTCATTTAATAAATACTCTTTCTCTCTCTATATTTCTCCTCCTCTCATCTTTCTCTCTCTATATCCATCTTTTTCCTCCTCCTTCATCCACTCAATCAATAGATTATTCATAGTTTGAAAAATCCTAAGATATCGTAGACCTTCAAGAACTCATGGCTGTAGTTTACGCGTTTGACAAATTTCGATCATACCTCGTATTGTCAAAAACGATAGTTTACACCGATCATTCAGCTTTAAAATACTTGTTCAAAAAGAAAGACGCCAAACCTCGTCTAATACGATGGATATTGCTTTTACAAGAATTTGATTTGGAAATTAAAGATAAAAAAGGAGCTGAAAATGTTGTTGCCGATCATTTATCTCACATAGTGAATGATGATTCTAGCGATGATGAAATCGATGATTTTCCTGATGAGCATGTAATGCAAGTAAGTACTAACAATACACCATGGTTCGCAGACTTTGCAAACTATTTGGCTGTAGGTATTTTACGAAAGGGAATGACACACCAACAAAAGAAAAGATTTATCTCTGACCTAAAAAAATACTTTTGGGACGATCCTTACTTACTTAGAATCTGTTCCGATGGAATAATCCAACGTTGTATTTCCAGATTTGAATCTAGAAAAATTCTCGATGAATGTCACTACGGACCAACCGGAGGACATTACGCTGCGAACACCACCGCTAAAAAGTGTTCGACGCTGGCTTTTATTGGCCAACAATTATTCATGAAGCTCATACCTTAGTACGACTATGCGAAGCATGTCAAAGGACTGGAAATATTTCTGAAAGAGATGAAATGCCTCTAAATAACATCCAAGTGTGCGAAATCTTTGACGTGTGGGGTATCGACTTCATGGGACCATTTCCTAAATCTTACAAATGTGAATACATTTTAGTCGCCGTCGACTATGTATCGAAATGGGCCGAAGCTTAAGCATTACAAACAAAAGATGCAAGAGTTGTTATCGCATTCTTAAAGAAATTATTTTGTGGTTTTGGAATGCCAAAAGCACTAATAAGCGACAGAAGAACTCATTTCTGTAACAAACTCATGGAAAATATTATGAAAATATATGGAGTGAACAATCGATTTTCTACATCTTACCACCCTCAAACGAGTGGCCAAGTTGATAACAATAATAGAGCTCTCAAACGTATACTTGAAAAGACCGTTCAAAACAACCCTGCTTGTTGGTCTAAAAAATTAGAAGATGCTCTTTGGGCCTTTCATACCGCATTCCAAACACCAACTCGTACCACACCGTACAAACTGTTGTATGGAAAGACATGCCATCTGCCAATAGAAAGTGACCACCGTGCATATTAGGCACTTAAAAACTGCAACCCATATCTTATTGCAGCCGGAGAAAAACGTAACTTTCAACTTCACGAGTTAGATGAATTTCGACATCACGCTTATGAAAGTTCACGATTATATAAAGAACGAACCAAAGTTTGGCGTGATCGTAAATTACAACAAAGAAAAGAATTCAAAAAAGGAGACAAAGTACTTCTCTTTATCTCGAAATATAAATTCAAGCAGCCTAAGCTTACTTCGACATGGACTGGACCTTATCTAGTGAAAACCAATATCCATCCGGATATGTTGAATTATACGGTCAAAACAATAACACCTTTATAGTCAATGGACATAGACATAAGCTCTACCATGAAGAAGAATACTTTAATGAAATCGAAGGAGAAGAAATTCCTTTCTTCTTAAAATAGACTCGAGTAGCCGAATCTGGCTGAAGACTCTAAACTTAGCGCTATTCGGAAGGCAATCCGTATTTTATCCCCACCTTTTAACTTAAGTGTGGAGGAGGACCTGTAAATAAATAAAACCGTCCTTATATATATTGCATGTGTTTTGTTTTGTTTTATAGCATGCAGGAAAATAGCAAATTGGAGCTCTAAGATGGATTCATCTCTCGAAGTCCCACAATTTTCTACTAAGCCCCGGGAAGTTCTCGTTTCCCTTTGCATTTTTCCTATTTTTAATATTTTATCAGTTATTACCTCGAGGACGATGTTCAACTTAAGTGTGGAGCAGGTGACAAATAGAAAAAATGAAATAATAAAAAATATAATAAATTTCTCCACATGAAAATCTTTTTGAAAAATAATAAAAATATATATGTTTTGTAAATAAATAAGTTTTTAGCAATGCAAAAATCTCATTGATTGACATTATAATTTAGCACAAAAATCCATTTCCCAAATATGTGAGTAAAACTTAGCCTTATTTTTCTCTATTTTGTGTGAAAGCCGATAATCTAGTATGCTTCAGAATTTGTGCTTGATCATCATTTACTAAACCGCAGTGAGGTTAATTTATAGATATTTTCGAAAGGAAGCAAAATAAAATCACCCTTATATCATTTTAGTTAAGCTACACTGGCTTACTAAAATATGTGGCACTCGTACGCATATGTTATATTACCCATTGTGCCAATATCCTTATATGTTATGCCTAACCACTTGTCAAGTTATAAAGTTTATGATGTACTCTCTTAAAAAATGTATTAAAAAGAAAGAAAAAAATAGTCAAGTATTCTAGTATAGTTTGTTCTATGACTTTGACAAAGTAATATACTTTTTGATGCTACACCCACATCATTTATCATGTTTTGATTCTTTGAAAATTTATCTGGTGCTCACGCCGCAACGGTTATGTTTATGTGTCTTGTAAAAACCTATGGTAGCTATCTATTTTATGACCGAACTAACTGAGTGTTACCTTACATTTACCTTTTTGTGAGTGACATTTGTGTGAACTTAAAATCTAAACACTATCCATGTGAGGTGCTGAAATTATTTTGTCATTTGCTTTTGCTATTTATAAATTAAATCATTTTCCTATCATACTTCACAACACTTAAAAGAACTTTTAAAATTGATTTTGTTTTCTCGCTTTGATTGATTGAGGGAAAGAAATAGCTAAGTGTGGAGGAATTTGATAACGACCTAATTATACATATTCAACCTATCATTATAATGCCACTTTGTAGTATAAATAAGAGCTTCTGATACTTAATATGTTGTGTTTTATATGCAGATATAAAGTTTGAAGGAGCAAAGTGAAGATATACAAATAAGGGGCCTCAATATGCAATATAGCCAGAGTTATTAAAAGAAGATTCTGAATCGCCCGGAAGTGAGGCGCACAAACATAGAAGTGCGTCGCACAAACATAGAAGTGCGGCGCACATTCTCGTCTCTAATGTGCGGCGCACTTGAGGAGAAGTGCGGCACACAAATGACCCCAGACAACACTATAAATAGAGGCCATTTCCACACATTTTACACACACCTCTCTCTCTCTCAATACTTTATAGCTCGAGTATTTTAGTCCTTTTAGTAAATTTTCAGTATTATCCACTTTTGGGAGATACTTGTAACAAGAGTATTCCACTCTTCAATTCTTGGAGGAACGATACAATCGTGACACTTGTGTACTCGTTTATTCAATCTAATCTAAGTATGATGTTCTCTTACTCTTTTCCAATTGTTACTTTGATTAGTATGATAGGTTAAGCTATTTGTAACTATATGGGTATGTGACTACAATTAGTGATGATGCTATGATATGATCCTTTATAAATGATTTCAAGCTAATGTTGTAGAACCATTTTATCTCCTAGTTCTACAAACCATATTTTATCTAAGTTGATTTGTTATGATAGTTTGGCGTTGAGAAACGCAATTTGTTATAATAAGTTTTCTAGAACTTTTCTATGGTCATGAATCTTTGGTTGGAGAAATCCGCTTAGAAACTTGATAAAATATTGAACTTGTTGGTAACTTGTTTTGAGCTTAATCTCTAAAATAAACATAAGTCTTGAATCATCCCAAGTAAATTGTGTAACGCCGTTTTGACGAAAAAGGATTATCACGCTTTACCTACATAAACATATCTCGATCATTATTATCATCATCATGAACTTATACTAACTATCCCTTATTAGTCATACTTGTTATTATTGATATTACTTCAACTATTTATTTCTTCAATTATTATCTTGATTACCAAAACGAAACTAAGTCTCAGCGAACGATCCTGGCTTATCACTAAAAAGCTATATTACGAACGAAACGGTATACTTGCCCGTGTTTGTCTTCTACTCCCTTGTTTTGTCTAAACCTTGTAATATAAATTTAAGAC
Source organism: Glebionis coronaria (assembly GCA_025667525.1). Classification (NCBI taxonomy): domain Eukaryota; kingdom Viridiplantae; phylum Streptophyta; class Magnoliopsida; order Asterales; family Asteraceae; genus Glebionis; species Glebionis coronaria. The sequence continues at coordinate 211,108,184 of CM046876.1, read as the reverse complement.
TTGCAAACGAACATCAGTGGGTGTGGTCTTTGTTGAAAACCGGGTGGAGCCAAGTAATTAGTCGAGTTATAGGACAAGTGATTAACATCGACATTCGGCTTGAAATGAACCCTCTCTGTGTTGTTGTAAGCATACACTTCCCCGTGAGATTGATCATAAGCCTTACCACAATTTACATAAGGGTGTGGCCCACCACAAGTTTCACAAGTAACATTAAGAGCATGGACATATGTAGTGGGAGGGTTATCTCTTAAAGTAAGTTATTTTACTATTTAAGTAAGCTCCTTAATTTGATTAGTTACCTCATATCACTAGCACTAGCCATAGTGGCCCTCACACTCTTGGTTTGGACTATGGCCTTCTTTTCTATTATTGCCCAAGCATCATTCATTGATTTAACAAGAATATTACCCCCCGAAGCATTACTTAGTGAATCTTGGTCATTCAAACTTAATCCATTATTAAAAGTATTAATTTGATGCACCTTTGTAAAACCATGTTGTGGACAATTTCTTAAAAGTTCCTTAAAACGATCCCAAGATTCACTAAACGTCTCACCGTACTTTTGTTCAAAGTTAATGAGGTCATTCCCTAAAGCGGTGGTACGTGAGGGTGGGAAGAAATAATTGATAAATTTGGTCTCTAGGTTCGCCCATGTTATAATACCTTGGGGTGGTTCCTTGTCAAGTCAAGTCCGGGCTTGTCCCTCGAGAGAGAAAGGAAAGAGGAGCAAACGAATTGCCTCTTGTGAGACCCCATTGTATTTCACAGTATTGGTTAAGTGGACAAACCTTTTGATGTGATCATGAGGATCATCATGAGTGCGGCTCAAGAAAGGTGTTGCGGAAACCATTTTAATAAAACCGGTTTTGAGCTCGAAGTTGTTGGCGTCAATAGCCGGCACCACAATCGCATCTTCATTGCCTTCAACATGTGATTGCAAGAGCTCGATCGTTGGACGGTTATCCATTGTGTTAACAACAGGAGGCTTGATGATAGCGACTTGAATGGATTTCCTCCATCGTGAACGTGTACGCATACACCTACAAAAGAAATATATAGCAAAAAATAGAAGAAATAAAGTTAACGTAAAAATAAAATATTTTTGGTGCAAAACTTTTGAAAAAAAAAGCTTTTTATGATTTTTTAAATGTTTTTGGATTTCTGAAAATTTTAATTTTTGATAGGATTTTTGAAAATTTTTAACACGAAAAATAACGTTCAAAAGTGAACAGATCCCAAAATCCAACGCGTCTCTCACAAAAAACCGTTAATCTTTACGAAAAGAGCCGGCAGCGGCGCCATTTTAATATCTGAATTTTAATAACTGAATTTTTAATTCTTTGAATTGGTCTAATCGAATTAATCCGGTTGAACGTTTGACTCAGTCGTTTTTATTTAAAGAAAAAGTAAATGACACAATTTAAAAGAAATAAAACAAATTAAAAACTTAATAAAAAGTGAAATTAAAAATAAAATAAAACAAAACACTTTGAAAATAGACTTGACAAAAAATGGCGGGAAAATTAAAATGTTAAAAAACAGTTCGGAATAAAAGTCAAAACTCATAAGTCGGAATAAACCACAAGAACATAATCCGGAATCTATCATCTACATACAACTCAGAGTCAGTAAGAATAAATCTATTCGGAATGTTTCATCTTCATATAATTCGGAATCTAAGAGCTACTAATCCGGAATATGAGATAAATATGTAATTCGGAATCTATGGTGCGTTTGTAATTCGGAATAAACTGCAATTCGGGAAATCTTAAACTAATGCTAATTTGGAATGATAGAATGACCTAATTCGGAATGTTTATACACAATGTAATTCGGAAAAAATTTAAAGATTACTATTCGGAATACTAGGGTTTAGGAAATCCGGATAGATAAAAATAAGTAAAATTCAAATAAGCACTTAACCAAAAATCGAACCAAACTAATATTAGAAAAGCCAAATAAGCCACAAATAAAAAACTCTAAAAACGCCAAATAATCAAAATATTTAAAATCAACTTTTAAAAGATTAAACTGTTAAAACCACTTAATTAAAAATACGACAAACACACAATAATCAATAAGCACAATAAGCTAAAACCATCAAACACATGAAAACAATAAGAACAATCAAATAAGCACATCAATCAAACAACTAAAAAGATCAAACAAATTACATGATTAATTAAATCAAACATAAGATTTAAAAACAAGAAAGGAAGAATGAGAATGATTATGAAAAGCTTGAAATTAAGATGAAGATTAAAGATTCAAAAGACTACAAGATTAATGATTAAAGATTAACTAAACTTGAACGAAAAGCTTAAGAACATGAAGTAAATCTAGAGAGAGAAAGTAATTAACCTACTCCTAAAACATTAATTAAAAACTATCTAATGATATAAAATGAAGCATTAGGAGACTATATATAGGGGAAGGGAAGTTGGTGTTGTTGCTTCTCTCGTTCTCTTGTCTTCTCATCTTTTTAATTACTTCGTCTTTCTCGACTTTGTCTCAGGATTTGTCGAAAGATAAAATAAACTCGTCTTCTAATTTTATTCTTTATTAGACTTGGTTCTTCGACTACGTTAAACTTCCGTCTTTGGTCTTTTTTTTCGATAAATCTTTAGAATAGGACTTTGACTTCCGTTCTTTTTGTACTTTTAATCTGTTGACTTCGTCTTTTGTCTTTTTCTTCGATAAAAGCCCGTGAAAGCCCGTGTTTTCTTCCTGTTTCATCTTTTGGTCCTAAAACATAACAAAAACACAAACCACGCATTATTCCGCCTTTTACGACATTAAACACACGTTTAGGTCTCGTTTTTATTATATTTAAGTGGTAAAAGAATAAGTGTTTTCACACTTATTAGTCCATGAAGAGTAATGTGTTGTTGTACTTCTCGGAAATACCTTCGTACCATATAATCAAAGGTTTGTTTCCTATGAAAGTGACGTTGGTTTTGTGTGGTTTGAGGTGGCAAGACACTAGTAAGGGATGGTTGAGATGACAAGTGACGGGAAGATGGTTCTTTGATCCATAAAGAATCATCTAGCTCCATAAAGGAGGCAATTGTAGGGGTAGGTGTGAAGGTTGTGGTTGGTAGTGATGTGAATGGTGGAGTTATGGTTGGTAGTGGTACAGAGAGTGGTGGCGAAGGAGGTATAGGAAGAGATGATCCATTATTGGTATTGTCCTTATTTGAGTTAGATGAAGGTGGTGATGATAAGGGTGTGTCGAAACTCTCAATAGGGGATGAGGTGCGTATGGCGGTAGGAGAGTTTGGTTGAGATGAGATGGTGATGGGTGAAGATGGGCTAGAGAAATGTGGTGATCGTGAGTTTCTCAAGATATCTCCTAATTCTTGAGATATCTCTTGACGAATTCTTGATTTGTGAGAGTATTGGCATGATGATGGTGGTGTTGAGGACTTAGGAAACCCAAAGCAAGAAGGTCGAACACTTACGCGTGTCGTCCTTCGTAGATGCTTAGTGGATGATGAAGAACCTTTTGTCATTGTGAGATTTCTGTGAATGATAGATTGGTTTTGAGGATGGAGAGTATGTTTCCAAGTAGGGGAAGTTAAATGGTGAGAAAAAAATTAATTAAATGAAATGTGTGTGTGATTGGAGCAAGAAAGAGGCAAGAGTAAATTTAAAGAAGAAATCAGTTGGGAAGAAGATGAAGAAAGGTTTTACTTTAGTGGAGAAATTAATTTTTTGTTATGCTAATGTTTTAATTTTCAAAGTGCAGACTCACGGACCCGGACGAACCCTAAGAGAATGGGTCCGATGAGGTCCGACTGGTAATGGGTTATGATTTTAAAAATGAAATTTTGGGGGGAAATCACACGGACCCTGATGGACCCTTTTAGAAAGGGTCCGACGGGTTTCATACCCTTCGGTGACAAAAATTTCAATGTTTGAGAAATGAGACGATCTAGTCTCAGGACATGTTGTTATTGTAAAACCCGCATAAAAATACCATTAAATTAAAACTTTTATTGTTAAATATATACACGACAAGTATTACGTATAATTAATAACTGCACGATAAGTACTTACGTATATTTAATATTACACGACAAGAATTAATACGAACATAAAATTTACGAGTACACGAACTTATAAGAAAACGAGTTAAAATGTTAACACGAAACTAATAAGTAATCGGGCTCCATGTCATTTATTTAAAACTTACAAGGCTAATAAATAAACCATACAAGTAAAAGGCCCATGGCCCAGTCCACCTAATGAACTAAAAACAAAAATATGTATATTCTTTCTCATTTTCAACAAACAAAATTTTTATATGAAACCCTAGGAGGCTTGTGTATGCTGCCGGCCTAACAGAAAAGGGGAAGGGAAAAGCATTGTTTTGATCTTGATCTTTCAGGAAGTACTCGTGTTTAACCATTCCGTGTTTCACCTCTTTCGGTAATCACCACCAATCTTTTCATATTTCATCTTACAAGAAATCATCTATGTAATTAAATTAGATCATAAGAAAACATGTCATAGTAATCAAAACAAGAAAGGCCATGATTTAATTGAGCCTTCGGCTCGTGTTTTTGTTATGACCGGACCAATCCGAGACTCCAAGGGGGCTCTCGGTGGGTACTTCTTACCACCAGCTGTAGAGTGCAGTAGGAAAGATGTTGCGACGGTGGGTATCCTGGGCACAACAGCCGCAAGCCCCACAGGGGTGCATTGGAAGCAATGCTGCTGGTGGTGGCAGCCTTACACGCAGCGGTATGAGACCACTAATGGGCAGCCGCTGCCTGGCAGCAGGGGTTTTTTTCTAGCAGTGTCAATAGAAAAGGGTCAGTGGTAAGAACACATGGGCAGCCGCAATCTCAAGGCTGCGGTGGTAATAAACTATAGGGCAGGGGTAGTTTCTCCTAGGCAGTAGAAAGCCCCAAAGGGGGTGTTTGTTTTTTGGTTTTGGCTGGGAAAATTAAGAGAACCAAATGGGGTGTTTGGATTTTGTTTTTCAGCTAATTTAATCTCGGGCTTAATAACATGCTTAACATATTAAGTTAATGGTATAATTAATCATGACTTATTGAACCGGCTTAATTAAGTTTTGGAATATTATGAACCGGTTCGTTTAACCTTTGGAATTTATCATGAACCGGTTAATTAATTTTGGCCTTGTTATGAATCGGTTCAGTTAGACTTATTTTAGACTTATTAAGATTGTCTAATTTACGACTTATTAAAATTGGACTTAATTAACAAGGGCTTATTATAATTAAATTATTTATCATGTTTAAGGCTTAATGTATTATTAATTATATTCATGACATACTATAATCTAATAATTAATTATAAAATACATGGCATGTAATTATTTAATAATTAATTATAATCCATGACATAGTATTATTTATAGCTAATCACAATTCATGATATATTATTAATTAATAATCAAGTATAAAACATGATACATTATTAATTAATAATTATTTATAAGATTTTGACATGTTAAAGTATTTATTTAGAATAAACTTTACTACTGTATCATATAATAAATCATGACTTATAGAATATGTTTGTTAAGCTTCGGCTTATATTATATGCTTATTAAACAAGCGTATTACTATTTATGGAAACTAACTATTTATGGAAACTTACTGTTTTTGGAAACTTACTATTTATGGAAACTTACTATTAATGGGAAGTTACTATTTATAAAAACTTGCTATTTTTAGAAAGTTACTATATATGGAAACCTGCTATTTTTGGAAAGTTAGTATATATAGAAACCTACTATTTTTGGAAAGTTACTAAACATGGAAATAATAAGTATAATAACACATGAATCATGAAATACATTAATCAAGAACACATGAAACATATAACATTAAGGAAAGACATAATAAGACATGAATAAGTAAAACAAGTCCAGAAAAAGTAAACTAAACTAACAACCAGTAATTTATACATGAACAAACAACTCATACACGTCTTTTATCATGTAGATTACGTGAAGTCAGAGTAGGACTTTCTTTCATTTCATCTTTTGCCGTTCACTGGACATAAGGTACGGATATTCCGTCCTTCAGTAAGGACATTTCTTTCTATGCATGATTAGGATTTCACTTTGCTGCCATCTGTTTTCCCCAGTTTTCATTTCATAAAAACTTTTATTGTTTTCCATGCTATCATTTTAAATTGCCTGAGCTATATACATGCATGACCATGACCACCTAGTTATGGAGGAACCATAACCATGACACTCGAGTCACCGGTGTCATGACTCTTCCACGAAGAGAGTGATTTCTCGCGACATCTCTTCAGTTTACATTGGCCATTATTATCATTATTATCATGTGAGGTGTATGGGTGCATCCTAGTGCATGTTTTGCAGGTTTACAAGGTGATTGTGGTGTGTGCTCTACATCCATCACATTGGAGTTGATCCCTCCACCCAGACTTATATTATTAGAGGTCATCCCTCTAGTTGCATGACGAGCTCACCCCTCTATGTATTCATGCACGTTGATATATATTATGACCTATATGATCTCTTTGACATTTAAATTATATTGCATGCATAAAACTTAAGGCTTCTCAGTTGTAAACCAGTTTATAAAACATATTATAGGTTTTCCAGGACAAACACATATTCCGCTGCATTTCATACATTTTACTTATGTTTCAGTTATTCTTATCATGTCATTATATCCGTTCACTGAGCGTCTTGCTCAGTCGTATTTTATTTCCATGTCCCATACGGCAGGTACCCGAGGACAGACTTAAGCATATGAGAGTACGTGCATAGGATGGAGGCTACCTTAGACTTCTTTCCCTTTTGCATTTTAATACTTATGCTTGGTTGGACAATGTTTAGTCCTTTTTCCTACTTCATTTACCTTATGCAGGTGAGCTTATGTTTGGGATTCGATGTTTGATTCCGGTTTTCCTTTACGGTCATTTATGTTTTAAGACAAGTTACCTTGTTATGCTTTGATAACATGCCATAATTATCATGTAACGTTCTTCTTATCAAAGTGGGTCGTTATAGTTATTAAGACTCATTTTTGTGACGAACAGTGTTTCATGAGTATTTGGCTATAATTTGACTCTAAGGGTGAAGAAAATGTACCTTTTAGCGCTCCAATTTGCGTTTTTGCCAAACATGATCATATATCCATTTGTCACACAAGCATGTTTATTAATGATCCTAACAACATTAAGTTGAAGTGGTTAGTGTGAAGAAAGAAAAAGTACAAATGTTAAAGTATTTTACATAACTCCAATGTTTTGTTCATGGAAACGAGGTCCATGTGTACCCATTCATGCTACCATCTTCACTTGTGCTTCTTTTTGTCCATCTTGGTGAGGAAGCGACCTAGGCACTTGAACTTCCCTTCGGTTTTCTTGAACTCCGGAGAGGCATTGGGAATATCGAGTAGTTGACTAAGGTATTCTAGGGGTGGCAACCTAGAGCTTGGAACTCCATCATTTTCACTACAGATAATGAAGAACCGGTTGGATGTTGAGTCTGTTTTCCCTTCCCTTTGGATTGACTCGCTAAAGTTCAACTTACCCTTTGTTCACTTATGGGAGTCATGACTCGATCAACTAGATGTTAGACTCTTATTCGCCCACTTTGGCTAGGTGGAACGGGAGAAATATGGTTGTAGAGACGAGTAAGAAATATCCCATAGGGAAGGACGAATGTGACGAGACTTCTAACATGTGCCATTCTATTTGCAATGTAGTAGGCGAGGTTAAATGGTTTGCCGATTGCTAGGCTATACAGCATGTAGCTTTCACAAGAGTTTATGTAATCCCAATTTCCTACTAGGCCCACGACATTGCATCTTATGATTCTTTCCAACTTTTCAAACTCTTCCTTGAGTTCATTTGCCTCCATTCCGTAGGGGTCTTTGTGAATGACATTACTTATGTTGGAAAGTCTAGTGTCCCTAAATCTAGGGTTAAAGAGGGTTGCTCTAACAACGTCTTTGCTGTCCATCCTAGTGTTGTACCTATCTTGAGCATCAGTGGGTATGTTGGTGGTTTCTAGTGCCGAGAGTGTGTGAAGATCGGAGTAAAAACATACTCCTGCACAAGGTATTCTCATAATGTTAGCAAAGTGGTCTAAATCTTATGAGTACCTATTACCATTAGTCTCAAAGTTGAACAAGAGAATGTGGTCTTCTTCAAAAGTGACATTGACGGTCATGTAAAACTTGAGGACAAATTTGGGACAAATCTTATCGTCCATGTCCAAAAGACATTGGAAGGTTATCCTAGAGAATACTTCACGGATATTGGTGTTATCCGTAAAGGAGTGATCTACGAGGCGAACTTCATGAAAGGTACGGTTTTATAGTTCTTTGCATAGAGATCTTTAGGTATAGGTGAAGTGTTTTGATTTATGATGTTTGGGAATGTTGCTAGCGGTGTCTAGGTGGTCATAGGTCTATGCGGGAGGAATCTTTAGTCCTAAAGAATTATTTTTTTCCAAATTAGTCATTTTACACAAACAATGTTGATATCACCTAGTGTGTGCCTATATCCAACATATGTGGAGGTGTGGTTATCTCGACCCAAAATAAGTTTTGTAAAGTACATAGTTTTGAGATAACCCAAAATACTCCTTTATATTTACTTAAGCTTTAAGTGAACGTACCAGAAAATGAACACTGATTATAATTCCTGTAGCGTTCATGAGACTTTCATGTTATGGTAAAAACTTGTTTTAGATATTTGTCATTTACAATAAAAAATCGGATTTTGTCATGTTCTAATTCCTGAGAAGATAAAATTTTGTGACTTGGGGATTCCAACAAAATTTTTGTAGGTTTTTGCAAATGAAGTGTTTTTATGTCATAACCAATGATGTAATGCCTAATTTTACTAACTTAATTGAATCCCCAATTTTAATTTGGTGCAATTGAAATAGAACCCTAGACTCAGATTCAGGGTAATATGATAAGGAAGGATTGAAATTAAGTAGAGATACTTACAATGATTGATTACCACGAAAAACTTGGTTGATTTTGCCTTGGACTATGAGGAATTGATGATTTTTGTGTTTTAGTCGCGTTTCACAGAGGAATGGATTTTGTGTTTGTGTTGTGTGGCTTGTTTTAACTGATATGTGATTATCCGAAGTCTCAGACTGACGGACCCTTTCACGGACCCAAAGGGGAAAAGGTCCGACGGGGTCCGTCTGTTCTGATGACAGAAAAAGGTTTATTCTAACTAGGTATTTCCGTTTAGCCTAATCCTAGTCTTAAATGGTTAAAGAACTTAAGTGTTATACTTAAAATATTGACTTTGATATGTTTCCTTTTTGTGAAGAGAAATGATGTCGATTCTCGACTATCTTTTCCTATTTATGTGGTCACCGGCATGGTCTGAGTTTGCATAAACAAGCACACATATAGATATTAAACATAATATCTATCAGTAAAGTAATCTATCATTTATTCCACGATTTCTTACACATGATCATCGGGTCTTTATATCCTTGAGCAACACGTCTATCCTTATTTCTCGATACTACGCTATTTTCTTTTAGTTTGTTATGAAAGACCTATTTTGTTCCAACAACAATTTAGTTTTTAGGTCTTGGTACTAAAAGCCATATATCGTTAATGACAAATTGATTTAATTCTTCTTGCATTTCAAAGACCCAACTTTTATCGATAATGGCTTCGTGTCTATTTTTAGGTTCGATTTTTGATACGAAACAAAAAAAGTTACTTTCTTTTTGAACTTGTGATCTTAGTGTTCGTTGATTAATTTTACCAATGACATTATCCAATGAATGTCCCTTTTTTACCTTAATGTTTATAGGGTAAATTTTTAATGGTTCATTTCCCTCGTCTTTTACAATATCAACGTGTTGGTTATTAAATTGGCCTTCAACTAGATCATAATCTACCAAAGGTGATGTTCTAGAGGGATGAGGTATTTCATCAAATGTTATGTTTAACGATTCCTCGACACACATGGTTTGTTTGTTCAACATAATGTAAGATTTGCTATTTTGAGAATATCCAAGAAATATTCCTTCGTACGATTTTGGATCGAACATACTGAGATAATCTATAGTGTTAAGAATAAGATATTTACTTCCAAATATTTTGAAATATCCAATGGTCGGGGTTCTTCCTTTTAGAATTCGTATGGAGTTTTGTCTAGTAATGGTCTAATTAAGACTCGATTTAGAACATAAGTAGAGGTGTCGACCGCATGACACCAAAACTTTTGAGGTCTGTTAGCTTCTCTTAACATGGTTCTGCTCATTCCTTGAAGTGTTCTTTTCTTTACGTTCAACTACCCCGTTCATGAGGTGTTCTTGGAGCCGAAAAGTTATGAGTGATGCCCTTGGCGTCACAAAAGGCTCCAAATTGTACTTTATTATCAAACTGGACCATGATCCGTACGAATTGACACAATTCGACAATTTTGTTGATTCTCGATTTTTTTTTTAAATTTCAAAGTGATAAATTTTTTTTTGTCCAAGTGAATCTTGAATAGTCATCTCACAATAACCAAAGTGTAGATATTTCCTCCAAAGCTTTGTACCGTGGATGTACCAAACAAATCTATATATAAAAGTTCTAGACATTTTGTTAAAGTGGCAATATTTTTTAAGCCTTATGGCTTGCGTGTGTTTGTTTATCAATTTTACATGTGTGACAATCCGTCATTTTTAGGTCGTTATTTTAATCTCGATTATTAAGTATTATATGTTTACTTTAATGAGAATTTTAAATTATCAGCTAACCGAGAAGGTTATAGCTTGAAACTTAACGTAAGAATGTGGTTTAGATGAAAACCGACAAGAAATACATTAAGTATCGATATTACATTCTCCAATTATCATATGAATGATTTTATTGTATTTATTTTTATTTCTCGTGTTTTACGCTTCAACGCATGACGAGAACTAATAATGATCGCGATACCGTTGGATGCCCAAAAATTTACCTTTTATTATCGATTGTCTCGATATTTAATATTTTCGACGTTTTTGATTTAATACATTTTAAATCGTGTCGAAGTTATATTATTATATTTTTGAGTGCGTTTTAATTTTTGAGAAGTATTTTTACGAAACTCGAGTCTCGTAAATATTTTCAAAATTTACAATATACATTTTCTACCCTTTAAACTATCTATTTGCATCTTGGTCCAAAAGTATACCTAATTGGCAAATTCTATCCCCAACCACCATGTAAAAGGAAATTTCTCCTCATAAAACACACACAAAAGTTTTTATTCATCAAACTCTCTCTCTTTCTTCCCCCTTTTTCTTCTTGCCGTCACCTCCCACAACAAACACCCCTTTGATCTTGAAAAATTAACTTGAATCCTTGAAAACTAATTGAAGACCCATCTTAGTTTTCCAAAGATGAACACATCCATACCAAATTTTCCAACTTGCAACAAGTTTTGAAAGATTGATAAAAACAAGAAATTGTTGAAGGTATTTTTGTTATATGCACGTATGATCTAGTAAAGATCATGTTAATTTCATATAAAAAGTTTGATTTTTCATCTTTGATTTTTGTTTTTGATCAACATGCAACAACTTTTTTTTTCATAAGGATCTAATGTTAATTTGATCCATTTTTAATAGTTGCATGTATTTTTTTTATTGTTAGGATCATGGATCTAATCCATTGAAGCTTGGAAATTATTTTCTTGAGGATTTGACCTCCAAAACCCACGAAATATTTGGGATTTTTTTTATGTTCTTGAGTGTTTGATCCAAATTATTGTTGGTAAGGTTCCAACTACTTGTTATTATTATTATATTTATTTTTAATGATTGCATGCAAGAGTTTATTTATTTTTGGTAACATGCATGTGACATGCAAGTGATTTAGAGGTGTTAGGTGTGGTTATGGATGATTAATATAGGTTAATTGAAGGTTAGATGATGTTAAAAATGGGTCAAAATAGGTTTTGGTGTGATTTTTAAATGGTCATTTTAGATCAGTAACTTTGAAGCTATTTTATAAAACCTTAAGTCTAAGTATAGGATGAGATGATATGATATTGTTGTAGAGCTTTTCTTAAGCTTCGATTTGATACCAAGTAGAGCTTCTAACTCCTAACGAGCGAAAAGTTACGCATGTTTGAAATTCTGAAAATTTATCAAATTATTCCCGCACACTATCTAATGCAAATTCGAAAAATGGCAAAATCGCCCAGTTCTGGTTCGTTTCAGCTTTCGTGTAAAACTAAAAAGTTGTTTAAAATGTCGTTTTACTTCCACCGCGAGGAAACCAGTTCTGAAAACGAAATTAGACGGGGCAAAACTTAAAAATTAAATCTTCATCTTCTAAAAACCGTCATTCTTAACAGATCTGATGCGAGGGGTAAATCTGTCATTTATGGTACGTTTCGGCTTTCGGTCAAAACACGAAAGTTATTCAGAATGATGTTTTACCTTTACCACGCAGAAATCAGACCTGAAAACGAGTAATAATAGGGTAAACGTTAATAGTAAAATCTAAGATGTTTAGGGGTAAGATTGTAATTTTACACAGAACTTGCATGTGTATTTTGGACAGTTTCTATTAAGTTTCACGTCTCCGCCATTTGATACAAGGTTTTTGACACCCCGTATAAAAATTAGTTCGATTAAGTATGTCTCTTCGAATTGAAAAATGGTTTAAAGTATTACTCAGTCGTTCTTTGGTGGAACAAATGTTTTTGGTTGTTTTTAAATAAAATGTGCAAAAAAATTAAAGTAAAAGACTTTAAAGTAAATCTAAATCTAATTTAAAGTAGATGGTGCAAGTATTTAAAAGCTTGACTAAAATTAAAGGGCACTAAAGTAAAATAACGCAAACTAAGGCAAACTTAAAATGCAACTAAAACTAAATTTTAAACTAAGGCAAAGCTAAAATAAATCTAAGGCAAATAAAGTTAAAGTGCGACTAAGTAAAAAGACGGGAAAAATAAAGCTCGAAATTAAAAACAGAAATTAAAGAAACTGAAAATTACCTTATCTGGAATAAACCACTATTCGGAATAAAAGTCTTACTCGGAATAAATTTCCTATCCGGAATATTGTCACCTATCCGGAATAAGTCCCCTATTCGGAATACTCCCTCTATTCGGAATATCGTGGCTACTCGGAATAATGCCCCTATGCGGAATATATTCCTATTCGGAATAAATTCCCCTATTTGGAATGTAAGCCCTATTCGGAATAACTCCCTATGCGGAATAGTTAGCCAATCCGGAATAATCAGACTATGCGGAATATCTACCCCTATTCGGAATATAGTTCCTATTCGGAATGCCAGGCTATTCGGAATATAGTTCCTTACTCGGAATGTATCCCTATGCGGAATACTTATCCTATTCGGAATATCCTTCCTATCCGGAATAATGGATATTCCGAATAAACCACCTTTGCTAAAACCTTCATCAGGAATATTGTCACCTATTCGGAATAACTTTTGGCTGGCTTGATTCGGAATGTTCCTGGGAGATCAAAACCTGAGAAAGACTAATATAAGGCTTTTGGCCCGTATAAAAATTATGTGTTCTCGTTGTGTTCCTGTCTAATCGAATTGATCTAGGTTCTCTATGTGACTCAATTGAATTTGGTGGAAACAAATATTTTTGGTTGGTTTTTAAATTTAAATGTGCAAAGACTTAAAAGTAAATGTCGTTAAAGTAAAGGGTAAGTATATGAAGAACGTGAAAATAAATCTAAGTCTAATTAAACAAAAGGGTGCAATATTTAAAAACGTGACAAAAAGTAATTTAATTAAATGACTAAAAATAAAGCGTGACTGAAATTAAAATTAGACAAGAATTAAAAATGTAAACTTAGAAAAATAAGCAAGACAAAATAAGAAAATCAACTAGATCGGAATACATTCCGATCTTACCAATCGGAATGTTAGCTTACACTTGATCGGAATATAGAGAAGAAGACCAATCGGAATACTGTCACTATCCTCCAATCGGAATATCCAGAAAAACCCCCCAATCGGAATGATAAACCAACCCTGATCGGAATATGGTGTGCACTTGGTCGGAATGTCGATCGGAACCCACGATCGGAATAGCTGTCACCTTACCCAATCGGAATATCCAAAATGACACCTCAATCGGAATGAGTACTAGTCCTCCAATCGGAATGCTGTCACACTTATCAGATCGGAATACCACTACTTTGCCCCCAATCGGAATACCAAGAGATACCAATCGGAATATACAAAGATCCACCAATCGGAAAGAAGAAACCCTTTTCAGATCTTACCAATCGGAAAGTATAACCCCTTTCCGATCGAACCCAATCGGAATACAGACGATAATACTAAAAATAAGCTAGGTAAATAAGCTATAAACCTAATAAGCACTAGACGAAAAACTTAGCTAAAACCGTGTAAAAATAAGCTATAAAACTGAAAGTTAAAAACTTTTAAGACACGAAAAAGATAAACTTTTAAAAAAAACGACTTTTATATAAAACTAACTTTTATAAAAACTATATAAACTTGAAAATAAATCAAATAAGCTATGAAAATAAGAAGTTTAAAACAATCAAAAGCATAAAAATCAAATCTTTAACAAATCAACGAATTAAAAACGTGTAAATCAAAGAAAGGTAGAAGAAGATTAAGATCAACAAGATAAAGTAAAGGTGCAAGAAATTAAAGAAACACTTACTTGAAAATTAAAGGTAATTAAAAGTGCAAGACAAGGTAATTAAATGTGCAAGTATTTAAATTGACAAGGTAATTAAAAGGTGGAAGGACTAATTGTCACTATTAGCCAACAAAACTTAATGAATGAAAATGAGGGGTTTATATAGGTGATTAGGGAGTGGTTAGAGGAAGCTTCCTCTCTCCTTCCTTTCTTGTTAATTGCACCATCAAGTCCTTCCTTCTTAATCTTTTTGTTAATCTTGGAATGTGATGACTTTTGGCTCGGGATTTCTTTGGACTCGTCTTTTAATTCTTCGATAAATAAGACTTGAGTTCCTCGGCTTTAAGTAAACTTTCGTCTTTTGACTTTTTCTTCGATAAATCTTCAGAATTGGTCTTGGACTTCCGTTCTTTATCCACTTTTGACTTCTTGACTTCGTCTTTCATCCTTTTTCTTCAATAAAAGCCGTGAATGCCCGTGAATTCCCGTGTTTTCTCCACTTTTCACAATTTCGTCCTAAATTACAACAAAAACACAAACCACGCATAATTCCGACATAAAAGACATAAAATACACGTTTTGGTCCGGTTATTATTGTAATTAAGTGGTAGAAAAGATGGGTGTTTACACACCTATCAAATCCCCTACACTTGACCATTGCAATGTCCTCATGCAATGTATTAGTTACAAAGCATGTTTACACTTTTCATCATGATCAATCCACATTGGCCTTTATTAAAGAGATAGAAAATTATAAAAATGCAAAGCAAAGAAATTAAAAGCATACCTTGGGTTTTGAAAATGTCATGAATATTCATCACCCTCAACTTTTCGCTTTCTCCAAACCAAGCTTAAAAACGAGATCATTGTTATTATAAGTTAGTAGACTAACACGAACTCATGTGGGCCAATTATTTACTTAGACTCCCTTATTCCTATGGGTATCTCTTATATTTTATTATTTGCCTTGAATGATCACGAGGATGCATTGTTCGACTTATTTAGATAGTTATTTAGTCTGAAAATAAAGTGAACGATTTAATCAATAGTTAGCTAAAGGACCAAATCTTTTAAAACTGCTTCTCGGGACCTCATAAAGTTCATATCTTGGCATAACTCGCTTCGCGATTTGAGACCTTTCTCGGACCGATATTTGGCAGCGACTTCATACTTCAAATCTTGAGAGACGTTCATGAAATAATGGTCTTCTCTTCATAAAAGGAATTCTTCACTTTGAAGTTTTGAGAGATTCATACTTGGACCACGACTTCTTCATTTTTCTCCAATCTTTATTTTGGACTTTGATATACAACGATCCGCCTCCTTTTATGACTTGGATCTATTTATCCTCATACCTTGTTAGGGTCTTTTCGGATACACTTCTCCATGACTTTTGGGGAGTTTTGCTTTACGTCGTGTGTCTCGATCCTTCATATTGATTTTCGATAAATGATTCTTCACATCACTTTGGATCTTTAGCAACAAAATATAGTCCTCATGCCTTGTTAGGGCCTTTTCGGACTCGCCAATCTTCGCGTCCCGCTTCAATAAGTTATGCCTTGGCTATGAACTCTAATCCATACCGAGCAACTTTTAAACGATCTGGGGCTAGAAGCTAAGTAACTTTTCAAATCGTACAACCTTATCTATTAGCAGATAAATTTATTAGCAAGCGATGGGAGAATAGGCTTATAATTAACTCACATAAATTCACGAAAGAATACCGAACTTATAATTGGCTCTATCATTTCTCGTTCTCCACAGTTTAAAATCTCAAGTAATGAGATTCGTGGATACTTAGCCTATTAAATCAAAGTTTTGGGTTTTCGAGTCGCCTATAGGATCTTGCAAATTCTTAGACTCTTTCAAGTTTAGAAATCGCGTCTTAAAGTTCCCTTGATAAACGACTCTCTAGGATCAATTATAGGAACTTGCGAAAAGTTCTTGTTCTTAACCCGTGAGAGTTAAGACTTTCGCGTTTTATAGCTCCCTATATAAAAGCCTAGCAAAACTTGACTTAAACACGTTAAGGATACTAGCTAGAGTAAACTCGGATTGAGTCAAAAGATTCACAACGTTTGAAAATTAAAACCACTTATTAAACATTTATTCTAGCAAAGAAAGAAAATAACTATACAAAGGGAGAAACTAATAGGCCAAAATAGATCAAAAATTTTGAAAAATGTCGAAAAATTGATTTTCCGGTTAAAATGAGGACAAATACAAGGAAAAGACCACTTAACTTCGATAGAAGTTCCCCCTACACTTAAGATAAACATTGTCCTCAATGTTTAAGCATGTGGGAGTAAACTCCCCTACACTTAGGACATTGTGCACGTTGTTTAAATCTCGCTAAGGAAAAGACCACTAAAGAGATTCCTATTTTAATATTGAGAAAATATAAAATAGTGAATCGAAAAGAGTTTAGGATAGAACCGGGATGAAGTAGAACACGGAATCACGGGTCGTCAAGAATCATCAAGAGTGGATCATTGAAGCTCGAATCCCTGATTAAGAAGTAAGGAGAGGAAATAGCAAACCAAAGGGTCCCCCCTACACTTATGGTAAAGAAAGCGAAAAGATAGATGCATGGGTTGCCTCCCAAGAAGCGCTTGGTTTTTGATAACCGAGTCGTGAGCCTGACTCGACTGTGATCATCAATGGAAGAAGCATAAAACATATCCACCAGGATCAAAGACATAGTTTTCATCCATCAATAAGCACGAGCTTAAGGCGAACAAGGCAAGCCAAAAGAGAAAAGGCAAGGTTCCCTTAAGCAGCGATGGAGCACGGTGGAAGCAAAGTTGAAGTGGAGCAAGCATGTCTTCAAAATTTCCAAAGATATTTCCTTTTATTTCATCAGGTGGATACTGAGATGGCTTAAAGACTTCAATACCGGGGTCGAACACCTTTTCCTTTAGGGGAAAATAGGACTCAGGCTCAGCCGAGTGGGAAGAAGATCCGCAAAGAAGCACAACCTCGTCCTTAGAAGTGGGACAAAGAGGTGTTAAATCATACGTGCAACGGATTTCGGTGTCAACCGGTTTCTTCTCCTTTGACAAAATTCTCTTCAAATCCAAAGTAGGATCAAGGCGATAATCTTCAAAGTCAAAAGGAGGAGCATCACTCTCATGAGGGAAGTATGTATTGAGAAATTCAGAGAAATCTTCCTCGAATGAATAATCGTCCAAAGTAGGATCGAGTGATGGCGGAGGATCTTCATCATGTGAAGAATCGCTCGATAGAGTATCAGCCTCATCGAAATCGTCGAAAGTGGGCAGCTCGGGATACTCAGAAGTACACTCAAAATCATCCGAATCTGAGCTAGAATCATCATCATCATAAGCGTCAAAGACCGGTGACGAATCATAAATGGGAGAAGCGTCCAAAGTAGGGAGAGAATCATTCACATCATCATGAAAAAGTGGATTATCGATGCAAGAGTCGAATAGAGGATTCTCGTAGACGGTAAAGTCATCTAGCACATTAATCATATTCACTGATTCTCGGCCTCCAAAAGTTAAACTAGTAAGCTTCCCCATTTTGAAAACTTTTGCATCATCCCCGACTCGTAAGATTAACTCACCTTCGGCCACATCTACTAAAGCACGTCCGGTTCTCAAGAATGGCCGACCAAGTATTAAAGGAATACGAGGGTCCATTTCATAATCAACTACGACAAAATCGACCGGGAAAGTAAATGTGCCAACTTTGATAAACACGTCTTCGGCTATACCAACGGGGTAAGCGAGAGTGCGATTTGCAAGTTCAAGAGTCATTTTTGTTGGAGTGAGGTCGGGCAATGATAGTGTTTTCCAAACACTCAAAGGCATCAAATTAATACTAGCCCCGAGATCAGCAAGGGCAGTAAATTCTTCAGTTTTGTTGAACACGCAAGGCAACACAAAACGACCGGGATCTCCAAGCTTTTCCGGAAGTTCTTTAAGAATAACTGCAGAGCAGTTTTCATTTAATCGTGTGTTGGCGAGTTCAATCAGCTTCTCCTTCTTATTAAGCAATTCCTTAAATGCTTTAACAAATTTGGGCATGTGGACAAGTGCCTCAAGAAAGCTAATGTTGAAGTTCATTTGAGAAATCATCTTGATATAGCTAGTCACTTGAGCGTCCTCCTTGTTTAGCATTTTGTTCTTGCCCAAACGAGAGGGATAAGGGATATTAGGTTTGGGTGGTGAAGGTGCAGGTGTAGGTAAAGGTTGAGATGTGGAAGGATCAGTCGTGGGAACTTCATCACGTCGAGGCAGAGACGGTAATGGTGCACTAATACTAGGTGTAGGAGGAGTAGGGATACATGGTGGTGGAGGAGGTGTAGATGATGGGGGTGGGATTGGTGGTCCTACAATGGTGACTCCACTACGAGTAGTAATAGCACTCACATTGGCTCGCGGATTGGTGACGGTGTTTGAAGGTAGAGAACTTGAAGAAGAAGGTTGAGTAGGGGGCAAGAAACTAGCAAGCATATTCTTCAAATCATTGGTTTGATTGCTGAAGGAGGATTGAATATCGTTTCGAAGCTCGGATCTTATCTCATTTCCTTGCTTTGTGATATCTCCTTTAAGATTGATAATTTGGCTCTGCAGATTCTTGATTTGCTCACCTTGGGTTCTCATGATGGCCTCAACATCGGGATTAATGGGTGGGGTTTGTTGGGTGGGTGGGTGATAAGGATTAGAAGCTCTTGGTGGGATTTGGTTGCTTCTAGTGTAGTTGTTGGCGGGGTTTTGGTTTTGAGGAGAAAAACCGGGTGAAAGGTAATTGTTGGATCGGTAGCTCAGCAGATTTCTATCCCCTTGAGGTCGAGCTTGGTAATTTTCCGGTGAATAATTACCATAAGCTGCATACACATTTTCCGGATTTCCTTGTGTCGAAGGACAATCGGTGTATGAGTGAGGACCGCCGCATGTCTCACAAAGATTAGCAACTGCTTTAACTTGTTGTTGTTGTTGGTTTGAAGCGAGAAGCGTAATACTTTTGCTCATTTCAGTCATCATGCGGGTGAGTTCGGTCATCTCAGGGTTTGCTGAGGTTGAAGAAACATTGACTCTCGGGTTGTTCCTAGAAGAAGCAGAGGAATCCCAGTTCTTGTGGTGAGTAGTCATGTTCTCAATTAACTCTCTACACTCCTCGGGTCTCCTTTTCATGAATGTGCCACCGGCGGCTGCATTGATCGTATCACGATCTCGAAAAGTCAATCCGTTGTAGAAAGTATCGATCAAAGTGACCGGAAGCATATTGTGGTTTGGACATCGATCGATCAAGACATTATATCTCTCCCATGCATCAAAAAGAGATTCATCGGGATCTTGCATGAAACCGCTGATCTGATTGCGAAGGCTTGTGACCATGGATGGTGGAAAGTAGCGCGACAAAAAGCGTTGAGTCATGTCATCCCAAGTGTGAATAGAATTCTTCGGGAGACGATCAAACCATTTCTCGGCATGATGTAATAAAGTATGTGGAAAGAGTTGTAGGCGAAGTTCATCCATTGTGGCACCAGCCAACTTCATGCTCTGGGTGATTGTAATGAACTTGTCGAGGTGTTTGTTGGCATCATCATCAGGCAATCCTCTAAATGGGTTTGTTTGTACTTGCTGAATCATGTGGTGCTTCAACGAAAACTCAGGAGCGTTGATTTGCATCGGCGCAATCGGTCCTCCTCGTCCAAACATTGTTGGTTGACAAAGTTCCTCCATGGTCCGAAGATCGGGCTGTGGAAGAGCATTGTTGTTATTATTATTATTGAGGTGCGGTTGTTGATTATTGTTGTTAACACCTGCCATATCTAAATCTTCTTGAGGCTCGGGCTCTTGATAATTAGAAGATCTAGTACGCATACACCTGAAAATGCAAAAGAAAACAAAACCAAAAACAAAGACAATATATATACACAAGAAAGATAAAATCTTTTTGGATTTTTGAAATTTTTAATTTTTATAGTTTTTATGAATTTTTTATTTTTTATGATTTTTTATTTTTTTATGCAAGAAAAGTAACGCTCACAAGTGAACGGATCCCAAAAAGCAACGTGTCTCTCACAGAAAACTATTGATCTTAACGAAAAGAGCCGGCAGCGGCGCCATTTAATATAAGGCTTTTGGCCCGTATAAAAATTATGTGTTCTCGTTGTGTTCCTGTCTAATCGAATTGATCTAGGTTCTCTATGTGACTCAATTGAATTTGGTGGAAACAAATATTTTTGGTTGGTTTTTAAATTTAAATGTGCAAAGACTTAAAAGTAAATGTCGTTAAAGTAAAGGGTAAGTATATGAAGAACGTGAAAATAAATCTAAGTCTAATTAAACAAAAGGGTGCAATATTTAAAAACGTGACAAAAAGTAATTTAATTAAATGACTAAAAATAAAGCGTGACTGAAATTAAAATTAGACAAGAATTAAAAATGTAAACTTAGAAAAATAAGCAAGACAAAATAAGAAAATCAACTAGATCGGAATACATTCCGATCTTACCAATCGGAATGTTAGCTTACACTTGATCGGAATATAGAGAAGAAGACCAATCGGAATACTGTCACTATCCTCCAATCGGAATATCCAGAAAAACCCCCCAATCGGAATGATAAACCAACCCTGATCGGAATATGGTGTGCACTTGGTCGGAATGTCGATCGGAACCCACGATCGGAATAGCTGTCACCTTACCCAATCGGAATATCCAAAATGACACCTCAATCGGAATGAGTACTAGTCCTCCAATCGGAATGCTGTCACACTTATCAGATCGGAATACCACTACTTTGCCCCCAATCGGAATACCAAGAGATACCAATCGGAATATACAAAGATCCACCAATCGGAAAGAAGAAACCCTTTTCAGATCTTACCAATCGGAAAGTATAACCCCTTTCCGATCGAACCCAATCGGAATACAGAAAATAATACTAAAAATAAGCTAGGTAAATAAGCTATAAACCTAATAAGCACTAGACGAAAAACTTAGCTAAAACCGTGTAAAAATAAGCTATAAAACTGAAAGTTAAAAACTTTTAAGACACGAAAAAGATAAACTTTTAAAAAAAACGACTTTTATATAAAACTAACTTTTATAAAAACTATATAAACTTGAAAATAAATCAAATAAGCTATGAAAATAAGAAGTTTAAAACAATCAAAAGCATAAAAATCAAATCTTTAACAAATCAACGAATTAAAAACGTGTAAATCAAAGAAAGGTAGAAGAAGATTAAGATCAACAAGATAAAGTAAAGGTGCAAGAAATTAAAGAAACACTTACTTGAAAATTAAAGGTAATTAAAAGTGCAAGACAAGGTAATTAAATGTGCAAGTATTTAAATTGACAAGGTAATTAAAAGGTGGAAGGACTAATTGTCACTATTAGCCAACAAAACTTAATGAATGAAAATGAGGGGTTTATATAGGTGATTAGGGAATGGTTAGAGGAAGCTTCCTCTCTCCTTCCTTTCTTGTTAATTGCACCATCAAGTCCTTCCTTCTTAATCTTTTTGTTAATCTTGGAATGTGATGACTTTTGGCTCGGGATTTCTTTGGACTCGTCTTTTAATTCTTCGATAAATAAGACTTGAGTTCCTCGGCTTTAAGTAAACTTTCGTCTTTTGACTTTTTCTTCGATAAATCTTCAGAATTGGTCTTGGACTTCCGTTCTTTATCCACTTTTGACTTCTTGACTTCGTCTTTCATCCTTTTTCTTCAATAAAAGCCGTGAATGCCCGTGAATTCCCGTGTTTTCTCCACTTTTCACAATTTCGTCCTAAATTACAACAAAAACACAAACCACGCATAATTCCGACATAAAAGACATAAAATACACGTTTTGGTCCGGTTATTATTGTAATTAAGTGGTAGAAAAGATGGGTGTTTACACACCTATCAAAGACAGTAATAACAAGGCCGAAGAACAAGGAGACACAAGATAGCACGGATTCAACAAAAACTTAACAAAATCAACAAAAAGATTAAATCAAACTAATAACAAAACATCTATTAAGCATGAACAATCAATCCAAAACAACAAAACTAACAAAACTAATCAAGATGATCAAAACCCACTTAATAATTTTGACAAAAACTCAAGAACATGAACATGAACAAATCAACATAAAGATTAAAGAAAGGTAGCATGAGATAGAACAATAAAGATAAAGATTAACAAGAATTAAAAAGAAAAACTTACTTGAAATTAAATGGTAATTAAGGTGCAAGACAAGTATTTAAATTTGACAAGTATTTAATTGACAAGGTAATTAAAAGTGGAAGAACTAATTGTCACTATTAGCCAACAAAATGAAAATGATTAAGAACTAATCTATATATAGGGGGGATTAAGGAATGCTTAGGAAGCTTCCTCCCCTCTTTCCTTTCTCCTCAATTGCATCATTAGGTCCTTCCTTCTTAATCTCTTTGTTAATTGCACCATTAGTCCTTAAGTCTTTAAATCTTCTTTAATCTTGGACTTTAATGACTTTTGGCTCGGCATTTCTTTGAACTCGTCTTTTAATTCTTCAATAAATTAGACTTGAGTTTTTTGGCTTTTGATAAACTTCCGTCTTTTGACTTTTTCTTCGATAAATCTTCAGAATTGGTCTTGGACTTCCGTTCTTTTTGCACTCTTGACTTCTCGACTTCATCTTTCATCTTTTGCTTCAATAAAAGCCCGTGAATGCCGTGTTTTCTCCACTTTTCACAATTTCGTCCTAAATCACAACAAAAACACAAACCACGCATAATTCCGACATAAAAGACATAAAATACACGTTTTGGCTCGGTTATTATTGTAATTAAGTGGTAAAAAGGATGGGTGTTTACACACCTATCAAATCCCCTACACTTGACCATTGCAATGTCCTCATGCAATGCATTAGTTACAAAACACGTTTACATTTTTCATCATAATCAATCCATAGTGGCCTTTATTAAAGAGATAGAAAACTATAAACATTCAAAGTAAAGAAATAAAAAAGCATACCTTGGGTTTTGGAAATGTTATGAATAATCATCATTCACAA
Source organism: Glebionis coronaria (assembly GCA_025667525.1). NCBI lineage: Eukaryota > Viridiplantae > Streptophyta > Magnoliopsida > Asterales > Asteraceae > Glebionis > Glebionis coronaria. Next base: position 211,084,518 of record CM046876.1, on the reverse strand, counting down.
GTTTTCACTTTCTCCAAACCAAGCTTAAAAACGAGATCATTGTTATTATAAGTTAGTAAACTAACACGAACTCATGTGGGCCAATTATTCACTTAGACTCCCTTATTCCTAGGGTTATCTCTTATATTTTATTGTTGTCTTGAATGATCACGAGGATGCATTGTTGACTTATTTCGATAGTTATTTAGTCCGAAAATAAAGTGAACGATTTAATCAATAGTTATCTAAAGGACAAAATCTTTTAAAACTGCTTCTCGGGACCTCATAAAGTTCATATCTTGGCATAACTCGCTACGCGATTTGAGACCTTTCTCGGACCGATATTTGGCAGCGACTTCATACTTCAAACCTTGAGAGACGTTCATGAAATAATGGTCTTCTCTTCATATAGTAATTTCTTCACTTGAAGTTTTGAGAGATTCATACTTGGACCACGACTTCTTCATTTTTCTCCAATCATTATTTTGGACTTTGATATACAACGATCCGCCTCCTTTTTGGACTTGGCTTCATTTTATCCTCATACCTTGCTAGGGTCTTTTCGGATTCAATTCTCCATGACTTTTGGGGAGTTTTTGCTTTTCGTCGTGTGTCTCAATCCTTCATATTGATTTTTGATAAATGATTCTTCACATCACTTGGGATCTTTAGCAACAAAATATAGTCCTCATGTCTTGTTAGGACCTTTTTGGACTCGCCAATCTTCGCATCCCGCTTCAATAAGTTATGCCTTGGATATGAACTCTAATCCATACCGAGCAACTTTTAAACGATCTTGGGCTAGAAGCTAAGTAACTTTTCAAATCGTACAACCTTATTTATTGCAGATAAATTTATTAGCAAGCGATGGGAGAATAGGCTTATAATTAACTCACATAAATTCACGAAAGAATACCAAACTTATAATTGGCTCTATCATCTCTCGTTCTCCACAGTTTAAAATCTCAAGTAATGAGACTCGTGGATGCTTAGCCTATTAAATCAAAGTTTTGGGTTTTTGAGTCGCCTATAGGATCTTGCAAACTCTTAGACTTTTACAAGTTTAGAAATCACATTTTAAAGTTCCCTTGATAAACGACTCTCTAGGATCAATTATAGGAACTTGCGAAAAGTTCATGTTCTTAACCCGTGAGAGTTAAGACTTTCGCGTTTTATAGCTCCCTATATAAAAGCCTACCAAAACTTGACTTAAACACGTTAAGGATACTAGCTAGAGTAACTTAGATAAGTAAACTCGGGTTGAGTCAAAAGATTCACAATGTTTGAAAATTAAAACCACTTTATTAACATTTATTCTAGCAAAGAAGGAATAATAACTATACAAAGGGAAAAACTAATAGGCCAAAATGGATCAAAAAATTTGAAAAATGTCAAAAAATTGATTTTCCGGTTAAAATGAGGACAAATACAAGGAAAAGGCCACTTCACTTCGATAGAAGTCCCCCCTACACTTAACATAAACATTGTCCACAATGTTTAAGCATGTGGGAGTAAACTCCTCTACACTTAGGACATTGTGCACTTTGTTTAAATCTCGCTAAGGAAAGGACAACTAAAGAGATTCTTATTTTAATATTGAGAAAATATAAAATAGTGAATCGAAAAGAGTTTAGGATAGAACCGGGAAAATGGTAACAACGGAATCACGGGTCGTCAAGAATCATCAAGAGTGGATCATTGAAGCTCGAATCCCTGATTATAAGAAGAGAGGAGAGGAAAGCAAACCAACGGGTCTCTCCTACACTTAGGATAAAGAAAGCTAAAAGATAGATACATGGGTTGCCTCCCAAGAAGCGCTTGGTTTTTTATTACCGAGTTGTGAGCCTGACTCGACCTTGATCATCATAGGAAGAAGCATGAAACATATCCACCAGGATCAAAGACATAGTTTTCGTCCATCAAATAGCACAAGCTTAAGGCGAACAAGGCAAGCCAAAGAAGAGTAGGAAAGGTTCCCTTAAGCAGCGATGGAGCACGGTGGAAGCAAGGGTGAAGTGGTGCAAGCATGTCTTCAATAGTTCCAAAGATTTTTCCTTTTATTTCATCAGGTGGATACTGAGATGGCTTAAAGATTTCAATACCGGGGTCGAACACCTTTTCCTTTAGGGGAAAATAGCACTCAGGCTCAGCAGAATGGGAAGAAGATCCGCGAAGAAGCACAACCTCATCCTCGGAAGGGGGACAAAGAGGTGTTAAATCATATGTGCTGCGGATATTGGTGTCGACCGGTTTCTTCTCCTTTGAAAGAATGTTCTTCAAATCCAAAGTAGGATCAAGACGATAATCTTCAAAGTCAAAAGAAGGTGCATCACTCTCATGAGGGAAGTAAGTGTTGAGAAACATAGAGAAGTCTTCCTCAAATGAGTAATCGTCCAAAGTAGGATCAAGTGATGGCGGAGGATCTTCATCATGTGAAGAATCGCTCGAAAGAGTATCGGCCACATCAAAATCATTGTATGTGGGCAGATCGGGATACTCAGAAGTAAGGTCATCATAATCATCCGAATCTGAGCTAGAATCATCATCATAAGCATCAAAGATCGGTGGAGAATCATAAATGGGAGAAGGATCCGAATTGGAGAGAGAATCATCCACATCATCATGAAAGAGTGGATTATCAATGCAAGAGTCAAATAGAGGATTGTTGTAGATGGTAAAATCATCGAGCACATTAATCATATTCACTGATTCTTGGCCTCCAAAGGATTTGCTTGTAAGCTTCCCCATTTTGAACACTTGTGAATCATTCCCGACTCTTAAGATTAACTCACCTTCGACCACATCAACTAAAGCTCGTCCGGTTCTCAAGAATGGCTGACCAAGTATTAAAGGAATACGAGGGTCCATTTCATAATCAACAACGACAAAGTCGACCGAGAAAGTAAATGTGCCAACTTTAATGAACACGTCTTCGGCTATACCAACGGGGTAAGCGAGAGTGCGATTTGCAAGTTCAAGAGTGATCTTTGTTGGAGTGAGGTCGGGAAATGATAGTGTTTTCCAAACACTTAAAGGCATCAAATTAATACTGGCCCCGAGATCAGCAAGGGCAGTAAATTCTTCAGTTTTGTTGAAAATGCAAGGCAGCATAAAACGACCGAGATCTCCAAGCTTTTCCGGAAGTTCTTTAAGAATAACTGTAGAGCAGTTTTCATTTAAGCGTGTGTTGGCGAGCTCAATCAACTTTTCCTTCTTGTTAAGCAATTCCTTGAATGCTTTGACAAATTTTGGCATGTGGACAAGTGCTTCAAGAAAGCTAATGTTGAAGTTCATTTGAGAGATCATCTTCACATAGCGTGACACTTCAGAGTCATCCTTGGTTAGCATTTTGGTCTTGCCTAAACGAGAGGGATAATGGATATTGGGTTTGGGTGGTGAAGGTGCAGGTGTAGCAGGTAAAGGTTGAGATGTTGAAGGTTCCTTCCTAGATACATCGTCATGACGAGGCGGAGACGTTAATGGTGCACTACTACTAGGTGTAGGAGGAATAGGGATAAATAGTGGTGGAGGAGGTGTAAATGATGGGGGCGGGATTGGTGGATCGACAATGGTAATTCCACTACGGGTAGTAATAGCACTCACATTTGCTCGCGGATTGGTGACGGTGTTTGAAGGTAGAGAACTTGAAGTAGAAGGTTGAGCTGCGGGCAAGAAACTAGCAAGCATATTCTTTAAATCATTCGTTTGATTGCTGAAGGAAGATTGGATATTATCTCGAAGCTCGGATCTAATCTCATTCCCTTTCTTGGTGATATCTCCTTTCAGATTTATAATTTTACTCTGTAGATTCTTGATTTGCTCACCTTTGGTTCTCATTATGGCTTCAACATCGGGGTTAATGGGTGGGGTTTGTTGGGCGGGTGGGTGATAAGAATTAGAAGCTCTTGGTGGGATTTGGTTGCTTCTATTGTAGTTGTTGGCGGGGTTTTGGTTTTGAGGAGAAAAACCGAGTGAAAGGTAGTTCTTTGACCGGTAACTCAGCAAATTTCTATCCCCTTGAGGTCGAGCTTGGTAATTTTCCGGTGAATAATTACCATAAGCTGCATACACATTTTCCGGATTTCCTTGTGTAGAAGGACAATCGGTGTATGAGTGAGGACCGCCGCATGTTTTACAAGAAGGTGCAACCGCTTTAACTTGTTGTTGTTGGTTTGAAGCGAGAAGCAAGATACTTTTTCTCATTTCAGTCATCATGCGGGTGAGTTCGGTCATATCAGGGTTTGCTGAAGTAGAAGAAACATTGACTCTCGGGTTGTTCCTTGAAGAAACGGAGGAATCCCAGTTTTTGTGGTGAGTAGTCATGTTCTCAATAAGCTCTCTACACTCCTCGGGTCTCCTTTTCATAAATGTGCCACTGGCGGCTGCATTAATCGTATCACGATCTCGAAAAGTCAAACCGTTGTAGGAAGTATCAATTAAGGTCACAGGGAGCATGTTGTGGTTTGGACAACGATCAATCAAGACATTATATCTTTCCCAAGCATCAAAAAGAGATTCATCGGGATCTTGTATGAAACCGCTGATTTGGTTGCGAAGGCTCGTGACCATGGATGGGGGAAAGTAGCGCGACAAAAAACGTTGAGTCATGTCATCCCAAGTGTGAATAGAATTCTTCGGGAGACGATCAAACCATTTCTCGGCATGATGCGATAAAGTATGTGGAAAGAGTTGTAGGCGAAGAACATCCATTGTGGCACCGGGCTATTTCATGCTTTGAGTGATTGTAATGAACTTGTCGAGGTGTTTGTTGGCATCATCATCAGGCATTCCTCTAAAAGGATTTGTTTGCACTTGCTGAATCATGTGGTGCTTCAACGAAAACTTTGGAGCGTTGATTTGCATCGGCGCAATCGGTCCTCCTCGTCCAAACATGGTAGGTTGACAAAGCTCCTCCATTGTCCGAAGATCGGGCTGTGGAAGAACATTGTTGTTATTGTTGAGGTGCGGTGGATTATTGTTGTTAACACCTGACATACTTAAATCTTCTTGAGTCTCGGGCTCTTGATAATTAGAAGATCTAGTACGCATACACCTGAAAATAAAAAAGAAAAAGAAACCAAACACAAAGACAATATATATACACAATAAAGATAAAATCTTTTTGGATTTTTGAAAATTTTAATTTTTATGGATTTTTAACAATTTTTAATTTTTTATGGTTTTTTGAATTTTTTTATGCAAGAAAATAACGCTCACAAGTGAACGGATCCCAAAAAGCAACGCGTCTCTCACAGAAAACCGTTAATCTTTACGAAAAGAGCCGGCAGCAGCGCCATTTGATACAAGGTTTTTGACACCTCGTATAAAAATTAGTTCGATTAAGTATGTCTCTTCGAATTGAAAAATGGTTTAAAGTATGACTCAGTCGTTCTTTGGTGGAACAAATGTTTTTGGTTGTTTTTAAATAAAATGTGCAAAACAATTAAAGGAAAAGACTTTAAAGTAAATCTAAATCTAATTTAAAGTAGATGGTGCAAGTATTTAAAAGCTTGACTAAAATTAAAGGGCACTAAAGTAAAATAACGCAAACTAAGGCAAACTTAAAATGCAACTAAAACTATATTTTAAACTAAGGCAAAGCTAAAATAAATCTAAGGCAAATAAAGTTAAAGTGCGACTAAGTAAAAAGGCGGGAAAAATAAATCTCGAAATTAAAAACAGAAATTAAAGAAACTGAAAATTACCTTATCCGGAATAAACCACTATTCGGAATAAAAGTCTTACTCGGAATAAATTTCCTATCCGGAATATTGTCACCTATCCGGAATAAGTCCCCTATTCGGAATACTCCCTCTATTCGGAATATCTTGGCTACTCGAAATAATGCCCCTATGCGGAATATATTCCTATTCGGAATAAATTCCCCTATTCGGAATGTAAGCCCTATTCGGAATAACTCCCTATGCGGAATAGTTAGCCAATCCGGAATAATCAGACTATGCGGAATATCTACCCCTATTCGGAATATCCTTCCTATCCGAAATAATGGATATTCCGAATAAACCACCTTTGCTAAAACCTTTATCAGGAATATTGTCACCTATTCGGAATAACTTTTGGCTGGCTTGACTCGGAATGTTCCTGGGAGATCAAAACCTGAGAAAGACAGTAATAACAAGGCCGAAGAACAAGGAGACGCAAGATAGCACGGATTCAACAAAAACTTAACAAAATCAACAAAAAGATTAAATCAAACTAATAACAAAACATCTATTAAGCATGAACAATCAATCCAAAACAACAAAACTAACAAAACTAATCAAGATGATCAAAACCCACTTAATAATTTTGATAAAAACTCAAGAACATGAACATGAACAAATCAACATAAAGATTAATGAAAGGTAGGATGAGATAGAACAATAAAGATAAAGATTAACAAGAATTAAAAAGAAAAACTTACTTGAAATTAAATGGTAATTAAGGTGCAAGACAAGTATTTAAATTTGACAAGTATTTAAATGACAAGGTGATTAAAAGTGGAAGAACTAATTGTCACTATTAGCCAACAAATGAAAATGATTAAGAACTAATATATATATAGGGGAGGATTAAGGAATGCTTAGGAAGCTTCCTCCCCTCTTTCCTTTCTCCTTAATTGCATAATTAGGTCCTTCCTTCTTAATCTCTTTGTTAATTGCACCATTAGTCCTTAAGTCTTTAAATCTTCTTTAATCTTGGACTTTAATGACTTTTGGCTCGGGATTTCTTTGAACTCGTCTTTTAATTCTTCAATAAATTAGACTTGAGTTTTTTGGCTTTTGATAAACTTCCGTCTTTTGACTTTTTCTTCAATAAATCTTCAGAATTGGTCTTGGACTTCCGTTCTTTTTGCACTCTTGACTTCTCGACTTCATCTTTCATCTTTTGCTTCAATAAAAGCCCGTGAATGCCGTGTTTTCTCCACTTTTCACAATTTTGTCCTAAATCACAACAAAAACACAAACCACGCATAATTCTGACATAAAAGACATAAAATACACGTTTTGGCTCGGTTATTATTGTAATTAAGTGGTAAAAAGGATGGTTGTTTACACACCTATCAAATCCCCTATACTTGACCATTGCAATGTCCTCATGCAATGCATAAGTTACAAAACACGTTTACATTTTCATCATAATCAATCCATAGTGGCCTTTATTAAAGAGATAGAAAACTATAAACATTCAAAGTAAAGAAATCAAAAAGCATACCTTGGGTTTTGGAAATGTTATGAATAATCATCATTCTCAAGTTTTCACTTTCTCCAAACCAAGCTTAAAAACGAGATCATTATTATTATAAGTTAGTAAACTAACACGAACTCATGTGGGCCAATTATTCACTTAGACTCCCTTATTCCTAGGGTTATCTCTTATATTTTATTGTTGTCTTGAATGATCACGAGGATGCATTGTTGACTTATTTCGATAGTTATTTAGTCCAAAAATAAAGTGAACGATTTAATCAATAGTTAGCTAAAGGAAAAAATCTTTTAAAACTGCTTCTCGGGACCTCATAAATTTCATATCTTGGCATAACTCGCTTCGCGATTTGAGACCTTTCTCGGACCGATAGTTGGCAGCGACTTCATACTTCAAACCTTGAGAGACGTTCATGAAATAATGGTCTTCTCTTCATATAGTAATTTCTTCAGTTGAAGTTTTGAGAGATTCATACTTGGACCACGACTTCTTCATTTTTCTCCAATCATTATTTTGGACTTTGATATACAACGATCCGCCTCCTTTTTGGACTTGGCTTCATTTTATCCTCATACCTTGCTAGGGTCTTTTCGGATTCACTTCTCCATGACTTTTGGGGAGTTTTTGCTTTTCGTCGTGTGTCTCGATCCTTCATATTGATTTGCGATAAATGATCTTCACATCACTTGGGATCTTTAGCAACAAAATATAGTCCTCATGTCTTGTTAGGACCTTTTTGGACTCGCCAATCTTTGCATCCCGCTTCAATAAGTTATGCCTTGGATATGAACTCTAATCCATAACGAGAAACTTTTAAACGATCTTGGGCTAGAAGCTAAGTAACTTTTCAAATCGTACAACCTTATTTATTGCAGATAAATTTATTAGCAAGCGATGGGAGAATAGGCTTATAATTAACTCACATGAATTCACGAAAGAATACCAAACTTATAATTGGCTCTATCATCTCTCGTTCTCCACAGTTTAAAATCTCAAGTAATGAGACTCGTGGATGCTTAGCCTATTAATCTCAAGTAAATCAAACTTATAATTGGCTTCCTCCCCTCTTTCATTTCTCCTTAATTGCATCATTAGGTCCTTCCTTCTTAATCTCTTTGTTAATTGCACCATTAGTCCTTAAGTCTTTAAATCTTCTTTAATCTTGGACTTTAATGACTTTTGGCTCGGGATTTCTTTGAACTCGTCTTTTAATTCTTCAATAAATTAGACTTGAGTTTTTCGGCTTTTGATAAACTTCCGTCTTTTGACTTTTTCTTCGATAAATCTTCAGAATTGGTCTTGGACTTCCGTTCTTTTTGAACTCTTGACTTCTCGACTTCATCTTTCATCTTTTTCTTCAATAAAAGCCCGTGAATGCCGTGTTTTCTCCACTTTTCACAATTCCGTCCTAAATCACAACAAAAACACAAACCACGCATAATTCTGACATAAAAGACATAAAATACACGTTTTGGCTTGGTTATTATTGTAATTAAGTGGTAAAAAGGATGGGTGTTTACACACCTATCACGGGTATAACTGGAAAGCTGTCCGAAACGTCGTTTTGCATCAAAAGGCTTAAGTTTTGAATCATGAATATGTCATTTAGTGGGTCAATTAATCGGGTCAGACCCGAAAGTCAAAGTTGAACAAAAAGTCAAAGTTATCAAATTTTTCTAAGTATGCATTTTAATTGATTTTTGAGCATAGAAAAATAAAATGAATATATAAGAGACTAAAATAGAATCACTTGTATCGTTTTATCTCGATTTGTCGTGTTTTTATACTTGAGTTTGATTTTATTATGTATCATTTAATTCTCGAGTCTATTATTAACGTACACACCCTATTTCCTAGGTTGCAGTTATCGTGTTTATCGGGCATCATCAATCGTTGGCGACCGTCTTCAACTACTATAAATACTAAGGTGGGTCTATAGCCTCGCTTTTAACATATTTACTTGTTTTATAAAACCCGCGAGGGGGAAAACATGCTTGTTTTACTACAATAAAGGGGTCAACGAGAAGTTGTGGAAAACCTATTTTACTTGAAAAGTAATTATTCAAAATAAAGGGTACAACAAGAGTTGCTGTAAACCCATGAATGGGTGCAACCAGAAGTTTTGGTAAACCCATAATTGTTTTAAAATAGAACACAAGGAACCTGAATGTAATTCTTAGAAGATAGTTATTACATAAGTTTGCTTTAGCCTTTAAAAGACCCAAGAATCGTGAATTGTTTATCGAAAGAACGCTAGTACTATGGATAGATCTATCGGGGTGATGCCCAGTCCGGTCGCGACTAGCTATCGCGTGGTGCCGTGATGCACTAGTAATGAAACATCGGATGCATTGTAATAGAGAAATATAGGCACTTGGCTAGGTGTGTTGGGCTGAAATAATATATGTTAACGTTCAATGTCACGAGGCTTATGTAATGACACCGATAATTATGTCTGTACAACATAATTGTCTTTCGATGAATTATTAACCATGAAAGGTTATTTTGAATATTTGTGTTCTCTTTATTTAAATTAAAACTCTATAGATTCACATGGCAAATTTTGCTGAATTTTTAACATGTTTTATCTCAGGTCCATATAGAAGGCACTCGATGAAGGCGGTTTCGTGAAGCTTGCATATTTGAAATGTTTTGGCCCACTTTTATAAATTATATCCATTCAAAGAATCTTTTATCATTTACTGTGTTTATAAACTTTAAATTATTTGGGACCGTGTGAAAAGTTTTATTGTTAAATGAAAATGAATGGATGTTTTTATTAAAAAAAACTCGTTTTGAGCCGTTTTCTATGATTATGAGATTGAACGATGATAGTAACACCCAAGGACACTTCCGCTGCCATGACCGAAATTTGGGGGTGTTGCAGATTGGTATCAGAGCTCAAGTTATAGAGAACGAAAAGATTTTCCAAAAATAAAATTTTGAAATCTTTTAACTATAACAAATGCAAGCGAAACCTCCGAGTGGCCAATGGATGGGAATAAGAGTATTTATATATATGGGATTATATATATGTTGTAATATTTATCGTTTAATTGTACTTATGAATTACAAGGTACATTTTCATTTATTTAATTCTAAATAATACTTTTATATTTATGCGAGATATTTTATACGACGTCGATTGTCACGAAGCCACCCTAGTCATTCTAATGCTAGTGCTGAAGCTATTTCTGAAATGAATCCTAATATTCTCGAGACTAAGTTGTGGATAAACACGATCCCAACAAAATGGTTAATATTCTTGATAATATTCTTTTGGTTACAAGGATTTTGATTTCCTTGGTTCTTATTCTTAATTTATTGATCAGTTCATTTCGTTTAGCAAATTTAATTTGCATTTCAATTAATCTTAGACTATACTGTTTTGATAGAAACAAGTTTGTCTGAGATAGTACTATTGATTGTTATGGTGTTCACATGCCAACCAGGATTCCATATCATATCACTGACCATTTTCTGTTAAATCAGTTTCTCATTTGTTTCGATCTTGATCTTTTGTGTTGAGCTGGCGATGCTTAAATAAAGTGATTTATAATCGTTGAAATAAATTGGCCATTTATTTGAACAAGGAAATTATAAATTATTGAACTACAAATTTCTGAATCTTATTCGGGTGGACTTGATCAATCCATGGAAATAATGATTCATAAACGTATGGGCTTAAGCATATAGCATCTGCGTGATTAAACTCTTATTGACTCGTAATACGTTTTCTCGATTCATTCCTTGATTTTTTTCTTCTAATTCTTTGATCGTGGGATGGTTATATTGAGGCTTTTCCAAAACCGCTAATTGAGGAGGATATCAAGCGTCTTTGAGAAACACTGAAGGAATCTTCTTCTAGTGGGACCGTGGAACCTTCTTAGTCACCTGAATTACCTAGTAAATCTTAGTGGATTACTTTATCAATTGTAGTATCTTTTCATAAACCCCTAACTAAACTGTGACATCAGTTAGTAGGACTAGTCTTTTAAGTTGTATGGCATTAGACGATGATTATCTATAATGCTTAACAATACAACTTGTACTAGTTTGTGATCAATGGAATGACTATCTTTTGATTCCTAATTCTACATCGTTCTATTATTATCTTTCTTTGCATTTCTCATTTAAATTCATGTGGTATAACGCAATCACTGAATGAATACTCATTATGATTTGATTTGCGTTGCACAAGAATCATGCAGTCAATGAAAGTTAAGACTAAAGCACGAACGTGCCAAGTTATTAGTAAATAAGTTGCTGTATCTTTAGTTGAATTCATGGCCAACATGAATGATGAATCTGGAACTGAAGCTGAAGCTAAAACTGGTGGAACTGGAACCGGTAGAGCTGAAGCTGGAGCCAATAATATTCGTGGTACTAATGGAACAAATGTACCCGAAATTAGAGGATATAACTACACTTCATTCATTAAGTGTAAACCTTAGACTCTTAAGGAGACTAAAGATGATGGATAATTGTGTCAGTTGTTGAAAAGCTGGCGTCAGTCTTTCGAATCAGTGACCCTAATCTGGAGGATAAGGTGCAGTTTGAAATCGCTACTCTCCAAGATCGTGCATTAATTTGTTGGAATTACAGACTTGCTTCCATTGGTATCATTACCTATGGGACACCATAGAATAAGGTGAGGAAGCGGTTAACTGATGAGTTTGTCCTCGAAGTATTTCCAAAGTTTGGAGAAAGTATTGCACAACCTGAAACTTAAGGGAACTAACATTGGTAGATATATCAAGGGTTTCCACGATTTGACTCCTTTATGTCCAAGAATTGATGATCTATTTGATCAAATCCAAAATTCTCGTGTTTTCTCCAAGATTGATCTTTGTTTTGCTTAACATCAACTTCGCATACGCGAGGAAGATATACCTATTATGGCGTTTAGAACTCGTGATGATCATTATGAGTTTAGGGTTATGCCTTCTGGTTTGACCAATACACCTGCTGTATTCATTGACTTAATGAATTGTATGTGTAAGCCGTTTCTTGATAAATTCGTGATTGTTTCATTGATGATATTCTAATCTGCTCGAAGAGCGAGAAAGAGCACGTCGAACACTTAGCGATTATCTTGAACTTGTTAAAGAACAAAAAGTTGTATGCGACATTCCCAAATTATGATCTTTGGCTTAGTTCCGTACGATTTCTCTGACATGTGATTGATAAAAGTGGGCTACATATCGATCCTGCAAAAATTGAAACCATCGAAAATTCGAACGCTCCAACTACTCCGACTGAAGATTGTTACTAAGTTTGACTGGTTACTACTGAAGGTTTATCGAAGAATTCTCTTTGATGTCAAAACCATTAACTAAGCTAACTAAAAAGAATAAACCGTATGTGTGGGGAGATGTTGAAGAGAAAGCTTTTCAAACCATGAAAAGGAAATTCTACAGCACGCTGATCTTATCGTTACCCGAAGGAAGTAAAGATTTTGTTGTTAATCGTGATTCATCTCGTAAAGGATTTAGAGCTGTCTGATTTGTGTATGCTTCTAGGAAACCTAGGAAGAATGAGGAAACTACTCAACCCATGACTTGTAAATGGGTGCGGTGATCTTTACTCCTTGTCTATTAAGACATTAATTGTATTACACTAATGTACGGTATCCACCGATAGTAAGAGCCTACGATGTAATATGGATTAAAAAGAGATATATAATCCTTTGATTGGTTACGATTATGTTATTCGTTATCATTTGGAAGGTAGGAGCAAACTACAATGGATTCATTGTTAAGCTCTTTAAAACTCAGTCTGAATATGATTCAATTTTCGCCAATGTTAACTGATTGACTCTGCTCATTCTATTCCGATAACTAAATCGATCGCGCTAACTAAGAATCGTTTGTTAACTGCTCGTAGTAGACATGAAAGTTATGATAATGTGAAACGAAAATCCTTTGGAATTCGAGGTAGGTGGAAAAGTTATGTGATGAGACTGCTTTTATACATAGTCTCATCGTCCAAATAGGGCTTAAAATGCATTAAATATCATCAAAATACCTATATATATGCTTGTGTTTGTTGCTCGTGTATTTTAGGTACGGATATTGAGAAAATGACAAAAGATCACAAGAATCATACAAAAACGAACACGGGAAACGAAGCCGCACAATGAACCAAGCCCTAATGAAGAAATTCCCGAGACAAACCCTTGAAGACTTGAAGAATTATGAAGAAGGGTCCTACAATATGGAATAACTGACACTTTATACCCTTGTATCCTCATAATTACAAGTTTGGTCCCTAAAGTTTGTCAATATTGCAAAAAGGGCCCTCCACTTTGAAGAATTGGCAATTTTAGCCCCTCAACAAAGCTAAAATGTCAATATTAGTGCTTCTCAAAGTCAAATACACCAAGAAGGACTCCAAGATACAAGAATTACAAGATTGGTCCTTTGAAAATATCAAAATTACCAAAAAGACCCTTGACTTTGAAGATTTAGCCAAAATGGTCCCTCATCAAACATGAATTGGCAATTTCAGTCCTCCAAAATGTCAATCATACAAGTTTAGACCATTATCCTTGAAGAAAATACCAAATCAGTCCTTCAAAAATCACAAATTGGCAAGAAATACCCCTGAATTCATTTTACAAAACATTTTGGGGAAAAGTGTGAAAATGGAAAAGTTGTTAAGAAGGATTTTGGCGTTGATGGGTTATTAAACTGAAATGACAAGTATTACAAAGAGAGGGGGTTAAAGCTGGCCAGACAAGATACTTACCTAGACCAACCAATGTTTGACACCTGTCCCACTCGCACTCTCCACCAATCACATTGCACCATGTCACACCCCACTTAACCCGGTTTAAGATTAATTTAATCTTGGTGCCTAAAACAACTTTTTAAACATAATCCAAAACAAAAACAGATTAAACACCTGTTCTTGAAGTTCATAATCCAAATTGGAGATTTTTGATTTAGCAAAAATTAAACCACCACCTCTTCCAGATTAGTGATTAATGATGTCCTAATCAAATCCCAAGCTTAATATTGGTCACCACATCACCCCACATGCTACATGGGACCTCCCCTACACACACTTTTGGGAAGAAGACAAGAGATGGACAACCATCCAACGTTGGAGATTTCAGCTTACATCCTAAGCTTAATACAAGCCCTTGGATACTCTTTCTCCTTGCCAGCTACCACAAAACAACAAGAAGGAGTCACATGATCCTCAAGTTTTCAAAAGTTCACAAGGGCAATTCAGGGATTCTACAAACTAGGGTTTACGTTTTTATGCATTCTAGGATCATTGTACACCCTCTATATAAAGGGTATTAGGTCTTTCATTTACACTTGCTCTTGAATTTTCAGATGTTCACTTTTCTGTAAATCCTTTTCAGAATTAATGAAATGTGTTTGAAATGTTGAAGAAAGCTCAAGTGCCATCATTTATAACTGCTTATTATTGTTCTTAGTTTGATATTTCTGAATCTCAAAACCTGTTTTTAAGGAGGGTGCAAAAGTTTGCATTATTCCTTCAAGCTTGATATTTTGCTAAGTTCTTGTTCAAACCTTGGAATTCTTGGGCTATAGGGCTGATCATAGCATCCTGATATTGTGTTATCAATGTGTGGTGAGGCTTATAACTTGGGGATAATCAAGTGTGGGGTTACAAGGTTGCATCAATCAAGGCTTTTCACTTAATAGACTTTGATATTGTGCTTCTAACCTTGTTGAATCTTAGCAGGGTTGCTGTTGGAAGCTTGTGCTTGTTCTTGCTAGCACATAAGCTCTAACATTCGTGGGTGTGGATGTACATACATGAGGTTTGCATACTTAATCCCAAAATCTGCTTAAATCTTGATTTTTGGTGAAATTTGTGTGTGACTTACGTTCTTGTGTATTTTGTGGCTTGATCTTGCTTGAATCTTCTATATACATCTGTTATTGTGTTAATTTGGGCTTGGTGGTCTTAAATCTCACTTTTGATTTGAAAAACTTGGTTTTGAAAAGTTAAAGGGGTGTTTGGGATTACCTGCTTGAGATTAAAAAGTGGTATTGTGTTGTGGAAAGGTTTTATTTGTGCTTGGTATCTGATATACACTTGGTTGAGAGTATTTTGCTGCAAGTTTTCAGTCTTGAAACCTCAAATCACATAATCTGCTATAACTTGTTGATTTTAACTGTTTTTGACCTAAGATTTTGGTGAAATCTAGAATTTGTGCATGCTTAGGGTTGAAAGTTGTTTAAACATCATTATTATAACATATGTGATAGATTTGAGTGGTTGAATATGGCTTGTTGGTCAATTGCATCAGCAAAAGTGAAAACTGCATGTTCTTGTGTTCATCAGTAACTTTAAGTGCTTGAATCTTGCTTAAAACTTTGAATCATTGCATGAAACCTGTTTAGACTTGCTTATTTAAGTTTAATATAGCTTGTGTATGCATTTGGTTAAGTTTGGTTGGCTGAATTGTGCTCTAAGTGCTTATTGAACCTCAACTGCTTATTGTTCTAAGTCTGTGACAGATCTGGTGATTGTTTGAATTAACTGTACAAATTGGCTTGTTGGATTGTTGATTTCTTTGTTTGTATTGACTCCTTATGATCCAATGATCATTTGGGTGCCTTGTTGAAACTTGAATCTCCAAAAAGTTCACTAAAGACAAAAAAGTCTACAAGTCAAGCAGTGGGAAAAGTTCCCACTGCTCAACACCCAAAACTAGCCCCTGCTAGTGTTAATTTGTACTCAGCTTATCAATAAGCTATATTTGCTTATCCAGACTTGCAACAACTTATTTTTTGTGATAGATCTTCATTATTTGACCCATTTGATTAGACTAGAGCTTATTGGACTTTGACTTTGACTTTTTGCTAGAAAACCAACTTATTTGACTTTTCATAAGTGCTTATTTGCTTTTTCTAGCTTATTGAGTCAGCTTATTTGAAAAAATTTTGTTGATTTATGTTATTTAAGTCATTTAAAAGCTTTAGAAACTTGATTCAGCTCTTCGGGTGGCCTAGAATTCAAAAACGACTATTTTGTCGTTTTCTGTAGATTGCTTATTACATTTACAGGCTTATTCCTTTGGCTTATTTCAAATTTCTTTTTACAGAAGTCTTAGTTGGGACAAAAGAAGCTTGTGTGTCTAATTTAAGCTTATGGCATTAGCTTATAGCTTAATGGGCCAAAAAGCCCATTAAGAATAAGCTGTTTGGTATAAGCTTGCTTATTTCACACTTTCAGCTTTTGGGCCTTTGGAAAAAGTTGTTTAAAATCAAATTTTGAGTCAAGTAGTGCTTTTTGGGCTTATTTGGGCCACTTTTTATTTTGGGCTCATTTTGGTCCAATAAGGAATCTGTTTTGGGTTTAGCCCATTTTCTAGGCCCATTAAGGGTATTTAGGTAATTTCAAGTTCATTTCTGAGTTATTTAGGTTAAACTAAGCTAGTTTGCAACTTTTTAGAATTTTTTAGGATTTTTGGATTTTTATTAATATTAAAATATTAATAAAAATCCAAAAATCCTAAAAAATTCTAAAAAGTTGTAAACTAACTTAATTTAACCTAAATAACTCAGAAATGAACTTGAAATTACCTAAATACCCTTAATGGGCCTAGAAAATGGGCTAAACACAAAACAGATTCCTTATTGGGCCAAAATGAGCCCAAAATGAAAAAGTGGCCCAAATAAGCCCAAAAAGCACTACTTGACTCAAAAATTGATTTTAAACAACTTTTTCCAAAGGCCCAAAAGCTGAAAGTGTGAAATAAGCAAGCTTATACCAAACAGCTTATTCTTAATTGGCTTTTTGGCCCATTAAGCTATAAGCTAAAGCCATAAACTTAAATTAGACACACAAGCTTCTTTTGTCCTAACTAAGACTTCTGTAAAAAGAAATTTGAATTAAGCCAAAGGAATAAGCCTGAAAATGCAATAAGCAATCTACAGAAAACAACAAAATAGTCGTTTTTGAGTTCTAGGCCACCCCAAGAGCTAAATCAAGTTTCTAAAGCTTTTAAATGACTTAAATAAGCTAAATCAACAAAAAGTTTTCAAATAAGCTGACTCAATAAGCTGGAAAAAGCAAATAAGCACTTATGAAAAAGTCAAATAAGTTGGTTTTCTAGCAAAAAGTCAAAGTCAAAGTCCAATAAGCTCCAGTCTAATCAAATGGGTCAAATAATGAAGATCTATAACAAAAAATAAGTTGTTGCAAGTCTAGATAAGCAAATATAGCTTATTCATAAGCTGAGTACAAATTAACACTAGCAGGGGCTAATTTGGGTGTTGAGCAGTAGGAACTTTTCCCAGTGCTTGACTTGTAGACTTTTGTGTCTTTAGTGCTCTTTTTGGAGATTCAAGTTTCAACAAGGCACCCCAAATGATCATTGGATCATAAGGAGTGAATACAAACAAAGAAATCAACAATCCAACAAGCCAATTTGTACAATTAATTAAAACAATCACCAGATATGTCACAGACTTAGAACAATAAGCAATTGAGGTTCAATAAGCACTTAGAGCACAATTCAGCCAGCTAAACTTAACCAAATGCATACACCAGCTATATTAAACTCAAATAAGCAAGTCTAAATAGGTTTCATGCAATGATTCAAAGTTTTAAGCAAGATTCAAGCACTTAAAGTTACTGATGAACACAAGAACATGTAGTTTTCACTTTTGCTGATGCAATTGACCAACAAGCCAGATTCAACCACTCAAATCTATCACATATGTTATAATAATTATGTTTAAACAACTTTCAACCCTAAGCATGCACAAATTCTAGATTTTACCAAAATATTAGGTCAAAAACAGTTAAAATCAACAAGTTATAGCAGATTATGTGATTTGAGGTTTCAAGACTGAAAACTTGTAGCAAATACTCTCAACCAAGTGTATATCAGATACCAAGCACAAATACAACCTTTCCACAACACAATAACACTTTTTAATCTCAAACAGGTAATCCCAAACACCCCTTTAACTTTTCAAAACCAAGTTTTTCAAATAAAAAGTGAGATTGAAGACCACCCAAGCCCAAATTAACACAATAACATAGCAGATTCAAGCAAGATCAAGCCACAAAATACACAAGAACATAAGTCACACACAAATTTCACCAAAAATCAAGATTTAAGTAAATTTTGGGATTAAGTATGCAAACCTCATGGATGTACATCCACACCCAAGAATGTTAGAGCTTATGTGCTAGCAAGAACAAGCACAAGCTTCCAACAACAACCCTGCTAAGATTCAACAAGGTTAGAAGCACAATATCAAAGTCAGAAAAGTGAAAAGCCTTGATTGATGCAACCTTGTTACCCCACACTTGATTATCCCCAAGTTATAAGCCTCACCACACCTTGATAACACAATATCAGGATGCTATGATCAACCCTATAACCCAAGAATTCCAAGGTTTGAACAAGAACTTAGCAAAATATCAAGCTTGAAGGAAAAATGCAAACCTTTGCACCCTCCTTAAAAACAGGTTTTGAGATTCAGAAATATCAAACTAAGAACAATAATAAGCAGTTATAAATGACGGCACTTGAGCTTTCTTCAACATTTCAAACACATTTCATTAATTCTGAAAAGGATTTACAAAAAAGTGAACAACTGAAAATTCAAGAGCAAGTGTAAATGAAAGACCTAATACCCTTTATATAGAGGGTGTACAATGATCCTAGAATGCATAAAAACGTAAACCCTAGTTGGTAGAATCCCTGAATTGCCCTTGTGAACTTTTGAAAACTTGAGGATCATGTGACTCATTCTTGTTGTTTTGTGGTAGCTGGCGAGGAGAAAGAGTATCCAAGGGCTTGTATTAAGCTTAGGATGTAAGCTGAAATCTCCAACGTTGGATGGCTGTCTATCTCTTGTCTTCTTCCCAAAAGTGTGTACAGGGGAGGTCCCATGTAGCATGTGGGGTGATGTGGTGACCAATATTAAGGTTGGGATATGATTAGGACATCATTAATCACTAATCTGGAAGAGGTGGTGGATTAATTTTTGCTAAATCAAAAAACCCCAATTTAGATTATGAACTTCAAGAACAGGTGTTTAGTCTGTTTTTGTTTTGGATTATATTTAAAAAGTTGTTTTAGGCGCCAAGATTAAATTAATCTTAAATCGGGTTAAGTGGGGTGTGACATGGTGCAATGTGATTGGTGGAGAGTGTGAGTGGGACAGGTGTCAAGTATTGGTTGGTCTAGGTAAGTATCTTGTCTGGCCAGCTTTAACCCCCTCGCTTTGTAATACTTGTCATTTAGTTTAATAACCCATCAACGCCAAAATCCTTCTTAACAACTTTTCCATTTTCACACTTTTGCCCCAAAATGTTTTGTAAAATGAATTCAGGGGTATTTCTTGCCAATTTGTGATTTTTGAAGGACTGATTTGGTATTTTCTTCAAGGATAATGGTCTAAACTTGTATGATTGACATTTTGGAGGACTGAAATTGCCAATTCATGCTTGATGAGGGACCATTTTTGCCAAATCTTCAAAGTCAAGGGTCTTTTTGGTAATTTTAATATTTTCAAAGGACCAATCTTGTAATTCTTGTATCTTGGAGCCCTTCTTGGTGTATTTGACTTTGAGAAGCACTAATATTGACATTTTAGCTTTGTTGAGGGGCTAAAATTGCCAATTCTTCAAAGTGGAGGGCCCTTTTTGCAATATTGACAAACTTTAGGGACCAAACTTGTAATTATGAGGATACAAGGGTATAAAGTGTCAATTCTTCCATATTGGAGGACCCTTCTTCATAATTCTTCAAGTCTTCAAGGGTTTGTCTTGGGAATTTCTTCATTAGGGCTTGGTTCATTGTGCGGCTTCGTTTCCCGTGTTCGTTTTTGTATGATTCTTGTGATCTTTTGTCATTTTCTCAATATCCGTACCTAAAATACACAAGCAACAAACACAAGCATATATATAGGTATTTTGTGTTGGCAATAAATTAAGGCCAGAACACTTGAGCGCTGACAAGAACAAAACAAGCGTCGACAAGAACAAAACAAGCGCTGACAACTCAAGCGTTGACAAGATAAAGTCAAGCGTTGACACATTGAAGACAAGCACTGATGGAAGATATACTCTACGCGTTTATTGTATTCTAGATTACTTCTAGTAAAGATAGGAACAACAATGTATTTTCTATATTTATCTTTACCTAGAATAGTTGATACGTAGATTATTGTACAAGGCTTCTTATGTCTATAAAAGAAGGCCTTTAGGTTAATGTTTGATATAAGTTTTTTCGTAAACAACTTTCATTGTAAGCAAGTTTGATATTGATAATCAAAGTGAAAGTTTGTTTATATCATTGTGTGTTCTTGTTTAAGTGTTAAATTCCGCATAACACTTAAATTCATAAACATATACAAAGGTTTCTCTAAGTGTATTACTTGATCTAATCTCGTATACACAAAGCTAAATCGATCTAAGTTTGGGATCAACAAGTAGTATCAGAGCTTGTTGAGAAACTTTTGATCTTAAAGAACACAAGAACCCTAGAAATCACCAAAACCCTAATTTTCTCAAAAACCCTAACAACATCATGTCAACTCCAGAAATCACCAACTCTTCCTCCTCACCCTTACCAAACATCAAGATTCCTATGCTTGATGCAACCAACTTTGATCAGTGGAAATTTAACTTTGAGAAATATCTAGGGATCTATGACTACACAATCTGGGAGGTTATTGAATATGGAAACACATTCAATAAGGATCAAAAGATTGCTAATGCTATTGCTGCAAGAACAGCTGTTGCTGGATGTTCAGAAGCTGACAAGAAGGAAAAATCTGATGATGGTAGAGCTGTGTCTGCTGAAGACATAGCAAAGAGAAGGGTTGGCATGAAAACCCTAAATATCCTAAAGCTCTCTTTGGGATAAGAGAATCAGCATAAATACAGAGGTTATGAATCTGCTAAAGACCTTTGGGAAGCTCTTGAAGTTGCACATGGTGGCAATGCAGACACTAAGGAAGAAAAGAAAAAGCAACTCATGCACGATTATGCTGTCTTCAAAGCTCAACCCAATGAGAAACTGAGTAGTGTGAGAAGCAGATTGCTTGACATTACAAGAAAGTTGTCCTTCATGGGGACACAAATTGGTGATGTTGACATTAATGCTACCTTTCTTAAAAGTCTTGGTGAGGCATGGAAGATTGAGGCAAGATCTATTCTTGCCAACAATACTTACAAGAGCTCCTCGTTTGATGACATCTACAACAAATTAAGGCTGTTGGAAGATGAAACTATTTTAGAGCATGGAAGCAAGTCTACCACCAGTAACATGGCCTTCTTTTCTCATAGTGAAGGTCAATTCAATCAGAAGGACTCTTACATACATCCAGTTACTGGATCATCATATGTCAGCGCTGGAACAAGTCCTGTCAACGTCTCCTATTCAGACGCTGACACATTTAAGAGTGACTCCCCAAGAGTTAAACCTGCTGGTTTAGATTTGGATACTGTTTGTGCTTACATTGCTTCTTTGCCCAATGGTTCAGTGATTACATATGAGGACCTTGAGCAGATAAGTAATGAGCACTTGGAAGAGATGGACATCAAGTGGAACATGGCTCTTGCTAGTATAAGAGCAAATAGGTGGAACAGAAGGTTTAAAAAGAAGATGACATTTAATGCTAAAGACACAGCTGGATTTGATAAATCCAAAGTTGAATGCTACAACTGTCATCATATGGGGCACTTCATGAGGGAATGCAGATCTCCTTGAAGATCTGATGCTGGTAAACCCTCAAGTCAAGTTGTTAAAGCTCAGGATTCCAAGGCTATGGTTGCAGTTCAAGGAATTGACGGCATGGGATGGGATTGGAGCTATCTGGCTAAGAATGTTGAAGAGGATAAAGCTTTGGTTGATGATACTGAAGAAGAAGAGCATGTTGAATATGCTCTCATGGCACACTCCTCCTCTTCATCTGATAATGAGGTATATGATGATGCTTTTTGTAGCAAAGGGTGTATGTAAATACTGAAAGACTTAACAAATAGGTGTTAAGATTATTAGATGATATGAGTACTGAAAGATGTAAATTGTCTAATTACCAACTAGCTCTTACTGAAACTGAGAAAACTGTTTCTGAATACAAGAAAATGGAATTTGATTTAAAATATAAAATCAATATTTTAAAACATGAGTTAGAGGCTAGTATGGATATTAGAAACATCATGGAAAGGGTTAATGGTGAGTTACAAGCTAAGTTAGATGAGGCCATTAAGAATAAAGATAATGTTGGCCTTAAAATTCAAAGATTTGATAGAGCCACCCAAACCCTAGGAGACTGTGTAGCTAAACAAAGGGATCCTAAGGACATGACTGGGATTGGGATGAACGATTACTCTTTGGTTCCACCACCAGCTGGTGACTTCTATGGTGTCCAACAAAAGGACCTATCTTGGACTGGTTTGCCAGAGCTCCAAGAGGAGGAATTCATTCCTCCACCAAGAGTTGTCACTCCAGTTGAAGAGTATCAACAAAAATTGACTGACCTGAATGAGTGGAAGAAGGCTAACCCTACTTTATTTGTCAAGGGTGGCTTGCTATGTGAAAGTCCAAATGAGTCAACACTCATTAAGGTTACTAACCCAATCACTGGTAAAGCTGTTGACTTAGGCTCAAACACTATTAGAAGACCTACCATTAAATATGTAGAGATGTATAGGAATACTAGGTCTCCCAAGAGCCAAGTTAGCAATCATGGAACAGGCTTTTTCTCTTCTAGACCTAAGGTTGTGTCTAGAAAAGCTTGTTACACTTGTGGTAGCTTTTCACACTTGGCATACAAGTGTGTCAACGCTCCCAATGCCAGCGCTGACAGGAACAATTTCAGCGCTGACAGGAACAAAGTCAACGTTGTTAGGAAGTCAAACGTTGTCAGACCCAAACCTTGTGTGCAGCAAAGTCCACAAGTGATTAGACCTGCCCCATTCTTTACTAGAGGGTCTAACACTCATGGACAAAGACCATTTCAAAAGACAAACACCTGGTCAAATAGGCAATGGGTTTCTGTAGCAAACCCTAGGTTCAACGCTGACAAGGGTAATTTCAACGTTGACAGGACAAATTCTAACGCTGACGGAAACGTGACCAGACCTAAATATTTGCAACCACAAGGTAAGGGGTCTAAAGCTTCTTCAAGCTTAACATGGAGACCCAAGAAAGATCAAAACCCTAATGATAATGGGATTTCAATGACTTGCAATAGATTTAATTACATTTCAAAAGTCATTACAAAACCTATTGGGGTTAACTGGGTATTTCATCCTAAGAAGGATGAGAATGGGGTTGTTGTGAGAACTAAGTCTGTTCTTATTGAACAACCAGATGAATCCAAGTCTTTTAAGACTTGGGTTCCCAAAGAAAACTAATTTGTTTTCTTTATGTGCAGGGCATTCAAAGACAGGTCAATGATTATGGATATTGGGATAGTGGATGCTCAAGGCACATGACAGGAAAGGAAGACTATCTGACGAACTTCACTCCTATTAAAGATGGTGATAATGTTTACTTTGGAGGCGGATATGGTACTATCACAGGCAAAGGAACCCTTCTCATCAATAATTTGCGTTTTGAAAACGTCTTCCTGGTAAAAGAACTTGATTACAATCTTTTTAGTGTATCACAAGTCTGTGATAACAAAAATAAAGTTCTTTTTACTGATACTGAGTGTTTGGTGTTAAGCAAGGATTTTAAGATCCCTGATGATTGTAGTAAAATCACACTTGTTTAGGAAAACAAGGTAATTAGGGTAAGTATTAACGAGTGATTTAGGAAAACCACAAGTTATGACCCAAATGGGGATCGTTCTCTGGAGGAGGCACATGTGTTGTGTAATGAATGACGATTAATGTTTTTCATTATTAACAAGAAGAAAAGAGAAGAGGAGAAAATGACGAAGACGTAAAAATAAAAATTAACAAAAATCACTACTAGAAAGTTAAGACGTAGAACCGTAAAAACGACAAAAATTAAAATTTTAAACTAAAAATTCCTAAAAATTACTAAAAATCCACAATAAAATTCTAAGAGTTTACAAAAAATCTAAACTTGCTAAAACCTTTTAGTTAATTAAATAATGACTTTTTAATGCTAATTTAAGCCCTAAAAATCATTTTTAAATATTAAAAAGCCCTAAACAAGACTTTATAGTTTGTAAACCTCAAAAATGACCTAATTAAGCTAAAAAATATTTTTAAAAATTTTAAAACCAAATTAAACTATTTTTAATTACTTAAAACTATTAAAATTTATTAAAACATAAATTAATTCTAAAAATTAAATGAAAAGCCTAAAAAATATTTGGAAAGTGAAAAAGTTCCTAATTTAATGTCTATAACCTAGGAAAAATGAAAAAAGTGGAAAAAACAAACTTTGAATTTTTACTAATAGAATAATATTAAAATAATCAAAAAAAATAAAAAGTTTAGAAATAAATTCTAAAAAATTACCAAAAATCCTAAATATTCTAACTAAGATAAAAATGCAAGTTAAAGTTTCTAAAACCTTTTTATTAATTTTATATTAATTTTTAAAGTTGTCTAAAAACCCTAAAATCAAATAAAAATAAAAATAAGACTTTTTGAAAACTTTTTTAATGTAAACCTCAAATTACTTAAATAAAACCTAAAAACTATTTTTCTAAAAATTAAAACTTATTTGAACTATTTTTTTCTATTTAATAATATACGGGTAAAGAAAAATGAATAAAAAATAAATAAAGAAAAGGAAAAATCTAATTTTTAGCCAGAAAAGTCCTAAAGTCTAATACAAATCTAGGAAAAATAAGCTTGGGGCAATAAGCTAAGCCAATAAGCCAGGATTGGCTTATTTAGCTACGGCTTGTTTTTTGAAAAGCCAAAACAAAATGGGGTTATGTAACACTCAAATGCACCCTTGGTCAGTAAAAGACCCAAGGGCGCAGTGGTAGTGTGTGAGTGTTGTGAAAGGGGAGGCGCAGGTTCGAGTCCTGGTCACTCCTTTTTGTTTTAAAATTTTTTTTTCTTTTTTAACTTTTAACTTCCAATTTGTTAACTCTTTTAACTCAAATTCACAAACACAAGTCCACTTTTAACAAGATTAATGCAAGATTGAACAAAAACGGGTCCAGTTTCCTTTTTCAAGAACACAAGCAACCTGTTATCTTCACAGGTGCAATTATCCAAGAGGACTTGGATTTTGATTTTTGGTGGATGTTTATTGGACAAGCAGGCACCCCTACACTCAGTTTGAGTGTAGGGAGTCAAGATAAGCACAAATCCACCAAGATCCCTACAAGATTAAGTCAAACAAAGCACAAAATAGCAAAAACAAGTTGCTGATGCAATTTCTATGGGTCTGGTGGTATTTTGCTTTTTCTACATGCAAAATAATGAAATTCAAAGTCCAAGAACTTGCATACAACTCACTTTCATGGCATACAACTGATACACACCCCTATAACAACCTATGTCTAACAGATTTACAAGCTTTGATGCACAAAATCACAACAATAAGCAGAAAAATGAAGTTTCTGGTCTTATGCCATTGATCCAACTTTTTTAACACATGACTTGTTTTAAAACTTAACCAAAATGAAAGCTAAATACCACTATCACAAATTAACAACCTAAGAAGTGCTTCTAAACAGATTTAAGCCAATAAGCAATCCTTTAGCCCCTAGTTAATCACTAATCCAAACACCCTCTTAAGCTGGAAAACCAAATTTTTTCAAACAAAACCTATTCTAAACAACTCCAAACTGATTTTTGTTACTTCTATCATGCATAAAACACTAAATAAACTCAACTCAAACCATTAGAACACTATCAAACAACTTTGCACAACAAATCATATATATATATCCAAAAACTGAAAAAATTAAAAGGAATCAAGGGGTTACCTTGTTGGACCTACTTCCAGGTCCAACAGTGGCTAGGTAGCCACCTCCTATAGGCTGGGGCCTATGCTGACTTTGATCAAAACAAATCTCCAAACCACCCTGCTAAGAGAAAATAAGAACACAAGCAAAAATGCAATATTCTGATTTTTATGAAACTTTTTGAAAACCTTTCCCACACTAATCAGTGACCTTAAAAACGTTTTAAAAACAATTTTAACTTCAGAAATCCCAAACCTTCAGTCCACTTTCACTTCATGAAAGATTGGATTTATGAAAATTAAAAAAAACTTTTTGAAACTTTTTAAAACTTCTCAATTGGAACTCAGATTAAGCAAACTTACACCAACTTTTCAAAATAGTAAAAAGGAATTATAATTCACACTAGAAAATACCAACTTTTATATTTAATAAAAAAAAGATTACAAAAGCTTTGCTAAAATCTGGAACAAAACTAATAGAGACACAAACGTCCCTATTTATACTACCACATGGAACTAACTAGAAGCTGGAATAAAAAAAATACAAAGCTAAACCCTAATTCTTGGAATTCTCTGAAATGCCCTTGGTCTTCTCTTTTGAACTTGGTCAAAGTCGTCCCATGTGGATGACAGCCTTGAAATCTTGATCTTGGATGTTGAAAATCCCTTAGAGGCCAAGTAGAACAATCAGGGACGTTAAATTGGTCGGGTGTGGGAATTGGGGTGAAAGTGATGTAGCAGGGGAAGGTCGGGGTGGGGTCCACAACCCATGTGGTTGTGTTTTGTGAGGTGGGATAAGGTGAGGTTAGGGTGAATTAGCAATCTGGATCAAATTAGGTAAAAACCCCTTGATTTAAGGGAGATTAGACCTGGGTGGGATTAGGGTTTAAGGAGGATTAGTAAGCTGTTTAATCCAAATTGGGTAAAAAATGATTTTAAAAAAATGTTATGGTGGGAAATTAGGGAAAGTGGGTTTGACCTTTTGACTTATATAAAAACGGGGTAAAAAGGGTTTTGGGTATTGGACTGGGTAGGGTCGGGTAGGGTATGGGTTTATGGGTGGGTATATTGACGTGGCAAGCTGTGAGTGGTGGTGAGAGTTTGCTTAATTGGCAGAAAGGGCCCCCAAGCATTCACTTTTCTTCCACTTTGTAATAAATCAGCTATCAACTCCTTTTCTTCCTTTAACAACTTTTGAGCACTTGTCATAATTGGCACAAATACTTCAAAAACTTTTCCAAGGGTTTTAAATGCATATTCTTGGGTTCTTCAAGGGCTGATCTTGTACAATCTTCAAACATGGAGGACCATACTTGTACAAATGACATTTGGAGGGTCATTTGTGACAAGTTCTTCAAAGATGAGGGACCATAGTTGCCAATTCTTCAAACTTTAGGGGTCTTTTTGCAAAATTCCAAATTTGGGCCTGGTTCATTGTGCGACTTCGTTTCCTGTGTTCGTTTTTGAATGATTCTTGTGATCTTTTGCCATTTCCTCAATATCCGTACCTAAAAATACACAAGTAACAAACACGAGCAAATATTTGGTATATTCAATGATATTTTATGCATTTTAAGCCCGATTTGGACGATGAGACCATGTATAAAAGCAGTCTCATCACTCCCCCATACTAAACCATTGCCGTGCCCTCACACAATGCTAGAATAAAGTATCATAGCATCTCCAAAATTTAATTTTATTCACTTTATTGGAATGATAAACTAGCTATACTACTACTATTGCTACTACTTGTGTTATAGACATAATGTATGATTTTCATCGCAAAATGGGACGTTTAGGTTCATAGAACAAGAACACGTGAATGCTTCGTTAGAAATAATTTCATCGTCCTCGATTTTCACCTCAATTCCATGCCAAGCGTGCAACGAGATCATTGTCATTATAAGTTAGTAATGCTAACACTACTCATATGCCCTAATCACGTACTTATCCTCCCATTATTCCTAAGTTGTATCTCTTATATTTTATTATGTCTTAATGATCACGAGGATACATCATTGACTTATGCGTGAATAGAGATTTAGGTCTAAAAATAGAGTCCTAACGGTATAACTAAGACCATCAAATCAATAACCCCTCCTAATAGACAACGATGTTAAAAAATTAAGTTGACAAGAAGAATCGATAAACACGGTTTTATAACGGTTTTGAACATGAGACTTATTACCAAGACTTTTATACGCCCCCTAACGGAAGGGCCTTATTATCTTTGGTTTACCTCCATCTTTTATTCAACTTTGCCATAAAGCTTTTATTATGACTTCGGTCTTGCCTTGCCTTTTATTATCCGCCTCATCGGTGGTTTTATTAGCCAAAGACGTATATCCTCACGCTAAAGCGAATTTTGGATCTTTAAAGCTTCGAATATTAAGGCTTGATTCACTTTCAATTTTGCATAGATTTTAGGCCTTGTGGGGCTTCAAATTGTTTGCTTGATTTAGGTGAGCACTTGAAATCTTATTATTAGGTGAAGCTTTCGATTATTGGGGTGCCAATACTTCAAAACCGTGACGCTGGCGATACCTTATTGTCTTCCAAATTTAATTACACGGAAGCTACTAGAAAAGACTAGAAACCCAACAATCCTAACTAAACCGCTAAGTCAATATTTATTAAGCAAAAAATATTTACAAGCGAAGGGAGAATAAGCAAACAACGAGAACACATGAGTTTTTGAAAGAATACGAGTACTCTACGTTTAGCATAGTAACTTATAATTAACTCTATCATTTCTCGTCCTCATATAAGAGACTTAGCCTAATGTATAGTTAAGGAATCAAAGCTAAGTGCTCAACACGCACGGTCGAGTCAAAAATTACTCTTATTCTCGCCATCGGAAAATCTACATTCGTGTCTTCAAACACTTATAAAACATGAGAAAATTTTTAAAATTTGGCCATTTTTAGCCTTATTTTGCAACAAAACGATAAACTTTGGAAAGCGTGAAGATATGGCAAGGCAAGTATCTATTCACCCCCCCCCCATACTAAAGTTAAACATTGTCCTCAATGTTTCGAGTCTAGGGGTGCAAACACCCCCATACTAGAGACGTAGTCGAATGCCTAATCTAGCATGGAAAGGGTGTAACCAATAAATTAATAGCCGTTTATGAAGTGTGCTAAAAACCTAAGGTTAGAACATAAAAGGATAGATCATGGATATTGGGAAAGGTCTCCAAAGCAAATGATCGAGTGCTCCCATAAAACGAACACAAGAGGCTCTAATCGTGAAGATCATGATCTAAAAACCACAATTCACAAACAACCACGGAACAAAGGTTGGAAGGGCACAAATCCCCTCAAATTAAACTAATTAGAAAGCAATAATATGTACATGGATAAGCATGGGTCTCCCCCATGAGGCACCTTGTTTTTGATAACCGAGTCAAAAGCTCGAATCGAATCCCCATAAATGTGATCATTTAGGGATAATCATGGTATGGTCAATTTTTAGTGGGGCTTACATGATAAACAAGGCCCAAAAGTACGTGGAGTACTTTAAAAACCCGATAAACGTATACCGGGGTCAAAGATAGCGTCCTCGTTTTCGGATGAAAGACGAAACAACGCTACTTCAACACAAACCCCAATGGGGTAGAAGAAAATAGGAGAGAAGAAATAGAAGGGTGGGACAATGGGTAAGTCTCTAAAAACATGAGCTACTCGAGGTAGACTCGCACCAATCAAATGAAAAGATTTTCCATTTATTGCATCGGTGGAAGACCGAGATTTCCCTATATAAGCAATTCCAGGATCAAATATCTCGTCCTCGGTGGAGAAAGGGGAGGGAACATAAGGGGATTCCCCCACACTAAGTCCACACAAAGCATCGTCAAAAGGAGAAGACGAGCTTGTAGTACTCAAAACACGCGGTGATGACGGAGTTAGAATTATAGAAAATTTTTTTAAATTAAATTTAAAATCTTTTCCTTTTTCATCTTTTACACTCTCCTTGTGAAAACCCGATTTAATTATGACAAAAATATTTGGTGTATCTAAAGCAATGTTAGTGACACTAAAAATTCTCACATTTTGAAATCTTTTTGGCTTAGGTGGTGGTAAGTTTTCAAATCTTTTGTCAACAAAGAAAACCTCCCCATCGGGATCAACGTATTCATCATCCGAAGAATCACTCGAGATTGGAATCGTAGGGTTAACACTCTTAACCTCCACCGGCGGAGGGGACGAAACTTCATTTTTCTCAACAACTCCTAAAACTCTATTTGAAATCTTTTTGCAAATGTTTTTGGTGGAATTGACATTGTACAAAGATGTGATAGAATACACATGAGAAAGAGTGGAGTTTTGGGTTGCATTAATGACGAGTTCTTCCTCATTGAAACAAAGAGTGATTTTCCTTGCATGCACATCGATAAGTGCTCTCGAGGTATCCAAAAAGGATCGACCTAAAATTAACGGAACTTTAGGATCGATGGGAATATCAACAACAATAAAGTCTACAGGATAGTAGAACTTTCCAACTTTCACAAAGACGTCCTCGGCAACTCCACAAGCTAAAATCATAGAATGATCGGCCATCTCGATTGACATTCTTGAAGGAGTGATATTGGGAAGATTGAGCGATTTAAAAATCTCAAGAGGCATCAAATTAATACTAGCACCAAGATCGGCCAAGGCGTAGCATTCTTCCATGTCTTGGATAGCACATGGGATTAAAAACATTCCAGGATCACCGACTTTTTGAGGTATGCGGCTTAGAAAAACCGAAGAACAACTAGACGATTTTTGCAATTTCTCTTTGTTATTCAACATACTTTTGAAGTTCGCGGCAAATCGAGGCATCATGACTAAGGCGTCGGCAAAACTTATATTGAAATGAAAGTCACGAAACATTTTCATAAAGAGTTCAAATTGATAATTATTTCGTTCTTGTGCCTTTTCCTTGTCTCGTCTTGAAGGGTAAGGTAAAGGTGGTGTGGGTTGGGGCAAAGTAGGCATAGGCATCGGCCTTGGAATATCGGGTTCCATGATTGGAGTGGGTTCAACCGTAGGTGTGGTTTG
Source organism: Glebionis coronaria (assembly GCA_025667525.1). Taxonomy (NCBI): domain Eukaryota; kingdom Viridiplantae; phylum Streptophyta; class Magnoliopsida; order Asterales; family Asteraceae; genus Glebionis; species Glebionis coronaria. Next base: position 211,053,426 of record CM046876.1, on the reverse strand, counting down.
AGCGGTACTTTGTGAGCTTGTAATTTTCTCCTTTTCAACCACAACCTCGGGTTCTTTCTCTTTTTCCTTCTCCATAGAAGTACTTGGAAGAGAAATGGGTTCTTTGAAAGTTTTACCACTACGAGTAGTAATAACCTTCAATTCTCCTTTCGGGTTCACGATGGTATCACTAGGAAGACCACCCGAAGAAGAGGGCTTACACATGATAGCTTCAAACATCTTAGACATACGGTCTTCAAACTTAGATTGCCTAGCATCCGCTTTTAACAATTCTTGCTTAATCTCATGTTGACCTTGCTCCATTTTTTGTTGATTTTGTTGGAGACGTGTGACATTTCCTTCCATTTTGTTAGCATGAGTTTTAAGTTCATTAGCAAGTTCGTTTTTTAGCTCGTTTTTCAACTCAGATCTTAAGCTAACCATCTCACGTTGCATATTGTCAAACTTAGCATCATTAGCCTTAGCATAATTCAAAAATTCTCCTTGAAGATTTTTGGTGTGATCGTTTTGAAAACCTTGGGCATTGTTTGAAAATCACGGTTTTGGTTTTGATTAGAAATTTGCCCATTTCCACTTTGGTAATTACCCTTGTTATAATTCCTTTGATTTCCTTGGTAATTTCCAGCTTGGTTGTTGTTGCGATAATTATTAGCATTTTGATTTGGTGGAGCTTGATTTTGGCGGGAACCTTGACCGATTTGGTTATAAGTTCCCGTGGCTACAAAAGCATTCGAAGTGTTACCATCCGCGGTAATGCACTCGGAAAGATCATGAGCTCCACCACACGACAAACAACTTTTAGAAACAGCTTTGACCGAAGCGGAATTGGAAGCTTCTTGAGCTTTCCAATGGGACATAAGGTTAGCAAATCTATCAAAAAATCGATTTTCTTCATTTGCTTCATCTTGTAAGGCATTGATACTACGAGACGATGATGATGAGCCCATTTTGGCAACACTCGGTGTGTGACGAGGGCTATAAACCTTAGGCCTATTCTCAATTATGACCAAAGCTTCTTCAACCGTTTTACACAAAAAATTACCACCCACGGCGGCATTCTAATAATCTCTTTCATGAACGTTAAGCCCATTGTAAAACGTGTCGATTTGGTGTAAGTCGGAAAAACCGTGTTGAGGACATTCATGTAACATCTCCTTAAACCTATTCCAAGCCGTAGAAAAACTTTCATTTGATTCTTGTGAAAATTTTGAAATCTCATTTTTCAAATGCGTAGTCTTAGAGGGCGGAAAAAATTGGTTCACAAACTTTGAAACGAGATCCTTCCACGTCAATATAGAATTGGATGGCTCTTTCTCTAACAAAATTTTAGCGGGCCCCGCTAAGGAATACGGAAAAAGCATCATCTTAATCGAGTCATTCGAGACATCCTTGAATTTGCAAGTGGCGGTAAGACGATTGAATTGGCGGATATGATTGTGGGGATTGTCCTTCTCATCACCACGGAATTTGTTGTTTTGGATCATCGACAACAAACCCGTTTTCACCTCAAAATTCTCCGCAAGGATAGCGGGAATCACAATAGCTTCTCCATAACCCTCAGTGGGTGCTTGAAGTAACTCCATCATAGTTCGATTTGCCATGGTAGGTGCTTCTCGTACAATGGGTTCGTCAATAGGAGACTCCTCACTAGAATGAGTTAGAGTGGGAGTTTTGTTCTTTCGTTTACGTGCACGTTTTGCTTGATTTCGAGTGAGCATAAACGTCACGTACAACGGGGAGACGAGCAAAGAAGATTCTTTTTGGTATTTTGTGTTTTTCAATTTTTTTTGTGGTTTTTGATGGTATTAACGTTTTTTGGAAATTGGTGAAATTTATTAAGTAGACAATAGGTCCACAAATCTCCTCCTTAATCAAATCTCTTGATTGAAGAAGCCTCAAGGAATGAAAACGATCACGTGGAGTGAACGCCTTCGATGACTTTAGAACGATGGTGGAGCACCAAATCGTTCAAGAGGGTTTAATCAAATGAAACCAAGAAAATATATATGATATGTAATAATACTTTGGGCGGCAAAACCCTCGATTCACTCTCAAAATCAAATACGCACAAGCAAGCGGAGGAAACGAGGCGGCGCGAAGCACTTAAGAGCCTTTTTCCTTTAGGTCGTGAAATACAACCGCCTTATACCCACCTTATAGTTTGTATTATCAAGATCAAGCTTCACGAAAGTATTTATCTATTTTTGCCTTTTTCTTTGGTTTGAGATTCGAATACAATGATCGAGTGATGAAATCCCGAATCAAGGTTGTGATTGCTCACGTATTTGGAGTACTTGTGAATTTATTGTTCTACGTATACAATATATTAATAATATTCACACAAAAACCAAAAAACGATAATACGTATTAGTAGAGTGCTACTAATACAAATACTATTATGGCTAATATAGAAAAAACAATGTTTCACACAAAACACAACACGCCTCCCCGGCAGAGGCGCCAAAAATGATTGTAGTAAAATCACACTTGTTTAGGAAAACAAGGTAATTAGGGTAAGTATTAACGAGTGATTTAGGAAAACCACAAGTTATGACCCAAATGGGGATCGTTCTCTCGAGGAGGCACGTGTGTTGTGTAATGAATGATGATTAATGTTTTTGATTATTAACAAGAAGAAAAGAGAAGAGGAGAAAATGACGAAGACGTAAAAATAAAAATTAACAAAAATCACTACTAGAAAGTTAAGACGTAGAACCGTAAAAACGACAAAAATTAAAATTTTAAACTAAAAATTCCTAAAAATTACTAAAAATCCACAATAAAATTCTAAGAGTTCACAAAAAATCCAAACTTGCTAAAAGCTTTTAATTAATTAAATAATGACTTTTTAATGCTAATTAAAGCCCTAAAAATCACTTTTAAATATTAAAAAGCCCTAAACAAGACTTTATAGTTTGTAAACCTCAAAAATGACCTAATTAAGCTAAAAAATATTTTCAAAAATTTTAAAACCAAATTAAACTATTTTTAATTACTTAAAACTATTAAAATCTATTAAAACTTAAATTAATTCTAAAAATTAAATGAAAAGCCTAAAAAATATTTGGAAAGTGACAAAGTTCCTAATTTAATGTCTATAACCTAGGAAAAATGAAAAAAGTGGAAAAAACAAACTTTGAATTTTTACTAATAAAATAATATTAAAATATTCAAAAAAATAAAAAGTTTAGAAATAAATTCTAAAAAATTACCAAAAATCCTAAATATTCTAACTAAGATAGAAATGCAAGTTAAAGTTTCTAAAACCTTTTTATTAATTTTATATTAATTTTTAAAGTTGTCTAAAAACCCTAAAATCAAATAAAATTAAAAATAAGACTTTTTGAAAACTTTTTTAATGTAAACCTCAAATTACTTAAATAAAACCTAAAAACTATTTTTCTAAAAATTAAAACTTATTTGAACTATTTTTTTCTATTTAATAATATACGGGTAAAGAAAAATGAATTAAAAATAAATAAAGAAAAGGAAAAATCTAATTTTTAGCCAGAAAAGTCCTAAAGTCTAATACGAATCTAGGAAAAGTAAGCTTGGGGCAATAAGCTAAGCCAATAAGCCAGGATTGGCTTATTTAGCTACGGCTTGCTTTTTGAAAAGCCAAAACAAAATGGGGTTAAGTAACACTCAAATGCACCCTTGGTCAGTAAAAGACCCAAGGGCGCAGTGGTAGTGTGTGAGTGTTGTGAAAGGGGAGGCGCAGGTTCGAGTCCTGGTCACTCCTTTTTGTTTTAAATTTTTTTTTCTTTTTTAACTTTTAACTTCCAATCTGTTAACTCTTTTAACTCAAATTCACAAACACAAGTCCACTTTTAACAAGATTAATGCAAGATTGAACAAAAACGGGTCCAGTTTCCTTTTTCAAGAACACAAGCAACCTGTTATCTTCACATGTGCAATTATCCAAGAGGACTTGGATTTTGATTTTTGGTGGATGTTTATTGGACAAGCAGGCACCCCTACACTCAGTTTGAGTGTAGGGAGTCAAGATAAGCACAAATCAACCAAGATCCCTACAAGATTAAGTCAAACAAAGCACAAAATAGCAAAAACAAGTTGCTGATGCAATTTCTATGGGTCTGGTGGTATTTTGCTTTTTCTACATGCACAATAATGAAATTCAAAGTCCAAGAACTTGCATACAACTCACTTTCATGGCATACAACTGATACACACCCCTATAACAACCTATGTCTAACAGATTTACAAGCTTTGATGCACAAAATCACAACAATAAGCAGAAAAATGAAGTTTCTGGTCTTATGCCATTGATCCAACTTTTTTAACACATGACTTGTTTTAAAACTTAACCAAAATGAAAGCTAAATACCACTATCACAAATTAACAACCTAAGAAGTGCTTCTAAACAGATTTAAGCCAATAAGCAATCCTTTAGCCCGTAGTTAATCACTAATCCAAACACCCTCTTAAGCTGGAAAACCAATTTTTTTCAAACAAAACCTATTCTAAGCAACTCCAAACTGATTTTTGTTACTTCTATCATGCATAAAACACAAAATAAACTCAACTCAAACCATTAGAACACTATCAAACGACTTTTCACAACAAATCATATATATATATCCAAAAACTTAAAAAATGAAAAGGAATCAAGGGGTTACCTTGTTGGACCTACTTCCAGGTCCAACAGTGGCTAGGTAGCCACCTCCTATAGGCTGGGGCCTATACTGACTTTGATCAAAACAAATCTCCAAACCACCCTGCTAAGAGAAAATAAGAACACAAGCAAAAATGCAATATTCTGATTTTTATGAAACTTTTTGAAAACCTTTCCCACACAAATCAGTGACCTTAAACACGTTTTAAAAACAATTTTAACTTCAGAAATCCAAAACCTTCAGTCCACTTTCACTTCATGAAAGATTGGATTTATGAAAATTAAAAAAAACTTTTTGAAACTTTTTAAAACTTCTCAATTGGAACTCAGATTAAGCAAACTTACACCAACTTTTCAAAATAGTAAAAAGGAATTATAATTGACACTAGAAAATACCAACTTTTATATTTAATAAAAAAAAAGATTACAAAAGCTTTGCTAAAATCTGGAACAAAACTAATAGAGACACAAACGTCCCTATTTATACTACCACATGGAACTAACTAGAAGCTGGAATAAAAAAAAATACAAAGCTAAACCCTAATTCTTGGAATTCTCTGAAATGCCCTTGGTCTTCTCTTTTGAACTTGGTCAAAATCGTCCCATGTGGATGACAGCCTTGAAATCTTGATCTTGGACGTTGAAAATCCCTTGGAGGCCAAGTAGAACAATCAGGGACGTTAAATTCGTCGGGTGTGGGAATTGGGGTGAAAGTGATGTAGCAGGGGAAGGTCGGGGTGGGGTCCACAGCCCATGTGGTTGTGTTTTGTGAGGTGAGATAAGGTGAGGTTAGGGTGAATTAGCAATCTGGATCAAATTAGGTAAAAACCCCTTGATTTAAGGGAGATTAGACCTGGGTGGGATTAGGGTTTAAGGAGGATTAGTAAGCTGTTTAATCCAAATTGGGTAAAAAATGATTTTTAAAAAATGTTATGGTGGGAAATTAGGGAAAGTGGGTTTGACCTTTTGACTTATTTAAAAATGGGGTAAAAAGGGTTTTGGGTATTGGACTGGGTAGGGTCGGGTAGGGTATGGGTTTATGGGTGGGTATATTGACGTGGCAAGCTGTGAGTGGTGGTAAGAGTTTTCTTAATTGGCAGAAAGGGCCCCCAAGCATTCACTTTTCTTCCACTTTGTAATAAATCAGCTATCAACTCCTTTTCTTCCATTAACAACTTTTGAGCACTTGTCATAATTGGCACAAATACTTCAAAAACTTTTCCAAGGGTTTTAAATGCATATTCTTGGGTTCTTCAAGGGCTGATCTTGTACAATCTTAAAACATGGAGGACCATACTTGTAAAAATGACATTTGGAGGGTCATTTTTGACAAGTTCTTCAAAGATGAGGGACCATAGTTGCCAATTCTTCAAACTTCAGGGGTCTTTTTGCAAAATTCCAAATTTGGGCCCGGTTCATTGTGCGACTTCGTTTCCCGTGTTCGTTTTTGAATGATTCTTGTGATCTTTTGCCATTTCCTCAATATCCGTACCTAAAAATACACAAGTAACAAACACGAGCATATATTTGGTATATTCAATGATATTTTATGCATTTTAAGCCCGATTTGGATGATGAGACCATGTATAAAAGCAGTCTCATCACTTGATGAGAAATATATTGAGTATAGAACACCTAGGCATAAGGACATATATAATGTGAATTTGAATGGGATTAAAATGAATAATAATATGTCTTGTTTTTATGCTAAGGCCTCAGTAGATGAGAGTAATTTGTGGCACAGGAGACTAGGGCACATAAATTTTAAAAATATAAATAGGCTTGTGAGACTTGGTTTAGTTGATGGTTTTCCTGAGAAGGCCTTCCACAATGACCACTCTTGTGTTGCATGTCTTAAAGGCAAGCAACACAAGGTCTCATTCAGGTCCAAACAGGTGCATACTAGTTCTAGACCTCTTCATATGCTACACATGGATCTCTTTGGTCCAAGCAATATAGAAAGTTTGAATGGTAAGTCATATTGCTTTGTCATCACATATGACTTTTCTAGGTTTACTTGGACATTCTTTCTAGCTATGAAGAGTGACACAGCTGATATTCTAATTAATTTTATCACTCAGATTGAGAAGAGGTCTGGCAATGAGGTTAAAATGCTTAGGAGTGATAATGGTGGAGAATTTAGGAATAAGAAGCTAGATGATTTCTGTGCCAGGAAAGGAATTACTAGGCAATTTAGTATTGCTAGAACCCCACAACAAAATGGGGTTGCTGAGAGGAAAAATAGAACCCTAATTGAAGCAGCCAGAACAAAGTTGGCTGATGCTCACTTTCCTATAGCCTTTTGGGCTGAGGCTGTTAATACAGCTTGCTATGTGCAAAATAGAGCATTGGTTAACAAAATTCAGAACAAAACACCTTATGAGTTATTTTGGGGTAGAAAACCTAATATTGGTTTTCTCAGACCTTTTGGTTGTCATGTAGTAGTCTTGGATACTAGTGATGCCTTAGGGAAATTTAGTGCAAAAGGTGATGAGGGCTACTTCATGGGGTATTCAGTCCAGAGCAAGGGTTATAGGGTTTATCTTAAAGAGGACAAACGTATAGTTGAAAGAGTTCATGTTAGGTTTTTAGAGAATAAACCTAGTGATCCTGAAAGTGGTCCTAATTGGTTGTTTGATTTGGAACCCTTATCTAGAACTTTTAATTATATGCCTGTCACTAATCCAGACATTGTGAAGGTAACTTCAAATGTTGTGGAGGAACAAGTTGTTGATGTTTCAGGTACACAGGTCCATAAGAGGGTTGGATCACAAGCAGAAAAGGCATCTCCTATACTAGAATATGTCACAATTCCTATTTGGACAGATGCTTTTGCTGCGGCTGCTGCTGCTGGACAAGATAATGGTGGTTTCCAAGTACCACCAGATACAAACATGCATGGTCCTTCAGGCGCTGACAAAGGCAAATCTAGCGCTGACAAGACCAATTCAGACGTTGATGGTTCAGACGTTGACAACCACACTTCAAGCGTTGTTAGCCCAAGCGCTGACAAACAATGTTCAGGCGTTGACAACAATTTTGCCCATCTTTTCTCTTCCAATTTTGAACAAGGTGAACCTTCCAATATATATGAAGAGGTTCATCCTCATGTTGATGTAAGAGAGTCTGATGAAGAAGATATTAGCAACATGGAGAATGAGGTTGAGGACACCAGACTTTTTGAAGGCGGAGTTCTCACTTCCACAATGAAGAATCACCCCCCTTCCCAGATCATTGGTGATGTTATGACTCCAGTTCAGACTAGAAGATCTCATCAAGGTCTTGGTGGGTTTATTGCTAATATACACAAGAAGGTTGATACCCCTCTTGTGCAAGCATGTTTATTTGCATGTTTTCTGTCACAAGAAGAACCCAAGAAAATATTTGATGCTCTCAAAGAACCAAGTTGGGTAGAAGCAATGCACGATGAGCTTCACCAATTTGCAATTCAGGATGTTTGGGAGCTGGTTGATTGTCCCAGATATGTCAGACCTATAGGGACAAGATGGGTTCTAAGGAACAAAAGAGATGAAAGAGGCATTATGGTCAGAAACAAGGCAAGGTTAGTGGCTCAAGGTTATACACAAGAGGAGGGGATAGACTATGAGGAAGTCTTTGCACCAGTTGCAAGGATTGAAGCTATTAGGATTTTTCTAGCCTATGCATCCTGCATGGGCTTCACAGTCTATCAAATGGATGTCAAGAGTGCTTTCCTTTATGGAACTATTGTTGAGGAAGTATATGTAATGCAACCTCCTGGTTTTGAGGATCCAGAACATCCAGATAAGGTGTATAGAGTCAAAAAGGCTATGTATGGCCTTCATCAAGCCCCAAGGCTATGTATGGCCTTCATCAAGCCCCAAGAGCATGGTGGACAATGGATTCAAGAGGGGCACCATAGATCAGACACTGTTCACAAAGAAGAAAGGAAAGGATGTGTTGCTTGTCCAGGTCTATGTTGATGATATCATTTTTGGGTCTACTGATCCAAAGATGAGTAAGGATTTCTCTAAGCTTATGACAGACAAATTCAAGATGAGTGCTATGGGGGAGATGAACTTCTTTCTAGGTTTACAATTTCAGTAGAAAGAAGATGGTATCTTCATCTCCCAGGATAAATATGTTGCTGAGATCTTGAAGAAGTTTGGTTTTTCTCCACATGAAAAGAGGGCTACTACTCCTATGGATAGAGAACACCCTTGGGGAAAGATTGGAGATGGGAAAGATGTTGATGTCAGGCACTATAGATCCATGATTGGATCCTTGATGTATCTTACAGCCTCCAGACCTGATATCATGTTTGTTGTGTGTGCTTGTGCACGCCATCAAGTGACTCCCAAAGAATGTCACCTTTATGCTGTGAAGATGATCTTTAGGTACCTAAGATGCTATCCTGGTCTTGGTTTGTGGTACCCAAAGGATTCACCATTGGAGCTGATTGCATATTTAGATAGTGATTATGGAGGTGATAAATTTGATAGGAAATCCACAACTGGTGGATGTCAGTTTCTTGGGAACAGGTTGATATCTTGGCAATGCAAGAAACAAACAGTGGTGGCTAATTCTACAACTGAAGCTGAGTATGTGGCTGCAACTGCTTGTTGTGGCCAAGTGTTGTGGATTCAGAACCAGCTGTTGGACTATGGGTATAATTTCATGCATACTAAGATATTTGTTGACAATAATAGTACTTTATGCATCATTAAGAATCTTGTACATCATTCTAAAACTAAACACATAGAAATTAGACACCATTTTATAAGAGATTGCTTTGAAAAAGGTTTAATAAAACCAGATAGGGTTGACACTGAGGAAAATGTGTCAGATTTATTAACTAAACCTTTTGATGCTGGGAGATTTCAATACTTGGTAACAAGTATTGGAATGGTCAATCTCACATAATATGTGTTTTGGAGTCTCTTTGTAAAAGTATGTACAGGATGATGCATTATTATTGGTCTTATTGATGATTTAGATTTTCCACTATCTTTTTCTAACACTGACAAAGGTTACTTGAACACTGATAAGTGTTTTTGTAACGTTGTCAGCAATATAATTGTCTAACGCTGACAAAGCTTCCCTCAACGCTGTCATGTGTTATCAGGGCGTTGTCAGCAACAATGTTAGTTTTGTGGTTTTCAATCTAAATGTGCAGATGGTGTTAGCAGTATACCATTGGATACAGAGTTGCTTATGGATCAATGGAGAAGCATTTGGACAAGTTTTTATTTATGGATGATGGTTGGAATGTTTCATTCCTATCTTGACATAAACTTTTTATGTTCATGCATGATTTTAGCAAACTTTTGTATCATAGTTTAAGGGGAGGTTTTAGGAACCTTTAGGATGTTTGGGTATCCATATGATACTCTTATCACAATTCTAGATTGTGTCCACTGGTGAGTATGAGTTAGTTTTACTAAATCATGAGGCACTGTAGCATGCAAAGTTGATATACTATGCATGCTGCCAAGACATTTTTGGCCTAGAATTGGTTGTGGTCTGTTGGGAGACTTGGGAATCATTTTGTTATGGGATTTACCTGGGAGTAACAAGGAATTTTGAAAGGTAACTTGGTTGTTAAGCGTTTTGGTTAGCAAGGGACACTAGAGGACTGTTATGTCTATCTTGCTTAAGAAAGTGTGCATAACTGGACAGTGCTTGTCGCCCTATAATAATTATCAGCTTTTGGTTATCTTCTCTAGGATATATTACTTGTTTAGGTCATTTTTCATTTTTAAAACATTTTTTATTTTTGGACGCTGACAAGAATTTTCCAAGCGTTGTTGTGACCAAATTAGACGCTGACATGGCTATAGGAAAACGTTGACAAGATTATAGCCGTTGGGCGTTGATAGGTTATTTTTGACTGTTGACACTCAATGGGACCTACCCAGTTGTTACTTTTTGACATATTTTTAGGCCGTAATTTTGGGAGTTGTTACTTTTCATTTAATGCATGAGATAACTTATAACTTTTTCAATATTTTCATGATTGATTTTTGAAAATACTTGCCTATTTTTGGGCCTATCACATGCATTTTCTTCTCCTATAAATATGGCTCCTATTTTAAACAGGGTATCAATAATTCTTGTCTAACACATTTTTCTCTTATCAACTTCATCTTCTTCACTTCAATTTAACAGCTTTCATCAATGGCACCAAAGTTTAAACCATCAGAATTGGAATTGGGGTTCAGATCTCAACACAACATGATTGCATATCTTGAAGCTGATGATACTCTGTTTCCCCAATACACACAAATGGTGGCATATTTTAATGCATCCCCATTAAGGTATGCTCTTTCTCATGCACCACTCATTCCAGTCACACATATTAAACAGTTTTGGAACACTGTTAGTTCCTCAACAGTTAATAGAGTTACCACATTGACTTCTATTGTTCATGGGAGACCTTGGGTGGTTACTGAGGCTTTGGTACGCCAAGCCTTGCATCTTGATGATGCTGATGGTATAGCCACCCTTCCCATTAATGAAATAGAACAAGGGCTTAGGGCTTTGGGATATCATTTTCCTGATGAAGGTACTCTAAACAAGTATCATAAGCAGGAATTTCCCCCAGCCTGGAAGTACCTCATACATGTCCTCCTTCAATGTTTGAGTCCCAAATGTACTGCACACAATGAGATCAATAGATCCATTGCCAGTGCCATTGTGTGCATTGCAACAGGGCAAAAATTTCATTATTCTAAAATGATTTTTGAGGGCATGTGTAAAAACAAGGGGAACAAAATGACTTTAGCTTATCCCCGTTTTCTACAAATGGTTTTTGATGTCCAAGGTTACTGCTCAAGGGATCATAATGATTTTTATAAGATCCCTGAGCAAAAGAAAGCTATCTTTATGAAGATGATTTCACCACCCCATCGTGACCTACCTTTAACCCAACCTATGCTTGTTGTTATTGCAGCAGCACAACCCCAACCAGACCCCCAACCACAACTTGAACCAATCCCTAAACCTTTACCTTCACTTGAACATATGCAAATTGACTCAGAATCCTTCAACGCTGACACACTAAATGTTGGCGTTGATGTGCCTATTTCCAACGCTGACACACAACCTTCACAAACCCAAACACCCCTTAACCAACTGATAGTTGTAAAATTACACTTGTTTAGGAAAACAAGGCAATAATATAGGGCAAGCACGACGATTTAGGAAAACCGTGTGTAAATGATCCTAAGTGAGTTCGTTCTCGAGGAGGCACGTGTGTTGTGTGATGAGTTGATTTATGTTTGTGATTATATTAAGAAGAAAAGAGAAAACAAATGAGAAAGAAAAGACGGTTACGAAGACGGATCGAGCTAAGACGAAAACGCGTTCACGTAAAACCGTAAATAGTGCAAAAATTAAAATTTTAACCTAAAAATTCCTAAAAATTACTAAAAATCCACAATAATATTCTAAGAGTTTACAAAAAATCCAAACTTGCTAAAACCTTTTAATTAATTAGATAATGACTTTTTAATGCTAATTAAAGCCCTAAAAATCACAATTAATTATTAAAAAGTCCCAAACAAGATTTTTAAGTTTTTAAACCTCAAAGATGACCTAATTAATCTAAAAAGTATTTTTTAAAATTTTAAAACCAAATTAAACTATTTTTAAATACTTAAAAACTATTAAAATCAATTAAAATTTAAATTAATTCTAGAATATAATTGAAAACCCCTAAAAATATTTGAAAAGTTACAAAATTCCTAATTTAGTGTCTACAATCTAGGAAAAATGAAAAAAGTAAAAAAAAACTAACTTTCAATTTTTAATAATAAAATAATAATAAAATAATCAAAAAAATTCAAAGTTTATAAAATAATTCTAAAAAATTACCAAAAATCTTAAATAATGTAACTAAGACAAAAATGCAATTAAAAGTTTCTAAAACCTATTTAATAATTTTATATTGAATTTTAAAGTTGGTAAAAAAAACCTAAAATCCTATAAAATCAAAAGTTTAACTTTTTGAAAACTTTTTTAGCTGTAAACCTCAAAATACTTTAATAAAACCTAAAAACTATTTTTTTGGATTTTTAAAATGCTTTTTGCTATTTTTAATTCACTTTCTAAAATTTAAACTAAAAATAATCCTAGGAAATTAATTAAATACGGGAAAAACAATATTTTTAAACCAAAAAGTCCCTAACCTATTAAATATCAATAGAAAAATGCTAAAAGGAAAAAAAACTTAAAGGAATAAGCTGAAAACATCTTATTAATAAGATGTTAGTTAAATAAGTCACAAAACAAACAATCCTTAAATATTAAACATTGCAAAGAGATACCAATCAAAGACCCTAGGGCAGTTGGTTAGAGCGTTTGTGTGTGGGAGGAGTGGCGCAGGTTCGAGTCCTGGCCACGTCCTTTTTACTCTTTTTATTTTTTTTTTCTTTTTTTTACTTTTAAAACTTAAACCTTTTACCCTTTTAATCACAAAATCTCAAGTAACAATCCAATTTTAACCAGATTAAGCCCTAATGAGTGAAAAACGTGTCCAGTTTACTTTTAAGAACACAAAGCAAAATGTTATTCTTCACTTGTAAAGATAGTGATCAAGAGGGCTTGATCTGATGATTTGTGGTGTTTTGATTGGACAAGAAGGCACCCCTATACTCAGTTGAGTATAGGGAGTCACAATTGACACAAAAACTAGCAAGCAATCACACAAAATCAATCACAAATTAGCCAATGCAAGTTTCTGATTAAGGCAATGTTTAGGTCTGAGTGTATTTGCTGATGCACTTGACACACAAATGGATTTTAAAGTCTCAAAACTTGCATACAAGCTTACCAAATCAGATATAAACCCCACACAATCCTAAAACAACCTAATATCTAACAATGATCAAAAGTTCATGGCAAAATTTGCATAAAAACAAGCAGAAAATGACTTGACTGTTTTTTAGCTATGTTACCCAAATTTTAGCATACAAATGACTTAAATCCTATCAATAATGAAAACAAACTTAACATATAACCTAACACCACCCTATTGAGTATGTTTAAACAGATTTTACCCCAAAAACTTAACACCAATCCTGATTAAACACTAGATCCAAACACTCCTTAAAAACTGCAAATCAAAAATTTTCAAAGCAAATCAATCCGATTCTACTCAAAACTGAATTCAATCACTTATAGCATGCATGTGAACCTATTTGAACAATATCAAACCAGGACAACATTACTTTAAACAATATTCATGCATTTTTCACATAAATCACAACTTCTGAAAACTTGAAAAAGAAACCAAGGGAATACCTTGTTGGGCCTACATCCAGGCCCAACAGTGACTGTATGTCACCACCAAATAGACTCGGGTCTATGCTGAACCTTTCTTCTTGTTTGAAATAAAAATGATGGTGATAATTTGGACTTGAGATGAATCTGCCAAAACAGACAACCAAGAGCAAAAAAAGCACTGGTACAAGAGCTTAAGCTATAGGATTAACTTATTGACAAGTTAACCTATAGCTTAAAGCTTTTAAAAAGAAAGCAATAATATGAGAAACTGATTTCTCTTAACTGAACTTTTGAAAAATTCAGGAAAACTTAAAACCTTTTTAAAACAAGTAAATCAACAACAGAATTCAACAAACTTCAAACAACATAAATAAATGGGTTCTTTGCTTCTCATCAACAATCCTTAAACCAATTTTTCATTCATTAAAAACTAGACTTTACAAAGTTGTGATCAAGGAGAAAAAACAAGGAACAAGAGGCATGCACAATCCGCATCCTTCTTATATAGGCCCTCATAGAACTATCTAGATGACAGGAATAAAATATTACAAACTAAAACCCTAATGGTTTGAAAATCTAAAAATGCCCTTGTGTTTTGACTGGATTCTTGGTCAAGATTCCAACATGTGATGATACAGCTATGTTTGAGTGATCTTAGACGTTCATTGTGCCTTTGGGATCAAGGACTAACATCTAACCATTCATTTTGTCTGGTATTGGGTTTGGGGGAAAGTGACGGGTGCAGGGGGGCCTTGGGGTGGTCACATGGGTGTGTTGGGAAGGGTTTTGGTGAGTGGGTTTTAGTGACAATAAGGTAAATTAGGGATCTGGAGTAGCTTAACAAAAAACCCTTTGATTTGATAAGTGTTCATCCTGGGGATTATTAGGGTTTAAGGGTGGATTAGGGTGAGTTTAATCCGGTTTGGGGTTAATAGATTTCAAATTAAGTGTTTGGGAGGGAAGTATTAAACTAATTATTTTAATAAGTGAGTGGAGGGTGACGTGGGGTGGATGGTGAGGTGGAGAGATGGTATTGGTGGATGGTGGTGACATGGCTGCTTGATTGGCTGGGGTGAATTGGGATGTTTGACAGCTTTGGCCCCTTACTTTTCTTTCTTTGTTCATCTTGTATTTAATCAGCCAACAACTTATTTCCTTTGTAAATAACTTTCAAGGACTTGTCAAAAATGGCACAACAAGTTTCCAAACTTGTTTCAAGGACTTAAAATGCATAACTTGCATTCTTCAAGGACTGTTTTTGACATGTCTTCATCTTTCAAGGCTTTGACTTGTTTGTTCACTTCTTGGAGGACCAATATTGACAATTTAGTTTTGTTGAGGGACTAAATTTGCCAATTCTTCAAAGTTAAGGGTCCTTTTTGTAATTTTGACAAACTTTAGGGACCAAACTTTAATTATGAAGATACAAGGGTATAAAGTGTCAATTCTTCCATATTGGAGGACCCTTCTTCATATTTCTTCAAATCTTCAAGGGTTTTCTTTGGAAAATTCTTCATTAGGGCTTGGTTTATCGTGCGACTTCATTTCCCGTGTTCGTTTTTGCATGATTCTTGTGATCTTTTGTCATTTTCTCAATATCCGTACCTAAAATACACAAGCAACAAACACAAGCATATATTTGGGTATTTTGATGATATTTAATGCATTTTAAGCCCTATTTGGATGATGAGACTATGTATAAAAGCAGTCTCATCACTCCCCCATACTAAACCATTGTCGTGCCCTCACGCAATGCTAGAATAAAGTATCTTAGCATCTCCAAAATTCATTTTTATTCACTTTATTGAATGATAAACTAGCTACACTACCACTATTGCTACTACTTGTGTTTTAGACCTAATGTATGATTTTCATCGCAAAATGGGACCTTTTGGTTCATAGAATAAGAACACGTGAATGCTTCGTTAGAAATAATTTCATCGTCCTCGATTTTCACCCCAATTCCATGCTAAGCGTGTAACGAGATCATTGTCATTATAAGTTAGTAATGCTAACACTACTCATATGCCCTAATCACGTACTTATCCTCCCATTATTCCTAAGTTGTATCTCTTATATTTTATTTTGTCTTGAATGTTTCACGAGGATACATTGTTTGACTTATGTGATAATAGAGATTTAGGTCTAAAAATAGAGTCCTAACGGTGTAACTAAGACCATCAAATCAATAACCCCTCCTAATAGACAACGATGTTAAAAAATTAAGTTGACAAGAAGAATCGATAAACACGGTTTTATAACGGTTTTGAACATGAGACTTATTACCAAGACTTTTATACGCCCCCTAACGGAAGGGCCTTATTATCTTTGGTTTACCTCCATCTTTTATTCAACTTCGCCATGAAGCTTTTATTATGACTTCGGTCTTGCCTTGCCTTTTATTATCCGCCTCATCGGTGGTTTTATTAGCCAAAGACGTATATCCTTACGCTAAAGCGAATTTTGGATCTTTAAAACTTCGAAGATTAAGGCTTGATTCACTTTCAATTTTGCATAGATTTTTCGGCCTTGTGGGGCTTCAAATTGTTTGCTAGATTTAGGTGAGCACTTGAAATCTTATTATTGGGTGAAGCTTTCGATTATTCGGGTGCCAATACTTCATAACCGTGACGCTGGCGATACCTTAATGTCTTCCCAATTTAATTACACGGAAGCTACTAGAAAAGACTAGAAACCCAACAATCCTAACTAAACCGCTAAGTCAATATTTATTAAGAAAAAAATATTTACATGCGAAGGGAGAATAAGCAAACAACGAGAACACATGAGTTTTTGAAAGAATACGAGTACTCTACGTTTAGCATAGTAACTTATAATTAACTCTATCATTTCTCGTCCTCATTTAAGAGACTTAGCCTAATGTGTAGTTAAGGAATCAAAGCTAAGTGCTCAACACGCACGGTCGAGTAAAAAATTACTCTTATTCTCGCCATCGGAAAACCTACATTCGTGTCTTCAAACACTTATAAAACATGAGACAAATTTAAAATTTGGCCATTTTTAGCCTTTATTTTGCAACAAAAACGATAAACAAAAAGATAAACTTTGGAAAGCGTGAAGGTTTGGCAAGGCAAGTATCTATTCACCCCCCCTATACTAAAGTTAAACATTTTCCTCAATGTTTCGAGTCTAGGGGTGCAAACACCCCCATACTAGAGACGTAGTCGAATGCCTAATCTAGCATGGAAAGGGTGTAACCATTAAATTTAAAGCCGTTTATGAAGTGTGCTATAAACCTAAGGTTAGAACATCAAAAGGATATATCATGGATATTGAGAAATGTCTCCAAAGCAAACGATCGAGTGCTCCCATAAAACGAACACGAGAGGCTCCAATCGTGAAGATCATGATCTAAAAACCACAATGCACAAACAACCATGGAACAAAGGTTGGAAGGGCACAAATCCCCACACGTAAGCTACATTAGAAAGCGATAATATGTACATAGGATAAGCATGGGACTCCCCCACGAGGCACCTCGTTTTTGATTACCGAGTCATGAGCTCGACTCGATCCCCTCAATACTAATTATCATTGGGGAAGGTGACTTGGTCGAGGTAGTTCAAGGATGGAACTTCCCCGCCAAAGTAGTGCTTCAACCTATGTCCATTCACCTTGAAGTTAGGACCATCATCTTGAGATAGCTTGATGGTCCCATACGGAAACACTTGAGTCACGGTGAACGGACCGGACCAACGGGATTTCAATTTACCGGAAAAGATTTTTAATCTTGAATTAAAAAGCAAAACTTGATCCCCAATGTTAAAAACCCGGTTTTTAATTTTAGAATTATGCAACTTTTTAGTTTTCTCTTTATAAATCAATGAATTTTCATAAGCAATATCCCTCAATTCATTCAATTCATTTAATTGCATTTTCCGGTGTTTTCCCGCGGTCTCCATATCATCATTACAATGCTTTAGGGCCCAATAAGCCTTGTGTTCTAACTCGATAGGCAAATGAGAATTCTTTCCATACACAAGCTTATAGGGAGTGCACCCAATGGGCGTCTTATGAGCGGTCCTAAAGGCCCATAAAGCATCGTCCAACTTATCCGACCATGATTGTCGATTTTCTCCTACGGATCTCTCCAAGATCCTCTTCAACGCTTGGTTTGAAACCTCGACTTGCCCACTCGTTTGCGGGTGATAAGCCGTAGAAAGCCGATGTGTAACCCCATATTTCCTTAGAACCCTTTCGAATTGGTCGTTACAAAAATGGGTTCCACGATCGCTTATGATAGCACGAGGGGTTCCAAACCGAGAAAACAATTGCTTCAAAAACTTGACTACCACACGAGCATCATTGGTGGGCAAGGCCTTGGCCTCCACCCACTTAGAAAGGTAGTCAACCGCAACGAGAATGTACTTATTACCACGAGATGATGGGAACGGCCCCATAAAGTCTATACCCCAAACGTCAAAGATCTCACACACTTGGATGATATTTTGTGGCATTTGATCTTTTTGTGAGGCTTTTCCTTGTCGTTGGCATGCATCACACGACTTCACAAGATCTTGTGCATCTCGGTAAATAGTAGGCCAAAAGAAGCCGGCATCAAACACCTTCTTAGCCGTGAGATTAGCACCGTGGTGACCACCCGTGGGTCCCTCATGTCATGCTCTAAGGATGTTAGAAGCTTCGGTGCCAAACACACAACGTCGGATAATTTGATCCGCACAAGTTCGAAACAAGTAAGGGTCGTTCCAAAAGTAGAACTTGACGTCACGAAAGAATTTTCGTTTTTCTTGAGTCGTCAATGATGAAGTTACCCGCATGGTAATTTGCAAAATCCGCAAACCATGTGGTAGAAGAATCAAGCTTAGAATTCACTACACCAAGTGTCTCGAGCGGAAATGTTTCGGTGATTTCCTTGGGCTCGTAAACACTTTGGTGAGGATCTTCCAAACGAGAAAGATGATCGGCCGCTAGATTCTCGGCTCCTTTTTTGTCAACGATGGTGTGATCAAATTCTTGAAGGAGGAGAATCCAACGAAGTAATCTAGGCTTAGCATCTTGCTTTTCCATAAGATACTTAATAGCCGAATGGTCCGTATACACTATGCATTTCGTCAAGACGTGATAAGGTCGGAATTTCTCAAATGCATATACCACGGCAAGGAACTCCTTTTCCGTTGTAGTATACTGTAGTTGAGCCTCAGTCATCGTCTTGCTAGCATAGTGAATAGGCAAGAAGTGCTTATCATGACGTTGCCCCAAAACGGCCCCAATAGCGTAATCACTAGCATCACACATGATCTCAAAGGGGAGGTTCCAATTTGGAGCAACAAGAATGGGAGCTTCGGTAAGTTTCCTCTTAAGGATTTCAAAGGCTCGTACACAATCTTCGTCAAAGACAAAACGTGCCTCTTTTTCAAGGAGATGTGTAATGGGTCGAGAAATCTTTGAAAAATCCTTGATGAATCGACGATAAAAGCCCGCGTGGCCTAGGAAACTCCTAACTCCCTTGACGGTTTTGGGATGAGGTAATTTGGCGATGACGTCTACCATACCTTGATCTACCTCAATCCCCGCTTTCGAGACCTTGTGCCCTAAGACGATTCCACTCTTAACCATAAAATGACATTTTTCCCAATTGAGCACAAGGTTGGTTTCCTCACAACGTTTTAACATTCTCTCAAGGTTCGACAAACATGAAGTGAACGAATTACCAAACACGGAAAAGTCATCCATGAAGACTTCCATCGTCTTCTCGATCATGTCATGAAAAATAGCCATCATGCACCTTTAAAAAGTTCCTGGTGCATTACAATGTCCGAATGGCATTCTACGATAGGCAAACGTTCCATATGGACACGTAAACGTAGTTTTTTCTTGATCACGAGGATCGATGGGAATTTGGAAGTAACCGGAAAAACCATCTAAAAAGCAATAGAAATCGTTTCCCGCAAGACGCTCCAACATTTGGTCCATGAAGGGCAAGGGAAAATGGTCTTTTCGAGTGGCTTCATTCAACTTTCGATAGTCAATGCACAATCTCCATCCGGTCACGAGTCTAGTGGGAATCAACTCGTTGGCATCGTTTGGCACAACGGTCATCCCTCCCTTTTTAGGGACACAATGAATAGGACTCACCCAAGGGCTATCGGAAATAAGGTAAATCATTCCCGCGTCAAGGAGTTTAAGGACCTCCTTTTTGATGACGTCGTGAATTTTGGGGTTCACCCTCCTTTGACTTTGGATTGTGGGCTTTAAATCCTCCTCCATTAAGATTTTGTGGGTACAAAACTTGGGATCGATTCCCTTAATGTCGGATAACTTCCACACAATCGCCCCTTTGTGATCTTTTAGAACATCGACAAGTGCGGTTTTTTCATCATTCGAAAGTTCCTTCGCAATAATAACCGGCAACTTGTTGCCCTCCTCCAAATAGACATATTCGAGGTGAGGAGGTAAATCTTTCAACTCGAGGATAGGTGGTTCCTCAAGTGAAGATTTGGGCTCGATACTCATAACCTCCTCGGGTGGAGGAAATGGGAAATCGTTAAGAAAATCCTTGATAATCGAGAAGTCCTCATCGTTGTCGAGGTCTTCTTCACAAGTACGTGGAACATTGCGATCTTCCAACGTAAAACCACCACCTTCAAATGGAGTGAAGGTTGGTGTCGAATTATCAAGAATTGGATATAACATAGTGGGATTGCCACTAGTTTCTTCATCACCAAACCCTAAAACTTCTTGTGAAAATTCCTCGCAAACCACGTCGATCATATCAACGAGGTTTATGGTAGCAACGGAATAAACATGAGAAAGTTGAGAATTTTGAGTTGCGCTTATAACAAGTTCCTCGTCGTTGAAACGTAAGGTGATCTTTATAGCATGCACATCAATTAAAGCCATAGATGTATCTAAAAACGAACGACCTAAAATAAGAGGAACTTGAGGATCCGTGGGGATATCGATGATGATAAAGTCTACGGGATAGTAGAACTTCCCTACTTTCACAAAAACGTCTTCCGCCAAACCACATGCACGAATCGTGGAATGGTCGGCCAACTCGATAGACATTAGTGAAGGAGTAAGATTAGGAAGATTGAGCGACTTGAAGATTTCAAGTGGCATAAAATTAATGCTAGCACCAAGATCGGCCAAGGCATAGCATTCTTCCATATCTTGAATTGCACAAGGGATCAAAAATTTACCGGAATCACCGACTTTTTGAGGTATGCAATTAAGATAAACCGACGAACAACTAGACAATTGGTGCAATTTCTCCTTGTTGTTCAACATACTCTTAAAGTTAGCGGCAAATCGAGGCATCATGACCAAAGCATCGGCGAAACTCACATTAAAGTGCAACTCACGAAACATTTTCATAAAAAGCTCAAATTGGTAGTTGTCGCGCTCTTGTCGTTTCTCCTTCCTAAGTCTCGATGGGTAAGGCAAGGGTGGTGTGGGTTGGGGCATAGGCATAGCCTTTGGAATCTCGGGTTCCAATGTTGTTAAAGGGTCGACCGTAGGTGTGGCATGAGCGGTACTTTGTGGGCTTGAAATATGCTCCTTTTCGACCACCACCTCGGGTTCTTCCTCAGTTTCCTCCACCGTTGGAGTAATTGGTTGAGGAGTCGGTTCTTTAAGTGTCTTACCACTTCGTGTGGTAATCACTTTCATCTCTCCCTTAGGGTTTGAAACGGTGTTACTAGGCAAACTTCCCGAAGTAGAGGCTTTGTTTCCCATGACGGCTTCTAAAATGGCATTAAGCTTAACATCTTGACTATTAAACTTCAAATCTTGACTAGCGGCTTTTTGGTCAATTCTTTGTTCAAGCCTAGCATGACTTTGTTCAATCTTATTGTTTTGACCTCTAATTTGATTAGCAAAATCATTTTTCAACTCATTTCTCATGTTAAGATTTTCCTTCACAAAATTAGCCAATTCCTTGGTGTTTTTAGCCGTGTCCCTAGCTTGACTAGCCAATTGCTCTTGTATGTTTTCCAAAATCTTATCATTTGCCGTGGCGTAATTCAAAAAGTCCATTGGAAGTTCTTTAGTGTAAACATTTTGAAGACCTTGACTCGTGTTTTGAAAATTACGGTTTTGATTTTGATTTTGCAATTGGCTACTACTTCCTTGATTTCCATAGTTGTTATTGCCCTTGTAATTGTTCCTTTGATTGCTTTGGTAACAACTTGATTGTTTCGATAATTGTTAGCATTTTGATTTGGTGGAAAACCCGGTGGAGTCAATTGATTAGTGCGGGGAACTTGACCGTGTTGGTTATAAGTTCCCGCGGCCGCGAAGGCACTCGAAGTGTTACCACCGTTGGTAATGCACTCGGAATAATCGTGAGCTCCACCACAATACATACAAGAAACCTCAACCGCTTTAGCCGTAGCGGGAGTGGGTTGTTCACCAACTTTAAACTCAATTAACAATCCTTTAAGCTTATCAAAAATCTTGTTCTCCAAATTAGCCTCGATTTGGCAAGCATCAACGGTGTGTGACAATGAAGGCGAAGGCGAAGACGAAGTCTTACGAACACTCGACGTGCTACGAGGACTATAGACCTTAGACCTATTCTCAATGATTAACAATGCTTCCTCGACCGTCTTACACAAAAAATTACCACCCGCGGCGGCATTAAGATAATCACGCTCATGATCGTTCAAGCCATTGTAAAACGTGTCAATTTGATGCAAGTCGGAAAAACCATGATGAGGACATTCGTGCAACATTTCCTTAAACCTATTCCAAGCCGTTGAAAAACTCTCATTATACTCTTGTGAAAACTTTGAAATCTCGTTTTTCAAATGCGTAGTCTTAGAGGGCGGAAAAAATTGGTTCACGAATTTTGAAACGAGATCCTTCCACGTCAATATAGAATTGGGTGGCTCTTTCTCTAACCAAATTTTTGCGGGCCCCGCGAAGGAATACGGTAAACGCATCATCTTAATCGAGTCGTTAGAGACGTCCTTAAACTTGCAAGTGGCGGTAAGGCGATTAAATTGGCGAATGTGGTTACGAGGGTTGTCCTTTTCGTCACCTCGAAACTTGTTGTTTTGAATCATGGACAACAAACCCGTCTTAACCTCAAAATTCTCTGCAAGGATAGCGGGAATCACAATCGCTTCTCCATAACCCTCGGTGGGTGCTTGAAGCAACTCCATCATAGTTCGATTAGCCATGGGTGCTTCTTTCACTATAATGGGTTCGTCAACAGGAGACTCCTCACTAGAAGGAGTGGTGGATTTGTTTCTTCGTTTACGAGCACGTCTTGCTTTGGAGCGAGTTTGCATAAACGTCACGTAAAACGAGAAAGCGAGCAAAGAAGATTCTTTTTGGTGTTTTTACTTTTTCATTTTTTTGTGGTTTTTGATTGTTTTTACTTTTTTTGGATTTTTGGAATGTATTAGGTAGACACAAATCTACAAATCTCCTCCTTAATCAAATCTCTCGATTAAAGAAGCCTCAAGGAATGAAAACGATCACGTGAAGTGAACGCCTTCGATGACTTTAGAACGATGGTGGAACACCAAATCGTTCAAGAGGGTTTAATCAATAGAAACCAAGAAAATATATATGATATGTAATAATACTTTGGGCGGCAAAACCCTCGATTCACTCTCAAAATCAAATACGCACAAGCAAGCCGAGGAAACGAGGCGGCGCGAAGCACTTAAGAGCCTTTTTCCTTTAGGTTGTGAAATACAACCGCCTTATACCCACCTTATAGTTTGTATTTTCAAAATCGAGCTTCACGAAAGTATTTATCTATTTTTGCCTTTTTCTTTGGTTTGAGATTCGAATACAATGATTGGGTAATGACCTCCCAAGTCAAGGTTGTGATTTCTCACGTATTTGGAGCACTTGTGAATTTTTTGTTCTACGTATGCAATATAGTAATAGTATTCACACAAAAACCGAAAAACGATAATACGTATTAGTAGAGTGCTAATAATACAAATACTAATTATGGCTATATAAAAAAACAATGGTTCAATCAAAACACAACACGCCTCCCCGGCAGCAGCGCCATTTTGATAGTTGTAAAATTACACTTGTTTAGGAAAACAAGGCAATAATATAGGGCAAGCACGACGATTTAGGAAAACCGTGTGTAAATGACCCTAAGTGAGTTCGTTCTCGAGGAGGCACGTGTGTTGTGTGATGTGTTGATTTATGTTTGTGATTATATTAAGAAGAAAAGAGAAAAGAAATGAGAAAGAAAAGACGGTTACGAAGACGGATCGAGCTAAGACGAAAACACGTTCACGTAAAACCGTAAATAGTGCAAAAATTAAAACTTTAACCTAAAAATTCCTAAAAATTACTAAAAATCCACAATAATATTCTAAGAGTTTACAAAAAATTCAAACTTGCTAAAACCTTTTAATTAATTAGATAATGACTTTTTAATGCTAATTAAAGCCCTAAAAATCACAATTAATTATTAAAAAGTCCCAAACAAGATTTTTAAGTTTGTAAACCTCAAAGATGACCTAATTAAGCTAAAAAGTATTTTTTAAAATCTTAAAACCAAATTAAACTATTTTTAAATACTTAAAAACTATTAAAATCAATTAAAACTTAAATTAATTCTAGAATATAACTGAAAACCCCTAAAAATATTTGAAAAGTTACAAAATTCCTAATTTAGTGTCTACAATCTAGGAAAAATGAAAAAGTAAAAAAAACTAACTTTCAATTTTTAATAATAAAATAATAATAAAATAATCAAAAAAATTCAAAGTTTATAAAATAATTCTAAAAAATTACCAAAAATCACTACAAGAAAAACTGAATTTAGTGACGAACCAAAAATGGTCACTATATGTATAAAATTGGTCACAAACACCGTTTTAGTGACCGAAACCAGGGTGGTCACTTTTCGTCACTATAGCTCGGTCACTATTTTCAATAGAGACCAAAAATTGAAATCGGTCTCTAACCACTGACGAAAGTACAGTGGTCACTAAATCTGTGACAATATATTCGGTCACTGATTTTCGTCACTATTAAGCTGAAGGTGGTCACTGAATTGATAACTAGTGACGCATAAATGTGGTCATGAAAGTGGTCACTGTTTTGTTAAAGATAACGGACCCGTTAACAAACCGTTAACACCCATCAGTGACAATTTGCGTGGTCACTTCTTGTTACATTTAGAGACCAACAGGTGGTCACTACCTGTATACTCTTATTAGCAAAATGTGGTCACTTATTCAAAAACAATATAGCATTAAAAAAATGTAGCAATAAAAATTGAAAAAAATATATGAAATATCCATGACATAAGAAAAAAACATAAACATAATCTTTAACATGTAATTTTTAATCTTGCTAATCTGGGGAAAAAATATAACCACAAAAAAACATAACGTTCAATTGTATCAATGTTTAACACCGTTTTTATCAGCAACAAAGCATGTCTTTAATCGTATCCACCCTAAATGAGCCATAATTCGAGTCCAAGTGCAGGTAATCCTGGAGAGCAGAGCCAATAGTATCCAAAAGGTTTGATAATTCCGAACGTGGCTCCGGATGGTGTTCTTAAACATTGAGGCATGTAAGCTGTGTGGCAAGGTAAACAACATAACATGAGTAAACAGGCGGAATTCGGGAATAATAAAAGGAAAAATAAACAAGAGTTACCAAGGATAGCAGGATCCAGATTTTCGAGGCCCACTGGGTGTGTTGAGGTCTGATACTATTGGAAGCTGCAAAACAACATAACACACACGGGATATGAGTAATATGTAAACCTATTGATGTAGAAGAACCAAAATGAATTTTGATACTGGGATTATATCAGTATATAAGAAAAAGTTATATATACCAACCGGCAAGCGCATCGACAAAGCCACAGAGAGCCTTGTTACTGTCATAAGAAATTTCGAAGAAAAAAGAACTAGTCAGACATTGATATCTCAAATAACTGCAGTTTGTTACATTTAAAAGACATGCAGATAAGCAACTAGATAAGCAACTAAACAATTTATACAAATACTAAATTGTCTTTCAGATGTTTGTGATCTGATGAAGAGGTATATTCAGTCAGATTTATGCACACATATACTGGTCTGCAGGCATAAAGTTATATAAAAGCTTCGGTACATCGTAAAGAGGAAGCTATTATTTCTGCATCTGTGTAGTACATACAGTCAAATTTAGGCACACATATACTGGTCATATATCTTCTGTACAAGGTATAGACGTATAGACAATGTCACATATGCATAAACAGAAGCCTTAGTTGAAATTTTAGTTTAAACCAAGCTTAAAATTCCATTTAAACCAAATAAAAAACATGATACCTGTTACTGCTGCTGCTGAAGAGAGAGTATATGACTCTCTTATTGCAGTAGAATTGCCATAAGATCCATAACCTGAAAGAACGGCTGCAGACTGAGACAAACCGCTAACAGAGATACCATTTTAGTATTAAGGGAGACCGGCAACCAACTGTTGATGATACAAGTTATTTCCAGCAAATGCGGCTGAAAACAGAGGGCATGTATGTGTAACTTGGAGCTAAGAAAGGATAACCAATCATGTTTGCAAAAG
This sequence comes from Glebionis coronaria, assembly GCA_025667525.1. Taxonomy (NCBI): domain Eukaryota; kingdom Viridiplantae; phylum Streptophyta; class Magnoliopsida; order Asterales; family Asteraceae; genus Glebionis; species Glebionis coronaria. Next base: position 211,026,979 of record CM046876.1, on the reverse strand, counting down.
GTCCCAAACAAAGGGTAGGTTGAAACACTAAGCTCGATTCAATATATCCTATAAGGGTTCAATTTGTAGTGGATGTAAAATCAAAATAATAATATTTAGTACGTGCTATCATACTATTATCAGGTTCAAAACTTTTTTGGGGAGATGTCCAGGTATCCCATGCTCCTGTAAACCGTTATTTTCATACGCTAGTTATTATGCTCGTCACGCTATTAGAGGGATTAAATCTACAAAAAACATATAACCATTAAAGTTTAAGTTCTACACCTTAATATATACACACATACATATATCTCTCAAAAACTTATGGTACATTTAAACTTACGCTCCAGCTTGAATTGTTAAGACAATACGACCTATCTTCACCACCGAGCTGTTAATCAACATCTTCATTTTCCATCTGAAAACTCGAGCAAAACATAATATTACTAGGAAAACCTTTATGGTATGGGTGTGGTTCTGTTGACTAGGAAAAATTTAGTTCAAAAACTTTCATGATTCAATATCAGTGTGCCAAATAAGTTTTCAAATCCTAAAAATTATAATATTACTTATGCACAAACAATGAAACTAACTAATAAGACCACATGCTATACTTGCTCATATAATCATGTAAACATGCAGACTCGGAACCATAGAAATCAAACTAATTTAATACCTAACTTAGAATTAGATTATTAATTTAAACAAACTTTTTAGGAAATGCTTTTTATGAAATTTCAGTTATACCTACATTAATTTGTATCAATCTTTGTTTTGTAGCACTCTTTGTGCCTCATTGGAGCTTTTAAGAACATTTTCACTCGATAAGTTATCGTACAAAAGGGAGAGCTCAAGTGGCATGAACAGTCTATCTTATTTTCTATCCAAATATACAACGGACCATATAAATACAATTCTGAAGCCGCTAGTTTATATTTGCTTGTTTTAGTAGGATGCCCGCACACAGCGGCAGTGTTGGAGTACGTGAAAAAAGAAAAAAAAATGATTTCTGATAATGGTTCCAATTGAAGTTGGACAACTTTTTTACCGAACGTAAGTCACGGATAAAGACGTAGAGGGATTTATGTTCACATAATACTTGACTCACACTTGCATGCTTGCAGGCAGAATCCACAGAAGCAAATGAAATGTACAGACCATACATCAGATACTTACTAAATTTACTTCACTCTCAATCCTTTTTGAGCCACTAACTTGGAACAAAATTTTACTTTAATGATCAAATGTGCATTGTTGTCAACAAATATCTTTATATTTATTTGGTCTCCATTTGTAGAATTTTAGTTAAACACACCTTCTGGTCAATCCAAGCTACCATGAAGGTTTTGCAAACAAAATAGCTTGCGAAAATATTTGAAACCATGAAGCGTAAAACACACAAAGTAGCTTGCGAAAATATATGAAACCATGAAGTGTAAAACAGTCAAGAAGCCAACAATATCTAAAACCATTTATAGATACAAAGATGTCGTCTTGGTGCTAGGAAGAGCCCTTATTTTCTTCCTTCTCAGTGTCGAAATCCTATTGATCTCCTATTCGTTAAAGTCAAAATGTCATAGGATATCATCTATAACAATAAGATCCATAAATTTATAGCTCAATCAGATTGATACACATATCCATTCTCAACACACACTTAGCCAATCATCACCTCCTTTACCCTATCGACCATCGTCTCTATTCTCTAACCTATCACATCAGCATGTAAAAACCACAAACTTGTACTTAAATATCCACCTATATTAATGCCAAACTAAACCCAATTAATAATGATACATGCATATCTAATCGGTGGTGGTGGCGGTGCTTCAACCATAATTGTGAAGCAATTGCACCGGTGGTCAGGGTCTATCAAAACAGAGTTGGGACAGTGGTGAGCTCCAATTTTCGGTCGCATACTCACATCTATTATATCTGGCGACTTCTAGCAGTGACTTATCGCATAACATAGCAAAAACACATTCATGAGCACACACTCACTTAGCATGACTAAACTGCAAATCATGACTTACTAACGTTTATCGAGACACTTTTATGGATTCAGATCATCATTCTTAGACTTACGGAGCACAACATTTCACCTCTAAAAATTACTTGTTGATACCGACATTAACACCATCGATTTCGCTATCACTTATCTCACAAATTTCAACCTAAAACTCACACCCAGACCCTAAGTAACAACACACAAATTAAATCAACCGGAAAAAGTTGTAAGTTGACCGGAAACCTTACCTATCCATCGTTCCGATCATTCACTCCGGTCAATCATTTCTACTATTCCCGCCGGTCAATCGCTGCGTAAACACCTAATTGTTGCTTCCTTTCACTCATCTTCCCTAACTGTTCAACATTTCATTCCAATCAAATAAACTAGTGTGATAATCGCCAGGAAAGTAGCAGATCTGTTCATTGGTGGCGAAGGTGATGACGATTATGATGGTGGTGTTTGGTGGTAACAGTTACCCGCGGTTTTACCGGTCAATTTTATGTTAGATAAGAAATCGATCTATATTCATAACAAACTTATCAAAGTATCAAACTAATCGTAAGCTTAAACATATATGCTTAAACACAAAACCAGTTATAGTGCAATTATAAGCTTAAACATTTCATCAAACATTTGGCGTGCACTTATGTGTGACATATAAGCTTAAACATATAAGCTTAAACATATAAGCTGAAACACATAAGCTGGAACATATAAGCTTAAACATATAAGCTGAAACACATAAGCTGGAACACATAAGCTGGAACACATAAGATGAAACACATAAGCTGAAACACATAAGCTGAAACACATAAGCTGAAACATATAAGCTGAAACGAATCGCACCAGATGGTGAAACGAATCAAGACAATCGAGACCAAGATCCGACTATGGTGATGAACAGAACCGTTATGAGATGCGTTTTTTTTGTTGTGATTGTGAATGTGAAAATGGGGGTTTACAAGATCCGACTATTAGTTAAGTTGTGGATAAGGTGGATCAAACTAACTAAAAACTCATAATCTAACCGAAATGAAGTTGGAACCGAATGGAACCGAGCCAGATCGGTTTCTTTTTTGGGTTTGGATGTAAACACCGGTTTAATTCGGATCAAAGCCGATATTTAATTGGTTTGAACCATCTAAACTAAACTCAATAGAACCGGTTTGGTTTTGGTTTCATATATTGAACCGATTCAATTCTTGAATCGATTTTTTTCGAAAATCTGGTTTCAGTTATTTTTTGGGTTAGGTCGGTTCTGACCGGATACTCAATCTTAATTGTGGATACTTATTTTGAAAAATAAAATTTACTTTACTTATTTTCAAATTTAAATTTGATATACCAATATATCTGCCTTATTTTTATTATTTTATTTTAAATGTAAATTTATTATCACCTTAAAAAATATTATGATTTATTGTTTTTTTAAATGGTTTTTGAATTGCACAAATTTATATGTATTTTTTATTTAACAATTTCCGTAACAGCATTTTGTCTAGTTATTTTAGAAATTGAAGTTTGTGATCACCAAAGTTGGTCTCATACTTCAAAACCTAGTGACCACATAAATTGGTCTCATACGTAAAAACTTAGTGATCACCAACATTGGTCTTTAATTAGAAAACATAGTGACCACCAACATTGGTCTCTAACTAAAATTAAGGGTAATATAGTGATCCCTAAACTTGTGGGTGCCCTTAGTGACCACCAAAGATAGTCTCTAACTTGGTAATATAGTGATCACTCAAATTTTGTCTTTAATTTTAAGGGTTAGGATTTTTATTTTAACATTTTTATTTTAATAAATCAGTGACCACGAACCTTGGTCTCTAACCTGGAAATATAGTGACCACTTAATATTTTGTCTCTCAAACCCTTGCCAATAGCATATACTAAAGTAGTGACCATTATACTTGGTCTCTAATTTTGAAACTCAATGACCATTATTTTGTGGTCACTAATGATTGTCATTTGTGACAACCTAATGACCACAATTTTTAAACCATCACTAAATTTATGTGAATGATGAAAATGTAGTGACCGCAAGTATATTGGTGACTAAATGAGCACAATAGAGACCAAATATTAAGTGGTCACAAAAAAATCGGTCACTAAAGGCCTTTTTTCTTGTAGTGAATCTTAAATAATGTACTAAGACAAAAATGCAATTAAAAGTTTCTAAAACCTATTTAATAAGTTTATATTGAATTTTAAAGTTGGTAAAAAAACCTAAAATCCTATAAAATCAAAAGTAAAACTTTTTGAAAACTTTTTTAGCTGTAAACCTCAAAATACTTTAATAAAACCTAAAAACTATTTTTTTGGATTTCTAAAATGCTTTTTTCTATTTTTAATTCACTTTCTAAAATTTAAACTAAAAATAATCCTAGGAAATTAATTAAATACGGGAAAAATAATATTTTTAAACCAAAAAGTCCCTAACCTATTAAATATCAATAGAAAAATGCTAAAAGGAAAAAAACTTAAAGGAATAAGCTGAAAACAGCTTATTAATAAGCTGTTAGTTAAATAAGTCACAAAACAAACAATCCTTAAATATTAAACGTTGCAAAGAGATACCAATCAAAGACCCTAGGGCAGTTGGTTAGAGCGTTTGTGTGTGGGAGGAGTGGCGCAGGTTCGAGTCCTGGCCACGTCCTTTTTACTTTTTTTATTTTTTTTTTCTTTTTTTTACTTTTAAAACTTAAACCTTTTACCCTTTTAATCACAAAATCTCAAGTAACAATCCAATTTTAACCAGATTAAGCCCTAATGAGTGAAAAACGTGTCCAGATTACTTTTAAGAACACAAAGTAAAATGTTATTCTTCACTTGTGAAGATAGTGATCAAGAGGGCTTGATCTGATGATTTGTGGTGTTTTGATTGGACAAGAAGGCACACCTATACTCAGTTGAGTATAGGGAGTCACAATTAACACAAAAACTAACAAGCAATCACACAAAATCAATCACAAATTAGCCAATGCAAGTTTCTGATTAAGGCAATGTTTAGGTCTGAGTGTATTTGCTGATGCACTTGACACACAAATGGATTTAAAGTCTTAAAACTTGCATACAAGCTTACTAAATCAGATATAAACCCCACACGATCCTAAACAACCTAATATCTAACAATGATCAAAAGTTCATGGCAAAATTTGCATAAAAACAAGCAGAAAATGACTTGACTGTTTTTTAGCTATGTTACCCAAATTTTAGCTTACAAATGACTTAAATCCTACCAATAATGAAAACAAACTTAACATATAACCTAACACCACCCTATTGAGTATGTTTAAACAGATTTTACCCCAAAAACTTAACACCAATCCTGATTAAACACTAGATCCAAACACTCCTTAAAAACTGCAAATCAAAAATTTCAAAGCAAATCAATCCAGTTCTACTAAAAACTGAATTCAATCACTTCTAGCATGCATGTGAACCTATTTGAACAATATCAAACCAGGACAACAATACTTTAAACAATATTCATGCATTTTTCACATAAATCACAACTTCTGAAAACTTGAAAAAGAAACCAAGGGAATACCTTGTTGGGCCTACATCCAGGCCCAACAGTGACTGTATGTCACCTCCAAATAGACTCGGGTCTATGCTGAACCTTTCTTCTTGTTTGAAATAAAAATGATGGTGATAATTTGGACTTGAGTTGAATCTGCCAAAACAGACAACCAAGAGCAAAAAAAAGCACTGGTACAAGAGCTTAAGCTATAGGGTTAACTTATTGACAAGTTAACCTATAGCTTAAAGCTTTTAAAAAGAAAGCAATAATATGAGAAACTGATTTCTCTTAACTGAAATTTTGAAAATTCTGGAAAACTTAAAACCTTTTTAAAACAACTAAATCAACAACAGAATTCAACAAACTTCAAACAACATAAATAAATGGGTTCTTTGCTTCTCATCAACAATCCTTAAACCAATTTTTCATTCATTAAAAACTAGACTTTACAAAGTTGTGATCAAGGAGAAAAAACAAGGAACAAGAGGCATGCACAATCCGCATCCTTCTTATATAGGCCCTCATAGAACTATATAGATGACAGGAATAAAATATTACAAACTAAAACCCTAATGGTTTGAAAATCCCAAAATGCCCTTGTGTTTTGACTGGATTCTTGGTCATGATGCCAACATGTGATGATACAGCTGTGTTTGAGTGATCTTAGACGTTCATTGTGCCTTTGGGATCAAGGACTAACATCTAACCATTCATTTTGTCTGGTATTGGGTTTGGGGGAAAGTGACGGGTGCAGGGGACCCTTGGGGTGGTCACATGGGTGTGTTGGGAAGGGTTTTGTTGAGTGGGTTTTAGTGACAATAAGGTAAATTAGGGATCTGGAGTAGCTTAACAAAAAACCCTTTGATTTGATAAGTGTTCATCCTGGGGATTATTAGGGTTTAAGGGTGGATTAGGGGGAGTTTAATCCGGTTTGAGGTTAATAGATTTCAAATTAAGTGTTTGGGAGGGAAGTATTAAACTAATTAGTTTAATAAGTGAGTGGAGGGTGACGTGGGGTGGATGGTGAGGTGGAGAGATGGTATTGGTGGATGGTGGTGACATGGCTGCTTGATTGGCTGGGGTGAATTGGGATGTTTGACAGCTTTGGCCCCTTACTTTTCTTTCTTTGTTCATCTTGTATTTAATCAGCAAACAACTTATTTCCTTTGTAAATAACTTTCAAGGACTTGTCAAAAATGGCACAACAAGTTTCCAAACTTGTTTCAAGGACTTAAAATGCATAACTTGCATTCTTCAAGGACTGTTTTTGACATGTCTTCATATTTCAAGGCATTGACTTGTTTGTTCACTTCTTGGAGGACCAATATTGACAATTTAGTTTTGTTGAGGGACTAATTTTGCCAATTCTTCAAAGTTAAGGGTCCTTGTTGTAATTTTGAAAAACTTTAGGGACCAAACTTGTAATTATGAAGATACAAGGGTATAAAGTGTCAATTCTTCCATATTGGAGGACCCTTCTTCATATTTCTTCAAATCTTCAAGGGTTTTCTTTGGAAAATTCTTCATTAGGGCTTGGTTCATCGTGCGGCTTCGTTTCTCGTGTTTGTTTTTGCATGATTCTTGTGATCTTTTGTCATTTTCTCAATATCCGTACCTAAAATACACAAGCAACAAACACAAGCATATATTTGGGTATTTTGATGATATTTAATGCATTTTAAGCCCTATTTGGACGATGAGACTATGTATAAAAGCAGTCTCATCACCAACCCACATCCACCCATTCTTCCACACCATCTTACACACCCCCTGAATATAGGTTGATGAAAAGCCAAAGGACTACTGGAGTGTTCTCCTCTGGTGGTCCTAGCCATGTAGCAGAGAGAACCACCACCACAAGTGTGGCTGGTGACCTGGATGAGGCTGGGACTATTGGTTCTGGCTTAGATGCTGGCCAAGGCAGTCCCACCATTATTAAGTCCTCATCCTTGCCCAATGAATCTGACGTGGGAGGTCAAATACCCATTTTAGAATAGGGCAGACTGGAACCAATGACTCTTATGGAATTGACGGCAGTCTGCACAAGCTTGCAAAAGCAAAATGCAGACTTAGTACAAATTGTCAGCTCACAAGGCCTTGAACTCAAGCAATTGAGGGAGAGGATTGTTGTTTTGGAAAGTGATCGTTCTAGGAGGGGTATGGAGGAATCTTCCAAAGGGGAGGAAGATCCAATAAATCTGAGTGAGAAGGGCAGTCATGATGGTCAATCAATGGATGTTGCTGAGGCCCTTACAACTTTGAAGAAACAAACAGGTTTTGATACTCCTTAGTCTCTCCTACCAACTTAAATTTATCATTTACAGCTATGTTGAGAGAGGTTACACAAGGCGCTGAGGGAAGATATTTGGGCGTTGACAAGGAGAATTTAGGCGCTGACAGAAATATTTTGGGCGCTGATAGGACAACATTGGGCGTTGATAGACCTGCACATGATGGTGATGTATCCCAGTCATCATCTATCATCAAGGAGGTTTCTACTCAGGTATCACCATCTACCTTACCAACCATTGCACCATCAGATAAGGGTAAGGGTATTTTGGTAGAAGAGATTGTTCCAAAGGATGCAGCTCAAGTTGAGTTTGATAGAAGATTAGCTGCACAAATCATGGAACAAGATAAAAAGGAGTCACCATTTATTGTGACTTCAGAAGAAGGAAGTGATGAAGCTAGCTCAGACTCAAGTGTGATGATTATAGAACCAGAAAGACTTGAGTATGATGATGAGTTGGCTGAGGAGAAGCTGAGAGAATTGCAATTGCAGGTTGACTTTGACATGCCAGAGGTGGTTCAAATGTACAATGCTTGGGAAGAAAGATGCATGGAGAATCTAGACTTGACCATTTCAGATCAAATATGGGGTTTGGAGATTCTTCTTAGAGTTCAGAAAGATTGCCAGGTAATTTTGAAACACAAGGCAAGTAATATTCTCTCAGAGTTGAAAAGGGATAGAAGGGAGCTATACTTTATGTTGCTCAGATGTCATGGAGTTGGATGGACTTATCAGAAGTTGAGGGCTTTGACATTTAATGAGTTGGAAAGCAGGGCTTATCCCATTTGGGTGAGAGTGCAGGAAGCAAACACTCTCAGACTTCTTTCAGATGAAAGAAAGGAAGAACTTGCAGAAGAAATGGAACTCAAGAAAGTTATGTTTGTTCCCAGGCCAGTGAAGAAGGGAATTTCATTTGAGTTTCCCAATGATATGGATCCACTATATCCAAGTGAAGCTGTCATCAGAAGAGCCTCAAGCTCTCACCTTTAGAAGCTTCAGATATGGTGCAAGTGTTACCATTAGATTCCAGGAACCCAATTGTGAGCTATGAAGAAGATGAATGTGGGTTTTGGAAGATTGGCAGATATGGCAAAGAGGTACACACTTTTACCACTCTCATATCTTTGTTTTCAAGTTGTGATAGAGAAGACTTGGTGGACCTTTGGAAGTTGCTGGAGACCAAGTATGAGGCTGAAGCACCAACTTCAGCTAATGGAATAAAACTTTGGACCACATTCAAAAGAATGTGTGGACCAAAAGATGAGGATCCTGGTGTTTGGAAGGATCTTGAAGATGACCTCAGTGGTCTTCAATGGAGGTTATATTCAGCTGCTGGTGTTTACCATTTGAGTTCTACAAAGTTTGCTGAGTATCTACTTGTGGATGGTCAGTATTTCATATCCAAGGCTATTTTGGAAAAGATGAAGGACACTCAGCTGGAAATAGATTATTCAAGTGACATGGCAAAAGATTTGATCAGATTTATTCACTATCAATATGAGAAGGTTTGTAAGATTCCTCCTAGTCCTTAATGCTTATTCAGAAACTTGATCATAAGAGTGGATATCAAGTTTAGGGGAGGATTGTTGGGAATAAATTAAGGCCAGAACACTTGAGAGCTGACAAGAACAAAACAAGCGTTGACAAGAACAAAACAAGCGCTGACAGCTCAAGCGTTGACAAGATAAAGTCAAGCGTTGACACATTGAAGACAGGCACTGATGGAAGATATACTCTACGCGTTTATTGTATTCTAGATTACTTCTAGTAAAGATAGGAACAACAATGTATTTTCTATATTTATCTTTACCTAGAATAGTTGATACGTAGATTATTGTACAAGGCTTATGTCTATAAAAGAAGGCCTTTAGGTTAATGTTTGATATAAGTTTTTTTGTAAACAACTTTCATTGTAAGCAAGTTTGATATTGATAATCAAAGTGAAAGTTTGTTTATATCATTGTGTGATCTTGTTTAAGTGTTAAATTCCGCATAACACTTAGATTCATAAACATATACAAAGGTTTCTCTAAGTGTATTACTTGATCTAATCTCGTATACACAAAGCTAAATCGATCTAAGTTTGGGATCAACATTTTGATGATATTTAATGCATTTTAAGCCCTATTTGGACGATGAGACTATGTATAAAAGCAGTCTCATCACTCCCCCATACTAAACCATTGCCGTGCCCTCACACAATGCTAGAATAAAGTATCGTAGCATCTCCAAAATTCATTTTTATTCACTTTATTGAATGATAAACTAGCTATACTACTACTATTACTACTACTTGAGTTTTAGACATAATGTATGATTTTCATCGCAAAATGGGACGTTTAGGTTCATAGAATAAGAACACGTGAATGCTTCGTTAGAAATAATTTCATTGTCCTCGATTTTCACCCCAATTCCATGCCAAGCGTACAACGAGATCATTGTCATTATAAGTTAGTAATGCTAACACTACTCATATGCCCTTATCACGTACTTATCCTCCCGATTTCCTAAGTTGTATCTCTTATATTTTATTATGTCTTGAATGTTTCACGAGGATACATCGTTTGACTTATGCGATAATAGAGATTTAGGTCTAAAAATGGAGTCCTAACGGTGTAACCAAGACCATCAAATCAATAACCCCTCCTAATAGACAACGATGTCAAAAAATTAAGTCAACAAGAAGGATCGATAAACACGGTTTTATAACGGTTTTGAACATGAGACTTATTACCAAGACTTTTATACGTCCCCTAACGGAAGGTCCTTATTATCATTGGTTTACCTCCATCTTTTATTCAACTTCGCCATGAAGCTTTTATTATGACTTCGGTCTTGCCTTGCCTTTTATTATCCACCTCATCGGTAGTTTTATTAGCCAAAGACGTATATCCTCACGCTAAGGCGAATTTTGGATCTTTAAAGCTTCAAAGATTAAGGCTTGATTCACTTTCAATTTTGCATAGATTTTTCGGCCTTGTGGGGCTTCAAATTGTTTGCTTGATTTTGGTGAGCACTTGAAATCTTATTATTGGGTGAAGCTTTTGATTATTCGGGTGCCAATACTTCAAAACCGTGACGCTGGCGATACCTTAGTGTCTTCCCAATTTAATTACACGGAAGCTACTAGAAAAGACTAGAAACCCAACAATCCCAACTAAACCGCTAAGTCAATATTTATTAAGCAAAAAATATTTACATGCGAAAGGAGAATAAGCAAACAACGAGAACACATGAGTTTTTAAAAGAATACGAGTACTCTACGTTTAGCATAGTAACTTATAATTAACCCTATCATTTCTCGTCCTCATTTAAGAGACTTAGCCTAATGTGAAGTTAAGGAATCAAAGCTAAGTGCTCAACACGCACGGTCGAGTCAAAAATTACTCTTATTCTCGCCATCAGAAAACCTACATTCGTGTCTTCAAATACTTATAAAACATGAGAAACTTTTTAAAAATTGGCCATTTTTAGCCTTATTTTGCAACAAAACGATAAACAAAAAGATAAACTTTGGAAAGCGTGAAGGTTTGGGCAAGGCAAGTATATTTTAATATTATTTTATTATTAAAAATTAAAAGTCTGATTTTCTAAGTTTTTATATTTTTCCTAGGTTCTAGACACTTAATTAGGAATTTTGCAACTTTCCAAATATTTTTAGGGTCTTTTAATTATTTTCTAGGATTATTTTAAGTCTTATTAGTTTTTAATAGTTTTTAATTATTTAAAAATAGTTTTTAATGGTTTTAAAATTTTGAAAAATACTTTTTAACTTAATTAGGTTATTTTAAAGGTTTACAAACTTTAAGATCTTGATTGGGGCTTTTTATTAGTTAATATTATTTTTAGGGCATTAATTAGCATTAAAAAGTTAATATTTAATTAATTAAAAGGTTTTAGCAAGTTTCAATTTTTTGTAAATCCTTAGAATATTTTAGTGGATTTTTAGAGATTTTTATGAATTTTTAGGGTAAAATTTTAATTTTGGTGCTTTTTACGGTTTTACGTGTGCGACTCTTTCGTCTTAGTGTAATTCGTCATCGTAACCGTCATTCTTTTCTCTTTCCATTTCTATTTTCGTTCTCATAAACAATATAATCACAAAGTTAATCATCTCTTAACACAACGCACTTGCCTCCTTGAGAACGATCCCCACATTGGGTCATTAGTGCTTGGTTTTCCTAAACCGACACTTAATACTTGCCACTTTTGCTCTCTTTTCCTAAAGAGTAGTAAAACCACTACCTCATTTTGGCGCCGCTGCCAGGGAGGCGTGTTGTGTTTTGATTTGGAATTGTTGTTTTTATATACTAACCATAATAGTATTTGTATTAGTAGCACTCTACTAATACGTATTATCGGTTTTTGTTTTTTGTGTGAATACTATTACTATATTGTATACGTAGAAAAATAAATTCACAAGTACTCCAAATACGTGAGAAATCAAAACCTTGACTTGGGAGGTCATTACCCAATCATTGTATTCGAATCTTAAACCAAAGAAAAAGGCAAAAATAGATAAATACTTTCGTGAAGCTCAATTTTGAAAAATATAAACTATAAGGTGGGTATAAGGCGGATATTATAAAATATATCCTAAGGAAAAAGGCTCTTAAGTGCTTCGCGCCGCCTCGTTTCCCCGCTTGCTTGTGAGTATTTGATTTTGAGAGCTAATCGAGGGTTTTGCCGCCCAAAGTATTATTAAGTATCATATATACTTTCTTGGTTTCATTTGAATAAACCCTCTTGAACATTTTGGTGCTCCACCAACGTTCTAAAGTCATCGAAGGCGTTCACTTCACGTGATCGTTTTCATTCCTTGAGGATTCTTTAATCAAGAGATTTGATTAAGGAGGAGATTTGTAGATTTTTGTCTACTTAATACATTCACCAAAATCCAAAAAGGTTAATACAATCAAAAACCACAAAAAAATTGAAAAATACAAAACACCAAAAAGAATCTTCTTTGCTCATCCACTCGTTGTACGTGACGTTTATGCTAACTCGTATTCAAGCAAGACGTGCACGTAAACGAAAGAACAAAACTCCCACTCCTAATCTTAATAGTGAGGAGTCTCCTATTGACGAACCCATAAAGAGAAGCACCAACCATGGCGAATCGAACTATGATGGAGTTACTTCAAGCACCCACCGAGGGTTATGGAGAGGCTATTGTGATTCCCGATATCCTTGCGGAGAATTTTGAAGTGAAAACGGGTTTGTTGTCGATGATCCAAAACAACAAATTCCGTGGTGATGAGAAGGACAACCCACACAACCATATCTGCCAATTAAATCGTCTTACCGCCACTTGCAAGTTTAAGGATGTCTCGAATGACTCGACTAAGATGATGCTTTTTCCGTATTCTCTAGCGGGGCCCGCTAAAATTTGGTTGGAGAAAGAGCCACCCAATTCTATATTGACGTGGAAGGATCTCGTGTCTAAGTTTGTGAACCAATTTTTTCCGCCCTCTAAGACTACGCACTTGAAAAATGAGATTTCAAAATTTTCATAAGAGTTTAATGAAAGTTTTTCAACGGCTTGGAATAGGTTTAAGGAAATGTTACATGAATGTCCTCATCACGGTTTTTCCAACTTGCATCAAATTGACACGTTTTACAATGGACTTAATGATCATGAAAGGGATTATTTAAATACCGTCGCGCGTGGTAATTTTTTGTGTAAAACGGTTGAGGAAGCTTTGTGTGATAATTAAGAATAGATCTAAGGTGTATAGTCCTCGTAGCACGTCTAGTATTCGTAAGGCTTCGTCTTCGGCTTAACCTTCTTTGTCTACTACCTTCGATGTTTGCCAAATTGAGGCGAACTTGGAAAACAAAATCTTTGATAAGCTTAAGGGTCTTTTGATTGAGTTCAAAGTTAGAGAACCAAGTGCTCCTGCTACAGCTAAAGCGGTTGAGGTTTCATGCATGTATTGTGGTGGAGGTCATGATTTCTCCGAGTGCATTACCAACGGTGGTAACACTTCGAGTGCCTACGCGACCACGGGAACTTACAACCAAAACGGTCAAGTTACCCGCTCTAATCAATTGACTCCACCAGGTTTTTGTTCAAATCAAAATGCTAACAACAACTATCGTAACAATCAAGTTAGTTTGAAAAGCAATTACAACAAGGGAAACTATGGTAATCAACGGGCTAATAATCAAGTTTCAAACAAAAATAAAAATGATTTTCAAAACAACAACAAAAGTTTGCAAACTTTGAAAGATCTTCCAAATGAATTTGTTGAATACACTAATGGGAATGATGCTAGGTTTGACAATATTCAAAGAGAAATCATTAGCCTAAGATCCAAGTTTAAGACCGACTTGAAGAAAGAGTTGAAAAATGAGTTAGCAAATGAGCTTAAAATCCAGACCAACAAGATGGAAGGGACCGTAACTAGGTTACAACAAAACCAACAAAAAATGGAATCAGGGCAACATAAGATAAAAAAAGAAATGGTTAAAGCCGAGAAGAGGGAATCCAAGTTTGAAGATAAAATCTCATCTATGTTTGAGACAATTATGTGTAAACCGTCTTCGAGAAGTCTTCCTAGCAACACCGTATCAAACCCTAAGGGTGAGATGAAAGTGATTACCACACGTAGTGGTAAGACACTTAAGGAACCGACTCCTCAACCAATTGCTACAATGGAGGAGGAAATTGAGGAAGAACCCGAGGTGGTGGTCTAAAAGGAGCATGTCCCAATCCCACGAAGTACCGCTCATGCCACACCTACGGTTGACCCATTACCAACATTGGAACCCGAGATTCCAAAGGCTATGCCTATGCCTCAACCCACACCACCTTTGACCTATCCATCGATACTTAGAAAGAAGAAACATCAAGAGCGCGACAATTACCAATTTGAGCTTTTTATAAAAATGTTTCGTGATTTACACTTTAATGTGAGTTTTGCCGATTCTTTGGTCATGATGCCTCGATTTTCTGCTAACTTTAAGAGTATGTTGAACAACAAGGAGAAATAGCACCAATTGTCGAGTAGTTCGTCAGTTTATCTTAATCGCATACCTCAAAAAGTCGGTGATCCCGGTAAATTTTTGATCCCTTGTGCAATCCAAGATATGGAAGAATGCTTTGCCTTGGCCGATCTTGGTGCTAGCATTAACTTGATGCCACTTGCAATCTTCAAGTCGCTCAATCTTCCTAATCTTACTCCTTCACTAATGTCTATCGAGTTGGCCGACCATTCCACGATTCCCGCATGTGGATTGGCGGAAGACGTTTTTGTGAAAGTGGGAAAGTTCTACTATCCCGTAGACTTTATCGTTGTTGATATTCCCACGGATCCTCAAGTTCATCTCATTTTAGGTCGTTCGTTTTTAGATACGTCTATGGCTTTGATCGATGTTCATGCTAGAAAGATCACCTTACGTTTCAACGACGAGGAGCTTGTTATAAACGCAACTCAAAACTCTGAAATTTCTCATGTTTATTCCGTTGCAACCATAAACCTCGTTGATATGAAAATGGTTTGCGAGGAATTTTCACAAGAACTTCTAGGTTTTGGTGATGATGAAAATGGTGGCAATCCCTCTATGTTAGATCCCATCCTTGATAACTCGACACCAACCTTCACTCCATTTGAAGGTGGTGGTTTTACGTTGGAAGAATTCGATGTTCCACGTACTTGTAACGAAGACCTCGACAACGATGAGGACTTCTCGATTATCAAGGATTTTCTCAACGATTTCCCATTTCCTCCACCCGAGGAGGTTGTGAGTATCGAGCCCAAATCTTCACTTGAGGAACCACCTATCCTCGAGTTGAAAGATTTACCTCCTCATCTCGAATATGTCTATTTGGAGGAGGGCGACAAGTTTCCGGTTATTATTACGAAGGAACTTTCGGATGATGAAAAAACCGCACTTGTCGATGTTCTAAATGATCACAAAGGGGAAATTGTGTGGAAGTTATCCGACATTAAGGGGATCGATCCCAAATTTTGTACCCACAAAATCTTAATGGAGGAGGATTACAAGCCCGCAATCCAATGTCAAAGGAGGGTGAACCCCAAAATTCACGACGTCATCAAACAGGAGGTCCTTAAACTCCTTGACGCGAGAATGATTTACCCTATTTCCGATTGCCCTTGGGTGAGTCCTATTCATTGTGCCCCTAAGAAGGGAGGAATGACCGTTGTGCCAAGAGATGCCAACGAGTTAATTCCCACTAGACTCGTGACCAGACGGAGAGTGTATATTGACTATCGTAGGTTGAATGAAGCCACTCGAAAAGACCATTTTCCCTTGCCCTTCATGGACCAAATGTTGGAGCGTCTTGCGGGAAACGATTTCTGTTGCTTTTTAGATGGTTTTTCCGGTTACTTCCAAATCCCCATCGATCCTCGTAATCAAGAAAAAACTACGTTTACGTGTCCATATGGAACGTTTGCCTATCGTAGAATGCCATTCGGACTTTGTAATGCACCGGGAACCTTTCAAAGGTGCATGATAGCTATTTTTCATGACATGATCGAGAAGACGATGGCAGTATTCATGGATGACTTTTCCGTGTTTGGTAATTTGTTCACTTCGTGTTTGTCGAATCTTGAGAGAATGTTGAAACGTTGTAAGGAAACCAACCTTGTGCTCAATTAGGAAAAATGTCATTTTATGGTTAAAAGTGGAATCGTCTTAGGGCACAAGGTCTCGAAAGCGAGGATTGAGGTAGATCAAGCTAAGTTAGACGTCATCGCCAAATTACCTCATCCCAAAACCGTTAATGGAGTTAGGAGTTTCCTAGGCCACGCGGGCTTTTATCGTCGATTCATCAAGGATTTTTCAAAGATCTCTCGACCTATTACACATCTTCTTGAAAAAGAGGCACGTTTTGTCATTGACGAAGATTGTGTACGAGCCTTTGAAATCCTTAAGAGGAAACTTACCGAAGCTCCCATTCTTGTTGCTCCCAATTGGAACCTCCCCTTTGAGCTCATGTGTGATGCTAGTGATTACGCTATTGGGGCCGTATTGGGGCATGATTGTGGTAAAATTACACTTGTTTAGGAAAACAAGGTAAAAGCGGTAAGTATTAAGCGTACGTTTAGGAAAACGTAAACACTTATGACCCTTAAGTGGGGATCGTTCTCTCGAGGAGGTACGTGTGTTGTGTAATGAATGATATTAATGTTTTTGATTATTAACAAGAAGAAAAGAGAAGAGAAAATGACGAAGACGAAAAAATAAATAAAAATTAACAAAAACTACTACTAGAAAGTTAAGACGTAGAAACGTAAAAAACACAAAAATTAAAATTTAAACCTAAAAATTCCTAAAAATTAATAAAAATCCACAATAATATTAAGAGTTTACAAAAAATCAAAACTTGCTAAAACCTTTTAATTAATTAAATAATGACTTTTTAATGCTAATTAAAGCCCTAAAAATCACTTTTAAATATTAAGAAGCCCTAAACAAGATTTTATAGTTTGTAAACCTCAAAAATGACCTAATTAAGCTAAAAACTATTTTTAAAAATTTTAAAACCAAATTAATCTATTTTTAAACTCCTAAAAACTATTAAAATCTATTAAATCTTAAATTAGTTCTAAAAATTAAATGAAAAGCCTAAAAAATATTTGGAAAGTTAAAAAGTTCCTAATTTAATGACTACAATCTAGGAAAAATGAAAAAAGTAGAAAAAACAAACTTTCTATTTTTGGGAATAAAATAATATTAAAATATTCTAAAAAATGAAAAGTTTTTAAATAAATTCTAAAAAATTACCAAAAATCCTAAATAATGTAACTAGAACAAAAATGTAAATTAAAGTTCCTAAAACCTTTTTATTAATTTTATATTTAATTTTAAAGTTGTCTAAAAACCCTAAAATCAAATAAAATTAAAAATAAGACTTTTTGAAAACATTATTATATGTAAACCTCAAAAATATAAATTAAAACTTAAAAATTATTTTTTTGGATTTTTAAAATTCTTTTTACTATTTTTAACTATTAAATGAAAACCGGCTAAAGAAAAACTAATAAAAAATAATAAACTTATGAGAAAAATTGAAACTTGATCCAGAAAAATCCTAATACCTAAGATTACCCTAGGAAAATTAAATTGGTGCAAAAACGCTTATCCAATAAGCCAGAAATGGGAAAATAAGCTACGGCTTATTAATAAAAAGCTAAAACAAAAACGTGTTATAAGATTTGATGTTGCACCCTTGGTCAGTAAAAGACCCAAGGGCGCAGTGGTGAGTGATGTGTGTTGTGAGCGTGATGTCAAGGGTTCGAGGCTGGCGAACCCTTTTTGTTTCTATTTTTTTTTTCTTTTTAACCTTTAAAACCCAAACCGGTGACCTCTTTTATGCTTATAAACTCCAACACAATCCAAATTATCACAAGATTCAATCAAAGAGATACAAAAACGGGTTCAGTTGAGCTTGTATCAAGAACACAAGCAATATGGAATTTTCACTTGTGCAAAGAGAGCCAAGAGGACTTGGATCTTGAGATCTGGTGTTGTTTTATGGGCAAATCAGGCACCCCTACACTCAGTTGGAGTGTAGGGAGTCAAATAAACACAAATAACACAAGCACATACAATGAAAAACACAATTAAAGGACAGATGGCAAAAAGAAAGTTGCTGTGATGGTTCTATGGGTCTGTGGGAGCTTTTTGCTAATTGAATGCACAAAATCGACTTTCCAAAGCTCACAACTTGCATACACTCTCACCACAAAGCATATAACCAAACTACAATCCTACTTAAACCTATTGTTTAACAGATTTCAAGGGTTGAAGGCAAAATCACTCACAAAATCAGTCACAAAAGCATTTACTGGTTTTCATGCTACTTTGACTATTTTTTATCACCAAACTTGTTCAAATCCTTCCCAATACTGAAATAAAACTAGCATACACCCTAAATATTACCTAACTAGTGATTGAAACACGTTTTCAACTCAAAAATCCTTCAAAATTTTCAGTTAAATAGCAAATCCAAACACCCCTTAAAACTTGAAAACTAATTTTTTAACACACCAAATAACTTCAAAGCACACTCAAACTGATTCTAATAGCTATTAACATGCATATCATACCATTTGAACTCAAATCAAATCATATTAACACACTTTTCCACAAGATTCAAGCAACTCACATAAGTGACCAAAAAAAACTCAAAATTAAAAAGGTAGAAAGGTTTCTACCTTGAGGGACTTACTTCCAAGTCCCTCAGTGACTAATGTCACCTCCCTCAAACTCGGGTTTGAGCAGAACCTTGAATCAATCAAGCCCAAACAACCTGCTAAGAAAGAAAAATTGAAAAGAACAAGCACATATACTATATTCTGTTTTCTTCTTTCTTTCTTAAAACTTTTCTTAAAAACATGGAACCTAAAACACGTGTTAAAAACAATCTTTAACACTCAGAAACTTCAAAAATCTTGGTCCACTTTCACTTCTCAAAACTCATAAACTTTCTGAAATCAAAGACCTATTTTCAAAACCTTTTTTGAAAAATTTCAAACACACGAAGTGTACAAATGATTAATGTGGAACTCAGAATATAAGCAACCCAATACCAAACTTTTAAAAAACATAAAAGGAATTACAGTTTCAATTGAAAATACCAAACTTTATATTAATTTTAAAAAGGGATTACAAGGACTTGCTTAAAAAACTGGAACAAATAATACATTCACAAGTCGAATGTATTTATACTAGACTATGGAAATTACTAGAAGACTGATTAAAATAATACAAGAAAACTGAGTTCTAAACCCTAATGGATGGAAATGCCAAATAAGCCCTTTGAAGTCTTCTCTTGATTCTTGGTCAAAAATGCCCATGTGAGGTTGTACTGGATGCCAGGCTGGTGAAGGATGATCTTGGCCGTTTAAACCTCCTTGGGGACAAAGGAATTGAGCTCAATCGCTCAATTGGTCGGGTATTGGTTTTGGTGTGAAAAAGACGGGGCAGGGGAAGGTCCCACAAGACACATGGGTGTGTCTTGTGGTGGGTTGTGAGGTGGGATTAGGTGACAATAAGCTCAATTAGGGATCTGGACAATATAGGGGAAAAACCCTTTGGTTTGGGTGTAATTGGGTCTGGGTAGGATTAGGGTTTAAGGAGGGATTAGTGGGGTTTTTAATCTGTTTTGGGAAATAAAATGATTTAAAAAGTTGTTTGGGTGGGAAAGGGTAAGTTTTGACTGGGGTTTGACCACAATAAATAAAACCGGTTTGGACTTGGGTGGTGGGTACGGGTTGGGTATGGGTAAATGGGTTATGGGTGGGTTGTGATGAGGTGGCAGGTTCTGAGTGGGTGAGGAGGTTTGGTGGTTTGGCAGACTTGGCCCCCAAGCTCTTTTACTTCTTCCACTTTGTAATAAATCAGCATACTTCCATATTCCTTTGTAATAAGTTTGGCAGATTTACATTTTTGGCACAAAGACTTTTAGAAACATTTCCAAGGGTTTATTTTGTTCTTCTTGGATTCTTCAAGGACTGGAATTGTAATATCTTTAAACTTTAGGGATCATTCTTGTACAACTGACATTTGGAGGGTCATTTGTGACAAGTTCTTCAAAGATGAGGGACTAAAGTTGCCAATCTTCAATTCTTCAAGGGTCATTTTGCAAAATTCCAAACTTGGGCCCGGTTCATTGTGCGACTTCGTTTCCCGTGTTCGTATTTGATTGATTCTTGTGATCTTTTGCCTTTTCCTCAATATCCGTACCTAAAAATACACAAGTAACAAACACGAGCATATATTTGGTATATTTGATGATATTTTATGCATTTTAAGCACGATTTGGACGATGAGACCATGTATAAAAGCAATCTCATCAGGGCAACGTAATGAAAAGCACTTCTTGCCTATTCACTATGCTAGCAAGACGATGACCGAGGCTCAACTTAAATACACTACAACGGAAAAGGAGTTCCTTGCCGTGGTGTATGCATTTGAGAAATTCCGACCTTATCTCGTCTTGACGAAATGCATAGTGTATACGGATCATTCGCCTATCAAGTATCTTATGGCTAAACAAGATGCTATGCCGAGATTACTTCGTTGGATTCTCCTCCTTCAAGAATTTGATCACAAAATCGTTGACAAAAAAGGAGCCGAGAATCTAGCGCCCGATCATCTTTCTCGTTTGGAAGATCCTCACCAAAGTGTTTACGAGCCCAAGGAAATCACCGAAACATTTCCGCTCGAGACACTTGGTGTAGTGAATTATAAGCTTGATTCTTCCATCCCCATGGTTTGCGGATTTTGCAAATTACCATGCGGGTAACTTCATCATCAAGGGTATGACGACTCAAGAAAAACGAAAATTCTTTCGTGACGTCAAGTTCTACTTTTGGAACGACCCTTACTTGTTTCGAACTTGTGCGGATCAATATCCTTAGAGCTTGTCATGAGGGACCCACGGGTGGTCACCACGGTGCTAATCTCACAGCTAAGAAGGTGTTTGATGCCGACTTCTTTTGGCCTACTATTTACCGAGATGCACAAGATCTTGTGAAGTCGTGTGACTCATGCCAACGACAAGGAAAAGCCTCACAAAAAGATGAAATGCCACAAAATATCATCCAAGTGTGTGAGATCTTTGACGTTTGGGTCATCGAATTTATGGGGTCGTTCCCATCATCTCGTGGTAATAAGTACATCCTTCTTGCGGTTGACTACCTATCTAAGTGGGTGGAAGCTAAGGCTTTGCCCACCAATGATGCTCGTGTGGTAGTCAAGTTTTTGAAAAGCTTGTTTTCTCGGTTTGGAACCCCTCATGCGATCATAAGCGATCGTGAAACCCATTTTCGTAACGACCAATTCGAAAGGGTCCTAAGGAAATATGGGGTTACACATCGGCTTTCTACGGCTTATCACCCACAAACAAGTGGGCAAGTCGAGGTTTCAAATCGAGCTTTGAAGAGGATCTTGGAGAGATCCGTTGGGGAAAACCGACAATCTTGGTCGGATAAGTTGGACGATGCTTTATGGGCCTTTAGGACCGCTCATAAGACGCCCATTGGGTGCACTCCCTATACGCTTGTGTATGCGAAGAATTGCCACTTGCCTATTGAATTGGAACACAAGGATTATTGGGCCCTAAAGCATTGTAATGATGACATGGAGACCGCGGGAAAACACCGGAAAATGCAATTAAATGAATTGGATGAATTGAGGGACATTGCTTATGAAAATTCATTAATTTATAAAGAAAAAACTAAAAAGTTGCATGATTCTAAAATTAAAAACCGGGTTTTTAAAATTGGAGATCAAGTTTTGCTTTTTAATTCTCGCTTGAAAATCTTTTCCGGTAAGTTGAAATCCCGTTGGTCCGGTCCATTCACCATGACTCAAGTATTTCCATATGGGACCATCGAGCTAGCTCAAAACGATGGCCCCAATTTCAAGGTGAATGGACATAGGTTGAAGCACTAATTTGGCGGGGAAGTTCCATCCTTGAACTACCTCGACCAAGTCACCTTCCCCAATGATAATTAGTAGAGAGGGGATCGAGTCGAGCTCATGACTCGGTAATCAAAAACGAGGTTCCTCGTGGGGGAGTCCCATGCTTATCCTATGTACATATTATCGCTTTCTAATGTAGTAACGTGTGGGGATTTGTGCCCTTCCAACCTTTGTTTCGTGGTTGTTTGTGAATTGTGGTTTTTAGATGATCATGATCTTCACGATTGGAGCCTCTCGTGTTCGTTTTATGGGAGCACTCGATCGTTTGCTTTGTAGACTTTCTCAATATCCATGATATATCCTTTGATGTTCTAACCTTAGTTTTATAGCACACTTCATAAACGGCTTTAAATTTAACGGTTACACCCTTTTCATGCTAGATTAGGCATTTGACTACGTCTCTAGTATGGGGGTGTTTGCACCCCTAGACTCGAAACATTGAGGACAATGTTTAACTTTAGTATGGGGGGGGGGGGTAAATAGATACTTGCCTTGCCAAACCTTCACGCTTTCTAAAGTTTATCTTTTTGTTTATCGTTTTGTTGCAAGATAAGGCTAAAACAGGCTAAATTTTAAATTTTTTCTCATGTTTTATAAGTGTTTGAAGACACGAATGTAGGTTTTCCGATGGCGAGAATAAGAGTAATTTTTTACTCGACCGTGGGTGTTGAGCACTTAGCTTTGATTCCTTAACTTCACATTAGGCTAAGTCTCTTAAATGAGGACGAGAAATGATAGGGTTAATTATAAGTTACTATGCTAAACGTAGAGTACTCGTATTCTTTCAAAAACTCATGTGTTCTCGTTGTTTGCTTATTCTCCCTTCACATGTAAATATTTTTTGCTTAATAAATATTGATTAGCGGTTTAGATGGGATTGTTGGGTTTCTAGTCTTTTCTAGTAGCTTCCGTGTAATTAAACTGGGAAGACATTAAGGTATCGCCAGCGTCACGGTTTTGAAGTATTGGCACCCGAATAATCAAAATCTTCACCCAATAATAAGATTTCAAGTGCTCACCTAAATCAAGCAAACAATTTGAAGCCCCACAAGACCCAAAAATCTATGCAAAATTGAAAGTGAATAAAGCCTTAATCTTTTAAGCTTTAAAGATCCAAAATTCGCCTTAGCGTGAGGATATACGTCTTTGGCTAATAAAACTACCGATGAGGTGGATAATAAAAGGCAAGGCAAGACCGAAGTCATAATTAAAGCTTCATGGCGAAGTTGAATAAAAGATGGAGGTAAACTAATGATAATAAGGCCCTTCCGTTAGGGGGCGTATAAAAGTCTTGGTAATAAGTCTCATGTTCAAAACCGTTATAAAACCGTGTTTATCGATCCTTCTTGTTGACTTAATTTTTTGACATCGTTGTCTATTAGGAGGGGTTATTGATTTGATGGTCTTGATTACACCGTTAGGACTCTATTTTTAGACCTAAATCTCTATTATCGCATAAGTCAAACGATGTATCCTCGTGAAACATTCAAGACATAATAAAATATAAGAGATACAACTTAGGAAATTGGGAGGATAAGTACGTGATTAGGGCATATAAGTAGTGTTAGCATTACTAACTTATAATGACAATGATCTCGTTGCACGCTTGGCATGAAATTGGGGTGAAAATCGAGGACGATGAAATTATTTCTAACGAAGCATTCACGTGTTCTTATTCTATGAACCTAAACGTCCCATTTTGTGATGAAAATCATACATTATGTCTAAAACGCAAGTAGTAGTAATAGTAGTAGTATAGCTAGTTTATCATTCAATAAAGTGAATAAAAATGAATTTTGGAGATGCTACGATACTTTATTCTAGCATTGCGTGAGGGCACGACAATGGTTTAGTATGGGGGAGTGATGAGATTGCTTTTATACATAGTCTCATCGTCCAAATAGGGCTTAAAATGCATTAAATATCATCAAAATACCTATCTATATGCTTGTGTTTGTTGCTTGTGTATTTTAGCTATGGATATTGAGAAAATGACAAAAGATCACAAGAATCATAAAAAAACGAACACGGGAAACGAAGCCGCACAATGAACCAAGCCTTAATGAAGAAATTCCCAAGTCAACCCTTGAAGACTTGAAGAACTATGAAGAAGGGTCCTCCAATATGGAAGAATTGACAGTTTATACCCTTGTATCCTCATAGTTACAAGTTTGGTCCCTAAAGTTTGTCAATATTGCAAAAAGGGCCCTCCACTTTGAAAAATTCACAATTTTAGCCCCTCAACAAAGCTAAAATGTCAATATTAGTGCTTCTCAAAGTCAAATACACCAAGAAGGACTCCAAGATACAAGAATTACAAGATTGGTCCTTTGAAAATATCAAAATTACCAAAAGGACCCTTGACTTTGAAGATTTGGAAAAAATGGTCTCTCATCAAACATGAATTGGTAATTTCAGTCCTCCAAAATGTCAATCATACAAGTTTAGACCATTATCCTTGAAGAAAATACCAAATCAGTCCTTCAAAAATCACAAATTGGCAATAAATACCCCTGAATTCATTTTACAAAACATTTTGGGGCAAAAGTGTGAAAATGGAAAAGTTGTTAAGAAGGATTTTGGCGTTGATTGGTTATTAAACTGAAATGACAAATATTACAAAGAGAGGGGGTTAAAGCTGGCCAGACAAGATACTTACCTAGACCAACCAATGCGTGACACCTGTCCCACTCACACTCTCCACCAATCTCATTGCACCATGTCACACCCCACTTAACCCGGTTTAAGATTAATTTAATCTTGGCGCCTAAAACAACTTTTTAAACATAATCCAAAACAAAAACAGATTAAACACCTGTTCTTGAAGTTCATAATCCAAATTGGGGATTTTTGATTTAGCAAAAATTAATGCACCACCTCTTCCAGATTAGTGATTAATGATGTCCTAATCAAATCCCAACCTTAATTTGGTCACCACATCACCCCACATGCTACATGGGACCTCCCGTGCACACACTTTTGGGAAGACGAAAAGAGATGGACAGCCATCCAACGTTCGAGATTTCAGCTTACATCCTAAGCTTAATACAAGCCCTTGGATACTCTTTCTCCTTGCCAGCTACCACAAAACAACAAGAAGGAGTCACATGATCCTCATGTTTTCAAAAGTTCACAATGGCAATTCAGGGATTCTACCAACTAGGGTTTACGTTTTTATGCATTCTAGGATCATTGTACACCCTCTATATAAAGGGTATTAGGTCTTTCATTTACACTTGCTCTTGAATTTTCAGTTGTTCACTTTTCTGTAAATCCTTTTTAGAATTAATGTAATGTGTTTGAAATGTTGATGAAAGCTCAAGTGCCATCATTTATAACTGCTTATTATTGTTCTTAGTTTGATATTTCTGAATCTCAAAACCTGTTTTTAAGGAGGGTGCAAAAGTTTGCATTTTTCCTTCAAGCTTGATATTTTGCTAAGTTCTTGTTCAAACCTTGGAATTCTTGGGCTATAGGGCTGATCATAGCATCCTGATATTGTGTTATCAAGGTGTGGTGAGGCTTATAACTTGGGGATAATCAAGTGTGGGGTAACAAGGTTGCATCAATCAAGGCTTTTCACTTTTCTGACTTTGATATTGTGCTTCTAACCTTGTTGAATCTTAGCAGGGTTGCTGTTGGAAGCTTGTGCTTGTTCTTGCTAGCACATAAGCTCTAACATTCGTGGGTGTGGATGTACATCCATGAGGTTTGCATAATTAATCCCAAAATCTGCTTAAATCGTGATTTTTGGTGAAATTTGTGTGTGACTTATGTTCTTGTGTATTTTGTGGCTTGATCTTGCTTGAATCTGCTATATACATCTGTTATTGTGTTAATTTAGGTTTAGGTGGTCTTAAATCTCACTTTTGATTTGAAAAACTTGGTTTTGAAAAGTTAAAGGGGTGTTTGGGATTACCTGTTTGAGATTAAAAAGTGTTATTGTGTTGTGGAAAGGTTGTATTTGTGCTTGGTATCTGATATACACTTGGTTGAGAGTATTTTGCTGCAAGTTTTCAGTCTTGAAACCTCAAATCACATAATCTGCTATAACTTGTTGATTTTAACTGTTTTTGACCTAAGATTTTGGTGAAATCTAGAATTTGTGCATGCTTAGTGTTGAAAGTTGTTTAAACATCATTATTATAACATATGTGATAGATTTGAGTGGTTGAATCTGGCTTGTTGGTCAATTGCATCAGCAAAAGTTAAAACTGCATGTTCTTGTGTTCATCAGTAACTTTAAGTGCTTGAATCTTGCTTAAAACTTTGAATCATTGCATGAAACCTATTTAGACTTGCTTATTTAAGTTTAATATAGCTTGTGTATGCATTTGGTTAAGTTTGGCTGGCTGAATTGTGCTCTAAGTGCTTATTGAACCTCAACTGCTTATTGTTCTAAGTCTGTGACAGATCTGGTGATTGTTTGAATTAACTGTACAAATTGGCTTGTTGGATTGTTGATTTCTTTGTTTGTATTGACTCCTTATGATCCAGTGATCATTTGGGTGCCTTGTTGAAACTTGAATATCCAAAAAGTTCACTAAAGAAAAAAAAAGTCTACAAGTCAAGCAGTGGGAAAAGTTCCCACTGCTCAACACCCAAAACTAGCCCCTGCTAGTGTTAATTTGTACTCAGCTTATCAATAAGCTATATTTGCTTATCCAGACTTGCAACAACTTATTTTTTGTGATAGATCTTCATTATTTGACCCATTTGATTAGACTGGAGCTTATTGGACTTTGACTTTGACTTTTTGCTAGAAAACCAACTTATTTGACTTTTTCATAAGTGCTTATTTGCTTTTTCTAGCTCATTCAGTCATCTTATTTGAAATTTTTTTGTTGATTTAGCTTATTTAAGTCATTTAAAATCTTTAGAAACTTGATTCAGCTCTTGGGGTGGCCTGGAACTCAAAAACGACTATTTTGTCGTTTTATGTAGATTGCTTATTGCATTTTCAGGCTTATTCCTTTGGCTTATTTCAATTTTTTTTACAGAAGTCTTAGTTAGGACAAAAGAAGCTTGTGTGTCTAATTTAAGCTTATGGCATTAGCTTATAGCTTAATGGGCCAAAAAGCCCATTAAGAATAAGCTGTTTGGTATAAGCTTGCTTATTTCACACTTTCAGCTTTTGGGCCTTTGTAAAAGTTGTTTAAAATCAAATTTTGAGTCAAGTAGTGCTTTTTGGGATTATTTGGGCCCCTTTTTCATTTTGGGCTCATTTTGGCCCAATAAGGAATCTGTTTTGGGTTTAGCCCATTTTCTAGGCCCATTAAGGGTACTTAGGTAATTTCAAATTCATTTCTGAGTTATATATGTTAAATTAAGCTAGTTTGCAACTTTTTAGAATTTTTTAGGATTTTTGGATTTTTATTAATATTTTAATATTATTTTATTATTAAAAATTAAAAGTCTGATTTTCTAAGTTTTTATATTTTTCCTAGGTTCTAGACACTTAATTAGGAATTTTGCAACTTTCCAAATATTTTTAGGGTCTTTTAATTATTTTCTAGGATTATTTTAAGTCTTATTAGTTTGTAATAGTTTTTAATTATTTAAAATTAGTTTTTATTGGTTTTAAAATTTTGAAAAACACTTTTTAGCTTAATTAGGTTATTTTAAAGGTTTACTAACTTTAAGATCTTGATTGGGGCTTTTTATTAGTTAATATTGATTTTTAGGGTTTTAATTAGCATTAAAAAGTTAATATTTAATTAATTAAAAGTTTTTAGCAAGTTTGTATTTTTGTAGACCCTTAGAATATTTTAGTGGATTTTTAGTGATTTTTATGAATTTTTAGGGTAAAATTTAATTTTGGTGCTTTTTACGGTTTTACGTGTACGACTCTTTCGTCTTAATGTAATCCGTCGTCGTAACCGTCATTCTTTTCTCTTCCCATTTCTATTTTGTTTCTCATAAACAATATAATCACAAAGTTAATCATCTCTTAACACAACGCACTTGCCTCCTTGAGAACGATCCCCACATTGGGTCATTAGTGCTTGGTTTTCCTAAACCGACACTTAATACTTGCCACTTTTGCTCTCTTTTCCTAAAGAGTAGTAAAACCACTACATAATTATGCCAAAGCTATCACCATGGAAAAGGTGTTACATATTTTGAAAAACGTGGGAAGTTAAGTCCTCGTTAGGTTGGACCATTCGAGATGATATCGAAAGCAAGTCCAGTGGCATGAAAACCTAAATTACCTCGAGATTTAAAAGGAATTCACAATACTTTTTCATATGTTGAACCTAAATAAGTTTCTTTCCGATATAGATCTTATTATCTCTTTTGATGAAGTATGAATCGACGGTAAGTTGCATTTCATCAAAGTACTTGTTGATATTATCGATAAGGAAGTTAGGAAACAGAAACAAAGTCAAATTCCTATTGTCATGTATGATGGAACTCAAGACGAGGACCAAAATCCATTTATCTCTTTGATTTCAACGAGCGATCGAGGAAGAACGCAAGTTGATCTTCGGGACGAAGATCCCAATTCGGTGGGAATAATGTGACAATCCGTCATTTTCAGGTCGTTATTTTAATCTCGACTATTAAGTATTATATGTTTACTTTAATGAGAATTTTAAATTATCGGCTAACCGAGAAGGTTATAGCTTGAAATTTAACGTAAGAATGTGGTTTAGATGAAAACCGACAAGAAATACATTAACTATCGATATTACATTCTCAAATTATCGTATGAATGATTTTATTGTATTTATTTTTATTTCTCTTGTTTTACGCTTCAACGAATGACGTGAACTACTAATGATCGCGATACCGACGGATGCCCAAAAATTTACGTTTTATTATCGATTGTCTCGGTATTTAATATTTTCGACGTTTTTGATTTAATTACATTTTAAGTCGTGTCGAAGTTATATTATTATATTTTTGAGTGCGTTTTAATTTTTGAGAAGTATTTTTACGAAACCCGAGTCTCGTATATATTTTCAAATTTTACAATATATATTTTCTACCCTTTAAACTATCTATTTGCATCTGGGTCCAAAAGTATACCTAATTGGCAAATTCTATCCCCAACCACCATATAAAAGGAAATTTCTCCTCATAAAACACACACACACAAGTTTTTATTCATCAAACTCTCTCTCTTTCTTCCCCCTTTTTCTTCTTGCCGTCACCTCCCACAACAAACACCCCTTTGATCTTGAAAAATTAACTTGAATCCTTGAAAACTAATTGAAGACCCATCTTAGTTTTCCAAAGTTGAACACATCCATACCAAATTTTCCAACATGCAACAAGTTTTGAAAGATTGATAAAAACAAGAAATTGTTCAAGGTATTTTTGTTATATGCATTTAATGATCTTGTAAAGATCATGTTAATTTCATATAAAAAGTTTGATTTTTAATCTTTGATTTTTGTTTTTGATCAACATGCAACAACTTTTATTTTTCATAAGGATCTAGTGTTAATTTGATCCATTTTTAATAGTTGCATGTATTGTTTTTATTGTTAGGATCATGGATCTAATCCATTAAAGCTTGGAAATTATTTTCTTAAGGATTTGACCTCCAAAACCCACGAAATATTTGGGATTTTTTTTGATGTTCATGAGTGTTTGATCCAAATTATTGTTGGTAAGGTTCCAACTACTTGTTATTATTATTATATTTATTTTTAATGATTGCATGCAAGAGTTTATTTATTTTTGATAACATGCATGTGACATGCAAGTGATTTAGAGGCGTTAGGTGTGGTTATGGATGATTAATATAGGTTAATTGAAGGTTAGATGATGTTAAAAATGGGTCAAAATAGGTTTTGGTGTGATTTTTAAATGGTCATTTTAGATCAGTAACTTTGAAGCTATTTTCGAAAACCTTTAGTCTAAGTATAGGATGAGATGATATGATATTTTTGTATAGTTTTTCCTAAGCTTCGATTTGATACCAAGTAGAGCTTCTAACTCCAAACGAGCGAAAATTTACGCATGTTTGAAATGCTGAAAGTTTATCAAATTATTTCCCGCACACTATCTGATGCAGATCCGAAAAAGGGCAAAATCGCCCATTTCTGCTTCGTTTCAGCTTTCGTGTAAAACTAAAAAGTTGTTTAAAATGTCGTTTTACTTCTACCGCGAGGAAACCAGTTCTGAAAACGAATTTAGACGGGGCAAAACTTAAAAATTAAATCTGCATTTTCTAAAAACCGTCATTCTTAACAGATCTGATACGAGGGGTAAATCTGTCATTTCTGGTCCGTTTCGGCCTTCGGTCAAACACGAAAGTTGTTCAGAATGATGTTTTACCTTAATTGCGTAGAAATCAGACCTGGAAACGAGTAATAATAGGGTAAAAGTTAATAGTAAAATATGAGATGTTTAGGGGTAAGATTGTAATTTTACACAGAACTTGCATGTGTATTTTGGACAGTTTCTATTAAGTTTCACGTCTCGTGTATAACTGGAAAGTTGTCCGAAACGTCGTTTTGCATCAAAAAAGCTTAAGTCTTAAATCATGAATATGTCATTTAGTGGGTCAATTAATCGGGTCAGACCCGAAAATTAAAGTTGACCAAAAAGTTAAAGTTGTCAAATTTTTCTAAGTATGCATTTTAATTGATTTTTGAGCATAGAAAAATAAAATGAATATATAGGAGACTAAAATGGAATCACTTGTATCGTTTTATCTCGATTTGTCGTGATTTTATACTTGAGTTTGATTTTATTATGTATCATTTAATTCTCGAGTCTATTATTAACGTACGCATCCTATTTGCTAGGTTGCGGTTATCGTGTTTATCGGGCATCATCTATTGTCGGCGACCGTCTTCAACTACTATAAATACTAAGGTGAGTCTATAGCCTCGCTTTTAACATGTTTACTTGTTTTATAAAACCCGCGAGGGGGATAACATGCTTGTTTTACTAAAATAAAGGGGGCAACGAGAACTTGTGGAAACCCTATTTTACTTGAAAAGTAATTATTCAAAATGAAGGGTACAACAAGAGTTGCTTTAAACCCATGAATAGGTGCAACCAGAAGTTGTGATAAACCCATAATTGTTTTAAAATAGAACACAAGGAACCTGAATGTAAATCTTAGAAGATAGTTATTACATAAGTTTGCTTTAGCCTTTAAAAGACCCATGAATCGTGAATTGTTAATCAAAAGAACGCTAGTACTAAGGATAGATCTAACGGGGTGACGCCCAGTCCGGTCGCGACTAGCTATCGCGTGGTGCCGTGATGCACTAGTAATGAAACATCGGATGCATTGTAATAGAGAAATATACGCACTTGGCTAGGTGTGTTGGGCTGAAATAATATATGTTAACGTTCAATGTCACGAGGCTTATGTAATGAAACCGATAATTATGTCCGTACAACATAATTGTCTTTCGATGAATTATTAACCATGAAAGGTTATTTGAATATTTGTGTTCTCTTTATTTAAATTAAAACTCTATAGATTCACTCGGCAAATTTTGCTGAATTTTTAACATGTTTTATCTCAGGTCCATATAGAAGGCACTCGATGAAGGCGGTTTCGTGAAGCTTGCATATTTGAAATGTTTTGGCCCACTTTTATAAATTATATCGATTCAAAGAATCTTTTATCATTTACTGTGTTTATAAACTTTAAATTATTTGGGACCGTGTGAAAAGTTTTATTGTTAAATGAAAATGAATGGATGTTTTTATTAAAACGACTCGTTTTGAGCCGTTTTCTATGATTATGAGATTGAACCATGATAGTAACACCCAAGGACACTTCCGCTGCCATGACCGAAATTTGGGGGTGTTACAACATGCATCACAAATTATTTCGTCATATCTTACTTTTGATAAATTTCTCACAAGATCCTTGTTAACCAAGTTTTGTAAAAGTCCCAGATGTACAAGATGCCTATGACAAAGGGTAGAGGTGTCGTCTATGGTGGTCAAGCAACTAGCATCTTTTGAAGTACCAAACTTCATTACGTATATGTTATTTTTCTTTATTCTTTTTGCTATTGTTATTTCGTCTTTTAGTATTTTACTACTGTTTTCTTAAAATAAGGCTTTGAATTTCTTACTAATACTAAGTAAATTAAATCCTAAGTTTTCAATATGAACAACATTATCTATGGTGATATGGTCATTAGAAATCATACCTTTGCCTATAATTTTGCTTTTGACTTTGCCACCAAAAATAACATACCCTTCGTCCGTTGGTCTGCTAAAGAGTTTTTTATTCCCCGTCATGTGTCTAGAAGATCTGATGTCCTTGATTCATTCGTCGGGTTCAAGTTCATCCTTCAAGCATACCTACACTTTATAACACTCAAATGTTTGGCCCCCATCGTCTCATGGGTCCGTTTTGGTTAAATATGCTCCTCAAGACAATTCCGATTGGAGTGTTGCCACATACATCCCATGGTATCAAATTTCCCATAGAGTATTGATTGTGATAGTTGTAGTTGAATGGTACTTGGTGTTGATCCCAAACTTAGATCGATTTAGCTTTCTGTTAACGAGATTAAATCAAGTATAACACGTAGAGAAACTTTTCGTTTATGACAATCCAAGTGTTATGCAAAACACTTAGAACAATGAACAAAGCAAAACACAATGTAAACCAAACTTTCACTTGTAATGATAATCGATGAGGTACAATGAAAGTGTTAAGAACGTATATCAATAATGAACCCCTAAGACCTCCTTTTATAACATAAGGAGTCTTGAACAATAATCAACCTATCAACTATTTTAGGAAAAGATAAACATAAAGAATAAAATGTTGAACATATCTTTCAAATATACAAAACGTGTTGACTAAGCAGTTATCTTGTAATTGGGATTTCCTTTGTCAGCGCCTTGATTTGTCTTGTCAGTGCTCAATCTGTCAGCGCCTTAATTACTCTTGTCAGCGTCCAAAATCCCTTTGTCAGCGGCCAAGTGACCTAGCTAATTTTATTCCCAACAATCCTCCCCTAAACTTGATACTTATGCTAATATTCAAGTGTCTGAATAAAAACAAAATACAAGAGAGGAACAAAATACAAGAGAGGATTCTTACAAATAAAACATACTCTTTAATCTAATCATATATAAACCTTAGAAAATCCATGCTAATGTCACTGGTGTAATCAACTTCAAGCTTTGTATAGACCAACTTCTTCAACAGTTCTTGTGATAGAGGATATTCTTGATCTATCAGCAAGTATTCTGCAAACTTTGTAGTACTAAGATGGTAAACACCAACAGCTGAATACAAATGCCACCTCAACTCACTCAAGTGAACCAGATACAACCAAACTGGCTCAACAGCATCATGGGCAAACATTCTTCTAAATGTTGTCTAGATCTTTATTCCATTCATTGATGAAGCAGCTTCAGCCTCATACACCTCCTATATTAAACTCCAAAAAGTTTATATGTCCTCCTTGTCCATACTAGCAAACAAAGACACCAAAGAGGAAAATGTATGTACCTTATAACTAGCCCTGGAAATCTTCCAAAACCCACTGAATCTTATTAATATTTGATGATTGGATTCTTGAATTCCAAAGGTACAACACCAGCTAAATCAGAGGCCCCCAATGGAGAAAGCACAATATTCTTCTTCAAAGTATCTTTAGATGGGTGCACTTGATCAAGTACTGGAAATCTCAACTTGAATCCTTTCTTCATTGGTTTAGGCACAATCAATGCCTTCTTAATCTTTAGCTCTTCCTCTAGTTCTTCTTGTCTCTCCATATAAAGCATTCTATATGTGTTTGCTTCACAGGCATACTCCCAAATAGGATAAGCAAAAAACTCCAATTGTTCAAAACAAATCTTCCTTATTTTTGTGTAAGTCCACCCTGTTTGGTGGCACCTAAGAAGCATGCAGTAAAGATCTCTCATAGCCTTTTTGTTCTTGGACAGTACCTTGTTTGCCCTGTGTTCCAAAATGACTTTGCAATAACTTTGAACTCTTAATAAAATCTCCAGACCCCATATCTGTTCTGTCAATGTCATGTCTGGATTTTTTGTGCAAGCCTTTTCCTATTTGAAATACATAGTAGACACATGGGGCATATCAAAATCTACCTGCTTCTTTAATTCCCTGAGCTTTTCCCTTGCTAGCTCATCCTCCCTATACTCTAAATTTTACAAGTCCACTAAATTGCTCATATCAACAGTTGAGCTATGTGAACTCTCATCATCATCATTACCGATCTCATCACTCTCAGATTCTGATGAAAGAATCTGAGCTTCAATGCTTCCCTATTCAAGCCCTTTCTTTTCTTGCTCGTGTAGCTGATGAGCAACCATAGTATCATACTTAATTTGGGCTGCATCTTTTTGGAACCTGTTCTTCTATCAGTATTGCTTTACCCTTATCCAATGGATCCAATGGGGGTAAAGTAGTTGTTACCTGATTGGAAGGCTCCTTGATCATGAAAGGTTGTTGGGATAAACCAATCATAGATCTGTCGGTGGCTAAAATAAGTGTGTCAGCGTGTGAAGTATCTTTGTCAGCGCCTGCAATCCCACTCACTTGTAGCATCATTTTTGTAAAAGACTGCTTGATAGGAGTAACCAAAGAGTGTTGTTCTTTCAAACCTGCAAGCGCCTCAGCTACCTCCTTTGTCCCATATGAACCTTCTTGGCACCCTTTATCACTTACATTTGCTAGTTCAGTAGGTGCATCCTCCCCTTTGTAAGAATCATCTTCTTGGGACATCACCATAGCTTTCCTTTTCCTAGAACCAACACTCTCCAAGACTACTATCCTCTCCTTTAACTTATTGAGTTCAAGGCATTGTTTTGTGACTTTATGTACAAGTTCTACATTAGACTTTTGCAAGCCAATGCAAAGATCCCTCAATTCCAAAATGGTTAGTGGTTGCAGACTGCCCTCCTCCATAATTGGGATTTAACTCCTCAATGTGGATTCATCAAGCAAAGTTCTCTCTGCTTCATGGCTAGGACCATTAGAGGAGAACACTCCAGTAGTCCTTTGGCGTTTCTCCAGTCTAAAATCAAAGGGTTCAGAAGATGAGATCGAATGTGGAATTTGTGAAGGGTGAGGTGGTGAGGTGACAACAGATGCAATGACTGTGTCAGTGGCTGAAGGCTGGGGGTCAATGTGCATTTGAGGGGAAGGTGGAGGTTGCTCAATGGGTGGTTGTTGTTGTGGGGGAGTGTGTAAATCTACCTCAATAACAGCTAGATAGGATGGGGTCAAAGGTAGATCCCTAAATGGTGTAGTGTTCATGGACAAAAAGATTTTTGACTTTTGAGTAGGAATCTTATAAAAGTTATCATGATCCCTACGACAGTATCTTTTTAGATAAAAAACCATTTGTAAAAACCTAGGGTAAGCAAGTGTCATCTTGCTACCCTTGTTGTGTAACATGCCCTTAAAAATCATGTTAGAAAAATTATATTTTTGCCCAGTGGACATATAGACAACAGCACTCCCAAATGAACGGTTGATTTCATTGAAATATGTACACTTGGGACTAAGACATTGAAGGAGGACACGTATTAAGAACTTCCAGGCTAGGGGAAATTGTTGTTTGGAATATTTATAAATATGCCCTTTTGGGGGTAAATCATAGCCCAAGCCTCGAAGTCCTTCCTCTATCTGTTCAATGGGAAGGGTAGTCACACCATCAGCATCATCAAGCTGTAAAGCTTGATGAATAAGTGCTTCAGTGACCACCCATTTTGTCCCATGAACAGTCCTAGATAATGTAATCACTCCATCAAGTGTTTTAGAACTTGTAGTGTTCCAAAACTACTTGATGGGTGTGATAGGAATGAGAGGAGCATGAGTCAAAGAATACCATAAGTTGGACGTCAAGAAATACTCTATCATTTTGGTGTAATAGGGATGATTATCATGATCAGCCTTAAAATATGCAATCATGTTGTGTTGATCCTTGAATCCCAATGTAGCAGTAGCACGTTTAATCAATGGAGCCATGAAAAATGTTTGATGAAAGCTTTAATATGATGGAAAAAGTAGAATTTTGGTTATGGAGAAATTTAGACAAACAAGAAAGTTACCCTGTTTAAACAGAATGAGCCATATATATATGAGGTAAACTAGGTTACTATTGGTTGAAAAAGAGGTTAGTTATTCAAAAAGTAATGATTATGATCTTGAAAAACAATAACTTATCTCTTTGCTTTAAAAGAAATTACCAAATCCCATAAAATTACGACCCAAAATATCGCAAAAGTAACAACTAGGTGGGTCCTAATGTCCTTCGACGGTAAAAGAATTTGTCAGCGGGTAACGACTATATTTGTCAGCGTGTAAATTTTGCCATGTGAGCGTCTAAAAACGTGCTTGTCAGCGTCTAACCACTTATGTGTCAACGACCGAAAATAAAAAATAATAAAATAAAAAGACCTTAACAAAGAGGTTTACCCCAATGAAGATAACTCGTCCTCTAACACAGACTGAAATTAGCATTCTCTGTCTAATTATACACACTTGCATAAGCAAGATAGACATAATTGTCCTCAAGTAAACCTTGCTAAAGTAAGTCCTTTGGAGTGAAGTTATCTCATATAAACACTTTGTAACTCTGTGGTAAGCCCATTTTTATTTACACCAAGTCTCCCAACCGACCAATCCCAATTCTAGGTAAAACAGTCGTGGCAACATGCACAATTATATCAACTTTGCATGCTACAGTGCCTCAAGGTTTAGAATTTCTAACAATTCTTAAAAATAAAGGTCTTCATTATTCCTAACCCCCACTCGCTAATGGACACAATCTATAATTGTGATAAGAGCACTCTAAGAGTACCCAAAAACTTAATGGTTTCCTAAACCTCTGCTTAAACTTGCACACTCTGCAAAATAAACAAATATGAGAAATATTTATTTCAAGATAGGAATGTAAACATTCCAACCCATATGTGTAATATCTTTTAAGTCCATAAGGAACTCTGTATCCTATTGCACAATGCTCAACATGCCTGCATGATTAGATGAAAAACCACAAAAACTAACATAGGCTCTCAGTGGCGTCTTTCACTTGTCAGTGGATAGAATGCCTTTGTCAGCGGTTAGAAAATATAGTGGAAAATCTAACACATTTTACAAGTAATAATAACAGTGCACATCCTGTACATATTATACATTAAATTCAAAAACACATATTTTATGGATTGATCATTCCAATACTTGTTATCAAGTACTGGAACCTCCCAACATCAAAAGGTTTAGTTAAAAGATCAGCCACATTATCTTTTGTGTCTACTCTATTTGGATGAATTAAACCTTTATAAAAAAATCCCTTATAAAATGATGCCTAATTTCTATGTGTTTAGTTTTAGAATGATGTACAGGATTTTTAATAATGCAAAGTGTACTTTTATTATCCACAAAAATCTTGGTATGTATAAAATTGTACCCATAATCCAAAATATTATTTTGAATCCATAGCAGTTGCCCACAAAATGCAGCAGCAGCTACATACTCAACCTCAGTTGTTGAATTGGCCACCACTGTTTGTTTCTTGCATTGCCAAGAAATAAGTCTGCTCCCAATAAATTTACATCCACCTGTTGTGGATTACCTATCATTGTTATCACCTCCATAATCACTATTTGAATAGCCCACAAGATCCAATAGAGAATCTTTAGGATACCATAATCCCAGAGTAGGATAGCACCTAAGATACCTAAAGATCCTTTTGACAGTATGAAGATGACACTCTTTGGGAGTCACTTGAAGATGTGCACATGCACACACAACAAACATGATGTTAGGTCTAGAGGCAGTGAGATACATTAATGATCCAATCATTGACCTATAATGCCTAACATTAACATCCTTTCAATATCCATCTTTCCCCAGGGGTGTTCCCTGTCCATGGGGGTGCTAGCCCATTTTTCATGAAAGGAAAAACAAAATTTCTTCAAAATTTCATCTACATATGGAGATGAAGATACCATTTTCTTTATGTTGGACTTGCAGACCTAGAAATAAGTTCAACTCTCCCATTGTGCTCATTTGAAATTTATCAGTCATAAGCTTGGAGAAATCATCACTCATCTTTGGATTTGAAGATCCAAAAATGTTATCATCAACATAGACCTAGACAAGCAGAAAATCTTTTCCATTCTGCTTGGTAAAGAGAATTTGGTCTATGGTGCCCCTCTTGAAACCATTTTCTAAAAGATAAGTGGATAAGGTACCATACCATGATCTAGGGGCTTGATGAAGGCTATACATTGCCTTTTTGATTATATAAACCTTGTCTGGATGCTCTGAATCCTCAAAACCAAGAGGTTTCATAACATATACTTCCTCTTGAATTGTTCCATATAAGAAAGCACTCTTGACATCCATCTGATAGATTGTGAAACCCATGCAAGAAGCATAGGCTAGGATAATCCTTGTTGCTTCAATCCTAGCAATAGGTGCAAAAACCTCTTCATATTCAATGCCTTCTTCTTGTGTGTAACCTTAAGCAACTAGTCTTGCCTTGTTTCTAATCACAATACCTCTCTCATCTCTCTTGTTCCTTAGAACCCAACGTGCTATAATTGGTCTTACATGCTTGGGACAGTTAACAAGCTCCCAAACATCTTGTATGGAAAACCGATGAAGCTCATCCTTCATTGCTTCAACCCAGCTTGATTCTTGAAGAGCATCAAAAATCTTCTTGGGCTCATTCTATGACAAAAAGCAAGCAAATAAACATTTTTGAAGTAAAGGGGTATCATCCTTTTTGTGAATGTTGACAATGAATCCTCCTTGAGGATTCTTCTTTCTTCTTGCTTGAACTGGTGAATTGATAGGGCCAATGATTTGAGAGGGGGATAAATTTTGGATACTTTATTGACAATTCCTCTCCCAAACAATGTGTTGTCATGCATTGTAGACACCAGAGTGCCATAATCCCCATCATCATGATTTCCATACTCACTTGAACTATGAAGCACATTGTCAGTGTTTGGATTAATGACGCTGACACCTTCATTGGGTATGGAATTTTCAACAAGTTCAAGCACTTCTTTGTCAGCGGATAAAAGCAAGCTGTCAGCGGCTGGATCAGGCGTGTCAGCGGCTGAACTACTTTTATCAACGGATGAAATGCTTTCACTGACTTGTTCTTCTTGTTGCTTTCTCTCTACTTCTCTTTCAGCAGCAGATGCTTTAATGAATTCTTCACTTCAAATGGGTAAGTCCACAAAGGAAAACGTGGGAGTGAACTCATCTTCTTATGATCTTGTCACCTTTGTAGCTTGTGTACCTCCATTATCAACAATAGATTCTTCTATAATCTTTAGAGAGTTCTCCAAGACAACTGGATTAGTATCAGGTAAATAATTCCTTGACCTAGACAATGGCTCTAAATCAAAGGTCAATCTGGTCCATTTGCAGGATCACTAGGTTTACTCTCCAAAAAGTCAACATGTACATTTTTTGTTATGACCTTATCCCTCTTGTGGTACACCCTATACCGTTTGTTGTTCATAGAATAACCCACAAAATATTCCTCATCACCTTTTGAATTAAACTTACCTAGGTTGTCACTTGTATTAAGAATCACTACATGACATCCAAAGGGTCTAAGAAAATCTATATTAGGTTTTCTATTCAAAAAGAGCTCATAAGGGGTCTTATTAAGATTTTGTTGACCTAGGCTCTATTCTGAACATAGCATGCAATATTCACAGCCTCAACCCAAAAAGCAATGGGTAACTTAGCGTTTGCTAACATGGTTCTAGCTGCTTCAATAAGGGTTATATTTCTCCTCTCAGCTACACCATTTTGCTTTGGATTTCTAGCTATGCTAAACTCCATAGTAATCCCCGTATCAACACAGAAGGCATCTAATAGGTCATTTCTAAACTCACCACCATTATCACTTCTAAGAATGTTAATTGTAAACCCTGATTTCTTTTCCATTTGATTAATAAAATTGATTAAGGTTTTGGTAGTTTCACTCTTCTTGACTTAAAAAAAGTCCATGTAAACCTAGAATGGTCATCAGTGACCATAAAGCAATAAGATTTACCATTTAAACTCTCTATATTAGTAGGTCCAAATAAGTCCATGTGAAGCAAGTGTAGGGGTTTAGAACTAAAATTAACACTCTTAGACTTATATGAGGCCTTGTGCTGCTTGCCCTTAAGACATGCAACACAATTATGATCATTTTGGAATGATTTTGAAGGTAATCCTCTAACAAGATCATGCCTTACAAGTCTATTCATGTTCTTAAAGTTAATGTGCCCTAACCTTCTGTGCCATAAGATACTCTCATCTGCTAAAGCTTTAGCGTATAGACATGACAAGTTATTACTCATTTTAATCCCTTGTAGATTGACATTATAAATGTCCTTGTGTCTAGGTGTTCTAAATTCAATGAACTTATCAGCAGGTAACACATAATCTTTATCAAAACTAAGCATTCAATATCAGTAAAAAGAACTTTGTTTTGTTGTCACAAACTTATGACACAATAAATAAGTTATAGTCAAGTTCTTTTACCAGAAAAACTTCATCAAACCTCAAGTTGTTAGTGATAAGAGTGCCTTTGTCGGATATTGTCTCGAATCCTCCTCCAAAGTACACTTTATCACCATTTTAAATAGGAGTAAAGTTTTCCAAATAATCTTCCTTTCTAGTCATGTGCCTTGAGCATCCACTATTCCAATATCCATGGTCATTAACCTGCTTTAGAATGTCCTGCACATAAAGAAAACAAATCAGTTTTCTTTAGGAACCCAAGCCTTAGTAGACTTAGATCCATCTGCTTGTTCAACAAGAATGGACTTATTTCTTGTGACAACCCCCTGTTCATCCTTTTTTACTTTAAACACCCAGTTTGTTCCAACATACTTTTCAAGATATTTAAACCTATTACAAGTCATGGAGACACCATTAAAAGTTGATGACTGTTCTAGTTTTGGTCTCCATGTTAAGTTGGATGATGCCTTAGACCCTTGTCCCTTAGGCTGTAAATACTTATTACTACTAGGTCTAACAATGGGTCTGACAGATGCTAGTTGTGGCATTTTCATACCAAACCTAGTTCTGTAAGCGGCTGGTTTTGTCTTGTCAGCGAATGAATTGTTCCTGTCAGTGGATGAATTAGGGTTTGGTACAGGAACCCACCGTTTGTTAGACCAAGTGTTGGTCTTTTGGAAGGGTCTTTAGCCTTGGGTATTAGCTACCTTAGAAAAGTAAGGAGCTAGTCTAATGGCCTGAGGTCTAGTATGAACATAAGGCTTAGGGTTGACCAGAGTTGACCTATTGTCAGCGGCTGATTTGTATCCGCTGGAACACTTATATGCCAGATGTGAGAAGATCACACGTGAATAACAAGCCTTTCTAGACATAACCTTAGGTCTAGGTTCATAAAATCCAGTCCCATTAACACGAGTTTGACTCTTTGTTGATCTAGGTTTTCTATACATTTCAGCATACTTAACACTAGATTTGCTTTTAGGTTGTGAGCCAAGGTCAACAGGTTTGCCAGTATTAGGATTAGTGATAAAATGGGTTTAAGGTTAGTTTGTTCCTCACTAAGAAGTCCTCCCTTAACAAAAAAAGTAGGGTTGGCTTTCTTCCATAGGTCAAGGTCAGTCACCCTTTGCTTGTATTCCTTAACTAGTGTGAGCACACTTGGTGGAGGAGTAAATTCCTCCACTTGGAACTCTGGAATACAGTCCATGACAAGTCTTTCTTAGAAACGCCATAGAAGTCACCCGCTGGGGGTGGAACAGCAGCATACTCTTTTTCATGCATCCTAATCTCAGACATGTCTTTAGGGTTTCTCTGTTCACTTATAACCTTTTCTAGGGTTTGGCTAGATTTTTCAAAATTTTCAATTTTAAGCCCTACATTCTCTTTTGCTTGAATGGCCTCATCTAGCTTAAGTTTTAATTTTATGTTAGCTTCTATGTAAGAAGCTTTTGCCTCATAACTAAGTGATATATCTCTTTTTAGAACAGTTATTTGATCTTTTAGATTAAATTCCATGTCCTTATATTCTTGCACCATCCCATCTGATTATGCAAGCCCCCTTTTGTAGTTTGAAATAGGGATGTTTAACCCAAGAATATCAGATTGTAACTTTAAAACTTCTTTGTTAAGCTTATCAGTATTAAGTCTACAACCTTTACTACAAAAAACATCATCATATACCTCATTGTCTGATGAGGAAGAAGATCTGGCCATGAGAGCATATTGAACATGCTCTTCATCCTTTTCAGCAACCAAAGCTTGATTCTCCACCTCACTCTTGTCCAGAAAGCTCCAATCAAATCCAACGCCATTAATTCCTAGCATAGCTACCATAGCTTTAGGTTCACCATCTTCAACCTTGATGAATTGTCTAGGATTCTATCCTCCATCATTCCTCTTAGGAGATCTACATTCTCTAGCAAAGTGTGCCATTCTATGACAACTGAAACACTCAACTTTGGATTTATCAAATCCAGTAGTCTCTTTGCTATTGAAAGTCATCTTTATTCCAAATCTCTTATTCCATCTACTGGCTCTTATACTACTAAGAGCCATATTCCACTTGATATCCATCTCCTCAAGATCGATATCACTAATATGCTGAAGATCTTCAAAAGAAATTGATGATTCATTGGGAAAAGAATCAATATAGGCACATACGGTACCCATATCAATTCCTACTCGCTTAAGATTTGGTGAAACATAGTTGTATGTTTCAATGTCTGTTGAGCCGTGATGTGTTGGGTAATGTCGATGTATTTTAATTAAATACGTTATAGAGAAAATTTAGGAAATTACCTTAAGGAAAAGGTATTTATCCAAAAATAAGCTAAAGACGAATCAATTAAACACGAGAGTGATCCCGGTTCGTTGTACACAAGAAAATTGTGAATTTGAGACTTTCGTTTTGATTAGGACAATTGATTTGAATTTGGTTTCTATTTTTATCTAAAATAATCCT
Organism: Glebionis coronaria; assembly: GCA_025667525.1. Taxonomy (NCBI): domain Eukaryota; kingdom Viridiplantae; phylum Streptophyta; class Magnoliopsida; order Asterales; family Asteraceae; genus Glebionis; species Glebionis coronaria. Next base: position 210,983,786 of record CM046876.1, on the reverse strand, counting down.
ACAAATTTAAAACCTAAAGAGCATGAATCGTACCCCGAATTAAAATCTACAAGACAAAATTTAAATCTAAATTACTTTTTTTTTACTTTTTACTTTTACTTGAAACAAAATTTATTTAAACTAAAATATTAAATCAAAATTATTTAAAAACAAAATCAATTAAAACTATATTATTTAAAATCAATATAGAAACAATTTAAATTTTAAAAGTAATAAAATATTTATTTATGTATATATATTTCTTTTAACTTTATTTATTTATTTTAAACTAATAAATTTTAAACTAAATAATGAAAACTTTTATTATTTAATGTAAATAGTATTTCTTATTATTTATAAACTAAAAAGAAAACTTATCAAATGTGAGAAATCGTTTATAATAAAACTGGTAGCTAAAAAAACACTATATTAATGCAATTAATGAAACTAATAACAAAGAGATGACCCAACTCAGTTGGTTGGAGTGTGGGTTGTGAACCGAGAGGTCTCGAGTTAGAATCCACAAGAGTGGAATATTTTGGATATATTGTTTTTGCAAAAGACCTATATGGAGTTCAGATTTTTGTTACACATCAAACCAAACTAAATGTTTGGATCTACTGATATTAACAGTATAATATGTTTATAACAACAAATAACAGGAATCAATGAAGTTATCAGTAAACAAAAATGCTCAACCAAATCTATTAGTCAATCCAAAATCGAAACAGGCAGGCAAACCCTTAATATCGATACAAGCAGACATATCATGTGTCAAAATGACCAATCTTAACAGCAGAATACTAGCTATAACAACCAACTCGACACTTAATCAGACTAAAACAATACTAGCATCAATTACCTAAACCTAGATTCATTCCACCTTATTGATGAATCAAACCACCAGATTATATCTATCAACTAAATAAACAGTTGCCGCAATACAAATCTCCACTGAATCCTAAGATTTACCAGCAAATTGAATTAGTTATTATACAAAAAAGTGCAACAACTCATATGTTCCAGTTTATATCAGTAAACTTATTATCCATTAAAATCCAATAAATCACAGCTCAATTTAAGAAGCTGCTTAAACACTATCAAATCAACCCTATAAATCAGTCCAAATACTTCATTCAGGCATATCCAAAATGATCATTTCTGATAATAGATTTAAGCACTCGTAATCTAAATGTATCAAACTAATATTCATACACTATCGAATGTTCAACAGTAATCCAAATTCAGACCCTCAAACTCAGCCATTCAAATCAGCTTACTATAAATCGAACACTTAAGTAATAAAAATAAATTAAAATAGACTACATGAATACTCAGATAACCAATTCATCAACTCAAATTAAACTAAAATTTATATCTCAAATTTTATCAACATACAAAATCTAAACAGTTAACACCAAACTTAGCAGATTAATCAAACTATCACAAATCTTCCACAAATCAGCATACAAATAAAAATTAATTAAGAAAAACGAGCTTAACCCTTTTATTGTCGATCCTTTGATGACGAAGGTAGGGCGCTGAGCCACCTTTGACAAGACGATACCATCTATCAACCCACCTCGAAACCACCAATGAATCTCGAACCAAACAATTACTCGTAATTAACAGCTTCTTATAAAACTCATTCAGTGGGAATTAACTTGAATCCCTATCTCTAACTTCAATTATTTAATTAAGCTATTAATAAAACTTAACCAAATAATATGTTTTATATTATTTCGTCAATTTTATATGGATATAGATAGTATTTTTACCGAAAGTTAACAAAAGTAATTAAACAGAAACATAAGACTTAAATCAAAACTTTTTATTAATTCATTAAAACCATTACAATACTCATAAAAAGAAAATTACATCTATATAAAATTTGACATAATAACACTAAAGTAAAGAAAGAGATATGTTTACATCATTTGAGGAGGGTTTTAATAGGCCAACAAGAGGGATGGGTGTTGATGTAGAATCCATCTTGGCCCTCTATTTGGAATCTCTGACTCTCTCTTTCTTCTCTTTCTTGGTCAAAGGCTGAGAATGACTCTCGGTCACACGGATTGCCATGGTGTCATTCCCTTGTGCTAGTTGTGCTAGTTTAGAGGTGATATGGCATGATATGATTGGACTTATTGCTGGTGGTATAGGGATAAACCAATCACATAAGAGAGGTGATGTGTATAGGGTGCCATGTTGGATACCTTGGGTGGCATCTTCTTCATCCCTAAAAACTTGGGGATTATTTGGAGCGCGTGGACTTCAATTGCCCTTTGAATGAAAACCCCTAAATTAGTTCTAGGGTTCTTGACTTGATGTTTATCCCCTTTCTATCTCTGCGTCTTCTCTTTCTTTTGTTTTGCTTTATTTCTATCGAATGTTTTGACCAAGTGAAAAAAAGATATATATTGTTTCCACCGTCTAATTTTCTTTGTCTTGGGCTTGGGACCTTTTGATGAGTAATACTTCCCACGTCTAATTTCTTTAAATGGCAATTTGGGCTTTGGACAATCTAGGACCCAAAAAAAATATTCATCCATTTATTTTTATTGTTATGGGCCTATTGGGCTTTGACAAGTAATTTATCATCACAATTTACAAATGGGGTTTCAGGCCCATTTAACTCAAGTGGAGCTCACTTGACCCATAATCTTAATTAAACTTGAATCCTCGTTTAAAAATGACTTGTCTTTTGGCTCTTGGAATTTTTTCAAATCCCGTGTCGGTTTTGCCGGTTTTCGTGATCTTTGGTACCTACACACATGAAACAAGAAACAAGCATATACAATACCAAATTCATACAAATTAAGCATTTTATGTTCGTTTTATGATACAATTAATATGAGTAATTTCACTCATATCAAACTCCCCCTTGCTAAGCAATTGTTTTGTCCTCACACAATGATAAAATAAAGCTACCAAGTACACTTTTTATTCAACTTTTTGACACTTTATTTTGCAAAGACATAATGTATTGCTTTCATTATTTGAAAATTAACTTTTAGGATCATAAAACTCGAATAGATTCATCGTCCTAGACTTTTCACTCTTTCCATGCCAAGTTTAAAAACAAGATCATTGTCAGTCATAAGTCCCAATGTTAAGACCACTCATACAAGTAACTTGTGTTAAACTCAATCTCCTTTATTCATAATTGTATCTCTAGATTTTAAATATTGTCATTCACCCAAAGGCTCATTTGACTTAATTAATAATTATTCGTCCAAAAATGAAGGCAAAAATGGTGTAAACCCAACACTCAAAACCTAACCTCGACTTCAAAAACCGTTATCACTAAAGAAAGTCCACATCAAGGATAACTTAACACGATTTGAGGAATTAAATCCCGGATCGGAAATTTGGCTAATACGACTACATAAAGCAACAATTATTCCTCCAAAGTCGATTTGACCTTATTAATGAAGTTAGCAACATTTACGTCATACACCTTGAGGCTCTTTAAGATGTAAAAGTTCTCCTTATATATGATCCACACCCTAAGGCTCCTTGGACATAAACAAGGGAATTAACATTTACCATCCCACCTTAAGGCTCATGATGATGAAACAATTTTTATTAAACACGTCACCATGCCATACACCCTAAGGCTCTATTGACAAGGATAGTGCTACATGACTCCCACCCGAAGGCTCATAGAGAACTTGTTTTTATTTATTCTTCTTTATTATTATGATATATATAGTAAGCCAAATTTCGACTCCCATGATCAAAAAGTCCATGACGCTGACACCCTCAATGTGTTCTTACTTTAATTACCAGGGAAGAAAAAGAAGGATTTATGAGTTAAGATATTAAGCCTAAACCGCTAAAAACTTCATTTATTAAGCAATTAAATATTCAAGCGTGAAAAATAAATACGATGAGATAAAATCAAACACAAAAATAATTATACAAGGAAGACCTAACCTCAAAACTTATGATTAAACTTTATCATCTTTTGTTCTCCAAATTGTAAAATCTCAAAAAAGTGAGACTAATGGACACTTAGCCTATTAAATCAAAGTTTTGGGTTTTCAAGTCATCTATAGGATCTTGCATCTTCTTGGACCTTTTCAAGTTAGAATTTGCGTTTTAAAGTTCCCTTGATAAACGACTTTCTAGGATCTATTATAAGAACTTGCGAAAAGTTCTTGTTCTTAAACCCGTATGAGTTAAGACTTTCACGTTTTAAAGTCCCCTATATAAAATTCTAGCAAAACTTGATTTGAACACGTTAAGGAATGAGCTAAGGTAAAAACCGAGTCGAGTCAAAAACTATTCTTATTTTCACCAACGGAAAGACTACATTTGTGTCAAAAACACTTATTTTCTTTCAAAATTACACTAAAAATTTAATTTTTTTTATGAAAAACGACAAAAATGATTACGTTTGAACACGACAAAAGAAATTGCAATCGATTATATCGATTGACTCCCCCATGCTAAAACCAAACATTGTCCTTAATGTTTCCTAGCTTAAGAGTAACACCCCCTTGCTAAAATACGAAGAGTCGAATCCAAAAGTCCTAACATGGTAAAACCATGCAAATCTATAAGCGGTTTATTAATTTTGCTTCAAGATAAAACGTTAGTCGATAAAAATCAAAGGATAGTGAGTGCCCCTTTAGACAATCAAAGTATGGAAGCTCGAGTGGACCGGCAAAAATCGAACACGAGAGTCTTCAATGATTAGGGTCATACCTAAGATTCACATCACTACAAAACACGAGCCTGAGCTTGAAAAGATCAAGCCTTATTAGTGTTAGAAAATATAAAGAAGATAGAATGTATGGGACTCCCCCATAAGGCACCTCGTTTTTGTTAACCGAGTCATGAGCTCGACTTGATCCCCGCATTCATTCGTCCTTAGGGAAAGTGATAAAAACCGGCATATTGGAATAAAATCCATAATAAAGCACGATGCCGGGGTCAAAGATCACATCCTCGTTGTCGGATGACAAACGAAAGGATGAAACTCCAACATAAATCTCCAAAAAGAGATGGTGGTAACAAATCATGAAATGGATATAGTATTCTCCCCAAGAGAAACTCGCACCAAAATGATCGAAAAATATTTCAATATTACATCGGTGAAAGGCCGAGATTTCCCTAAATCAATGATTCTAGGGTCGAATACCTCGTCCTCGGGAGAGAAAGGAATAGACAACACGGTGTCTTCCACCCATGCTAATCCATAATCATATAAAGCACATGGTAATGGTGGGGTAAAAGTCTGAACTATAGTGGTATCAACATGCATGACCTTGTTGACCTTGTCACTCTTTCAAATGTGAAAAAAGGGATCATGATACTCAAAATGAGTCGCATGAAAAACCCGCAAATTAAGATCAAAGCGAGTGGGAAGGAGATTTTGAGTAAAGAAAACTTCTTCCTCCGGGTCAACATTATCATCATCACAAATCGGGTGATCAAACGAAGGGTTTTCAAAACCATCATTAGAAACATTCTGAAGATAGAGAGTGTTTTCCTTTGGTTCATAAGACTTTTCCTCAAAATCCGAAGGAATGTATATGGAAAGAAACTCATAAACCTTCTTAAAGAAAATTTCATCATCACAAAGGGTGTGAGATGAAGGAGGTACGATGCTCTCAAAATCCTCTATAAACAATGGATTATTGTTCATTGAAATTTCAAAAAGAGGATTCGAGTAAGTCACATAAGTGTCATCAATCTTGTCATTACAAGAAATATCCGACATAGTATCGAGTGTGTCACATTCGGATACAAGATCATCATTCTCATTAGAAGGAAGTTCATAGGAGAACTCTTCGAGAATGGAAGGTATATTATGAAGATCACGATCAACACTTCCCGGTGGAAGTGGATCAATAAGAGCAACAAGTTCATCGACGAACTTATCCAACGAATATTCACTAACCTCACTCGGTGTTAAGTTAAGATTCAAAGGCTCTTCAATGGAAGAATGTGCCTTAGTATCATCTATTTGGTCCTTCGGGGGGAGTGAAAATGAGTCCATATTCAACGATTATTCATTTAAAGCAATATCTCCCTCCGTATAGAAATTCTCACTATCAAGCTCACTAGCATAGAACGGTGCACTAAGGTAATCATCAATTTCCTTATTTATCTTATCCTCAAGAGTAAGTGGAGACGAGGTAATATTACAACAGGTTTTAATGAAACAATTATCTCCCTTTGGAATTAACTTTTCATCTTCACGAAATGAGAGATCTATGATTTGCCTTACACCCTTGTAGATGAGCAAATCCTTATTTTTGTTACTTTCAAAAGTTTCAACAAGTTTTACACTTTCCACATTTTTAGAAACAAATTTTGGAAGTTTTTCCGCCTTGAAAACAACATTTTTATCACCATAAAATAATTTTATCTCATATTTCCTCATATCAACTTGAACTTGAGCCGTGGAAAAAATGGACATCCCAAAATTAAAGGCACACGAGGGTTTGTCTCATAATCAACGATTGCAAAATCGGTAAGGTACAAAAACTTCCCTACTTTAACAATGACATCTTCCGCTATACTAACTGGAATCACGGTGGTTCCATTAGCAAGCTCAATGTTCATTCGAGTGGGAGTAAGTGGGAAGGAGATTAGAGTCTTCAATATGGATAAAGGCATTAAGTTGATGCTAGCTCCTAGATCGGCTAGAGCTTTGTATTCCTCAAGTCCTTTGAAAACACAAGGTATCAAAAATTGACCCGGATCTCCATATTTCTCGGAATATAAATCAAGGAAAACCGTGGAACAAGTCACATCCAAAGTAGCCTTGGTAACATCTAGACATCTCTCTTTAGGTGGAGGATTAAACTCAATCACATCTTGTAAATTCCTATCCAAAATATCATCATTGTGAACGGTGATGGACTTAATCTCTCCTTTCGGGTTTGGTATGGTGTTGCTAGGTAAGCCACCCGAAGAAGAGGAAGGTTTGCACATTATTGCTTCAAACATCGAAAGTAATTTGGTCTCAAACTTAGCTTGATTTCCCTCCATACAGTTTTGGCTTTGTTCTAATCTTTGTTGGTTAAGCTCAATCCTATTATTTTGACCTTTGATCGTATTTTGAAATTCATTTTTCAATGTTGCCATTTTTCCTTGAAGATTATTTTGAAAAGCTTTCAAGTTTTCCTCATTTGTTTTGATATAACTTGACAAATCATTTTGGTTGTTGTTTTGAAAACCTTGATTAAAATTCCCTTGGTTACCACGGTTAAAATTATTCCCATTGTTTCCATTGTTGTATCTATTTTGAACCAGTGGAAAACCCGGTGGAGCAACATGGTTTTGACGAGGAGCTTGACTGTTAGGGCCATAAGTTCCCGTCGTGGCAAAAGCACTAGCTTGATCAAACCCCGTGGTTGAACAAGCATAATTAATATGTGCTCCACCACATGATACACAAAAATTCTCAACCGCATTAATCGATCCATGAGGATTCTTCCTAATCTCATTCAAAATCCTATAAATCTTAGAGTCCAATATAGCAATCTCGGTATTAGATGAATTCACATTAGAAACAACCGGTGTGTTCCGTGAATATTGCACTCTAGACTTATTCTCAATGATACCCCACGCGTCTCTCGGAGTTTTTCTCAAAAGATTACCACCCGCAGCGGCTTTTAAAGAATCTTATTCAACCATATTAAGTCCATTATAAAAAGTATTTATTTGGTGTAACTCCGTGAAACCGTAGTGTGGACATTGACTCAACAAATCCTTAAACCTTTCCCAAGCAGCTCTAAATGATTCATGCACTTTTTGTTCAAACCTAGTGATTTCATTCTTAAAGTGAGTTGTTTTGGATGGTGGAAAGAAGTAATTCATGCACTTAGTCACTAAATCGTTCCATGTCAAAATTGAACCCGGTGGTTCCTTTTCATACCAACGCTTAGCATTACCCTCGAGCGAGTACAGAAAAAGCATGAGCTTAATCGCGTCATTCGGCACATCTCTAAACTTGAGAGTCGAGGTGATACGAAGAAAATTTCGAATGTGAGAGTGCGAGTTATTGGTCTCATTGCCACGAAATTGGTCGGCACGAATGAGTGATAAAAGTCCCGTCTTAATCTCATAATGATCCGCCAAAATAGTCGGCGCACCGATTGCTTCCCCGTACCCTTCTGTGGGTGCACGGAGCAATTCCTCCATTGTTCGGTTATCGGCCATATTAACAACAATTGGTGGAAGCTCGGGTTCCACTATTTGTTGTTGACGATTTCTATTTCTACGAGGAATGTTTTCAAGCCTATTGTGATTAATCAACATTCGTTTAGAACGTAATTGCATAAACCAAAATGACGAGAATTTAGAGGGTTTGAGAAAGAAATTATATTAGAAGAAGATTATTTTTGGTATTTTTATTTGGTATTGCTCAATCAAAAGATTGATAAAAACAAGGAGTAATGATAATTACAATGGAAGTAAACTACTCTCGGTCGACATTGAAACGTAGGTGAAGACCTAAACGTCTCGAGGTTCAATAAGTAAACAACAAAAAATAAGATTTAATACTACTTGAGTTGGCAAACCAATAATTGGTCGTCCCTCTCAATATACGCGCAAGCAAGCAGGAAAACCAGGTGGCACAAAGCACTTAAAAACCTTTTTCCTTAGACGGCCTTTTATAGCTCGTCGCCTTATACCCACCTTATAGTTTGTATAAATCGAGTTCAAACTTTTTATTAGTATTTATATATTTTGCCTTTTATTTTTGTTTTGGATTCGAATACAACAGCTAGGTGATGAAATCCCAACTAAGGTCTTTTTTGGAAGTAGGTAAATTTATTTTTCTACATAATACAATATATTAATAACAAAAAAACACAAAAAACGATATATATATACTATATTAATAGAAAAATAACAACACATTCCGAGGACGGAAAGGGTCTTCAAATTTAATGATCAACAAATCGCAACCGAAAGAATCGTACACAAAATCCCCGGTAGCGGCGCCAAAATTTTTGATGTGTTGGGAAATGTCGGTTTATTTCAATTTAATACGTTATAAAGCAAATTTAGGAAATTACCTTTAGGAAAAGGCAATTATCCAAAAATAAGCTAAAGACGAATCAATTAAACACGAGAGTGATCCCGGTTCGTTGTAAACAAAGAAATTTTGAATTTGAGACTTTCGTTTTGATTTGGACAATTGATTTGAATTTGGTTTCGGTTTTTATCTAAAATAATCCTACAAATTTTAAACATAAAGTGCATGAATCGTACCCCGAATTAAAATCTACAAGACAAAATTTAAATCTAAATTACTTTTTTTTTACTTTTTACTTTTACTCAAAACAAAATTTATTTAAACTAAAATATTAAATCAAAATTATTTTAAAACAAAATTAATTAAAGCTATATTATTTAAAAACAATATTAAAACAAATTAAATTTTAAAAGTAATAAAATATTTATTTATATATTTTTTTATTTTTTAAACTTTATTTATTTATTTTAAACTAATAAATTTTAAACTAAATAATGAAAAATTTTAATTATTTAAAGTAAATAATATTTCTTATTATTTATAAACTAAAAAGAAAACTTATCAAATGTGAGAAATCGTTTGTAATAAAACTGATAGCTAAAAAAACATTATATTAATGAAATTAATGAAACTAATAACAAAGAGATGACCCATCTCAGTTGGTTGGAGCGTGTGTTGTGAACCGAGAGGTGTCGGGTTCGAATCCACATGAGTGGAATATTTTGGATATATTATTTTTGCAAAAGACATATGGAGTTCATATTTTTATTACACAGCAAACCAAACTAAATGTTTGGATCTACTGATATTAACAGTACAATAGGTTTATAACAACAAATAACAACAATCAATGAAATTATCAGTAAAAAAAAATGCTCAACCAAATCTATCAGTCAATCCAAAATCGAAACAGGCAGGCAAACCTTTAATATCGATACAGGCAGGCAAATCATTTGTCAAAATGACCAATCTAAACAGCAGACTACTAGCTATAACAACCAACTCGACACTTAAGTAGACTAAAACAATACTAGCAGCAATTACCTAAACCTAGATTCATTCCACCTTATTGATGAATCAAACCACCAGATTATATCTATCAACTAAATAAACAGTTACCGCAATACAAATCTCCACTGAATCCTAAGATTTAACAGCAAATTGAATCAGTTATTATACATAAAACGTGTAGCAACTCATATGTTCCAGTTTATATCAGTAAACTTATTATCCATTAAAATCCAGTAAGTCATAGCTCAATTTAAGAAGTTGCTTAAACACTATCAAATCGACCCTATAAATCAGTCCAAATACTTTATTCAGACATATCCAAAATGATCATTTCTGATAATAGATTTAAGCACTCATAAGCTAAATGTATCAAACTAATATTCATACACTATCTAATGTTCAAAAGTAATCCAAATTCAGACCCTCAAACTCAGCAATTCAAATCAGTAGACTATAAATCGAACACTTAAGCAATAAAAATAAATTAAAATAGACCACATGAATACTCAGATAACCAATTCATAAACTCAAATTAAACTAAAATTTATATCTCAAATTTTATCAGCATACAAAATCTAAACAGTTAACACCAAACTTAGCAGATTAATCAAACTATCACAAATCTTCCACAAATCAGCATACAAATAAAAATTAATTAAGAAAAACGAGCTTAACCCGTTTATTTTCGATCCTTTAATGACGAAGGTAGGGTGCTGAGCCACCTTTAACAAGACGATACCATCTATCAACCCACCTCGAAACCGCCAATGAATCTCGAACCACACAATTTACTCGAAATCAACAGCTTCTTATAAAACTAATTCAGTGGGAATGAACTTGAATCCCTATCTCTAACTTCAATTATTTAAATAAGCTATTAATAAAGCTTAACCAAATAATATGTTTTATATTATTTCGTCAATTTTATATTGATATAGATAGTATTTTTCACTTAAAATTAACAAAAGCAATTAAATAGAAACATAAGACTGAAATCAAAACTTTTATTAATTCATTAAAACCATTACAATACTCATAAAAAGAAAATTACATCTATATTAAATTTGACATAATAACACTAACGTAAAGAAAGGGATATGTTTACATCATTTGAGGAGGGTTTTTATAGGCCAACGAGAGGGATGGGTGTTGATGTAGAATCCATCTTGGCCCTCTATTTGGAATTTCTGACTCTCTCTGTCTTCTCTTTCTTGATCAAAGGCTGAGAATGACTCTCGGTCATACGGATCGCTATGGTGTCATTCCCTTGTGCTAGTTGTGCTAGTTTGGAGGTGATATGGCATGATATGATTGGACTTCTTGCTGGTGGTAGAGGGATTAACCAATCATAGAAGAGAGGTGATGTGTATAGGGTGCCACGTTGGATACCTTGGGTGGCATCTTCTTCATCCCTAAATACTTGGGGATTATTTAGAGCACGTGGACTTCAATTGCCCTTTGAATGAAAACCCCCAAATTAATTCAAGGGTTCTTGACTGGATGTTTATCCCCTTTCTATCTCTGCGTCTTCTATTTCTTTTGTTTTGCTTTGTTTCTATCAAAAGTTTTGACCAAGTGAAAATAAGATATATATTGTTTCCATCGTCTAATTTTCTTTGTCTTGGGCTTGGTCCCTTTTGATGAGTAATACTTCCCATGTCTAATTTCTTTAAATGGCAATTTGGGCTTTGGACAATCTAGGACCCAAAATAAATATTCATCCGTTTACTTTTATTGTTATGGGTCTATTGGGCTTTGACAAGTAATTTATCATCACAATTTACAAATGGGTTTTCAGGCCCATTTAACTCAAGTGGGACCCACTTGACCCATAATCTTAATTAAACTTGAATCCTCTTCTTAAAACGACTTGTCTTTTGGCTCTTGGAATTTGTTCAAATCCTGTGTCGGTTTTGTCGGTTTTCGTGATCTTTGGTACCTACACACATGAAACAAGAAACAAGCATATACAATACCAAATTCATACAAATTAAGCATTTTATGTTCGTTTTATGATATAATTGATATGACTAACTTCACTCATATCAAGCCGTTGTCAAGAGAAGTTGGTCCGCTGACAAAGCAAGAGTTGTCAGCGTCTGAGGAATCATTGTGAGAGATAAAGGCCATGTTTCCAGAAGGTGTTTTACTTCTTTGTTTGAGCAAGACTTCAGATTCCATAACTTTCAATTGATTATAGATGTAATCAAAAGTCATGTTTTTGTAGGCTTGAGTGGCAATCATTGACTTGACATGAATTTCCCACCCATCTCCAAGAGCTCCAAGGAAAGCAGAATTAATGTCATCATCTTCAAATTCTGTCTCCATGAATGCCAGCTTGCTAGTGATGTCTTGAAGACGACTTCTAATCTCACTTAGCTTTTCATTAGGTCGAGCTTTGAAGAAAGTAAACTCTATAACTAACTGCTTTTTCCTTTGTTTGAGATTGTCCTCATTACCACCATAGGTGATCTCAAGGGCTTCCCAAAGCTCTCTAGCAAATTCATACTTTCTGAATTTGTGTTGGTTGTTGCTTCCAAGGGCTAGTTTGAGAATACTCAAAGCCTTCATATCAAGCCTTCTATCAGCTACCTCTGCAGCTGAGGTGGCTCTTCCATCTTCAGGTCTAGGAAGAATGTTTTCATCCTTAGCATTGGTTCTCCTTTTCTCGATGGAGTCCAAGATCTTTTGTGCATGGTTGAACTTGTTTCCAAGATTAACAACCTCCCAAAGGATATAGTTATCCACTTGGAGATATTGCTCAAAATTGAACTTCCATAGTTCAAAGTTATCAGGGTCAAGCATGGGGATTTTGAGGTTATGATTAGATGATCCTAAACTTTGGGTTTCTGAGGTTGAGGTCGACATGATGATTTTAGGGTTTTCAAAAATTAGGGTTTTATGCGATTAGGTTTTTGGTGTTCTTATAATCAAATTTCCTCAACAAGCTCTGATACCACATGCTGATCACAAACTTAGATCGATTTAGCTTTGTGTTAACAAGATTAAATCACATGTATAACATGTAGAGAAACTTTGTGTTTATGACAATATAAGTGTTATGCGGAATTAACGCTTAGAACAAAGAATAAAGCAAAACACAACGTAAACCAAACTTTCATTTGTATTGATGATCGATGAGGTACAATGAAAGTGTTAAGAACGTATATCGATAATGAACCCCTAAGACCTCCTTTTATAACATAAGGAGTCTTGAACAATAATCAACCTATCAACTATTTTAGGAAAAGATAAAGATAAAGAATACAATGTTGAACATATCTTTCCTAAATATACAAAACGTTGACTAAGCAGTTGTCTTGTAATTGGGATTTCCTTTTTTAGAGCCTTGATTTGTCTTGTCAGTGCTCAATCTGTCAGCGCCTCAATTACTCTTGTCAGCGCCAAAATCCCTTTGTCAGCGGCCAACTGACTTAGCTAATTTTATTCCAACACTTGGCTATATCTATTTGGCTTTTTTGGTTACTTTTAGGAAAAGGTTCTTTGGGATAAAGTGGTGTAGGTTGATATTGGATGTTTCTTGCTCTAGCATTAGCTTCGATATTCTAATACAAGTGTTGTACCTTTCTGGACTAAAAGGTTTGGGTTTTCTAGACACGGAGACGAATTCGACACGATGTTATATTTGTGCAGCAGTCCGACGTACGGATCCTTTGAGTGCCGGACCCTTATGCATAGGGGTCCAACAGGATCCGTGGACTTCTGTGACAGCAATTTTTGGATTTTCATTTTATGGTGTTGTTTTTTATTTGGTGGCTGTATTTTGTTTTTCAAATCCTAATCCCGTTGTATATTTACAATCTGTTTAATAGTTGAGCAATTCTTCTATGCAATTTGCGTTTTTGGTATGTTTTATAAATTTTAGATTTTGTTCGGTTAACTCCTCTTGACTAGTTTTGAGATTCTCAATTTCGATATTTAGCTCTTCGCATTTTTCGCATTTATCTTTGATTATTTTTCCTTTCTCTAGTATTAATAATTTAGCTTGTAAATCATAAATCTCTTTTCCTAAGCTTTTGTTTTTAGATTTTTAAAGTTTGTTTTTGTTTATAATTAGAAGGCTTATCTCACACATTTTGTTAAAGTTAATTTGTAATGTGTCATCATCTAGTGAGTAAGAAGATTCAGAGTGTACCTTATTAGTTTCATGTGCCATGAGAGCTAGCTCTTCCTTTTTGTTTCATTGCCTTCATCATCACTGGCACTCCATATACCACTTACAAAGGCTCTTTGCGTCACTAGCTTTGCGTCTGGGCATTTTTTAATATAAAGACTTGAATCACCGCATTGGTAACATCTTATTTCATCTTTGGGCTTCTTGATATCAAATTGCTTTCGAGATGCCTTCTTTTTGTCAAGTGGTTGTCTTACGAGTCTTCCTCGTCTTTTGAAGAGTTTCTTGAAGTCACGAACGGCCATGCATATTCTTCATCATCACTATCGGAGTCATCGTCGTCACTAGATTCTACTCTAGCTTTCAATGCTTGTGATCTTTGTTTTTCCTTCTTACCTTTGATTATTTCAAAATCTTTTTCCATTACCATTTCGTGTACTTTAAGGTTTCTAATGAGTTCATCTAGTGATAGGTTCAAGATATCTTTGGATTATATGATTTTCGTGACTTTGGCTTGCCATTTTGGATGAAGAGCCCTTAGAAATTTCTTGACAAAGTTTGTTGGAGAAGGATTCGTCGAGTGCTTTGAGTGATGTAATGATAGTATTAAACTAAGCAAATCCCACATCAATTGATTCTTCTTTAAGGATAGAAAATTGTTCGTATTGTTGAATAAGTTAATCAATTTTGTTATCCTTGACTTGTGAGTTTCCTTGATGTGTGACTATGAGTGAGTGCCATATTTCCTTGTCAGTTTGACATATAAAAATTATTTCATACTCCTTTTTAGGTAGAGCACTATAAAGCATCATTTTGGCTTCATTATTTTTTGATAAAATTTTATTTTGATCATCGGTTTGATTTGCTCGTGGAACATTCGAGTTGATTGGTGGTGACATTCATTACCATTGGTATATAATCACCTTCAATTATTATATACCAAAGATCTATATCCTTAGATTTCACATAGGTTTCAAAATGGTTTTTCCAATAAATGAAACCATCGATTTCAAAGAGTGGTGGTCTTTGCATAGATTGACAGTCTTTGTAATATTCAGAATCCATGGATCGAATCAAGTTTTAAAGTACAATCCACTTTAAAGATCTTGAGTACGTAGCTCTTGATACCAATTGTAGAAAACTAGAAGGGGGTTGAATAGTTCTTATCGATTAATATTAATGTTTTTAGAAACTTTTCGTGATAGTAAGGATATATAGATCAATTATAACAAGTAAAGTAAATGACTTGAAGTAATGAAGAAACAAACCACAATGCACAAGTATTTATAGTGGTTCGCCTAGAAAGATCTCACTTATCTTGCCCCTACTTCCACTCCTCGAGTATCCACTCGAGAATTCTACTTCACTAGTAAATGATTCTCCTTTTACCGGTGGAGAAACCTTCACACTTTTAGCTTACAATCTTTATCGACACCTAAGATAAGATGTCTTAATTCTCCACAAAGGCACAACCCGCCTTGTAAACTTCTACACCTTGTGGTTATAACAACAACCACACTTTATATAACTAGATAGATGAATGGGTACAACAATGGTGATTGTGTAGGTAACACTTAACACATTCACGCAATGTAAAGCCTTGATGGATCAAAGCTTGAAATTCT
Organism: Glebionis coronaria; assembly: GCA_025667525.1. Lineage (NCBI taxonomy): Eukaryota > Viridiplantae > Streptophyta > Magnoliopsida > Asterales > Asteraceae > Glebionis > Glebionis coronaria. The sequence continues at coordinate 210,968,032 of CM046876.1, read as the reverse complement.
CGTGACTGATCTTTATATGAACAAATGATCTAAATGACAAGTAAGAAAAGAATTCATAAGAGTGAGTTAGAGAGTTAGATATATACTAAGATTTAGAGAATATTAGTTAGAAACAGGTGAGTTAGAAGCTTGGACAAATGATTATATTTATAGGCAAACTGTCACTGACCCACAGACAGTGGACCCTTTCCCTTTGGGTCCGCCGGGGTCCGGCTAGTCTTAGTTTTGTGCCTCTGAAATATTTGTCCACTCTAAGAAAGAATAAAATCTTCCTAGTTTGACTTGCAAAATTTGATATTTGGGGGTCAACCTTAGACTTTGTGAGTAAAACAATTTTTACCATTTTATGTTTACATAAGTTATGTGTACATTTGTAAAACATTTTTGCATAAGTTCATGGACTAAGAAACTTATATGATTCTTATAATCCAATCATAAAAATATGTTTCATGTTTTCTCGTGAACAAAACGTTAAGCATGATTAAAACATAAATATCATTTTAGTACGATATTTGCATTTGCAGTTTTAATTAAATTTCAAGATTTTTCTTTGAACCATTGGTACTTATGTTTCATGTGACCTTGGTTGTCAAAAATTAATTTGTTGTTAAAGATTTCATAGGTTGAAAAGGTTATTTTCTAACAAGTCATTGCCGGTTTGTCTATGATTTGCCATCTTTTGAATTGACCATTTCTTAAGGAGTTTTGATCACTAAGAAACATAATTATAAGTGTTAACAAATTTGTGAAACGACCACGAATCGAATGAGTTGAAATTGGATTAAGTCTTGAATTGAGTGATTGAGTCTAATGCTTGTTTTCCTTAACCAAAGTCTTGACGAAGATCGAAGCTTTTGAATACAATAGATTGGATTAACCATCTAATTTTCATAATCATATATGTTATCATATCATCACAATCATACTACAACGGATGGCCAAACTAATCTTTACCAAGTGTTGTTTTAATCTTATTATTATTTTCATCAATTTACTTGATATTATTTGTCTTCATATTGCTTCAATCAAAACATTATAGTCGACTTTTGAATGATCATAGGTTTTCCAAATCCCCGTGAACGATCTCGTTATTACCAATAAAAAGCTATACACAAACGAAAGGGTCATACTTGCCCGTGCAGTTTTAGTTCATTCCGATAATTCGTGTTTATAAATATAAAACTTGTTCAATCCAACACAACCGGTACGCATCAAATACCCTCGCTATCAATAACGTAGCCAAGAAAATGAACCTTAGGAACCCAAAACTCACATTTGGAGAATTTCGTGTACAACTGTTCCTCCTTGAGTAACTTCAGTACTTGTGCAAGGTGCTCCCTGTGTTCTTGTTTATTCTTGGGGTAGATGAATATGTCGTCTATGAAAAAGATTACGAATTTATACAGGTAGGGTCTACACACTCGATTCATGAGATCCATGAATATATATGGTGCATTGGTCAACCCAAATAACATAACCTGAAATTCATAATGACCGTAACAAGTTCTGAACGCTTTCTTTTGAATATATTCGTCTCTTACCCTCAACTGATGATACCCAGATCTCAAGTCAATCTTGAAGTACACACTTGATCCTTGGAGTTGATCAGGTAAATCATCATATCATGGAAGTGGGTAATGGTTCTTCACAGTCAACTTGTTTAGTTCCCTGTAATAAATGCACTTCCAGAATGAACCATCTTTGTTTTTGAGAAATAAGACTGGAGTTGCCCATGGTGAGGAAGATGGTATGATGAAACCTTTGTCAGATAGTTCTTGAAGTTGTTCTGCTAATTCCTTCATTTCGGATGGTGCTAAACGGTACGGAGCTTTAGCTATGGTGCACCTCCTGACATTAAATCGATTGGGAATTCCACCTGTCAGATTGGTGGTATGCCTGGTAATTCATCTGGAAAGACTTCAGGAAAATCTCAGACAATTGACACGTCTTTGATTTGTTTCTTCTCGGGTTCGTCCTGCTCGTCTGTCTTTGAAATGTGAGCCAAGAAGACAGGACAACCTTTCAACATATATTTCTGGATTTTTGTACAAGATATGACACTTAGTCTAGTGTCAGCCCCGTTTGTATTCCCTTCCCCTCGGATAATTAAAGTCTCATTTCCCCACGGTATACGGACTAAATTTTCGTCACACACAAGAACTGCATGATATTTTGTTAACCAGTCCTTATCTTTGATAACATAGAAGCTAGTCAGATTTACTTGAATCAGATCGACATTGATCGGGTGGTTTAAAAGGTTTAAGGTACAACCTCTTATGATGACGTCAGCTTCTACAATCTTACTGTCAGCTAATTCTACATTGTAATAGTTGTCTAATGTGGTTGGGGTGACATCTATTAGACTACTGATCTCTATAGATATAAAACTTCTATCCGCTCCAGTATCAAACAAAATAGATGCATAACGATTGTTTAGGAGAAACGTATCAGTGACTACATTAAAATCCGGGTCGGCTTTAGCATTGCCCACAACGTAAACCCTTACTGGAGCTCCTCCATTGCTCCCATTTTAATTACCAATTTTGAACAACTGGTTCTCACATGTCCTGGTGCTCTACATTCATAACAATGAACTCCCCCTATCTAACCAAAACCATTGCCCCCAGTAGCATTACCATTTCCCCATTGTCATTTCCTCGTTGTCCATTCCTGTTACTACGGGCGTTATACCTACCCTTGTTATTGTTGTTGTTGGGCCTGACATTAGTGACAACAATGCTTTGGAACTATCGGACAATATGTCCAATTTGTCTACACTTGTGGCACTTCCTACATTGGTCGTCATGGTGATGATAGGCACATGGGTTTTGTACACAAATATGGTCTTCCTCTAGTGGTGGTAGCACTATAGACTTGGTCGGTATTTTGCCTCTTGGGAGGCTACTGTTGGTGCTGACTACGAAAATTTTCATCCGCTCTCCTCTTGCTTTATGTATGTCTCTCAGTGATGGCACGTACCCTTTTATCCATTAGCTCTGTGGCGAACTCAATGGAACCCTAGAATGTAGTGGGTCAGGATACGAGCACACTGTCATGAATAGCATCGGGTAGTCCACTAACATACTTATCGATTTTCTCTTTCACTTCTAGGAACATTCTGGTACACATTAAGGCCAACTCTTGGTACCTCTGGTTGTATGTCACCATATCTTCTTGCACTTGAGATCCTACAATTTGATCTCTAATTGCTTCACTTCACCCTGCGGTTGGTATTTCATAGTCATCCTTTCTTTCAAACCAATCCAATTGATAGCATAGGCATTATCATACCCTAAGGTAGCTACTAGTGCATTCCATCAGGTAAGAGCACTTTCCAGAAACGTACAGGTGGCAAACTTAACCCTATTTTCTTCAGCACAATCACTGATGCGGAATACTATTTCCAACCTTTCGAACCATTGCATCAGTTCCACGACACCCTCCTTGCCTTTAAAGTACAAAGGATTGCATTTTAGAAAATCCGGATACGAGCAACCTCTGGTGACTCTTTCAGTTATCCTGGCATTGGAGTTCCAGCTATCGTCTTGGTTCCTGCTAGGGTTAGCATCTCTAGTGGCGATGGCATCAGCAATACATTGGTCAATGAGTACTCTAAGTTGAGCAGCTGTGACATTTTGGGTGGTATCGGTTCCTGTGGGATTTCATCGTGTGGCTCTTGTTGATGCCACTTTTTTATAGTCATACAAAAAGGAGATCATTAGTTTTTGTCAATATTGCATTTTTTAATATGCATGGAAATGTTTAGGCATAGAATTCACAACAAATGGTATAACCTGTTAAGAGTTCATAATATAACATGAGCACATAAGACAATATAGTAACAACAGTACGTGTCATTTTTTTGAAAACAACAATATCATACAAGTACAAACGATCTAAGACAAGAGTACAACACGCCTGTCTGAAATAGTAGTACAAAAGGTTTGAAGTACAACGTACATGATTACCTACCTATAAAGGTATAGTACAAAAGATAAAGTATAAAAGATAGAGTACAAAATTCCTATATCATGAGAGCTGGGATGCAACCCAAAACTTTTCATGATGTACAAGAATATCTAGCACATCTAATCTAAGAAATACTACCAGAATCGCTTGTTGTTGCTGGCGCATCTGGTATAACTACAACTCTAGGAGCGTGAGTGGCATCCTGCATAGTGGTCATCCCCCTGTGAGTCTCTCGCATGAGTTTGAGAGTCTCGAGCATCTAAGAATGACGTCTCCTATCACTCTCCCTTAATGTGGCAATCTCTGTAGTAAGTCCCTGATAACGTACCTCTAGTAGATCAAATAGAATCTGGATTAAGTTCCCCTGCGATATCTGAGCAATCTGAGTTGAATACTGCTCACAATCCTGGCAAAACATGCGCTCTCGTAGAGAGGCATTCTCCTCCTCTATACTTTGCAGAGCACTATAAGCAGTCGCCCACGCCTCTCGAGCAACATGGGACTCCTCTCCAACAGTCCAAGTAACCAAATCTAAATGCTCCTGAACTATAGAACGTCCAGCCTGTGCAGTTCACACAAGGGTGTGAAAATCTGCGATATCATGCGCATGACGTGTCGCCAATGCAACTATCTAGGCCTGGACTGGGTCATCCATAGTCGGTCCAGACCTAAACTCTCCCTAATCTCATATGTCATGACGGGAGTGCCGTCGTGCCTCCTCTTACAAGGTGGCATGGCTGCCTCAGTAAGGTGTATAGTAGATTATGGTAGAAATAGTGGTAAGTAGTAAGTACCTGATCTATTTCCCTAGTTTGGGAGATTGATCCAGTAGGTGGAGTAGCAGTATAAGAATTTGAGAGAATGATAAGTCCTCCAACATGGCCGTCATCAGACTCGGGGTACAAAGGCAATCCCTTTAATAGTGTAACAAGGGAAACTGGGATAGTGGCTGTGGCAGTTAGTATGATGTCATCCTTGGGTTAAGCAGTAGGTGATGTGGTAAGAGTAGCCATAGTGATATGAAAATAATATCATTTCAAATTTGACGTAAGTACTAGCTTACTCAAATTAAAAAGGTTTTTAAAGTAAAAATTTTGTATGTATTACTTTTGGTGTCTTTTAACTGTATAAGTTAAACGTTACGTAGATACTTATATGATTAATCAACCGTAATGTTATTAATCATTAGGCACAATTAGTCCACATATTATATGCATGCTCTATATACTATATGCTCAACGGTCTGTGTCCCCAAAAACCCATTTGGTTTGAAATTGATTTTTATTCATTTATAGTCCAGTATAAAAATATTTATTTTGATCTGGTTCTCTATAACTACCGCTCTGATACCAATCTGTGACACCCCCAAAATGGTCATGCAGCGGAACAGTAATTGGGTGTCATATGGTAGATCATACAGCAATAGTATATAGACCAATGATCATTACAAATGTCATTTAATTAAAATAGTACATGAACAATTGTAAAACATTGTAAATTGTCTAAACAATAATTATTAAGTTTCCATTATTCCCAAAGTTATAAAATCCCTAGATGATATTCATAATGCTTCCTACATGATGCTTGGTTCCATGCACACTTTGGTACCTGCTTTAGTTTCCTGATAAAAACATGCTAGAAGGTCAACATAAAGTTGGTGAATTCATAGGTTTTGTAAATCATCGTTCAGGACCATAAATCATCAAAGAGGTAGTAATGCACAAAGAAAATACAATAAATCAATTAAATTTCCTATTCCCATGTAACTGACGCTAGACTGCAGGGTCCACAATATATGAGGACCGTTCAAGTATCGCCCAAAATGAATACGACATGGAATACATCTGTTGTCCTCGCCTAGGCACAGTGAGCGCTACTCACCCATATAGGGATAGTCAATCCCAAATAGATCAATTTATAAAATTTGCGCTATCACACAATTAACAGTTATAGTCCACGGGTCATGGGCATCAACAATAGGAAAATGTAATCAAAGTATACACGGTCTGTTTGCCTCCTATAAAAATATATTGCATGTTTCCTCCCCTAATATTGTTTAAAACATTTATCAATAGTCAAAATATGGGGCCATGAACTCACCTCAACAATAGTGTCTGAATGATAACACAAGTGATCCAAATAGTACGCTCACGATACCGTCAATTACCTAAGTAATTTAAATAGTCTCAGTCTATGCACAAATAAAATCCAAATGCTTCCGGATATTTTAGTTTGTACATTTATGCATTGTTTATATAACTCGTTATTTATTATTCGTCTTATATAATTTATTCGTACATACATATATATGTACATTTTATTATTTACATATTTTTACCTTTATTAAATAATTGGACATTTAATAAATTAAGTAAAAATGATTTTTATACTTATATATTTTTATAGGTAATTAATATTTATTATAAAGTTTCGCAAGTTTCTTTTGTACGAATATAGTCCTTTAAATTTCATAATTTCTCATTTTAAACCTTATAGTTTTATTTTAATAATTAATATATATAACTTTATGTAATTTTCACCTAAGGCCTTATTCCTTTTTAACGTACCAAATAGTCCCTAGGGTTATAGTTTTACGAGTTGGCAGTTTATACCCCTCGATATTTATATAAAAGTCCAACACTTTTGATTATTGACAGCTTGGTCCTTAGGGTTTGAAATGTTTCAACAGTTAACACAAACAGCCCCTAATTCTTTCGTTAATGGCATATCTCATCCTTATAGTTTATGGTATTTATGTTTTTGAGTTTAGGGAGTGACGACTTACACCTCTAATGTTTCTAACTTCACGTTTTGGCCACAACATTTTATAAAACATTTTGAAAATGATATAAACATTTCATAAAACTTTTTATAAGTTTCTAAAAATAAGCCGAGAGTGGCTTATAAGCTTGTTGTGCTTGTCTTGGCCCAATAAAGTTCCGGTTGGTTTTCAAGTGTTTTAGCTAGTAGTTTAACAATTCTAATAAGCTCATTAAGTTAAAAAACACATGGCTTATTCAAAATAAGGTAGATTTGCTTATTATCTAAGTGTAGGGCCTCGATGGGCTTTGTCTTAGGCCTGATACTCGCATATGGGCCTTATGATTAGCATGTTTATTTTATTGGGCTTATAGGCCCGTTATGAGTTAATGAAAATCTAAATAAGCTTAAGCTTTTAATCGCTTGATGGCTTATCTATTTTCTTTTGGCTTAAGGCATTATCATAGATCTAAAAGTGACTAGTGACTTGTTTAGGTGTTCAAATCCTTTATATAGACGCATGTAAATAATAAGCCGAGAGATCTAGTATAACGACCCACTTTGACAAGAAGGTTGTTATGTCATAATCATGGTGTGTCATCAAAGCATAATAAAGGCATCAAGTCATAAAGACATAAAAGACCAATAGGAAAGCCGAAATCAAACATCGTCTTACATCATAAGCTCAACATGAATAAAAGTAAAGGAAATCTAAAGGACGAAACATGAGTTCAACAATGCATAAGTATCAACAAATTATTAAGGAAAGGAGTCTATGGGTAGCTCTCATCCTAAGCACACACTCTCATGCCCAAATCCCTTCTTTAGGTACCTGCTGTAGGAGACATGAAAAGAAAATACGGCAGAGCAATACGCTCAGTGAACGGATATAAAGACAAGATAAAGGTAATAGTAACAAGAATAATAAGCATGATAGCAGCGAAAAGAACATCCATGTCCAAAGGAAAACTTGGTAGATAAGTTGTGAAGAATATATAGTAACTGATATATCATGAATGGTATAAGTAATACTAGGAAGTGCCCACGAGCTCATATAGGTCATAACATGTCATGCATAATAACATCGTAAACGTGCGCATAATAAATAGAGGGTCTGCCTCATCATGAAATAGAGGGGTGACCTCTAATAATAGTAACATGGGTTGAGAGATCAGCTCCAATGTGATGGGGTGTAGAGCACACACTAAACCAATCACCCTATACGTGTAAACCTGTAAACTAGGATGCACCTATACGCCCTGAAATAATAATAATGTCCAACTGATAATTATAACATGTAACATGAAGGGACGCCGCGAGTAATCTCTCTCGTCGCGAAAGAGTCATAACACAGGTGCCTCATATGTCATGGTCATGTTACCTCCATTACTAGGTGGTAAATCATGTATATCATGGTCATGAATGTAAACAGCTCGGGCAATATGTGGGTTATGACGTAAAACTAAAGGAAAACATGGCAGCCATGAAAGATCTATAACATTAAAATGGGGAGAACATGTGGCATAGAAATCGGGAAACCCTAATCATGCAAATAGATGAATGTCCCAACTAAAAGGACGGAATATCCGTACCTTGTGTCCAGTAAGCAGTGAGAGAGATGGATGACGGAACTGAACTACTCCAACTTCACGTGATCTAAATGTTAAAGGACGTGTATGAGAAACGTGTTCATATTATGAGTTACGTGTTCATGGTGTGAGTTACTTGTTCGTGATGTGACTTACTTGTTCGTGATTTATCGTGTTTTTCCTTCTTTAGTAGTTTTCTAATTTTAGTAGCTTTCCTTAATGTTATACGTTCATGTTTTCCTAATTAGCGTATTTCATGATTAGTGTATTGTTATACTTTGATATTTCCATAAATAGTAACTTTCCAAAAAAGCAGGTGTCCATAAATAATAACTTTCCAAAAATAGTAGGTTTCCATAAATAGCAACTTTCCAACAATAGCAGGTTTCCATAAATAGTAACTTTCCAAAAGTAGCAGGATAACTTTCCAAAAATAGCAGGTTTCATTAAATAGAAACATTCCAACAATAGCAGGTTTCCATAAATAGTAACTTTCCAAAATGTAACACCCTCAAATTTATACAACTCAATACAGCGGAAGACTCGTTGGTGTTACGGGATAGCACATTACTCACATCATAGACAACGCATAAAAATCGCGTCGTTTAATAATAAAGCATTTCCATTCATAAATATCAAATTTACATAGGTCCCAAGTCATTGTATTTTTATACAGGTTTTACAAAGCATTAGAATGGAAATTAATATTTAAGTGCGGGCCATGAATTCTTGTCGTCTTCCCGAGAATTACCTTCAAGTACCTGAGATAAAACATGTTAAAAGAAAAGGTCAGCGATAACGCCGAGTGAATTCATAGAGTTAAATAAATTCCATCAATATAACTTTGGTATAAAATTATTACCAAAAATCATTTCGTACAAATCATTGTAATAGGCCATAAAATAGCCAAAGTCATTTTTATACAAATCCTTATTAAAAATCATAATATAGGCATTTGCCTTAAAAATCATTATACGAGCCAATGTCGTAAAAACATCATACAATACGTCTTATGACGTTGTATAAAGTTAAATAAATACCGTTATATGAATATGGTTATGTAAAACCAAAACACGAACATAATATCAATAGTATGACCTCGTATTGCTAGTCAGGCGATACATCTTAATTCAGTGCGTTTAGTAGTATTTCGTTAATTGGATTATTATAAGCCGCATGACATTGTTACCTTACTAAACCAAACAACGGGTAGCTTGCCCGAAACTCAATTTTCCCATCTAAATTAGCATGTCGTCACAAAGGTCACGCTATGTAAATCTTCTCATACATAAATTCTCTTACCAATCAATGTGGCACGACGGGGATCAACCGTCAAGGCGCGAACTGGGGTGATCGTCCCCGAATAGTACTATTATATGCATAAGCGTATACCAAATCCCGGTAGTTCACAATTCATGCTAATGGGACTTTTAGTGACATAACCTAACTTTAATAATCCATTTTATTTCATCAATCGGGTCATTTAATCATTCATAGGGTCATACAATCATCCGGGTCCAAATCAATAAACAAACAATGGAACAACTAGTTACCTATTTCATAAAAAGCTAACATGTTATCTCCCTCGCGGGTTTATAAAACGTTTCATAAAAACATTTAAAAGATTGTGAGGCTATGAACTCACGTTGATGTGGTAAGGCGGGTTATTGGCAATTCGGACGTACGGTACATGCTTCAATCACGGAAACCTAGACAAATAATACTCGTCTTAGACTCATGTCCAATGAATTTATAAAAATAACAATTATGTATACATATGATGATTATATATATATGATGATCAAGTGGGTTTACATATTCTCGTTTACTCATTTTAGTGTTATGTGTCGATAACTTTTATACTAGTTTACTAGTTTTACCTATTTACATATTTTAAGTCCAATAAACTTATTATAAGTTCTTTAACTTGTATTAATCCATTTTATACTTGTATTATCATTATTTATACATTAAATGTTGGGCCCAAATGGGTTAATCCCAATAAATAAGTTTATAAGTGTTTTAGCTCATTTTGTTGTGTTATTAGTCCAATAACGTTAACTTACCCTGTTAATGTCCGTATGTTTTATAGTTCGGGTTTAATCGGTTTTTACTTGTTATATATGTTTATATATCAGTATATGAGTTTATACAAGTTTACATTAGACGGGTCCAACCGTCTAAGTTTTATTTAACAAAAACGTTAATTTTACGGTAATAGCCGAAAAAGTCGTAAAAATCAAGTTTATAGTTTTATAACTTATAAAACTTATCAAACTACCATTTTTGTAAAATGTCCATTTATTTACCCTTATAAATATTTATATAAATGTATTATATAAGTTAGTAGGTTTTAATTCACATTTTATACTATTTTTATTTGAGTGCTTATATAATACTATTATACTTTAATTTCCAAAATCTGATTTTTATTTTCATGTTCACCAAAACTGCCATATCTAGAGTTCTATATGGAGATAGAAGCTCAAATTTTTATGACATAAACTACATGATATGTGCTCCATTTAACTCTACTATAGCTACTGTTGAATCAGCCTCTAAGTATTTTCTAAAAATCGTCCAAAACAGTGAACTCATATTTGTACTCTAAACTTGTTTTGATCATATCTCACTCATCCTAATGATTCCGTTGCATGGCCAACTCTCACATGTGTACAAAACATATTACTTACTGTATATCCAGTAATCTATGCCATTTTTATCAGTTCATCATATGATTCTTTACTGTTTTATACAGCCAACAATTTAAACAAGATTTTAGCCTTGTTTCTTATAGTTTTTCATCTTTTTAAGCATGTTTATCAACACCAAATCCCCACACAATATTTTAATCATCATTCATCATCATATACATATACATAAGTAAAAGAAATACAAGATTACATAATCAAAAATAACAAGAGGATGAGGAGAACAATCTTTATACCACCATGATGATGTAGGTTGTGATCAAAACATGGATTTTGATGGAGAAACTTGTGAATAACCAAGACCATCTTCAAGACCACCATTCTTCATGGACACCTTGTGGAAAATCAGCCCCAAGACTCCATGGAAAGTACTCCTTGGATGTTATAATCACCACCAATCAATAGGGTTTCAAAAGGGCTTCAACATGTGTGTAAATAACATAAGATTTCATGGTTACTTTTGATCAATGATGGTAGTTTAAGGTGGAAATGGGACGACAATAGTGGAGGTTAGAGAGAGAGTTGTGTGTGTTTTGCATGTATAGAAATGAAGTGAATGGTTTTGAGTTGCAAGTTTGATGGTTTTGTGTAATGTTAGCTTATATTGTAAGCTTAGGACATGTGTTAGTTATATTAGCTTACACTTGACACATAAGTTGGTTTGGTGGAGTATTGTGGCCGGTTATAGTGGTGGTGGGACAAGTGTCCCACTTGTCTCATCCCCATTTATTTACGGGTACTCCTCGATTCTAGTTTCCTCGATTTGCGTACCCTCGGGTCGTTTTACGAAAAACGTTTTTATAAATTATGAATCAACAGCACAAAACGAATCTAATAAAAATTGTCTCATCAAAAACGGAGTTCGAAAACGTAAATACGTAATCCTAAGGTTTCCGGTTTAGTCGTAAAGGACGTTAAATTAAAATCGTAAGTCCTAATCTCTTCTCGTAAATTTGTGAGTTTATGAACCAACACAAATTTAAAACTCCAAAATAATATTCGCGGATAAATTTATTTTCTGAAATGTCGGACTGTCACCAAAACGGTGTATGTAAACCTAAGCACGTAACGTAGAATCCTCCGGTTTAGACGTAGTCGATGCTACTTCAAGACGTAAATCTAAATTTCTTCCCAAAAATAAGTGAGTTCATATTATAACATTAAAATAATGTTTTCAATTAAATATTGAGAATAAAAATATCAATCATAAATTGACGGATTGTCACATCATTTACCCCTAAACAGGATCTTTGTCCTCAAAGATCATCTTACCTTACTACTCGCTTCTTATAGAGTTAAAGCCATGTGGGTATTTCCTCCACATTCGGTCTTTCTCACAAGTGCAATTTATTACAATACGCGAGTTTCATCAAACATAACTACAGGAATAAGATCAGGCTTAATGTTGACTTACTTTCTCTATCCATGATGTTCACGGGTTTTTGATGAATGCAACTTTTCGCCGATCTAAACTTTACTAAGAAACAATCAGATTTTCACTTGATAGACATTTATCAAGTTTGATTTACGAAACATAATTCACGCAGCTCTTGAATTCCTAGGGTAGATCCAGCTTGTATGCCTTTCAAAACAATATTTTTACATCATCTCTATGGTCCCATACAACGGGGGCTTATATATCCCATGATCTTTCAGATCATCAATTCATTTTTCCATTGTTAAAATTTTTGGCATAACTTCGCTACCCATCTGGCACTTCAAGATCTACATTTCATATTCACATAACCTCCTGCCCACTACTGGCAGTCAATAATCAAATCCTAATTTCAACAATCATTTCAGGTCTCGCGGGTTGGGTATTTTGCAAGGTTAGGTTCGCCATCATAGGAAACCTTAAACCTAAAAGGCATGTCCAACTCACAGTGGGTGTATGTCGGGTGTCTTCATCTCAACTCCTGCTTACAGATGCTCTAATATAGATCCTAACAAGATTCGATCTCGATCCTAATACGATAATTATCAATGATAACCTCTCCAAAGGAAAACGATTATACGGTCTATTACCAAAGGTCAATCATTCAAATATAGAACAGCGCTTATAGTATTTTGTATCGTTACTTTACCTCGTCCCTTCGATTGGGATGGTAAACAGTACTCTGATCAAGGTTCGTTCCTAATGACTTCTGGGCAAATATCTAGAAATTCGATGTGAAGCGAGGATCTTGATAGAGATGATCGATACAGGCACACTATGTTTACACAACTCCTTTAAATACAAAAGAGTCAATTTCTTCATCAAGAATCTATCATTAACAGGAATGATATTAGCAGATTTGGTCAGTCTGTCGACGATGACCCAAATCGAATCAAATTCAGATGATGACCTTTGCAATAGTTAGACGTTTACTAATGTATGAGGTGGTGTCTGCCTTCATAATTTGTCATTAGTACATCTTCTTCAGATAAAGATACTTTAAATCAGAAATGACAGGAACAAAATACTTATACTTACAAGATTCCAATATGACTAAATCTCAAAATCTCCATATTTAGACAATCACAAGTGGTCTTTAAAACATTTAACGCTATCGGCTTCTCAATTCTAATGGTTCACATTATCCGCGAACCCCTTTTTATTATCTATATTATCCTTTTTACAAACATTGTTTATTTTTATATTGTTCGGCAATTTATTTCGCACCTTCATTACTAAGGAACATGTCCTAATTGGTTCTTTATCTTTTATACATAATGTGTCAGTAATTACGTTCACTTTCCTAGATGGAATAATTATCATGACTGTATTAATTCAAAATTTCTTTCTTCATATCTTCTATGTTTTAGTTCTATCTCAACTATTATTTTTATCAGTTTTGCTTGATCTGGCGTTGATAGCGTCGATAAATATTACAAGTAATTAAATAATAAATATTTAATTTTTATGAAAGACAAGCGTAAATTTTTTTTTAAATTTCATAGTTCGACCAATTATATAAAAATGTTCAAAATAAATTTGAATTAAATTAACAAGATTTTTGCTGATTTATCGAAAATAATTAATAAGATTCGTAAATGTTTGAAAAATCTTTGACTATACTTTGGTCAAAAAATTTTTAGTTAAAAAGCAAAAAGTGTCGTTTCAAAATTCAAGTCATGGTTTAAATGGGTTTCCTCAATCCTTCTTAGGTTGTCTTAAGGTATGCAAAAACATTTACCCCTAAACAGGAGTTTAGTTAAATGTTTTGGTTATAAGGGAATAATCCCTCAAAAGTTCTTTGTTAAAACATTTGTCAAAACACATTTGCACTTCCTTTTTCGTAAAACCCAAAGTCTTAAAAGATCTCTTAATTTTTGAAGAGTCAATAAATATTCCATTATTTATTAATCATGGTCAAATAATGTAAAGGATTTAGTCTATAATCACATGTTAAATATTCAAGGTACAATTTTTCATTGTTCGGCTAATTTACGGCAGTCTATAAATAATTATTAACTCATTCTTATTTTTACAAATAAACAAATGGTCCTTAATGATCACAAGCGTGAATTTATCAAATTACAGCCTACACACGTGATTCACCAAATTTATGGATACTACATGTGTATTAGTCAATCCAAACGACATCATGTGAAACTCATAATGTTCATTACAAGTACCAGATGTAGTGATTGGAATAGATAATCTTTTTCACGGACGCGAAGTTGATGATAACCATGCCGTGGATCAAATCTTTAAAACATACGCTAGAACCTTGTAAATGATCGAACAAATCTTCCATTTCGAGTTATGGATATCGTTTTCGATTGTCAATTTACTCAGTTCGTAGTAATCTATAAATATAAGGAATGATAACACCATATCTCTTCATGATGACGAGCTTGGTGAAATAAAATCTTTTTCCGACAACTCTCTCAGTTGTACGGTAATTCCTTTAATTTAGATGGTGCTGACGTACAGTGCACACGCCACAGGTGCAGCACCGGGAATATAATCAATACCAAATTCAACTTGCCTTAATGGCGAAAGTCTAGGTAATTCACCAGCAATTACCTCCTAAAGTTTCAGATAACAGAAACATCTTTTAATAAATTCATATTAGATTCTTCTAGATTAGAATATCTATAACTAATTCACAACCATTCACGGTAAAATTTCAAGTCTAAATGCAGGATATGGTCATCCATCAAGAACTATTTAGATCACTTTTGATAATCATCATCTTATCATTTAGGGGAATTCTACTCGAGTTCCCATCAATTAAGACAATGTCGTCATGTCATAATCAATCAATCCATTCTACTGGCACTTATCAACTTTTCAGTTTTATTGCCGTTGATAAGATGTGAACTTTTCAAAAGACTAATAATAACTCATAATCCTTCACAAGTTCAAGGATATCTGGAGACACAACTACTTATTAAAAGAGTAAGGTCAACGCATAATCTATGCGAGAGAATTTCAAATCAGATACATACGAAAACATTTAACGAATATGAATATATCCCATGTTTTCATAATTTGAGTACGCATTCGAAAGCTCCTCGGATCGTTACCCAGGTCATTCAAATGAAATCAAATCAAAAGAAATGATAGGAATGACGATACATCTAGTCGGGTATCAACACTCGGTAATCAGATACTTTTCCTAAGATCTCACTACGGGAGAATTGAACAAGAAAGAATTGTCAATTGTCAAATAAAACAATTTCCACAGATGAGTAAATTCGACTTAGAAGAATAGATACTACAGGCACATATGTAGGTGTCCCTATCATTATGTCCCTATTTTGCACTTCTTGCAGATCTTATAAAATTTAATCTTTCACAATCTTCAAAGAAAATGTAGGGTTTATTCATTAGTTTTATGGTGACTACTAATCAGCCTTGCATGGTCCATTCTAAATTGTATGTAGGCGCGCAACTATATACAATTTCAAGATTAACGATGCAATACTCAGTTCGTCAAAATTTTATCATTATGTTTATAATAAAAAAACATTTTCATGCTTAATCCTTAAATAAGAATCAAAAATAAATTTACAAAGATGTTCTTTGTTATGGAAACAATTAAGTTTTCCAAGATGTTTCATAAACAACTTCATTTTGATAATGATTATTTATAAATCTCACTCTAAATAATCCTTATGGTGATGAAAATTCAATTTTTCTGAAGGAATACCGTTTTAACTTATAAAACAATGAGTGATATGCAAAAGAGTGATGATGAGTTGTTCACTAAGAACTAACTACTATATATCAGAAAATGAGCTTAGCCAATTAATCATGAGGTTCATGACCTCGATGGCACTCAAAAAGATTAACCCACAACGTAACTCAAATCAAGATGAGTACTCGTTCAATGGTTGCATCACTAGTGCGAACATTAGGAAGAAGCAATAAAAGATAGATAACATCGATACATGTAGAATTTAGCAATCAAAGGTAGTATTTTCATTAATCACAAACAAGTCTAAATTGTACCGTAACACATTACGTGTCACTATGTCATACAATTCCAAGAACTCATCCTACCAACTGATGTCACAGTTAAGTTAGGGATTATTTTTAAAAGATACCACAATGAATACTAATCTACAAGAGTCATTAGGTGTTCCACTTTTCCCAGAAGATCCATCGGTCCCAATTCAGAAGAAGATTTCTTCAATTTATTTCTTGGATACTGGGCATCCTCGTCACTGGACAATGGCCTAGGAAAAACCCTTAACACGAATCAACAAACAATTAAAACCTTATAATTCAATCACAGAACTTAACGACTTCCTCTTAACAATTTCATATTCCATACGAATTAAATTTTACTTCATTCATGTTTCAATTAACTTATACTCAATGCGATATCCTACCTCATTCTCCAATACTTACAACCTTATTCTTCGGCCTTGTAAAGGCAATACAAGCTCAATATGATCAACACTTAATTTCAATCCTATAGCTCTTACAACAACAATTATCAAATGAGTCACTATCTCACACATTCAATCAAATTTCTCGGAAAGGTACTAGTGGCATGAGGCTTTTGGGTAATGGTTCCAATGACAGCCTCAAGTGCAACATTCACCCTTTCGATTTAAATTTAAGAATTGGATGACACGAATCAGATGACATCTTTCTAGGTGGTAACGTTTTGTCAAGCTCCACTCTATAAGGAATGATCGTCATGGCATCGATATCAGATTTAATCTCGCCAATTCTTCTTTAATATCACAATCAACTAATGTCTACATTTCTACGAATATCAACCATTTGTTGGGATCATAAATATCCACAACTTGGTTTAGATCTAGGATAGCTAGAATTCCTACGAGAATAGCTTCGATTAATTTACTAGGGGAGTTGGGGTTACTTGTGTCAATCTACGTCGTATAAATACCTCGTATAAATATATAAATAATCATCAAACAATCATGTAATCAAATTACATCATATATATAATCCAAGTATATATATATTAAAATAACACTTCTCAGTCTAGCCTTGTCGGTAACTCGGGAATTCTTCGGCACCGTTATAGTCAAAATATTTTTAGACATTTTTAGAAAAATGTTTATAGTGAAAAGATTTTGAAATGGTTTATTCAAAAACTTGGTTTTAAAAATCTTTCGTTCTCTATAACGAGAGCTCTGGTACTAAACTGTAACACCCCCAAATTTATACAACTTAATACAGCGGAAGACTCGTTGGTGTTACGGGATAGCACATTACTCACATCATAGACAACGCATAAAAATCGCGTCGTTTAATAATAAAGCATTTCCATTCATAAATATCAAATTTACATAGGTCCCAAGTCATTGTATTTTTATACAGGTTTTACAAAGCATTAGAATGGAAATTAATATTTAAGTGCGGGCCATGAATTCTTGTCTTCATCCCAAGAATTACCTTCAAGTACCTGAGATAAAACATGTTAAAAGAAAAGGTCAGCGATAACGCCGAGTGAATTCATAGAGTTTAATAAATTCCATCAATATAACTTTGGTATAAAATTATTACCAAAAATCATTTCGTACAAATCATTGTAATAGGCCATAAAATAGCCAAAGTCATTTTTATACAAATCCTTATTGAAAATCATAATATAGGCATTTGCCTTAAAAATCATTATACGAGCCAATGTCGTAAAAACATCATACAATACGTCTTATGACGTTGTATAAAGTTAAATAAAAACCGTTATATGAATATGGTTATGTAAAACCAGAACACGAACATAATATCAATAGTATGACCCCGTATTGCTAGTCAGGCAATACATCGTAATTCGATGCGTTTAGTAGTATTTCGTTAATTGGATTATTATAAGCCGCATGACATTGTTACCTTACTAAACCAAACAACGGGTAGCTAGCCCGAAACTCAATTTGCCCATCTAAATTAGCGTGTCGTCACAAAGGTAACGCTATGTAAATCTTCTTATACATAAATTCGCTTACTAATCAATTGGGACGACGGGGATCAACCGTCAAGGCGCGAACTGGGGTGATCGTTCCCAAATAGTACTATTATATGCATAAGCGTCTACCAAATCCCGGTAGTTCACAATTCATGCTAATGGGACTTTTAGTGACATAACCTAACTTTAATAATCCACTTTATTTCATCTATCGGGTCATTTAATCATTCATAGGGTCATACAATCATCCGGGTCCAAATCAATAAACAAACAATCGGGACAACTAGTTCCCTATTTCATAAAAAGCTAACATGTTATCTCCCTCGCGGGTTTATAAAACGTTTCATAAAAACATTTAAAAGAGTGCGAGGCTATGAACTCACGTTGATGTGGGAAGGCGGGTTATCGCCAATTCGGATGTACGGTACGTGCTTCAATCACGAAAACCTAGACAAATAATACTCATCTTAGACTCATGTCCAATGAATTTATAAAAATAACAATTATGTATACATATGATGATTATATATATATGATGATCATGTGGGTTTACATATTCTCGTTTACTCATTTTAGTGTTATGTGTCGATAACTTTTATACTAGTTTACTAGTTTTACCTATTTACATATTTTAAGACCAATAAACTTATTATAAGTTCTTTAACTTTTATTAATCCATTTTATACTTTTATTATCATTATTTATACTTTACATGTTGGGTTCAAATGGTTAAGCCCAACAATTAAGTTTATAAGTGTTTTAGCCCATTTTGTTGTGTTATTAGTCCAATAACGTTAACTTAGCCCGGTAATGTCTGTATGTTTTATAGTTCGGGTTTTATCGGTTTTTACTTGTTATATATGTTTATATATCAGTATATGAGTTTATAAAAGTTTACATTAGACGGGTCCAACCGTCTAAGTTTTATCAAACTACCATTTTTGTAAAATGTCCATTTATTTATCCTTATAAATATTTATATAAATGTATTATATAAGTTAGTGGGTTTTAATTCACATTTTATACTATTTTTATTTGAGTGCTTATATAATAATATTATACTTTAATTTCCAAAATCTGATTTTTATTTTCATGTTCACCAAAACTGCCATATCTAGAGTTCTATATGGAGATAGAAGCTCAAATTTTTATGACATAAACTTCATGATATGTGCTCCATTTAACTCTATTAAAGCTACTGTTGAATCAGCTTCTAAGTAGTTTCTAAAAATCGTTCAAAACAGTGAACTCAGATTTGTACTCTAAATTTGTTTTGATCATATCTCACTCATCCTAATGATTCCATTGCATGGACAACTCTCACATGTGTACAAGACATATTACTTACAGTATATCCATTAATCTCTGCCATTTTTATCAGTTCATCATATGATTCTTTACTGTTTTATACAGCCAACAATTTAAACAAGATTTTAGCCTTGTTTCTTATAATTTTTCATCTTTTTAAGCATGTTTATCAAAACCAAATCCCCACACAATATTTTTAATCATCATTCATCATCATATACATATACATAAGTAAAAGAAATAAAAGATTACATAATCAAAAATAACAAGAGGATGAGGAGAACAATCTTTATACCACCATGATGATGTTGGTTGTGCTCAAAACATGGATTTTGATGGAGAAACTTGTGAATAACCAAGACCATCTTCAAGACCACCATTCTTCATGAACACATTGTGGAAAATCAGCCCCAAGACTCCATGGAAACTCCTCCTTGGATGTTATAATCACCACCAATCAATAGGGTTTCAAAAGGGCTTCAACATGTGTGTAAATAACATAAGATTTCATGGTTACTTTTGATCAATGATGGTGGTTTAAGGTGGAAATAGGACGGCAATGGTGGAGGTTAGAGAGAGAGTTGTGTGTGTTTTGCATGTATCGAAATGAAGTGAATGGTTTTGAGTTGCAAGTTTGATGGTTTTGTGTAATGTTAGCTTACATTGTAAGCTTAGGACATGTGTTAGTTATCTTAGCTTACACTTGACGCATAAGTTGGTTTGGTGGAGTATTGTGGCCGGTTATAGTGGGGGTGGGACAAGTGTCCCACTTGTCTCATCCCCATTTATTTACGGGTACTCCTCGATTCTAGTTTCCTCGATTTGCGTGCCCTCGGGTCGTTTTACGAAAAATGTTTTTATAAATTATGAATCAACGGCAGAAAACGAATCTAATAAAAATTGTCTCATCAAAAACGGAGTTCGAAAACGTAAATACGTAATCCTAAGGTTTCCGGTTTAGTCGTAAAGGACGTTAAATTAAAATCGTAAGTCCTAATCTCTTCTCGTAAATTTGTGAGTTTATGAACCAACACAAATTTAAAACTCCAAAATAATATTCGCGGATAAATTTATTTTCAGAAATGTCGGACTGTCACCAAAACGGTGTATGTAAACGTAAGCACGTAACGTAGAATCCTCCGGTTTAGACGTAGTCGATGCTACTTCAAGACGTAAATCCAAATTTCTTCCCAAAAATAAGTGAGTTCATATTATAACATTAAAATAATGTTTTCAATTAAATATTGAGAATAAAAATATCAATCATAAATTGACGGATTGTCACACAAAAGTAGCATGTTTCCATAAATAGTAACTTTAAAAAAATAGCAGGTTTACATAAATAGTAACTTTCCAAAAATAGTAGGTTTCCATAAATAGTAATTTCCCTAAAATAGCAGGTTTCCATAAATAGCTAAATAGCTCGTTTTTAATTTACGTAGGTGACTTAACTTATTTTATTGTATGATGATTTTAATTACTTAGGCCGAATTCAATTTAGCCGAAAATAAGCCGAAATCAATAATCCAATTTTAATTAAGCCGAAAATCAATAAGCCGATATTAAATAATCCTAAACTTAATAAGCTAATTTTAATAAGATAAAAATTAATAAGCCAATATTAATTAAGCGTAAACTACAATAAACCAATTTTAATAAGCCAAAAATTAATTAAGCTGAATATAAGCTGAAATAAAGTAAGCCGATCCCTTGTGGGCTCTCGGCTTGCCGAGCCAACACACCACTGAGTCACCCCTTGGGGTTCCACGTTTACCGAGCCAAAACCCCACCGAGGTCCTTGTGGCTCTCGGTTTCCGAGCAAACAAACACCACCGAGCGCCCCCTTGTGGGTTCTCGGTTTGCCAAGCCAAAACGCCATCGATCCGAACCCTTCGGGGTTCTCGGCAACGGTCCGAACAAACACAAACGAGCCTAAGGCTCGTTAGTTACATGATTTTATACTTGTTTGATTATCTAACATCATTTCATGTATTCATTTCATTCTTGATTAATTATAATGATGATTTCTAGAAAATAAAATAAGAAATTAAGATTTTAAGGTGTACCGAAGGAGATAGAATCTAGGAATGATCACCACGAACACCATACATAAGAATCAAGAGAAAAATCAAAGTTTTTCTCCCTATTTTGGTTCTTGGTGGTCGGCGGAACAACACACACATGTAGGGTTTTTAATTTTTTCTAACTTGTTACAAATGAAAAGTTAGGAGTGTTTTGGTTAGTTAGTTTACTAAAGGGTTGGGCCTTGGGACATAAGTGAACTTGTAAGGCTTATGCCTAGCCCGAGGTCCGTTTTAATTATTTCATGTCATAATTTGAGTTCTCGTGTGTTTGTATATTCATGAATTTTTAATTTCGTGTTATATATTGTCATGTCGTATTTAATGTACTTATATACTTGTCGTAAATTATTTAAATATTAAAAGTTTTCATTTAATGGTATTTTCATACGGGTTTTACAACTCTTCCCCTCTTAAAAGAATAATTCATCCTCGAATTAGAAACATGGTGTGGCTGAAAAGAACATACCCGGATCATGGGAGAAAACGAGGATAAGAAGTTCAGATCGACTCCTCGGTTTCCCAAGTGGCTTCCCGCTCGGGATGGTTCCTCCAAAGGATCTTGACGAAAGGAATAGTCTTGTTCCTAATGACCTTATCTTGATGATCTAGAATAGCTTGTGGTTCCTCAACGTAAGATAGATCCTTAAGAATTTGTTCGAGTGCATACGAGATAACATGCAAAGGATGATACTCGTAACCTCTGAGTAATGATACGTGAAACACGTTGTGAAAGTGTGATAACTGAGGAGGTAACGCCAAAAGATACGAAACCTCACCGACATGATCGAGAATATCGAACGGTCCGATGCAACGAGGACTAAGCTTGCCCTTGATACCGTAACGTCTGATTCCACGTGCATGTGATACCTTCAAGAATACACGATCACCAGGTTGAAATTCTAATGATCTATGATGCTTGTCAACATAACTTTTCTGACAAGTACGAGCTTCCCCAATTTTTTCCTTGGCAACGGTGACCTTCTCATTAGTCACCTCAATCATATTTGGACCCTCAATGATACGCTCACCAACCTGATCCCAACGAATCGGAGCCCGTCATTTCCTACCGTACAATATCTCGAACGGAGCACACTTAATACTTGCATGCCAACTATTGTTGTATGCAAACTCAACCAAGCAGATATAATCGTCCCAATTTCCTTTCCACTCAAACGCACAAGAGCGTAACATGTCTTCCAATGTCTGAATTGTACGCTTGATGTGTCGTGGATAGTATATGTTATTTAGATACGTTATAGGGCAAGCTAGAAAATTACCTTTAGGTAAAAGTAATAGACTAAAATTACCAAAGACGAATTTAATTAATCACGATGATGAACCAAGTTCGTTGTACACGAAGATCGAGTGAATTTAAGACGTTTTTCTTTGATTTGGACAATTGATTCGAATTGGTTTTTTGGTTTTTACTCTAAAATTAATCCTACAAATTAAACCTAAGTGCATGAATCGTCTACCCAAATTAGATCTAACAACAAATACTTAAAAATTAAAGCTATTAAACTATTAAAAATTTAAACTATTTAAAATTAATTAAAAACAAAATATATTTAATACAAAAAACTTTATTAATCTAATTTAAAAACTATTTTAAATCTAAAATTAAGTAAATCTAATAAAAAGTTAACTTTTACTTTTTACTAAACAAAATCTATTTTAAAAACTAATTTTATTTTAAAAAAAAATAATTAAAATCAAATTTATCTAAAAAACTATTTTTAATAACAATTTTAATCTCTAAAAATAATAAAACGTATTTTAACTTGTTTTATTTATTTATATTTTTTAAACTTTTATAAAATATATTTTATTAAATTATTTAGAAGAAATAAATTAATGAGAACTTTGTATTAATTCATATTTAAAAGCAGACAGTCATTATTTATAAAGCTATATTAATTAAACAGACTGTAAATAAACCAAAACTACGAGCTAGATAGATGGTTAAGACATTAGGCCTATAACGTGCAGGTCTCGAGTTCGAGACCTGCTGGTGATAAATTTTTGGGATATTATTTTTAGGATACAATTAAAAACCCCAAACACCTCTAGTTAAAGGCTGCTGGTGGTTAACGAACAATAGTAAAAAAAACAAAATAATAGCAGATAAACGAGTAAATAGGCCAAGATAAACAAATAACACAACTCACATTACAGATAAAAATTCAGCAGAATAGAATTTTTAATACAGATACACTTAAAACATATTACATCAGTGTTTCAATAAACTTACAATTATGGCATTTTCAAATTCTGAAAGTCCCTAATCAATGCTAGAAACACTAAACTTAACTAATCAACAAAAGTAAATACTTTTCAAACGTAATACTTATTATTGTATAATAAAGAATTACAAGTGTTATGGATAACACCGTTTGATGACAATGTGTTGTGCACACTTTGGACAACTAAATAACTAACTTATGAATACAGTCACAGCTGTTTGATTCAATAAGTTCTAAGCATTAATGTGTGAATATTCTTAAAGTGTTAAACATTAATGCTGGGCTACAGATCCTATTTATAGTGATACGAGATTGACCTAAGTACTAGTTGATGGTGACTACACAAGACATTCACTTTTCAGACATCTGTCACAAGATGCTCTTCTATTCTTGGTAGTCTGCCATAATGCTTTAGGAAAATAGATCTTGAAACAGTTTCCCTTTTCTTCATAGTCTCGTACACACAAATGGCATGTCCAAAGTGTGCTGAGTGTTAACAGGGTATTGCCACCCCTATTAACCCTCAACCCCTCAGAGTCTCTGATACATCTTGACTGTTATCCATCACAACCAATAAGTATGTCTTCAAGTAATCTTCGACTTCCTTGACAATGTCTCTGACATGGACTCCTCTGAGGTTTCTCACAGAGACTTGGATCTCTACGAGTCTTGCGATACTTGCCTGCCTCCTAGGCACAGGCAAGTGACTATCTAACAGCTTAATTTGTGTATAAATCTATGATACAGGGAATCTAACAAACTTAGATTCCTAACAATCTCCCCCTATTTAAACATAAATATAGCTAGATCTATCTATGTTAAGGTAAGTGAGATAACAACTTCTTCTTACTCATAACAGATCTAAACAAACATACCTCATGATTTTATTCATACTTAAAGAGAACTACAAGTACATTACAAAAGTGAGATAAAATGTGAAGGTAAGATTGAGCTGTGAAATTCTTCAATAGTCATTATTTTTGATCTTTTCTTCAGCTTCAGCTATGTCTGTTCTAGTATCCAATTCTGCCTGTAAAGCTTGTGCAAAAACCTTGGAATACTCTGAGTTACTCTTGAGTCCCTTTTTGAGACAAAGCAGCAGAATTGTTGATGCTAAGCCAAGCTAAACTTCTATTTGGAATGCATACTGGCAAGCTCTATTTATGAAGGCCATACCTCTTTCAGGCTCTATGTAGGTCTGACCATCAACAGGACCAATGATTCCATTTGGTAGTATCAAATCCATGTGCATTCCATCCACTTGAACATCATCTGTGACAAAGGTTTCCTTAACAAGTTGAGAATACCTTCTTCTTTTCTTGCCAGACTTTGGGGGTTCTTGTTTAAATAGCTGTGGTGGGGGATCTATTTTGAGTTTGGCTGCTGTTTCTTTGATCCAGGTGAACTTAGCCTTAAGAGTCTTAAGAAGAAGAAAATTGGCCTGATCAGTTCTTTTGGCAGCCAAGGCTTCAAGTTCAAACCATTCAGATAACCCAAGTTTCTTTAACCTGAAGTCCTCAAAGACATTTATATTACCCTGTTGGTTATCTCTCCACAAAATCATTTGTGGTGTATTGGTGGACTTGTGAATTGGGTATTTGAACTTGGTAATTTTGCCAGGTGCATACTTGTTGTTAAAGCAAGCATCATAATAAGCTTTTACTTTTCTTAGTGCCTCTGCGCGTTTAGCTTCCTTTTCCCTCAACCTTTGTCTCTGCTTCTCCCTTTCAGGTGGATTCATTTTCCTCAGAGTTGCCTCATTTAGCTTCTTGGCTTTCTTGATTTCATTTAGCCTCTTGAATTCCTCAGCTTGTTTCTCTATCTCTTCAGGTGTTAAGGTATTCTCATTAGAAGGTGTGAAGGTTGGAAATTGGGGAAGTTCTGCGGTGGATCCTCCCGTCTCTAGCATCGCAACTATCTTCTTTAGTTTGGTATCTGTGTCAACCAAAAATATTTCCTTTCCTTTCTTCGAGACAGAGGATTCCATACTCATGTTTTTCAGCTCCTCAGCTCTTTTGATGAATGCTGACTGAGCTTGAGTTTGTATTGCCTTGGGTAGGGAGCTAACAGTGAACTTTAGCTTCTTGGCAGCTGGTTCACCATCATCCCTAGACTCGCTGGTGTTAACCAAAGTCAGGGACTTTGATGAATCAAATCCATTATTATTTTGTTGCTCCCCCTTAGTTTCATCCTCATCATCGGGTACGATTATAGGTGTGATGACTTGGAGGGGGACAAGTGAAGAACTGGTGTTATCAACAGAGGTTGAGCCCTGTGTGGCAGATTCAAGGTTAAGTATCTTTTCCTTCTCCCCCTTACGTTCAACCTGTCTCTTCAGACGTTTGGATGAACGTGCCTGAAAGTGCCTTGCAATCTTGTCAACAGAGGTAGCCATATCACGTTTCCTGGTCCTTGAAGCTCTGGCAATCTTCAGCAGGAGATTGCAATTTCCATTGGTGTTGCGATGAACACGATCAACGATAAAGTTTGTGTGATGATATTGCCTTCTACGAACAGCTTCAAACTCTCTGTGCATTGTTAACTCATGATCATGAAGGAGAGCAGGGACCTCTGTGACAATGGCATCCTTGATTCTTGTGGACAAATGAGTAAGTCCTTGTGATACGCCTTTTCTTGCACCATCCTTGATGGGTTCAGTGACTGCATCCCTGACCGCCTGATTGATGATCCCTGGGAATGTGACAGTGAAATTATGCATCTCAGACTTGATAACATCCAAATTTCTTGATAGGCATTCAATATCTGATTGATGATGAACAGGCTGAAGATTATGCAGGTTCAGGCTTTGTTGTGCATAATCATCCCCCCTTGGCAAAAGATCAAAGTTGGATTGGGCAGGATGATCAAACATAAGGAATTCAGCAGTTGGATCATAAGCAGGTCTTTGGAAGACTGTTGTGGTGGAGGTAGCAGAGGTGGGAGTGACAAAAGCTTCCTTAGGAGGAGGAGTGATATTATCAGCTGGCGTGGACACAACTATTTCCTTGGGAGGAGACACAAATTGTTGATCATCTTCTGCTTCATCTTCCTCCTCCTCAAACATCCCCTCAGGGAATATTTCGTCCTAAGGCATCGATTCAGGTTCAGAGAAATCATCAACTAATGAAAGCACTTCTTCTTCAATATCAAGCAGGGGATCTTCTTCATTTGGTTGATCCTGAATGATTGTATCAACTTCTTTCTCTTGTTGCTCCAGGGATTTTGTGTTTGGCTGTACAATATCAGCCTATAAATTGTTTTCATTAGTAACAGGGAAATAAGGAAGGGAATGGTTGCCATGTCGCTGTCCTAGAGAGGCTGAGGGTGATTACTCAGCCACTCCAAAGGATAAATCCTTGGGATTCTTTTAAGGGTGAAAAGTATAAGGTTAATGAACGTCATTCGTTGCCCCTAGGAAAGCTGAGTGTGATTATTCAGCCCCCCCAAAAGGTTTAAACGTTTGGGACTCTTTTGATTGTGAAACATATGTTGTTAAGGATCGCCATTTGCTACCCCTAGGAAGGCTGAGGGTGATTATTCAGCCCCCCGAAAAGGTTAAGAAACCTCTGGGACTCTTTTAATGATGAAACATATGTGGGTGAAGGTCGCCTGTTATGTTATCCCTAAGAAAGCTGAGGGTGATGATTCAGCTCCCCCTGAAAAGGGTAAATCCTTTGGGATTCTTTTAAGGTGAAAAAGATATGGGTTATGATCGTCTTATTACGCTGTCCCTAGAAGAATTGAGGATGATTATTCAGCTCCTCTAAAAGTAAAACTTTTGGGATTCTTTTTCTGAGGAAACCAAGAGGCTGTGTGAGGTACAACTGGTCAAGGTCGAGACATATATGTATTAAAGTTGTTGTTTGCCTGAATACTGTCTAGAGGGTGCAGGGTCATCAGGGTGCTTTATGAACACAATGAATCATTTTCATCACGCTGTGTTCCAGTTCTCTGTATGACATCATCATCTTTATTGAATCTGACATGAAAGTTTTCTTCTACTTCTTGTCTTCTGATGTTAAATACTCTGAAGGCTTTGGCTGTTGGAGAGTATCCCAAGAAGAAACCATCATCAGTTTTTTCATCAAATTTTCCAAGTTTATCCCTGTAGTTATAAATGAACAAAGGGCATCCAAAAACATGAAAATAGCTGACATCTAGAGCTCTGTTTCTGAAAACTTCATAGGAAGTTTTACCATGTCTTTTGACAATGATTGATCTAGTTTAGGTATAGCAGGCAGTGTGAACAGCTTATCCCCAAAATTGCTTTGGTAAAGCCGCACCATTTAACATAGTTCTGGATGCTTCAATCAAAGTCCTGTTTCTTCTTTCAGCCACACCATTTTGTTCAGGGGTTCCAGCTGAAGAGAAGTTTGTGATATTCCCTTTTCATCACAAAAAGATTCAAGTTGATGATTATTGAATTCAGTACCATTATCACTTCTTAGAGATTTGACTCTAACTTCATTCATATTTTCAACCTGTCTGATGAAGGACATGATGGTATCAGCTGCATCACTTTTCCTTCTAATGAGGAAAACCCATGTATACCTTGAAAACTCATCAACTATGACCAAGGTGTATTTGTTGTGATTAATGGTCTGAGGTTTGACATGCCCAAACAAATCCATGTGAAGGAGATGTAAGCACTTGTCAATAGAAAATGATTGACTGGTTTTGAAAGAAGACCTGTGATGCTTTTCCTTGACACAAGTAGAACAAGTCTTGTCTTTAGAAAACATCACAGAAGGTAGACCAGCAACCAAGTTTTGTGTGGCTATCTTGTTGATGTTCTTGAAGTTGAGATGAGACAGTCTTTTGTGCCACAGCCAATTGACACTTTCAGAGTCTTTAGAAAGAAAACAATTTGAGCTGTCTTCAGAGCAAACAGCCATGTTGATGACATAAACATCTCTCCTTCTTTGTGCAATAAGCACTACATCATTGTTCTTGTTGAATATGGTTCCCTAAGTCTTAGTAAACAAAACCTTGTAGTCAGCATCACACAATTGGCTGATGCTAATGAGATTGTGTTTAAGACCATTCACATATGCAACCCTCGTAAACGTTATCCCATTGCAGTTCACTGAGCTGTATCCCTCTGTGTCGCCTGAAGAATTATCTCCAAACACCACTTTAGGACCTGGCTCCCTTGATTATCTGTGTAGGTATTGTTGAATCCATGTCATGTGTCTAGAACAGCCACTGTCTAGATACCATACCGATTCCTTAAGATGTTTCTGCACATATACATAGAAACAAGTTAGTTCCTATGGTGAACCCACTTTCTAGTGGGTTCCCTGAATTGCTGATTAGCAACTCTTGAGTTCCTGTAGAAATTTTGGCGATGGGAAGGACAATTAGCTGTCTCATGGGTGAAACTTCCACAGATATCACAACCTAGGAGGTCACCACACTCATCTGAGTGATGGTCTGTGAACCCACAGAATTTACAGGGAGGATAAGGTCTGTAGTTCCCTAGTTGTCTTTTAGAACCCTGTTGTCTTTCCGTAGAAGGTGTCTAAGCTCTCTTAACAGCCATTTGTCTATCATGGTCTAAGGTCATGTGATGAGAGTTCTTACAGATATTGGAATAAGATTTGACTAACCTTTCCCCTTGGGTTCACCTAGAACAGACTTAGGTTCACGAGAAGTAGAGCATTCAGCGGAAGGCTTAATATGTTGTTTTAAGAGTTATACTTCTTTCATTAAAGACAACAGGCGTTCTTCAGTTGAAGAGTCAACTTTGTTCACAGATTTTGTTGAGACAGGCTTAAATGAAACTTGCTTAACAGATTGTTTAGCAAGTACAGAAAATAATTAGCTGGTGGTTTCTCAACATCTGTTTTAAGTTCACCCTTAGCTCCTCTAGAGGAACTGCTGGGTTCAACTCCTGAGAGTTTGGGTAAAGGTGGTAATTCAGCCACATCTTCAGAGACAGGGTCATCAGTCAAAATGGGATCTGGCATATGAATAGTCTCTATAGATTTAAAAACAATCTCTTTGGGTTTGGTGAGAATTTTCAGCTTATTTTTCTTAGCAGATACATCCCTTTTAATGTCAGCAGGCAGTTCATCATTAAGCAATTGATCTATAGCGAACCTATTCTTCAAAGTTAACCTACTGACTTCATTTTGAAGGGATGTTTTCTCTAAATTAACCCGTTTGAGAGTTTCACATTCAGATTTAGCATTCAACAGTTTATTTTTAACATAGTGAAACTTATCAAGCAGGTTCTTTCTTTGTTCCTCAACCAAATGCAAATCAACAATGGTGTAATCAAGGACATGTTTGCGTTCATCACTATCAAACATAGATAAAAGCCTATGTACCTTTTTCATTGTGATGTCAACCAATTGTCCTGATCTTGCATCACCTTTCCCAACAGCTGGTTCATCCTCAGCTATAGCCATGAAAGCCCTGACTCTAGTAGTATCTTCCTCATCTGAAGTCAGCGGCTCATCATTCCAATCATATGCTTCATCTACCAACCCTTTCTCTGTTTTTTTATCACCTCCTTTCTTCTTAGACAGAGCTTCAAGCTTCAAATTCATATGTTCTAACTCAGCTTTAAGTTCCTTGTATTTGTTCTTGTAATCCTTCTTCTCATTGTCTGATGAGTTAAATTGGTGAGATGAGTTGTTGTGTTGTGATTTGAACTTTTAAGGTTTAGTGGAAGATGATGGATAGGAAGGTGAGGATGTCTTGGTGAAAGGACAATCTTTTTTGAAATGTCCAAGCTTTCCATAGGAAAAATAAGTTTCTTTTGATCTGTCAGTTTGTTTACCAGCTGATCCTATTCTCCCTGATCTTTTGAAGAATCTTCTTTGATTGGCTAGCAAGGCTCTTTCATGAAACTCAGCATTAAAGTCTGTCAAGAACTCTTGGCTGCTGCGGGTGTCTTCTTCAAAATCAGAATCGCTGTCATCAGGATGTGGGGTAGAGATCAAGGCTTTGGAAGTTGCTCCTTGAACTACAAATCTTTTAGTATCTGATTTGTATATAGTATCAATCAGCCCTTCTTCATAATTATACTTTCCATAAAGCTGAGCTAAGGTGTCATTCTTGATTGAGTTATTGGCTCTCTAAGTCTTATTCATACTCAGCCATTTTCTTGGAAGGCTGTTGAAAAATGTGGCATTATTCTCAGCTTGACCAATGGTGACATCATTCATAGCGAGGTCATTGAGAAGAATCTTCAGCCTTGTATAGGTTTGTTGAACCTTTTCACCTTCAAGTGCCTTGAAAGCATTGAACTGAAGTCTGAGTGCCTGAATCTTGGTTTCTCTGGTTTCAGAGGGTCCTTCATGGCCAAGGATGAGGTCTGTCCACATTTGTTTGGTTGTGGGACACTGAATGACAGACTTCATGATGTGTTTGGGAAGACAGGATATGATGATGCTTTTGAGACGTTTATCTTGGTTTGCCAATTTTCTATCAGCTAGAGTCCATTGTTTGAGAGGTTTGGGAAGAGGGTTTTCTTCAGTAGAGGTAAGCGCCATGGGAACATAATGACAATTTTCTAGAATTTCTAGAATAAATGGTTCAAGTCCATCGAGATACACAAGGAATTGGCTCATCTAACTAGCAAAATCTTCTTCATCAAAGACTGGTACGCTGGTGACATGTGATCCGCCTCTTGAGTCAAGAAGTTGGGGTAGATCATCGTCATTAGGAGGTGGAGGAGTGAGTCTTGGTGAAGATGGTGATGCATTGTTGTTGTTTCCAGAAGGCGAATGTGGTGGGTTGGATGTTTCTGGCATGGTGGATCTTGATTATAAAACTGAGAACGATGTTTCTTGAAGGTTTTAATATCAAACACCACTCTGATACCAATTGAAAGTCCCTAATCAATGCTAGAAACACTAAACTTAACTAATCAACACAAGTAAATACTTTTCAAACGTAATATTTATTATTGTATAATAAAGAATTACAAGTGTTATGGATAACACCGTTTGATGTGGGACCCACTTGCTCGAAACTCAATTCCCGTCTTTGGCTTTTGATAACATCTTTAATCTCGTATCGGTTTTTGTCGGTTCTTGTGATCTTTTTGATGTTTGTGTACCTACACACATGGAACAACAAAACAAGCAAATGCAATGCCAATATCATAAAAAATAAGCATTTTAAGTTTGTTTATTGATATAAATGATATGAGTAATTTTACTCATATCAAACTCCCCCTTGCTAAGCGATTGTCGTGTCCTCACTCAATGATAAAATAAAACACTATCTACACTTTTATTCAACTTTTGAAACTTTATTTTGAAAAGACATAATGTATTGCTTTCATTATTTGAAAAATAAATTTTAGGATCATAAAACTCAAATAGATTCATCGTTCTCGACTTTTCACTTTTCCATGCCAAGTGCAAAAACAAGATCATTGTCAATCATAAGCCCCAAAATTAAACCAACTCATACAAGTAATTTGTGTTAAACTCAATCTCCTATTATTCCTAGTTGTATCTCTAGATTTTAAATGTCATTCACCCAAAGGATCATTTGACTTTATTTGATATTTATTAGTCCAAAAATGAATGCAAGAACGGTGTAAACTCAACACTCAAAACCTAACCCCGACTTCAAAAACCGTTGTTACTAAAGAAAGCCCACATCAAGGATAACTTAACACGATTTGAGGGATAAATCCCCGGACCCGAAATTTGGCTAATAGGACTACTTAAAAGCAACAATAAAACCTCCAAAGTCAATTATGACTTTATTAATGGAGTTAGCAACAACTACATCATAACACCTTGTGGCTCTTTAAGATGTAATTGTGCTCTTTATTTAAAATCCACAGCCGAAGGCTCCTTGGACAAAAAGAAGGGAATTGACATTCACCATCCCACCTTATGGCTCATGATGATGAAGCAATTTTTATTAAACACGTCCCCTTGCCATACACCCTAAGGCTCTAATGAAAAGGTTAGTGCTACATGACTCCCACCCGAAGGCTCCTATATAACATGTTTTAATTTATTCTTCTTATTAATATGATATGTATAGTAAGCCAAATTTCCGCAATCCCATGATCAAAAGTCCATGACGCTGACACCCTTAATGTGTTCTTACTTTAATTACAAGGGAAGAAAAAGAAGGAGTTACGAGTTAAGATATCAAGCCTAAACCGCTAAAAACTTCATTTATTAAGCAATTATTATTCAAGTGTGGAAAATAAATACGAGGACATTAAATCAAACACAAAAATACTTGCACAAAGAAGAATTAATTTTTAGAAACTTATGATTAAACTCTATCATCTCTTGTTCTCCATATTGTAAAATTCCAAAAATGTGAAAATCAATGGACACTTAGCCTATTAAATCAAAGTTTTGGGTTTTCAAGTTATCTATAGGATCTTGCATCTTCTTATACTTTTTTAAGTTTTAGAATTTGCGTTTAAAGTTCCCTTGATAAACGAATTTCTAGGATCAATTATAGGAACTTGCAAAAAGTTCTTGTTCTTACCCCGTACGAGTTAAGACTTTCGCATTTTAAAGCTCTTTATAAAAGCCTAGAAAAACTTAATTCAAACACGTTAAGGAAAAGCTAAGGTAAAAACCGAGTCGAGTCAAAAACTATTTTTATTTTCACCAACGGGAAGCCTACATTTGTGTCAAAAGCACTTATTTTCTTTATTAGAACTCTAAAGTAACACTAAAAATTTAAAAATTTTATGAAAAATGAGAAAAAAAAACGATTACGTTTAGACACGACAAAAGCAATTGCAAGCGATTATATCGATTGACTCCCCCATGCTAAAACCAAACATTTTCCTCAATGTTTCTTAGCTCAAGAGTAACACTCCCTTGCTAAAACACGAAGAGTCTAATGCAAAATCCTAACATGGAAAGAGCACGCAAATCTATTAGCCGTTTATTAATTATGCCTCAAGATAAAACGTTAGTCGATAAAAATCAAAGGATAAAGAGTGTGCCCCTTTTGGCAATCAAAGAATGGAAGATCAAGTGGACCGGCAAAAACCGAACATGAGAGTCTTCAATGTGAGGGTCACACCTAAGATTCACAACACAACAAAACACGAGCACGAGCTTGAAAGATCAAGCCTTATTAGTGTTAAAAATAGGAAGAAGATAGAATGTATGGGACTCCCCCACAAGGCACCTCGTTTTTGTTAACCGAGTCATGAGATCGACTCGATCCCCGCATTCATTGGTCCTTAGGGAAAATGGTGAAAACCAGCATAATGGATTAAAATCCATCATAAAGTGCGATGCCGGGGTCAAAGATCACATCCTCGTTGTCGAATGACAAACGAAAGGATAAAACTCCAACATAAATCTCTAAAAAGAGATGGTGGTCACAAATCACGATATGGATCAAGCATGCTCCCCGAGATAAACTCGCACCAAGATGATCGAAAAATATTTCAATTATTAAATCGGTGAAAGGCCGAGATTTCCCTAAATCAACGATTCCGGGGTCGAACACCTCGTCCTTGGGAGAGAAAGGAATAGACAACACGGTGTCGTCCCCCCATGCTAATCCAAGATCATATAAAGAACATGGTAATGGTGGGGTAAAAGTTTCATCCATAGTAGAATCAACATTCTTAGCTTTATCGACCATTTCACCCTTAGAAATGTGGTCAATCGGGTCATGGTACTCAATACGAGACACATGAAAAACTTGCACATTAAGGTCAAAGTGGGTGGGAGGAGGACTTGGGACGAAATCATCATCAAGTAGATTCTCTAAAAAGAGAGCGTCCCCCTTCGGGTCGAATTCATCAACATCTGGTGGTATCGAATCATTAGAAGCAAGAAACATGTCAATCTCCTCCATAAGCGAATCACTATCCTCAATGGGAATAGTAGATGGAGAGAAAGACTTGACATTAGGCTTAGAATTCAAAGTCTCGATCTTAGAAATGAGAAGATAGACGTTGGATAATGTTTCATGAAGAATCACGTTCTCCACATCTAAATGAGTAAGTTCATCAGAGAACTTCTCAAGGATCGGAATGTTGGGAATAAAATGTAGCTAGTACACTTGGACGCTGACAAAAAGAAAACAAGTGTTGATAAGAAGAAAACAAACGTTGATAGATCAAGCGTTGACAGGAAGAAGTCAAGCGTTGATAGGATGAAGTCAGGCACTGATAGAAAGATATAGTCTACGCGTATTATGTTTCTAGTTTGTTTCTAGTAAAGATAGGACCAACAATGTATTTTCTATATTTATCTTTATCTAGAATAGCTGATACGTAGACTCTTGTACAAGGCTTCTTATGTCTATAAAAGAAGACCTTTAGGTTTTGTTTCATATAAGTTTTCATACGTTTAACACTTTCATTGTATGCAAGTTTGTTATCATCAATCAAGTGAAAGTTTGTTTTACAATTGTTTGTGTGTTCTTGTTTTGAGTATTAATTCCGCATAATACTTAAATTTTTTATACACAACAAAGTTTCTCTACATGTTTAACTTGATTTAATCTCGTTTACACAAGCTAAATCGATCTAAGTTTGGGATCAACAAGTGATATCAGAGCTTGTTGAGAAACTTTGATCTAAAGAACACAAGAACCCTAAATTACCAAAAACCCTAATTTTCACAAAACCCTAAAAACATCATGTCTACCCCAGAAGCAAACTGCTCCTCCTCCTCAAACCACAACATCATGATTCCCATGCTAGACCCAGACAATTTTGATCTTTTGAAGTTTAACTTTGAGCAATGTCTACAAATCCATGACTACACCCTATGGTTCTACTGAAGAGGATCGAAGAGAAAAACCTGAAGATGGTAGAGCTGTCTCAACTGAGGATGTAGCAAAGAGAAGGGTTGACATGAAAACCCTAAGCATTCTGAAACTCTCTTTGGGGAAAGAAAATCAGCACAAATACAGAAGCTATGAGTTTGCAAAAGATCTTTGGGCAGCTCTTGAAGTTGCTTATGGTGGTAATGTGATACTGTGCAAGAGAAAAAGAAGCAACTCTTGCATGAGTGTGCTGTTTTTAAGGCTCAACCTAATGAGAAGCTAAGTAGTGTGAGAAGCAGACTGCTGGACATCACAAGCAAGTTATCCTTCATGGGAACGGTGCTTGGTGATGTTGATATTATCTCCACATTTCTTAAAAGCCTTGGTGACGCATGGAAAATTGAAGCAAGGTCTATAATTGCTAATAACACTCACAAAAGTTCTAGTTTTGATGATGTTTACAATAAACTGAGGCTGATAGAGAATGAAACTCTTTTGGATCATGGAAGCAAGTCTACCAGTGGAAACATGGCATTCTTCTCACATAGTAAAGGTCAATTTGATCAAAAGGAGTCATACATGCACCCAGTTACTGGATCAACCTGTGTCAACGCTGGATCATATCCTGTCAACGCCTCACATTCAGACGCTGACACATACAAAATTGACTCACCAAGAGTTAAGCCTACTGGTATTGATCTAGATACTGTGTGTGCATACATTACTTCATTGCCCAATGGTTCAGTGATTACTTATGAGGACCTTGAGCAAATTAGTGATGAGCATTTAGAGGAAATGAACATAAAGTGGAATATGGCTCTTGAAAGTATAAGAGCAAACAGATGGAATAGAAGATTCAAGAAGAAGATGACTTTTAAAGCTAAGGACACTGCTGGATTTGATAAATCCAAGGTTGAGTGTTACAATTGTCATCGTATGGGACACTTCATGAGAGAATGCAGATCTCCAAGAAGATCTGATGCTGGAAAACCCTCAAGCCAAATTGTTAAGGCTCAGGATCCCAAGGCCATGGTTGCAATGCAAGAAATTGATGGTGTTGGATGGGATTGGAGCTATTTGGCTAAGGATGAGGAAGAGAATAAAGCTTTGGTTGCTGAGATGGAAGAAGAAGAGCATGTTCACTATGCTCTCATGGCACACTCCTCATCTTCATCAGACAATGAGGTATATGATGATTCTTTTGTAGTAAGGGTTGTCGTCTAAATACTGAAAGACTTAATAAAGAAGTTTTAAGATTGTCAACAGATGTGGGTAATGAAAGATGCAAGTTGTCTAACTATTAACTTGCTCTTACTCAACCTGAAAAGACTATAGCTGAGTATAAGAAAATGGAGCTTGACCTAAAAGATAAAATCAATATCTTAAAACATGATTTAAATGCTAGTACTGATATTAGAAACATCATGGAGAGGGTCAATGCTGAAATACAGGCTAAGTTAGATGAGGCTATTAAGAATAAGGATAATGTAGATCTTAAAATTCAGAGATTTGATAAAGCCTCACAAACCAGAGGAGAATGTGTTAGTAAACAAAGGGATTCTAGGGATATGACTGGGATTGGGATGAAAGAGTATTCTGGTGTTCCACCACCAGCTGGGGACTTCTATGGTGTCCAAAGAAAGGACTTATCTTGGATTGGTTTACCAGAACTCCAAGAAGAGGAATTCATTCCTCCACCAAGTGTTCTTACCCCAGTAGAAGAATATAGGCAGAAGTTGAATGATTTGGACCAATGGAAGAAAGCCAACCCTACCTTGTTTGTCAAGGGTGGCATGCTTAGTGATAGCCCAAATGAGTCTACACCTATCAAAGTAACAAACCCAATCACTGGCAAGACTGTTGACCTCGGCTCAAGCGTTTTTAGAAAACCTAGCATTAAATATGCAGAAATGTATAGAAAAACTAGGTCACCTAAAAGCCAAATTAGTGATGATGGAACAGGTTTCTTCTCTTCTAGACCTAGAGTTATGTCTAGAAAAGCCTGTTATACTTGTGGTAGTTTTTCACATTTAGCCTATAAGTGTGTCAACGCTTCAAAGGTCAACGCTGACAAAAAGTCAAACACTGTCAAACCCAAAACTTTTGTTCAACAAAGTCCACAAGTTGTTAGACCAGCCCCATTATTTACTAAAGTGTCTAATACTTATGGACAAAGACCTTTTCAGAAGACCAATACATGGTCTAATAGACAATGGGTTCCTGTAGTAAACCCTAGGTTCAACGCTGATAAGGGTAATTTCAGCGTTGACAAGACCAAATCAAACGCTGACAGAAACGTTGACAGACCAAATAATGGTAAATATTTGCAACCAAAGGGAAAGGGGTCTAAAGCTTCTCCTAGCTTGACATGGAGACCTAAGCAAGATCAAAACCCTAATTCAGATGGGATTTCTATGACCTGTAACGGATTTAATTATCTTTCAAATGTTATAACAAAACCAATTGGGGTTAACTGGGTGTTTAATCCAAACAGGGATGAACAAGGGGTTGTTATGAGGACTAAGTCTGTTATTGTTGAACAACCAAATGAATCCAAGTCTGCTCAGGCTTGGGTTCCCAAAGAAAACTAATTTGTTTTCTTTATGTGCAGGGCATTCAAAAGCAGGTTAATGATTATGGCTATTGGGATAGTGTATGCTCTAGGCACATGACTGGGAAGGAATATTATCTTACAAACTTCACTCCCATTAAGGATGGTGACAAAGTTTACTTTGGAGGCGGATATGGAACTATCACAGGCAAAGGAACTCTTCTCACCAACAATTTTCGTTTTGAAAACGTGTTTCTGGTAAAAGAACTTGACTATAATCTGTTTAGTGTATCACAAGTTTGTGATAACGAAAATAAGGTTCTTTTCACTGATACTGACTGCTTGGTGTTGAGCAAGGATTTTAAAATACCAGATGAGAAACTCATTGATTATAGAACACCTAGGCATAAGGATATTTCTAATGTGAATCTTAATGGAATTAGGATGAATAATAACTTGTCTTGTCTATGGCACAAGAGACTAGGGAACATTAACTTTAAAAATATAAACAGACTTGTGAGACATGGCTTGGTTGATGGTTTTCCTGAAAAGGATTTCCACAATGACCACTCTTGTGTTGCATGCCTTAAAGGCAAACAACACAAGGTCTCATTTAAGTCTAAACAGGTGCATTCTAGTTCTAAGTCACTTCACTTGCTGCATATGGACCTGTTTGGTCCAACTAATATAGAAAGCTTGAATGGTAAATCTTACTGTTTTGTCATCACTGATGATTTTTCTAGGTTTACTTGGACTTTCTTTTTAGCTTTGAAAAGTGACACTGCTGATACTTTAATTAACTTTATTAACCAAATTGAAAAGAAGACTGGTAATGAAGTTAAGATGCTTAGAAGTGATAATGGTGGCGAGTTTTGAAATAAGTTGTTGGATGATTTTTGTGCCAAGAAAGGGATTACTAGACAGTTTAGTATAGCAAGAACCCCACAGCAAAATGGGGTTGCTGAGAGAAAGAATAGAACCCTCATAGAACAGCCAGGACTATGTTGATTGATGCTCACTTTCCCATTGCTTTTTGGGCTGAGGCTGTGAATACAGCTTGTTATGTTAAGAATAGAGCATTAGTCAACATGATTCATAACAAAACACCTTATGAGTTACTTTGGGGAAGGAAACCTAATATTGGTTTTCTTAAACATTTTGGTTGTCATGTAGTTGTGTTGGATACTAGTGATGCCTTAGGTAAATTTAGTGCTAAAGGTGATGAAGGCTACTTCATGGGGTTATTTAGTGCAGAGTAAAGGATATAGGGTTTACATTAAGAAGGAAAAACGTGTACTTGAAAAACTACATGTTAGGTTTTTAGAAAGTAAACCCAGTGATCCTGAAAGTGGTCCAAATTGGTTATTTGACTTGGAACCTCTATCTAGGACTTTGAATTATATGCCTGTTACTAATCCAAACATTGTGAACGTAACTTCAAATGTTGTGGAAGAACCACTTGTTGATGTTTCAGGTACACAGGTTAATGAAGAGGTTGGATCACAAGCAGACAAATCATCACCCATACTTGAATATGTCACTATTCCTATATGGACAGATGTATTTGCTGCTACTGCTGCTGGAAAGGAAAATGATGGTCCCCAAGTATCAACAGTTGACAACATGCATGATCTTTCAGGCGTTGACAAAGGAAAATCTGGCGCTAACAAGACAACTTCAGACGTTGATGGCTCAAACGTTGACAGCCATGATCCAGGCGCTGACAGCTCTCTTGACCATATTTTCTCTTCCAATTTTGAACAAGGTGAACCTTCAAACAGAAATGGAGAGGTTGATTCAGATACTGAGGGAAGAGAATCTGAAGAAGATATTGGTAACATGGAGGATGAGATTGAAGATAACACACTTTTTGAGGGAGGAGTTCTTACTTCTACATTGAAGGATCACCCCTCTTCTCTAATTATTGGTGATGTGATGTCTCATGTTCAAACAAGAAGATCTCATCATAATCTTGGAGTATTTATTGCCAATATTCACAAGAAGGTTGATACCCCTCTTGTTCAAGCATGTTTGTTTGCTTGTTTTCTGTCACAACAGGAACCCAAGAAGATTTTTGATGCTCTCAAAGAACCAAGTTGGGTGGAAGCAATGCAGGATGAGCTTCACCAATTTGCTATACAGGATGGTTGGGAGTTGGTTGATTGTCCCAGACATGTCAGACCTAATGGGACAAGATGGGTTCTTAGAAATAATAAGGATGAAAGAGGCATTGTGGTCAGGAACAAGGCACGTTTAGTGGCTCAAGGATATAAACAAGAGGAAGGGATAGACTATGAGGAGGTCTTTGCACCAGTTGCAAGGATTGAGGCTATAAGGATATTTCTAGCCTATGCTTCCTGCATGGGCTTTACTGTCTATCAAATGGATGTGAAGAGTGCTTTTCTTTATGGCACAATTGTAGAGGAGATTTATGTAATGCAGCCTCCTGGTTTTGAAGATTCAGAGCATCCATACAAGGTATATAGAGTCAAGAAAGCTATGTATGGACTTCATCAAGCCCCAAGAGCATGGTATGGCACATTGTCCACCTATCTGGTGGAAAATGGATTCAAAAGGGGCACCATAGACCAGACCTTATTTATAAAGAAGACTGGTAAGGATTTCTTACTTGTCCAGGTTTATGTGGATGACATCATCTTTGGCTCATCAAGTCCAAAGATGAGTGAAGACTTTTCCAAGCTTATGACAGACAAATTCAAGATGAGTGCAATGGGGGAGATGAACTTCTTTCTAGGGTTACAAGTTCAGCAAAAAGAAGATGGTATCTTCATCTCTCAAGATAAATATGTAGCAGAAATCTTGAAGAAGTTTGGCTTTTCTCCACATGAGAAAAGGGCTAGCGATCCTATGGATAGAGAACACCCTTGGGGAAAAGTTGGAGATGGAAAAGATGTGGATGTTAGGCACTATAGATCAATGATTGGTTCATTGATGTATCTCACAGCCTCAAGACCTGACATTATGTTTGTTGTGTGTGCATGTGCACACCATCAAGTGACTCCCAAAGAGTGTCATCTTCATGTTGTCAAGAGAATGTTTAGGTACCTTAGATGTTATCCAGACTTGGGACTATGGTATCCAAAAGATTCACCATTGGAGCTTATTGCATATTCAGACAGTGACTATATTGGTGACAAATTTGATAGAAAATCCACAACTGGTGGATGTCAGTTTCTTGGGAGTAGGTTGATATCTTGGCAATGCAAGAAACAAACAGTGGTGGCCAAATCTACAACTGAAGCAGAGTATGTTGAAGCAGCTGCTTGTTGTGGGCAAGTCTTATGGATTCAGTACCAGTTGTTGGATTATGGGTATAATTTCATGCATACTAAGATTTTTGTAGACAATAACAGTACTTTATGTATTATTAAAAATCTTGTACATCACTCTAACAAAACACATAGAAATTAGACATCATTTTATAAGAGATTGTTTTGAAAAGGGTTTAATACAACCAGATAGGGTTGACACAGAAGAAAATGTGTCTGATTTTTTAACTAAACCTTTTGATACTGGGAGATTTCAATACTTGGTAACAAGTATTGGAATGATCAATCTCACTTAATATGTGTTTTGGGATCTTTTTGTAGAAATATGTACAGGATATGCATTGTTATTGGTCTTTTTGAGAAGTTAGATTTTCCACTTTATTTGTCTAACGCTGACAAATGTTATCTTAACGCTGATAAGTGTTATCGTGACGTTGTCAGCAACATGTTAGTTTTGTGATTTTTGATCTAAGTGTGCAGGCGTTGTTAGCATTGTACCATTGGATACAGAGTTGCTTATGGATCCTTGGAGAATCATTGGAGCATGTGTCAATTTATGGATGATGGTTGGACTATTTATATTCCTATCTTGACATAAATTTTTATTTACATGCATATTATTTGGCAACTTATGTATCACAGTTTAAGGAGAGGTTTTAGGAACCTTTAGGACTTTTGGGTATTGTTATAATACTCTTATCACAATTCTAGATTGTGTCCACAGGTGAGTATGAGTTTGTTTTCTATCTCATGAGGCACTGTAGCATGGAAAGTTGCTATACTATGCATGCTGCCAAGACCTTTTTTGGCCTAGAAGTGGATGTGGTCTGATGGGAGACTTGGGTATGATTTATATTGGGTTTACCTCAGAGTTACAAAGGATTTTATGAGATAACTTAATTGTTAAGAATTTTGGTTAGCAAGGGACACTAGAGGACTGTTATGTCTATCTTGCATAAGCAAGTGTGCATAACTGGATAGTGCTTGTCGCCCTATAATAATTTTTAGTTTATAGGTTATCTTCACTGGGTTAAATTACCTTGTTAAGGTCCTTTTTCATTTTTATTAATTTTTTTTGGACGCTGACAAATATATTTCCCAGCGTTGTTGTGACCAATTTAGACGTTGACATGGCTTTTGAAAACGTTGACAAGAATATAGCAGTTGGGCGTTGATGGGTTATTTTTGACCGTTGACACTCATTAGGACCTACCCAGTTGTTATTTTTGACGAATTTTAGGGCCGTAATTTTGAGAGTAGATAACTTTTAATTAATGCACAAGATAACTTATTTTCTTTTCAATATTTTGATCATTATATTTTGAAAATACTTGCCATATTTTTGACCAATCACATGTGCCTATCTCTCCTATATATTTGGCTCCTATTTTTAAACATGGTACTCTCATATTCTTGTCTAACACTTTTTCTCCTATAATTCATCTTTCATCAATCTTTCACAAACAGCTTTCTCCAATAATGGCACCCAAGTTTAAACCAAGTGACTTGGTATTGGGATTCAGAAGTCAGCACAATATGATTGCTTATTTGGAGGCTGATGATACTTTGTTTCTACAATACACCCAGATGGTGGCATATTTGAATGCATCTCCTCTTAGGTATGCACTTTCTCATGCTCCTCTCATCCCTGTCACTCATATTAAACAGTTTTGGAACACGGTTAGTTCCTCAATGCTTAATAATGTGACTACATTAACAACTATTGTTCATGGGCGTACTTGGGTGGTTACTGAAGCCTTGGTTCACCAGGCTTTGCATCTTAATGATGCAGA
The DNA here is from genome assembly GCA_025667525.1 of Glebionis coronaria. Classification (NCBI taxonomy): domain Eukaryota; kingdom Viridiplantae; phylum Streptophyta; class Magnoliopsida; order Asterales; family Asteraceae; genus Glebionis; species Glebionis coronaria. The sequence continues at coordinate 210,924,622 of CM046876.1, read as the reverse complement.
AGGTATAACCACTCTCCCCATTAATGAGATAGAACAAGGACTTCGGGCTTTGGGGTATCCTTTCCCTGAAGAGGGTACTTTAAATAAATATCATAAACAAGAATTTCCCCCAGCCTGGAAGTACCTCATACATGTCATCCTTCAATGTTTGAGTCCCAAATGTACTGCACATAATGAAATTAACAGATTTATTGCTAGTGCAATTGTGTGCATTACAAATGGGAAAAAGTATAATTTTTCAAAACTAATTTTTGATGGCATGTGTAAAAACAAGGGGAATAAGATGACTTTGGATTATCCCAGATTTTTACAATTGATTTTTGATGACCAAGGGTATTGCACAAGGGATCATGATGATTTTTATGCGATCCCTGTGCAAAAGAAAGCTATTTTTAGTAAGATGAACTCACCCCTCACCGTGACTTACCCCTCACCCAAGCTATGCTTGCTGTTATTGCAACAACACAACCTCAACCTGACCCACAACCACAACTTGACCCAATACATGGACCTTGACCAAGGATCCTTCAACACTGACACGTTAAATGTTGGCGTTGACACCAGTAATCCAAACGTTGACACCTTTCCTTCACAGACCCAAACAACCCTTAACCTTCAAACTACCACCCAATCCACATCATCTTCTACACCCCCTGAATATAGGTTGCAAAAACGACCAAGGACTACTGGAGTGTTCTCCTCTAGTAGTCCTAGCCATGTTGTAGAGAGAACCACCACCACAAGTGTGGTTGGTGCTATGGATGAGGCTGGGACTATTGGTACTCGCTTAGATGCAGGCCAAGTCAGTCCTAACATCTTTAAGACCTCATCCATGCCCCATCACTCTACTTTGGGAGGTCAAATACCCATTCTAGAGGAGGGCATATTGGAACCATATACAATGATGGAATTGACGGCTGTCTGCATTAGCTTGCAAAAGCAAAATGCAGACCTGGTAAAAACAGTCAGTACACAAGGCCTTGAACTCAAGCAATTGAGGGAGAGGATTGTTATTTTGGAGGATGCTAACAATAGGCGTGGTATGGAGGAATCTTCCAAAGGGGAGGATGAGAAGATTCATGTGAGTGACAAAGGCTCACATGATGGAGAATCTTTGGGTGTGGCTGAAGCCCTTACTGAATTGAAGAAGCAACCAGGTTTTGATACATCTTTCGTTACTCCTACAAACTTGAACTTGTCCTTTACAACTATGATAGAGCAGTTCACAAGAGGCGCTGAGACAAGTAAGGTGAGCGTTGACAAGCAAACATTGGACGCTGACACACCAAGCGCTGACAAGAGTAAGTTGGTCGCTGACACAAAGAATTTGAACGTTGACAGACCTACAGATATGGTTGATGTATTCCAGTCATCAGCTATCATCAAGGAAGTGTCTTCACAAGTACCATCATCATCTTTACCCATCATTGATCCATTAGATAAGGGTAGAGGAATTATGGTAGAAACAGAGGTTCCAAAGGATGTAACTCAAGTAGAGTTTGATTCAAAGTTGGTTGCACAACTTGTGGAACAAGAAACGAAGAAGGTTGGTGAATCACCATTTGTTGTTACTTCTGAGGAACAAGAAGGAAGTGATGAAGGAAGTTCAGATTCAAGTGTTATGATAATTGAACAACCAGAAAGACTTGAATATGGTGATGAGTTGGCAAGAGAGAAGCTTAGAGAGTTAAAGTTGCAAGTAGACTATGATATGCCAGAAGTTGCTCAGATGTACCATGCTTGGGAGAATAGGATTATGTAGAATCCAGATTTGACAATTTCAGATCAAATTTGGGGATTGGAGATTCTTCTAAGAGTTCAAAGAGACTGCAAGGGATAGAAGGGAGCTTTACTACATGTTACTCAAATGTGATGGAACTGGATGGACCTTCAAGAAATTGCAGGGATTATCCTTTGAAAATTGGAGTATAAGGCTTATCCCATTTGGGCAAGAGTGAAGGAAATGAATACTATCAGACTTCTCTCAGATGAAAGGAAAGAAGAACTTGCAGAAGAGATGGAGATTCAAAAGGCAATGATTGTTCCAAGGCCTTTGAAGAAGTGAGTTCCACTTGAGTTCCCTAAAGGTTTAATAAAGTGACTCCCAGTGAATCTGTTCTTAGAAGGAGCATTAAGCTCTCAACCATGGAATGTTCAGATTTGGTACAAGTGTTACCTCTTGATGCCAGAAACCCTATTATTAGCTATGAAGAAGATGCAAGTGGGTTTTGGATGATTGGCAGATATGGGAAAGAGGTACATACTTTTACTACTCTTATGTCTCTCTTTGCAAGTATGGATAGAGAAGACTTGGCAGACCTTTGGAGGTTGTTGCTGGCCAAGTATGAGACTGAAGCACCTACTTCAGTCAATGGAATAAAGCTTTGGTCAACATTCAAGAGAATGTGTGCACCAGAAGAAGAAGATCATGTTTTGGAGGATCTTGAGGATGATATCAGTGGACTTCGATGGCGTTTGTATTCAGCTGCTGGTGTGTATTATTTGAGTTCTACAAAGTTTGTTGAGTATCTACTTGTAGATGCTGAGTATCCCATGTCCAAAGAAGTTTTGAAAAAGATGAAGACAACACAGCTGGAGATTGACTATTCAAGTGACGTGGCCAAAGATTTGATTAGGCATGTTTATTACCAATATGATAAGATTTGTAAGATTCCTCCTAGTTCCTAATTTTTATTCAGAAACTTGATTGCTAGAGTAGATATCAAGTTTAGGGGAGGATTGTTGGGAATAAAATGTAGCCAGTACACTTGGACCTTGACAAGAAGAAAACAAGAGTTGATAAGAAGAAAACAAACGTTGATAGATCAAGCGTTGACAGGAAGAAGTCAAGCGTTGATAGGATGAAGTCAAGCACTGATAGAAAGATATAGTCTACGTGTATCATGTTTCTAGTTTGTTTCTAGTAAAGATAGGATCAACAATGTATTTTCTATATTTATCTTTACCTAGAATAGCTGATACGTAGACTCTTGTACAAGGCTTCTTATGTCTATAAAAGAAGACCATTAGGTTTTGTTTCATATAAGTTTTCATACGTCTAACACTTTCATTGTATGCAAGTTTGTTATCATCAATCAAGTGAAAGTTTGTTTTACAGTTGTTTGTGTGTTCTTGTTTTGAGTATTAATTCCGCATAATACTTAAATTGTTTTATACACAACGAAGTTTCTCTACGTGTTTAACTTGATTTAATCTCGTTTACACAAGCTAAAACGATCTATGTTTGGGATCAACACGGAATATTCAAATCAACCTCATTTCCTGGTGGAAATGGTTCTAAAGGAGCAAGTTCAAAAGTGAACCTCTCAAATACCAGATCACTATCATCCTCATTTCCCGGTGGAAATAGGTGAAGAAGAGTAGGTTCATCGGTAAACCCCTCAAAATCCGAGTCGTGAATGTCATCTTTATAAGAAAGTTCATCGGAGAACTCCTCATTAGAAAATTCACTAGAAGTTGAATCATTCTCAAAATCTTCATTTCCATCACAATTTTCATCATTAGAATTAGAGAAAATCTCAAAGTGAATGGAAGAAGTAGAGTCATCACAATGTGGCAAATCACACGTTTCATTGGAAATACCATCGAACTCTCTTGGGTTTTGGACAAGAATCTCAACACTAGACTTTATTACTTCGTCCGGTTCAGTGTCCGGAATAGTGCTAAAATGCTCGTCCCCCTTGCTTAGAGAATTTTCGGGTTCCACAGTGGAAGAATCATGAATAGGAGTGGTGATGTCATGAGATGGAGTGAGATCAAAAATATCCTCATTATCTAGAATGGGTGAATTCTCATGCTCCATAGCCGGTAAGATATGAAAAGGAAATACGATTGCACTAGACGAAGGATGTAGAGCAATAAGATCTCGCAAAGAAATAGTACTATCCTCGTCATCATCAATAAGAAGAGAACGCTCGAGTTCACGAGTGGCAAGATATTTTGCTTCCTCTTGAGCTTGTTCTTTCTTTCGAATATCAATGCTGAATCCATTATAATCTTGCGAAAGTTGACTAATCTTAATCTCACAATCTCTTTTAAATTCCTCCTCAATTATTTCTCCATGAAATCTATGACTTCCCAATTCATTAGTTATATCATTAATCTCTTGATTGATTTGTCTCTTTTCAAGCAACATATCTTTAATGCTCTTTTCAAAAACTTCAACATTTCTTTGATTCATTATTTGTTGGAACATTGTTTCAAGTCGTTTAAAATTCTCACTCACGAGAGAAAAATGTGAGGACTGGTCAAAACCGGAGGGAATAGAATTATAGGAAGGACTAGGCTCATAAAAATTTTGATCTCTCGGTTGACAACAAAAACTCTCGCGAGGACTTCCACAATACTCACAACAAAGATGTTGTTGTGATAAACTCGGTAAATCTTATGGATAACAATTATCATTAAAGTTTTGATTGTAGCTCGGTTCTTGCTCGTAATTAAGCAAGAATCGATGCGAACAATTAATTCCAAAATGAGAATCATTTCCACAAAACTCACACGAGGTTGTCTCGTATGTGGGGTGTGGAGGTGGGTAAAAATCGAGAGAATTATTCGAAAAATTCGGATTTCCACATGAAGTAATCTCATTACAAGAAGGAAAAAATCCAACTCGTATATCGTGACGTAAATCATTCCCACAACGCTCACACGTACACCACCGACATGGTAAAAGACCATATAATGGTTCTCCACACCCTACACAATTGACGAAGGAATTCATGGAAGAATTAAAAATTTGAGGGTGGGGAGAAAAAGAATTAAACATGATAGGGGATTAAGAAGATTATTTTTGGTATTTTTCATAAATCAATCAAAAATTGAAAAAACAAGGAATAAGGATGTAAAACCCGCATGCTTTTACCATGCATATTACCTTAAGTTCGTACGTACTAGTTAAAAACTTTCCTAATATAGCATGATTACGATTACGTATTAGGAGTTTATGTATTACGTACGTGTTAGAACACGATAAGTATTTTATTTGCACGACCACGTAATAATTATTCACGAACATACGATCACGAGATCACGAGCTTAATTTAAACACGAGTTAGTATTATTACCTATATATATTTATTACGAGCGTAATTAAATATATAGGTGTAGGATATTTACGTAACGAGAACTTTTAAAACACGAACTAAATTAAACGTAAACGTGTACGAAATTACAAGACACGAAACGAGGTACGGGACCCCCACAAGGGAGCCCCTACCCGCGGCCAAACAAGAAACAATGGGCCAAGCCCATTGTTAATTTTACTTAAGGGGGGTTAATTAATTTTCACTACTTAGATTTACTTTACAGAAGATTTTCAAGAAAAACCTAAAACCCCTTCCTCCTTCTCTTTGTGTGCCGCCACCTACAACCCACCATAAGGGGGTGATTTTGATCTTGAATCTTGTGGATCTAGTAATTGTTCGTGTTTGTTCTTCACCCTTTTGATCCACGAATACGGTAAAACCTTTTTATATGTTTCTTTTTAATTAATCTTTTATTAATTAAGAACACATGATGTTTTTCATAAAAACGTATTAATTGAACCTAGATCTAACATGTTATGATCATTAATTAATCAATGGGATCGATCTAAGGGGTGTTTGTTTTGGGCCGAAGGAACAACCGACCCCAAAGGGGTTCGGTTTGTTGTTAACCGACCACCACCAAGACCTTTTTGGTCTTGGTTGGTGCGTGTGGGTCCCACGGCAGCAAGGGGGTACCCCGAATTGGTTCGGGGTACGATGTTTGTTAAGATCCGGTGCATGTTTTTAAGCCTAGATCCGGATCATGATTATGTTAAATGTTTATGTTATAAACTTAGGTTAAGAATTAAATTAATATGATGTAATTAATTTAGTCACATGACTTAGGTTAACTAATTATTAATAAACATGAATTATTTTAACGTAAGTATTTATTATTATTAGCACTTATAATTAATTAATTATTTTAAAACCATGGATATAATTAATTAATTAAACATGACTTAGGTTATATTATTAGTATTTAATAATACATATTTTTAACCTAAGTATTTAATATATTTAATTAAAAACATGTCATACTTTAATTAAATATTATAACCTATAGTTTAATTAAATTACATGAAATAATTATTAAACTATATAATATATCATATGACTTAGAAAATAATCATGGAAACACTTAGGCTTATTTTACTTAGCTTATTTAACCAGCTTATTTCTAATTATAGAAACTTTCTATTTTTAGAAACTTAATTAAATAAGGCAGCTATTTTATTTATGGAAACCAGCTATTTTTAGAAACTTATTTATTTAAGGCAGCTAATCTATTTATGGAAACTTATTTAATTAAGGCATCTAATCTATTTATGAAAACTTTCTATTTTTAAAAACTTATCTATTTTACGCAGTAAATCTATTTTTGGAAACTTTCTATTTTTGGAAACTTTCTATTTTTGGAAACTTTCTATTTTTGGAAACTTTCTGTTTTTGGAAACTTTCTATTTTTGGAAACTTTCTATTTTTGGTAACTTTCTATTTTTGGAAACTTTCTATTTTTGGAAACTTTCTATTTTAGGAAACCTGCTATATTTTGAAAGTTACTTAATATTACACAGTAAGTATAATAACACATGAAATATCAGAAATACTTAATCAGAATGAACAGAATATAAGATTTAACACAGTTTAAGGCTTTAAACAGTGTAAATAGTAAGAACACATAAGATAAGCTAAGACATGATATAAACCAGCTATGTATGTAGTAAGAACTCACCGTTCTCGTTCACTGGACATAAGGTACGGATTCCCGTCCTTTCAGTATGGACATTCTTTCCTTATTAGGATTTCCCCGTATGCAGCCAACTGTTTTCCCGTAGTATAAGTATGAGTTTGATTGCTTATGTTTAATATGATTACCTATAGCCATATACATGCATGACCAATTTCACCTAGTTATGGAGGTACCATAACCATAACATTAGAGGAACCGATGTTATGACTTCACCACGGCTGAGTGATTGCTCGTGGCGTCCCTTCAGCTTTTGGCCATTATTTATATTATCATGTGGGGCGTATGGGTGCATCCTAGTTACACGTTTTATTCAGGATTGCATGGTGAATGTGGTGTGTGCCTTGCATCCTTCACAAGGAGCTGATCCCTCCTACCCAAAAACCAGTATATTAAATTAGAGGCAGCCCCTCTAATTTGCATGATGAGGTCACCCCTCCAATTATTCATGCACGGTGGATATTCATGACCTATATTGGCTAAATGGTAAAATATGACAAACAGCTTTTATAAGATAAACATAAGACTTTCAAACTATAAAACCAGTTTTACTAAGACTTAACCAGGTTACTCGGGACTTAGTTTCTTCCGCTGTTACTATGTTATATGCTTATCCTATTCATGCTTTATTGTACATCCGTGCACTGAGCGTATTGCTCAGCCGTTTTCCTTTTCTATGTTCCCAAAACGGCAGGTACTCAGGGACGCTCGTAGACAATAAGAGTACGTGCATATGGACTGGAAGCTGTCTAGCCTTCTTTACATTATGCATTTCCTTTCTTTATGATACTTATGCTTTGGACATTGTTTCGTCCTTTTCCTTTACTATACTATATTTGTGTGTGATGAGCTTTACTTTTGGACTACCGATGTTTCATTCCGGTATTTTCCTTTATATGGTCAAGTAATGTTTTAGACATTTTACCTTGTATGCTTTGATGACACGCCATAATTACTGTGATATTTCCATTTCCAAAATGGGGTGTTACAATTATGGTATCAGAGCCAAGGCTTCGACCTGTAGGCTCTCAAATATGACATGTGATTAGTGGGTAGTCACTACGGTCTTCCTAGAACTGACAGTTGTTTTCATGCATTCATCATTTTAAGCATACATATATATGTCATTTTTACAAGGTTTTTGACTAAGTAATGGTTGGTACAGGACTGGCCCTATTTAGTCGCATGTGTTTTATCGAAACTTTTAGATTTGGGACCGACCCATAGGCGTCCCCTCGATATGTCTTTTGTTTTGGGTGAACTGATCAGAGGCGTTCACTCTCGAGCATCAAAAGTTTTCATAAAACTGCATCATGCATTCATACAAAAATTTTCTTGCATAAAATTTTTCTCGTGAAAATTTTTAGTATAAAATTTTTTCATGTATATATGTTATATTTTATGTTTTGAACTGTTAATCATATGTTTTATGTTATACTGTCAGATGGTTCTCACACGCGAGCAGGAGCAGCTCAATGCTGCAATTCAGGCTTCCATGCAAGCCTTGCTTCCTCAACTGAGGAATGACATCCGGGCGGAAGTTCAAGCTGCCAACAATCAGCAGTAGCACAATCAGCCACCTCCTCCTCCTCCTCTAGTGACATTAGCAGTATGGCTGGAGAGATTCAACAAGCTCCGCCCTCGAGCTTTTGAGAAGACTGATAGCCCCAGCGATGCTGAAAGCTGGTTGGCTCACATAGAGAAGATCTTCAACGCTATGGGCTGTGACCCGCATACAAGGCGCGGTTGGCATGCTATCGGTTCGAAGGCGATGTACTCAACTGGTGGTTAGCTTTGATGCAATCTGAAGGTGGTGATGAGTGGGTTCCTGGTTTGACTTGGGCTCAGTTCAAGGACAGGGTGATGGAGCAGTTCTTTCCCAAGGCTGAGCAAGGCAAGCTCAAGAGAGAGTACCATGGGATCCGTCAGAGAGCTGGGGAGAATAGCAACGAGTTTATGCAGCGCTTTCTTCGCTTGGCTGGTTTCCTTGGTGCGACAGCAGGTACTCCTGAAGAGCAGGCACATCACTTCAGATGGGCTCTTCGCACATCGGTCGCAAACAATCTGGTGTGTGCTACGTTCACTACTGTAGCACAAGTGGCCGATGCAGCACGAAAACTGGAGATGCTGCAGGAGAGGGATGAATTCGGGGAAGCTGAAAGACCCGACAAGAGGTAAAACCTTCATATTCAAGCGGTGATCAATCCGTATATCTTCCATATGTCAATTATTCATCTCTTAAAATGTATCTTCCAGGCAGAAAACTGGGGACCGGTCTCAGCCGGCTACTCAGCAGCAGCCTCATCAGCCCAAGGGAAATGGTCAGACTAATGACCGATCTGCTACGGATAGGCGTGGCGGTAATGACAATTACCGTAACAACGCCAGGCAATCCAGCAACAGCAGGTCCTAATACTTACGAAATTCCTTATGTTTTATGCTATGACTCATATTCTGACACTTTAAGCAAAATTCTACCAGGAACCATGGAAACGGTAGGGACCAGAACCAGAGAGGTTCGCAGCCTAGCCGTCCAGCTATCACTGGTATTCAATCTTACGAGTATCCGCTTCGTCCTTTGTACCCAATTATTATGTCTCATGTAAAATGTTTTATCAGGTCCTCAGCCAGCCAGAGCACCTGCTGGAGGATACACTCATCCTCTTTGCTCTACTTGCCACCGTAGGCACCTAGGACCATGTCGCCGTAATACTGATGCGTGCTTCAAGTGTGGTCTTCCTGGCCATATTATGAAGGATTGCCGTAAGGGCGAGATGGAGGGTACATCGGGACATGCTGATACCAAGCCGCCTCCTACTGCCGGGCGTGTCTACACGACATCTCGAGACCAGGCCAACAAGTCTACAGGTACCATCACTGGAATCTTGTATATGTATGGTCGCGCTGCATGTGTTCTTATCGATACGGGTGCTACTCAGTCGGTTATTTCTACTGCTTATGCTAAGAACATTAGGATGCCTCCCTTGCCACTATAAAATAGGCTTACTATTTCCACGCCTTTGAGGGACTCTGTATTAATCACTCATGTATACAAGAGTCTTCCCCTAGAATTTGATGATAAGGTTCGACCTGTCGACGCACTTCCGCTGGACATGAATGACTTCGACATGATTTTGGGCATGGATTGGCTATCCAAGTATCATGCTACCATAGACTGCCATTCATATCGAGTTATCTTCGGTGATGTCAATGTACCAGAGTACATTCATAACGGGTTCATACCCGGACGGTCTGTACAAGTCATATCCACCCTGCAAGCGCGTGCACTACTGTCACACGGCTGCGAGGGTTATCTAGCTACGGTTCACGACATGGATGCTGAATCTCCGTCGATTCAGGATCAACCAATAGTGTCAGAATTCCAAGGCGTGTTTCCAGCAGAACTTCCGGGCATACCACCTGCACGAGAAGTGGAATTTAGTATCGAGCTGGTTCCAGGAGCTGAACCAATCTCCAAGGCTCCTTATCGCATGGCTCCCATAGAGCTGAAGGAGCTGAAGGATCAACTGCAAGAACTTCTCGAACGAGGTTTCATTCGACCGAGCGCATCTCCATGGGGCGCACCGGTTTTGTTTGTTAAGAAGAAGGACGGCAGTATGCGTCTTTGCATAGACTATCGCGAGCTCAACAAGGGGCCAAACACTTCTCCAATATCGATCTTAGGTCAGGCTATCATCAGTTACGAGTCAAGGAGCAGGATATTGCTAAGACTGCCTTTCGTACTCGTTATGGCCACTACGAGTTTGTAGTTATGCCATTTGGCCTGACAAATGCTCCAGCAGTGTTCATGGATCTGATGAACAGAATCTTCCATGAATTTCTGGACAAATTCGTTATTGTTTTCATCGATGACATCCTGATTTTCTCTAAGTCCAAGGAGGAACACGAAGACCATCTTCGTACAATACTACAGATTCTTCGCCAGAAGCAGCTGTATGCAAAATTCTCCAAGTGTGAGTTCTGGTTAGACAAGGTGGCATTCCTAGGTCACATTCTATCAGCAGAAGGAATCACTATGGATCCAGCGAAGGTTGAGGCCATCACTAAGTGGCCGAGGCCGACATCAACGACGGAAGTCCGCAGTTTCTTAGGCTTAGCTGGCTATTACCGTAGGTTCATGGAGAACTTTTCCCGCCTAGCACTACCATTGACCAAACTGATGCGGAAAGGGGAGAACTTCGTCTGGACTGAAGATCGAGAGAAGAGCTTTGAAGACCTGAAGCAGAAGCTAGTATCTGCACCTATTCTTACTCTACCATCTGGTACGGGTGGATTTCAAATCTACAGCGATGCATCAGGGAAGGGACTTGGCTGTGTTCTCATGCAACATGGGAAAGTGATCGCGTACGCTTCACGGCAGCTTAAGCCTTATGAAGAGAATTACCCCACGCATGATCTGGAACTTGCTGCAGTCGTGTTTGCATTGAAGATATGGAGACACTATTTATATGGAGAATCATGTGACATTTTCACGGACCACAAGAGCTTGAAGTATATCTTCACTCAACGTGAATTGAACATGAGGCAGAGGAGATGGTTAGAGCTGTTGAAGGATTATGACATTAATCTTTAGTATCATCCCGGAAAGGCAAATGTAGTAGCAGATGCCCTTAGCAGGAAGTCCAGAATGATCAACAGCATTAGAATCGAAGAGGAAATCATAAGAGACTTGGAGCGACTAGACATCGAGATCATGGTACGTGGACAACACGGTTACTGGGCTAATCTTAGAGTAGAACCCGAGTTACTATCTAAGATCAAGGAAGCTCAGAAGGATGACGGAGAAATATGGGCGATAATACAAAATTTTGAGAAGCAGACAGAATTCAGGGCACTAGACTTTGTGTTCCTGATGACCAAGAACTCCAGGAAGCTTTGCTAGCAGAAGCTCATAGCTCCCCATTCTCGATACATCCTGGTTCAACCAAAATGTACCATAACATTAAACAGTACTTTTGGTGGAGTGGTATGAAACAGGACGTAGCAACTTACGTCTCCAAATGTCTTACCTGCCAGCAGGTTAAGATCGAGCATCAACGATCTGGCGGTCTCCTTCAACCGTTAGATATTCTAGAGTGGAAGTGGGACAAAATCACCATGGATTTTGTTACCGGTCTTCCGCCTACTAAAAGGAAGCACGATGCAATTTGGGTTATCGTTGATCGACTTACCAAATCAGCTCATTTCTTACCGATCCGCAAGGAAGATCTGGTAAGTAAACTCGCAGATACATACAGACGAGAGATCATGAGACTACACGGTGCACCATCCAGCATCGTCTCAGACAGAGATCCTCGATTCACTTCGCGCTTTTGGAAAAGTCTGCAGAAAGCTTGGGGAACACAACTTAAGCTTAGCACGGCCTTTCATCCTCAAACGGACAGACAGTCGGAGCGAACCATTCAGACATTGGAAGATATGTTGAGGTCATGTGCGTTGGAATGGACGAGTGATTGGGACGAATACATCTGTTTGGTGGAGTTTGCATACAACAACAACTGGCACGCGAGCATCAAGTGTGCTCCGTTTGAGATGTTGTATGGCAGGAAGTGTCGCACCCCAATCTGCTGGGATCAGGTTGGCGAGCGAACACTCGAAGGACCAGAAATCATAGAGATGACAAACGAGAAGATCGCAGTAGCTAGACAGAAGAATCAGGAGGCACGGTCACGTCAAAAGAGTTACGCCGACAAGCATCGTAGGGATTTACACTTTAACGTAGGAGATCACGTCTTCCTTAAGGTTTCGCCGGCACGTGGTGTTAGACGCTTCGGGATTAAAGGGAAGCTCAGTCCTTGTTTCATCGGACCGTTTGATATCATTGAACGAGTCGGTGAAGTATCTTACCGATTGGCGTTACCTCCGCAGCTTTCGCATGTGCACAATGTGTTTCATGTGTCCTTACTCAGAGGGTACCAATATCATCCCCTTCACATGGTTCAGTATCCACTGGAACAGATTCATGAAGATCTCACTTTTATAGAAGAACCCGAACGAGTTCTTGACAGGCAAGAACGAGTCATGAGAAAGAAGACGATTCCATTCGTCAAAATTCTATGGAGGGATCATACTGAGCGGGAAGCCACTTGGGAAACAGAGGAGTCTATCCGGACTTCTTACCCTCATTTCATATTTTGAATTCGGGTATGTTCTTCTTTTCCAGTTACTTTATCTATAATTCGGGGACGAATTATTCTTTTTAGGGGGGAAGAGTTGTAAAACCCGCATGCTTTTACCATGCATATTACCTTAAGTTCGTACGTACTAGTTAAAAACTTTCCTAATATAGCATGATTACGATTACGTATTAGGAGTTTATGTATTACGTACGTGTTAGAACACGATAAGTATTTTATTTGCACGACCACGTAATAATTATTTAGTAATAATTATTCACGAACATACAACCACGAGATCACGAGTGTAATTTAAACACGAGTTAGTATTATTACGTATATATATTTATTACGAGCGTAATTAAATATATAGGTGTAGGATATTTACGTAACGAGAACTTTTAAAACACGAACTAAATTAAACGTAAACGTGTACAAAATTTCAAGACACGAAACGAGGTACGGGACCCCCACAAGGGAGCCCCTACCCGCGGCCAAACAAGAAACAATGGGCCAAGCCCATTGTTAATTTTACTTAAGGGGGGTTAATTAATTTTCACTACTTAGATTTACTTTAAAGAAGATTTTCAAGAAAAACCTAAAACCCCTTCCTCCTTCTCTTTGTGTGCCGCCACCTACAACCCACCATAAGGGGGTGATTTTGATCTTGAATCTTGTGGATCTAGTAATTGTTCGTGTTTGTTCTTCACCCTTTTGATCCACGAATACGGTAAAACCTTTTTACTTGTTTCTTTTTAATTAATCTTTTATTAATTAAGAACACATGATGTTTTTCATAAAAACATATTAATTGAACCTAGATCTAACATGTTATGATCATTAATTAATCAATGGGATCGATCTAAGGGGTGTTTGTTTTGGGCCGCAGGAACAACCGACCCCAAAGGGGTTCGGTTTGTTGTTAACCGACCACCACCAAGACCTTTTTGGTCTTGGTTGGTGCGTGTGGGTCCCACGGCAGCAAGGGGGTACCCCGAATTGGTTCGGGGTACGATGTTTGTTAAGATCCGGTGCATGTTTTTAAGCCTAGATCCGGATCATGATTATGTTAAATGTTAATGTTATAAACTTAGGTTAAGAATTAAATTAATATGATGTAATTAATTTAATCACATGACTTAGGTTAACTAATTATTAATAAACATGAATTATTTTAACCTAAGTATTTATTATTATTAGCACTTATAATTAATTAATTATTTTAAAACCATGGATATAATTAATTAATTAAACATGACTTAGGTTATATTATTAGTATTTAATAATACATATTTTTAACCTAAGTATTTAATATATTTAATTAAAAACATGTCATACTTTAATTAAATATTATAACCTATAGTTTAATTAAATTACATGAAATAATTATTAAACTATATAATATATCATATGACTTAGAAAATAATCATGAAAACACTTAGGCTTATTTTACTTAGCTTATTTAACCAGCTTATTTCTAATTATAGAAACTTTCTATTTTTAGAAACTTACTTAAATAAGGCAGCTATTTTATTTATGGAAACCATCTATTTTTAGAAACTTATTTATTTAAGGCAGCTAATCTATTTATGGAAACTTATTTAATTAAGGCAGCTAATCTATTTATGGAAACTTTCTATTTTTAGAAACTTATCTATTTTACGCAGTAAATCTATTTTTGGAAACTTTCTATTTTTGGAAACTTTCTATTTTTGGAAACTTTCTATTTTTGGAAACTTTCTATTTTTGGAAACTTTCTATTTTTGGTAACTTTCTATTTTTGGAAACTTTCTATTTTTGGAAACTTTCTATTTTAGGAAACCTGCTATATTTGGAAAGTTACTTAATATTACACAGTAAGTATAATAACACATGAAATATCAGAAATACTTAATCAGAATGAACAGAATATAAGATTTAACACAGTTTAAGGCTTTAAACAGTGTAAATAGTAAGAACACATAAAATAAGCTAAGACATGATATAAACCAGCTATGTATGTAGTAAGCAGATACTTATTTCATGTACGTATTTATGTAGCATTAGTGTTTCGGAAGTAGGATTCTCGCAGTTCATCGTTCTCGTTCACTGGACATAAGGTACGGATTCCTGTCCTTTCAGTATGGACATTCTTTCCTTATTAGGATTTCCCCGTATGCAGCCAACTGTTTTCCTGTAGTATAAGTATGAGTTTGATTGCTTATGTTTAATATGATTACCTATAGCCATATACATGCATGACCAGTTTCACCTAGTTATGGAGGTACCATAACCATAACATTAGAGGCACTGATGTTATGACTTCACCACGGCGGAGTGATTGCTCGTGGCGTCCCTTCAGCTTTTGGCCATTATTTATATTATCATGTGGGGCGTATGGGTGCATCCTAGTCACACGTTTTATTCAGGATTACATGGTGAATGTGGTGTGTGCCTTGCATCCTTCACAAGGAGCTGATCCCTCCTACCCAAAAACCAGTATATTAAATTAGAGGCAGCCCCTCTAGTTTGCATGATGAGGTCACCCCTCCAATTCTTCATGCACGGTGGATATTCATGACCTATATTGGCTAAATGGTAAAATATGACAAACAGCTTTTATAAGATAAACATAAGACTTTCAAACTATAAAACCAGTTTTACTAAGACTTAACCAGGTTACTCGGGACTTAGTTTCTTCCGCTGTTATTATGTTATATGCTTATCCTATTCATGCTTTATTGTACATCCATGCACTGAGCGTATTGCTCAGCCGTTTTCCTTTTCTATGTTCCCAAAACGGCAGGTACTCAGGGACGCTCGTAGACAATAAGAGTACGTGCATATGGACTGGAAGCTGTCTAGCCTTCTTTACATTATGAATTTCCTTTCTTTATGATACTTATGCTTTGGACATTGTTTCGTCCTTTTCCTTTACTATACTATGTTTGTGTGTGATGAGCTTTACTTTTGGACTACCGATGTTTGATTCCGGTATTTTCCTTTATATGGTCAAGTAATGTTTTAGACATTTTACCTTGTATGCTTTGATGACACGCCATAATTACTGTGATATTTCCATTTCCAAAATGGGGTGTTACAAAGGATAATTACTATGGAAGTAAATTACCCTCGGTCAACTTTGAAACGATAGGTGAAAACCTAAACATCTCGAGGTTCAATAAGTAAACTACAAAAATAAGTATAATACTACTTGAGTTGGCAAACCAATAATCGGTCGTCCCTCTTAATATACGCACAAGCAAGCGGGGAAATGAGGTGGCACAATGCACTTAAAAACCTTTTTCCTTAGACGGCCTTTTATAGCACGTCGCCTTATACCCACCTTATAGTTTGTATAAATCGAGTTCAATCTTTTTATTAGTATTTATCTATTTTGCCTTTTTTTCGTTCTAGATTCGAATACAATAGCTAGGTAATGAAATCCCAACTAAGGTCTTATTTGGAAGTAGGTAAATTTATTGTTCTACGTAATATAATATAGTAATCACAAAAAAAACACGAAAAATGATACATACTATAATATAAAAATAACAAAAATTTCAGAGGATGGAAAGGGTCTTCAAATCAACGATCAAAAAATCTCCAAAGACGAATAGTACACAAGATCCCCGGCAGCGGCGCCAAAATTTTTGATGTGTCGTGGATAGTATATGTTAATTAGATACGTTATAGGGCAAGCTAGAAAATTACCTTTTGGAAAAAGTAATAGACTAAAATTACCAAAGACGGATTTAATTAATCACGATGATGAACCAAGTTCGTTGTACACGAAGATCGAGTGAATTTGAGACGTTTTGCTTTGATTTGGACAATTGATTCAAATTGGTTTTTAGGTTTTTACTCTAAAATTAATCCTACAAATTAAACCTAAGTGCATGAATCGTCTACCCAAATTAGATCTAAAAACAAATATTTAAAAATTAAAGCTATTAAACTATTTAAAATTTAAACTATTTAAAATTAATTAAAAACATAATATATTTAATACAAAAAACTTTATTAAACTAATTTAAAACTATTTTAAATCTAAAATTAAGTAAATCTAAAAAAAATTAACTTTTACTTTTTACTAAACAAAATCTATTTTAAAAACTAATTTTATTTAAAACAAAATTAATTAAAATCAAATTTATCTAAAAAACTAATTTTAATAACAATTCTAATCTCTAAAAATAATAATATATATTTTAATTTGTTTTATTTGTTTATATTTTTTAAACTTTTATAAAATATATTTTATTAAATTATTTAGAAGAAATTAATTAATGAGAACTTTGTATTAATTCATATTTAAAAGCAGACAGTCATTATTTATAAAGCTATATTAATTAAACAGACTGTAAATAAACCAAAACTACCAGCTAGATAGATGGTTAAGATATTAGGCCTATAACGTGCAGGTCTCGAGTTCGAGACCTGCTGGTGATAAATTTTTGGGATATTATTTTTAGGATACAATTAAAAACCCCAAACACCTCCAGTTAAAGGCTGCTGGTGGTTAACGAACAGTAGTAAAAAAACAAAATAATAGCAGATAAACGAGTAAATAAGCCAAGATAAACAAATCACACAACTCACATTACAGTAAATAAAAATTCAGTAGAATAGAATTTTTAATACAGATACACATAAAACCTATTACATCAGTGTTTCAATAAACTTACACTTATGGCATTTTCAAATTCAGATTGAGATAAACAAATTAAAGTGACAGACTCTCAATATTTAGATGCACAGCAATGAAGTTACTACTCAAATTACTGATTAACAGTCCTTCAAACTAAACACACAAGGCTAATCAGCAGTTCGGTTTTATTGACAAAAACAAATTCAATGAACATTATAAATCAGCAGACACAACCAATCAGTCCTATCATAGATTCAACAAAGACTCAACGAATTAATTTAGACAGCAAATCATATCTAAGCAAAGTAAATCAATGATCCAGAGATACACAACATCAAAATCAGTAACTATTCAAAATGAAAATCCAAACAGATAGTCAACAATAAACAGGTTCATAACATAAAACTAGGCAGATCTAGTAACTTGTATATTCAGACTCATCTCAAATTACCAGTCCAAATTAAACAAACAAATCCATCATCATAGGCATACGCAGACCCAATTTCAGCTATTAAATTGAAATCAGCAATCCTACAATACATAAAATCTATGATAACATAATATCCAAATCAAATCATCACAACTCAACCTCAAAACTTATAACAGGTAATTATCTAAAGTATATTAAGCTAAACATAAAGGATAAATGAGCTTAACCATGCTTTGAAGAATCCGTTGAGAAGAAGCGCAATGCGGAGCTGGCTTAAAACCTAAACGACACCACCATCGTCTTAACCACCAGTCTCAAACAGGATCTCGAACCTCAAAAATTTCTAACTAGCAGTATCTTATTGTTATGTTTATCAGTGGGATAAACAAATTCCCATTCTTAGCTTAAATTAATCCCAATAAGCTATTAACAAGCTTATAAGATTAATCTTCATGTTACAATAATCAACAGTTTAATAGGAAAAAAATTTATTCAATTCAAGATTAATAATAATAATAACACGAGACTCATATAAAAAACTGAAATTAACTTTTATTAATTAAAAACTTAGATTATTACAAAATTAAAAGAAAACTACTCCTATAACTATTTTAACATCATAACATTACAGAAAAGAAGGGATGCCTAAAATTACATTTTGTGGGGGTTTTTATAGGCAAACCCCGAGCCTTGCTGATGAGGTTTATTGGGAAGCATCTTTGATCTTGGCCATCAATCTCTTCTTTCTCTTTCTTCTCTTTTGATCTATGGTTGAGATGAGGCATATTTCACACGGATTGCCAACCTGGAAGGCTATTGTGCTAGTTGTGCTACTTCCAAGATGAGGTGGCAGGTTCTTATTGGTGGAATGGTTATTGGTGAGGTGTTTCCACCAATCACAATCAAGTTGTGACAGATGAGAATGCCACGTCACTTGGATACAGCCATCATCTTGCTTCCGATAAAAGGGGGAATTAATTTCCCCTTGCGTGTGCTTCACGCGCTGTGAATAACAAAAGCCCCACTTTTATTTATTTTTTGGGGTTAGGGATTGGGGTGATGTCTGGTTTATTTGGTTTGGGAAGATGAGGGAAAAAGTGAAAACATAGGGAGTATCGAAAGTTAACTGTGTGGGTGGGTAAGAATGGTTGTAAATAAATGTGTGTGTTTGACCGTATACCTTGACCAAAGAGTAAATATACGTTTATTCCACCGTTACTTTCTCTTGGGCTTGGACCTTGACCGAAATCTTGACCATATAAACTTTCAAATGGTTTTTCTCTCGTTTTTGGGCTTTAAGTCCAAAAAACATTTTCAAATGTAAATAATACTCCAAGTCGTCTCACTCTTTTGGCTTGACTTGGAATTGGACCCAAAATACAAAATTCCATCAGTCTATTATTCTTATTGGGCTTTTCTTCTTGGGCTCATAATATTCTTTTTATTTCCATACATGGGCTTTTCAGGCCCATTAAGCACATGTGGGACCCACTTGCTCGAAACTCAATTCCCGTCTTTGGCTTTTGATAACATCTTCAATCTCGTGTCGGTTTTTGTCGGTTCTTGTGATCTTTTTGATGTTTGTGTACCTACACACACGGAACAACAAAACAAGCAAATGCAATGCCAATATCACAAAAAATAAGCATTTTAAGTTCGTTTATTGATATAAATTATATGAGTAATTTCACTCATATCAACGCTCAGTCTAACCGTTTGTCTGAGGATGGAAAGCTATGCTAAACTTGAGTCTGGTTCCCCAAGCTTTCTGTAAACCTTTCCAGAAACAAGACGTGAAACGTGGATTTCTATCTAATATGATCGTTGATGGCGTACCGTGTAATCGTATGATCTCCTGCTGAAATATCCCGGCTAACTTGCTAACTATGAAATCCATGCGGATAGGGAGAAAATGTGTAGACTTGGTCAAACGATCAACAACAACCCTGATAGCATCATGCATCCTCTAAGTCTATGGTAATCTGGTAACAAAATCCATGGATATCTTGTTCCACTTCCATTCAGAAATTTTTAACGGCTGTAATAAACCACTAGCACGCCGGTGCTCTATCTTAACCTGCTGGTAAATCACACACTTAGGTACGAAAGTAGCTACATCCTGCTTCATACTAATCCACCAAAAATGTTGTTTAAGATCATGATTCATCTTCGTAGAAACCGGATGAAAAGAAAATGGAGAACTATGAGCCTCGGTCAACAAGGCCTCTCTTAGTGTAGGATCATCTGGAACACAGAGTCTAGTACCCTGCCATACAATGTCATCATCGCCAACGCGGAACTCGGTCTGCTGATTAAAGTTCTAAACAATAGTCCATATCTCGCTGTCCTCTTTCTGAGCTGCCTTGATCCGAGAAATTAAGACTAGCTCAACTCTCATACTAGCCTAGAAACCACTCTGCCCACGTACACATAGCTCGATATCCAGCTGCTCAAGGTCACAAATAATCTCCTCCTCCACCTTGATACCAGTTATCATATCCGATTTTCTGCTTAAAGCATCACCTACTACACTGGCTTTACTCGGATGGTACTGAATGTTGGTGTCATAATCCTTCAGCAACTCCAACCAACGTCTCTGTCTTATGTTCAACTCCTGCTGAGTGATTCACCATACAGATAGTGCCTCCAAATCTTGAGTGCGAAGAATACGGCTTCTAACTCTAGATCATGAGTAGGATAATTCGCTTCATAGGGCTTTAGCTGTCGTGAGGCATAGGCAATTACATTCCCATGCTGCATGAGTACACAACCAAGACCCTTCTTAGAAGCATCACTATAAATCTAAAATACACCTGTACCTGATGGGAGAGTAAGGATAGGCGCGGAAACCAAACGCTGCTTAAGTTCTTCGAAGCTCTTCTCTCGCTCATCGTTCCAAACAAATTTCTCACCCTCAAGCATAAGCTTAGTCAAAGGTAAAGCCAACTGTGAGAAACCTTCAACAAATCTGCGGTAATAGCCAGCTAACCCTAGAAAACTACGTACTTCAGTCACAGACGTCGGTCTTGGCCATTTGGTGATACCTCAACCTTCGTCGGATCCATAGTAATCCCTTCTACTGAAACAATGTGGCCCAAAAATGCCACTTTACTCAACCAAAATTCTCACTTGGAAAACTTAGCATATAATTTATCCTCGTGTTCCTCTATAGACTTAGAGAAGATCAGGATATCATCAATGAACACAATGACGAACTTGTCTAAGAATTCATGGAAAACTCGATTCATCAAGTCCATAAATACAGTTGGAGCATTCGTGAGACCAAAAGCATAACCACGAATTCATAATGACCAAAACGTGTGCCGAATGCAGTCTTGGAGATGTCCTGCTCTTTCACTCGCGACTGGTGGTAGTCAGATTGTAAATACATTTGGAAAAGTGTATAGCGCCCTGTAACTGATCAAATAAGTCATCAATACGTGGAAGAGGATAACGATTACGGATAGTGATCTTGCTCAATTCACGGTAGTCGATACATAATCTCATGCTACCGTCCTTCTTTTTGAAAAACAGAACCGGTGCCCCCATGGTGATACACTTAGGCGAATGAAACCTCGTTCAAACAACTCTTAGAACTGATCCTTCAACTCCCTTAACTCAATGGTAGCCATGCGATAAGGAGCTTTTGAGATAGGTTCAGCTCCCAGGACAAGCTCGATGCCAAACTCAACCTCGCGGATAGGAGATATTCCTGGAAGTTCCTCAGGAAATACATCAGGAAACTTAGAAACAATCGATTGATCGTGAATAGAAGGAACATCAAAAGTCGTGTCATGAATGGCCGTCTATATCTAAACACGCACAAGCAAGCGGGGAAGCGAGGCGGCGCGAAGCACTTAAGAGCCTTTTTCCTTAGGTTATATTTTATAATACCCGCCTTATACCCACCTTATAGTTTGTGTTTTTCAAAATTAAGCTTCACGAAAGTAATTATCTATTTTGCCTTTTTTTCTTTGTTTGAGATTCAAATAGAATGATCGAGTGATGAAATCCCGAATCAAGGTTGTGTTTACACACTTTTGAGTACTTGTGAATTTATTGTTCTACGTATACAATATAGTAATATTCACACAAAAAACTAAAAACCAATAATACGTATTAGTAGAGTTCTACTAATACAATTATATTTATGGATAGTATAAAACAACAATTGTTCAAATCAAAACACAACATGCCTC
Source organism: Glebionis coronaria (assembly GCA_025667525.1). NCBI lineage: Eukaryota > Viridiplantae > Streptophyta > Magnoliopsida > Asterales > Asteraceae > Glebionis > Glebionis coronaria. Next base: position 210,902,428 of record CM046876.1, on the reverse strand, counting down.
CCCGACAGCGGCGCCAAAATGATGGTTGTAAAAGTACACTTGTTTTAGGAAAAACAAGATGTAACTAGGGTAAATACGACGGTTTAGGAAAACCGTGCACAAATGACCCAAGTAGTTGTGAGTTCGTTCTCAAGGAGGCTTGTGTATTGTATTAAGAAATGATTAAGTGTTTGAGAATATGATTATCAAGAAAATGAGAAAGAAAGTAGAAAAGGATGACGGTCACGATTCTAAATTAAACTAAGACGAAAAGTCGTGCATGTAAAACCGTAAAATATGACTAAATTTAAAAATTAACCTAAAAATTCCTAGAAAATTGCAATAAATCCTAAAAATTGTAATTTGAGTTTACAAAAAATCAAAAATCACTCAAACCTTTTATTTAATTAAATATTGATTTTTAATGCTAATTAAAGCCCAAAAAATCAATTTAATTAACAAAAAGCTCAAAATGAGATTTTTTAACTTGTAAACCTCTAAAATAACTTAAATGAATTAAAAACTATTTTTCAAAAATTTAAAATTAATTAAAACTATTTAAAACTGATTAAAAACTATAAAATCTTAAAATAATTCTAAAAATTAATTAAATGACACTACAATTAATCTAATAATTTTAAAATTCCTAACTTGTTGTATTTAAACTAGGAAAAATGGAAAACTTGCAAAAATCTTAAATTTAATTTGTAATAATAAAATAGTATTAAAATAATATTAAAAATCCAAAATTTATAAAAAATTCTAAAAAGTTGCAAACTAGTTTACTTTAACCTAAATAAAACAGAAATGAACTTGAAATTACCAAAATACCCCTATTGGGCCTCCAAATGGGTCGAAAGTCCAAACAGAACCCTTAATGGGCTTTTTATGGCCCAATAAGAAAAATGTTGTCCAAATAAGCCAAAAATCTCATATCTGACTCGAAATTCAATTTTAAACACAAAATTTCAAAGGCCCAAAAGCTAAAAGTGAGCTTATCACAGCTTATTTCAAAGCATCTTATTCTTAAAGGGCTTTTTGGCCCATTAAGCAATAAGTTGATGCCATAAAATGAAATTTGATACACAACCTTCTTTTAACCTAATTAAGGTGTTTGTAAAAAGAAATTTTGAATAAGCCCAAGAAATAAGCCTGAAATAAGCAAAAGCTCTCTACAGAAAACGACAAAATAGTTGTTTTTGAGTTCTAGGCCACCTCAAGTGCTGATTCAAGTTGCAAAAGGTTTTAAATGACTTAATTAAGCAAAATCAACAAAAAGTTTTCAAATAAGCACAAAGAATAAGCTGGTATAAGTAAATAAGCACTTATGAAAAAGTTAAGTCAATTGGTTTTCTAGTCAAAGCTTTAAGTCAACCACCCAAATGCTCCAGTATGAACAAATGGGTCAAATAAGTAACACGTATTGGGTCAAAAAGTTGATGTGGCAGAAACTCAAAAACGAAGAAAACATGAAGATATTGTCTAAGCGTTGTCAAGAGCAATTTAGGCGTTGACAAGAACAAACCAAGCGTTGTTGGCTCAAGAGTTGTCATGTACAATCTAAGCATTGTTACATGCTATTCAAGAGTTGATAGAAACGTAGACAAGAAGCTTATGGAAGCTTCTATTTAGATAAACATGCAAGATATATTCTGCATAAGTTTATTTAAATAGAAGATTTACTTGTTTATTTGTTATTATCTCTTGTAAACCCTAATCCTTACACTATAAAAGGAACCAAGGGTCTTACGTTTTATTCATACTTTCATTCACAATGTAAACCTAAAAGCGTGTGTGTACTAGACGTGGGACTCAATGTATACACGTCTAGTGGTTGTTTATTATTAATATAATGAGCAACCCATTTGTTTTATTCATGTTCTTTGTTCCTAAACACCTTGTTAATGTGTCGTGTTCTAATTCCGCTTTGATTAGTTAATCATATGAACATGATGCATTCCTAGTTGCTTAAAAGATCCGAAAACCAAGGTTTCCGCAATTTGTATCAGAGAGCCTCGTGGCTCGTGATGCTAGGACCAACAAGGTGTTCGTGTATCGTGAAGAAAAGAAAAATCCGTCTAGGGTTTTTCTGGAGGTTTTTGTGTGCGCAACAGTATTCAGAAGGTCATAACTTTTGATTGAACCATTGGATCGTCACGAAATTTTATATGTGTGTTCTTTATACATATATCTAAACATCCACCGGAGGGATTGTCGAGTTTTATCCCCATGAAAAAGTTATGAGGCGTCAAAGTTGGCTGCAGAGGTGAATTCCACTTTTCCGAGTTTACATAAAATAATGATTTAGGGTTTCTGAAAACCCTAGATCGTTTCTATACCAGAGAAAGGGACGATTTGCAGCAGTGTTATTTAATGTGTAGCAGAAGGAAAAGGGTTTTAAAAAAATCCTAGATCTATTCATGATGTTGCTAATCCACGTTGTGCTTACTGTTCGTTCTAAAAAGGGAAAACATTGGCTGTTTGGTTCTTTGTTAACAGTATAGATGTGGGATTGGATTGTTTTGTTAAGGTTGATGCTACAAAAGGGAATGTCTCATGGAGATCGTTTCAAGATTCTTTGTTCTCGAGATGTTTCAAAGACGTGCGTTTATTCAATAATGGCTTACTGTGTTCACACGGTAAGATATTCATTACATTAGCTAAGAGGTCCAAGTGATTAAATTGTGTTCACACGAGGCAATCGATCCAACAGTTTATCAAAGTTTCTATGTTCACAAGGTGCAAGCCTTCCTATTGGATGGTTATTGTGTTCATACGATGATAAAACAATGGTGGAGGATATTCTGTGTTCACACGGCTCTACTGATGTGATTGGACGATGCAACAAGAAAGGAAATCTTTGCTTTATTCACTTATTTAACGTTGTTCAGCAATATAAGAAAAGGTAACGTTGATATTTATTAATTCAACGCTGACTTGTGAAAAGATGTGAGCAACTATTCATAAGCAGAGAAAGACCTCACGTGGGATGTGGAAAATTGATGTGGCCCATGGGATTTTAATATTGATAAACACTAGTTTGTTTATTAATGATGTTTTTTTTGGGTTCGGTCAATTAGTTTGGATTTTGGATCGACGCTGACGAGGTTTATGATTGACGCTGATGTTTAGTATTTTGACGCTGACATAATAAGTCAACGCTGACAGGTTGACAGTGTTGTCCGATATATGTTAATCCAAGCGCTGATAGGTATTGTCCGATATCGCACAATACATCTGACCAAGATATTGGATAAAGAAGGATATTGGATAGCACAATGATTACTGCTGTTGAGAAAATTGGTACGTTTTGAGCACACAAAAATGTGGTATTTACACACGAAGGTACATGGAATCCCCGTTTTAATTTAGAATATTAAGTTGATATTTATGGCTCGGATATTTTTAAAAGGGATTAATGATTCTAAAGTGAGTTAGCAATTGTTCATGAGAATTTGATGGATATTTTAAACTATGTAATCGGGATAGCCTTGTAAAAGAGTTATCCGTTGCGAAACTTTTACATATGGTATGAAGATGTTATTCCATTAAATTCGTCATGAAGAGGTGTTAGCTTAAGGGGAAGAATTCTTATGGTAAGTTTGATGATTGAAGAAGATTTTCGTGAGTTTGTGTTCTATTATATCTTCAAATGTCAAAGCAAGTTTGAAGATAACTTGTTTGTGCTTTAAATGTTTGGTGACGAAGACTTGTCATAACACTTGAAGGAGTTACGTTATCGTGCCCAGTGTCTCACATAGGATGAGAATATTGACAAGAGATCGAGGTCTACTTATACTTTCTAGACTTCTTATAAGTTCTTTATCACATGGATAGTACAAGACATGGAACACAAGGTTGGGTTATTCTACTTCTACATCAAGAATACTTTATTGATTTTTCTTCAAGATCATTATACAGAGCCTACATTTAGAGAATCTTCAACATTGCATACATTGTTTACTTCCTTGTTGATGTGACAAAAAGGGGAAGAAATACGTGCTACACTTGAGGGGAAGCAATTTGAAGATCATGTATAACTTACAAGAGATACATATAGAGTTTTGCCACTATCAACTAGGGGAAGATTGTTGGGTCAAAAAGTTGATGTGGTAGAAACTCAAAAACAAAGAAAACATGAACATATTGTCTAAGCGTTGTCAAGAGCAATTTAGGCGTTGACAAGAACAAATCAAGCGTTGTTGGCTCAAGAGTTGTCATGTACAATCTAAGCATTGTTACATGCAATTCAAGAGTTGATAGAAACGTAGACAAGAAGCTTATGAAAGCTTCTATTTAGATAAACATGCAAGATATATTCTGCATAAGTTTATTTAAATAGAAGATTTACTTGTTTATTTGTTATTATCTCTTGTAAACCATAATCCTTACACTATAAAAGGAACCAAGGGTCTTAGGTTTTATTCATACTTTCATTAACAATGTAAACCTAAAAGCGTGTGTGCACTAGACGTGGGATTCAATGTATACACGTCTAGTGGTTGTTTATTATTAATATAATGAGCAACCCATTTGTTTTATTCATGTTCTTTGTTCCTAAACACCTTGTTAATGTGTCGTGTTCTAATTCCGCTTTGATTAGTTAATCATATGAACATGATGCATTCCTAGTTGCTTAAAAGATCCGGAAACCAAGGTTTCCACAACACGTATTATAAAATTAAAGTTGTTGCAGGTTTAAATAAGCTAGAACAGCTTATTGATAAGCTATTCAAGAAATAACACTAGTAGTGGCTAGCAGCAGGGGAAAGGAGTTCCCACTCTTTTAACTTTTTGACTTTGGTTTTTAGAGAGTTTCACTTGGTTTTGTTGGACAATCAAGGCACCCTTACAACCAGTGGGTTGTAAGGAGTCACAATCAAGCAAGAAAATACAATTACACTCAGCCAAATGATATAGTTTAATCAGTTAGTCCACATACATGGCACAAACATGTAATAAGCAGACCTGGTGGTTATAAGCTACTTTTAAGCTAGTATAAGCCTACCAAACTTAACCCAAAGCATACAACAGCAATATCAGACTTAGTGACACACAAATAAACTTGTTTCAAGCAAAATAACCAAGATTAGAACAAGATCCAAGAAAAAACAAGTTACTAATGAACAATAAGCAGACAAGAACAAATTTTGTTGAACTACTTGACACCAAATCCAATATCAAGGCCTCAGATCTATTACTCAGGTTGCAATAACTATGATCAATCAATTGTTAGCCCTAGATTAACATGAAAACTAGGTGTGCACAAGATTTCAAAGCAAAACAGCCTAGAACAAACTCAATAAGCCAAGATTTCAGATTTTAGGTTACAAGGCACAAAACTTGTAAATATCAGACCTCAAATACCTCAATAACAGATATCAACACAACCAATACAACAATCCCTACTCAAACTTATGCATACTTGAACCACAGACAATCCCAAACACCCTTTTCACTTTTTAAATCCAATTTTAACAAAGCAAAAGTTTTCTCAAGACTGAATTAAGCCCAAATAAGCATCATAACATCCAACATATGAACTAAGAACCAATTTGCATGCATAAAAACACACATACACCGGCAAAATCACAAAAATACTTACAACCAAGATTTATCAGATTTTTGGGGAATATATGACAAACCTAATGAATGTACATCCACACTCACGAATTTTTAGCTTATGTGGTAGCTTAACAACCACAAGCTTCCAACAAGCTGCTAAGAACAACAAGATTAGGACAAAACAGATTATATGAACAAAAATGGATAACGAACAAGATATTTTCAAGCTTGATTCCCCACCCCTTGATGTTTCCCAAACCAAAAGCCTCACAACACCTTGACAAACTATTTATCAGGGTGCTATGATCAACTTATAGCCCAAAAAGTTCAAGTGTTTGAACAAGGACTAAGAAAAAATCAGGTTTTTGGAAAACTTGCATAAACTTGCACAATCTTTAAAACATCAAACTCACAAACAAATATCAATAACAACAGAATATAAAGGTTGGAACTTGAGTTTCGTCACAGCTTTTAAACATTTTTTTCATTCACTTGAAACAAAGGATTTACATAAACTTGGCTAAAGAAAACCAGGAACAAAGATAAATGTAATGAGTCCTATGCCTTATATAGGCTACAAAGAGACTAAGAAAGCCGATAAAAAACATAAACCCTAGTTGGTGAAGTCCCAAAATTGCCCTTGAGGTTTTAGAACTTTGTTGACTAAATTTTGACTTGGGAGGGGATACATGTGATGCCAGTGTTGAAAAGGTGATCCAAGGGGTCTTATGCAAGCTTAGGATGTAAGCAAAGATTTGGGGCATTGATTTGCTGCAAGTATTTTGTTTGGGAGTGAATAGTGGGGCAGGGGAGGGTGGTGGAATCATGTGAAGTGATGGTGACGGGGGTTTAAGGGTTGGGTTAGGATTAGTATAACCCTAATCATGTTTATGGATAGTATTTAGGCCTAATTCATCATGATTAGAAAAAACCTAATTTGTCTTAAGAACACGAAGAACAGGCTTTTGATCCATTTTGGGTTTTAAAAAGGTGTTTAGGCGTGAAGTAACTAATTAATATAATTTGTTAAACCGGTGGTGAGTGGAAAGTGAGGTGGAGGTTGGGTGGATTGTGATTGGTGGAGAGGAGGTAGTGGGACGCGTGGAGGGGTGTGGTTTGTCTAGGTTAGTTTCCTTGTCTTGGCAGCTATTACCCCTCATCTCTTTTCTTCCTTTCATTTCCAACTTTTCAGCCCTAAATTGAAATTCCTTTGTTAACCAAGTTTCAGTTTTCACACTTTTGCCCCAAAAACTTTCCAAAAGATATTTAAAGTACTTTGAAGGACCAAACTTGTTCTTTCTTGTATGTTGAAGGTCTTCATGGTATGTTTGACTTTGAGGAGGAGTAATATTTACAAGTCTTCATTTTGTGAGGACCATTCTTGCCAATTCTTCAAAGTGGAGGGTCCTTTTGAAATTTTGACAAACTTTAAGGACCAATATGGTAATTATGAATAAACAAGGGTTTAAAGTGTCAATTCTTCAATATTGAAGTACCCTTCTTGTACAATCTTCAATTCTTCAAGGGTTATTCTTGGAAAATCAAAACTAGGGCTTGGTTCATTGTGCGGCTTCTTTTCCCGTGTTCGTTTTACTTTGATTCTTGTGATCTTTTGTGATTTTCTCAATATCCGTACCTAAAATACACATGGAATAAACACAAGCATATATTTGGCATTTTTCATGATATTTAATGCATTTTAAGCCCATTTTGGACGATAAGACTATGTATAAAAGCAGTCTCATCAGAGGTTACCCTGGATTGCTGAGAACCTGGTTTAGAAGATATACGTGAGACATGGGTCTTGAGATGTAAAAACGAATAAAGTTGAGAATTTTAGGTTATAAAACCATAATTGGCGGTTTGATTGGACTGCTGACCCTTGTATCTCTAGTCGCGTCCATTATCGGAGTTCCTGTTATCATGTTGTAATGTTAGAATCGTTTTACACAACAGATTAAAAACCGAAAAGTTTAAACAGGGACTTGTTGTTATTTCCAGAGTAGTTGTTGTTGTTACGGTATCTGTTAATACCGCCTCGCTTGTCAACTCCATGACGGTCGTTATTCTTACCGTGATTCCTGTAACTACTCTGTTGAGTGGTCGGCTGGTACCAGTCTCTACTGTTATTCCTGAAAGATATAGTTAAGTGGTGTATGATATGTAAATAAGAAGGTAGAGACATGAAATGAGGTGGTAACGTCTGATGGATGAAGTATATCTTTTGTCTAGTCGCTCTGATCCATCGTACTCATCACTGTCATATAGGATCTCCATGTTGCGAGCAGCATCAGAAACTTGAGCAACATCGGTAAATGGAATACACATGAGATGATCGAGAGTCGACTTACGAAGACCCCAACAAAAGTTCTTCACCTGGTCCTCTACAGTATCAGCAGCCTGCCCAAGAAAACAAGCTAATCAGATAAAACGCTGCATGAACTCGATACTATTCTCATTTTCCTTCTGGCGGATGGAATGGTACTCCCTCTTCAGGCGCTCCTACTCGGCTCGAGGGAAAAACTGAAGAAATAAAAGCTCCTTGAATATTGTCCAAGTCACAGTGATGACCCACACCTCTCCTCTTTTGGCCTGCAAATACGCCTTCCACCAAGCCAAAGCATCACTTTCAAACTTATACACTGCCAACCTTGTCTTGTAACCATCATCACAGCCCATAGCATCGAACATCTTTTCCATGTGGGAGATCCAGTTTTCCGCGTCTGTAGTAACTATCGCCTATTCGAACGAACGAGGCTTTTGCTTATTAAAGCGTTCAAGCCAAGTATGAATAGTGATTGGTGGAGGATTCCCACCTGAACCATTAGACGGTCTAGCGCGAAACTCTTCACGAATCTTATTATGAATCTGTGAAAGTAAGGTCTGCAAAGCTGTTTAAACGGCTGGATCAAGCTCAACATAGGTACGAGTGTTAACCATTTGACATTATCACATGAAAGTAAATGATTAAATGGTTAGAAGATCAACATACGGAATAGAACCATGTTCAGTTTAGGAAGATCCTAGTATCTACCCAATCCTCACAGGTCAAGTTTTAGAGCCTACAGGTCGAAGCCTTGGCTCTGATACCATAATTATAACGACTCACTTTGACAAGAAGGCTGTTATGTCATAATCATGGCGTGTCATCAAAGCATAATAAAGGCATCAAGTCATAAAGACATAAAAGACCAACAGGAAAATAGGAATCAAACATCGGTTTCCATCATAAGCTCAAAGAAATCTAAAGGACGAAACATGTGTCCAACAATGCATAAGTATCAACAATTTATTAAGAAAATGAGTCCATGGGTAGCTCTCATCCTAAGCACACACTCTCATACCCAAATCCCGTCTTTAGGTACTTGCCGTATGAGACATGAAAAGAAAATATGACTAAGTAATACGCTCAGTGAACGGATATAAAGACAAGATAAAGGTAATAGTAACAAGAATAATAAGCATGATAGTAGCGGAAAGAACATCCACGTCCTAAGGAAAACCTGAGAGATAAGTTGTGAAGAATATAGAGTAACTGGTATATCATGAATGGTATAAGTAATACTAGGAAGTGCCCACGAGCTCATATAGGTCATAACATGTCATGCATAATAACATTGTAAATGTGCGCCTGATAAATAGAGGGGCTGCCTCATCATGAAATAGAGGGGTAACCTCTAATAATAGTAACATGGGTGGAGGGATCAGCTCCAATGTGATGGGGTGTAGAGCACACACCAAACCAATCACCCTGTACGTGTGAACTTATAAACTAGGATGCACCCATATGCCCTAAAGTAATAATGGCCAACTGATAAATATAACATGTAACATGAAGGGACGCTGCGAGAAATCACTCTCTTCGCGGAAGAGTCATAACACAGGTGCCTCATATATCATGGTCATGGTATTGTAAAACCCGCATAAAATACCAAGTACATCATATGTCACGAATCCCGAACATTTATTACAAGTATCACGTGCATCATTAATTATATTTACACGATATGTATTTACGTATAATATTAAAACTATTCAAGACTTAAAACACGAGAATTAAAACACACACATGTACGATAAATATTAAGTCACGAATCAAAAACGAAAACCATAGATGGGTGGTTTGGGCTGGCGTGTAAAGTTAAAAGAAAAACAAGAAAGGGTCTTTACGCCTGGCCCATAAACACATTAAACCCCCAGAGACTTACATTGTTCCATCATTTACACATTACATGAAAAACAAAACAAAACCCTAGCTACATCCCCTCTCCCTGCCGCCAATTTATACAAAGAAAAAGGGGATTTAATCAGTTCTTTATCCTCGATTAATTACAAGTATTGTTCGAGCCCTTGATCCCTAATCATTCACGAAACGGTAGGCCCTAAATCTTGAATCTTTTGTATTCTCGTTCTTTAATCATGCGTATAACAAGATTTGAAATTGGTTGGGTTAGATTTATGGGGGTTTTGATTCGGTTTCGCGTGAAAAACTAAGAGTTTAGAACTCTTGGTGGTGGTTTTGTGTAGCCAGCCGTAAACCCAGACCCTACAGGGGTGTTTGGGACTAAAAAAGTGGGAACCAAGAGCCCTAAGGCTCTCGATAGGTATTAGTCAGACAGTAGAGGGGACGGGTGAATAGTCGGTGGGTATTCTGGGTCAAACAGGGGAAACTGGTAGCAGCCAGTGGCTGCCTGTGTAGTCGGCAGCAACACCAACCCCCACCAGGGGTGGTGTTTAAAAGTTTATGGACTTATATTTAATAATCGTGTGATAGGATCAAACTTGACATTACAGGATTACACACACTATGTAAAGAGTTAATTTAATTAATAAATATATTTATTGTATTTATTAATATATTTAATAAATATATTTATGTATTTAGTAAATGAAACCGAGACATAACTTTAACGATCGTTAAATAATTAAGAGTTAAGTATTAACGAGTGTTAAATTAATTTATAGTAAGTAAGTAAAATAGATAGAAGGTTGGAAGATTCCGGAACTCCCTATAAGGGGTGTTAGCCGTCAGTTATGGAGGAAAAAGGGAAGGGGAAAAACTTTCCTTTTATTTGTTTTGGGTTACAAGAATTAAGCCTATATAAACAAACCACTTACCTCATAATTCACACAATAAAAATCTCTCCCTCCCCTCTCTCTTGTTGCGATCGCAAGGTAAACCCACAAAGGGTTTTTGGTTGGTTTTCTTGTTTGATCAATTTTACTTATAATCTAATCCTATCCCATCTCTAGGGTTGTTGGGTAGATTTTTTACAAGCTTTATAGCTCGGTTTACACGTGCTAGAATCACGGTTAGCTCGTTGTATTACGTGTGTACAAGATCGTAATATAGTCTTACTTTAGACTATATCTTGGTGATATACGGTATAAACTCGAATTGGTGATTCATTCTTCGTCTTGGGGATTTGATTTAGCGTAAAGGTATGTAACCCTAATTCGATTAATTATAATTGTGTTATTATTATAATCTTGTTAAATCGCTTCCGCTATGTGTGACTTGATCTCGTTTAGGGTTTTATATAATTGTTATGATGTTAATAAACGTTCAGTGGTATCAGAGCCTGGTTTTAACATGTTATAATTATCGAAAATCTAAAGTTTTTTAACTAATAATTATTTTGAGTTAAAACTACATGTTTTTTTAGGTTTTCTTAAAATTAGGGTTTTGTTTTTTAAAAATTATGGTTTTGGCCGAATTTCTATAAAAAAGAACTATTTTGAAACCCTAAATTACATGTGGGATAATTCTAGATTAAATTGCATGATTAATTGTTATGTCATGTATGGTTACGATCCGTAGAGATTTAATTGTTAAGATTTGTGGGAGGATCCATGATAAATGTGCATGTTTTTATGGATCGTAAAATTATATGTTTATATGATTTATGTGCTACGTGATTATTTGATTCAATAAATCTTGAACTAGGAAAGACTTTTATATGAATATAAAAACCTAGATTTGATGATTATTGAATAAATCGTATGCATGTGGCTATTTGATTTATTTTTCGCACATATGAATTGTTATTATGTGTTTATGATTTAGTTTTTTTACTTGTTTATATTAAAATTGTTTGAATTGCTGTAAACAAGGGTTTTTTTTTTGTAAAGAAATAATATGGACTAAATCATATTAAAAATAAAGATTTGTTAGAGATCTAAATTACATAACATTACGTTGATTGGTGAATTCCAATAATAATCTAACAGCCTACTTCTTTTGAAAAACTATAAAGTGGGTTTAATACACCGCTGGTCATGTACCCGGTTAAGGAAGGAGGTGTTAGGCCATTAGTCGCTGACCAAATTCTCGGCTCGCCTGTGTGTCAAATTGAAATTACCTACGATTATTAATTAAATTATACCTTAAGGGTGATTTACCACAAATTCACATCCGAAACAAAATGAATAAGGGTATTTCTTTGTGCGTAGCCGAGTTCTAGCAAAAGTACGTTATGAATAGTTGTGGGTAAATTCTTTAATTGGTTTAACCAATAACTCAACATAATTTATGTAGAAATTTAGTCTGGTGAAGAATTTTACTATATGTTTTATTAAACATATGCTATAGAGTTGTATGAATGCTTCTCCATACATTGATTTTCACATCAAATTTATACCTTTAAAATTTAAGTCGAATGCTCCTAATTGACGAACACTTGAAATTGCTACGTCATCAAATGAGATTTTTGGATGATGTTGTGATGGAGAGAAAACTTTCATATAATACGAATTCGTATGATGGTTTTATGTGACAATCCGTCAATTTGTGGTTTATATTTTACTCTCAATATTTAATTGAAAACATTATTTTAATGTTATAATATGAACTCACTTATTTTTGGAAGAAATATGGTTTTACGTCTTGAAGTAGCATCGACTACGTCTAAACCGGAGGATTGAACGTTACGTGCTTACGTTTACATACACCGTTTTGGTGACAGTCCCACATTTCAGGAAATAAATTTATCCGTGAATATTATTTTGGAATTTTAAATTTGTGTTGGTTCATAAACTCACAAATTTACGAGAAGAGATTAGGACTTACGATTATAATTTAACGTCCTTTACGACTAAACCGGAAACCTTAGGATTACGTATTTACGTTTTCGAACTCCATTTTTAATGAGACAATTATTATTAGATTCATTTTGTGCCGTTGATTCATAATTTATAAAAACGTTTTTCATAAAACGACCCGAGGGCACGCAAATCAGGGAAATTAGAATCGAGGAATACCCGTAAATTAGTGGGATGAGACAAAATAAGTTTTGCCCCACCCCACCAATATGGGATGGCTTAACTTATCCAACAACACATCTCATGTGTCAAGCTTACAAAGTAAGCTAGGACACATGTCCTACTTACTTTACCAAACTAGCAACCTAACAAAACTATTCAAGACTAAACCACTAACTTCATTTTCACTCATGCAAACCACCAAAATCCCCCCTCTCTCTCTAAATTCGTCCTATTTCAACCAAAAACACCCTCATATGATCAATTTTAACCATGAAATCATGTGTTATTCACACATATGATGAAAACCCATTGAAGTTATGAAGATTGGAGGTGATCTTAACATGTAAAAAGGAGTTTTCAAGGGACTTTGGGGCTGATTTCTCAAGGAGTTTTCATGAAGAACAAGGGCTGATTTTTGGAGGAATCTACAAATACTTGGTGGCCATAGAAGTGGTGTTGATATCTCATAAGATTGGTTACCCAAAACCAAGTCTTGTTCATCAAAAACCTCATCTTTTCATCACTAATGGTGGTATAGAGATTGTTCTTCCTATCCTCTTTTTATTTTGATTATGTAACCTTGTATTTCTTTCACTTATGTATATGTATATGATGATGAATGATGATTAAAAATATTGTGTGGGGATTTGGTGTTGATAAACATGCTTAAAAAGATGAAAAACTATAAGAAACAAGGTTAAAATCTTGCTTAATTTAGATGGCTGTATAAAACAGTAAAGAATCATATGGTAAACTTGTAAAATGACTTGAATAGATTGATATACAGTAAGCTATGAGTCTTGTACACATGTGAGAGTTGGCCATACAATGGAATCATTTTAATGAGTGAGATATGATCAAAACAAGTTTAAAGTACAAATCTGAGTTCACTGTTTTGGACGATTTTTAGAAACTACTTAGAGGATGATTCAACAGTAGCTATAGAAGAGTTAAATGGAGCACAAATCATTTAGTTTATGTCATAAAATTTGAGCTTCTATCTCCATATAGAACTCTAGATATGGCAGTTTTGGTGAAGATGAAAATAAAAATCAGATTTTGTAAATTAAAGTATAATAGTATTATATAAGCACTCAAATAAAAATAGTATAAAATGTAAATTAAAAACCCACTAACTTATATAATACATTTATATAAATATGTATAAGGATAAATAAGTGGACATTTTATAAAAATGGTAACTTGTTAAGTTTTATAAGTTATAAAACTATAAACATGATTTTTACGACTTTTTCGGCTATTACCGTAAAATTAACGTTTTTGTTAAATAAAACTTAGACGGTTGGACCCGTCTAATGTGAACTTTATAAAACTTATATACTGATATATAAACATATAGAACAATTAAAAACCGATAAAACCCGAACTATATAACATACGGACGTTAACGGGCTAAATTAACGTTATTGGACTAATAAAACAACAAAATGGACTAAAACACTTATAAACTTATTTATTGGGCTTAACCCATTTGGGCCCAACATGTAAAGTATAAATACTGATAATAAAAGTATGAAATGGATTAATATAAGTTAATAAACTTATAATAGGCTTATTGGACCTAAAACACGTAAATAGGTAAAACTAGTAAACTAGTATAAACGTTACCGACATATAACACTAAAATGAGTAAACGAGAATATATAGACCCACTTGATCATCATATATATATAATCAACATATGTATACATAATTGTTATTTTTATAAAGTCATTGGACAAACGTTTAAGACCGATTATTATTTATATAGGTTTCCGTGATTGAAGCACGTACCGTACGTCCGAATTGCCGATAACCCGCCTTCCCACATCAACGTGAGTTCATAGCCTCGCACTCTTTTAAATGTTTTTATGAAATGTTTTATAAACCCGTGAGGGAGATAACATGTTATTTTTTATAAAATAGGACACCATTTGTCCCGATTGTTTGTTTATTGATTTGGACCCGAATGATTGTATGACCCGATTGTATGACCCGATAAATGATTAAAGGACCCGATAGATGAAATAAAATGGATTATTAAAGTTAGGTTATGTCACTAAAAGTCCCATTAGCATGAATTGTGAACTACCAGGATTTGGTAGACGCTTGTGCATATAATAGTACTATTTGGGGACGATCACCCCAGTTCGCGCCTTGACGGTTGATCCCCGTCGTGCCACATTGATTGGTAAGCGAATTTATGTATGAGAAGATTTCCATAGCGTGACCTTTGTGACGACACGCTAATTTAGATGGGAAAATTGAGTATCGGGTTAGCTACCCGTTGTTTGGTTTAGTAAGGTAACAATGTCATGCGGCTTATAATAATCCAACTAATTAAATACTGCTATATGCTCTGAATTACGATGTATTGCCTGACTAGCAATACAGGGTCATACTATTGATATTATGTTTGTGTTTTGGTTTTCATAACCATATTCATATAACGGTTTTTATTTAACTTTATACAACGTCGTAAGACGTATTGTATGATGCTTTTACGACATTGGGTCGTATAATGATTTTTAAGGCAAATGCCTATATTATGATTTTGATAAAGATTTGTATAAAATGATTTTGGCTATTTTATGGCCTATTACAATGATTTGTACGAAATGATTTTTGGTAATAATTTTATACCAAAGTTATATTGATGTAATTTATTAAACTCTATGAATTCACTCGGCGTTATCGCTGACCTTTTCTTTTAACATGTCTTATCTCAGGTACTTGAAGGTAATTCTCGGGAAGACAACAAGAATTCATTGCCCGCACTTAAACAATAATTTCCATTCAAATACTTTGTAAAACTTTGTATGAAATAATATGACTTGGGACCTATGTAAATTTGATATTTATGAATGGAAATGCTTTATTATCAAACGACGCGATCTTTATGCGTTGTCTATGATGTGAGTAATGTGCTATCTCGTAACACCAACGAGTCTTCCGCTGTATTGAGTTGTATAAATTTGGGGGTGTTACATTTTACGTTACTCAGATTAGACGACTTAATTAAGTTACTCAGTGAGATCTGGAAACTTAAGGCATTCAGAAGGGATGAAACATGTTTACAATGCAAAACGGTTTTTTTGGCAATGTAAATCCCATAAACCAACTAGAAATTGAAAATTGCTTGTCAAATGAATTGCTCGACAAGTCGCTACATTTATTACATTCATTACTAGCAGATCAACTGATGTAATGGATCTATGTCAATTATAGTTCTAGAATTCAAGGAAAATACTATGGTCTTATACCGGGGTAATTTTATTTTCTTGAAAGTATTTTATTATCAAAAATACTAATATTTGAACTTATTTCTAAAGAAATGGCTCAACCCTACAACAACACTATATGTTTTGTGTTCAAAACATTTTTTGATCGTCCTGAACTTACTGGCCCAAACTTCAATGATTGGTACCGCTCACTAAGAATTGTCTTGAGAGTAGCGGGTACTATTGATATCTTGACACCTCCTTATTCGGAGGATCTTGCTAAAGGAACTTCTGAAGCGCAAAGGCTTGAACACGCTATTAATGTTAACAAGAACTCGGAGGTGGCTTGCTTAATGCTAGGAAAAATGGCTCCTCCACTTCAGAAGAAGTATGAGCAATTTTTACCTCAGCGAATTCTTGATAAGCTCAAGGCTATGTTCGAGAAGCTGCAAGCTGTAGATATCTTCGACTTAGTAGATGCTTTGCATAGCTGCAAGCAAACTCCTGGAAAGTCTGTTAGTGCCCATTACTTGGAGATGAGGGGTTATATGGAACAGCTCATTGCACTAGTACAACCCTATGATCATAATATGACTATCAACTTGATAAACAGGTCCCTTAACAAGGACTTCAATGATTTTGTTCGAAAATATAATATGCATTGCACGGGGAAGACAGTTAATGATTGGCATGCAATGCTCATTGACTATGAAAAGGGGTTAAAAGAAAAGCCATATACTTCTACGCCTTCTATACTAACCATACAAAAGGGTAGAGTGAGTAAGCCAAAACCGTAAGCGAACAAGAAGAAAGGCAAAGGCAGGGGTGATAAGGACAAGCAAGTTGTGACTTATTCGAAACCTAAGCAGAACTTTGTCAAGAAGAATTAATCTCAGAATGATGAGACTTGTCACCATTGCAAGGCAAGTGGTCACTAGAAGAGGAATTGCCCTCTTTACCTCGAAGAGTTGCGAGATATAAAGAAGAAGTCTGAGCAGAGCGCTGCAGCTTCATGTACTTTATTTATGATTGAATTGTTCAGTTTAACATGCAAATTAAATTCCTGGGTATATGATACGGGATGCGGTATTAACATTTGTAATACGTTGCAGGGATTTAATCTGGAAAGGAAACATTCCTATGGGGAACAATTTCTGCAAGTAGGCAATGGCGCACAAGCAGTAGTTGAAGCTATAGGAACATTTAATTTAGTTTCACCTTCGGTTTTAGTACTGATTTTAAATTATTGTCATTATGCACCTACAATTGTTAGGTGTGTTATTTCTTTTTCTTGTTTGTTAAATAATGGATTCGTTCACACGATTTATAATAATGGAATTTCTTTTTGGAAAAATGGTATTTTCTATTTTAATGCAATTTCTGTGAATGGTGTGTCTGAAATAGACACGCATGATAATGAATCCAAGAATAATAATAATTCTGTCTTTAGCATAAGTAAGAAGAGAAAGTTTTACAAGAACTCTTCTTATCTTTGGCATTGTAGACTTGCCCATATTGGGAAGACTCGTATGCAAAAGCTTGAACGTGAAGGTCTTTTGGAAAATATCAATGATGAATCATTTGATAAATGTGAGTTTTGTAACTATGGAAAGATGACCCGGAAACCTTTTAATAGCAATATTGAAAGAGCTACTGATCTACTTGGATTAATACATAGTGATGTTTGTGGACCACTTAGACATTTGTCAAGGAAAGGCGCTAGCTACTTCTTAACATTTATGGATGATTATAGCCGTTATGGTTATGTTTATTTACTTAAACATAAACATGAGTTATTTAAAACATTCGAAGTGTTTAAAGCAGAAGTAGAACTGCAACTAGGAAAGAAGATTAAAGCTCTTCGTTCTGATAGAGGTGGTGAATATTTAAGTCAAGAGTTTATAGATTATCTAAGTGAGAATGGAATTGTTCAACATCTTACTTTTCCCTATACTCCACAACAAAATGATGTCTCCGAAAGGAGAAATCGTACATTATTAGATATGATGCGATCTATGTTTAATCTTAGAACTTTACCTTTATCCTTTTGGGATTACGCTTTAGGGTCTGATGTTCTCATTTTAAATATGGTTCTCCCAAAGAAGGTTGATAAGACACCATATGAACTATGGCATGGCAAGAAGCCATATTTGTCTTATTTAAAGGTCTAGGTTGCGAGGCGTATGTGAAACGTGACTCGGGCGATAAACTCCAACAACGATCTATAAAATGTATCTTTGTAGGATACCCTAAGGAAACTATGTGTAACACCCCCAAATTTATACAATTCAATAAAGCGGAAGACTCGTTGGTGTTACGGGATAGCACATTACTCACATCATAGAAAACGCATAAAAATCACGTCGTTTAATAATAAAAGCATTTCCATTCATAAATATCAAAGTTACATAGGTCCCAAGTCATTGTATTTTATACAGGTTTTACAAAGCATTTGAATGGAAATTAATATTTAAGTGCGGGCCATGAATTCTTGTTGTCTTCCCGAGAATTATCTTCAATTACCTGAGATAAAACATGTTAAAAGAAAAGGTAAGCGATAACGCCGAGTGAATTCATAGAGTTTAATAAAACCATCAATATATCATCGGTATAAAATTATTACCGAAAGTCATTTTGTACAAATTTTTGTTATAGGCCAAAAAATAGCCAAAGTCATTTTATATAAATCCTTATCAAAAATCATAATATAGGCTTTCGCCTTCAAAACCAGTATACGAACCAATGTCGTAAAATATCATACAATACGTTTTATAACGTTGTATAGATTAAATAAAAACCGTTATATGAGTATGGTTATATAAAACCAAAACAAGAACATAATATCAATAGTATGACCTCGTATTGCTAGTCAGGCAATACATCGTAATTCGGTACGTATAGTAGTATTTCGTTAATTGGATTATTATAAGTCGCATGACATTGTTACCTTACTACAACAAACAACGGGTAGCTAGCCCGAAACTCAATTTGCCCATCTAAATTAGTGTGTCGTCACAAAGGTCACGCTATGGAAATCTTCTCATACATAAATTCGCTTACCAATCAATGTGGCACGACGGGGATCAACCGTCAAGGCGTGAACTGGGGTGATCGTCCCCAAATAGTACTATTATATGCATAAGCATCTACCAAATCCCGGTAGTTCGCAATTCATGCTAATGGGACTTTTAGTGACATAACCTAACTTTAATAATCCATTTTATTTCATCTATCGGGTCATTTAATCATTCATAGGGTCATACAATCATTCGGGTCCAAATCAATAAACAAGCAATCGGGACAAATGGTGTCCTATTTATAAAAACTAACATGTTATCTCCCTCGCGGGTTTATAAAATATTTATAAAAACATTTAAAAGAGTGCGAGGCTATGAACTCACGTTGATGTGGGAAGGCGGGTTATCGGCAATTCGGATGTACGGTACGTGCTTCAATCACGAAAACCTAGACAAATAATACTCGTCTTAGACTCATGTCCAATGACTTTATTAAAATAACAATTATGTATAAATATGATGATTATATATATATATATATATATGATCAAGTGGGTTTACATATTCTCGTTTACTCATTTTAGTGTTATGTGTCGATAACTTTTATACTAGTTTACTAGTTTTACCTATTTACATATTTTAAGTCCAATAAACTTATTATAAGTTCTTTAACTTGTATTAATCCATTTTATACTTGTATTATCAGTATTTATACTTTACATGTTGGGCCCAAATGGGTTAAGCCCAATAAATAAGTTTATAAGGGGCCGTTTGATAAAACTATGCGATTTAGTGCTGAATGATTTTTCACTCTGAATGATTAATTCACTCTGAACTAGAGTGTTTCTGAATAATAACATGGTGTTTGATAAATGCTCTGAATGCATATTTTAATCAATTAAATTTATCATTTTAACAATTTGTATAAAAATACATATTTTTAAGGGGTAATTTCATATATACCCAATTAAAACATTAAAATTTTATATTTCCCAAAAAATACATTAAATTCATTGTACATTATGTATTATTCACTTGTAAATTGTATCAGTTTTGATGTGTAACTCTAAACTGCAGGGAATAGTTAAAGGTTTTTACGTTTATTCTTGCGCGTTTTTATACATGTATTTTTTGTTATTATTTAGTTATTATCAAGTTATGTAATTTTAATTGTTGCAATAATAAACTAATATATAAATGTATATGCTTGCAAAAGTTAAAACAACAAATAAGAAAAACATAAAAAAGGTGGTCAATAAAATTATTTGAAGATTTTCGTACGTTTGAAGTAGGTGCTTAAGTTTGAACTTGAATATTAAAATGATAATATATGTGAAGAGTATATAAATGATCTTGAATGGCCACTGAATCATTTTGCATGTTTTAGACGCTGGGCCACTAAGCCCCTAGTAGAATGACTAAGTGGCCAAAAAAATGTTACCAAACAACATTCACAACTGACCGATTTAGCATTAGAATCATTAAGAGGCTATCAAACACCCCCTAAGTGTTTTAGCCCATTTTGTTGTATTATTAGTCCAATAACGTTAACTTAGTCCGTTAATGTCCGTATGTTATATAGTTCGGGTTTTATCGGTTTTTACTTGTTATATATGTTTATATATCAGTATATGAGTTTTAAAAACTTTACATTAGACGGGTTTGATCGTCTAACTTTTAATTGGCGAAAAATGTTAATTTTACGGTAATAGCCGAAAAAGTCGTAAAAATCATGTTTATAGTTTTATAACTTATAAAACTTATCAAACTACCATTTTTATAAAATTTCCATTTATTTATCCTTATATATATATTTATATAAATGTATTATATAAGTTAGTGGGTTTTAATTCACATTGTATACTATTTTTATTTGAGTGCTTATATAATACTATTATACTTTAATTTCCAAAATCTGATTTTTATTTTCATGTTCACCAAAACAGCCATATCTAGAATTCTATATGGAGATAGAAGCTAAAATTTTTATGACATAAACGACATGATATGTGCTCCATTTAACTCTTCTATAGCTACTGTTGAATCAGCCTCTAAGTATTTTCTAAAAATCGTCCAAAACAGTGAACTCAGATTTGTACTCTAAACTTGTTTTGATCATATCTCACTCATCCTAATGATTCCATTGCATGGCCAACTCTCACATGTGTACAAGACATATTACTTACTGTATATCCATTAATCTATGCCATTTTATAAGTTCATCACATGGTTATTTACTGTTTTATACAGCCATCATTTTTAAGCATGATTTTAACCTCTTTACATATAGTTTTTCATCTTTTTACCCATGATTATCAACACCAAATCCCCACAGAATATTTGTATCATCATATATCATCATACATATATACATTTAAGAAGAAAATACATGATTACATAATCAAAATTAACAAAAGGATGGGGAGGACAATCTTTATACCACCATGATGATGTAGGTTATGATCAAGACATGAATTTTGATGGAGAAACTTGTGATAAACCAAGACCATCTTCAAGACCACCATTCTTCAAGAACTCCTTGTGGAAAATCAGCCCCAAGACTCCATAGAAACTCCTACTTGGATGTTATAATCACCACCAATCAATAGGGCTTCAAAAGGGCATCATCTTGTGCAAGAATAACATAGGATTTCATGAATAAATTTAGATCAAATGGGGTGTTTGAGGTGGTGGTGGGACGGCATAGATGGAGAGAGGGAGGAGAGTTTGGTGGATTTTGCATGAGAGGAAATGAGAAGAGTGGTTTTTCTAGTTGGTTTTGACAAGTTAATGGCTTCAAAATGAAGCTAACTAGACAAGTATAAGACTTGTTAAGAAAACTTGACACCTCATGGGTGTAAGTTGCTAGTTTTGGCCGTGGGTTTGTGGGGGTGGGGCAAGTGTCCCACTTGTCTCATCCCCATTTAATTACGGGTACTCCTCGATTCTAGTTTCCTTGATTTGCGTGCCCTCGGGTCGTTTTACGAAAACCGTTTTTATAAATTATGAATCAACGGCACAAAACGAATCTAATAAAAATTGTCTCATCAAAAACGGAGTTCGAAAACATATATACATAATCCTAAGGTTTCTGGTTTAGTCGTAAAGGACGTTAAATTAAAATCGTAAGTCCTAATCTATTCTCGTAAATTTGTGAGTTTATGAACCAACACAAATTTAAATCTCAAAATAATATTCATGGACAAATTTATTTTTCTGAAATGTCGGACTGTCACAAAAAACGGTGTATGTAAACGTAAGCACGTAACGTAGAATCCTTCGGTTTAGACGTAGTTGATGCTACTTCAAGACGTAAATCCAAATTACTTCCCAAAAATAAATGAGTTCATATTATAACATTAAAAATAATATTTTCAAATAAATATTGAGAATAAAATATCAATCATAAATTGACGGATTGTCACAGAATTTACCCCTAAACAGGATCTTTGTCCTCAAAGATCATCTTACTACTCGCTTCTTATAGAGTTAAAGCCATGTGGGTATTTCCTCCACATTCGGTCTTTTCTCACAAGTGTAATTCATTTCTATACGCGAGTTTCATCAAATATAACTACGGGAATAAGATTAGGCTTATTGTTGACTTACTTTCTCTATCCATGATGTTCACGGGTTTTTGATGAATGCAACTTTTCGCTGATCTAAACTTTACTAAGAAACAATCAGACTCTCACTTGATAGACATTTCATCAAGTTCGATATACGAAACATATTTCACGCAACTCTTGAAGTCCTAAGGTAGATACAGCTTATATGCCTTTCAATCCCAACTTTTACATCATCTCAATGGTCCCATACAACGGGGACTTATATCCCATGATCTTTCAGATCATCAATTCATTTTTCCATGGATAATATTTTGGCATAACTTCGCTACCCATCTGGCACTTCAATATCTACATTCCATATTCACATAACCTCCTGCCCGCTATCGACAGTCATTAATCAAATCCTAATTTCAACAATCATTTCAGGTCTCGCGGGTCGAGTATTTTGTAAGGTTAGGTTCGCCATCATAGGAAACCATAAACCTAAAAGACATGTCCAACTCACAATGGGTGTATGTCGGGTGTCTTCATCCCAACTCCTGCTTACAGATGCTCTAATATATAAATCTTAACAAGATTCGCTCTCGATCCTAATACGATAATTATCAATGATAATCTCTTCAAAGGAAAGCGATTATACGGTTTATTAGCAAAGGTCAATCATTCAAACATAGAACAACACTTATAGTATTTTGTATCGTTACTTTACCTTGTCCCTTCGATTGGGGTGGTACACAGTACTCTCATCAAGATTCGTTCTCAATGACTTCTGAGCAAACCTCTAGAAATTCGATGCGAAGCGAGGATCTTGATAGATATGATCGATATAGGCACACCATGTTTACACAACTCCTTTAAATACAAAAGAGTCAATTTCTTCATCAAGAATCTACCATTAACAAGAATGATATTATCAGATTTGGTCAGTCTGTCGATGATGACCCAAATCGAATGTGACACCCTAGAACTGAGGTCATTAACGTTACCCTAAATTACGCTAATTTTTGAAATTTTTAATAAATTTTAATTTCTATATTTATAAGTATTTTGGTTAAAGCCGATGTTCGAGGTTATAATTTTTACGATTGACGATTCAAGAAGGACGATGACGATTACGATCCCGATGGATGCCCAATTTTATATAATTATTGACAATTTAGCGATAATGTAATTTTTCGAGAATTTTATTTACGGTTCATGTTAAGTTGAGTCGGGTGAGTTTTATAGCCTTCCGAGTACATTTAAAGTATCCCAAAAATATTTTGGAGTGTTCGGGATGATTTCCGACTCCCGTAAAATTTTCAAAATTGACTAGTGAGTCGAAACCGCAAAGTTTTGAGGACATTTTTAACTTAAGGCCAAAAGATAGCAAAATTTACCAAATTGGTCCCTCCCAATCACACAAAATGACACAAACACAAACACATAGTTTCATTTCACCCAAACAAAATCCAACTCTCTCTCTCTTGCTCCCATAGCCGACGGACACCCCAACCCACCAAGAACACCATCAAAAAAAATTTTTCACTTGATTTTCATTAAAATTAAGGTTAGACCACATCTAATCTTTACATTCCCTACATTTCTATGTGCTTAAATCCCACATGCACTAACAAAAATTTTCCAAAAATTTTCAAGATGATCCAAATTCGTTTTTGAGGCTAATTGTTGTAATGCATGTTAAATTCATGTGTAATGGAAGCATAAACACCAAGAAAACCCACCAAAATCAATTTGGTTGTGGTGATTGGGTCACCCAAACCCCACGGCACAAGGGGTGTTTGGGGAGCCATGGTGGTTGATGGATTTTGAGCATTTCCTTGTGTTTGGTTATGTGTTTAATGATGTTTTACATAGGTTTAGGTGATTGCATGTTTGATTTCTTTGATTTTTGATTTTGAGATTGGTTGATCAATAGGGGTAGGACTGAAATTTTGTGTTTGGATATGTTTAGGGAGGCTTAGGATGATGCCTAGTGGTGGTTAGAAGGTTTGAAATCGAGTCTAAGCATGTTTTTGGAGTAGTCAAATTTAGGCAGAAACTTTGAGGCCTTTTCCTAAAAATTATTTTTCTTCCAGGTCTTGAAAACAAAATGTATTTGTAGAGGGTCTTTTTGTCTTTAATTTGGTATAAGGTAGAGCCCGTGACTCAAAACGAGCTAAAAGTTATGAGGTTTTAAAGATCGAGTACCGGGAGACGAGGACTTTCATAATCCGAATTTATGTAAAGTTTTAGTCAAATCCCGAGGGTCACAAGTATGAATTGGTAAATGGTCAAGGGTCAAAATTTGGTCCCAAACCTGTATAAATGAGTCTATAAGTTGACTTAGGAGTCAAAGAAGTCAAAGGTGCATTTCATATAGGTCAAAGAGGTCAAAATTGGTCGAAGTACAATTTCAGCCCGTAAAATGTAGTTTTGGAAAAGCGTTGCGTAACGGGTCGTAAAAGTAAAAACTTTTGTTGGGATTAAAAACATGTTATCTACAGGTCTTATAGGAGTTTTGAGAATTTTGTCAAATTTTATAAGTGTGGTTAAATATGGTAAAACAGCCCGTACTTTCGGCAGTACCGGCGGAAATGGATAAAAATGGATAGCGTAGATAATGAGAACGAATGGTATAAAATGAGTGATGCTTGTTGTATTGTTTTGGCGTGAGTTATAATTGTCCTAAGTGACTAGTACTTATGTATTTTATACAGTACCGTGAGGTATTTAAATGAGATTACTCATTACGTGTTATTTGTGATAGGTGTTGAATTACCCGGGCATCCGTAACATCGTCAGTGATCATCCCTCGAACTACCGACTACTTAATATCTAAGGTGTGAATTTATAGCCTCGCTTATGTTTATTTCAAATTGTTTTACCCGCGAGGGAAATGCATGCTAGTTTTAAAAGGAACGTATATCATGAATGATTGTTAGACCCGAAAGTTGCCTTAGAAATTGTGTTGAGTACCAAAGTTGCAAAAGTCCCTAAAATCATGAACTATTAACTATTGTCCTGCCCTCGAGTAGGGGGAAATAGCCGCTTATGCAATTTGTAGTACTACGGGGTTAACAACCCAATGCTAGCCGAGAAGCTGTACGTTGAGTAAGTTCTGCGGTAGATTATTTTGTATGAGAAATAAGGTATAATTGCAACTGATGCCTTTAGAAGGGGCACTGGTTTCATCTGAATCACGCCGGTATTTATTACGCGGGTGATTGAGTTAACGGATTAGTGTCATGAGCTTAAACACAATTGTCAGTATCCTGATTATAGATTGTTTGATCGATAAGTCTATAAATGATCACGAATGGTTTTTATTTTATATACGTTCAAATGGATTGAAAAACCTATGAATTCCACTCAACGTTTTCGTTGACCAAATTTTTGGCATGTGTTTCAGGTAACCGCTGAAGTGTAGGATGGAGCATGCATGGGATGGATGTTGTGTGTATGGCTTGGAGTCCGCTTGTTTTTCCTCCTTTTTCTACTTGAACATTTTAAGTTTTAATGTTATGTTGTTGTAAAACGGAAATTCTTGGGTTGAGATTCATGGGGACCGAAAACGCTAAACTCTGTTGTACCAAATTGGGGTTGGAAAAACCGTGGACATGTATCATCTAACAATTTTTAATTTCAAGTTTTAAGTTGACGTCTTTTTAGCGTCGTTTGATATATCTTGTGTGCAATGAATACTGTGTAGCACCCATTGTTGTAGTTCCGCTGCGCATAGCAATTGTGGGGGTGTTACAGATTGGTTATCAGAGCCATGAGTTATAGAGAACTAGGTCGTTTTTGAAAATCCTAAACTATAACTTTTGGTGTCGTAAGAAATGGTCCAAGCACACACAACTATCCTGCATGGCTCCGGTAAGATTTATTATTATATTTATGGCATTTGACGTATACTTTTGAGTAAAGTATATATGTGGGTAATTATTACGTAAGTATGGAGATTACTATATGTAGACGTTGAATTTTACGTGGAATATCCGACATCGTAATTTTTGTACTAATCATGCATGAGCATCATATTATTACATTTCGGGCATATGTACCACCTTTGCATTGCATTTGCATGCATGTATTTATAACTATTGTATAATTACTTATGTACCCTCCGAAATTCGCTGTTATTGCAGGAATGGCCGAGGTACCGCCTAATGATAATGGAAACGATTACGTCGTAGGTCACGAAGGGGGACCGTTTCCTCCGAACCCGCCGGACAATGATAATGGATGGATCGCTCCAGAAGACGAAATAGGGCCGGAAAACGACAATGATGAAAGCGAGGTGGACAATTTTAGCATTAGTAGTGACGAGAGTGAGGATTCTGAAGAAGAGCCCGAGGAGCTAATGGATGATGGCATTCCCGAGAATGCTGTAGGCCAGACCGAACCTGATTTGTTTCAATCCCCGAATTCGCCGAAGGGTTATGAAGTACCACCGACCGGTCGATATGAGCAGCAACCCTTTAATCGCCCGATGGACAATTGTAAGGATTATTTGAGAACAGTGCCAGGATTGGTTAGAGTAAGTAATGGGAGCAGTGGAGAGTCCAGCAAATCATCCAAGTCGCCATCGATTCATGAGAATATTGCAAGGGTCTACTTTCCGAGACCAAGACACTACTGGGATCCCGCAGGTCGTTTGGGGAGGATGGAGAGGTTGATGTATGAGCGGTTTGTAGTTGAGACCAGGGTAATTAGGAGGTTTGATAAGAATGAAATGGAACACCAAAGACTGTTGGAAAGGACTGCAAGAATCGAGTATGATGGGAATGTGAACAAAAGTGACATCAACAGTCTAAGATCAATGGTTGCAAATTTAAGTGCTAGTCTTGACCGTGTGAGGGAGGATCAAATGAGATTGTCAAGGATGCAGAGTTGGGAGCATCGTGTGAGAGCATCATTGCCCCCGGATTGGAGATTCGTGGACGATTTGGAGATGGAGGCGAACGACTTCATGATTCAGCCGCCTACTGGAGGTGCTTGTATTACGGTGGGAAGTCAGGTAGCGATTGAGTGTGGATCCACATCAGGGACGAAAAAGGAAATGGAATGTGGGCCGGATGATAAAGGAAAGAGAAAAATGGATGATGTGGATGAGGACGATAGTGATGAGGAACCTGAGGAAGACGACGACGAGCCGCCATCCAAGAGGCCGTGTGGATCACCACATGCCTAGTTACTTATTTTGTATTTTCTTTGATCATTGTAATAGAACTGTTTTAGACTCTTTGTATGATGGTATTATGACGAGAAACTCAAGTACTTGAAGTTTTGTGGTGAACGATTGTAGTGGCAATACTTGTCACGATTTTGGTTAATTATCAATACAATCTATGTTACCTTTCATGATCTGTGATATGTCTTAAATTTGATCTTTTGTGATGTGAATTGATGAATATTAGTAACTCTATAGTGATGTGTCGTTGTAGGTATATTATGTCTGGGAAACTTGATATGTATACTTACATTGTTTTTCTATTTTCCCTGTCTTGCAGAAAGAGATATTCGATAACACCATGCCTCCAAAGTTGACCGCCGATCGTGTTAACACCATGATTCAGGAAGCTATAGCAAATGCGTTGGAAGCGGACCGAGCTGGGAGAAATCAGGACCAGGGAAGGAACGCGGGGAGACAGCAAGCCCCGAGAGTGTGTACCTATTCTAGCTTTATGAAATGCGGTCCCACGCAGTTCCGTGGAACGGGTGGAGCTTTAGAACTTAGACGATGGTTGGAAAAGGTTGAAAGTACATTCGAAATCAGCGGTTGTGCAGAAGCGGATAAAGTGAAGTTTGCAGCTGCTACGTTTCTTGATGATGCGTTAAGTTGGTGGAATACCCAGGTAGCTACGGTTGGATTGGCTGTAGCGAATGCAAGGACGTGGAATGCGACAAAAGCTTTGTTGACTAAGAAGTTTTGCCCAGAAGAGGAACTGGGGCAATTGGAGGATGAGTTGAGGCACTTGACCTTGAAGAACAACGATATAGCTGCCTATACTAGGAGGTTTAATGAGTTAAGTCTTTTGTGTCCAGACATATTTGCCAATGATGCCAAGAAAATGAAACAGTACATTAAGGGTTTATCCAACAATATTAAAGGTGAAACAACTTCGTCAAAACCTGGATCGTTTGATGAAACGGTTCAGATGGCACACGCATTGATGGACGTCAAGCTCCAGGACAAGCAGAACTCCATTGCTGAAGGCAACAAGAGGAAAGGGGAAGCGGCACAAAGCAACCAATCCCAAGGCCAGAACCGAGGTGGAAATCGAAACAACCATGGGCCGAACCGAAATCAGCAGTTTAATCAGAGAAGGAACGAAGGGATGAGGGCAGTGACGAACCCTAGAGGAGTGAAAGTGAATCCACATTGTGGTAAGTGCAACTTGTATCATGTTGGAAATTGCCCGCCTGCATGCGGCAAATGTGGGAAGGCAGGTCATAGTACATCTGGTTGCCGAACGGGAGGAGTAGCCACTAGGGCTAATGCTATCAGGATGAGGGGATGTTATGGTTGTGGAGAGAGAGGTCATGTGCAAGTGAATTGCCCGAAGGCAGGAAACAAGCGGGGAGGTAACAACGCGGCTGCTGTGTATCAAGTGGGAACGGCTGATAAACCACAGGGTCCTAATGTGGTTACCGGTACGTTTTTGCTAGACGCTTGTTATGCTAGTATTTTGTTTGATTCTGGCTCCGACAAGAGTTTTGTAGATGTTAAATTTAGTCGTCATATTGATAGAGAACCGGTGTTGTTAGCGACTAATTATAACGTTGAGTTAGCCGATGGAAAAATTGTTAGTACGAATTCTATACTGAAAGGGTGTACCTTGAAGTTAGGAAATTACGCTTTTAAAATCGACTTGATGCCTATAGAGCTAGGATCGTTTGACGTGATTGTGGGAATGGATTGGCTAATGGCGCATAGTGCTATGATCGCCTGTGGCGAGAGATTGGTTCAGATTCCGTTGAGGAATAAAGTTTTGATGATAAAGGGAGACGAATGCACTTCTCGTTTGAAAGTGATTTCGTGTTTGAAAATGATGAAGTATGTAGAGAGCGGATGCGATGTGTTTTTGGCACAAGTTTCGAGTGATGGTGATTTAGAGGCGAGGATTGAAGAGGTACCAGTTATTTGCGAGTATCCGGAAGTTTTTCCAGACGAGTTGCCAGGTTTACCACCTACCCGTGAGGTCGAGTTTCGAATTGATTTGGTGCCAGGAGCTGCGCCGGTTGCACGTGCACCTTATCGCTTAGCACCATCTGAGTTAAAGGAGTTATCGGATCAACTGAAGGAATTGATGGACAAGGGATTTATTAGGCCGAGCTCATCACCTTGGGGAGCACCAGTGTTGTTCGTAAAGAAGAAAGATGGTTCGTTTCGGATGTGTATTGACTATAGGGAACTCAATAAGCTGACGGTTAAGAATCAGTACCCATTACCGAGGATTGACGATTTGTTCGATCAATTGCAAGGTTTTAGTGTATACTCAAAGATCGATTTAAGATCAGGGTATCATCAACTGCGTGTAAGAGAGGAGGATATCCCTGTAACTGCCTTTCGTACGCGGTATGGACACTTTGAATTTCGAGTGATGCCGTTTGGGTTGACGAACGCGCCTGCTGTATTCATGGACCTCATGAATCGCGTGTGCAAGCCGTATCTAGATAAGTTTGTTATTGTTTTCATCGATGATATACTTATTTACTCTAAAAGTAAGGAGGAGCACGAGAAGCACCTGAGGAAGATTTTGGAGTTGTTAAGGAAGGAGAAACTGTATGCAAAATTCTCTAAGTGTGAGTTTTGGTTGGAATCAGTGCAGTTTCTAGGTCACGTGATCAATTGTAAGGGAGTTCGTGTGGATCCTGCCAAGGTCGAAGCGATCAGGGAATGGTCAGCACCGACGACGCCGACTGAAGTTCGACAATTCCTTGGTTTAGCTGGGTATTATCGAAGGTTTATTGAAGGTTTATTGAAGGATTTTCGTTGATTGAAAAACCATTGACGAGGCTTACCGAAAAGAATAGGGTGTATGAATGGGGAATTGAGGAAGAACTTGCTTTCAAAACGCTTAAGGATAAGTTATGTTCCGCACCGATATTGTCATTGCCTGAAGGAACCGAATACTTCGTAGTGTATTGTGATGCGTCTCGTAAGGGTTATGGAGCGGTATTAATGCAACGTGAAAAGGTGATAGCTTACGCGTCGAGGCAACTAAGGAAGAATGAGGAGAACTACACGACGCACGATTTGGAATTAGGAGCTGTAGTTTTTGCGTTGAAGTTGTGGAGACACTATCTGTATGGGACGAAGTGTGTTGTATTCACTGATCACAAGAGTTTGCAGCACATTTTAGATCAAAAGGAGTTGAATATGCGACAGAGACGATGGGTTGAACTACTGAGTGATTATGACTGCGAAATTCGCTACCACCCTGGCAAGGCGAATGTTGTAGCGGATGCACTGAGTAGGAAGGA
This sequence comes from Glebionis coronaria, assembly GCA_025667525.1. NCBI lineage: Eukaryota > Viridiplantae > Streptophyta > Magnoliopsida > Asterales > Asteraceae > Glebionis > Glebionis coronaria. The sequence goes on along the minus strand of CM046876.1, from coordinate 210,871,342 downwards.
ACGGGAGAAACCTTTGAGGGTTAGAGCTTTAGTGATGACTGAGAGCGTTGACTTAACCGAAACTATACTGAAGGCTCAGGAGAGAGGACTAATGAAAGGGAATGTTGAAGCTGAGAATTTGGGACGAATGTTGAAACCTCTTTTCGTGATTAGGTCGGACGGACTGAGATATTTTGAAAATCGGATTTGGTTACCACTGTGTTCATCTGAGGAAGGAAAGCCTGGAGTTCGAGAATTGGTTATGAACGAGTCGCATAAGTCGAAGTATTCGATACATCCTGGATCGGATAAAATGTATCACGACCTGAAGAAAGTTTATTGGTGGCCGAATATGAAGGAGAATATTGCTCGTTACGTTAGTAAGTGTTTGACTTGCGCGAAGGTTCAAGCAGAACATAAGAAACCATCTGGATTGTTGGTACAACCAGAGATCCCAGAATGGAAATGGGAGAAAATCGCTATGGATTTCGTGACGGGTTTACCTAGAACTCCTAGTGGATGTGATATGATATGGGTAATTGTGGATAGGTTAACGAAATCTGCTCATTTCTTACCTATGAAGAAGACGGACAGCATGGAAAAGCTAGCCAGTGTGTACGTGAAAGAGATCGTCTGTAGACATGGAGTGCCGTTATCGATCATTTCGGATCGCGATAGTAGATTTACGTCGGAATTTTGGAAATCGCTTCAACGTGCGATGGGCACTGAATTGAGTTTAAGCACGGCTTATCACCCGGAAACTGACGGCCAGAGTGAACGAACTATTCAAACGATGGAGGACATGCTCCGAGCATGCGTGATTGATTTTGGAGGAAGTTGGGAACGCCACTTGCCTCTAGTGGAATTTTCGTACAATAATAGTTATCATGCGAGTATCAAAGCAGCACCGTTCGAAGCATTGTATGGAAGGAAGTGTAGATCGCCTGTGTGTTGGAGTGAAGTGGGGGAAAGTCAATTGACTGGACCCGAAATGGTTTTAGAAACGACAGAGAATATCGTGCAAATCAAGAACCGACTACTTGCTGCGAGAAGCCGACAGAAGAGTTATGCCGATAACCGAAGGAAACCGTTGGAGTTTGAAGTTGGAGATATGGTTATGCTCAAGGTATCGCCGTGGAAGGGTGTAATTCGTTTTGGGAAGAAAGGAAAGTTGAGTCCAAGGTATATTGGACCATTTAAGATCGTTGAACGAATTGGACTAGTAGCGTACAAGTTAGAATTGCCGACCGAGCTTAGTGCTATTCACGACACGTTTCACGTATCGAACCTGAAGAAGAGTTTGGCGGACAAGGAATTGGTGATTCCTTTGGACGAGATTCGACTAGACGACAAAATGCATTTTGTGGAAGAACCTGTGGAAATTATGGACCGAGAGGTCAAGAGGCTGAAGCATAGTAGGATTCCTATTGTGAAAGTCCGATGGAATTCTAAGCGTGGACCGGAATACACCTGGGAACGTGAGGACTTTTTCAAGGAAAGGTATCCTCATCTGTTTCAGTAGAACGAAATGTGAGAACAAGAAGAGGCGAGCGCCGGGACGTCGCTCTCTTTAAGGAGGGGTGGATGTGACACCCTAGAACCGAGGTCATTAACGTTACCCTAAATTACGCTAATTTTTTAAATTTTTAATAAATTTTAATTTCTATATTTATAAGTATTTTGGTTAAAGCCGATGTTCGAGGTTATAATTTTTACGATTGACGATTCAAGAAGGACGATGACGATTACGATCCCGATGGATGCCCAATTTTATATAATTATTGACAATTTAGCGATAATGTAATTTTTCGAGAATTTTATTTACGGTTCGTGTTAAGTTGAGTCGGGTGAGTTTTATAGCCTTCCGAGTACATTTAAAGTATCCCAAAAATATTTTGGAGTGTTCGGGATGATTTCCGACTCCCGTAAAATTTTCAAAATTGACTAGTGAGTCGAAACCGCAAAGTTTTGAGGACGTTTTTAACTTAAGGCCAAAAGATAGCAAAATTTACCAAATTGGTCCCTCCCAATCACACAAAATGACACAAACACAAACACATAGTTTCATTTCACCAAAACAAAATCCAACTCTCTCTCTCTCTTGCTCCCATAGCCGACGGACACCCCAACCCACCAAGAACACCATCAAAAAAATTTTTTCACTTGATTTTCATTAAAATTAAGGTTAGACCACATCTAATCTTTACATTCCCTACATTTCTATGTGCTTAAATCCCACATGCACTAACAAAAATTTTCCAAAAATTTTCAAGATGATCCAAATTCGTTTTTGAGGCTAATTGTTGTAATGCATGTTAAATTCATGTGTAATGGAAGCATAAACACCAAGAAAACCCACCAAAATCAATTTGGTTGTGGTGATTGGGTCACCCAAACCCCACGGCACAAGGGGTGTTTGGGGAGCCATGGTGGTTGATGGATTTTGAGCATTTCCTTGTGTTTGGTTATGTGTTTAATGATGTTTTACATAGGTTTAGGTGATTGCATGTTTGATTTCTTTGATTTTTGATTTCGAGATTGGTTGATCAATAGGGGTAGGACTGAAATTTTGTGTTTGGATATGTTTAGGGAGGCTTAGGATGATTCCTAGTGGTGGTTAGAAGGTTTGAAATCGAGTCTAAGCATGTTTTTGGAGTAGTCAAATTTAGGCAGAAACTTTGAGGCCTTTTCCTAAAAATTATTTTTCTTCCAGGTCTTGAAAACAAAATGTAGTTGTAGAGGGTCTTTTTGTCTTTAATTTGGTATAAGGTAGAGCCCGTGACTCAAAACGAGCTAAAAGTTATGAGGTTTTAAAGATCGAGTACCGGGAGACGAGGACTTTCATAATCCGAATTTATGTAAAGTTTTAGTCAAATCCCGAGGGTCACAAGTATGAATTGGTAAATGGTCAAGGGTCAAAATTTGGTCCCAAACCTGTATAAATGAGTCTATAAGTTGACTTAGGAGTCAAAGAAGTCAAAGGTGCATTTCATATAGGTCAAAGAGGTCAAAATTGGTCGAAGTACAATTTCAGCCCGTAAAATGTAGTTTTGGAAAAGCGTTGCGTAACGGGTCGTAAAAGTAAAAACTTTTGTTGGGATTAAAAACATGTTATCTACAGGTCTTATAGGATTTTTGAGAATTTTGTCAAATTTTATAAGTGTGGTTAAATATGGTAAAACAGCCCGTACTTTCGGCGAGTACCGGCGGAAATGGATAAAAATGGATAGCGTAGATAATGAGAACGAATGGTATAAAATGAGTGATGCTTGTTGTATTGTTTTGGCGTGAGTTATAATTGTCCTAAGTGACTAGTACTTATGTATTTTATACAGTACCGTGAGGTATTTAAATGAGATTACTCATTACACGTTATTTGTGATAGGTGTTGAATTACCCGGGCATCCGTAACATCGTCAGTGATCATCCCTCGAACTACCGACTACTTAATATCTAAGGTGTGAATTTATAGCCTCGCTTATGTTTATTTCAAATTGTTTTACCCGCGAGGGAAATGCATGCTAGTTTTTAAAAGGAACGTATATCATGAATGATTGTTAGACCCGAAAGTTGCCTTAGAAATTGTGTTGAGTACCAAAGTTGCAAAAGTCCCTAAAATCATGAACTATTAACTATTGTCCTGCCCTCGAGTAGGGGGAAATAGCCGCTTATGCAATTTGTAGTACTACGGGGTTAACAACCCAATGCTAGCCGAGAAGCTGTACGTTGAGTAAGTTCTGCGGTAGATTATTTTGTATGAGAAATAAGGTATAATTGCAACTGATGCCTTTAGAAGGGGCACTGGTTTCATCTGAATCACGCCGGTATTTATTACGCAGGTGATTGAGTTAACGGATTAGTGTCATGAGCTTAAACACAATTGTCAGTATCCTGATTATAGATTGTTTGATCGACAAGTCTATAAATGATCACGAATGGTTTCTATTTTATATACGTTCAAATGGATTGAAAAACCTATGAATTCCACTCAACGTTTTCGTTGACCAAATTTTTGGCATGTGTTTCAGGTAACCGCTGAAGTGTAGGATGGAGCATGCATGGGATGGATGTTGTGTGTATGGCTTGGAGTCCGCTTGTTTTTCCTCCTTTTTCTACTTGAACATTTTAAGTTTTAATGTTATGTTGTTGTAAAACTGAAATTCTTGGGTTGAGATTCATGGGGACCGAAAACGCTAAACTCTGTTGTACCAAATTGGGGTTGGAAAAACCGTGGACATGTATCATCTAACAATTTTTAATTTCAAGTTTTAAGTTGACGTCTTTTTAGCGTCGTTTGATATATCTTGTGTGCAATGAATACTGTGTAGCACCCATTGTTGTAGTTCCGCTGCGCATAGCAATTGTGGGGGTGTTACATCGAATCAAATTCAGATGATGACCTTTGCAATAGTTAGACGTTTACTAATGCATGAGGTGATGTCTGCCTTCATAATTTGTCATTAGCACATCTTCTTCAGATAAAGATACTTTAAATCAGAAATGACAGGAATAGAATACTTATACTTACAAGATTCCAATATAACTACATCTCACAATCCTTCATATTTAGGAAACCATAAGTGGCCTTTAAAACATTTAACGCTATCGGCTACTCAATTTTAATGGTTCACATTAGCCGCAAACCCCTTTTTATTATCTATATTATCCTTTTTACAAACATCGGCTATATTTTAAATTGTTCGGCAATTTATTTTGCACAGTCATTGTTAAGAAACACATCCTAAATGATTCTTTATCCTTCCTATATAATGTGTCAGTAATTATGTTCACCTTTCTTCATATTTTCTATGTTTTAGTTTCTTCTCAACTATCATTTTTATCCGTTTTGCTCAATCCGACGTTTTAAAGCGTCGATAATTATTACAAGTAAATTAATAATAAATATTAAGTTTTTATGAAACGTAAACGTTAAAAGTTTAAATTTCTTAGTTCGACCAATTATATAAATATATTCAAAATAAATTTAAATTTTATTAACACGATTTTTGCTTATTTATCAAAAATAATTAATAAGATTCGTAAATGTTTGAAAAATCTTTGGTTATATTTTGGTCAAATTTTTCTTAGTTGAAAAGCAAAAAGTATCGTTTCAAATTTCAAGTCATGGTTTAAATGTTTCCTCAATCCCTCTTAGGTTGTCTTGAGGTATACACAAACATTTACCCCTAAACAGTAGTTTAGTTAAATGTTTTGGTTATAAGGGAATGATTCCTTAAATATTCTTTTGATAAAACATTTGTCAAAACATGTTTCCATTTTCTTTTTGGTAAAACCCAAAGCCTTAATGGTTCCAATTTTTGAAGAGTCAATATATTCCTTTTTCTATTAATCATACGGTCAAATAATATAAAGGATTAAGTCTTTCATCACATGTTAATTATTCAAGGTACAAGTTTTCATTGTTCGGTCAATTCAGGACAATCTATAAATAATTATTAACTCTTCCTTATTCTTATAAACAAACAAATTGTCCTTAATGATCACGAGCATGAATTTATCAAATTACAGCCTACACACGAGATTCACCAAATTTATGAATGCTACATGTGTATTAGTCAATCCAAACGACATCACGTGAAACTCATAATGTTCATTACAAGTTCTGGATGTAGTGATTGGAATAGATAATCTTTTTCGCGGACACGAAATTGATGATAACCATGCCGTGGATCAATTTTTTTAGAACATACGCTAGAACCTTGTAAATGATCGAACAATCTATCATCTTGGGTAGTGGATATAGATTTTAATCGGCAATTTACTTAGTTCACGGTAATTCAAGAAATAAATATAAGGAATGATAACACCATAGCTCTTCATAATGACGAGCTCGATAGAATAAAAGCTTTCTCCGACAACTCTCTCAGTTGTAGGGTAATTCCTTTTAATTCAGATGGTGCTGACGTACAGTGCACACGCCACAGGTGCAGCACCGAGAATATAATCAATACCAAATTCAACTTGCCTTAATGGCGAAAGTCTAGGCAATTCATCAACAAACACTTACTAAAGTTTTAGATAACAGAAACATCTTTTAATAAATACATATTAGGTTCTTTCTAGATTATAATATCTATGACTAATTCACAACCATTCACGGTATAACTTCAAGTCATCCTTCAAGAATTATTTAGATCACTTTTGATAATCAACATCTTATCATTTAGGGGAATTCTACTCGAGTTCCCATCGACTAAGACAATGTCGTCATGTCTTAATCAATCAATCCATTCTAATGGCACTACCAACTTTTCAGTTTTATTGCCGTCGATAAGATGTGAACTCCTAAAAAGACTAATAATAACTCATAATCCTTCACAAAGTCAAGGATATATAGAGACACAACTATCATTAAAATAGTAAGGTTAACGCATAATCTACGCGAAAGAATTTCAAATCAGACACAAACGAAAACATTTAACGAATATGAATATATCCTATGTTTTCATAATTTGAGTACGCATTCGAAAGCTCCTCGGATCGTTACCCAGGTCATTCAAATGAAATCTAATCAAAAGAAATGATAGGAACGTCGATACATCCAATCGGGTATCAACACTCGGTAGTCAGATACTTTTCCTAAGAATCTCACTACGGGAGAATTGGACAAGAAAGAATTGTCAAATAAGACAAACTCCACAGATGAGTAAATTCAATTCATAAGAATAGATGCTACAGGCACATATGTAGGTGTCCCTAACACTATGTCCTTATTTTTCACTTCTTGCAGATCTCATAAATTTTATCTTCCACAATCTTCAAAGAAAATTTAGTGTTTATTAATTAGTTTTGATGGTGACTACTAATCAGCCTTGCATGGTCCATTCGAAATTGTATGTAGGCGCACAACTATATACAATTTCAAGATTAACGATGCAATACTCAGTTCGTCAAAATTTTATCATCATGTTTATAATAAAAACATTTTCATGCTTAATTCTTAAATAAGAATAAAAAAATAAATTTACAAAGATTTTCTTTGTTATGAAAACAATTAAATTTTCCAAGGGGTTTTATAAACAACCTCATTTCGATAACGATTATTTATAAGTATCACTTTAAATAATCCATATGGTGATGAAAATTCAATTTTTCTCAAGGGATACGGTTTTAACTTTATAAAAACAATGAGTGATCTGCAGAAGAGTGATGAAAGCTTTCACCAAGAATTAACTACTATATATCAAGAAATGAGCTTAGCCACTTAATCATGAGGTTCATGACCTCGATGGCACTCAAAAAGAATAATCCACAACGTAACTCAAATTGAGATGAGTACTTGTTCAATGGTTGGATTACTAATGCGAACATTAGGATGAAGCAATAAAAGATAGATAACATCGATACATGTAGAATTTAGCAATCAACGGTAGTCTTTTCATTAGTCACAAACAAGTCAAAATTGTACCGTAACACATTATGTGTCACTATGTCATACAATTCCAAGAACTCATCCTACCAACTGATGTTTCAGTTAAGTTAGGGATTATTTTTAAAAGATACCACAATGAATACTAATCTACAAGAGTCATGGGGGTTCCACCTGTCCTGGAAGATCCATCGGTCCCAATTTCAGAAGAAGATTTCTTCAATTTATTTATTGGACACTGGGCATCCTCAATAGTGGACAATAGCCTAGGAACAACCCTTAAAACAAACTAACAATCATTTAAAACCTTATAATTCTATCACAGGACTCAACAACTTCCTCTTAACAATTTCTTATTCCATACAAGTTAAATTTTACTTTATTCAAGTTTTCAATCAACTTATACTCAATTCGATATCCTACCTCATTCTCCAATTCTTTCAACCTTATTCTTCGACCTTAATAGGGCAATAAAAGCTCAGTATGATCAACACTTAATTTCCAATCCTATAACTCTTACAACAATAATTATCAAATAAGTCGCTAGTATGAAATGACTCACACATTCAATTAGACTTCTCGGAAAGGTACTAGTGGCATGAGGCTTTTGGGTAATTGTTCCAGTAACAGCCTCAAGTGCAACATTCACCCTTTCGATTTAAATTTTAAGAATTGGATGACAACGAATCAGATGACATCTTTCTAGGTGGTAACGTTTTGTCAAACTCAACTCTATAAGGAAAGATCGTCATGACATCGATATCAGATATAATCTCGCCAATTCTTCTTCAATATCACAATCAACTACTATCTATATTTCTACGAATATCAACCATTTTGTTGGGATCATAAATATCCACAGCTGGGTTTAGATCAAGAATAGCTAGAATTCCTATGGGAATAGCTTCGATTAAATTTACTAGGGGATTTAGGGTTCCTTGTGACAATCTACGTCGTATAAATACCTCATATAAATATTAAAATAATCATCAAACAATCATGTAATCAAATTACATCATATATATATATATATATAAAATCCAAGTTATATATATATTAAAATAACACTTCTCAGTCTGGCCTTGTCAGTAACTCGGGAATTCTTCGGCACCGTTATAGTCAAAAGATTTTTAGACATTTTTAGTAAAATGTTTATAGTTAAAAGATTTTGAAATGTTTTATTCAAAACCTTGGTTTTAAAAATCTTTCGTTCTCTATAACGAGAGCTCTGGTACCAAAATGTAACACCCCCAAATTTATACAATTCAATACAGCGGAAGACTCGTTGGTGTTACGGGATAGCACATTACTCACATCATAGACAACGCATAAAAATCGCGTCGTTTAATAATAAAAGCATTTCCATTCATAAATATCAAAGTTACATAGGTCCCAAGTCATTGTATTTTATACAGGTTTTACAAAGCATTTGAATGGAAATTAATATTTAAGTGCGGGCCATGAATTCTTGTTGTCTTCCCGAGAATTACCTTCAAGTACCTGAGATAAAACATGTTAAAAGAAAAGGTCAGCGATAACGCCGAGTGAATTCATAGAGTTTAATAAAACCATCAATATATCATCGGTATAAAATTATTACCGAAAATCATTTTGTACAGATCTTTGTTATAGGCCATAAAATAGCCAAAGTCATTTTATATAAATCCTTATCAAAAATCATAATATAGGCTTTCGCCTTCAAAACCATTATACGAACCAATGTCGTAAAATATCATACAATACGTTTTATAACGTTGTATAGATTAAATAAAAGCCGTTATATGAGTATGGTTATATAAAACCAAAACACGAACATAATATCAATAGTATGACCCCGTATTGCTAGTCAGGCAATACATCGTAATTCGGTGCGTATAGCAGTATATCGTTAACTGGATTATTATAAGCCATATGACATTGTTACCTTACTACAACAAACAATGGGTAGCTAGCCCGAAACTCAATTTGCCCATCTAAATTAGCGTGTCGTCACAAAGGTCACGCTATGGAAATCTTCTCATACATAAATTCGCTTACCAATCAATGTGGCACGACGGGGATCAACCGTCAAGGCGCGAACTGGGGTGATCGTCCCCAAATAGTACTATTATATGCATAAGCGTCTACCAAATCCCGGTAGTTCACAATTCATGCTAATGGGACTTTTAGTGACATAACCTAACTTTAATAATCCATTTTATTTCATCTATCGGGTCATTTAATCATTCATAGGGTCATACAATCATTCGGGTCCAAATCAATAAACAAGCAATCGGGACAAATGGTGTCCTATTTATAAAAACTAACATGTTATCTCCCTCGCGGGTTTATAAAACATTAATAAAAACATTTAAAAGAGTGCGAGGCTATGAACTTACGTTGATGTGGGAAGGTGGGTTATCGGCAATTCGGATGTACGGTACGTGCTTCAATCACGGAAACCTAGACAAATAATACTCGTCTTAGACTCATGTCCAATGACTTTATAAAAATAACAATTATGTATAAATATGATGACTATATATATATGATGATCAAGTGGGTTTACATATTCTCGTTTACTCATTTTAGTGTTATGTGTCGATAACTTTTATACTAGTTTACTAGTTTTACCTATTTACATATTTTAAGACCAATAAACTTATTATAAGTTCTTTAACTTGTATTAATCCATTTTATACTTGTATTATCAGTATTTATACTTTACATGTTGGTCCCAAATGGGTTAATCCCAATAAATAAGTTTATAAGTGTTTTAGCCCATTTTGTTGTATTATTAGTCCAATAACGTTAACTTAGTCCGTTAATGTCCGTTTGTTATATAGTTCGGGTTTTATCGGTTTTTACTTGTTATATATGTTTATATATCACTATATGAGTTTTAAAAACTTTACATTAGACGGGGTTGATCGTCTAAGTTTTAATTGGCGAAAAATTTTAATTTTACGGTAATAGCCGAAAAAGTCGTAAAAATAATGTTTATAGTTGTATAACTTATAAAACTTATCAAACTACCATTTTTATAAAATGTACATTTATTTTGTCCTTATATATATATTTATATAAATGTAGAATATAAGTTAGTGGGTTTTAATTCACATTTTATACTATTTTTATTTGAGTGCTTATATAATACTATTATACTTTAATTTCCAAAATCTGATTTTCATTTTCATGTTCACCAAAACAGCCATATCTAGAGTGAACTCATGATATGTGCTCCATTTAACTCTTTTATAGCTACTGTTGAATCAGCCTTTAAGTATTTTCTAAAAATAGTCCAAAACAGTGAACTCAGATTTGTACTCTAAACTTGTTTTGATCATATCTCATTCATCCTAATGATTCCATTGCATGACCAACTCTCACATGTGTACAAGATATATTACTTACTGTATATCCATTAATCTATGTAATTTTATCAGTTCATCACATGGTTCTTTACTGTTTTATACAGCCATCATTTTAAGCATGATTTTAACCTTTTTACATATAGTTTTTCATCTTTTTACCCATGATTATCAACACCAAATCCCCACACAATATTTTTATCATCATATATCATCATACATATATAGATTTTAGAAGAAAATACATGATTACATAATTAAAATTAACAAAAGGATGGGGAGGACAATCTTTATACCACCATGATGATGTAGGTTATGATCAAGACCTGAATTTTGATGGAGAAACTTGTGATAAACCAAGACCATCTTCAAGATCACCATTCTTCAAGAACTCCTTGTGGAAAATCAGCACCAAGACTCCATAGAAACTCCTCCTTGGATGTTATAATCACCACCAATCAATAGGGATTCAAAAGGGCATCATCTTGTGAAAGAATAACATAGGATTTCATGGATAAATTTAGATCAAATGGGGTGTTTAAGGTGGTGGTGGGACGGCATAGATGGAGAGAGGGAGGAGAGTTTGGTGGATTTTTCATGGGAGGAAATGAGAAGAGTGGTTTTGCTAGTTGGTTTTGACAAGTTAATGTCTTCAAAATGAAGCTAACTAGACAAGTGTAAGACTTGTTAAGAAAACTTGACACCTCATGGGTGTAAGTTGCTAGTTTTGGCCGTGGGTTTGTGGGGGTGGGGCAAGTGTCCAACTTGTTTCATCCCCATTTAACTACGGGTACTCCTCGATTCTAGTTTCCTCGATTTGCGTGCCCTCGGGTCGTTTTACGAAAAACGTTTTTATAAATTATGAATCAACGGCACAAAACGAATCTAATAAAAATTGTCTCATCAAAAACGGAGTTCGAAAACGTAAATACGTAATCCTAAGGTTTCTGGTTTAGTCGTAAAGGACGTTAAATTAAAATCGTAAGTCCTAATCTCTTCTCGTAAATTTGTGAGTTTATGAACCAACACAAATTTAAATCTCAAAATAATATTCATGGACAAATTTATTTTTCTGAAATGTCAGACTGTCACCAAAAACGGTGTATGTAAACGTAAGCACGTAACGTAGAATCCTCCGGTTTAGACGTAGTTGATGCTACTTCAAGACGTAAATCCAAATTACTTCCCAAAAATAAATGAGTTCATATTATAACATTAAAAATAATATTTTCAAATAAATATTGAGAATAAAATATCAATCATAAATTGACGGATTGTCACACTATGGTTTACTACTTATATTATCCACCTGAGAACAAAGTGATTGTTGCTAGGTATGGAGACTTCCTTGAATGTGATCTTGTAAATCAAGAATTCAGTGCGAGAAATTATGATCTTGAAGAGAGTCTGCGTATATCCTTACCTTCTGAAAACACTAGCGATATAATTCCTATAGAACCAGAAAGTCTGGTGGTTCCACCGGAATTAGTTCCTCTGCGTATATCCGCCATGATTAAAAACTCAAATAGCAATATATGTCTTAAGATAGAGGATGATGATGAAGTAGGGGATCTAGGTGAACCTGCTAATTATAAATCCGCCATACTTGATCCTAAAACGGATAAGTGGATGGTTTCTATGAATGAGGAAATGAAATCCATGAAAGTAAATGATGTTTGGATTCTTGTAGAAACACCACCAAATGCTAAAGTAGTGAGACATAAGTGGATATACAAGAAGAAAACCGACATGGACGGAAAAGTACAATCCTATAAAGCTTGTTTAGTAGCTAAAGGTTTTACTCAAACTTTTGGCCTAGACTATGAGAAGATAATTTTTCCTGTAGCAGACTTAAGAGCTATTAGGATTCTCATAGATATAGCAACATACTATGACTATGAGATATGGCAAATGGATGTTAAAACTGCCTTCTTGAACGGTCTCTTAGATGAAGACATCTATATGTAGCAACCAGAAGGGTATGTTGATCCTGAGAATCCAGGACACGTGTGCAACCTTCAAAGATCCATTTATGGTTTGAAGCAAGTATCACGTCAATGGAATATGCGATTTGATGAAGAAATTAAAAAGTTTGGATTTATGCAAAATTGTGACGAGCCATGTGTATATCGCAAAGCTAGTGGGAGTGATGTAGTCTTTCTAGTCCTATATGTTGATGACAAATTAATCATGGGAAGTAACATTTCAAGACTTAAAGTTGTTAAGGATTATCTTGGTAAATATTTTTCTATGAAGGATTTAGGAGAAGCTGCATACATTCTGGGAATTAAGATCAATCGGGATAGGAAAAGACAGTTAATTGGTCTAAGTCAAGATGCTTATATAGATAAGATATTAAATAAGTATAACATGCATAATTCCAAGAAAGGTTTTCAACCTATGGAAGTTAAGCACAACCTGAGTCATGAGATGGGTGCATCAACTCATGAAGAGGAGGCATACATGCAAAAGATGTAAAACCTGCAGCTTTTAGGTTTTGACTATGACATCATTGTAAACGTCACCTCATTATATATATATCTATATATATATATATATATATATATATATATATATATATATATATATATATATATATATATATATATATATATATATATATATATATATATATATATATATATATATATATATATATATATATATATATATATATATATATATATATATATATATTCACCTTTGCATGAAACTTTGTACAATCATATGCATCATACATGAGCATACATCATTTTGATCACTAGAGCTTTGAGAGATTTATCATATCTAGGAACAGTTGAAACATTTGGTCAACAAGAACTTTGAAAAATACATTATGATTGTGAATATTCAATCATGGGATCACTGGAACATGTATGACTACCTCTTTATGAGCATACAGAACATACAAACAATCATTTTTGGGACTATTAAGTCACCTGTAAACACATGATCATATTCATGCATCATTTTAGTGTTATGAAAACCTAAAACGATGATCACATGTAACACCCCAAATATACACAATTCAATACAGCGGAAGAGTCGTTGGTGTTATGGGATAGCACACTACTCACATCATAGACAACGCTTAAAAATCGTGTCGTTTAATAATAAAGCATTTCCGTTCATAAATATCAAATTTACATAGGTCCCAAGTCATAGTATTTCATAAAATATTACAAAACATTTCAATGGAAATTTGTTATTTAAGTGCGGACCATTAATTCTTGTCGCCTTCCCGAGAATTACCTTCAACTACTTGAGATAAAACATGTTAAAAGAAGAGGTCAGCGAAAACGCCGAGTGAATTCATAGAGTTTAATAAAAACCATTAATATGTCATCGGTATATATTTATTACCGAAAATTATTTTGTACCAATCTTTGTAGTAGGCCATAAAATAAGCCAAAAACATTTCATACAAGTCTTTGTTGTAAATCAAACAGTAGGCTATTGCCTTCAAAACCATTATACGAACCAATGTCGTAAAAACATCATACAATACGCTTTATAACGTTGTATAGAGTTAAATAAAAACCGTTATATGAATATGGTTATGCAAAACCAAAACACGAACATAATATCAATAATAAGACCCCGTATTGCTAGTCAGGCAATATATTGTAATTCAATTCGTATATCAGTATTTTCGTTATTGGATTATTCCAAGCCGCATGACATTGCTACCTTACTATAAAAAACAACAACTAGCTAACCCGAAACTCATTTGCCCATCGAAAACAACTTTTCGTCACAATAATCACGCTTATATAAATCTTCTTATTCATAAATTCGCTTACCAATCAATGTGGCACGACGGGGATCAACCGTCAAGGCGCGAACTGGGGTGATCTTCCCCAAGTAGTACTATTATATGCATAAGCGTCTACCAAATCCCGGTTGTTCACAATTCATGTTAGTGAGACTTTTAGTGACATAACCTAACTTTTATAATCCATTTTATTTCATACATCAGGTCATATAAACATTCATCGGGTCATACAATCATTCGGGTCCAAATCAATAAACAAACAATCGGGACAACTTGTGTCCTATTTTATTAAAACTAACATGTTATCTCCCTCGCGGTTATATAAAACATTTCATAAAAACATTTAAAAGAGTGTGAGGCTATGAACTCACGTTGATTGGGAAAGGCGGTTATCGGCGATTTGGATGTACGGTACGTGCTTCAATCACAGAAACCTAGACAAATAATGCTCATCTTAGACTCTTGTCCAATGACTTTATAAAAATAATGGCTATGTATATATATGGTTATATTATAAGTATGATGATGATCAAGTGGGTGTTTATATCTTCATTCAACATTATAGTGTTATGTGTTAGTCAAATTTTGACTAGTTACACTAGCTTCAATCCAATTTCATATTGAGGCCCAATAAGCCCATTAAAAGCCCATTACGTTATATTAGTCCATTTATACTTTTATTATCAGGTCTATACTCACACGTTGGGCCCAAGTGGGTTAATCCTAATGAGTAAGTCCATTAGTGTTTATCCAAACTAGTTGGATCAATAATCCAATAAGGCTACTTTGGCCCGTTAATGTCCATAAGTTATAAAGCTCGGGTTTTATCGGTTTTTACTTGTCAAATGTACTTATACATCAGTATATGAGTTATAAAAAAGTTTACATTAGACGGGTCCGACCGTCTAAGTTTTAATTTACGAAAACGTTAATCTTTCGGTTTTAGTCGAAAAGACGAAAAACTTATGTATATAGTTTTATAACTTATAAAACATACCAATTTACAATTTTTATAAAATGTCTCATTTACTTATCAAATTATATACTTATTTATAAGTATTATATAAGTTAGTGGATTTTAGGTATACATTTTATATTAGTTTTACTTGAGTGCTAATTTTATAATATATACATTTATTTTACAAATCTGATTATGAATTTCACTTTCACCATTTTTATCATATCTTGAGTTCTAGAAGGTTATAGAAGCTCATTTTTGGACACCACACACTACATGATATGTGCTACAATTAACTCTATTTTAGCTACTGCTCAATCAACCTCTAAATTTCTCTAACAGTTCGTCCAAAACAGACTATAGAGATTTGGACTTCAATATTGTTTTGATCATATCTCACTCATTTTATGGATTCCATTGAGTGGCCAACTCTCACATATGTACAAGACACATAACTTAATGCATATTAGTTTATCCAAGTCATTTTAACAATTTATCATATAGTTCTTTACTGTTTTATATAGCCTACATTTTTAGCCATGATTTTAACATCCTTTCATGTAGCTTTTAATCATTTTAATCAAATCTATCTACACCAAATCCCCACATAATATTTTGATCATCATTCATCATCATATACATATACATAAATAAAGAAAATACAAGATTACATATTCAAAATAATAAGATGATAGGAAGAAATAATCTCTTTACCACCAAAGTGATGAAATGATGAGATTTTAGATGAACAAGACTTGGTTCTTGTAACCAAACCTTTGATCATGGCAATTGAACTTTTGAGTTCTTCAAATGGATGAACACCTTCATGTAAATCAGCCCCAAAACTCCATAGAAACTTCTTTTTACTTGTTAAAATCACCTCCAATCTTCATCTTTTCAAAGGGTTATCATAATATGTTGAATATAGATGAAGTTTATGGTTAAATTGATGATGATGATGGGTGATTTGGGGTGGTGTTTGGACGTTCACCATGAGAGAGGAAGAGTTTTTAGTGGTTTTGCATGTATGATATTGGGAGAAATGGTTTGTGTGGCTTGTTTAGTGGTTTTAGATGGTTTAGTAAATAAGTTAGGACAAGTGTCCTAGCTTGTTATTTAAGCTTGCCAGCTATAGTGGGGGTGAGGCAAGTGTAAACTTGTCTCATCTCCACTAATTTACGGGTACTCCTCGATTCTAGTTTCCTCGATTTGCGTGCCCTCGGATCGTTTTATGAAAAGCGTTTTTATAAATTATGAATCAACGGTACATAACGAATCTAATAAAAATTGTCTCATCAAAAACGGAGTTCAAAAACGTAAATACGTAATCCTAAGGTTTCCGGTTTAGTTGTAAAGGACGTTAAATTATGCACGTAAGTCCTAGTTTCTTCTCGTAAATTTGTGAGTTTATGAACCAACACAAATTAAAATCCCAAAATAATATTCAAGAATAAATTCATTTCCTGAAATGTCGGACTGTCACCAAAAACGGTGTATGTAAACGTAAGCACGTAACGTAGAGTCCTCCGGTTTAGACGTAGTCGATGCTACTTTAAGATGTAAACTGAAATTTCTTCCCAAAAATGAGTGAGTTCATAATATAACATTAAAATAATGTTTTTAAATAATACTTGAGAATAAAATATGAACCATAAATTGACGAATTGTCACAACATTTACCCCTAAACAGGATCTTGGTCCTCAAAGATCAATTTATCTTAATACTCGCTTCTTATAGAGTTAGAGCCATGTTGGTATTTCCTCCACATTTGGTCTTTTCTCACAAGTGTAATTCATTACATTACGTGAGTTTCATCAAACATAACTACGGTAATACGATCAGGCTTAATGTTGACTTAATTTCTCTATCCATGATGTTCACGGGTTTTTGATGAATGCAACTTTTCACCGATCTAAACTTCATCAAGAAGTAATAAGATTTTCACTTGATATACATTTTATCAAGTTCGATATACGAAACATAATTCACACATCCCTTGAAGTCCTAGGGTAGATCTAACTAATATGCCTTTCAAACCAATCTTTTACATTATCTCAATGGTCCTATACAACGGAGACCTATTTCCCATGATTTTTCAGATCATCAGTTTATTTTTCCAAGGTGAAATTTTTTGGCATAACTTCGCTAGCCATCCTGCACTTCAAGATCTATATTTCATATTCACATAACCTCCTGCCCACTACCGGCAGTCAATAATCAGATCCTAATTTCAACAATCATTTTAGGTCTCGCGGGTCGGGTATTTTGTAAGGTTAGGTTTGTCATCGTAGGCAACCTTAAACCTAAAAGGCATGTCCAACTCACAATGGGTGTATGTCGGGTGTCTTCATCCCAACTCCTGCTTACAGATTCTCTCATATTCAGATACTCACAGGATTCGATCTTGATCCTAATACGATAATTATCAATGATAACTCTCCAAAGGAAAACAATTATATGGTTTATCATCAAAGGTTAATTATTCAAGCATAAAACAACACTTCTAGTGTTTGTATCGTTACTTTACATCGTCCCTTCGATTGGGGTGGTAAACAGTACTCTCATCAAGGTTCGTTCACAATGACTTCTGAGCAAATCTCTAGAAATTTGATGCGAAGCGAGGATCTTGATAGAGATGATCGATACAGGCACACTATGTTTACACAACTCCTTTAAATACAAAGAATTAATTTCTTCATCGAGAATCTATCATTAACGGGAATGATATTAGTAGATTTGGTCAGTCTGTCGACGATGACCCAAATCGAAACAAATTCAGATGATGACCTTTGCAATAGTTGGACGTTTACTAATGTATGAGGCGATGTTTGCCTTCATAATTTGCCATCAGTACAACTTCTTCAGATAAAGATACATTAAATCAAAAATGGCATGAATAGAATACTAAATCTTATGAGATTCCAACATGACTAAATCTCAAAATCTCCATATTTAGGCAACCACAAGTGGCCTTTAAAACATTTAACTCCATCGGCTTCTCAATTCTAATGTTTCACATTAGCCGCGAACCCCTTTTATTATCTATATTATCCTATTTACAAGCATCGGCTATATTTTAAATTTCTCGGCAATTTATTTTGCACAGTCATTATTAAGGAACACATCCTAATTGATTCTTTATCCTTTCTACATATTACGTCAGTATCTACATTCACCTTCCCTGATGATATAATTATCATGACCACAATTCACTCAAAAATTATTTCTTCATATTTTCTAAGTTTTAGTTTCGTCTCAACTATCATTTTATCCGTTTTGCTCAATCCGACGTTTAAAGCGTCGATAAATATTACAAGTAATTAAATAATAAATATTCAATTTTTATGAAACGTAAACGCAAAAATTTTTAAATTTCTTAGTTATAGCAAAATGTTCAAAATAAATTTAAATTTAATTAACAAGATTTTTGTTGATTTATCGAAAGTAATTAATAAGATCCGTAATGTTTGAAAAATCTTTGTTTATATTTTGGTCAAAATTTTCTTAGTTGAAAAGCAAAAATTGTCGTTTCAAATTTCAAGTCATGGTTTATATAGTTTCCTCAATCCCTCTTAGGTTGTCTTGAGGTATGCACTAACATTTACCCCTAAAGGAGTTTAGTTATATGTTCTGGGTATAAGGGAATGATTCTTTAAAAATCCTTTGATAAATATATTTCAAAACATTTTTGCACTTTCTTTTTGGTATAACCCAAAGTCTTAAATGGCTCTAATCTTTGAAGAGTCAATATATATTTCATTATCTATTATTCACACGGTCAAATAATGTAAAGGATTAAGCCTTAAATCACATGTTAATTATTCAAGGTAGAGGTTTTCATTTCTCGGCGAATTCAGGGCAGTCTATAAATAATTATTAACTCATTCTTATTCTTAGAAACAAACAAATGGTCCTTAATGATCACGAGCATGAATTTATCAAATTCCAGCCTACACACGCGATTCACCATATTTATGGATGCTACATGTGCATTGGTCAATCCAAGCGACATAACATGAAACTCATAATGTTCATTACGAGTTCTGGATGTAGTGATTAGAATAGATAAACTATTTCGCGGATGCGAAATTAATGGTAACCATGTCGTGGATAAAATCTTTATAACATACGCTAGATCTTTGTAAATGATCGAACAAATCTATCATCTTGAGTAATTTTTATCGATTTCGATCGTCAATTTACTTAGTTCACGGTAATCAATAAACATAAGGAATGATAACACCATAGCTCTTCATGATGACGAGCTCGGTAGTATAAAAGCTTTCTCCGTCAACTCTCTCAGTTGTAGGGTAATTCTTTTAATTCAGATGGTGCTGAAGTACAATGCACACGCCACGGGTGTAGCATCGGGAATATAATCAATACCAAATTCAACTTTCCTTAATGGCGAAAGTCTAGGTAGTTCACCAACAAATACCTCCTAAAGTTTCAGACAATAGAAACATCTTTTAATAAATTTACTTTAAGTTCTTTCTAGATTACAAGATCTATGATCAGTTTATAACCATTCATGGTATAATTTCAAGTCTAAATGCAGGATATGGTCATCCATCAAGAATTATTTAGATCACTTTTGATAATCAACATCTTATCTTTTAGGGGAGTTCTACTCGAGTTCCCATCAATTAGGACAATGTCGTCATGTCATAATCAATCAATCCATTCTACCAGCACTATCAACTTTCCAGTTTTGTCACCGTTGATAAAATGTGAACTTCTCAAAAGACTAATAGTAACTCGTAATCCTTCACCATTCAAGGATATCTGGAGACATAACTAACCTTAAAAAAAGTAAGGTCAACGCATGATTTACGCGAGAGAATTTCAAATCAGATACAAACGAAAATATTAACGGAACATGGATATTTCCCATGTTTTCATAAATTGAGTACGCATTCGAAAGCTCCTCGGATCGTTACCCAGGTCATTCAAATGAAATCTAATCAAAGGAAATGATAGGAACGTTAATACACCCAGTCGGGTATCAATACTCGATAATTAGATACTTTTCCATAGAATCTCACCACGAGAGAATTGGACAAGAAGGGAATATCAATTGTCAAATAAGACAATTTCCGCAGATGAGTAAATTCGATTCAGAAAAATAAATTGTACGGGCACATATGTAGGTGTCTTTAACAATATGTCCCTATTTTTACACTTCTTGCAGATCTCATAAAATTTAATCTTTCACAATCTTCAAAGAATATTTAGTGTTTATTAGCACTTTCATGGTGACTACTAATCATCCTTGCATGGTCCCTTCAAAATTGTATGTAGGCGCGCAACTATATACAATTTCAGGATTAACGATGCAATACTCAGTTCGTCAAAACTTTATCATCATGTTTAAAATATACATATTTTCATGCTTAATTCTGAAATAAGAATCAAAATGAATTTACATAGATGTTCTTTGTTACGGAAACAATTAAGTTTTCCAAGGTGTTTCATAAACAACTTTATTTCTATGACGATTACCTTTAAATCTCACTTTAAATAATCGTTACGGTGATGAAAATTCAGTTTTCTCAAGGGATACTATTTTATCTTATCAAAAACAATGAGTGATCTGCAAAAGAGTGATGAAAAGTTGTTCACCAAGAACTAACTACAATATAATAGGAAATGAGCTTAGCCAATTAATCACGAGGTTCATGACCTTTATGGTACTCAAAAAGAATAATCCACAACGTAACTCAAACCGAGATGAGTACTTGTTTAATGGTTGCATCACTAATGCGAACATTAGGAAGAAGCAAGAAGGATAGATAACATCAATACATGTAAAACTTAGCAATCAAAGGTAGTCTTTTCATTAATCACAAACAAGTCAAAATTGTACCGTAACACATTACGTGTCACTATGTCATACAATTCCAAGAACTCATCCTACCAACTGATGTCTCAGTTAAGTTACGGATTTTTAAATGATACCACAATGAATACTAATCTACAATAGTCGTTAGATGTTCCACCTGTCCCGGAAGATCCATCGGTCCCAATTTAGAAGAGGATTTCTTCAATTTATTTCTTGTGCACTGGGCATCCTTGTCATTGGACAATGGCCTAGGAACAACCCTTAACACGAACCAACAATCATTTTAAACCTTATAATTAAATCACAGGAGTTAACGACTTCCTCTTAACAATCTCATATTCCATACGGGTTAAATTTGACTTTATTCAAGTTTCAACCAGCTTATACTCAATGCGACATCATACCTCATTCTCCAATACTTTCAACCTTATTCTTAGACCTTGAAAGGGCAATAAAAGTTCGATATGAACAACACTTAATTTCCAATCCTATAGCTCCTTCATCAATAGTTATCAAATGAGTCACTAGTATGAAATGACTCACACATTCAATTACACTTCTCGGAAATGTACTAGTGGCATGAGGGTTTTGGGTAATGGTTACAATGACAGCCTCAAGTGCAACATCCACCTTTCGATTTCAATTTAAGAATTGGGTGACAACGAATCAGATGAAACCTTTCCAGGTGGTAACGTTTTGTCAAACTCCACTCTATAAGGAAAGATCGTCATAAAATCGATATCAGATTTAATCTCGCTAATTCTTCTTCAAGATTTCAATCAACTACTATCAACATTTCTACGAATATCAACCATTTTGTTGGGATCATAAATATCCACGACATTGTTTAGATCTAGGATAGCTAGAACTCCTACAGAAATAACTTCAATTAACCTGTTAGGGGAGTTAGGGTTTCTTGTGACAATCTACGTCGTATAAATACCTCGTATAGATATTTAAAATAATCATCAAACAATCATGTAATCAAATTACATCATATATATGTATATATAATCCAAGTTATATATATTGTTAGGACCATTGTAATAGTTATATGTAATAGGTAGACTAGGAGGTATGTAGTTCCTCCTGGTCCTAGTAGTAGTAGGAGCAAGTCCTGCTCCTGGTCCTAGTCGAAGTCAAACTTTATTATTTACTTTATATTCTGTTAGGATATGCATGAGATATGTTAGGAAAGGATATGCATATCAGTTTTACACGTTTTCTTTAATGTTGTATTAGGGTTTCCTTGTAGTATAAAAGGAACCTTAGGCAGAAGGGTTAGAGACACCTTCACAAAACGTAGTTCTAGTGATTATCAATATTAGAAATCCTTAGAAAGGATCAAGTCTTTATAGTTATTTTGTTCTTCTTGATTATATTTATATTTTACATTCATATTGTGTATAGAGTCTCTTTGTGATTTGACATGTGATTACAGAAGTCATTCACCGGTCCTGACAGGCTGCAAGATCTACATCTAGTAGTCCCAACAAGTGGTATTAGAGCCTGGAAGGGCCTCTATACAAGAAGAATCAAGTTTTCTTATTACTGACATTTTGTTTATCATGTCTGCCTCAACTTCTACTCAAACAGGAGAAGACAACACTCCTAAAATTGTGCAACCTCAGCAGATCCTTGCTACAGTTTCAAACACAAATGGTAAATTCCCTCTTCTGAAAAAGGGTGAATATGAAAACTGGGCAATGAAGATGGAATGGTGGATCACCAATACTGATCAAGATCTTTGGAAAATCATTCTGAATGGAAACAGCAGAAAGCTTACTGGAAGAGACAAGAATGGTAATATTACTCTTCTTGACCCTAAGTCTCATGAAGAAATCATAGCTATTCAGAAGGAGGTCAAAGCAAAGACAATTTTGCTTCAATCTCTTCCTAAAGATCACATGGGTGACTTCTACCATTTGGATGATGCCAGAGAGATCTGGAATGACATAAAAGCAAGGTTCGGTGGGAATGAGGAGTCAAAGAAAATGCGAAGGTCCATGCTGAGAGATGAATTCACAGAATTCAAAATCTCAGAAACTGAAGGGCTACATCAAGGGTATGATAGGTTCCAGAAAATTTTGAGCCAGTTGAATCAACTTCGGTCAAAGCCTGATGATGGTGACATTAATGCAAGGTTTCTTAAAGCCTTACCCTACTCATGGAATCAGGTGGTGATCTCTCTCAAAGCCAAAGGTGGGCTTGACTATCTCAACTTTGATGATCTGTTTCATAGGCTCAGAACTTACGAACCCCATGTAAGAGGATTTTTAAGTGACTCTTTTCCCACTCCTGCTAACTCTGCCTTTGTGAGTTATATGGCATCTAGTCCCATGTCATATGCAAGTAGCCCAAGCAATACTGTCTCCTCTCAGCATACTGTTCAGCATACTTCTGCTCCTGAACCTACTGCCAAGTCTGGTAGTATGGTAGAAGCCGTTCTTCATTCGTTTGTGGCTGATGTTAATGCTGAACAACAACTTGCTTTTGATGACTTCAAACAGGTTGATAAACTTGACCTGGATGAGATGGATCTTAAATGGCAGATGGCCATGCTTACTCTTAGGGTTCACAAGTTTGAGAAGAAAGCAGGAAGGAAATTTAATTACAACCCTCGGGAACCAGGAAGATTCGACAGAAGCAAGGTTCGATGCTATAACTGCCAGCAACAAGGTCACTTTGCAAGGGAGTGCCCTAGCAAGAATGATCAAGAGATGAGCAGGTACTCCGCTTTCAAGGTTCAGGAGATAAAAGATGACAAGAAGGCATTGGTATCTGTTGACTCTATGGTCAACTGGAATGATCATCAGGCTTCTACTCTGGAATCAGCTGAGTCCTCAACTGACGTGTTTGCAATGATTGCTGGGAATCTCTCTGATGCAGAAGAAGCAGACGAGTTTGCTCTTATGGGCATCTCACCTCAGGTACAACATTGTCCTTTTGGGTGTCATGATAAATACTCAGAATTGTTGTCCCATGTTAATGAAGTAAATGATCAAAATGATAAGTATTTTTTAGAGGTTCAAGCCTATAAGGCTTCATTAAACACATTGGAACAACAAAAAAGGTGGTTACAAGATACACAACGTGCGTATGAGGATAAAATCAGGATACTAAGCATTGATTTAGTAAACACGACAAATATGCTTAAATATACAGAAACAGAAAGAGATGCTAGTATCAAAGAAAAAGAGGAGATGCAAGCTAAATTAGATGCTACAATGCTAAGATTTGAAAAATGGCAAAAGGCACCTAAAAATAATTCAAAATTAATTGATAGTAGCATGTCTGGCAGAACTAAAAGAGGCTTAGGATTTGAAAAATATATTGATTCAGAAGATGTATTTGATTTATCTTTTTCAAGTGTCTTTGATGCCGACAAAGAGGATGAGGGCAAACCTAGTTACAATAGGTTTAAACCAGCAGCAGAAATGCATGCTGTCCTTCCTCCTCTTACTGGAACTTTTATGCCCACTTCATGGCATAATGACTCGGATGGATCACAGATGCTTGAGTCCCCAACAAGTTCTACTAATACTAATGACTTTGTCTCATGTACTTTCAGTGACAAAGCCGGTGACTCTGCATCTAGTGGTTCAAGTGAAGAGTCAAGACCTACAAGTTCCAAGTTGAATGAACATGCTGCTACTGGTGCTAGGAAGTGTAAAGAAAGAATTGCTGTCAAGTCAAGTGTGTCTGGTCCTAGTTTATTGAGTCATAGGAAGAATTTTTCTCCTAGAATTGTGTGTAATAAAGTAGGCAGTATGAAACAATCTCATTATAATAAAAGGTCTTTCAAAACATGTTTTGTTTGTGGCAGTGCCTTTCATTTAATTAAAGATTGTGATTATTATGACACACATGCTTCTCCTGCTCCTGGTCCACCAGGAGCTGTTTCATATGCTTCTAGAAGACTTAATCCTAGTGCTCCAACGTTTACTTCTTCTCGAGTGTCCTCTCCCTTAGCTTCTGATTATTGGAGAAATATTGGATTCCAAACAACCAGTAATTATTTTCAAAATTTTAATCCAATCTATCCACATAATTTGGACCATACGTATTTTGGTTTGGGAAACTTGGGAACTGCTGTTAAGCCCTCAGCAGGTTGTCCTTGGTCAAATAATAATACCCAAATGATGCATAGGCAACCAAGGAACAACGGTGGGTCTCATCAATCTTCTTGGCACTATTCTAAAGATCCACAAGGCAGGCTCAAACCTAAAAAGGTTTGGGTCCCCTTAAGACACTAACTTTTGCAATTTTTTTATCTTGTTGTTGTAGGTTACTCCATACCAGGATCCTAGTCTAGGCATTGTTGATAGTGGTTGCTCCAGGAGCATGACTGGCAATAAAAGTCTTCTCTCTAACTTTGTACCATTTCATGGAGGCAAGGTCTATTTTGGTGGGGGTGAAGGCAGAATCACTGGCAAAGGAACGATAAAGACTCCTAATCTAAATTTTGAGCAGGTCTACTATGTCGAAGCACTTTAACACTTCAACTTGATATCGGTCTCTCAGATTTGTGACAAGAAGCAGTTTGTTCTCTTCACCGATACCGATGCACTTGTGATTTCCAAAGACTTTCAGCTTCCGGATGACTCACAAGTGTTACTCAGAATCCCTAGAAGGCACAATCTCTATAGCATCAAGTTTAATGAAGTCAACCCTACTGGTCAACTAGCATGTCTAGTTGCTAAAGCCTCAGAAGATGAAGCCACTAAATGGCACCGAAGGATGGGGCATGTGAACTTCAACACCATTCACAAACTTGCAAATCTGAATCTGGTCTCTGGTTTACCTCCCAAGACGTTTAGAAATGATATAAATTGTATTGCCTGCAGCAAAGGCAAACAGCACAAAGCATCCTTCAAGGCCATTACTGCTCTTAGTCTTATTACTGAACCATTGCAGCTACTACACATGGACTTATTTGGTCCTACTTCCATTAGAAGCATTGACCACAAGCAATTCTGTCTAGTGGTAACTGATGGATATAGCAGGTTTACGTGGGTGTTCTTCATGGCTGCCAAGAGTGAGACCTACTCAATTCTTAGAGATTTTCTTACCCTGATAGAGAACCAGTTGTCTAAGAAAGTTAAAGGTATTCGTTGCGACAATGGAACCGAGTTTAAAAATAAAGACCTCATCGCACTTTGCAATGCTAAGGGCATCAAAAGAGATTATAGTGCTGCAAGGACTCCTCAACAGAATGGTGTGGCAGAAAGAAAGAACAGGACACTAATAGAAGCAGCAAGAACTATGCTTGCCGATTCCAAGCTTCCAACCATGTTCTGGACATAAGCTGTTAATACTGCAAGTTATGTGTTGAATAGGGTTTCTATTACCAATCCTCACAAGAAGACTCCTTATGAGCTGCTCACGGGAAAAGTTCCAAATATTTCTCATTTGAAGCCTTTGGGTGTCCAGTCACCATTCTGAATACTAGTGACTATTTGGGGAAGTTTGATGGCAAGGCAGATGAAGGATACATTGTGGGATATTCAGCTCATTCTCGGGCTTATCGTGTCTATAATCTTCACGCCAAGCGGATCATTGAAACTATTAATCTCAGGTATTTTGAGGAGAAGTCAAACATCCAAGGCAAGGGTCCAGAATGGTATTTTGATCTTGATTATCTTAGTGATTCGTTAGGATATTTTCGTTTCAAAACTAACCATGATGCAGGACCATAAGTGTTTGCAACTTCTAGTACTGGTGTTCCTTCTAGTCTTTCTGATTCAGATGATGAGGATGACTTTTTTGTGGTTCCATCCTATTCCACCACAGTTTCTCCTACTCCTCCTAGTGATGCAACTCCATTGGATGTACAGGATTCCCAAGTAGCTCTTGACACTCTTCTCAAACAACAACAAGAAGCTACTAAAGCAACTGCTCAAGGTAGTTTTGAGTTTCCCTTGGTTGAGCCTACTGACAAAGTTGCTCCTGGTACTCAAGCTTCTGCTCCTAGTGCTAGCTTATCACCTACTAGTACTCCGGCTAGTGAGTCGACGTATAGGATAAGAAATAAAGATGAATAAGATCAAGATTAAAACTAAGAATGGAAGATTAGATTAGATGAACAAGAAAGAGAAAGATACAAGAAGTGTGTTCCTAGTGAGAGAAACTAAGGAGAGTTTCTCTCTCTAAAACAAGAAGGAAGGAAAAGTATTATGAGAGACACACACACAAATAAGGATGGTTATGCCTTTTATACTAAGGCTTACATGAATAGGAGGCCTTCCTCATTTGTGTGTTCGGGACTAATTCCCGTTTCATGCATAATAATGACATAGAACTCTCGACACTGTTGAATAGCATTTTCTACGAGCTTCGCAACGGTATATTATATGACCATCACTTTAAATACTTCTAACAATCTCCCCCTAAGGGGTGGTCATATAATATGTGACTTCACTTCTTTGACCATCACTTTAAATACTTCTAACAATCTCCCCCTAAGTGGTGGTCATGTATTATGTGACTTCACTTCTTTGTTGTTGCAGACTTTGAAGCTCGTTGTCTTGAGAGTTCTTTCATCGATCCTTTCATGACTTGTGATCTTGGATCTTTGATCTTTGCCTTGACTTGATCTTGTAACTTTACCAGCTTGTGTTCTTGTGTCTTTGCCTACATACTCATGTTTTGTGTTGTCATGAAAGCTTGTTAACAATCTCCCTTGATCATCAGAGTAGCAGAAGTCTTTGTCTTTAGATGTTCTTGAGCTTTCTTCAATAATCCTGAATATGTGGCCTTGAATTGCGACTCTTGAGATAACGCCACCGTTTGCATTCCACCGGTTTTCCCGTTATACAGTACGAATACTGTACCTGTGATCAGGTAAGTTCAAAGAACTTCCTTGACAGGATTTCCAGCTGTGGTAGCCGTTCTCAAAACTTGAATATATCGAAAGATAATTCAAAGTAAGGAGTGAATCATGCAGTTCCATTCTGCTGATTAAGTCGTCAATTCACTTTCCTGGAACAAGTCTGAATCAATTAAGAATCAAACCATCGTTGCTTTCCAGTTGACACAAGTTTGATTCATATAGAATCGCACAAGTTACCTACCGCAGTGCTGTTTGATGATGACACTGGAAGGATTTCCATTCGTCACTGTAAATACTGAAAAGTATTACTCTGAATGTTCTGGCAAGATCATAAAGATATTGCGTCGAGACCGGGAACGAGTTTGAATCAATTAAGAATCAAACCACTGTTGCTTTCCAGTTAACATATGTTTAATTCAAGTGAATCTTACATATGACCTACCGCAGTGCTGTTTGATGTTAACACTGGAAGGATTTCCATTCATCACTGTGAATACTAAAGAGTATCACTCTGAATGTTCTAGCAATACCACACGGATAGAGCGTAGGACTCTGTAAATCATCGCTTGTGTTCTAATGATGAAAAACAATTGATCTATGGAATAAGTGTCCTAATGAGATTTTTGATGAATCTCGTTGGCTCTAGACTCTATAAGTGCACGTTTATTTGGTGATCGGAGGCTGGAGCAGACTGTCACCTATTCAATATCTACTATCTCGGAGTGAGAAAGTTGATAGAAATGAGTTGAATCTCCGTGACAATAAAACAAACTTCTTTTGAGAGAAGCTTGATTAGGCTGGGAAGGGTTGTGCATTGCATCACTGGGTCCATGATGCTTTGTCTTCAGTATCAGAAATCATCAAAATGATTCTGATAATAGATGTATTGACCCGGTTTCTGCCTAAGTTGTATGGAGGGCTTCTTTCTTTACACCCTTTATCCTTACGTTTCTTTTTCATTCTTCAACCCCTTCAATGCTTACCAAGACGTCATAACTAGCACCTTGTTGTGATTGTTCCAGTGCTAGCTTAAGTCATTAGTCGGCATTATTCCCGTACACTCAACTACTCCATCTTTCCTAAGGACTTCTAAGTTCTAATGGATTGTCCCTGGGAAGATCCCTCCGGTTCTGGTTGGATCATAGGACGAATACCTAACCACCTTTTGACACCAATGCCATCGTGAATTTATGTGTTGAAGGGCATAGATATCGTAACCAGAAAAATCATTTGAAAATGCAGTCAAGGTGTTGATGAAATCAATGTTTACACCTTGAAAGTTTTTCTATATCACCAAAAACACTCCCCCTACCTATGTGCATCATAAAAGGAGAGATTTTTGCACATATTAGGAAGAGAAAGCACTTATATCAAAGATCTTATTCAAGATAACACATTTTAATCACTATTCTCCCCCTCAAAAATTGCATGAAATTGAAATTTTTGTGAAATTAGTGATGAAACATGGAGAGAATAATGTGTCATGAAACTTTGGAACAAATGTTTATGAAATCATTATACTCCCCCTCGAAAAGAGATTCTATTTAAATAGGGGAGTATATGAGCACATTGTTTTGAAATACTTTGAAAAATTGTGCTCAAAAGTCCGAGAAGAATTGTGTTCATGAGCTTAAAACTTTGAATGTTTTGATATAAGCTCATGACCGAGAAAAATGAATTTCTCGTTGTTGAGGATAAGTCGAAGACTTTCCTTTATTTAGGGACCGGGTTATAGTCTGACATGTGACTATAAGCCATTATGTTGAGCTCAAAACTTTGAATGTTTTGTGACAAGCTCAACCCGAGATAGATTGCTCTACCCGTTATTAGGATAAGTTATCTTTAAAGATACACTCACCTTTATTTGAAGTTCGAGTTACAGTCTGACATTTAACTGTAAGTCGTTTACATGAGCTTAAAACATGGAATGTTTTTATCGGAAGCTCATGACCGAGAAAAATGAATTTCTCGTTGTTAAGGATAAGTTATCATCCGTGATCAACTTTCCTTTATTTGAGGCACGAGTCACAATCTGAGGTAATTGCAAATCATCTGAAGAAAGGGGAAATGACATGTTTTAAAAAACATTTGAACTTTCATTCGAGCTTTATGTACACACCCGTGTCGTTATTGAGCGACATTTCTAGGCACGTCCATATTATCGAAACTGAAAGACATGTCGAGAAGAATATTTTTGGTATTTTTGAAAGATTTTTTCGTTTTTTGTTTTGTTTTTATAGGTTTTATATTTTTGTATTTTGATTTTCAATATTTTTTAAAATAATCCAAAATAGACCTTTGTACAGCAGAAGAGGGTGATGTTGAATGTACAGAATTGGAACCCTTTGAAGAAATGGATTCAGAATCCGTTGAAGTACCTGCAATGACAGAAGAAGAATTTGCACAAATACTAGTGTTAGGAGTAACAAATGCATTTTCTACATTCAAGACACTCGCATTAGTGCTGGAGCATGTGTCATCACTCTTCTTGATGGGATTCCACTCAAGACCGACTTCCTTAAAGATCCTACCCGTGGGTTTCCATTGAAGACTAGATCAAGGATTAGTGTTCTCTTGCACAGCGGAAGACTTCTTTGGAGAGAAACTAGATCCTGCATTGATCCGCCTTGAGGATTTATTGTCATTGCTTTTCTTTGTGACGGGTGGGAATCTCCTTGTTGGCTTATGGGATTCTGCATTCTTTCTCTGTGTGAAAGCACGAGAGTTTACCTCATAGAGGTATTGCAGAATGCAATGAGCATGATTTCCATGGTGAATGCCTTTTTTGCACGTGGGGCATACAGTGAGTTTGGGATTCTCGAAAGGTCTTGTGTACCTAGGGTTTGTTGACCGTTCAGGCACTATGTTCGAAACACGGCTACCTATTGGTGATTGCCAATTCCTAGGTTGTTGGGAAGGGGTCCTAGGTTTTGGTTGATTACCATTAGGTGTGTGTTGAACTCTAGCGGTTGTTGGTTTACTAGGTTTTGAATACACATGGTTTACTTTCTGAATGTCCCCTTTTTGCTTACCATCCCCTAGGTTTTTGGTTTGACCAACGTCATTTGAACCATTAGATTCCTTTGTGGGCGTAAGAGTCACACACTTGGGATTACTCTTAGGAGTAGTGCAAGGTGCATTCACAGAGTTGTGTTTAGCAAGAGTGGGTTTTCTAAATGGAGGAACATAGAGTGAGATGGCTGGTTTTGGTACAGTCGATAGCACATCGGTATTAGGAGGTAACCTAGAAACATTAGAAGGCGGTTTTCCTAAGATAGATGGCTTTGGTACTTTGTACGCATTGGGTTGTCTAACAACTGATTTTACAACCTTAGCTTCCACAGTTTTCCAACCCATCTTTCCAACAAGTTTCTGCAACTCAGCAATCGCGATGTCTTTGTCTTGCAACTGAGCTTTCAGATCAGAAATATCCTTACTCTTTTCATTCAATTCACGAAATGATTCAGAGAGTTTTACTTGTAAATTATTGTCATCATGAACTTTTCCAACTTTGGTTTGCAAAGCAAGTTCAAGAGAATGACAATGTTTCTGAAGAAAATCATATCGGTGTTGAAGAATCGTGAACTCTTTTTGATTAACATTTGTTGAAGGCTCACTGTCGCGACATTCACCTCCTAACTGAGCTCGTAGCTGTTCGATTGTTTGTTTCAGTTCACTGTAAGCTTTATCATACGAGAGTTTGTCATCCTTACATTCATCACATTTTTTGACATATTTATTCCAAAGATCGGTGAATTCGTTGTCCTTTTTGATGACATAAGACTCCATTTTCTCTTTCGTACGATCAAGCTCATTTTGGAGGGTTTCATTGTCTGACACAGAGATGTTTACCGCAACGGGGTTACTATCAACACAATCACCACTGTCACTTGATTTCGAGAGACATGCGAGGTCGCTTTCCAAAACTTTAATTCTATCAAGAGATTCATCAGCCTCTTTCGCCAAAGATTTAAAGTCTTCAACAAATTTGGCTAGTTCTTTTAGAAAAGCGTTCTCAAGATTGCCTATCCTCGCATCAACTTGATTAATAATCGGATTGATTTCAGTATGAAGCACTTTTTATAACTCGACATGAACGGGTGATGTAAAGTTTCCTCCAGTCATTTTGGCGTTAACAACCCGTTTGAGAATGACAAAATTATCTTTGAGCTCGTTAAGAAATCGTCGTGCAACACTCGGTTTAGGAGGATCCTCTGTCAATTCCTCACTAGGTAGCAAAAGCAATTCGGTACTAGTTTTAGATCGAACAAAAACCGTTGGAGGATTAACTTTTGGATAGTAAACAGGTGTCACTTCTTTATCAAGCTTTTTCATTCTTAAACGAGTTTCTTCAGCAAGTTCAGTAGTTTCCTCAGAATCATGCACACTAGGAGGATCATGCTCATCAGACAGGAGCACACTACCATTATATAGAGTTTGATTTGTGGCCTGAACCTGCTTAAGATATTCTGGATTGGGAGGAAGAGGACAACCTAAAGCCATTTTGTAACAGGTGTAATTTATCTCATTCACTTTAGGTGCGAGCATATTTATCGTCTGCATAGATTGTCCACGTTTTACCAAAAGGTTGTCTAAGTCCCTAATCCTATCCTGAGCATTGCAAAAATCCTCAAGAAGCCCATCTTCTCGAATTTTGAAATCATGTTTCAGCTTTTTTATTTCTCCTTTTAAATCAGAAACGATAGATTTTTCAGTTGAAAGCTGTTTATTAAGAGAGGTGATTTCATCATTCAATTCGCTTATCTTTTTTGCACTACTTAAATGTAAGGCATTTAATTTCTTAGTGGTGCATTTTTCTTGATAAACCGATGTAGCATGAGCTTGTTCAAGTTCCTTGATTTTAGCATGATGAATCTCAAAACTTTTCTCCCGTTCCTTATATCCCGTAAGCTCAGTGGTCAATTTGGCATTAGTTTCTCTAAACTTATTATTAACCACATTCGCATGAGCAAGATCCTTGGCAAGCTTATCAAATAATGATTTATAATACGCATGCGTCTCGTCAGGAAGAGTTGTAGGTTGGGCTACTTGATCCCCACTAAGGTCCACACTGGGTGCATTAGAAATAATATTGCTATTATTTGTTTGAACCCCGTGTGTCTCAGTGGAAGGCTCAAGTGACTCAGTATACTCTTCCTCCTGATTAGACATATTATATAACTCATTATCATTGAGACGTGGGTGTACCTCAGAGGAACCGTCTGAATCATACACAGGAGCTCTGTCAGGTTTAACTACCGATGTGGATGATTGCTGTGAATTAGCCATCAAGATGGAGTCGGTAGTCACCTCTTCTTCCTCATCATATGCTGCTGCAGATGCCATGAGATCAAACTCTTTAGCTAGAAGAGGAAATCCTGCTTCTTCCTTTTGTGCTATAAGAAGCTGAGACTGGAGATGGGCAGCATTCCTCTTCTTTCTTACATGGCTATCACAAAGCGCAAAATCCGCAACATCATTGTCTTGTTGATAAGTCATAGTAGAAGTCGTGTGAAAAACAGGATCTCAATTCGTAGAAAGCGTGTGTTGGGGTGTCAACAAAATCAAAGTTTGTCTAAATTTTCCAGCCCGACAAAAAATTCCTCAGTCCGACAAAACGGTAATCCAAAAAATTTTGAAACACTAAATTTTGAAATTGAGTTAGAAATAGCCAATAACTAGTAGGGAAAAAATTTGAAAAAATGAAATTTTTTAATGAAAAATAAAACCTAAAAAATTTGAAATTTGGCCTAAAAATTTGAATTTTGGTCCGAAAATTTGAATTTTTGGTCGAAATTTTTTTCGCATAGCCAAAATTTGAAATTGAAGCTTAAATGGCCTAAAACTGGTCTAGGAAAAATTAAATTTTTTTTTTTTTTTTTTTAATCTTCGTGTAAACTATGTTCCGAGACTAGTCTAGATAGTGGCTAAGTCTAAAAATTACTCAAACAAAATTTCCATCGGAATGTTGATCGGAATGATCCATCGGAATGTCCCTCTATCGGAATGTGCAGATCGGAATCCTAGATCGGAATGTGTAGATCGAAATCCTAGATCGGAATCCTAGATCGGAATGTTCTACTATCGGAATCCTAGATCGCGATGATGACCTGTCGGAATGCTTAGATCGGAATGTTCAGATCGGAATCGTCAGATCGGAATGTGGCTAAGATCAATTTGGCAGAGTAACGTCTCAAAGTTCCTAAAAAACCGTCGGAATCCCAGATCGCAAAGAACGATCGGAATGTCCAGATCGAAATAGGTATCGAAATCTTTAGATCGCAAAGTAAAACCCTTGGGTTATTGCGATCAAAACCGTACTTACCTTTCCCGAAATTGTAGCTATCGCAATAAGAGAACTTTCTTCCAACTTTTTAGGCAACGATTTTAGCAACTTTTAGGCAACAAATTAGGAACTTTGAGGCAACAAATTCGTGTTTTTGAGCTAACCAAAATACCCACAATGCGAATACTTGGAACAACAAAAAAAACACGAAATTTTTTTTTTGAATCTTTAGTAAAAAAAATCAAAAACCCACGGAATTAACAAGAAACAAGGACAACACCAAAGAGCTATCCACGAATCCCTTGGCGAATGATACCACTTGTAACAACTAATCACACGACGTATAGGATAAGAAATAAAGATGAATAAGATCAAGATTAAAACTAAGAATGGAAGATTAGATTAGATGAACAAGAAAGAGAAAGATACAAGAAGTGTGTTCCTAGTGAGAGAAACTAAGGAGAGTTTCTCTCTCTAAAACAAGAAGGAAGGAAAAGTATTATGAGAGACACACACACAAATGAGGATGGTTATGCCTTTTATACTAAGGCTTACATGAATAGGAGGCCTTCCTCATTTGTGTGTTCGGGACTAATTCCCGTTTCATGCATAATAATGACATAGAACTCTCGACACTGTTGAATAGCATTTTCCACGAGCTTCGCAACGGTATATTATATGACCATCACTTTAAATACTTCTAACACTTCCAATAATCGTTTCTCCAGTCCTTCTGATTTGGGGAACTATCAAAAGAAGTCTTCTACCAAGCTGGATGATATTCATAAACAACCAGTAGATGGGATATTCCAAAATGCTTCATATGATGCTGACTTTGTTGGTGATCTCAATAACTTGGCACCAGAAGTGGAGGTTTCTTCCAATCCAGTCTTGCAATCACATAAAGATCATCCTACCACTCAAATAATTGGAGATCCTGGTTCTACTGTCAAGATACGCAGAATGCAGCAGAAGGCCTCGTCTGATCATCATGCTCTTGTGGGCTATATTGAGGATCAAAAGCGTAATAATCATACGGACTTTCAACACTGTTTGTTTGCTTGTTTTCTCTCACAGGTGGAACCTAGGTCTGTTTCTCATGCTCTTGAGGATCAAAGTTGGGTGGAGGCTATGCAGGAGGAAATGCAGCAATTCTTGTTTCAGAATGTTTGGGTTCTGGTTGACTTACCAGATGGAAAGACAGCTATCAATACCAAATGGATTCTCAAGAACAAGAAGGATGCACGGGGAATTGTCGTAAGGAATAAAGCTAGGCTTGTCGCACAAGGACACACTCAAATTGAGGGCATTGACTATACTGAAGTTTTTGCTCCGTTTGCAAGGATAGAGGCCATTCGTCTGTTTTTGGCCTTTGCTTCTTATGTGGGCTTTACGGTGTTTCAAATGGATGTCTAGAGTGCATTTCTCTATGGCAAAATTGATGAGGAGGTGTATGTCACTCAACCTAAGGGCTTTGTTGAACCACTTCATCCCAAGAAAGTTTACAAGGTGGTCAAGGCTCTTTATGGGTTACATCAGGCTCCTAGAGCTTGGTATGAGCGTCTTTCAACTTTCTTGTTAAAGAATGGCTATAGAAGAGGTACTATTGACAAAACACTATTTCTTCGAAGAAATACCAAGGACATTATCCTTGTTCAGGTTTATGTGGACGACATTATCTTTGGTTCTACTAGGAAGGAGTGGTGTGATGAGTTTGAACACTTGATGAAAGGCGAATTTCAGATGAGTGCGATGGGAGAACTGTCGTTCTTCCTTGGTCTTCAGGTCAAGCAACAATCAGATGGGATTTTCATCAGTCAAGATAAATATGTCCATGAGATTCTTCAGAAGTTTGACATGGATCCTCTTAGACCAGCAGCAACTCCTTATGAAGTTGCGAAAATCAAACTTAAGAATGAGCCAGACCCCCCGGTATATGTTCACATGTACAGGTCTATGATTGGCTCCCTCATGTATTTTATTGCATCACGTCCGGACATCATGTTTGCAGTAAGTGCTTGTTCTAGACACCAGGTGACTCCAACAGTTTCGAACTTAAATGCAGTAAAGAAGATTTTCAAGTATATCAAGGCTCAACCTAAATTGGGTCTATGGTATCCTAGAGAATCACCTTTTGTTCTAGAAGCCTATAGTGATAGTGACTATGCTTGTGCTAATAATGACAGGAAGTCTACTACTGGTGGTTGTCAGTTTTTGGGTCGTCGACTTATTTCATGGCAATGCAAGAAACAGACAATAGTAGCTACTTCTTCAACAGAAGCTGAATACGTTGCGGCTGCTAGTTGTTGTGGACAAGTTTTGTGGATCCAAAATCAGATGTTGGACTATGGTTTCAATTTTATGAATACCAAAATTTTTATTGACAATCAAATCACTATTTGCATTGTGAAGAATCCTGTTTTCATCAACGGACGAAGCATATTGAAATTCGGCATCATTTTATATGGGATGCCAATGAGAAGAAGCTGATACAGGTTCTTAAAGTTCATACGGATGACAATGTTGTTGATTTGCTGACTAAAGCTTTTGATGGTCCTCGGTTTAATCACTTGGTGGTTCATATTGGGATGGTCAATCCTTGAGGTCTAGGATTGAGGGGAGGCAAAGCCTAAGGGGAGGCTTTGTGTACATATTAGGACAGACTAATGTATTGATAGATTTTAACAACATCTTTTATTGGTTCTGATGGTGTGTGGTGCTTCTGATGGAGGATTTTGCTCTCTTCTGGTGGATATGGCCTTACATGACTGGCTTCTGGTCCTCCTTGGTCAGCTTCTAGTTATACTTGCTTGGCTTCTTGTGGTTTAAAATCCTTCCATGTCAAGTGGTGTTTGGCTCCTGGTACTGGTCTGGCATAATGTTCATTCCTTTTGTCCTTTGTTAATCACGTTTTGCTCCTGGTCTGACCATTGTGTGCTTTGACTTTTGGTCAACGCTCCCAATCCTAGTATTTACAGTTTTAAATTAAGCATGGTTAATTGGGAGTTGGTAATTATGTTAAAAAGGGCAAGTGGTTACTATGCAATTATGGTTTAATTTGAAAGGGCAACCTCCCATTAATAGGGGTCAATGAACAGTTACCACTTTCTTTATTTATGGTCAAAATACACCCTTGACTCACTCATTACAATAAACACACACACAAAACCGCTCCTACTATCTCCACCTTCATCACAATCCTTCTTTCATCAATTCATCAAGATCCATGGCTGCTCTTGCTTACAACCTGCTCACAACCGAGTTGCTTATCTGGGTGATGGTCCACATCGTGAACATTTTGCTGACATTCTGGATTTTATTGAAGCTTCCAATCTAAGGTTTGCTTTTACGGTTTGTCCCACCATATATGATAGTGTTATTCGTCAATTCTGGGCGTCTGCTCGACTTGTGAATGTGGTGGTCGTCCACGTGCACTCCATGCTACTATAGATGGACGTGCATATGTGGTGACGGAGGCTTCTATTCGCTCTTCCCTTCATCTTCAGGATGAGGGTGGTGTTGAATCCATCACAAATTTGGAAGTATTGGAGCGGATGGCTGCTTTAGGATACGCACATGGGGGGAAGTTTAACTTCCAGAAAAATAGGTTTTCCCCCCAATGGAAGCTTCTGGTTCACTTTCTAATCCATTGTACGAGTCCCAAGTCTGGGAATTGTGATGCTTTCCCTACTCCTTTGGCTACTGGTCTTATTTGCTTAGCCCAGGGTAGAGTTATTAACTTTTCTCATTATCTATTTGAGGGGATGGTTAGTAATCTGTCTAATGCTGGTTCGAGAAAGAAGTTTCTTATGTACCCTAGGTTTCTTCAGCAAATCCTAGTTTGCATTCCTCTTGATAGGACTGAGCATATGCCGTCTAAGCTTACAAAAAAAGTGTATTACAATATGGTCAATGGGTTTACTGGGGAATGGAGGCCCCTGACTGAGGCCATGTTGGGATTGGCTCAGGGTCCTATGGGTGAGGAGGAGGAGGCTCCTGAGTTCGTTGTGATTGATGATGACCCCATGGAGGAGGAGGCTCCTACTGCTGATGCCACTCATGTGGTTGAGGAGATGGTGGTTGAAAAACCATCCCCTTCCAGGGCTGGTCCTTCTTCAGTCCCACAAAAGTCTCCATTTGTGGAGACTCCACCTCCTAGTCCTGCCCCACACTCGACTGATAAACCGTTTGGTGCTAGTACTCCACAGGTTGACCCATATGTTGCTTCGGGCTCCAATGACGCTTTCCCTGATCCAAGTTCTCTTGGTGGGCAGGCGGAGGAGCCTACTACACTTATATCTTTGCTTGATCTTATGCGCAGGTACCATGAGCGGATGATTTCTTTGGAAGCTGATTTGAACCAACATCGGAAACTTACTAGGGAGTTTGTTCTTCCTCTGGCTGATCGCATCAAAGCGTTGGAAACTCAGCAACGGCGTCGCAAGAAGCATGTGATCCATTCAGATTATGATGAGGAGGGTACGGAGAATGTTGAGGATGGTTTGACATTATTGGCGAAGGCTGCCTTTGCTGATAAAGTTTATGATGATTTGCCGGTTCTTGCGACGTCCTCCAGTGTTCCTTCTCCTGGTGCTATTCCCACTTCTATGGGTGGTGATTCTGATCCTGCTGCTGGTTCTAATGTTGGTCCCTCTCATGATTCGAAGGGCAAGGCCCCAATGACTGATGCTCCATCCCCATCTTGCAAGCGTACCCGTCGCCAGCTTGAAGAGGAAAGGCTAGGTGAGGAGGCTGCTCGTCAGATTCAAGCCGAGATTGATGAAGCTGATAGGGCTGCTGAGGAAGAGCTTCGAAAGCGGAGGCGTGAACAAATTCAGCACGATGCCATGCATTGGAGTGATAGTGAATGGACGCAAGTTTTGACTGTTCTCACCCGGGATTATGCTCAGTTTACAGATCTTTTGGGTGACGATGTTGATGAGCACAATTGTATTCCGAGGGCTATGGTATTGATGCGTAAGCACCAGTTGGCCCTTGCTGCACAACTTAGGGAAAAGGGAAAGAACAGCCTTTATCTCAGACTGAGGAGCGCAAGCAGATGCAACGTTATGTGAAATATCAGTCTGCTGCTCATTTTAATGCTCCTTGGAAGTGGGACCGGGTGCGGGCTTTGACTTTTGATGAGCTCAAGGCACTTTATGAAAATATGGTTAAGCGTCAGAGTCAACCAATTCCGGAAAGATTTATTTACCATCCTCGTGGTGTGACTTCTTCTACGCCTGCTGTTTCTACTGGTCCTTCATCTCCTACCACTCCTGGTTCTGCTGCTAGTCCATCTGGTTTTGTTGCTACTTCCGTTGGTACTTCTACTTCTCCTTTGGTTGCTTTTTTGGGTTCTACTGCTGGTCCTGCTACCACCACCTTTGCTGCTACCACCACCACTCATGCTTCTACCACCACACCTGTTACTACCACCACCACACATGTTCCAACAACCACCTTTGCTACCACCACCACAACTACTGCTACTACGCCTGATTTGCCATCTCCATCACCACCAGTTCCTGGAACTCAACCAAATCCTACTTCTGATGCAGCTCCTATTGGTCCATTGGGTGGGCACATTCATGAGTCTACTTCTACTACTCCCCCTGCTGCTGCTGAGGTTAGGGTAAAGGTTGAACCCACACCTAGTGATCCCACACCTAGACGTTCCCTTCGCCAGAAACAAGCTCGTCGTGTTCGTCGTGGTAAGACAGTCCCTTATGAGAAGCGGGATCCTGAGATTTTGATTGATGCAGCTTCTGACAGCGATTCTGACTTACCTTTGGGCAATGGGAACATTACTGGTTATACGGTTGAGCGTTCTACAACACTTCCTGGTGGCGTATCCCATCAGATTACTTTGAGTGATGGGTCTGTGCGTTTGGCAACGGGTTTACAGGGTGTGTTGTCTTGGGCTGACCGTATGGATCTTATGGCGTTGTATGGACTTGTTGATTCTAGTATGCCTTTTGACCCGATGGTTGTGTCTTCATGGCCTGGTATGCGTATATGGGCTGATCTTAAGTTGATTTTGGATGCTCCTCCTAATGCTCCTGTTTCGGGCATATGGAAGGATCAAATGCAATGGGTGATTCAGCGCTGGAAGCTATATGCTGGATGTGGTGTTCATATGTTGGAATTAGAATCTGGTCATATGGTTTTTATGATGTGGAGTATCCTTTGACAATTTCTTCGATGGGGGCGATGTTGGCTAGTCACTTGCAAATTTATATTGCTCCATCTGGAAATGAGTCCTCTATGGCCAAGGCATTAGTGGAAGGTATTCAGGCGCGGTTGATAGCAGATAAGAAGGCTGCTTCTGGTATGTGATGTGATTGGGGTGTAAGTGTTTATGTTTTGTATTTTTGTTCTTTTGTTCTTATTCTCATTCTTTTCACCAATGTGTACATTGATTGTGAACTTCATTCTTTATAGTTAAAAAAAACAAAAACAAATAATATAACACTTCATAAAAAAATAAAAACAAAAAAAAAATAAAAAATAAAAAAATAAAAAAATAAAAAACTTTTTATATAATATCTGCTTATACTTTTAACACAGTTTGGATTTTATACTTGTGAATAATATCCCTTGGCTGCTTCACATTGTGGGTTCTGGTTACTGATTTGTGCTTGTCCTGGTATTTGGCTTCACTTGGTGTTGGACGCGGTCCACACAACAAATGGTTCTCAACTTACCATGTCTAATCGACAAGAAAAAGTTGATTCACCTTGAGGGTACGACTCCTGGTGCGATTCTCAAATCCGTTGATGGTTGCCAGGTTACCCAAAACTGGATGGTTTTCACTTGCCATAGTCTTGGACTGAAAAGTGGCTAATCCAAGGGGGTACGGCTCTTGGTAAAGATCTTATCAAATCCGTTGATAGCTGTAATAGCTTGCTTAAAGCTATAGGGTGTTCAACTCACTGATGCTTCATTGCTAAGAGTTGGCGAGTCCAGAGGGGTACGGCTTCTGGTAAAGACGCATCAAATCCGTTGACGACTGTGATGGTTTGCCTAAAATCATCAGGGTACTCCCGCTCACCATTGATTCACGTTCTAAGAGTTGGGCTGGGTTCTAGTCTCCCAGGGTGATGCTTATTCCACCAGAATGACTAGCTAGCCCAAGAGCGAGCAGCTACTTGGTAAAGGCTCATCAAATCTGCTCATGTTGCTGAAAAGATTCAACACGATGCTGATTTGTTACAAGCTTTGGGGAAGCTTCTAGTGTTTCATGTTGCGGCGGTTAATCTGATTCTTATCTTGTTGATGCTGCTATTTGTTTTGCTGCTACAATCCTCGAGCTTTCTTTGCACGTTTTCCAGGAAACTTGAACTCAACAGCTCAAATTCAAGTTTAGGGGAGGATTGTTAGGACCATTGTAATAGTTATATGTAATAGGTAGACTAGGAGGTATGTAGTTCCTCCTGGTCCTAGTAGTAGTAGGAGCAAGTCCTGCTCCTGGTCCTAGTCGAAGTCAAACTTTATTATTTACTTAATATTCTGTTAGGATATGCATGAGATATGTTAGGAAAGGATATGCATATCAGTTTTACACGTTTTCTTTAATGCTGTATTAGGGTTTCCTTGTAGTATAAAAGGAACCTTAGGCAGAAGGGTTAGAGACACCTTCACAAAACGTAGTTCTAGTGATTATCAATATTAGAAATCCTTAGAAAGGATCAAGTCTTTATAGTTATTTTGTTCTTCTTGATTATATTTATATTTTACATTCATATTATGTATAGAGTCTCTTTGTGATTTGACTTGTGATTACAGAAGTCATTCACCGGTCCTGACAGGCTGCAAGATCTACATCTAGTAGTCCCAACATATATGTTAAAATAACACTTCTCAGTCTGGCCTTGTCGGTAACTCGGGAATTATTCGGCATCGTTATAGTCAAAAGATTTTTAGACATTTTGAGAAAAATGTTTATAGTTAAAAGATTTTGAAATGTTTTATTCAAAACCTTAGTTTTAAAACTCTTCCGTTCTCTATAACGAGAGCTATGGTACCAAACTGTAACACCCCCAAATTTCTACAATTCAATACAGCGGAAGAGTCGTTGGTGTTACGGGATAACACATTACTCACATCATAGACAAGGCTTAAAAATCGCGTCGTTTAATAATAACGCAATTCCATTCATAAATATCAAATTTACATAGGTCCCAAGTCATAGTATTTCATAAAATATTATAAAACATTTCAATGGAAATTTGTTATTTAAGTGGTGGCCATGAATTCTTGTCGTCTTCCCGAGAATTACCTTCAAGTACCTGAGATAAAACATGTTAAAAGAAGAGGTTAGCGAAAATGCCAAGTGAATTCATAGAGTTTAATAAAAACCATCAATATGTCATCGGTATATATTTATTACCGAAAATTATTTTGTACCAATCTTTGTAGTAGGCCATAAAATAAGTCAAAAACATTTCATACAAGTCTTTGTTGTAAATCATACAATAGGCTATTGCCTTCGAAACCATTATACGAACCAATGTCGTAAAAACATCATACAATACGTTTTATAACGTTGTATAGAGTTAAATAAAAACCGTTATATGAATATGGTTATGCAAAACCAAAACACGAACATAATATCAATAATAAGACCCCGTATTGCTAGTTAGGCAATATATTGTAATTCAATGCGTATAGCAGTATTTTTTTTATTGGATTATTACAAGCCGCATGACATTGCTACCTTACTACAACAAACAACGGGTAGCTAACCCGAAACTCATTTGCCCATCTAAAATAGCGTGTCATCACAATCACGCTTATATAAATCTTCTCATTCATAAATTCGCTTACCAATCAACGTGGCACGACGGGGATCAACCGTCTAGGCGCGAACTGGGGTGATCTTCCCCAAATACTACTATTATACGCATAAGCGTCTACCAAATCCCGGTAGTTTACAATTCATGCTAATGGGACTTTTAGTGACATAACCTAACTTTAATAATCCATTTTATTTCATACATCGGGTCATATAAACATTCATCGGGTCATACAATCATTCGGGTCCAAATCAATAAACAAACAATCGGGACAACTTGTGTCCTATTTTATTAAAACTAACATGTTATCTCCCTCGCGGGTTTATAAAACATTTCACAAAAACATTTAAAAGAGTGTGAGGCTATTAACTCACGTTGATTGGGAAAGGCGGTTATCGGCGATTTGGATGTACGGTACGTGCTTCAATCACGGAAACCTAGATAAATAATGCTCGTCTTAGACTCTTGTCCAATGACTTTATAAAAATATTTGCTATGTATATATATGATGATATTATAAGTATGATGATGACCAAGTGGGTTTTTATATCTTCATTCAACATTATAGTGTTATGTGTTAGTCAAAATGTTGACTAGTTACACTAGCTTCAATCCAATTTCATATTGAGGCCCAATAAGCCCATTAAAAGCCCATTACATTATATTAGTCTATTTATACTTTTATTATCAGGTCTATACTCACATGTTGGGCCCAAGTGGGTTAAGCCCAATGAGTAAGACCATTAGTGTTTATCCAAACTAGTTCGGTCAATAGTCCAATAAGGTTACTTTGGCCCGTTAATGTCCATAAGTTATAAAGCTCGTGTTTTATTGGTTTTTACTTGTCAAATGTACTTATACATCAGTATATGAGTTATAAAAAATTTTACATTAGAAGGGTCCGACCGTCTAAGTTTTAATTGACGAAAACGTTAATCTTTCGGTTTTAGCCGAAAAGACGTAAAACTTATGTATATAGTTTTATAACTTATAAAACATACCAATTTACAATTTTTATAAAATTTACCATTTACTTATCAAGGTATATACTGATTTATATGTATTATATAAGTTAGTGGGTTTTAGGTATACATTTTATATTAATTTTACTTGAATGCTAATTTTATAACATATACATTTATTTTACAAATCTGATTATGAATTTCACTTTCACCATTTTTATAATATCTTGAGTTCTAC
Organism: Glebionis coronaria; assembly: GCA_025667525.1. Lineage (NCBI taxonomy): Eukaryota > Viridiplantae > Streptophyta > Magnoliopsida > Asterales > Asteraceae > Glebionis > Glebionis coronaria. The sequence goes on along the minus strand of CM046876.1, from coordinate 210,826,934 downwards.
AAGGATATAGAAGCTAATTTTTGGAAACCACAAACTAAATGATATGTGCTACAATTAACTCTGTTTTAGCTACTGCTCAATCAACCTCTAAATGACTCTAACAGTTCGTCCAAAACAGACTATACAGATTTGGACTTCAATATTGTTTTGATCATATCTCACTCATTTTATGGATTCCATTGAGTGGCCAACTCTCACATATGTACATGACACATACATTAATGTATATTTATTTATCCAAGTCATTTTAACAATTTATCATATAGTTCTTTACTGTTTTATACAGCTTACATTTTTAGCCATGATTTTAACATCCTTTCATGTAGCTTTTAATCATTTTAATCAAATCTATCAACACCAAATCCCCACATAATATTTTGATCATCATTCATCATCATATACATATACATAAATAAAGAAAATACAAGATTACATATTCAAAATAACAAGATGATAGGAAGAAATAATCTCTATACTTATGTTCTGGCGATGTGGGACAGTTTAAGGTTTCAATATTTCACTTACAAGTACTTTCTTCACATGGCTAAAAAAAGGTCTTTATGAGCCAATTTTTATCCAAATAAGTTTACCGTTGTACGGTCTGTCACAAATACACAGTCGATCGGGTAAAGGTCACAGTATTGATAGCACCCATACTGTGAAGGCCTGGGTTAAGTATTTTATGCTTGGTTAAAGTAACAGATGAGTGTGCCTATGACCAATGCTATATTGACCTAACCTTTATACGAAAGCTTCAAGGAAATTTTTTGGCGACTGAGAATTTCTAAGGTTATCTTATTCCCTCTTCATCTAAGTTTACACCATTAGCTAGAGGCAGCTAGAGCCTAGAAAATCATATCATTTTTTGTAAGGACGGGTTGGGTTGACCTGTAAGCAGTCATTTAAGGACACTCTCAGGGTTTGTTTACTGAAGAAGCTGATATCAGAGAAACAAGTTTCTCAGGGGACTCGCAGTTAAGCTCGTGTATAAGGCTTACAGACAAATCACGGTCTGTGACCCGTTCATCAAAGAAAGAAAAGTTTAGGCATGGCTATAATATGCATACATACATGTATGGCCACATACATATGATGTAGCATATTTTTCCAATATTTGTTAAGTGTTGTTTCATCAAATGTTGGGTATGCATTTTTACTACTTGTTTTATGTACATAGTTTAGATAGTCAAACTTATTACAACAATGATGAGATTTTGGATGAACAAGACTTGGTTCTTGTAACCAAACCTTTGATCTTGGCAAATGAACTTTTGAGTTCTTCAAATGGATGAACACCTTCATGGAAATCAATCCTAAACCTCCATAGAAACTTCTTTTTACTTGTTAAAATCACCTCCAATCTTCATCTTTTCAAAGGTTTATCAACATATGTTGAATATAGATGAAGTTTATGGTCAAATTGATGATGATGATGGGTGATTTGGGGTGGTGTTTGGACGTTCACCATGAGAGAGGAAGAGTTTTGAGTAGTTTTGCATGTATGATAATGGGAGAAATGGTTTGTGTGGCTTGTTTAGTGGTTTTAGATGGTTTAGTAAATAAGTTAGGACAAGTGTCCTAGCTTGTTATGTAAGCTTTCCACCTATAGTGGGGGTGAGGCAAGTGTAAACTTGTCTCATCTCCACTAATTTACAGGTACTCCTCGATTCTAGTTTCCTCGATTTGCGTGCCCTCGGGTCGTTTTACAAAAAACGTTTTTATAAATTATGAGTCAACGGTACAAAACGAATCTAATAAAATTTGTCTCATAAAAAACGGAGTTCAAAAACGTAAATACGTAATCCTAAGGTTTCTGGTTTAGTTGTAAAGGACGTTAAATTATGCACGTAAGTCCTAATTTCTTCTCGTAAATTTGTGAGTTTATGAACCAACACAAATTAAAATCCCAAAATAATATTCGAGAATAAATTCATTTCCTGAAATGTCGGACTGTCACCAAAAACGGTGTATGTAAAGGTAAGCATGTAACGTAGAGTCCTCCGGTTTAGACGTAGTCGATGCTACTTTAAGATGTAAACTCAAATTTCTTCCCAAAAATGAGTGACTTCATAATATAACATTAAAAAAATGTTTTTAAATAATACTTGAGAATAAATATGAACCATAAATTGACGAATTGTCACATCATAATTAATAACGATTATCTTGTACCACATTACTACAAAATATATATATTCTATATATTTTGTAAACACTTTAAGTGTTACTACAATAAAAAAAAGCTATTGCAACAATATAATTTTATATCTAACAAATTATTAACATTTTACTTTGTGTCATACACCTTTACTAAATAAAACTATACGTTTATAAATTTATGAATGTATCTTTCACCAAAAACCCTAGAACCTAACCAAATCGACTTAGACCCGAACCGACACTCACACTACACTACCTAAACTCCTAATAACTCTACCAAATCACTAGACTTGAACCTAAAACTACCCTAGGCACCTTATTCTAGCCGAATACTACATAAATCACATTTACACTAACTTAAACCTTATAAGCTTACATTAGACTTTAAATTAAACATGTACAACACATTGTAATTAAACCTAACACTATACCATGCATCATGCTTTTCCCCTTGACTTGTATGCGACGGCTAAAAGAGCAACCAAAAGGGGCATTTGTACTTTGTGGCATTTAAACCTTGTACAAACAAATCTTACAAATAAGATCACCTAGTACTAACCTAGATTACCTAAATCTTGCTACATTCTTCTCTCTTGTCGTGTCCCTAACCGAGCCAAAAAAAATTTCCAAGTCTAGATATTTAGCTAACATACACATACTCAAATCTCACTTACAACTCTCCCATTTTCAGATCTCATATCATCCAAACACGAAACATATATCCCTACATCATTTACTACACAAATCTTTGTCTCAAGAACATTAAGTACAAGCATTGAATACCACCATCTCGATTCGTGACACACAAGGCAACCCAAGTCATCCTTAGGTCGCGGTTAAGGGCTTAAATGTGTAGATCCATAGTGTATCTTAGCTAGTCTCGTTCATTCGTCACCACCTTCATTAAACAAGTAAGTAAAAACCTCCATATCCATATTCTTTCCATTTTCATTCATATATACTTCATAAACATGCAAATCCACGTACCCATATTTGGAAACCTATGATAAAACGTGAACAAGGTAACATGCATACGTGAAACTTGCTAGAACTTGAGCCATAAGGACACTAGAAGCCCACGGCTTGGACTTATTTAGTGGTAAATGTGCTTAAGTCATAGATCTATGGAAACTAGTTGAAAAACCTTGCTATAAAAACCCTAGATAAGCTAGATTTTATAAGCTAAACATGTACACTAAAATATAAGCCCATAAGGTCTCGGCTTATTTAAATAACCGAGTATAAATCATTAGTTTAATAATCCTATGGCATAAGTTAATAATTTGGGGTTAGATGAATGCTTAGAATTAAGTTATAAGCTTACATAAGCCACATATAAGCCATGAATCAAATAAGCCGTAGCCTATACAAGGCTTATTTGATAAGCCGAATGTTTAGTAAGCCCAATAAGGCCCATGTAGTTAGTTGGATTATTTAAAAGGCTTAGTTAACTTATAATAGTATTAAACAAGCCCAAGTGTGAGCCCATTTAACTCAAAAACCTAATTCGTATCACTAATGGGCCTAACGAGCCCATTTAGCTCCAAAATCACTATTAAGAGTCTTCTCGTGCCAATTTTTCCAAATGGTGAAAGTATTAGTCAAAATAGTAATATTATAAGACACATATATTAAACTCGTGACTTTTGAAAAGTATAAGGACTAAATCTGCCATTTCAAAAGTATAAAGGTGTGTCTTGTTTTAACCGAGACTTTAATAAACCACAAGGACCATAATGTTCATTTCCCAAACTTATAAACAACCCTAGAATATCTCCCTTGTGTTTTATAATTATTTTCGAGACTAGAGGGACTAGATTTGCCATTTTACAAACTAACTGAGCCTTAGGGACTGATGAGACTGCTTTTATACATAGTCTCATCGTCCAAATCGGGCTTAAATTGCATAAAATATCATTAAAACTGCCAAATATATGCTCGTGTTTGTTACTTGTGTATTTTTAGGTACGGATATTGAGGAAATGGCAAAAGATCACAAGAATCATTGAAAAACGAACACGGGAAACGAAGCCGCATAATGAACCGGGCCCGAATCTGGAATTTCCAAAATGGTCCTTGAAGAATTGAAGATTGTCAACATTGGTCCCTCATTTTTGAAGACTTGGCAATTTATACCCTTGCAAAACTCATAAAATGCATTGAGGTCCCTAAATTATCAAGATGTTACAAAAGAAGTCCTTGGAGAATGAAGAATGTGCATTAATGGCCCTTGTTTAAAAGTTACAAAGTACTTGTGCCAAAAATGACAAGTTTGCCAAAGATAATTACAAAGGAAATGGGGTTTGTGCTGATTTATTACAACATGAAGGAAAGAAGAACTTTGAGGGACTAAAATTGGGAGACAGCCAAACGTACACTCACCAATCACCAATCTCCACGTCACCTTGACCAGTCAAATACCCAATGAAAACCTTCCTTTCCCCCACGTCAGAATCCACCCAACTTTTTTATTTAATCAGTTTTAAACTGAATAAAACTTTGGAGGCAAACAGGTTTTTTAAACTTGATTAGTTTCTAAACTAATCTAACACCAGTTCTTCACCCCACTTAATCCTATAAACCCTAAAACCTAATTCTCTCAAATCAGAGGGTTTTCTTCTAATGTTTTCCAGATTGATGATTAAGCCAAGCCTGAACAAAACCCACTCACCATATTCCCTTCACACTCACCCCATGTGCCTCCCCCATGGTCCCCTGCCCTGTCCCTTTCCACAAAACCCTAGGAGGGGACACATCCAACGTTTGAGATCAACTCCTTGGTCCCCAAGACCAAACAAATGTCCAAGATGAAGTTCCAACAGCTGGCCAAGTACAAGATCACATGATACCCTTTGACGAATTTCAAATCAGCAAGACTTCAAGGGCAACATAGGAATTTCCTTGATTAGGGTTTAGTTATCTAGAATTTTCCTTTCAGTAGTAAATATAGGAGACACATGTGTCCCTATATCTTTGTTCCAGTTTTTTGGCTTTCACATTGTAATTCCTTTTTAAGTAATATAAAAGTTTAGTGTTTGTGTTGAAACAATTTAATTCCTTTTTATAATTATTAAAAGTTGTGTGTGTGTTGAAAGCCTAGCTGAGTTCCACTTTTCAAATTGTGTAAACACTTGTGTGTTTGAAATTTCAGTTTTCAAAGGGTTCAAAAAGTTTTTTAAGTTTTCAGAAATCCAAGGTTCATGAAGTGAAAGTGGATTGAACCATTGGATTTCTGATATTGTTCTTGTTTCAAAAGGGTTCCAAGTTCAAGGTTTATTGGATTATACAAGTGGTTTTAAAAGGTCTTAAAATCAGAAAGTGCATATTTGTGTTCTTCTTTCTTTCTTAGCAGGTTTGGCTTATTGCTTGTTGTTCAAGGGTCAGCTCATGTCCGAACCTGATTGGAGGTGGCTAAGCTGCCACTAAGGGACCTGGATGTAGGTCCCTTAAGGTAAAAGCCTTGTTCCCTTTTCATTTTTTAGTCATTGGTGATTTTTGCATGATTTTTGTGCAAGTTGTTAGTTTGTGATGTTATATGGTTTTATTATGTTCATTCTAGGTTATTATGCAAGTTTAGAATGATTAGGATCATTTTGGTTTGATTTTGTTTGATTTTGGTTTGAAAAAGTACTTTCTGAAATATTTAAGGAGTGTTTGGATCTGTTGCTTAAATTGAGATTGGTGAAGGTTCTTGTGTTAAATCTGGTTAGATACACTCACTAGGTTGGTATTAGGTGCTAAGTATAATTTGTTTTCAGTTTGGAGAAGTTTACAACACATTTGCATGATAAAAATGGTCAAATAGCAAAAAAATCAGTAACTGCCTATCCTGCATGATTTTTGAGTGATTTGTGCCTGAAATCTTGATAAGCTGCTAGTGATTAGGAGATTTTAGGATTGTTAATTGGTTACATACTGTTTGGTGAGCTTATGTGCATTGTTTGAAGGTTGGAAATTCACTTTTGTGTGCATATTGAATCAGTAAACACTCTCAGTCATAACATTGCCTTAATCAGAAACTTTAATTGCCATTTTGTTCTTGATTTTGTGTTATACTTGTTTGATTTGTGTTTGCTATTGACTCCCTATACTCAACTGAGTATAGGGGTGCCCTCATTATCCAACAAAACCAACAAAAAGCCATGATCAAGCCCTCTTGATCCAAATCTGCACATGTGAAGAATTCACTTTGTGTTCATCAGATTTTGTGTCTCACCTGGGCACGTTTTTGGTTTTCTAGGTCTTGATTCTAGTTGTTATTGGTTGATTTTGTGTTTAGAGTAAGTAAGTGTTACTGCTTTTGAGTTTTAAAGTTTAAAAAAAAAAGAAAAAAGTTTTTTCAAAAAGGACTGGCCAGGACTCGAACCTGCGCCATCCTCCTCACAACACAACAAACATACCGTTACGCCCTTGGGTCTTTTACTGATAAAGACTCAAATCAATATATATTTAAAGGGGTGTTGTTTGGGCTTATCTAAATTAAGCCGTGGCTAAATAAGCCATTTCAGGCTTATTGGCTAAGCTTATTAGCTAGTTTTCATTTTTCCTAAGTTTGTAACTTAGTTTAGGATTTTTCTAGCCTAAGTTTGGATTTTTCTCTTTCTTTATTTATTTTTAATCATTTTTTAATTACCCGTTTTTATTTAGCTAGTTTAAAAATAGCAAAAAGAGTTTTAAAAATCTAAAAAAATAGTTTTTAGGTTTTCATTTATATTCTTGAGGTTTACAGCTAAAAAAGTGTTCATAAAGTCTTATTTTTTATTTTATAGGATTTTAGGGTTTTTTACCAACTTTAAAATTTAATATAAAATTATTAAATAGGTTTTAGAAACTTTTAATTGCATTTTTGTCTTAGTTACATTATTTAAGATTTTTGGAAATTTTTTAGAATTTTTTTATAAACTTTGAATTTTTTTGATTATTTATTATTATTTTATTATTAAAAATTGAAAGTTTGTTTTTTCTACTTTTTTCATTTTTCCTAGATTGTAGACACTTAATTAGGAGTTTTGTCACTTTCCAAATATTTTTAGGGCTTTTCATTTTTTTAGATTTAATTTAAGTTTTAATTGATTTTTATAGTTTTTAAGTGTTTAAAAATAGTTTAATTTGGTTTTAAAATTTTAAAAAATACTTTTTAGCTTAATTAGGTTATTTTTGAGGTTTACAAACTTTAAGATCTTGTTTAGGGCTTTTTAATAATTAGTTGTGATTTTTAGGGCTTTAATTAGCATCAAAAAGTCATTATTTAATTAATTAAAAGGTTTTAGCAAGTTTGGATTTTTTGTAAACTCTTAGAATATTATTGTGGATTTTTAGTAATTTTTAGGAATTTTTAGGTTAAAATTTTTAATTTTGCACTATTTACGGTTTTACGTGATCGCCTTTTTCGTCTTAGTTTAATCCGTCTTCGTAACCGTCTTTCTTTTCTTTCTCATTTCTTTCTTTTCTCATAACAATAAAATCATCATCATTAATCAATTCATTACACAACACACGTGCCTCCTCGAGAACGAACTCACTTTTAGGGTCATTTACACACGGTTTTCCTAAATCGTCGTGCCCACTTGCCCTATATTATTGCCTTGTTTTCCTAAACAAGTGTGATTTTACATTTATCATTTTGGCGCCGCTGCCATGGAGGCGTGTTTTGTTTTGATTGAACCATTGTTTTTTATATAGCCATAATTAGTATTTGTATTAGTAGCACTCTACTAATACGTATTATCGTTTTTCGGTTTTTGTGTGAATATTATTAATATATTGTATACGTAGAATAATAAATTCACAAGTACTCCAAATGCGGGAGAAATCACAACCTTGACTTGGGAGGTCATTACCCAATCATTGTATTCGAATCTCAAACCAAAGAAAAAGGCAAAAATAGATAAATACTTTCGAGAAGCTCGATTTTGAAAATACAAACTAAAAGGTGGGTATAAGGCGGTTGTATTTCACGACCTCAAGGAAAAAGGCTCTTAAGTGCTTCGCGCCGCCTCGTTTCCTCCGCTTGCTTGTGCGTATTTGATTTTGAGAGTGAATCGAGGGTTTTGCAGCCCAAAGTATTATTACATATCATATATATTTTCTTGGTTTCTATTGATTAAACCCTCTTGAACGATTTGGTGTTCCACCATCGTTCTAAAGTCATCGAAGGTGTTCACTTCACGTGATCGTTTGCATTCCTTGAGGCTTCTTTAATCGAGAGATTTGATTAAGGAGGAGATTTGTAGATTTTTGTCTACTTAATACATTTCACCAATTTCCAAAAAAGTTAATACCATCAAAAACCACAAAAAATTGAAAAATACAAAACACCAAAAAGAATCTTCTTTGCTCGTCTCCTCGTTGTACGTGACGTTTATGCTCACTCGTAATCAAGCAAAACGTGCACGTAGACGAAAGAACAAAACTCCCACTCCAACTCATTCTAGTGAGGAGTCTCCTATTGACGAACCCATTGTACGAGAAGAACCAACCATGGCGAATCGATCTATGATGGAGTTACTTCAAGCACCCACCGAGGGTTATGGAGAAGCTATTGTGAATCCCGCAATCCTTGCGGAGAATTTTGAGGTGAAAACGGGTTTGTTGTCGATGATCCAAAACAACAAATTCCATGGTGATGAGAAGGACAATCCCCACAACCATATCCGCCAATTTAATCGTCTTACCGCCACTTGCAAATTTAAGGATGTCTCGAATGACTCGATTAAGATGATGCTTTTTCCGTATTCCTTAGTGGGGCCCGCTAAAATTTGGTTAGAGAAAGAGCCACCCAATTCTTTATTGACGTGGAAGGATCTCGTTTCAAAGTTCGTGAACCAATTTTTTCCGCCCTCTAAGACTACGCATTTGAAAAATGAGATTTCTAAATTTTCACAAGAATCAAATGAAAGTTTTTCAACGGCTTGGAATAGGTTTAAGGAGATGTTACATGAATGTCCTCATCACGGTTTTTCCGACTTGCACCAAATCGACACGTTTTACAATGGGCTTAATGATCATGAAAGAGATTATTTAAATGTCGCCGCGAGTGGTAATTTTTTGTGTAAAACGGTTGAAGAAGCTTTGGTCATAATTGAGAATAGGTCTAAGGTTTATAGCCCTCGTAACACACCGAGTGTTGCCAAATTAGGCTCGTCGTCATCGTCTCGTAGCATTAATGCTTTACATGATGAAGCAAATGAAGAAAATCGATTTTTTGATAGATTTGCTAGCCTTATGAACCATTGGAAAGCTCAAGAAGCTTCAAATTCCACTTCGGTTAAAGCGTTTTCTAAGAGTTGTTTGTAGTGTGGTGGAGCTCATGATCTTTCCGAGTGCATTACCGCGGATGGTAACACTTCGAGTGCTTATGTAGCCACGGGAACTTATAACCAAATCGGTCAAGGTTCCCGCCAAAATCAAGCTCCACCAAATCAAAATGCTAATAATTATCGCAACAACAACCAAGGAAATTACCAAGGAATCAAAGGAATTACAACAAGGGTAATTATCAAAGTGGAAATGGGCAAATTTCAAACCAAAACCAAAACCGTGATTTTCAAACTTCTACTCAAGGTTTTCAAAATGATCACACCAAAAATCTTCAAGTAGAGTTTTTGAATTATGCTAAGGCTAATGATGCTATGTTTGACAATATGCAACGTGAAATGGTTAGCTTAAGATCCGAGTTGAAAAACGAGCTTAAAAATGAACTTGCTAATGAACTTAAAACTCATGCTAATAATATGGAAGGAAATGTTCAAAGACTCCAACAAAATCAACAAAAAATGGAGCAAGGTCAACATGAGATTAAGCAAGAATTGTTAAAAGCGGATGCTAGGCAATCTAAGTTTGAAGACCGAATGGGAAAAATGTTTGAAGCTATCATGTGTAAGCCCTCTTCTTCGGGTGGTCTTCCTAGTGATACCATCGTGAACACGAAAGGAGAATTGAAGGTTATTACTACTCGTAGTGGTAAAACTTTCAAAGAACCCATTTCTCGTCCAAGTACTTCTATGGAGAAGGAAAAAGAGGAAGAACCCGAGGTGGTGGTAGAAAAGGAGCAAATTCCAAGCCCACAAAGTACCGCTCAAACCACACCTACGGTTGAACCAATACCAATCATGGAACCCGAGATTACAAGGCCTTTGCCTACTATGCCCCAACCCACACCACCTTTACCCTACCCTTCAAGACGAGACAAGGAAAAGGCACAAGAACGAAATAATTATCAATTTGAACTCTTTATGAAAATGTTTCGTGACTTGCATTTTAATATACGTTTTGCCGACGCCTTAGTCATGATGCCTCGATTTGCCGCGAACTTCAAAAGTATGTTGAATAACAAAGAGAAATTGCAAAAATCGTCTAGTTGTTCATCGGTTTTTCTAAGCCGCATACCTCAAAAATTCGGTGATCCTGGAAAGTTTTTAATCCCATGTGCTATACAAGACATGGAAGAATGGTACGCCTTGGCCGATCTTGGTGCTAGTATTACTTTGATGCCTCTTGAGATTTTTAAATCGCTCAATCTTCCAAATCTCACTCCTTCAAGAATGTCAATCGAAATGGCCGATCATTCTACGATTCTAGCTTGTGGAGTTGCCGAGGACGTCTTTGTGAAAGTTGGAAAGTTCTACTACCCTGTAGACTTTATTGTTGTTGACATTCCTATCGATCCTAAAGTTCCGTTAATTTTAGGTCGATCATTTTTGGATACCTCGAGAGCACTTATCGATGTGCATGCAAGGAAACTCACTCTTCGTTTCAATGAAGAAGAACTCGTCATTAATGCAACCCAAAACTCCACTCTTTCTCATGTGTATTCTATCACGTCTTTGTACAATGTCAATTCCATCAAAAACATTTGCAAAAAGATTTCAAATAGAGTTTTAGGAGTTGTTGAGAAAAACGAAGTTCTGTCCCCTCCGCCGATGGAGGTTAAGAGTGTTAAGCCTACAATTCCAATCTCGAGTGATTCTTCGGATAATGAATACGTTGATCCCGATGGGGAAGTTTTCTTTGTTGACAAACATTTTGAGAACTTACCACCAGCTTTACCAAAACGGTTTTCAAAATGTGAGAATTTTTAGTGTGACTAACATTGCTTTAGAAACACCAAATATTTTTTACATAATTAAGTCGGGTTTTCACAAAGAGAGTTTAAAAGATGAAAAAAGGGAAAGATTTTAAATTGAATTTAAAAGATTTTTCTACAATTCTAACTCCGTCATCACCGCGTGTATTGGGTACTACAAGCTCGTCTTCTCCTTTTGACGATGCTTTGTGTGGACTTAGTGTGGGGGAAATCCCTTATGTTCCCTCCCCTTTCTCCACCGAGGACAAGATATTTGATCCTGGAATTGCTTATATCGGGAAATCTCGGTCTTCCACCGATGCAATAAATGGAAAATCTTTTCATTTGATTGGTGCGAGTCTACCTCGAGTAGCTCATGTTTTTAGAGACTTACCCATTGTCCCACCCTTCTATTTCTTCTCTCCTATTTTCTTGAAACCCTTTGGGTTTTTGTTGACTCATGTTGAAGTGGCGTTGATTTGTTTTTCCAATGAAAACGAGAACGCCATCTTCGATACTGGTATTTTGCACCATCAAAGGACTTAGTCCTTAATACCGGTTGTTTTTTGGGCCTTGTTTATCATGTAAGCCCCACTAAAAATTGACCATACCATGATTATTCCTAAATGATCACATTTATGGGGATTCGAGTCGAGCTTTTGACTCGGTTATCAAAAACAAGGTGCCTCGTGGGGGAGACCCATGCTTATCTATGTACATATTATTGCTTTCTAATTAGTGTAATGTGAGGGGATTTGTGCCCTTCGAACCTTTGTTCCGTGGTTGTTTGTGCATTGTGGTTTTTAGATCATGATCTACACGATTGGAGCCTCTCGTGTTCGTTTCATGGGAGCACTCGATCGTCTGCTTGGGAGACTTTCTCAATATCCAAATGATATATCGTTTTATGTTCTAACCTTAGGTTTTTAGCACACTTCATAAACGGCTATTACTTATTGGTTACACCCTTTCCATGCTAGATTAGGCATTCGACTACGTCTCTAGTATGGGGGTGTTTGCACCCCTAGACTCGAAACATTAAGGACAATGTTTAACTTTAGTATGGGGGTGGGGGTGAATAGATACTGGCCTTGCCAAACCTTCACGCTTTCCAAAGTTTATCTTTTTGTTTATCGTTTTGTTGCAAAATAAGGCTAAAAATGGCCAAATTTTAAAATTTTTCTCATATTTCATAAGTGTTTGAAGACACGAATGTAGGTTTTCCGATGGCGAGAATAAGAGTAATTTTTGACTCGACCGTGCGTGTTGAGCACTTAACTTTGATTCCTTAACTTATATTAGGCTAAGTCTCTTAAATGAGGACGAGAAATGATAGAGTTAATTATAAGTTACTATGCTAAACGTAGAGTACTCGTATTCTTTCAAAAACTCATGTGTTCTCGTAGTTTGCTTATTCTCCATTCGCATGTAAATATATTTTGCTTAATAAATATTGACTTAGCGGTTTAGTTAGGATTGTCGGGTTTCTAGTCTTTTCTAGTAGCTTCCGTGTAATTAAATTGGGAAGACATTAAGGTATCACCAGCGTCACGGTTTTGAAGTATTGGCACCCGAATAATCGAAAGCTTCACCTAATAATAAGATTTCAAGTGCTCACCTAAATCTAGCAAACAATTTGAAGCCCCACAAGGCCTAAAATCTATGCAAAATTGAAAGTGAATCAAGCCTTAATCTTCGAAGCTTTAAAGATCCAAAATTCGCTTTAGCGTGAGGATATACGTCTTTGGCTAATAAAACCACCGATGAGGCGGATAATAAAAGGCAAGGCAAGACCGAAGTCATAATAAAAGCTTCATGGCGAAGTTGAATAAAAGATGGAGGTAAACCAAAGATAATAAGGCCCTTCCGTTAGGGGGCGTATAAAAGTATTGGTAATAATTCTCATGTTCAAAACCGTTATAAAACCGTGTTTATCGATTCTTCTTGTCAACTTAATTTTTTAACATCGTTGTCTATTAGAAGAGGTTATTGATTTGATGGTCTTAGTTACACCGTTAGGACTCTATTTTTAGACCTAAATCTCTAGTATCGCATAAGTCAAAAAATGTATCCTCGTGAAACATTCAAGACATAATAAAATATAAGAGATACAACTTAGGAATAATGGGAGAATAAGTACGTGATTAGGGCATATGAGTAGTGTTAGCATTACTAACTTATAATGACAATGATCTCGTTGCACGCTTGGCATGGAATTAGGGTGAAAATCAAGGACAATGAAATTATTTCTAACGAAGCATTCACGTGTTCTTATTCTATGAACCTAAACGTCCCATTTTGCGATGAAAATCATACATTATGTCTAAAACGCAAGTAGTAGTAATAGTAGTAGTGTAGCTAGTTTATCATTCCAATAAAGTGATAAAAAATGAATTTTGGAAGTGCTATGATACTTAATTCTAGCATTGCGTGAGGGCACGGCAATGGTTTAGTATGGGGGAGTGATGAGACTGCTTTTATACATAGTCTCATCGTCCAAATCGGGCTTAAATTGAATTAAATATCATTAAAACTGCCAAATATATGCTCGTGTTTGTTACTTGTGTATTTTTAGGTACGGATATTGAGGAAATGGCAAAAGATCACAAGAATCATTCAAAAACGAACACGGGAAACGAAGCCGCACAATGAACCGGGCCCGAATCTGGAATTTCCAAAATGGTCCTTGAAGAATTGAAGATTGTCAACATTGGTCCCTCATTTTTGAAGACTTGGCAATTTATACCCTTGCAAAACTCATAAAATGCATTGAGGTCCCTAAATTATCAAGATGTTACAAAAGAAGTCCTTGGAGAATGAAGAATGTGCATTAATGGCCCTTGTTTAAAAGTTACAAAGTACTTGTGCCAAAAATGACAAGTTTGCCAAAGATAATTACAAAGGAAATGGGGTTTGTGCTGATTTATTACAACATGAAGGAAAGAAGAACTTTGAGGGACTAAAATTGGGAGACAGCCAAACATACACTCACCAATCACCAATCTCCACGTCACCTTGACCAGTCAAATACCCAATGAAAACCTTCCTTTCCCCCACGTCAGAATCCACCCAACTTTTTTATTTAATCAGTTTTAAACTGAATAAAACTTTGGAGGCAAACACGTTTTTTAAACTTGATTAGTTTCTAAACTAATCTAACACCAGTTCTTAAGCCCACTTAATCCTATAAACCCTAAAACCTAATTCTCTCAAATCAAAGGGTTTTCTTCTAATGTTTCCCAGATTGATGATTAAGCCAAGCCTAAACAACACCCACTCACCATATTCCCTTCACACTCACCCCATATGCCTCCCACATGGTCCCCTGCCCTGTCCCTTTCCACAAAACCCTAGGAGGGGACACATCCAACGTTTGAGATCAACTCCTTGGTCCCCAAGACCAAACAAACGTCCAAGATGAAGTTTCAACAGCTGGCCAAGTACAAGATCACATGATACCCTTTGACGAATTTCAAATCAGCAAGACTTCAAGGGCAACATAGGAATTTCCTTGATTAGGGTTTAGTTATCTAGAATTTTTCTTTCAATAGTATATATAGGAGACACATGTGTCCCTATATCTTTGTTCCAGTTTTTTGGCTTTCACATTGTAATTCCTTTTTAAGTAATATAAAAGTTTGGTGTTTGTGTTGAAACAATTTAATTCCTTTTTATAATTATTAAAAGTTGTGTGTGTGTTGAAAGCCTAGCTGAGTTCCACTTTTCAAATTGTGTAAACACTTGTGTGTTTGAAATTTCAGTTTTCAAAGGGTTCAAAAAGTTTTTTAAGTTTTCAGAAATCCAAGGTTCATGAAGTGAAAGTGGATTGAACCATTAGATTTCTGATATTGTTCTTGTTTCAAAAGGGTTCCAAGTTCAAGGTTTATTGGATTGTACAAGTGGTTTTAAAAGATCTTAAAATCAGAAAGTGCATATTTGTGTTCTTCTTTCTTTCTTAGCAGGTTTGGCTTATTGCTTGTTGTTCAAGGGTCAGCTCAGGTCCGGACCTGATTGGAGGTGGCTAAGTTGCCACTAAGGGACCTGGATGTAGGTCCCTTAAGGTAAAAGCCTTGTTCCCTTTTCATTTTTCAGTCATTGGTGATTTTTGCATGATTTTTGTGCAAGTTGTTAGTTTGTGATGTTATATGGTTTGATTATGTTCATTCTAGGTTATTATGCAAGTTTAGAATGATTAGGATCATTTTGGTTTGATATTGTTTGATTTTGGTTTGAAAAAGTACTTTCTGAAATATTTAAGGAGTGTTTGGATTTGTTGCTTAAATTGAGATTGGTGAAGGTTCTTTTGTTAAATCTGGTTAGATACACTCACTAGGTTGGTATTAGGTGCTAAGTATAATTTGTTTTCAGTTTGGAGAAGTTTACAACACATTTGCATGATAAAATTGGTCAAATAGCAAAAAAATCAGTAACTGCCTATCCTGCATAACTTTTGAGTGATTTGTGCCTGAAATCTTGATAAGCTGCTAGTGATTAGGAGATTTTAGGATTGTTAATTGGTTACATGCTGTTTGGTGAGCTTATGTGCATTGTTTGAAGGTTGGAAATTCACTTTTGTGTGCATATTGAATCAGTAAACACTCTCAGTCATAACATTGCCTTAATCAGAAACTTTAATCGACATTTTGTTCTTGATTTTGTGTTATACTTGTTTGATTTGTGTTTGCTATTGACTCCCTACACTCAACTGAGTATAGGGGTGCCCTCATTATCCAACAAAACCAACAAAAGGCCATGATCAAGCCCTCTTGATCCAAATCTGCACATGTGAAGAATTCACTTTGTGTTCATCAGATTTTTTGTCTCACCTGGGCACGTTTTTGGTTTTCTAGGTCTTGATTCTAGTTGTTATTGGTTGATTTTGTGTTTAGAGTAAGTAAGTGTTACTTCTTTTGAGTTTTAAAGTTTTTTTTTTTAAAAAAAAGTTTTTTCAAAAAGGACTGGCCAGGACTCGAACCTGCGACATCCTCCTCACAACACAACACACATACCGTTACGCCCTTGGGTCTTTTACTGATAAAGACTCAAATCAATATATATTTAAAGGGGTGTTGTTTGGGCTTATCTAAATTAAGCCGTGGCTAAATAAGCCATTTCAGGCTTATTGGCTAAGCTTATTAGCTAGTTTTCATTTTTCCTAAGTTTGTAACTTAGTTTAGGATTTTTCTAGCCTAAGTTTGGATTTTTCTCTTTCTTTATTTATTTTTAATCATTTTTTAATTACCCGTTTTTATTTAGCTAGTTTAAAAATAGCAAAAGAGTTTTAAAAATCTAAAAAAATAGTTTTTAGGTTTTCATTTATATTCTTGAGGTTTGCAGCTAAAAAAGTTTTCAAAAAGTCTTATTTTTGATTTTATAGGATTTTAGGGTTTTTTTACCAAATTTAAAATTTAATATAAAATTATTAAATAGGTTTTAGAAACTTTTAATTGCATTTTTGTCTTAGTTACATTATTTAAGATTTTTGGTAATTTTTTAGAATTTTTATATAAACTTTGAACTTTTTTGATCATTTTATTATTATTTTATTATTAAAAATTGAAAGTTTGTTTTTTCTACTTTTTTCATTTTTCCTAGATTGTAGACACTTAATTAGTTGTTTTTTCACTTTCCAAATATTTTTAGGGCTTTTCATTTTTTTTAGATTTAATTTAAGTTTTAATTGATTTTTATAGTTTTTAAGTGTTTAAAAATAGTTTAATTTGGTTTTAAAATTTTGAAAAATACTTTTTAGCTTAATTAGGTTATTTTTGAGGTTTACAAACTTTAAAATCTTGTTTAGGGCTTTTTAATAATTAATTGTGATTTTTTAGGGCTTTAATTAGCATCAAAAAGTCATTATTTAATTAATTAAAAGGTTTTAGCAAGTTTGGATTTTTTGTAAACTCTTAGAATATTATTGTGGATTTTTAGTAATTTTTAGGAATTTTTAGGTTAAAAATCTTAATTTTGCACTATTTACGATTTTACGTGATCGCCTTTTTCGTCTTAGTTTAATCCGTCTTCGTAACCGTCTTTCTTTTCATTCTCATTTCTTTCTTTTCTCATAAGAATAAAATCATCATCATTAATCAATTCATTACACAACACACGTGCCTCCTTAGGAAACGAACTTGAACTTATTTGGTCATTAGTGCTCGGTTTTCCTAAACCGACACTCGATACTTGCCCTATTTTACCTCCTTTTCCTAAAGGTGTGTAAAAACTCTACAATCAGGGACTTGGTTTGTCAATTGCCCAAAGTTATCAAACCCTAGGGACTATATCTGACACTCTTCGAAACTATCATGAGCCCTAGGGGTGTTTTTGAAAACAAATGTAACAGACTGTTATCTTTACGAGGACTAATGAACAATTTAATTTAATTAAAACATTAATAATATTGTTTTGAAATAAATTAAATTAAGTTGTTATAATTATTTAAATTAAATAAACAATAAGGATTTATTTACGAAATTTGAGTAACGAACGAACTATATTAGTGTATTTAAAAGCACTAAGGAAATTCGGTGAAACGTATTATTTTCTTACAATCACTTAATTAAATAAAAATCTATTTATTTTATTAATTGCACTATTAACGTACGAACAATTTAAATATATATTTAAAAACTAAAAATATATTATTATCGATAACTTACTATAAGTTTAACGTTTAAACAATAGTAACAACTTATTAATTAGTGATCATGCATTTTCATTAGTTACATTTATTTATGCATTTTGTTGTACATATACTGAGTCACATAAATTACTTAGTTAATTTTACTGCTCTGTGATCATATCATATCAGCATACCCAGTGACATTCTACTACTTCTTTATCATTGAGGTGAGTTCATGGCCCCATCTTTTACTGTTTTATAACTGGGGGAGAAAACATACTTATAGACAACAACAGATTGCTGCCTATTGTTTGCCCTATTTATTCCTTTGGACAGTAATAGTTAATAGTGTAGCGCGAAATGTTATAAATAGATCTATTTGGGTATTGACAATACCCGGCCTGCGTGACTTGCTATCACGAAACGCTTAGGCCAAGCAACATGTTTATTTCATTGTCGGACTGAGGGTCTCACATCAGGATGATCCAGATAGGCACCTAAGAAACATTGTCTAGCATCTATTACAGGGCAATAGGAACTACTATAGTAGGAAGTTTGGTGCTCTACTATCTTAGTGGTGTTTTGCATATCAGTACATTTACTTTATAACTAAACCTGTGAATTTACCAACTTCGTGTTGACCCCCACATTTTACTTTTTATGTTTTCTTAAGAAAGTAAGAAAGTGCATGCATTGGATTCCAGCATCATAGGAAGCATTCATGTGTACCATCGGGCTGGGATATTTCTACAATTAATAATAAATGTGTTTTCAAGACAATTTACTTAATTTGCACTATTAAATTCATGTGATATGTTTTAATGACATTTGATGATCATTGCTCTATGTATTGTGTGCTATCGATCTGCTAAAAAGTAACACCCTACATACTGTTCCGCTGCATTTGACCATTTAGGGGTGTTACAGAAGATGCCTTATGCTTTGGCTGTAGGATCTTTTATGTATGTTTTAAGATGCACAAGGCCTGATGTGGCGTTTGCTCAGAACTTGGTCAGTAGATACTAGCAGAATCTAGGGAAGCTTCACTGGGTTACTGTTTAAACATATTATATTGTATTAGATGATTACAAAAGAAATGTTTGGGTATTCGGAAGGAATCCATATACATAACTAAATGTGGTTTGGATTAGGAAGTTTTATTGGAGATCTTGGAGTGATGCTTGCAATAAAAGAACCTAATAAATATGTATTGGGACAATTCTGCCGCAATCATATTCGCCAATGATGCTGGAATCATTAAGGGCGCCAGACACTTTAAACGTAGACATCACTACGTCCGAGAACAAGTTGAACCTTGTGAAATCAAATTAATAAAATTTTACACATATGATAATATAGCTGATCCTTTAACTATGGCTTTGGCTAGACCAAAGGTAGTTAAGCATGTCAAGTCGATTGGGCTGCAACTAGCTAGCGAACTCATGCAATAAAGCTGTGATTAGTTTTTGGATAAAGGATGTTAAGACATTATTATTTAATAAAATAAAGATTGGGTTTCATTTATTTTTATTATTTAATTTTGTATCCTATTTTACATGTTTTAATCCATGAATAAATGTTATGCTAAATGTCCATTTTCAATTAATAATATGGGAATATTATTAAATTAAGACAAATCAAAATAGCGATAGAGTATTGATAGGTGTGAAAACACCCATCCTTTTTACCACTTAATTACAATAATAACTGAGCCAAAACGTGTATTTTATGTCATTTATGTCGGAATTATGCGTGGTTTGTGTTTTTGTTGTGATTTAGGACGAAAAGGTGAAAAGTGGAGAAAACACGGGATTTTACGGGCTTTTATCGAAGAAAAAGGCAAAAGACAAAGTCGAAAGATCAAAAGTGGAAAAAGAACGGAAGTCCAAGACCAATTATGAAGATTTATCGAAGAAAAAGTCAAAAGACGGAAGTTTACTAAAAAGCCAAAGAACTCAAGTCTAATTTATTGAAAATTACAAGACGAGTTTGAAGAAATCCCAAGACAAAGTCCAAGTATTAAGAAGATTAACAAAAGATTAAGAAGATCAAGGACTTAAGTGTGCAATTAAGAGAAAGAAGAAAGAGGGAGGAAGCTTCCTAAGCTCCTCCCTAATCCCCCTATATATAGTGTCCACCTTCATTTTGTTTAGGTTGTTGAAGGCCTGACAAGCCTCTCTTACCCATTTTCAATTTCCTGTTCTTTAATTTTATGCACTTTAATCTTCATGTAATGCACCTTTAATTTTCTTTGAATTCTAAGTAAGTTCACCTTTAATTGTTGTTAATCTTTACCTTATTGCTAATCTCCTTCTACCTTTCTTGTTTGATTTGTTCTTCGTGTTCAATGTTCATGTTCTTGAGTTTTTATGATTTTGATCAAGTGGGTTTTGATTGATTTGGCTTTGTTTGTTAGTTTTGATGATTTGTTTTGATTGATTATTGTTAGTTGATGCCTATTGGTTGTTTATATTAAATCTTTTGGTTTGTTTTGGTTAGATTTGATCAAATTCGTGTTCTATTTCATCCTACTGTTCTTTCGTTCATGTCTACTGTTTCCTGCCCAGAATATTCCGAATGGGCTGTTTTCTTCATTCCTTATGCGGAATATTTTCTTGGTTTGATTTCTTTGTCCCTACTCGGAATGTCTGAATATTCCGCATAGGAGTCCCTATTTGGAATGTTCAGATTATTCCGCATAAGGACTGGTATTCCGAATAACCCTATTATTCAGCATAGTCATTTTATTCCACATGGCACCTTTTATTCCGCATAGGTTATATTATTCCGCATAGATTTTCTTTATTCCGAGTCATCATTTATTCCGCATAGGCTTTTATATTCCGCATAGCAATTATTATTCCGTATAGCTTTTCTTTATTCCGAGTAGGATGTTTATTCCGGATAGGATAGTATTCCGCATAGAAGCTTTATTCCGTATAGAGTTTTTCAGTTTTTAGTTTTAAACTTTATTTTTCCCGCCTTTCTCTTTATTTGCATTTTTATTTGCTTTCCTTTTAGTTTAATTTTTAATTTGCATCATTTACTTTTATTGCCTTTAATTTCTCGTCATTTATTTCCCGTCGAGTTTTAATCTTTCATTGTTGTTTATTTTTACCATCTTTACTTTATTTTTATTTGTTTCAAATATTTATTTTCCTTTAGTTTTAAACAACGACAACACTTTATTTGATTCACCGAGAACAACTGAGTCGCACAATTAACCAGAGATCAATTCGAAGAGATTCCGAGAAAACGAACTTTTTCAACTAGTAAAATCAGTTATTAAAATGGCGCCGCTGCCGGCTCTTTTCGTGAGGATCAAAGGTTTTTTGTGAGAGACGCGTTGGCTTTTGGGACCCGTTCACTTGTGAACGTTATTTTTCGTATCAAAAATTTTCAAAAATCCATAAACATTTGAAAAATCATAAAAAGCATTTCTTTTTCTAAGTTTTGCACCAAAAATATTCTTCTTGCTTATCTATCTTTCTTTATGGATTTTTATATCCATTGCGTCCGGTGTGGGAAACAATTATCTGGGAACAACTCTTGTCAATGGTGTACATGTGAGCGGTGTGGAAACGATCTCGACAATACACAATTCCTATTCGGATTTTGTCCTTTGTGCAACTCGACTAATTTGTCCTTTTTGAACCCACCTCCTCCTGTTCCCCCGTGCATCTATTGTGGAAGTGATTCTCATTGGCATGTTTCGTGCCCGGTTCAATACCCGTATAGACACGGGCAAGAACCGGGGTACAATTATGAAAATGATAATAGCTATCCACAAGAGGCACCTAGTTTTTCTCCATACCCATGGTGCTATATTTGTGGGGGCCCTCACGATGCTTCTTTTTGTGATCCGTCGCAAATCTTTGAGAAAGTACCGTGCTATCATCCTAGTGTCTATAACCGTGAGCCCCCACATCACACCATCAATCATCAATCCTCTCAGCAAACTAGTCTTGATCAACAACTCACTTCTTTGAATGACATTCTAGAAAGTATAGCTCAACTTCGAGCTGACTTACATCAGGAAAGGCAACCGTTGCTTGATGCGGACGAAACCTTGAAAACCACCAACACCTTTTTGAGCCAATTTAGTCGTTTTCCCTTCTTTTCTACACCAACATGTTTAATAACAGCGTGGGATAGAATTGGTGAAATTGAACATAATCGGGGAGTTGAACAACAAAAGTTGCTACATGAGCTTCTTAAAGATGTGAAGGTTATCAAGGAAGAGTTAGCCGACTACGTCACTCCTAACTGGACTCGTCCAATCTATTATGATGATGATGGCGACGATGATGTCTACACCTTCAACCAATCTTCTGAAGTTGCTGCTCCTACTGTCGATGTTCCTACTGCATCTAAGGATCTAGATTCGTTGAATAAGCTTAGTGATGTTGGTCTCGACAAATTATTGGATGATGAGGTTTGTGACTTACCTGCTATGGATCCTGAGGACGACATTTCTCTTACGAAAGAGGTCGATCCTAGTGATGACGATTCTTCTCTCTGCTATGAGAATTTCACTTTTGAAATTTCTCAATCTCCACCGAGAGATGCGGGTGATGACAATTTATTCTCTTCGGCCTACGAGAAGTTCACCAATGAACTTGATCTTGTGGATGAGGTGGAAGACGTGCTTCTTCGCGATAGATTACGGAAAGTGCACCTTCTTATTGCTCAAATCGAAGAGTTGACTTCTCATTCTCTTTCCGATTCTTTGCCTCCATCTATTCCTCCCGTTGAAGATAATGACCCATTGCTGGAAGAAATCGATATTTACTCCATACCTCCAGGTAATGATGACGATGACATGGAGGGGGACATTATTTTTGATAATTTGCTGCTAGAAGGTATTGTCCCAAGTCCCCCTCCCGAGCACCTTTCATCCTCCCCTTTAGCCACTATTACGGAGGATGAGTGCTTTGACCCGGGAGGTGACATTGATTATTCTATGATTGATACCCATACGGCTTTGCCGTTTGTTCAGCATCCATTGTCTTTGGGGGAGGACAATGTGCTTACTTTACCCACACCACCTCCCGTGGATCTTGAATTCACATACTTCTCGTATGTTGAAAGGGTTTTTCTCCCATTCAAGACTTATCCCCCCGCCTATCCTTTGTTGATGTCAACCGGGAACGAGGACAAGGTCTTTGATCCCGGTATTGCATTCGAGGCTCCCCATGGACAATTTAATTCAGGGACGAGTCAGGCTCGTGACTCGGTTAACAAAAACAGGCGCTTTTTGGGAGGCAACCCAATTATCTATCTATTTTCACCATAAGTGTAGGGGGGAGCCCCGTGGTGCTTCTTGCTTTCTTTCTTATCATGTGCAGGGATTAGAGCTTCAAAGAAACACTCTTGATGACTTTTGACGAACCAGGATTCTGTGTTCCCGCTGTGACAATCCGTCAATTTATGGTTGATATTTTATTCTCAATATTTATATGAAAACATTATTTTAATGTTACAATATGAACTCACTTATTTTTGGGAAGAAATTTGGATTTACGTCTTGAAGTAGCATCGACTACATCTAAACCGGAGGATTCAACGTTACGTGCTTACGTTTACATACACCGTCTTTGGTGACAGTCCAACATTTCAGAAAATAAATTTATCCGTGAATGTTATTTTTGAGTTTTAAATTTGTGTTAGTTCATAAACTCACAAATTTACGAGAAGAGATTAGGACTTACGATTTTATTTTAACGTCCTTTACGACTAAACCGGAAACCCTAGGATTACGTATTTACGTTTTCGAACTCCGTTTTTGATGAGACAATTTTTATTGGATTCGTTTTGTGTCGTTGATTCATAATTTATAAAAACGTTTTTCGTAAAACGACCGAAGAGCACGCAAATCGAGGAAACTAGAATCGAGGAATACCCGTAAATTAGCGGGATGGGACAAAACAAGTTTATCCCACCCCACTAATATGGGATGGCCAAGAGGACTACACCTCACCCCATTATGTGTCAAGCTTAGCTAATAAGCTAAGACACATGTATAACACCTTGAAACCACTTTTGCTTAAACCATTTTCTCATTCATCTTACATGCAAAACCACTCATCCTCCCTTTCTCTCACTAGAAATTCGTCCCATCTCCACCAAGAACACCCTCATTTGATCAATTTTAACCACAAACATTTGTTATAATTAACATATGTTAATCTCCATTCAAAGAGATGAAGATTGGTGCAAGTTTTGACATCCAAGGAGAAGTTTTGTTGGTGTCTTGGGGCTGATTTCTCAAGGAGTTTTCATGGAGTATTAGGGCTGATTTTCCACAAGGTGTTCATGAAGATTGGTGGTCCTGAAGATGGTCTTGGCTATGCACAAGTTTCTCCATCAAAAATCCATGTTTTGATCAACCTACATCATCATGGTGGTATAAAGATTGTCCTCCTCATCTTCTTGTTATTTTGATTATGTAAACATGTATTTTATTTCCTATTGTATATATTTATGATGATTATATGATGATAAAAATGTTATGTGGGGATTTGTTGTTGATAAACATGATTAAAAAGGTGAAAAACCATAAGAAACAAGGTTAAAATCTTGGTTAAATTTGATGGCTGTATAAAACAGTAAAGAACCATATGGTAATCTGATAAAATGATGAAGTAGAATCCATTTACAGTAAGCTATGGGTCTTGTAGACATGTGAGAGTTGGCCATGCAATGGAATCAAAATAATGAGTGAGATATGATCAAAACAAGTTTAGGTTATAAATCTGAAGTTACTGTTTTGGACGATTTTTAGAAAATACTTAGAAGATGATTCAACAGTAGCTATAGAAGAGTTAAATGTAGCACATATCATGTAGTTCATGTGATAGAAATTTGAGCTTCTATCTCCATATAGAACTCAAGATATGGCAGTTTTGGTGAAAGTGAAGATAAAAATCAGATTTTTGGAAATTAAAGAATAATACTATTATATAAGCACTCAAATTTTAATAGTATAAATTATAATTAAAACCAACTAACTTATGGATTCTATTTATATAAATATGTACAATGATAAATAAGTGGACATTTTATAAAATTGGTAACTTGTTATGTTTTATAAGATATAAAACTATAAACATGATTTTTACGACTTTTTCGGCTATTGCCGTAAAATTAACGTTTTTGTTAAATAAAACTTAGATGGTTGGACCCGTCTAATGAAAACTTTATAAAACTTATATACTGATATATAGACATGTATAACAAGTAAAAACCGATAAAACCCGAACTTTAGGGCATACGGACATTAACGAGCTAAGTAAACATATTGGACTAATACTTGGACTAATAATTGGACTAAATAAGATATAAACTTGTAAAAAGAACTTATTGGGCTCAACCCATTTGGGCCCAACATGGAAAGTATACATACTGATAATATAAGTAAGAAATGGATTAAAACAATTTAAAGAACTTATAATAGGCTTATTGGACCTAAAACACGTAAATAGGTAAAACGAGAAAACTAATATAAAAGTTATCGACACATAACACAAAAATTAGTAAATGAGGATATGTAAACCCACTTGATCATCATATATATATATAATCATCATATGTATACATAATTGATATTTTTATAAATTCATTGGACATGAGTCTAAGACGAGTATTATTTGTCTAGGTTTCCGTGATTGAAGCACGTACCGTACGTCCGAATTGCCGATAACCCACCTTCCCACATCAACGTGAGTTCATAGCCTCGCACTCTTTTAAATGTTTTTATGAAATGTTTTATAAACCCGCGAGGGAGATAACATGTTAGTTTTTATAAAATAGGACACCATTTGTCCCGATTGTTTGTTTATTGATTTGGACCCGAATGATTGAATGACCCGATTGTATGACCCGATAAATGATTAAAGGACCCGATAGATAAAAATAAATGGATTATTAAAGATAGGTTATGTCACTAAAAGTCCCATTAGCATGAATTGTGAACTACCGGGATTTGGTAGACGCTTGTGCATATAATAGTACTATTTGGGGACGATCACCCCAGTTCGCGCCTTGACGGTTGATCCCCGTCGTGTCACATTGATTGGTAAGCGAATTTATGTATGAGAAGATTTCCATAGCGTGACCTTTGTGACGACACGCTACTTTAGATGGGCAAATTTGGTATCGGGTTAGCTACCCGTTGTTGGTTTAGTAAGGTAACAATGTCATGCGGCTTATAATAATCCAAAACTAAAGAAATACTATTAGACGCTTCGAATTACGATGTATTGCCTGACTAGCAATACAGGGTCATACTATTAATATTATGTTCGTGTTTTGGTTTTCATAACCATATTCATATAACGGTTTTTATTTGAATTTATATGACGTCATAAGACGTATTGTATGATGTTTTTATACGACATTGGCTCGTATAATGATTTTTCAGGCAAATGCCTATATTATGATTTTTGATAAGGATTTGTATAAAAATGACTTTGGCTATTTTATGGCCTATTACAAAGATTTGTATAAAATGATTTTGGCTATTTTACGGCCTAATACAATGATTTGTAAGAATTGATTTTTGGTACTAATTTTATACCAAAGTTATATTGATGGAATTTATTAAACTCTATGAATTCACTCGGCGTTATCGCTGACCTTTTCTTTTAACATGTTTTATCTCAGGTACCTGAAGGTAATTCTCGGGAAGACAACAAGAATTCATGGCCCGCACTTAAACAATATTTTCCGTTCAAATACTTTGTAAAACTTTGTATGAAATATAATGACTTGGGACCTATGTAACTTTGATATTTATGAATGGAAATGATTTATTATTAAATGACGCGATTTTTATGCGTTGTCTATGATGTGAGTAATGTGCTATCCCGTAACACCAACTAGTCTTCCGCTAAACTGAGTTGTATAAATTTGTGGGTGTTACAGTTTGGTACCAGAGCTCTCGTTATAGAGAACGAAAGATTTTTAAAACCAAGGTTTTGAATAAAACTTTTCAAAATCTTTTAACTAAAAACATTTTTCTAAAAATGTCTAAAAATCTTTTGACTATAACGGTGCCGAAGAATTCCCGAGTTACCGACAAGGCCAAGATTGAGAAGTGTTATTTTAATATATATATAACTTGGATTATATATATGATGTAATTGTATTACATGATTGTTTGATGATTACTTTGATTTTTATACGAGGTATTTATATGACGTAGATTGTCACAAGAAACCCTAACTCCCCTAGTAAATTAATCGAAGCTATTCTCGTAGGAATTCTAGCTATCCTAGATCTAAACCAAGTTGTGGATATTTATGATCCCAACAAATGGTTGATATTCGTAGAAATGTAGATATTAGTTGATTGTGATAATGAAAAAGAATTGGCGAGATTAAATCTCATATCAATGTCATGACGATCTTTCCTTATAGAGTGGAGTTTTACAAAACGTTACCACCTAGAAAGATGTCATCTGATTCGTTGTCATCCAATTCTTAAATTGAAATCGAAAGGGTGAATGTTGCACTTGAGGCTGTCATTGGAACCATTACCCAAAAGCCTCATGCCACTAATACCTTTCCGATAAGTCTAATTGAATGATCGAGTCATCTCATACTAGTGACTCATTTGATAATTGTTGTTGTAAGAGCTATAGGATTGGAAATTAAGGGTTGATCATATCGAGCTTTTATTGCCTATTAAGGCCTAAGAATAAGATTGAAAGTATTGGAAAATGAGGTAGGATATCGAATTGAGTATAAAATTGGTTAAAATTTGAATAAAGTAAAATTTAACCCGTATGGAATATGAGATTGTTAATAGAAGTCGTTAAGTCCTGTGATTGAATTATAAGGTTTTGATTGATTGATAGTTCGTGTTAAGGGTTGTTCCTAGACCATTGTCCACTAACGAGGATGCCCAGTGTCCATGAAATAAATTGAAGAAATCTTCTTCTGAATTGAGACCGATGGATCTTCTAGGACATGTGGAACACCAAATGACTATTGTAGATTAGTATTCATTGTGGTATCTTTTAAGAATCCCTAACTTAACTGAGATATCAGTTGGTAGGATGAGTTCTGAGAATTGTATGACATAGTGACACGTAATGTGTTACGGTACAATTTTGACTTGTTTGTGATTAACGAAAAAGACTACCTTTGATTGCTAAATTCTACATGTATGAATGATATCTATCTTTTATTGCTTCATCCTAATGCTCACATTAGTGATGCAACCATTGAGCAAGTACTCATCTTGAATTAAGTTACGTTGTGGATTATTCTTTTGAATGCCATCGAGATCATGAACCTCATGATTAATTGGCTAAGCTCATTTCCTATCATATTGTAGTTAGTTCTTGGTGAACAAGCTTTCATCACTCTTTTGTAGATCACTCATTGTTTTTATAAGTTAAAACAGTATTCCTTGAGAAAAGTTGAATTCTCATCGCCAAAAGGATTATTCAAAATGAGATTTGTAAATAATCACTATCGAAATGAAGTTGTTTATAAAACACCTTGGAAAGCTTAATTGTTTTCATAACAAAGAAAATCTTTGTAAATTTATTTTTGATTCTTATTTAAGAATTAAGAATGAAAATGTTTTTATTATAAACATGATGATAAAAATTTTGACGAACTGAGTATTGCATCGTTAATCTTGAAATTGTATATAGTTGCGCGCCTACATACAATTTGGAATGGACTATGCAAGGCTGATTAGTAGTCACCATAAAACTGATTAATAAACACTACATTTCCTTTGAAGATTGTGAAAGATTAAAATTTTATGAGATCTGCAAGAAGTGAAAAATAGGGACATAATGATAGAAGACATCTACATATGTGCCCGTGCCATCTATTCTTCTGAGTCGAATTTACTCATCTGTGGAAATTGTCTTATTTGACGATTGACAATTCTTTCTTGTCCAATTCTTCCGTAGTGAGATTCTTAGGAAAAGTATTTGATTACCGAGTGTTGATACTTGACTGGATGTATCGACATTCCTATCGTTTCTTTTTATTTGATTTCATTTGAATGACCCGGGTAACGATCCGAGGAGCTTTCGAATGCGTACTCAAATTATGAAAACATGGGATATACTCATATTCGTTAAATGTTTTCGTCTGTATCTGATTTGAAATTCTCTCGCGTAGATTATGCGTTGACCTTACTCTTTTAATAGTAGTTGTGTCTCCTGATATCCTTGAATCTGTGAAGGATTATGAATTATTATTAGTCTTTTGAGAAGTTCACATCTTATCGACGGCAATGAAACTGGAAAGTTGATAGTGCCAGTAGAATGGATTGATTGATTATGACATGACGACATTGTCTTAATTGATGGGAACTCGAGTAGAATTCCCTAAATGATAAGATGTTGATTATCAAAAATGATCTAAATAATTCTTGATGGATGATTTTATCCTGTATTTAGATTTGAAACTATACCGTGAATGATTGTGAAATAGTTATAGATATTGTAATCTAGAAGAAGTTAATATGAATTTATTAAAAGATGTTTATGTTATCTGTAACTTTAGGAGGTATTTGTTGGTGAATTACCTAGACTTTGGCCATTAAGGCAAGTTGAAATTGGTATTGACTATATTCTCGGTGCTGCACCTGTGGCTTGTGCACTGTACGTCAGCACCATCTGAATTTAAGGAATTACCATACAATAGAGATTTGTCGGAGAAAGATTTTATTATACCAAGCATGTCATCCTGAAGAGCTATGGTGTTATCTTTCCTTATATTTATAGATTACCGTGACTGAGTAAATTGACAATCGAAAACGATATCCATAACTCGAAATGGAAGATTTGTTCGATCATTTACAAGGTTTTTAAGATTTGATCCGTGGCATGGTTATCATCAACTTCGAATCCGCAAAGAAGATTATTTATTCCAATCACTACATCCGGTACTTGTAATGAATATTATGAGTTTCACGTGATGTCGTTTGGATTGACCAACACACATGTAGCATTCATAAATTTGGTGAATCACGTGTGTAGGCTGTAAATTGATAAATTCATGCTCGTGATCATTAAGGACTATTTGTTTGTTAATACGAATAATAATGAGTTAATAATTATTTATAGATTGCCCTGAACTGGCCGAACAATGAAAACATGTACCTTAAATATTTAACATGTGATTAAGGACTTAATCCTTTACATAAAAGGACCGTTGGATTAATAATGGTAAGATGTATGCATATAGACTCTTCAAAAAAATTAAGAGCCCTTTTAAGACTTTGGATTTTACCAAAAAGAAATGGAAATATGTTTTGACAAAGGTTTTAACAAAGGATTTTAAAGGGATTATTCCCTTATACACAAACCATTTAACTAAACTTCTGTTTAGGGGTAAATGTTTGTGTATACCTCCAGATAACTTAAAAAGGATTGAGGAAAACCATTTAAACCATAACTTGAAATTTGAAACGATAATTTTTGCTTTTCAACTAAGAAAACTTTGACCAAAATATAACCAAAGATTTTTCAAACATTTACGAATCTTATTAATTATTTTCAATAAATCCGCAAAAATCTTGTTAATTAAATTCAAATTTATTTTGAACATTTTATATAATTGGTTGAACTAAGAAAATTTAAAATCTTTACGTTTACGTTTCATAAGAATTGAATATTTAATATTTAATTAGTTATAATAATTACCGACGCTTTAGACGTCAGATTGAGTAAAACAGATAAAAATAATAGTGGAGAAGAAACTAAAACTCAGAAAATGTGAAGAAATAATTTTTGAATAAATACGGTTATGATATTTATTTCATCAGAAAGGTGAACGTAATTATTGACGCATAATATAGAAAGAATATCTGAGTGAATTGTGGACATGATATCATCATGAGAAGTGAATATAAATACCGACGCATTATGTAGAAAAGATAAAGAACCAATTAGGACATGTTCCTTAATAATGATTGTGCGAAATAAATTGCCGAACAATTTAAAAATAGCCGATGATTGTAAAAAGAGATAATATAGATAATAAAAAGGGGTTCGCGGCTAATATGAACCATTAAAAATTGAGAAGCCGATAGCGCAGAATGTTTTAAAGGCCACTTGTGGTTGCCTAAATATGGAGATTGTGAGATATAGTTACGTTGGAATTTGTAAGTATAAGTATTCTATTTATGTCGTTTACGACTAAAAGTATCTTTGTCTGAAGAAGTTGTACTGATGACAATTATGCAGGCAGACATCGCCTCATACATTAGTAAACGTTTAGCTATTGCAAAGGTCATCATCTGAATTTGATTCGATTTGGGTCATCGTCGACAGACTGGCCAAATTTGCTAATATCATTCCCGTTAATGATAAATGCAAAAGAGTTGTGTAAACATGGTGTGCCGTATCGATCATCTCTATCAAGATCCTTGATTCGCATCAAATTTCTTGAGATTTGCTCAGAAGTCATTGTGAACGAATCTTGATGAGAATACTATGTACCACCCCAAATCGAAGGGACGAGGTAAAGTAACGATACAAAATACTATAAGTGTTGTTTTATGTTTTGAATGATTGACCTTTGGTAATAAACCGTATAA
Organism: Glebionis coronaria; assembly: GCA_025667525.1. Taxonomy (NCBI): domain Eukaryota; kingdom Viridiplantae; phylum Streptophyta; class Magnoliopsida; order Asterales; family Asteraceae; genus Glebionis; species Glebionis coronaria. The sequence continues at coordinate 210,795,516 of CM046876.1, read as the reverse complement.
TCGTTTTCCTTTGGAAAGATTATCATTGATAATCATCGTATTAGGATCGAGATCGAATCTTGTTAGGATCTAAATATTAGAGCATTTGTAAGCCGGAGTTGAGATGAAGACACCCGACATACACCCATTGTAAGTTGGACATGTCTTTTAGGTTTAAGGTTTCCTATGATGGCGAACCTAACCTTGCAAAATACCCGACCCGCGAGATCTGAAATGATTGTTGAAATTAGGATTTGATTATTAACGTCCGATTATGGGCAGGAGGTTATGTGAATATGAAATGTAGATCTTGAAGTGCCAAATGGGTAGCGAAGCTATGCCACTATTTTTAACCTTGGAAAAATGAATTCATGATCTGACAAATCATGGGATATAAGTCCCCGTTGTATGGGACCATTGAGATGATGTAAAAGTTGTGATTGAAAGGCATATAAGCTGGATCTACCCTAGGACTTCCAAGACTGCGTGAATTTTGTTTCGTAAATCGAACTTGATGGAATATCTATCAAGTGAAAATCTGATTGTTCTTAGTAAAGCATAGATCGGCGAAAAGTTGCATTCATCAGAAACCCGTGAACATCATGGATAGAGAAAGTAAGTCAACATTTAGCCTGATCTTATTCCCGTAGTTATGTTTGACGAAACTCGCGTATTATAATGGATTACACTTGTGAGAAAAGACCGAATGTGGAGGAAATACCCACATGGCTTTAACTCTATAAGAAGCGAGTAGTAAGGTAAGATGATCTTTGAGGACAAAGATCCTGTTTAGGGGTAAATGCTGTGACAATCCGTCAATTTATGGTTGATATTTTATTCTCAATATTTATATGAAAACATTATTTTAATGTTACAATATGAACTCACTTATTTTTGGGAAGAAATTTGGATTTACGTCTTGAAGTAGCATCGACTACATCTAAACCGGAGGATTCAACGTTACGTGCTTACGTTTACATACACCGTCTTTGGTGACAGTCCAACATTTCAGAAAATAAATTTATCCGTGAATGTTATTTTTGAGTTTTAAATTTGTGTTAGTTCATAAACTCACAAATTTACGAGAAGAGATTAGGACTTACGATTTTATTTTAACGTCCTTTACGACTAAACCGGAAACCTAGGATTACGTATTTACGTTTTCGAACTCCGTTTTTGATGAGACAATTTTTATTGGATTCGTTTTGTGTCGTTGATTCATAATTTATAAAAACGTTTTTCGTAAAACGACCCGAGAGCACGCAAATCGAGGAAACTAGAATCGAGGAATACCCGTAAATTAGCGGGATGGGACAAAACAAGTTTATCCCACCCCACTAATATGGGATGGCCAAGAGGACTACACCTCACCCCATTATGTGTCAAGCTTAGCTAATAAGCTAAGACACATGTATAACACCTTGAAACCACTTTTGCTTAAACCATTTTCTCATTCATCTTACATGCAAAACCACTCATCCTCCCTTTCTCTCACTAGAAATTCGTCCCATCTCCACCAAGAACACCCTCATTTGATCAATTTTAACCACAAACATTTGTTATAATTAACATATGTTAATCTCCATTCAAAGAGATGAAGATTGGTGCAAGTTTTAACATCCAAGGAGAAGTTTTGTTGGTGTCTTGGGGCTGATTTCTCAAGGAGTTTTCATGGAGTATTAGGGCTGATTTTCCACAAGGTGTTCATGAAGATTGGTGGTCTTGAAGATGTTCTTGGCTATGCACAAGTTTCTCCATCAAAAATCCATGTTTTGATCAACCTACATCATCATGGTGGTATAAAGATTGTCCTCCTCATCTTCTTGTTATTTTGATTATGTAAACATGTATTTTATTTCCTATTATATATATTTATGATGATTATATGATGATAAAAATGTTATGTGGGGATTTGTTGTTGATAAACATGATTAAAAAGGTGAAAAACCATAAGAAACAAGGTTAAAATCGTGGTTAAATTTGATGGCTGTATAAAACAGTAAAGAACCATATGGTAATCTGATAAAATGATGAAGTAGAATCCATTTACAGTAAGCTATGGGTCTTGTACACATGTGAGAGTTGGCCATGCAATGGAATCAAAATAATGAGTGAGATATGATCAAAACAAGTTTAGGTTATAAATCTGAAGTTACTGTTTTGGAAGATTTTTAGAAAATACTTAGAAGATGATTCAACAGTAGCTATAGAAGAGTTAAATGTAGCACATATCATGTAGTTCATGTGATAAAAATTTGAGCTTCTATCTCCATATAGAACTCAAGATATGGCAGTTTTGGTGAAAGTGAAGATAAAAATCAGATTTTTGGAAATTAAAGAATAATACTATTATATAAGCACTCAAATTTTAATAGTATAAATTATAATTAAAACCAACTAACTTATGGATTCTATTTAGATAAATATGTACAATGATAAATAAGTGGACATTTTATAAAATTGGTAACTTGTTATGTTTTATAAGATATAAAACTATAAACATGATTTTTACGACTTTTTCGGCTATTGCCGTAAAATTAACGTTTTTGTTAAATAAAACTTAGATGGTTGGACCCGTCTAATGAAAACTTTATAAAACTTATATACTGATATATAGACATGTATAACAAGTAAAAACCGATAAAACCCGAACTTTAGGGCATACGGACATTAACGAGCTAAGTAAACATATTGGACTAATACTTGGACTAATAATTGGACTAAATAAGATATAAACTTGTAAAAAGAACTTATTGGGCTCAACCCATTTGGGCCCAACATGGAAAGTATACATACTGATAATATAAGTAAGAAATGGATTAAAACAATTTAAAGAACTTATAATAGGCTTATTGGACCTAAAACACGTAAATAGGTAAAACGAGAAAACTAATATAAAAGTTATCGACACATAACACAAAAATGAGTAAATGAGGATATGTAAACCCACTTGATCATCATATATATATATAATCATCATATGTATACATAATTGATATTTTTATAAAGTCATTGGACATGAGTCTAAGACGAGTATTATTTGTCTAGGTTTCCGTGATTGAAGCACGTACCGTACGTCCGAATTGCCGATAACCCACCTTCCCACATCAACGTGAGTTCATAGCCTCGCACTCTTTTAAATGTTTTTATGAAATGTTTTATAAACCCGCGAGGGAGATAACATGTTAGTTTTTATAAAATAGGACACCATTTGTCCCGATTGTTTGTTTATTGATTTGGACCCGAATGATTGAATGACCCGATAAATGATTAAAGGACCCGATAGATAAAAATAAATGGATTATTAAAGTTAGGTTATGTCACTAAAAGTCCCATTAGCATGAATTGTGAACTACCGGGATTTGGTAGACGCTTGTGCATATAATAGTACTATTTGGGGACGATCACCCCAGTTCGCGCCTTGACGGTTGATCCCCGTCGTGCCACATTGATTGGTAAGCGAATTTATGTATGAGAAGATTTCCATAGCGTGACCTTTGTGACGACACGCTACTTTAGATGGGCAAATTTGGTATCGGGTTAGCTACCCGTTGTTGGTTTAGTAAGGTAACAATGTCATGCGGCTTATAATAATCCAAAACTAAAGAAATACTATTAGACGCTTCGAATTACGATGTATTGCCTGACTAGCAATACAGGGTCATACTATTGATATTATGTTCGTGTTTTGGTTTTCATAACCATATTCATATAACGGTTTTTATTTGAATTTATATGACGCCATAAGACGTATTGTATGATGTTTTTTTACGACATTGGCTCGTATAATGATTTTTCAGGCAAATGCCTATATTATGATTTTCGATAAGGATTTGTATAAAAATGACTTTGGCTATTTTATGGCCTATTACAAAGATTTGTATAAAATGATTTTGGCTATTTTACGGCCTAATACAATGATTTGTAAGAATTGATTTTTGGTACTAATTTTATACCAAAGTTATATTGATGGAATTTATTAAACTCTATGAATTCACTCGGCGTTATCGCTGACCTTTTCTTTTAACATGTTTTATCTCAGGTACTTGAAGGTAATTCTCGGGAAGACAACAAGAATTCATGGCCCGCACTTAAACAATATTTTCCGTTCAAATACTTTGTAAAACTTTGTATGAAATATAATGACTTGGGACCTATGTAACTTTGATATTTATGAATGGAAATGATTTATTATTAAACGACGCGATTTTTATGCGTTGTCTATGATGTGAGTAATGTGCTATCCCGTAACACCAACTAGTCTTCCGCTAAACTGAGTTGTATAAATTTGGGGGTGTTACACCCTTCTTCCCGGTTCTATCCTAAACTCTTTTCGATTCCCTATTTTATATTTCACAATATTAAAATAGGAATCTCTTTAGTTGTCTCTTCCTTAGCGAGATTTAAATAACGTGCACAATGTCCTAAGTGTAGGGGAGTTTACTCCCACATGCTTAAACATTGAGGACAATTTTTATATCAAGTGTAGGGGGGACTTCTATGAAAGTTAAGTGGTATTTTCCTTGTCCTCATTATAACCGGAAAATCAATTTTTCGACATTTTTCAAAATTTTTGATCTATTTTGGCCTATTAGTTTTTCCCCTTTGTATAGTTATTTTCTTTCCTTATTAGAGTAAATCTTTAACAAATAAAAATAAAGTAAAGATGGTAAAAATAAAGTAAAGATGTTAGAGTATACTTAAAAGTATATTGATCGATTTTGGATGATATTCGATGAATCGAATATTGGACTATGTTAGGACCTATGTAATAGATATTTGTAATAGCTGAACTACGAGGTATGTAGTTCCTCCTGGTCCTAGTAGTAGTAGGAGCAACACGTGCTCCTGGTCTAGTAGAAAGTCAAACAATATTATTCTTAGTAGTTTGTTAGGATATGCATGAGGTATCTTAGGAAAGGATATGCATATCAGGAGTTACACAATTTGTAGTTAATGTAGTTTAGGGTTTCCTTGTTGTATAAAAGGAGCCCATTGGCAGAAGGGTTAGACACACCTTTGACCAGTATTCATTTTATATCAATAGTAGAAATCCTTAGTTAGGATCAAGTTATTTAGTTATTCTGTTCCTTCTTGATCTTAGTATTTGTATTCCGCACTTATACTTTTTGTTTCATTAAGAGTCTCTCTGTGAATAGAGTTGTGATTACAGAAGTCGTTCACCATCCATAACAGGCTACGAGATCTATAACTAGTATACCCAACAAGTGGTATCAGAGCCTGGGAGAGTCTCTGCACAAGAAGAACCATTTTTTATAACTATTTTGTCTAATCATGTCTGCTTCTAGTTCTACTGAAACAGGACAACCAACCACCACTACAACACAGCAAACACAACAAATCGTTGCTACTGTTTCCAATACTAATGGAAAATTCCCACTCCTGAAGAAGGAAGAGTTTGGTAGTTGGGCCATGAAAATGGAGTGCTGGATCACCAACACTGATCTAGACTTGTGGAAAATTATTCAGAATGACAACAACAAGAAGACTACTGGTAGAGACAAGAATGGTAATATCACCATTCTAGATCCGAAAAATCATGAAGAAATCACTGATGTTCAGAAGGAAATCAAAGCAAAAACTATTTTGCTTCAGTCTCTTCCTGATGATCATATGGGTGACTTCTATCACTTGGATGATGCTAGGGAAATTTGGAATGGGATCAAGGCAAGATTTGGAGGGAATGCGAAATCCAAGAAGATGCGCAGATCAATGATGTGAGATGAATTTACAGAATTCAATATTTCTGAGACAGAAGGTCTTCATCAAGGCTATGACAGGTTTCAAAAGATTCTCAGCCAATTGAATCAACTCCGCTCCAAACCTGAAAATGAAGACATCAATGTCAGGTTTCTTAGAGCCCTGCCTCACTCATGGAACTAGGTAGTCATCTCTCTAAAGGCTAAAGATGGACTTGAATATCTTTCTTTTTATGACTTATTTTACAAACTCAAAACTTTTGAGTCTCATGTGAGAGGGTACTCAAGTGATTCCTACTACACTCTTGCTAACTCTGCTTTTGTGAGTTCCATGGGCTCTAGTACAATGTCTTATGCCAGTAGCTCCAGCTATAATTTGTCATCCCAACATACTTCTACTCCTGAATCAAAAGTGAAAACTAGTAGCATGGTAGAAACTGTACTTCACTCCTTTGTTGCCGATGTTGATCCACAACAGCAGCTAGCTTTTGATGATTTCAAACAGGTTGATAAACATGACTTGGATGAAATGGAACTTAAGTGGCAGATGGCAATGCTTACTCTCCAAGTTCATAAGTTTGAAAAAAGGCTGGTAGAAAATTCAGTTACAACCAAAGAGAGCCAGCTAGGTTTGATAGGAGCAAAGTGAAATGCTATAACTGTCAGCAACAAGGATATTTTGCTAGGGAATGCCCGAACAAAAATGACCAGGAGAAGAACAGGTATTCAGCTTTCAAGGTTCAAGATCTTAAGGATGAAAAGAAAGCTTTGGTATCGGTTGATACCATGGTCAACTAGAATGAGCATCAGACTCCAGCATTAGAATCGGTTGATTCTTCTACAGATGTGTTTGCTATGATTGCTGGTCACATACCTGATGTAGAGGAAGCAGAGGAGTTTGCTCTCATGGGAATCACTCCTCAAGTACAAAATTGCCCTCTTGTATGTGATGATAAATACTCAGACCTCTTAACTCAATGCAATGAACTAAATGCTCAAAATGACAAATATTTTTTAGAAGTTCAAGCTTATATGAGTTCTCTAAAAACTTTAGAACAACAAAAGAAGTGGCAACAAAATACTCAACTTGAATATGAGGATAAGATTAAAGTGTTATGTATTGATTTAGAGAACACCACTAACATGCTTAAGTATACTGAAAAACTTAACACTGAGAGTATTCAGGAAAAACAATAAATGCAAGAAAAATTGGATGCTACACTATTAAGATTTGATAAATGGCAAAAAGCACCCAAGAACCTTTCCAAACTAATAGATAGTAGCATGTCTGGTAGAACTAAGTGAGGGTTAGCCTTTGACAAATATATTGGTCCAGAGGACGTTTTTTATTTATCCTTTTCAAGTGTCTTTAATCCTGACAAAGAGGAGGAGGGAAACCGTAGTTACAATAGGTTTAAACCAGCTGCAACAATGCATGATGTTCCTCCACCTCTTATAGGAACATTTATGCCCACATCCATGCATACAGACTTGGATGGATCACAGATGCATGATTCTCCCAAAAGCTCTACTAATACTAATGACTTTGTCTCTTGTACTTTTAGTGACAAGGAAAGTGACTATGCATCTTGCGGTTTAAGTAAAGAGTCAAGACCTTCGAGTCTCATGACAAATGACACTGCTACTACTAGTGCTAGGATGAGTGATAAGAGAGTGGCTACTGCTTCTACTTCCATTATTTTTAATTCTACTTTGTTGAAATCTAGGAATGTTGATTCTCCTAGAGTGGTTTGTAATAAGAATAGCAGTTTAGAACAATGTTATTTGAATAAAAGGTCTTTTAAAGCATGCTTTGTTTGTGGTAGTAAATTTCATTTGATTAAAGATTGTGATTTTTATGATCAAAAGCCTCCTGGTTATCAAGCTTATGCTACTCCTAGTCCACCAGGAGCTGCTCCTGTTGGTTTAGGTTTTGCTTCTAGAAGATTAAATCCATGTGCCCAATATTTTCCTTCTACTAAAAGGAACTCTCCTTCAGCTTCTACTATTTGGAGAAGCAATGCCTGTACCCCTAATAGACCAACCAATAATTATTTTCAAAATTTTAATCGAAATTATGCTACTACTTCAGACCAAATGAATTTTGGATTGGGATATTTGGGTTCTGCTGTTAAGCCCTCGGCATGTTGTTCTTGGTCACAAAATAACACCCATATGATGCACAGGCAACGCAAGAACAATAGTAAATTTCATCAATCTTCTTGGCTATCTACTAATGATCCACAAGGCAGACTCAAGTCATAAATGGTTTGGGTCCCCTTAAGACAGTAACTGGTACATATGTATTTTGCGTTGTTGTAGATTACTCCATACCAAGATCCATCTCTTGGAATTGTAGACAGTGGATGCTCTAGGAGCATGACAGGGAATAAAGGACTTTTGACTAACTTTGTACAATTTCAAGGCGGGAAGGTGTACTTTGGAGGCGGTGAAGGAAGGATCTCTAGAAAAGGAACCATTCAGACCCCTAACCTTAATTTTTAGCAGGTTTACTATGTGGAAGCACTTTAACACTTCAACTTGATTTCTGTCTCTCATATTTTTGACAAGAAGCAGTTTGTCCTCTTTACGGATAATAAAGTACTGGTGTTGTCCAAAGACTTTAAGTTACAGAATGACTCCCATGTTCTACTCAAAATCCCAAGAAGACATAACCTCTACAATATCAAGTTGAATGAAGTTAATCCTACTGGTCAACTAGCCTGTTTGGTTGCCAAAGCATCAGAAGATGAAGCCACCAAATGGCACAGGAGGATGGGGCATGTGAACTTCAAGACCATTCACAAACTGGCTAATATGAACTTGGTCTCTAGTTTTCCTCCCAAAACTTTCAGGAATGACATCAATTGCCTTATTTACAGCAAAGGCAAACAACACAAAGCATCCTTCAAAGTCATTACTGCTCTCAACTTAATAACTAAACCATTGCAACTACTACATATGGATTTGTTTGGTCCTACCTCTATTAGGAGCATTGACCATAAACACTATTGTCTTGTGGTAACTGATGGCTATAGCAGGTTTACGTGGGTTTTCTTTCTAGCTGCTAAAAGTGAGACCTACTCCATTCTCAAAGACTTCATTGCACTCATTGAGAATCAGTTGCCCAAGAAGGTGAAAGGTATTCGTTGTGACAATGGAACTCAGTTTAGAATGCAGACCTCATAGAACTTTGCAATTCCAAAGGTATCAAAAGAGATTATAGTGCTACATAGACTCCTCAACAGAATGGTGTTGCAAAAAGGAAAAACAGGACCCTTATAGAAGCTGTAAGAACCATCCTTTCTGATTCCAAGCTTCTGACCATGTTTTGGACAGAAGCTGTCAACACTACGTGTTATGTGCTGAATAGGGTTTCCATTACCAATCCACATAAGAAGACTCCCTATGAGCTACTCACAGCCAAAGTCATAAGCATTACTCATTTGAAGCCATTTGGCTGTCCTGTCACCATTCTAAATACTAGTGACTTTTTGGGGAAATTTGATGGAAAGGCGGATGAAGGATACATTGTGGGATATTCAGCTCACTCGAGATCCTATAGGGTCTACAATCTTATTTCCAAGCGTGTCAGTGAATCTATCAATCTCAGGTACTTTGAGGAGAAGACGAACATCAAAGGCAAAGGACCTGAATGGTATTTTGATCTTGACTATCTCAGCGATTCATTAGAATATTTTCGTTTCAAAACTAACCAAAATGCAGGTCCACAAGTGTTTGCGTCTTCTAGTACAGGTGCTACTACTAGGTTTCCAGACTCCGATGAGGATGATGACATTTTTGTCATACCATCCTATTCCACCACAGTCGCTCTAGACAACACTGCTACTCCTGTTGGTTCTACTTCATCAGACATTGTGGAATCACAAGGAGCTCTTGATACACTACTTAAGCAACAATAGGATGCTACTACTGCAGCTACTCAAGGAGGCTTTGAGTTTCCTTTGGATACTCCTGTTGTACCAGTTACTCCTAGTGATCCTATTGTTACTCCTAGTGCAAGTTCATCACCTACTGGAAGTCCTATTAGCGATCCAACTTCCACAACTAGGTTCTCTGGTCCTTCTGACCTAGGAAACTATAAAAAGAAGTCTTCAACTAAGCTGGATGATATTCATAAGCAACCAATAGATGACATTTTCGACTCTGCTTCATATGATGGTGGCATAGTTGGGGATCTTTATAACTTGTCACCAGAAGTAGAAGTAGCTCCTACTCCTATTCAGTAGATCCATAAAGTGCATCCTACCACTCAAATCATAGGAGATCCTGGTTCTACTGTCAAGACTCACGGCATGCATAAGAAAGCAACTTCTGGTCATCATGCTCTTGTGAGCTACATTGAAAACCAAAAGCGTAATAATCACACAGATTTTCTTCACTGTTTGTTTGCTTGTTTTTTGTCACAGGTGGAACCTAGGTCTTCCTCAAATGCTCTTGAGGATCAAAGTTGGGTGGAGGCTATGTAGGAGGAGATGCAGCAATTCTTGTTTCAGAATGTTTGGATCCTAGTTGATTTACCAGATGGAAAGACAGTAATTGGTACCAATTGGATTCTCAAAAATAAGAAAGATGCAAGGGGTAGTGTGGTGAGGAATAAGGCTAGACTAGTAGCACAAGGTCACACTCCACTTGAAGGCATTGACTATACTAAAGTTTTTTCTCCCGTTGCAAGAATTGAGGCCATTCGTCTGTTTTTGGATTTTGCTTCTTATATTGGCTTTACGTTTTTTCAGATGGATGTCAAGAGTGTATTTCTATATGGAAAGATTGATGAGGAAGTATATGTCACTCAACCTAAGGGCTTTGTGGATCCCCTTCATCCTAAGAAAGTCTACAAGGTGGTCAAAGCTCTTTATGGACTTCATCAAGCTCCTAGAGCTTGGTATGAGCGTCTATCCACTTTCTGTTCAAGCATGGCTATAGAAGAGGCACATTTGATAAAAAAATTGTTCCTTAAATGGAATGCCAAAGACATCATCATGGTTCAGGTATATGTCGATGATATTATCTTTGGTTCTACTAGGAAGGAATTGTGTGATGAGTTTGAACAACTGATGAAAGGTGAATTTCAGATGAGTGCCATGGGAGAACTAACATTTTTCCTAGGTCTCCAAGTCAAGAAGCAGTCGGATGGTATCTTCATTAGTCAAGTTAAATATGGTCATGAAATAATTCAGAAGTTTGTTGTGGAACCTCTTAGACCAGCAGCGACACCTTATTAGGTAACTAAAGTCATACTCAAGAATGAGCCAGATCCTCTGGTAAATGTTCATATGTACAGTTCCATGATTAGCTCACTCATGTATTTGACTGCTTCATGCCCGGACATTATGTTTGCTGTTAGTGCTTGTTCTAGACATCAAGTGGCACCCACCGTGTCTAAATTAAATGTTGTCAAGAAAATCTTCAAGTATATCAAGGAACAACCCAAGCTAGGCTTGTGGTATCCAAGGGAATCACCTTTTGTTTTTGAAGCCTATAGTGGTAGTGATTATGCAGGTGTTAATAATGATAGGAAGTCAACTACTGGTGGTTGTCCATTTTTGGGACGAAGACTTATCTCATGGCAGTGTAAGAAATAGACCATAGTAGCTACTTCCTCAACAGAAGCTGAATATGTAACTGCTGCGAGTTGCTGTGGACAAGTCTCGTGGATACAAAACCAGATGTTGGATTATGGTTTAAACTTAATGAACACCAAAATCTTCATCGACAATCAAAGTACTATCTGCATTTTGAAGAATCTTGTGTTTCATCAATGAACCAAGCATATAGAGATTCGACACCATTTTATACGTGATGCCAATGAAAAGAAGTTGACACAGGTACTCAAGGTGCATATAGATGATAATGTTGGTGATTTGTTGACTAAAGCGTTTGATGGTCCAAGGTTTAACCAATTGGTGGTTCACATTGGTATGGTCAATGGATATCATGGTCCCCAAAGGCCCCTCACTGCTGCTATGTTGGGCCTTGCCCAGGGGGTCCCAATGTGGTTTCTTCCGGCTGCTCAAGCCGAGGAGGAACCTCATTTGGTTGGTGATCCCATTGAGGAGGAGGTTCTTGCTGCTGGGTACCTCATGTGGAGGTTGAGGAACCAGCTAGAGAGGTGGTGGTAGAAATGCCATTTACCTCAAAGGATACTTCTTCTTCTCACCCACATGTGTCCCTATTTGTTGATTCTCCCTCTCCTAGTCCAGTTCAGCCCTCAGCTGAGGAGCCTTCTAGCTCTCATGATTATATGGCTGACCAATCATTTGCTTCTGGTCCCAATGAAGCATCCCCCAAACCAAGTCCTCTTAGTGGGGAAGCTGAGGAACCTGTTACTCTCACTTCCTTGCTTGCTTTAGTGCACAAGTACTATGAGAAGATACTCTCGTTAGAGGATGAGCTCAACAAGCATCGAAAGTTCACTAGGGATTTTGTGCTCCCTTTGGCAAACACAGTTAAGTCGTTGGAAAAGTTGCTGAAGCGACACAAGAAGAAGGTAGTTTTATCTGATACTGATGAAGACGAGGAGGAAGATGGTTTGAAAATTTTGGCCAGGGATGCATTTACCGCAAAGCTGAGTGAAGACTTACATGCTCCTCCTAGTGCTTCAAGAATTCCACCTACTGGTGCTTGCCCCGTGCCAAGGACTGATGCCTCTGGTCCTACATCCTTCGCTCCTGGTCCCTCTCATGACAACAAGAGTAAAGCCCCAATGAATGATGCACCCTCCCCTCCTAGGAAGAGAACCCACAGACAATTGGAGGAAGAAATATTAGGAGAGGAGGCTGCTCAGAAACTCCAAGAGGAACTAGACCAAGAGGCTACGGCTGAGGATGACACTTTGAAGAAACAAAGCTATGAACAGGTTAAGCACAACGCCATGTTTTGGGATAACAAGGACTGGATGGATGTGGTTACCATCCTTACCGCGGATGTTTCTCAGTTCTATGATATCTTGGGTTTGGATGTGAACCAAGGAAATGGGGTGAAGCGAGCTATGTCTCTGGTTCAAAGACAAAGGGAAAGCTTGGCTGTTTAACTTAGACGGCTTCGCCGCAACATACCTCTCTCTTATGCTGAACAAAAGAAGCTAATGCAGCAATATGTGAAAAATCAATCTGGATCCTACTTCACCTATGGCTGGACTTGGAAGAGGGTCAAGAAGTTGTCTGATGATGAGCTTAAGGATTTATATACTGATGGAGTATATAATTTTTCAAAACGTTTATCCATAAGGAACATCGCCCCCTCGGGGTCAACATATTCGTCATCCTCATGAACGTCGATCTCATCGATTTCTTCATAAAAGATAGGCTTGTCAAACCAAAGTTTGTCATTCCCCTCCTTGATTATCTTAGAAACTCTCTCGAAAAGATCACGATCAAGCATGAAACCATCATTCATTTGTGGGGATTGTTGATAAGTTAAATCCTCACGAATGTGGTAAACGTAATTCCCATTTGAGGAGTGTTGAATATATAACTCCTCGAGAATTGGATTTTGGGTGGTCACATGAGTTGGTTCGTCATCGAAAATAAGACGTTCCAACTCATTACGTTCATCCTCGATTTTGGAAAGATCGATCTCACTCGTAGGTGGAAGTGGAGGCAAAAGAGCTTGCTCTCGTTAAATGATTTCCTCAATCTCGGGATCAAACTCGTAATCATCGTAGCTATGACAATCTGTCAATTTATGGTCGATATTTTATTCTCAAATATTATTTAAAACCATTATTTTAATGTTATATTATGAACTCACTCATTTTTGGGAAAAATTTGGGTTTACATCTTGAAGTAGCATCGACTACGTTTAAACCGCAGAATTCCACGTTACGTGCTTACGTTTACATACACCGCTTTGGTGACAGTCCTTGTAAAACCCACAAAATAAGGTCATTACTTAATTCTTACTTTTCAAATATTTTTGAAGTATTTTATAACATTAAATATTATTATGTTTAACGGTTTAATTTGAAACCGATATTAAATAATTTATTTTAATATTTTGACGAGCAACGAGGATTACTAGTGATCGCGATACCGACGGATGCCCACAATTTTATATTTTATTATCGATCGTTTCGATATTTAATATTTTCGACGATATCGTTTTAATTACGTATCGAGTCGTTATATTATTATTTTTCGTGTGCGTTTAAACTTTTAAGTATTTTTACGAAACTAAGCCTCGTAAATATTTTCAAAATTGACTAATAATTATTTCCCCTTTTTAGCTAACAATTTAGATTTTTAGCCACAACTATTGCCAAATTGCAACTATGGTCCCTACCCCACTATATAAAAACCCAAAATACACACACATTTCATTTTTCACTTCCAAATTTTCACCCACTCCTCTCTTTCTCTCTCTTATTGTCGAAACACCACACCACACCCCAAATCCATACATTTTCAATTTTTACTTGAGTTTTAGGATGAATTGAGCTAAACCAAGCATAGACCCATCCCTATTTTTGATCAAGGATCACATTGGTATAAAAAATTCACACATGCAAGCACTTTTTATTTTCTTGATGTTGGTAGGTAGAAGCCATGATCATGCATGGTGTTTTTAGCATGATTCATGGTGGTTCTTGCTAGAAATCTTGTTAAAAACTTCATTTTAATCTAAAGATTTTTATTTTGATTATGATTTTGATGTTATGGTTGATGTATGATGATATTAGGGTATAGGAATGATCATTTCTATGGTTGCTTTGGGTCAAAAAGTTGATTTTATACAAGATTTTGGTAGCCATTTTATAACAGTAAGTAAACTGTAAAATCCGAATTTTTATGTTTTTAAAATGGCTTAACTTATAGCCTAGGGTTGTAGATAATTTTATTAGCTTCGATTTGATATAAGGTAGAGCTTCTAGCTCAAAACGAGCGCGAAGTTATGATGTTTTGAATGATCGTGTACCGGGAGACGAGTATCGACACTACATATAGTTGTTGTCGATATTTGGATCGAATCTCGGGGACTCTAAATGGAATTTTTGAAATGTGTAACCTACTGATAATGAGGTGTTTACTTATTAGGTTGAGTTTACTTTAAAACCCGAGTGTCGGTTTTGTAAACGGAGTCGTTTAAATAAGTTAAAACGGATGTATGGAAAATTAACGTAAATCTGTCCGGATTTTGTGGTTTGAAAATGAGTTGGGTAAAGAACTTTAAAAGTAATTTCATTTGATAAACTTGTAGGAGGACTTTCTATATACAGTAAGTTAGTTTATCTAGTCGTTTCATAAACGGGTGACAAGTTAAAAAGCGGTAAATAAGCAAGTACATGTAGCATGTGCCGGCAGACTTTGTTAAAAGTGTAAAATGGTAAAGTAAATGAGTAGTAAAGTATGATGAAGTTATTTATATCGTTTACTCTCGAGTGTATTGTGGTTTTCTGAGAGTAAGTTGACGTTTTTATGTATGACTTATTTCTCGAGTCTATTATTAATGTACGCACCATATTTGCTAGGTTGCGGTTGTCGTGTTTATCAGGCATCTACTATCGTCGGTGATCGTCTTCAACTACTATAAGTACTAAGGTGATTCTATAGCCTCGTTTGAGCTCATTCAAATATTTTAAAACCCGCGAGGGGGAATACATGTTTTGTAAACATAGAACACAAGATTTTTATGGTATGCTTGTCCCTCTATGAATGGACCCGTGGTTGCCTTTAAATTGCATTAAGTGATTGCCTTTATTAAAGCCTCAATTATGGACCGTTAACTAGCTTATGATGGGCTAGCCGCTAGTACAGTTAATAGATCTATGGGGGAAGCCGCCCCGGTTCAGTTTTTGTGGACTTGTCATAAAAGCTTAGGCCCGACCTCCACACTGTTTGAACATATTGTATTGAGAAGTCAGGTATACGGCAATGTACTAATAATCTAGCGGTAACCGACAATTAATAAATCTCTTGTATTATTAGACCTAACGGAGTGTCTAAGGGCTCGGTTCCATGAGCTTATTGCAATTTATGCTATATACAATTATCATTGTTGATGCAAATTATTATTAGATGCTTATTAAGCATGCCACAACTTATAATCTTTGCTTGTGTTCAAAATGATTATACAAACCTACAGATTCACTCGGCATTTTTGCTTATGATTTTCTCACATGTATTTCAGGTAATCAGGAAGGGTGAAGCTTGGAAGCCACGGGAATGAATGTTGTGCACTACTTTTGTAATATAAACTCTTTGAATGTTTGTCGTTCCTTTTGTTCAAAAAATTTCAATCCTTTGTTTTGGCTGTACTTTGGTTACGATGTCTTGGGACTACGCTACTCTGACAAATGTTTTAGGAACGATAAATCTAAAACGTCTCTTTTCGAGTCGTTATTTAAAAATTATGTGTTGTTGTATCATTGTTTAGCACCCAAAGATGTATTCCGCTGCGTGTAAATTTGGGGGTGTTAAAGATTGGTACTAGAGCCATGAGTTATAGAGAACTAGCTCTTTTTCTAAAAACCTAAACTATAACTGTAGGTTTTATTTTTCAAAGAGTCGGTGCACATGATTTCGCGTGACTCCAGATTCAAGCTACTTCTGGGATTATAACTTTAGTATACATTATTATGTATGCCTTATTGCTAAGTATTTATAAATAAATACTGTAAACCTTGATCGATATATATTAATTTCGTTAAATTTTTGATAAAAGTTATCATTTATTAATGATTTATTTAAATAAATTTCTGGAATTTTCCTATAATTATATTGAAGGATTTTCTATATTTATTTAAAATTTTGGAAATTATCCTATTTCATTTTATTATGACCTTATACCTATTTTGTGAATTTTCCACCGTCAAATTACGTCTTCGATGAGGAGGAAGCAAGTTTCACTGCTGCAAGCGAGGCACAGTCAACTAAGCCATGTGGATCCCCACGTGACTATTGTTTATTATTTTGTGTCATTGTACTCTATTTGTCCTTAAGATCATTCCTTGTTGATCGATGATAATAGTTTCCTTTGATCCTTATAATGATTGTGAATTCTGTATCGAGAATGTGTATGCATTTGATGATTGATTTTGTACATGATATGACTATACCATGATTACAATTAACTCATTCATTTTATCTTCTCTATTTGTGAAATGACAGAACCATGCCACCTAGGAGAATGACAAATGATGCCATTGCAAGGCTAGTTGCTGAAGAGGTAGTGAAAGCATTAGCTGCGGATAGAGCTGCACGTGTTAACACTGAAGAAGCAGGTGGCTCTAGAGGTGCGGGTGCTGAAGGTGAAGGTGAACCTGCTGGACCAGAAGCTGTTGGAGGAGTAGGTGTAGCTGAGAATCCTGCAGATGAGGTTGCTCCGGCTGCTGCTGCGGTTAAAGAATGTACTTTTGTTGGATACATGAAGTGTGGACCTACTACATTTCAAGGAACTAGTGGAGCACTGGAATTATTCAGGTGGATTGAGAAAACAAAAACAACATTTGAGATTAGTGATTGCTCAGAAAGGAACAAGGTCAAGTTCGCAGTTGCTACTTTCAAGGATCGAGCTTTAAGCTGGCGGAAGACTCAAGTTGCTATAGTTGGTTTAGAAGCTATAAACAAGAAACCTTGGGATGAAATTAAAAGGTTGTTGAAAAAAGAGTTCTGTCCAGAAGAAGAGTTATCTGCTTTGGAGGATGAGTTGAGGCACCTGAAGCTGAAGGATAATAACATTGCTGCATACACTAGCCGATTCAATGAGTTGGTTTTGTTGTGTCCAGATGCTTTTGTTACTGAGAAGAAAAAGATGGATCAATACATTAAAGGGTTGCCTGGGTACATTAAAGGTGAGACAACTTCATCTCGACTGAAGAACTTTGTTGAAACTGTAAGAATGGCTCATACACTCATGGGGCAGAAGGTTCAAGATAGGGCTGAGAGAGCTGCTGAGGGTAGTAAAAGGAAATTCGAGAATTCGCAGAGTGGTAATCAAAGTAGTAGCCGCCATAGGTAGTACAATCAGAAGAGAAATGATGGGGCTAGAGCTGCAACTAACAAGGATAATAATACTGACCATGGGGGACTAGCCCAAAAATGTAGGAGCTATGGTGTTTGTCACTTTGGTAATTGTCCACCAAGGTGCACTAAAAGTGGAATGGTTGGGCATGTTGTGGAGAAATGCAAGGCAATGACCCCTGCCACTGGAGCAAATGCTGTTTCGATCAAGACTTGTTTTGAATGTGGAGAACGTGATTATTATCGCCCTAAATGTCCAAAGCTGGTGAACAAGAAAGCATGTGAAGCTACTGGGGCAGTTTATGTTGTTAAGGATGTTGATCAGGCACAAGGTCCAAATGTGGTGACGGGTACGTTCTTACTCAGCCATCGTTATGCTAGTGTGTTGTTTAACTCAGGATCTGATAGGAGCTTTATAAGCACTTCCTTTAGTCGTTTAATTGATATTGAGCCAACAAGCCTAAATGCTAGTTATGAGGTCGAGTTAGCTGATGGACAGTTAGTTAGTACTACAACTATATTTAAGAAGTGTCCTTTGAAATTAGCAAATCATTTGTTTGAAATTGATTTGATGCTGATAGAGTTGGGTTCGTTTGATGTGATTTTTGGTATGGATTGGTTGGTTACTCATGATGCGGTGATTGTATGTGGGGAGAGAGTTATTCACATACCGGTTAAGGGCAAGGTGTTAGTAGTTAAAGGTGATGTCGGTAGATCTCGTCTAACGGTGATATCTTGTATCAAGGCGAGGAAATATGTAGAAAGAGGTTGTCACCTGTTCTTGGCTCAAGTAGTGGAGAAAGAACTACCGGTTAGGCGTGTGGAAGATGTTCCGGTTATTCGTGATTTTCCTGAAGTATTTCCCGATGACTTGCCAGGGCTTCCGCCTAAGCGAGAAGTCGAATTCAAGATTGATCTAGTACAAGGAGCTGCACCGGTGGCGCGTGCACCTTAGCGTTTGGCACCGTCTGAGATGAAGGAGTTGGCATATCAGTTGAAGGAGTTAATGGAGAAAGGGTTCATTAGACCAAGTTCGTCACCTTGGGGAGCTCCAGTGTTGTTCGTGAAGAAGAAGAACGGATCGTTCAGAATGTGCATAGACTACCGAGAGTTGAACAAGTTAACTATCAAAAATCGTTATCCACTTCCTAGGATCGATGATTTGTTCGATCAACTTCAAGGTTCGTGTGTGTACTCGAAGATCGAATTGAGGTCGGGTTATCATCAACTTCGTGTTAAAGAGGAGGACATACCTATTACAGCTTTTCGAACGCGTTATGGACACTTTGAATTTCAAGTGATGCCGTTTGGGTTAACTAATGCACCTACGGTATTGATGGACTTAATGAATCGTGTGTGTAAACCATACCTCGACAAGTTTGTGATTGTATTTATCGACGATATCCTGATTTATTCTAAAAGTCGGGAGGAGCATGAAGGTCATTTGAGGGTTATTTTGGAGTTGTTGAAGAAGGAGAAGTTGTATGAAAAATTCTCCAAGTGTGATTTTTGGTTGGATTATGTCCAATTCCTTGGGCACGTGATCGATAGTAGCGGTGTTCATGTTTATCCTTCCAAAATTGAAGCTATTAGAGATTGGGCTAGGCCTACGACCCCGACTGAAGTTAGACAATTCCTGGGATTAGCTGGGTACTACCGGTGTTTTATAGAAGGGTTTTCTTTAATTTCTAAACCTCTTACTAAACTTACAGAGAAAAACAAGAAGTATGAGTGGGGTTCAGAAGAAGAAGAAGCATTCCAAACTTTGAAGCGGAAGCTGTGTTCTGCACCATATTTGGCTTTGCCCGACGGAGCTGAAGATTTTGTTGTATATTGTGACGCATCACGTAAGGGTTTTGGTGTTGTGTTGATGCAAAGGGAGAAAGTGATCGCGTATGCATCTCATCAATTGAGGAAGCATGAGGAGAGTTATACTACACATGATTTGGAATTAGGAGCTGTTGTCTTTGCTCTTAGACTTTAGAGACACTATCTCCATGGTACAAAGAGTGTGGTATATACCGATCATAAAAGCCTGCAACATATTATAGATCAGAAGGAGCTTAATATGAGGCAGAGAAGATGGCTAGAATTGTTGAGTGATAACGACATTCAAATTTGCTACCATCCCGGCAAGGAGAATGTAGTTGCCGATGCACTTAGTAGGAAGGATAGAGAAATAACCAAAAGGGTTAGAGCTTTAGCCATGAAAACTTATTCTGATTTATCTAATAGAATACTTAAAGCTCAAAAAAAGGCGATGAAGGAAGAGAATGTGAGAAATGAAGACTTGGTAGAAGGATGATACCTATATTCGAAATTCGTGATGACAGAATTCGGTATTTCGAGAATCATGTATGGTTACCGGTGTATGGAGGACTGAGAGTTCTATTTATGCACGAATCTCATAAGTCTAAATATTCGACTCACCCAGGATCGGATAAATTGTACCAAGACTTGAAGAAATGCTACTGGTGGCCGAATATGAAGGCTAGCATTGCTACTTATGTTAGTAAATGCTTGACGTGTGCTAAGGTGAAGTTTGAGCACAAGAGACCTTCGGGTTAACTGCAACAACTTGAAATTCCCGAATGGAAATGGGAGAAGATCACTATGGACTTTGTTTCGGGACTTTCGAGAACTTCTAGTGGTTATGATACGATTTGGGTGATTGTTGATCGGTTGACTAAGTCGGCTCATTTCTTGTCGATGAAGAAAACTGATGACTTAGACAAACTTACTCGGTTGTATTAGAAGGAAGTTGTTTGTAGACATGGAGTTCCTTTGTCAATTATTTCTGATCGGGATAGTCGGTTCACATCTGAGTTTTGGAAATCACTTCAGCGAGCTTTGGGGACTCAGTGGACATGAGCACTGCGTATCATCCGGAAACGGACGGACAAAGTGAAAGGACTATTCAGACTTTGGAGGATATGTTACGAGCATGTGTAATAGATTTTGGAGGTAGTTGGGATCGACACTTACCTTTGGTGGAGTTCTCATACAACAACAGTTATCATGCAAGTATCAAGGTTGAGCCTTTTGAAGCACTTTACGGGTGAAAGTGTAGATCACCAGTTGGTTGGTGTGAGGTTGGAGAAAGTCAATTGACGGGTCCTGAATTGATTAGAGAAACGACTGAGAAGATCGTGCAAATCAAGAATAGTTTATTGGCAGCTCGTAGTAGACAGAAGAGCTATGTGGATAAGAGGAGAAAACATTGGAGTTTGATATTGGCGATATGGTAATGTTGAAAGTATCACCTTGGAAAGGAGTAATTCGATTGGCAAGCGAGGAAAGCTTAGTCCACGTTATATTGGTCCATTCAAGATTACTGATCGAGTTGGTCCTGTGGCATATAAGTTGGAATTGCCAGAGAAGTTAAGTGATATTCACAATACTTTTCACGTTTCTAATCTTAAGAGGTGTTTGGCGGACGAGAATTTGATAATTCCACTTGAGGAGATTCAACTGGACGACAAGCTGCATTTTATTGAAGAACCGGTGGAGGTTATGGATAGAGAGGTGAAACGGCTTAAGCAAAGTCGGATCCCGACAGTGAAAGTGCGATGGAATTCCCGACGTGGTCCCGAATACACTTGGGAGCGAGAGGACTACTTCAAGAGAAAGTATCCACATTTATTCGTAGACGGACCTAAGGAGAAGTAAGCCCCGGGACGGTGCTCTCCTAAGGTGCTGAGGATGTAAAACCCACAAAATAAGGTCATTACTTAATTCTTACTTTTCAAATATTTTTGAAGTATTTTATAACATTAAATATTATTATGTTTAACGGTTTAAGTTGAAACCGATATTAAATAATTTATTTTAATATTTTGACGAGCAACGAGGACTACTAGTGATCGCGATACCGACGGATGCTCACAATTTTATATTTTATTATCGATCGTTTCGATATTTAATATTTTCGACGATATCGTTTTAATTACGTATCGAGTCGTTATATTATTATTTTTCGTGTGCGTTTAAACTTTTAAGTATTTTTATGAAACTTGAGCCCCGTAAATATTTTCAAAATTGACTAATAATTATTTCCCGCATTTTAGCTAACAATTTACATTTTTAGCCACAACTATTGCCAAATTGAAACTATGGTCCCTACCCCACTATATAAAAACCAAAATACACACACACATTTCATTTTTCACTTCCAAATTTTCACCCACTCCTTTCTTTCTCTCTCTTATTACCGAAACACCAAACCACACCCTAAATCCATACATTTTCAATTTTTACTTGAGTTTTAGGATGAATTGAGCTAAACCAAGCATAGAACCATCCCTATTTTTGATCAAGGATCACATTGGTATAAAAATTTCACACATGCAAGCACTTTTTATTTTCTTGATGTTGGTAGGTAGAAGCCATGATAATGCATGGTGTTTTTAGCATGATCCATGGTGGTTCTTGCTAGAAATCTTGTTAAAAACTTCACTTTGATCTAAAGATTTTTATTTTGATTATGATTTTGATGTTATGGTTGATGTATGATGATATTAGGGTATATGAATGATCATTTCTATGGTTGGTTTTGGTTAAAAAGTTGATTTTGTACAAGATTTTGGTAGCCATTTTATAACAGTAAGTAAACTGTAAAATCCGAATTTTTATGTTTTGAAAATGGCTTAACTTATAGCCTAGGGTTGTAGATAATTTTATTAGCTTCTATTTGATATAAGGTAGATCTTCTAGCTCAAAACGAGCGCGAAGTAATGATGTTTTGAATGATCGTGTACCGGGAGACGAGTATCGACACTACATATAGTTGTTGTCGATATTTGGATCGAATCTCGGGGACTCTGAATGGAAGTTTTGAAATGTGTAACCTACTGATAATGAGGTGTTTACTTATTAGGTTGAGTTTACTTTAAAACCCGAGTGTCGGTTTTGTAAACGGAGTCGTTTAAATAAGTTAAAACGGTTGAATGAAAAATTAACGTAAATCTGTCCGGATTTTGTGGTTTGAAAATGAGTTGGGTAAAGAACTTTAAAAGTAATTTCATTTTATAAACTTGTAGGAGGACTTTCTATATATAGTAAGTTAGTTTATCGAGTTGTTTCATAAACGGTTGACAAGTTTAAAAGGGGTAAATAAGCTAGTACATGTAGTATGTGCCGGCGGAATTTGTTAAAAGTGTAAAATGGTAAAGTAAATGAGTAGTAGAGTATGATGAAGTTATTTATATCGTTTACTCTCGAGTGTATTGTGGTTTTATGAGAGTGAGTTGACGTTGTTATGTATGACTTATTTCTCGAGTCTGTTATTAATGTACGCACCTTATTTGCTAGGTTGCGGTTGTCGTGTTTATCGGGCATCTACTATTGTCAGTGATCGTCTTCAACTACTATAAGTACTAAAGTGAGTCTATAGCCTCGTTTGAGCTCATTCAAATATTTTAATACCCGCGAGGGGGAATACATGTTTGGTAAACTTAGAATACAAGATTTTTATGGTATGCTTGTCCCTCTATGAATGGACCCGTGGTTGCCTTTAAATTACATTAAGTGATTGCCTTTATTAAAGCCTCAATTATGTACCGTTAACTAGCTTATGATGGGCTAGCCACTAGTACAGTTAATAGATCTATGGGGGAAGCCGCCCCGGTTCAGTTTTTGTGGACTTGTCATAGAAGCTTAGGCCCGACCTCCACACTGTTTGAACATATTGTATTGAGAAGTCAGGTATACGGAAATGTACCAATAATCTAGAGGTAACCGACAATTAATAAATCTCTTGTCTTATTAGACCTAACGAAGTGTCTAAGGGCTCGGTTCCATGAGCTTATTGCAATTTATGCTATATACAATTATCATTGTTGATGCAAATTATTATTTGATGCTTATTAAGCATGCCACAACTTATAATCTTTGCTTGTGTTCAAAATGATTATATAAACCTATAGATTCACTCGACATTTTTGCTGATGATTTTCTCACATGTATTTCAGGTAATCAGGAAGGGTGAAGCTTGGAAGCCACGGGAATGAATGTTGTGCACTACTTTTGTAATATAAACTCTTTGAATGTTTGTCGTTCCTTTTTTCAAAACAATTTAAAGCCTTTGTTTTAGTTGTACTTTTGTTACGATGTCTTGGGACTACGCTACTCTGACAAATGTTTTAGGAACGATAAATCTAAAACGTCTCTATTCGAGTCGTTCTTTATAAATTATGTGTTGTTGTATCATTGTTTAGCACCCAAATATGTATTCCGCTGCATGTAAATTTGGGGGTGTTAAAGTCCGACACTTCAGGAAATAAATTTATCCGTGAATATTATTTTTGAATTTTAAATTTGTGTTGGTTCATAAACTCACAAATTTACGTGAATAATTTAACGTCCTTCACGATTAAACCGGAAACCCTAGGTTTACGTATTTACGTTTTTGAACTCCGTTTTTGATGAGACAATTTTTATTTGATTTGTTTTGTGCCGTTGATTCATAATTTATAAAAACCTTTTTCTCTAGCCTCTTTTGGTCGTCCACTATAGCACCACCACCACCATGTTCATCAAAAATCTAGCCATAAACCAAGGCTATAATCAACATATGTTGAAGCCTAGTTGAAAAGATGAAGATTGGAGGTGGTTATAACATGTGAAAAGGAGTTTCTATGGAGCTTAGGGACTTATTTTCAAGAAGATATTCATGCACATGAAGATCTCAAGGAGTTCATTTGCCAAGTTAAAGATGTGATAACAAGAACCATGTCTTGTTCGACATCAACCCCATCTTTTCATCACTTTGGTGGTATAGAGATTATTTCTTCCTATCATCTTGTTATTTTGAATATATAATCTTGTATATTTCTTCATTTATGTATATGTATATGATGATCAAAATATTATGTGGGGATTTGGTGTTGATAGATTTGATTAAAATGATTAAAAGCTACATGAAAGGATGTTAAAATCATGCTTAAATTAGTAGGCTATATAAAACCTTAAATAATATTATGATAAATTTTTAAAATGGGTTGAATAAATTAATATACTATAAGATAAGTGACTTGTACATATGTGAGAGTTGGCCACTCAATGGAATCCATAAAATGAGTGAAATATGATCAAAATAATATTGAAATCCAAATCTGTATAGTCAGTTTTGGATGAACTGTTAGAGACATTTAGAAGATGATTTAGCAGTAGCTAAAACTGAGTTAATTGTAGCACATATCATGTAGTTTGGGGTTTCTAAAAATGAGCTTCTATCTTCTTTTAGAACTCAAGATATGGTAAAATGGTGAAAGTGAAAATAATAATCAGATTTGTAAAATAAATGTATATATTATAAAATGAACACTCAAATAAAACTAATATAAAATGTATACCTAAAACCAATAACTTATATATTACATATAAATAAGTATATACTTTAATAAATAAATGAGACATTTTATAAAAATGGCAATTTGATAAGTTTTATAAGTTATAAAACTATATACATAAGTTTTACGTCTTTTCGGCTAAAACCGAAAGATTAACGTTTTCGTCAAATTAAACTTAGACGGCCGGACCCGTCTAATGTAAACTTTTTACAACTCATATAATGATGTATACGTACTTGTTACAAGTAAAAACCGATAAAACCCGAGCTTTATAACTTATGGACATTAACGGGCCAAAGTAGCCTTAATAGACTATTAACCCATAAAGTTTGGCTAAACACTAATGGACTTACTCATTGGGCTTAACCCACTTGGGCCCAACATATGAGTAAAGGCCTGATATTAATAGTATAAATGGACTAATATAAAGAGTTGAACTCTTAATGGGCTTTTAATGGGCTTATTGGGCCTTAATATGGAATTGGATTGAAACTAGTGTAATTAGTCAAAAATTTGACTAACACATAACACTATAATGTATAAAAATCCCACTTGATCATCATCATATTTATAGTATCGTCATATATATACATAGTCATTGTTTTTACAAATTCATTGGACAAGAGTCTAAGACGAGTATTAATTGTCCAGGTTTTCCGTGATTGAAGCACGTACCGTACATCCAAATCGCCGATAACCGCCTTTCCCAATCAATGTGAGTTCATAGCCTCACACCCTTTTAAATGTTTTTATGAAATGTTTTATAAATCCACGAGGGATATAACGTGTTAGTTTTAATAAAATAGGACACCAGTTGTCCCGATTGTTTGCTTATTGATATGGACCCGAATGATTATATGACCCGATGAATGATTGTATGACCCGATGTATGAAATGAAATGGATTATTATTAGTTAGGTTATGTCACTAATAGTCCCATTAGCATGAATTGTGAACTACCGGGATTTGGTAGACTCTTATGCATATAATAGTACTATTTGGGGAAGATCACCCCAGTGCGCGCCTTGACGGTTGATCCCCGTCGTGCCACATTGATTGGTAAGCGAATTTATGTATGAGAAGACTTATATAAGCGTGATTATTGTGACGACACGCTGTTCTAGATGGGCAAATGAGTTTCGGGTTAACTACCCGTTGTTTGTTATAGTAAGGTAGCAATGTCATGCGGCTTATAATAATCCAATAACGAAAATACTGCTATACGCATTAAATTACGATATATTGCCTGACTAGCAATACGGGGTCTTATTATTGATATTATGTTCGTATTTTGGTTTTACATAACCATTTTCTTATAACGGTTTTTATTAAGCTCTATACAAAGTTAGAAAACGTATGGTATGATGTTTTTACGATATTGGGTTGTATAATGGATTTGAAGGCTGAAGCCTATATTATGATTTACGACTAAGAGTTGTATAAAATGTCTTTGGCCTATTTTATGGCCTACTACAAAGATTTGTACAAAATGATTTTCGGTAAAATATATATACCGATGATATATTAATGGTTTTTATTACTCTATGAATTCCCTCGTCGTTTTCGCTGACCTTTTCTTTTAACATGTTTTATCTCAGGTACTTGAAGGTAATTCTCGGGAAGACGACAAGAACTCATGGCCCGCACTTAAATTAACAATTTCCATTCAAATGCTTTGTAAAATTGTATGAAATACTATGACTTGGGACCTATGTAATTTGATATTCATGAATGGAAAATGCTTTATTATTAAACAACGCGATTTTAAGCTGTGTCTATGATTTGAGTAATGTGCTATCCCGTAACACCAACGACTCTTCCGCTGAACTAAAGTATGAATATTTGGGGGTGTTACAGTGTAACACCCCCAAGTTGGTCAAATGCAGCGTAATAGTAATTGTGGTGTTACTTGGGTGGATCGATAGCACATAGTATATAGAGCAATGATCATAAAAATCATTTAATACAAATTACATGAATCAATTGTACACACTTAGTATCTTATTTGTAAACCACATTTATTATAAAACTGAAGTAAATATCCCAGCCCAATGGTAGACATGATGCTCCTAAAATGCTGGAATCCAATGCATGAACCTGCTTTATTTTCCTGAGAAAACATATAGAGTAAAATGTAGGAGTCAACACGAAGTTGGTGAATTCACTGGTTTAATTAAATAGTAAGTTAATAATATGTCAAAATATCACAAAGATAGTAGAGCACTAATCTACATACTATAGTAGTTCCTATTGCCCTGTAATAGAAGCTAGACAAAAAGTTGTTCGGTACGCCCATTTGGATCTATCCCGATGTTGTTCCCTCAATCCGACAATGATGTAAACCTGTTGCTTGGCCTAAGCGTTTCGTGATAGCAAGTCACGCAGGCCGGGTATTGTCAATACCCAAACAGATCTATTCACACATTTCGCGCTACACTATTAACTATTACAGTCCACGGGTATGGGGCAAACAATAGGCAATAAGTTGTTGTTGTTGTCAATGCATGTTTTGCATATTTAAAATATATATAGTTTTTGTATGTTTTCTCCCCCAGTTATAAAACAGTAAATATGGGGCCATGAACTCACCTTAGTGGTAATGATGTGATGATGATGATGTCACTGAACAAACTGGCACAATATGATCACGAACCTGAGTAATTACCTAAGTAATTTTAAGTGCCTTAGTAAATGCATAATTAACCATGCATGATGGATGTATGATTTTCAAAGAATGCATGATCACAAATTAATACGTTATAACGATTGTCTAAATGTTTATACTTATAAAGAGTTGTGATAAACGTATATTTTTAGTGTCTAAAAATATGTAAGTTGACTCAATAAACAGGAATAAATTAAATAAATGGATTTTTAATCGAATAAACCGTAAGGTAATATTATATTATTTTCTTAAGTCTTAAAAATATGATTAACGGGATTCGTCAGTTTATATATTTTCGTGAATAAACTAGTGATTTATTTAATTATTCAAATGACTAGCTTTAACAAAATATTTTATTAATACTTTATCAAGTTACAAATGTACCCTTGTGACTTAATAATTTGCTAAAGTAATCCATATAGTTTCGTCCGTTAAGTATATCACACCGTTAGTCCTCGTTCGTTTAGTTTATTTACAAAAACGCCCCTAGTGCTTATAAAACTTTGGGGAAAAGACCAAACACCCCCCCATATGTCACAGAAATAATTTAATAAGGGTTAGGGTTTGTTTTAGTTTGCTAAAGTGACACAAATGGTCCTTAAACTTTCAGATTGTTAAAAAGGAAAAGTTAGGGCTTGTAATAGGTTTCTAAAAGTTACATAAATGACCCTTAAGGTCTCGGAATATTTATTAAGGTAACTAGGGTGTGAATTAAGCTTAAGTATTGGCAATAATGGCCCTTGTGGTTTCATATAACTCACAGTTTAAAACATACGCCGCATATACTTTGGAAAATGACACTTTCGACCCTTGTACTTTCATAAAGTCACGAAATCAGGAGTACATGTTTTATTAATTTTCCAAATCAACCAATACTTTCACCACTTGTCATAATAGGCACAAAAAGTCTCCACACTTTAGAAATTGGGCTTGACTAGCCCATTTGGGTCTCGGCTTGTGTAATGTGGGCCTAATGGGCTTGTACAAATTTTACTAGGGAATTACCAAGTGGGCTAATATCTTTATTTTCCATTTATTGGGCTTACATTGATATTTCTAAGCTTATGTTTAAATTATGGGCTTATTTGTATTCGGCTTATTTTAGCTTGTATGAGGGCTTATAAAATCTTGGCTTATTTTAATATTTCAAAGGGCTTAAATAAGCTAGCTTGATTATCTCTATAGCTCGGCTTATAAAGCTTTTTACGGTTCACATGTTAAGCTTATATAGGGTTTCATGTTTCAGCTTATATATGTTTTTAGGGCTTAAATGACGTGGCTTATATAAGTTACAGTTTTTGGCTTATATTAAGTTTTATGAGCTTACATATCCAACTTAGATATGACTAGGCTTATATGAATCATGGGCTTATATTAGCTTAATTGTTTCGGCTTATATTAAGTTTCTTATAACTTTTATGGCAAGTGATTTACTCTAGGGCTTAAATAAGTTCTTCAAGCATAACCTTACGAATTTTAGGCTTTTAGAGGCAAGAGTACCCATAGACATCATATAAGCCGTGGGCTTATATGTTGTTTAGGTTTTGTTTATAAGATTCCAACGTATGCATGCATCACTAACTCCATTTTTATAGCATGAACATGCATGAAACATGAAATGAGTAAGGAAAAGTTTTAGAGAAGGTTTATAATTACTTGCTTCACGAAAACGAGATGATGAGGATGGGTAAGGGTTCTAGACGTCGGGTTCCACTAGGATGGTCTTGGATTCGCCTTAAATGTTAAATATCTTGAATGATAAGCACTAAATGCTTGGAGAAGACCAAGAAGGAGTTGAAGTAAATGCATGGAGATGTCTAGGTGTTTTGTAAAGTGTATAGCCGAATGTGGGAGTGTAAGTGATGTGTAAGGCTTAAGTATATGCTAAATATCCCAAGTGTGAGATTGAGAGTTGTGGTTCAGGTTGCATACACGTCAAGAGAGAGGGATAGTCTTGATTTTGAAAGCTTCATGGTACAACATAATCTCTTCCTAGGATTTTGAGAGTACATTGCTTTAATTCCTTCATGGTACACTTGGCCTTATGTTTTTCCCCCTAGTCGTTGCATATGGAGAGATCAAGGGAACAAGTTGGACAAGTAAAGTGTTTGTAATGAATGGAGAGTTTGTACAAGGCAAATTGGAGGTATGGTGTGGCTTATCACACGTCTAGAGTCAAGTGGAGGTGATATGTGTCTTGTTTTTCATTATACTTGCATAACTAAACTAGTACCATCCTTAAATGCTCAAAATTGTACATGGTCGCATGGTTTTATACTAAAACTAGGGGTACTATGGCTAGTCAAAGGAAAGGAAATGTTTTATATAGTGTAAGACTTAATGATATATGTTGTACATAGTCTAAAAGTCCAAAGTGCATATGGTAAGTGTTTTTGGAATTTAAATGTTATGTGTATGTATATATTAGGCTATAATTAAGTCTAGGGTATTTTTATGTTTAATTATTTTGTGTCTAGGTATAGTCACTAGGAGTATAGGTATAATATTATGTGAGTATGTTTGAGTCTAGGTTAATTTTACGTTAAGCTCGGGATCCTTGGTGAAAGTATGGTCATGATTAAGTGGGAAATTAATTTACTTTTCAAAAAGCAAGATAATATAGTTTAAATCAGTTAGAGTGGGTAGTGTCGTATCGTAGTTGTCAGTCATACTGTGAGGAAAAATATATAATATATATATTTTTAATGCTTTAAAATACTTCCAATAAAAATGTTATTAATTGTGATCATGGTTTTGGATTTTATAAACCAATATGATGAATGCAAATGATCGTGTGTTCAGGTGACTCAGAAGTCCCAAAAGAATTGATTGTTTTAATGTCACGTATGCTCATAAGATTTTATGCAAAGGTGGTAATATTTATTCAGATATCATAAGGTGACGTATACAATGATGACATAGTCAAAACCCGAATTTACAGGTTTTACATACAGTTTGGTACTAGAGCTCTCGTTATAGAGAATGAAAGATTTTTAAAACCAAGATTTTGAATAAAACATTTCAAAATCTTTTAACTATAAACATTTTTCTCAAAATGTCTAAAAATCTTTTGACTATAACGGTGCCGAAGAATTCTCGAGTTACCGACAAGGCCAGACTGAGAAGTGTTATTTTAATATATATATATAACTTGGATTATATATATATATGATGTAATTTGATTACATGATTGTTTGAGATTTCTTTAATATTTATACGAGGTATTTATATGACGTAGATTGTCACAAGAAACCCTAACTCCCCTAATAAATCAATCGAAGCTATTCCCGTAGGAATTCTAGTTATCCTAGATCTAAACCAAGTTGTGGATATTTATGATCCCAACAAAATGGTTGATATTCGTAGAAATGTTGACAGTAGTTGATTATGATCTTGAAGAAGAATTGGCGAAATCAAATCTGATATCGATGTCATGACGATCTTTCCTATAGAGTGGAGTTTGACAAAACGTTACCACCTGGACAGGTGTCATCTGATTCGTTGTCACCCATTTCTTAAATTGAAATCGAAAGAGTGAATGTTGCACTTGAGGCTGTCATTGGAACCATTACCCAAAAGCCTCATGCCACTAGTACCTTTCTGAGAAGTCTAATTGAATGTGTGAGTCATTTCATACTAGTGACTCATTTGATAGCTATTAACGAAGGAGCTATAGGATTGGAAATTAAGTGTTGTTCATATCTAGCTTTTATTGCCCTTTTAAGGTTTAAGAATAAGGTTGAAAGTATTGGAGAATGAGGTAGGATATCGAATTGAGTATAAGTTGGTTGAAACTTGAATAAAGTAAAATTTAACTCGTATGGAATATGAGATTGTTAAGAGGAAGTCGTTAAGTCCTGTGATTGAATTATAAGGTTTTAAATGATTTTTGATTCGTGTTAAGGGTTGTTCCTATGCCATTGTCCAATGACGAGGATGCCCAGTGTCTAAGAAATAAATTGAAGAAATCTTCTTCTGGATTGGGACCGATGGATCTTCTGGGACAGGTGGAACACCTAATAACTCTTGTAGATTAGTATTCATTGTGGTATCTTTTAAAAATCCCTAACTTAACTGAGACATCAGTTGGTAGGATGAGTTCATGGAATTGTATGACATAGTGACACGTAATGTGTTACGGTACAATTTTGACTTGTTTGTGATTAATGAAAAGACTACCTTTGATTGCTAAATTTTACATGTATCGATGTTATCTGTTACGGGATAGCACATTACTCACATCATAGACAACGCTTGAAAATCGCGTCGTTTAATAATAAAGCATTTCCATTCATAAATATCAAAGTCACATCGGTCCCAAGTCATTACATTTCATACAAAGTTTTACAAAATATTTGAATGGAAAATATTGTTTAAGTGCGGGCCATGAATTCTTGTCGTCTTCCCGAGAATTACCTTCAAGTACCTGAGATAAAACATGTTAAAAGAAAAGATCAGCGATAACGCCGAGTGAATTCATAGAGTTTAATAAAATCCATCAATTTATAATCGGTATAAAATTATTACCGAAAATCATTTTGAACAAATCATTTTAATAGGCCATAAAATATCCAAAGTCATTTTATACAAATCTTCATCAAAATCATAATATAGGCATTTGCCTTAAAAATCATTATACGAGCCAATGTCGTAAAAACATCATACAATACGTCTTACGACGTTGTATAAAGTTAAATAAAAACCGTTTTATGAATATGGTTATGAAAACCAAAACACGAACATAATATCAATAGTATGACCCCGTATTGCTAGTCAGGCAATACTTCGTAATTCGGTGCGTCTATTAGTATTTCGTTAATTTGGATTATTATAAGCCGCATGACATTGTTACCTTACAACCAAACAACGGGTAGCTAACCCGATACTCAATTTGCCCATCTAAAGTAGCGTGTCGTCACAAAGGTCACGCTATGTAAATCTTCTCATACATAAATTCGCTTACCAATCAATGTGGTACGACGGGGATCAACCGTCAAGGCGCGAACTGGGGTGATCGTCCCCAAATAGTACTATTATATGCACAAGCGCCTACCAAATCCCGGTAGTTCACAATTCATGCTAATGGGACTTTTAGTGACATAAACTAACTTTAATAATCCATTTTATTTCATCTATCGGGTCCTTTAATCATTTATCGGGTCATACAATCGGGTCATACAATCATTCGGGTCCAAATCAATAAACAAACAATCGGGACAAATGGTGTCCTGTTTTATAAAAGCTAACATGTTATCTCCCTCGCGGGTTTATAAAACATTTCATAAAAACATTTAAAAGAGTGCGAGGCTATGAACTCACGTTGATGTGGGAAGGCAGGTTATCGGAAATTCGGACGTACTGTACGTGCTTCAATCACGGAAACCTAGACAAATAATAATCGTCCTAGACTCATGTCCAATGACTTTATAAAAATAACAATTATGTATACATATGATGATTATATATATATATATATGATGATCAAGTGGGTTTACATATTCTCGTTTACTCATTTTAGTGTTTACGTATTGGTATCTTCTTACTAGTTTACTAGTTTTACCTATTTACGTGTTTTAAGTCCAATAAACTCATTATAAGTTCTTTAACTTGTATTAATCCATGTTATACTTATATTATCAGTATCTACACTTTACAAGTTGGGTCTAAATGGGTTAAGCTCAATAAATAAGTTTATAAGTGTTTTAGTCCATTTTGTTGTATTATTAGTCCAATAACGTTAATTTAGCCCGTTAATGTCCGTAGGTTATATAGTTCGGGTTTTATCGGTTTTTACTTGTTATATATGTTTATATATCAGTATATTAGTTTTATAAAGTTTACATTAGACGGGTCCAACCGTCTAAGTTTTATTTAGCAAAAACGTTAATTTTACGGTAATAGCCGAAAAAGTCGTAAAAATCGAGTTTATAGTTTTTATAACTTATAAAACTTAACAAGTTACCATTTTATAAAATGTCCACTTATTTAACCTTTTACATACTTATATAAATAAAATCCATAAGTTAGTGGGTTTTTATTTTACATTTTATACAATATAATTTTGAGTGCTTATATAATAATAATAAACATTAATTTCTCAAAAATTTGATTTTTATTTTCATATTCACCAAAACTGCCATATCTAGACTTATATATGGATATAGAAGCTCAAATTTTTATCACATAAACTACATGATATGTGCTCCATTTAACTCTTCTATAGCTACTGTTGAATCATCCTCTAAGTATTTTCTAAAAATCGTCCAAAACAGTGAACTCAGATTTGTACTTTAAACTTGTTTTGATCATATCTCACTCATTACAATGATTCCATTGCATGGCCAACTCTCACATGTGTACAAGACCCATAGCTTACTGTATATTAATTCTACGTCATCATTTTATCAGTTCATGACATGTTTCTTTACTGTTTTATACAGCCAACAAATTTAAACAAGTTTTTAGCCTTGTTTCTTATAGTCTTTCATCTTTTTAAGCATGTTTATCAACACCAAATCCCCACACAATACTTTTAATTTATCATCATATAATCATCATATACATATACAATAGGAAATAAAATGAATGGTTACATAATCAAAATAACAAGAAGATGAGGAGGACAATCTTTATTCCACCAAGTTGATGTAGGTTATTGATAGGTGTGAAAACACCCATCCTTTTTACCACTTAATTACAATAATAACCGAGCCAAAACGTGTATTTTATGTCATTTATGTCGGAATTATGCGTGGTTTGTGTTTTTGTTGTGATTTAGGACGAAAAGGTGAAAAGTGGAGAAAACACGGCATTCACGGGCTTTTATCGAAGAAAAAGACGAAAGATGAAGTCGAAAGATCAAGAGTGGAAAAAGAACGGAAGTCCAAGACCAATTCTGAAGATTTATCGAAGAAAAAGTCAAAAGATGGAAGTTTACTAAAAGCCAAAAAACTCGAGTCTTATTTATGAAGAAAATCCAAGACGAGTTTGAAGAAATCCCAAGACAAAGTCCAAGTATTAAGAAGATTAACAAAATATTAAGAAGTTTAAGGACTCAAGTGTGCAATTAAGAGAAAGAAGAAAGAGGGAGGAAGCTTCCTAAGCTCCTCCCTAATCCCCCTATATATAGATTAGGTAGTTTCAATGTTTAGGTTGTTGGTGGCTTGACAAACCACTCTTCCACCATTTTCATTCCTTGTAATTTTAATTCTTGCACTTTTAATTAAATGTTATGCACTTTTAATTATTTAATTTTCAAGTAAGTTTTCATCATTTGTTCTTTAATCTTTAATCTTTACTTTTCTTGTCTTAATCTCTCATCTTCCTTTCTTGATTCTAATTTACTTTTGGTGCGATTTACATATGATCCGTGTTGTTCATCCAAGTTTTCGTGCCTAAAAAGTTAATCTTTATATGTTTTGATTCTAAAAGTTTGTTTCTTTTACGTTGGATAAGTTGTCTTTTATGCTTATTTTGTCCTTTTCATTATTGATTCGTCCTAGTTTCGGTTTGAGCTTATTTCCATAGCTTATTTCCTTTGCCTTTATTTTCGGATCAAAGAACCAAATCGGAAAGGGTCTTAAAACCCTTTTCCGACCATTACTTTCCGAGCAGCCACCTTATTCCGATCGTATAAGATCGGAAAAGGTTTCATTGATTCCGATCTTGGGGTGTTGTTACATTCCGATTATACTACTTTGTAAATATTCCGATTGGGAATTCTTCATTCATTCCGACCATTGTCAATTTCTTATATTCCGATCACTTGATCGGAACATATTCCGATTACTCCACTTCCAGCATTCCGATTGGTACATTCCGATCGGATTCCTTTTGGATTCCGATCGGGTGTATTCCGATTGGGTGCATTTGATTTGTTTTGATGTTTTGTTTTAGTTAAAGTGTCATTTTTCCTCGTTTTATTGTTAGTCTATTTTAATTTCGCTCCGCATTTTTATTTAATTCTCAATTTACTTTTTCGCTAAGCTTTACTTTTACGTCATTTAAGTTCTCGTCATTTACTTTTAACGTTTTAATATTGCACCGTTTTACATTTTAACTTGTTTTAATTTTAATTTCCCGTCCTTTATTATTAAGTCTTGCACATTTACTTTTCCAAAACCAAAAATATTTGTTTCACCAAGAACAACTAATCTCACACAATTACCGGAAATCAATTCGATTAGACACCGAGAACAATTGAACCTAGCAAAATCTCTACATTAAAATGGCGCCGCTGCCGGCTCTTTTCGTGAGGATCGAAAGTTTTTTGTGAGAGACGCGTTGGCTTTTGGGACCCGTTCACTTGTGAACGTTATTTTTCGTGTCCAAATATTTTCAAAAATCCAAAAACATTTGAAAAATCATAAAAGCATTTCTTTTTCAAAGTTTTGCACCAAAAATATTCT
Source organism: Glebionis coronaria (assembly GCA_025667525.1). NCBI lineage: Eukaryota > Viridiplantae > Streptophyta > Magnoliopsida > Asterales > Asteraceae > Glebionis > Glebionis coronaria. The sequence continues at coordinate 210,759,414 of CM046876.1, read as the reverse complement.
TCTTGCTTATCTATCTTTTTCTATGGATTTTTATGTCAATTGCGTCAGGTGCGGGAGACGATTGTACGGGAACGACTCTTGTCAATGGTGTACATGTGAGCAGTGCGGAAACGATATCAAAGATACACAATTAATACCAGGATTTTGTCCTTTGTGCCACTCACTTAATTCGTCCTTTTTGAACCCACCTAATCATTCCACGTGCATCTATTGTGGAAGCGATTCTCCTTGGCATGTTTCGTGCCCGGTTCAATACTCGTATGATTACGGGCAAGAACCGGGGTACAATTATGACAATGAAAATAACTATCCACAAGACGCACCCGACTTTTCTCCTTACCCTTCTTGCCAAACTTGTGGGGGTCCTCATGATTCTTCTTATTGTCAACCAATGAATTATTATGAGCAAAATCTGTGTCCTCAATTTTCTTCACCAATGGATTATTATGAACCAAACCCGGTTTCTAATTCTTCTCCACCGATGAACTACTATGAGCCACAACCATGCTATAATTCAGGTTTTCAACATTTTGAACCCCCACAACACGTCATCGATCCTCAACCCTCCTTCGAACAATTGAGCTCCAATGAACAACGGGACAATCTGGTTAAGCAAGTTCAACAAATTCAAGAATCTTGGAACAAGTTCATCGAAAAATATCAAGAGGATCAACGACAGGAGCAAATATCGAATATCGAGACTTATACTCCTCCTCCGGTGTATCCATACTATTACGATGATGATGACGATGAGCCTACTATTTATTGGAATGATCTTACTGCTCAATGTCAGCACTATTGTCATCCCTCCTCTCAATATCCCTAACATGTGGAAGGAGTGCGATACATTGAATGAGCTTAGTGATGTTGGTCTTGATAAAGTGTTTGATGATGAGGTTTGTGACATACCAGCTGCTATGGAGCCTGAGGACGACATTGCTTTTACGAAAGAAGTCGATCCTAGTGATGACGATTCTTCTCTCTGCTATGAGAATTTCACTTTTGAAATTTCTCAATCTCCACCGGGAGATGCAGACGATGACGATTTATTCTATCCGGTTTACGAGAAGTTCACCGATGAACTTAATCTTGTGGATGAGGTGGAAGACGTGCTTCTTCGCGATAGATTACGGAAAGTGCACCTTCTTATTGATCAAATCGAAGCGTTGACTTCTCTTTCTCCTTCCGAGTCTTTGCCTCCATCTATTCTTCCCGTTGAAGATAATGACCCGTTGCTGGAAGAAATTGACATTCACTCCATACCACCAGGTAATGATGACGATGATTTGGAGGGGGACATTATTTTTGCTAATTTGCTTCAAGAAAATATTATCCCAAGTCCCCCTCCCGAGAACCTTTCATCCTCCCCTTTAGAGACTATCTCGGAGGATGAGTGCTTTGACCCGGGAGGTGACATTGCTTATGCTATCATTGATAACATCACGGCTTTGCCGAATGCTCAGCCTCCATTGTCTTTGGGGGATGACAATGTGCTTACTTTACCAAACCCACCTCCCGTGGACTTTGATTTCACATACTTCTCGTATGTTGAAAGGACCTTTCTCCCTTTCAAGACTTATCCCCCCGCCTCTCCTTTGTTGATGTCAACCGGGAACGAGGACAAGGTCTTTGATCCCGGTATTGCATTGGAGGCTTCCCCATGGACTATTTAATTCGGGGACGAGTCAGGCTCGTGACTCGGTTAATATAAACAAGCGCTTTTTGGGAGGCAACCCAATTATCTATCTATCTTTACCATAAGTGTAGGGGGGAGCCCCGTGGTGTTTCTTGCTTTCTTTCTTATCATGTGCAGGGATTAGAGCTTTAAAGACACACTCTTGATGACGAACCGTGACTCCGTGTTCCCTTCTTCCCGGTTCTATCCTAAACTCTTTTCGATTCACTATTTTATATTTTCCAATATTGAAATAGGAATCCCTTTAGTTGTCTTTTCCTTAGCAAGATTTAAACAAAGTGCACAATGTCCTAAGTGTAGGGGAGTTGACTCCCACATGCTTAAACATTGAGGACAATGTTTATATTAAGTGTAGGGGGGACTTCTGTCGAAGTTAAGTGGTCTTTTCCTTGTATTTGTCCTCATTTTAACCGGAAAATCCATTTTTCGACATTTTTCAAAATTTTTGATCTATTTTGGCCTATTAGTTTATCCCTTTGTATAGTTATTTTCTTTCCTTGCTAGAATAAATGTTTAAATAAGTGGTTTTAATTTTCAAACGTTGTGAATCTTTTGACTCAACCCGAGTTTACTTACCTAAGTTTACTCTAGCTAGTATCCTTAACGGGTTTAAGTCAAGTTTTGCTAGGCTTTTATATAGGGAGCTATAAAATGCGAATGTCTTAACTCTCACGGGTTAAGAACAAGAACTTTTCGCAAGTTCTTATAATTGATCCTAGAGAGTCGTTTATTAAGGGAACTTTAAAACGCGATTTCTAAACTTGAAAAAGTCTAAGAATTTGCAAGATCCTATAGATGACTCGAAAACCCAAAACTTTGATTTAATAGGCTAAGCATCCACGAGTCTCATTCCTTGAGATTTTAAACTGTGGAGAACGAGAGATGATAGAGCCAAATATAAGTTCGGTATTCTTTCGTGAATTTATGTGAGTTAATTATAAGCCTATTCTCCCTCCGCTTGTTAATAAATTTATCTGCAATAAATAAGGTTTTACGATTTAAAAGGTTACTTAGCTTCTAGCCCCAGATCGTTTAAAAGTTGCTCGGTACGGATTAGAGTTCATAGCCAAGGCATAACTTATTGAAGCGGGATGCGAAGATTGGCGAGTCCGAAAAGGCCCTAACAAGGCATGAGGGCTATGTTTTGTTGCTAAAGATCCAAAGTGATGTGAAGAATCATTTATCGAAAATCAATATGAAGGATCGAGACACACGACGAAAAGCAAATACTCCCCAAAAAGTCATGGAGAAGTGTATCCGAAAAGACCCTAACAAGGTATGAGGATAAATAGATCCAAGTCATAAAAGGAGGCGGATCGTTGTATATCAAAATCCAAAATAAAGATTGGAGAAAAATGAAGAAGTCGTGGTCCAAGTATGAATCTCTCAAAAGTTTCAAGTGAAGAAATTCCAATTATAAAGAGAAGACCATTATTTCATGAACGTCTCTCAAGATTTGAAGTATGAAGTCGCTGCCAAATATCGGTCCGAGAAAGGTCTCAAATCGCGAAGCTAGTTATGCCAAGATATGAACTTTATGAGGTCCCGAGAAGCAGTTTTAAAAGATTTGGTCCTTTAGCTAACTATTGATTAAATCGTTCACTTTATTTTCAGACTAAATAACTTTTGAAATAAGTCAAACAATGCATCCTCGTGATCATTCAAGACAACAATAAAATATAAGAGATACCCATAGGAATAAGGGAGTCTAAGTGAATAACTGGCCCACATGAGTTCGTGTTAGTTTGCTAACTTATAATAACAATGATCTCCTTTTTAAGCTTGGTTTGGAGAAAGTGAAAACTTGAGGATGATGATCATTCACGACATTTCTAAAACCCAAGGTATGTTTTTAATTTCTTTACTTTCAATGTTTATAATTTTCTATCTCTTTAATAAAGGCCAAGGCAGGTTGATTATGATGGAAGGTGTAAACCTTGCTTTATTGCTAAGCATTGCATGAGGGCATTGCAATGGTTAAGTGTAGGGGATTTGATAGGTGTGAAAACACCCATCCTTTTTACCACTTAATTACAATAATAACCGAGCCAAAACGTGTATTTTATGTCATTTATGTCGGAATTATGCGTGGTTTGTGTTTTTGTTGTGATTTAGGACGAAAAAGTGAAAAGTGGAGAAAACACGGCATTCACGGGCTTTTATCGAAGAAAAAGACGAAAGATGAAGTCAAAAGATCAAGAGTGGAAAAAGAACGGAAGTCCAAGACCAATTCTGAAGATTTATCGAAGAAAAAGTCAAAAGATGGAAGTTTACTAAAAGCCGAAAAACTCGAGTCTTATTTATGAAGAAAATCCAAGACGAGTTTGAAGAAATCCCAAGACAAAGTCCAAGTATTAAGAAGATTAACAAAATATTAAGAAGTTTAAGGACTCAAGTGTGCAATTAAGAGAAAGAAGAAAGAGGGAGGAAGCTTCCTAAGCTCCTCCCTAATCCCCCTATATATAGATTAGGTAGTTTCAATGTTTAGGTTGTTGGTGGCTTGACAAACCACTCTTCCACCATTTTCATTCCTTGTCATTTTAATTCTTGCACTTTTAATTAAATGTTATGCACTTTTAATTATTTAATTTTCAAGTAAGTTTTCATCATTTGTTCTTTAATCTTTAATCTTTACTTTTCTTGTCTTAATCTCTCATCTTCCTTTCTTGATTCTAATTTACTTTTGGTGCGATTTACATATGATCCGTGTTGTTCATCCAAGTTTTCGTGCCTAAAAAGTTAATCTTTTTATGTTTTGATTCTAAAAGTTTGTTTCTTTTACGTTGGATAAGTTGTCTTTTATGCTTATTTTGTCCTTTTCATTATTGATTCGTCCTAGTTTTGGTTTGAGCTTATTTCCATAGCTTATTTCCTTTGCCTTTATTTTCGGATCAAAGAACCAAATCGGAAAGGGTCTTAAAACCCTTTTCCGACCATTACTTTCCGAGTAGCCACCTTATTCCGATCGTATAAGATCGGAAAAGGGTTTCATTGATTCCGATCTTGGGGTGTTGTTACATTCCGATTATACTACTTTGTAAATATTCCGATTGGGAATTCTTCATTCATTCCGACCATTGTGAATTTCTTATATTCCGATCACTTGATCGGAACATATTCCGATTACTCCACTTCAAGCATTCCGATTGGTACATTCCGATCGGATTCCTTTTGGATTCCGATCGGGTGTATTCTGATTGGGTGCATTTGATTTGTTTTGATGTTTTGTTTTAGTTAAAGTGTCAATTTTCCTCGTTTTATTGTTAGTCTATTTTAATTTCGCTCCGCATTTTTATTTAATTCTCAATTTACTTTTTCGCTAAGCTTTACTTTTACGTCATTTAAGTTCTCGTCATTTACTTTTAACGTTTTAATATTGCACCGTTTTACATTTTAACTTGTTTTAATTTTAATTTCCCGTCCTTTATTATTAAGTCTTGCACATTTACTTTTCCAAAACCAAAAATATTTGTTTCACCAAGAACAACTAATCTCACACAATTAACCGGAAATCAATTCGATTAGACACCGAGAACAATTGAACCTAGCAAAATCTCTACATTAGTTATGATTTGGACATGGATTTTGATGGAGAAACTTGTGATGAACCATGACCATCTTCAAGACCACCATTCTTCATGAATACCTTGTGGAAAATCAGCCCCAAGACTCCATGGAAACTCCTCCTTGAATGTTATAACTTTCACCAATCAATAGGGTTTCAAAAGGGTTTCAACATGTGCAAGAATAACATAGGATTTCATGGTTGATTTTGATCAAAAATGGTGTTTGAGGGTGGAGTATGAACGGCAAGATAGAGAGGGGAAGATAAATTTTTGGTTGATTTGCATGTATGTAATGAAGGTAGTAGTTTTTGGTAGCTAGTTTTGATGGATGAATGGCTTACTTTGTAAGCTAGAATGACAAGTGTAAGCTTAGCTTACAACTTGACACCAAATGTGGTGTGGTGGTGTTGTGTGGGACGGTTATAGTGGGGGTGGGGCAAGTGTCCCACTTGTCTCATCCCCATTTATTTACGGGTACTCCTCGATTCTAGTTTCCTCGATTTGCGTGCCCTCGGGTCGTTTTACGAAAAACGTTTTTATAAATTATGAATCAACGGCACAAAACAAATCTAATAAAAATTGTCTCATCAAAAACGGAGTTCGAAAACGTAAATACGTAATCCTAGGGTTTCCGGTTTAGTCGTAAAGGACGTTAAAATAAAATCGTAAGTCCTAATTTCTTCTCGTAAATTTGTGAGTTTATGAACCAACACAAATTTAAAATTCCAAAATAATATTCATGGACGAATTTATTTTCTGAAATGTCGGACTGTCACCAAAGACGGTATATGTAAACGAAAGCACGTAACGTAGAATCCTCCGGTTTAGACGTAGTCGACGCTACTTCAAGACGTAAATCCAAATTACTTCCCAAAAATAAGTGAGTTCATATTGTAACATTAAAATAATATTTTAAATAACACTTGATAATAAAATTTCAACCATAAATTGACGGATTGTCACAGCATTTACCCCTAAACAGGATCTTTGTCCTCAAAGATCATCTTACTACTCGCTTCTTATAGAGTTAAAGCCATGTGGGTATTTCCTCCACATTCGGTCTTTTCTCACAAGTGTAATTCATTACAATACGCGAGTTTCATCAAACATAACTACGGGAATAAGATCAGGCTAAATGTTGACTTACTTTCTCTATCCATGATGTTCACGGGTTTCTGATGAATGCAACTTTTCGCCGATCTAAGCTTTATTAAGAAGAATTCATATTTTCACTTGATAGATATTCCATCAAGTTGGATATACGAATCATAATTCACGCAGCTCTTGAAGTCCTAGGGTAGATCCAGCTTATATTCCTTTCAAACCAATCTTTTATATCATCTCAATGGTCCCATACAACGGGGACTTATATCCCATGATTTGTTAGATCATGAATTCATTTTTTTTTCAAGGTTAAATTTTTTTGGCATAACTTCGCTACCCATCTGGCACTTCAAGATCTACATTTCATATTCACATAACCTCCTGCCCACTATCGGCAGTCGATAATCAGATCTTAATTTCAACAATCATTTTAGGTCTCGCGGGTCGAATATTTTGTAAGGTTAGGTTCGCCATCATAGGAAACCTTAAACCTAAAAGACATGTCCAACTCACTATGGGTGTATGTCGGATGTCTCAGTCTCAACTCTTGCTTACAGATGCTCTAAGATTTAGATCCTAACAAGATTAGGTCTCGATCCTAATACGATGATTATCAATGATAATCTCTCCAAAGGAAAACGATTATATGGTTCATTACCAAAGGTCAATCATTCAAACATAAAACAAGACTTTTAGTGTTTTGTATTGTTATTTTACCTCGTCCCTTCGATTTGGGGTGGTAAACAGTACTCTCATCAAGGTTCGTTCCCAATGATTTCTGAGCAAATCTCTAGAAATTCGATGCGAAGCGAGGATCTTGATAAAGATGTTCGATACAGGCACACTATGTTTACATAACTCCTTTAAATACAAAAGAGTCAATTTCTTCATCAAGAATCTATCATTAACAAGAATGATATTAGTAGATTTGGTCAGTCTGTCGACGATGACCCAAATCGAATCAAATTCAGATGACGACCTTTGAAATAGTTAGACGTTTACTAATGTATGAGGCGATGTCTGCCTTTATAATTGCCATCAGTACAACTTCTTCAGACGAGGATACTTTTAGTCATAAATGACAGAAATAGAATACTTATACTTACAAATTCCAACATAACTATATCTCACAATCCTCTATATTTAGACAATCACAAGTGGTCTTTAAAACATTTAACGCCATCGGCTTCTTAATTCTAATGGTTCACATTAGCCGCGAACCTCCTTTTATTATCCATATTATCCTTTTTACAAACATCGTTTATTTTTATATCGTTCGGCAATTTTATTTTGCACATTCATTATTAAGGAATATATCTTAATTGGTTCTTTATCTTTTATACATAATGTGTCAGTAATTACGTTCACTCTCCTGATGAAATAAATATCATAACCGTATTTATTCAAAATTCTTTCTTTATATTTTCTAAATTTTATTTTCGTCTTTACTATATCTTTATATGTTTTACTCAATCCGACGTCTAAAGCGTCGATAATTATTACATGTAAATTAACAATAAATATTTAATTTTTATGAAACGTAAACGTTAAAAGTTTAAATTTCTTTGTTCGACCAATTATATAAAAATGTTCAAAATAAATTTGAATTTAATTAACAAGATTTTTGCTGATTTATCGAAAATAATTAATAAGATTCGTAAATGTTCGAAAAATCTTTGGTTATACTTTGGTCAAAATTTTCTTAGTTGACAAGTAAAAATTGTCGTTTCAAGTTTTTAGTCATGGTTTAAATGGTTTCCTCAATCCCTCTTAGGTTGTCTTGAGGTATACACAAACATTTACCCCTAAACAGATGTTTAGTTAAATGGTTTGTGTATAAGGGAATAATCCCTTAAAAATCATTTGTTAAAACATTTGTCAAAATATGTTTGCACTTTCTTTTTGGTAAAACCCAAAATCTTAAAAGGGCTCTTAATTTTGAAGAGTCAATATAGATTCTATTATCTTTTAATCATACGGTTAAATCATGTAAAGGATTAAGTCTTAAGTCATATGTTAAATATTCAAGCTACATGTTTTTATTGTTCGGCCAATTCAGGGCAATCTATAAATAATTATTAACTCATTCTTATTCCTATAAACAAACAAATAGTCCTTAATGATCACAAGCATGAATTTATCAAATTACATCCTACACACGTGATTCACCAAATTTATGAATGCTACATGTGTATTAGTCAATCCAAAAGACATCACGTGAAACTCATAATGTTCATTACAAGTACCGGATGTAGTGATTGGAATACATAATCTTTTTCGCAGATGCGAAGTTGATGATAACCATGCCCAGGATCAAATTGCTAGAACCTGGTAAATGATCGAACAAATCTTCCATTTCGAGTTATAGATATCGTTTTCGATTGTCAATTTACTCAGTTCACAGTAATCTATAAATGTAAGGAATGATAACACCATAGCTCTTCATGATGACGAGCTTGGTAGAATAATATCTTTCTCCGACAACTCTCTCAGTTGTACGGTAATTCCTTTCATTCAGATGGTGCTGACGTACAGTGTACATGCCACAGGTGCAGCATCGGAAATATAATCATTACCAATTTCAACTTGCCTTAATGGCGAAAGTCTAGGTAATGCATCAACAAATACTTCCTAAGGTTTCAGATAACAGAAACATCTTTTAATAAATTCATTTTAAGTTCTTCTAGATTACAATATCTATAACTAGTTCACAGCCATTCACGGTATACTTTTAAGTCTAAAACCAGGATACAGCCACCTATCGGGAATTATTTAAATCACTTTTGATAATCAACATCTTATCATTTTAGGGGAATTCTACTCGAGTTCCCATCAATTAAAACAATGTTGTCATGTCATAATCAATCAATCCATTCCACTGGCACTATCAACTTTCCAGTTTTACTGCCGTCGATAAGATGTGAACTTCTCAAAAGACTAATAATAACTCATAATCCTTCACAAATTCAAGGATATATGGAGACATAACTAACCTTAAAAGAGTAAGGTCAACGCATAATCTATGCGAGAGAATTTCAAATCAGATACAGACGAAAACATTTAATGAATATGAATATATCCCATGTTTTCATAATTTGAGTACGCATTCGAAAGCTCCTCGGATCGTTACCCAGGTCATTCAAATGAAATCAAATCATAAGAAATGATAAGAACGTCAATACATCCATTCGGGTATCAACACTCGGTAATCAGATACTTTTCCAAAGAATCTCACTACGGGAGAATTGGACAAGAAAGAATTGTCAATTGTAAAATAAGACAATTTCTACAGATGAGTAAATTCAACTCAGAAGAATAGATGCTACAGGCACATATGTAGGTGTCCCTAACACTGTGTCCCTATTTTTCACTTCTTGCAGATCTCATAAATTTTAATCTTTCACAATCTTCAAAGAAAATTTAGTGTTTATTAATCAGTTTATGGTGACTACTAATGAGCCTTGCATGGTCCATTCTAAATTGTATGTAGGCGCGCAACTATATACAATTTTAAGATTAATGATGCAATACTCAGTTCGTCAAAATTTTGTCATCATGTTTAAAATAAAAACATTTTCCTACTTAATTCTTAAATAAGAATCAAAATATATTTACAATGATTTTCTTTGTTATGGAAATAATTAAGTTTCCAAAGCGTCTTATAAACAACTTCATTTCGATAACAATCACTTATAAATCTCACTTTGAATAATCCTTATAGTGATGAAAATTCAATTTCCTCAAATGATACTGTTTTATCTTATAAAAACAATGAGTGATCTGCAAAAGAGTGATGAAGAGTTGTTCATCGAGAACTAACTACAATATGATAGGAAATGAGCTTAGCCGAAAAAAAATCTTGAGGTTCATGATCTTGATGGCATTCAAAAAGAATAATCCACAACGTAACTCAATTCAAGATGAGTACTTGTTCAATGGTTGCATCACTAATGCGAACATTAGGATGAAGCAATTAAAGATAGATAACATCGATACATGTAGAATTTAGCAATCAAAGGTAGTCTTTTTCATTAATCACAAACAAGTCAAAATTGTACCGTAACACATTACGTGTCACTATGTCATACAATTCTCAGAACTCATCCTACCAACTAATATCTTAGTTAAGTTAGGGATATTGAAAAGATACCACAATGAATACTAATCTACAAGAGTCATTAGGTGTTCCATATGTCCCGGAAGATCCATTGGTCCCAATTCAGAAGAAGATTTCTTCAATTTATTTATTGGACACTGGGCATCCTCATTAGTGGACAATGGCCTAGGAACAACCCTTAACACGAATCAACAATCAATTAAAACCTTATAATTCAATCACAGAACTCAACAACTTCCTCTTAACAATTTCTTATTCCATACAGGTTAATTTTTTTTTCTTTTTTTTACTTTATTCAAGTTTTAACCAATTTTATACTCAATGTAACATCCTACCTCCTTTTCCAATACTTTCAGCCTTTATTCTTAGACCTTAATAGGGCAATAAAAGCTCAATATGATCAACACTTAATATCCAGTCATATAACTCCTTACAACAATAGTTATCAAATGAGTCACTAGTATGAAATGACTCACATATTCAATTAGACTTCTCGGAAAGGTATTAGTGGCATGAGGCTTTTGGGTAATGGTTCCAATGACAGCCTCAAGTGCAACATTCACCCTTTCGATTACAATTTAATAATTGGATGACATCGAATCAAATGACATCTTTCCAGGTGATAACGTTTTGTCAAACTCCACTCTATAAGGAAAGATCGTCATGACATCGATATCAGATTTAATCTCGCCAATTCTTTTTAATATCACAATCAACTAATATCTACATTTTTACGAATATCAACAATTTTGTTGGGATCATAAATATCCACAACTTGGTTTAGATCTAGGATAGCTAGAATTCCTACGAGAATAGCTTCGATTGATTTGCTAGGGGAGTTAGGGTTACTTGTGACAATCTACGTTGTATAAATACCTTGTATAAATATCAAAATACTCATCAAACAATCATGTAATAAAATTACATCATATATATATATATATATATATATATATATATATATATATATATATATATATATATATATATATATATATATATATATATATATATATATATATATATATATATATATATATATATATATATATATATATATATATATATATATATATATATATATATATATATATATATATATATATATATATATATATATAATCCTAGTTATATATATATTAAAATAACACTTCTCAGTCTGGCCTTGTCGGTAACTCGGGAATTCTTCGGCACCGTTATAGTCAAAAGATTTTTAGACATTTTTAGAAAAATTTTTATAGTTAAAAGATTTTGAAAAGTTTTATTCAAAACCTTTGTTTTAAAAAATCTTTCGTTCTCTATAACGAGAGCTCTGGTACCAAACTGTAACACCCCTAAATTTATACAACTCAATACAGCGGAAGACTCGTTGGTGTTACGGGATAGCACATTACTCACATCATAGACAACGCTTGAAAATCGCGTCTTTTAATAATAAAGCATTTCCATTCATAAATATCAAAGTTACATCGGTCCCAAGTCATTACATTTCATACAAAATTTTACAAAATATTTGAATGGAAAATATTGTTTAAGTGCGGGCCATGAATTCTTGTCGTCTTCCCGAGAATTACCTTCAAGTACCTGAGATAAAACATGTTAAAAGAAAAGGTCAGCGATAACGCCGAGTGAATTCATAGAGTTTAATAAAATCCATCAATATAATATCGGTATAAAATTATTACCGAAAATCATTTTGAACAAATCATTTTAATAGGCCATAAAATAGCCAAAGTCATTTTATACAAATCTTCATCAAAATCATAATATAGGCATTTACCTTAAAAATCATTATACGAGCCAATGTCGTAAAAACATCATACAATACGTCTTACGACGTTGTATAAAGTTAAATAAAAACCGTTATATGAATATGGTTATGAAAACCAAAACACGAACATAATATCAATAGTATGACCCCGTATTGCTAGTCAGGAAATACTTCGTAATTCGGTGTGTCTATTAGTATTTCGTTAATTTGGATTATTATAAGCCGCATGACATTGTTACCTTACTAACCAAACAACGGGTAGCTAACCCGATACTCAATTTGCCCATCTAAAGTAGCGTGTCGTCACAAAGGTCACGCTATGGAAATCTTCTCATACATAAATTCGCTTACCAATCAATGTGGTACGACGGGGATCAACCGTCAAGGCGCGAACTGGGGTGATCGTCCGCAAATAGTACTATTATATGCACAAGCGTCTACCAAATCCCGGTAGTTCACAATTCATGCTAATGGGACTTTTAATGACATAACCTAACTTTAATAATCCATTTTGTTTCATCTATCGGGTCCTTTAATCATTTATCGGGTTATACAATCGGGTCATACAATCATTCGGGTCCAAATCAATAAACAAACAATCGGGACAGATGGTGTCCTGTTTTATAAAAGATAACATGTTATCTCCCTCGCGGGTTTATAAAACATTTCATAAAAACATTTAAAAGAGTGCGAGGCTATGAACTCACGTTGATGTGGGAAGGCGGGTTATCGGCAATTCGGACGTGCGGTACGTGCTTCAATCACGGAAACCTAGACAAATAATAATCGTCTTAGACTCATGTCCAATGACTTTATAAAAATAACAATTATGTATACATATGATGATTATATATATATGATGATCAAGTGGGTTTACATATTCTCGTTTACTCATTTTAGTGTTTACGTATTGGTATCTTCTTACTAGTTTACTAGTTTTACCTATTTACGTGTTTTAAGTCCAATAAACTCATTATAAGTTCTTTAACTTGTATTAATCCATGTTATACTTATATTATAAGTATCTACACTTTACAAGTTGTGTTTAAATGGGTTAAGCTCAATAAATAAGTTTATAAGTGTTTTAGTCCATTTTGTTGTATTATTAGTCCAATAACGTTAATTTAGCCCGTTAATGTCCGTAGGTTATATAGTTCGCGTTTTATCAGTTTTTACTTGTTATATATGTTTATATATCAGTATATTAGTTTTATAAAGTTTACATTAGACGGGTCCAACCGTCTAAGTTTTATTTAGCAAAAACGTTAATTTTACGGTAATAGCCGAAAAAGTCGTAAAAATCAAGTTTATAGTTTTTATAACTTATAAAACTTAACAAGTTACCATTTTATAAAATGTCCACTTATTTAAACTTTTACATACTTATACAAATAAAATCCATAAGTTAGTGGGTTTTTATTTTACATTTTATACAATATAATTTTGAGTGCTTATATAATAATAATAAACATTAATTCTCAAAATCTGATTTTTATTTTCATATTCACCAAAACTGCCATATCTAGAGTTCTATATGAAGATAGAAGATCAAATTTTTATCACATAAACTACATGATATGTGCTCCATTTAACTCTCCTATAGCTACTGTTGAATCATCCTCTAAGTATTTTCTAAAAATCGTCCAAAACAGTGAACTCAGATTTGTACTTTAAACTTGTTTTGATCATATCTCACTCATTACAATGATTCCATTGCATGGCCAACTCTCACATGTGTACAAGACCCATAGCTTACTGTATATTAATTCTACTTCATCATTTTATCAGTTCATGACATGTTTCTTTACTGTTTTATACAGCCAACAAATTTAAACAAGATTTTAGCCTTGTTTCTTATAGTCTTTCATCTTTTTAAGCATGTTTATCAACACCAAATCCCCACACAAAAATTTTATCATCATATAATCATCATATACATATACAATAGGAAATAAAATACATGATTACATAATCAAAATAAAAAGAAGATGAGGAGGACAATCTTTATACCACCAAGTTGATGTAGGTTATGATTTGGACATGGATTTTGATGGACAAACTTGTGATGAACCATGACCATCTTCAAGACCACCATTCTTCATGAATACCTTGTGGAAAATCAGCCCCAAGACTCCATGGAAACTCCTCCTTGGATGTTATAACTTGCACCAATCAATAGGGTTTCAAAAGGGCTTCACCATGTGCAAGAATAACATAGGATTTCATGGTTGATTTTAATCAAAAATGGTGTTTGAGGGTGGAGTATGGACGACAAGCTAGAGAGGGGAAGAGAGAGTTTTGGTTGATTTGCATGTATGTAATGAAGGTAGTAGTTTTTGGTAGCTAGTTTTGATGGATGAATGGCTTACTTTGTAAGCTAGAATGACAAGTGTAAGCTTAGCTTACAACTTGACACCAAATGTGGTGTGGTGGTGTTGTGTGGGACGGTTATAGTGGGGGTGGGCCAAGTGTCCCACTTGTCTCATCCCCATTTATTTACGGGTACTCCTCGATTCTAGTTTCCTCGATTTGCGTGCCCTCGGGTCGTTTTACGAAAAACGTTTTTATAAATTATGAATCAACGGCACAAAACGAATCTAACAAAAATTGTCTCATCAAAAACAGAGTTCGAAAACGTAAATACGTAATCCTAGGGTTTCCGGTTTAGTCGTAAAGGACGTTAAAATAAAATCGTAAGTCCTAATTTCTTCTCGTAAATTTGTGAGTTTATGAACCAACACAAATTTAAAATTCCAAAATAATATTCATGGACGAATTAATTTTCTAAAATGTCGGACTGTCACCAAAGACGGTGTATGTAAACGAAAGCACGTAACGTAGAATCCTCCGGTTTAGACGTAGTCGACGCTACTTCAAGACGTAAATCCAAATTACTTCCCTAAAATAAGTGAGTTCATATTGTAACATTAAAATAATATTTTTAAATAACACTTGATAATAAATTTCAACCATAAATTGACGGATTGTCACATTATCTATATTTTCTTGCTTCTTCCTAATGTTCGCATTAGTGATGCAACCATTGAACAAGTACTCATCTCGATTTGAGTTACGTTGTGAGTTATTCTTTTTGAGTGCCATCGAGGTCATGAACCTCATGATTATTTGGCTAAAGCTCATTTCCTATCATATTGTAGTTAGTTCTTGATGAACAACTTTTCATCACTCTTTTGTAGATCACTCATTATTTTTATAAGTTAAAACAGTATTCCTTGAGAAAAATTGAATTTCATCACCATATGGATTATTTAAAGTGAGAATTATAAGTAGTCATTATCGAAATAAAGTTGTTTTTGAAACACCTTGGAAAACTTAATTGTTTTCATAACAAGAACATCTTTGTAAACTCATTTGATTTTTATTTCATGATTAAGCATGAATATATATTTTAAACATGATGACAATGTTTTGACGAACTGAGTATTGCATCGTTAATCTTAAAATTGTATATAGTTGCGCGCCTACATACAATTTGGAAGGGACCATGCAAGGCTGATTAGTAGTCACCATAAAACTGATTAATAAACACTAAATTTTCTTTGGAGATTGGGAAAGATTGAATTTTTATGAGATCTGCAAGAAGTGCAAAATAAGGACATATTGTTAGGAACACCTACATATGTGCCCGTACTATTTATTTTTCTGAATGGAATTTAATCATCTGTAGGAATTGTCTTAATTGACAATTGATATCCCCTCCTTGTCCAATTCTCCCGTGGTGAGATTCTTTGGAAAAGTATCTGATTACCGAGTGTTGATACCCGACTGGATGTATCGACGTTCCTATCATTTCTTTTGAATAGATTTCATTTGCATGACCTGGGTAACGATCCGAGGAGCTTTCGAATGCGTACTCAAATTGTGAAAACATAGGATATCTTCATATTCGTTAAATATTTTCGTCTTTATCTGATTTGAAATTCTCTCGCGTAGATCATGCATTAGCCTTACTCTTTTTAAGGTTAGTTATGGCTCCAGATATCCTTGAATTTGTGAAGGATTGTGAGTTATTATTAGTATTTTGAGAAGTTCACATCTTATCAACGGTAATGAAACTGGAAAGTTGATAGTGCCAGTGGAATGGATTGATTGATTATGACATAATGTCTTTATCTAACTTGATGGGAACTCGAGAGGAATTCCCCTAAAAGATAAGATGTGATTATCAAAAGTGATCTAAATAATTCTTGATGGATGACCATATCCTGCATTTAGACTTGAAATTATACTATGAATGGTTATGAACTAGGCATAGATATTTTAATCTAGAAAGAACTTAAAGTAAATGTATTAAAAGATGTTTCTGTTATCTAAAATTTTAGGAGGTATTTGCTGGTAAACTACCTAGACTTTCGCCATTAAGGCAAGTTGAATTTGGTATTGATTATATTCCCGGTGCTGCACCTGTGGCATTTGCACTGTACGTCAGCACCATCTGAATTAAAAGAATTACCGTACAACTGAGAGAGTTGTCGGAGAAAGCTTTTATTCTACCGAGCTCGTCATTATGAAGAGCTATGGTGTTATCATTCCTTATATTTGTTGAATTACAGTGAACTAGGTAAATTGATGATCAAAATCTATATCCACTACCCAAGATGATAGATTTGTTCGATCATTTACAAGGTTTTAGCGTATATTAAAAGATTTGATCTACGGCATGGTTATCATCAACTTCGCGTCCGTGAAGAAGATTATCTATTCCAATCACAACATCCAGAACTTTTAGTGAACATTATGAGTTTCATGTAATGACGTTTGGATTGACCAATGCACATGTAGCATCCATAAATTTGGTGAATCACGTGTGTAGGATGTAATTTGATAATTCATGCTTGTGATCATTAAGAACCATCTGTTTGTTTCTAAGAATAGGAAGGAGTTAATAATCATTTATAGACTGTCCTGTGTTGGCCGAGTAGTGAAAACATGTACCTTGAGTATTTAACATATGATTTAGAGATTTGATTCTTTACATTATTTGACTGTGTGATTAATGATAGTGAAATCTAAATTGACTCTTCAAAGATTAGAGCTATTAAGGCTTTAGGTTTTACCAAAAAGAAAGTGCAAAAATGTTTTGACAGATATTTTATCAGAGGATTTTTAAGGAATCATTCCTTCATACCAAAATCATTTAACTAAACTCCTTTAGGGGTAAATGTTTGTGTATACCTCAAGACAACCTAAGAGGGATTGAGGAAACCATTTAAACCATGACTTGGAAATTGAAACGGCAATTTTTTCTTTTAAACTAAGAAAATTTTGACCAAAGTATAACCAAAGATTTTTCGAACATTTACGAATCTTAATAAATATTTTCGACAAATCAACAAAAATCGTGTTAATCAAATTCAAATTTATTTTGAACATTTTTCAAAAATTGGACGAACTAAGAAATTTAAAAACTTTTACGTTGACGTTTCATAAAAATTAAATATTTATTATTTAATTACTTGTAATAATTATCGACGCTTTAGACGTCGGATTGAGCAAAACTGATAAAAATAATAATTGAGACAAAACTAAAACTTAGAAATATGAAGAAAGAATTTTTGAGTGAATTGTGGTCATGATAATTACTTCATCAGGAAAGGTGAATGTAGATAC
Source organism: Glebionis coronaria (assembly GCA_025667525.1). Taxonomy (NCBI): domain Eukaryota; kingdom Viridiplantae; phylum Streptophyta; class Magnoliopsida; order Asterales; family Asteraceae; genus Glebionis; species Glebionis coronaria. The sequence continues at coordinate 210,741,529 of CM046876.1, read as the reverse complement.
TAACACATTATGTAGAAAGGATACAAAATCAATTAGGATGTGTTCCTTAATAATGACTGTGCAAAATAAAATGCCGAGCAATTTAAAATATAGCCGATGCTTGTAAAAAGGATAATATAGATAATAAAAGGGGTTCGCGGCTAATGTGAACCATTAGAATTGAGAAGCCGATGGCGTTAAATGTATAAAAGGCCGCTTGTGGTTGCTTGAATACGTAGGATTTCGAGATTAGTCATGTTGGAATCTCATAAGATTAAGTATTCTATTCATGCCGTTTCTGAATTAATGTATCTTTATTTGAAGAAGTTGTACTGATGGTAAATTATGAAGGCAAACATTGCCTTATACATTAGTAAACGTCTAACTATTGCAAAGGTCATCATCTAAATTTGATTCGATTTGGGCCATCGTCGACAGACTGACCAAATCTGCTAATATCATTCCTGTTAATGATAGATTCTCGATGAAGAAATTGACTCTTTTGTATTTAAAGGAGTTGTGTAAACATAGTGTGCCTATATCGATCATCTCTATCAAGATCCTCGCGTCGCATCGAATTTCTAGAGATTTGCTCAGAAGTCATTGGGAACGAACCTTGATGAGGGTACTGTTTACCACCCCAATAGAAGGGACGAGTTAAAGTAACGATACAAAACACTAGAAGGTGGTGTTTTATTTTCTTAAAAATGTCTGGATAGAATCTGAATGACCATAACATCTGAATCGGTTAAAGGAAAACACCAAAAAGAGGGTTTGTTTTTTTTCTTCGTTCAGAGGCGGACATATGTTACAACATCTCCTTGGATCAGATTTGGAGGGCTAGTCTAGATGCCTCTGATCATTGAGAAAACAAAATAACCATGTGTGCTCCTTACCTATTTATCTCCAATGGAGGCATCCCGATAGCATACGCATCCTCGACCACTAATTACAGTTGAAATTTGAAAACCATGCTTTCTTCTTCATCTTCTTTATTTGAACCATTCTTCTTTTATCTTTTGTGGTTCATTTCCTATCGTTATATGGGTTTGGTTCTTATATGGATTAGAGTTTTAGCAGCAGGAAGATGTGAAAATAAGAATCCAAATAGATGATAATGTTTATAGATTATTTTATAATTGTAAGTGGAATTATGTCAGGTTGGAGTAGTTGGTTTAATATGCAAGTGTTGTGATGTGCAAAGGATAAAGGGGTCTTCATTTGTCTATTACTGTAGTGAGTTGTTATGCATTCGCTTTTAAAAGTAGTGAAGTTTATATTGACAAGTTTTTGACAAAAGTTTCCTACCGAAAAGTTGTGTGTCAAAAAAATTTCAAGTGAGCGTAAAAATTGTCAAATTTTGTATTTAATGATTTACGTAATATTTTGTTTTTGTTAAAAAAATCATCGGGTGATACAAATTAATATTGTTTTAAACACGTATAGTTTTTGTTAATACGAACAGATGTCGAACAGTCAGACGTTTTCAAATGAAAAACAAACATTCTTGATGTATTCAGATTCAGATATTAATCCATCAGATTCAGATTCAGATGTGCGAATCAGATTCAGATTCAGAACCTCTTAATAAACAAACAGCACCGAAGTCTTGTTTTATGTTTGAATGATTGACCTTTGGTAATTAACCGTATGATCGTTTTTTTTCTTTTGAGAGATTATCATTAAAAAATTTCGTATTAGGATCGAGATTGAATCTTTTGAGGATCTAAATATGAGAGCATCTGTAAGCAGGAGTTGGGATGAAGACACACGACATACATTCATTGTGAGTTGGACATGTCTTTTAGGTTTAAAGTTTCCTATGATGACAAACCAAACCATACAAAATACCCGACCCGCGAGACCTGAAATGATTGTTGAAATTCGGATATAATTATTGACTGCCAGTAGTGGGCAGGAGGTTATGTGAATATGAAATGTAGATCTTAAAGTGCAGGATGGGTAGCGAAGTTATGCCAAAAAATTTCACCACGGAAAATGAATGGATGATCTGAAAGATCATGGGAAATAAGTCCCCGTTGTATGGGACCATTGAGATAATGTAAAAAGTTGGTTTGAAAGGCATATAAGCTGGATCTACCCTAGGACTTCAAGGGCTGTGTGAATTATGTTTCGTATATCCAACTTGATAAAATGTCTATCAAGTGAAAATCTGATTACTTATTGATAAAGTTTAGATCGGCGAAAAGTTGCATTCATCAAAAACCCGTGAAGATCATGGATAGAGAAAGTAAGTCAACATTAAGCCTGATCGTATTTCCGTAGTTATGTTTGATGAAACTCGCGTATTGTGATGAATTACACTTAAGAGAAAACACCGAATGTAGAGGAAATACCCACATGGCTCTAACTCTATAAGAAGCGAGTAGTAAGATAAATCGATCTTTGAGGACAAAGATCCCGTTTAGGGTAAATGTTGTGACAATCCGTCAGTTTATGGTCGATATTTTATTCTAAAATATTATTTAAAACCATTATTTTAATGTTATATTATGAACTCACTCATTTTTGGGAAGAAATTTGGGTTTACATCTTGAAGTAGCATCGACTACGTTTAAACCGGAGACTTCCACGTTACGTGCTTACGTTTACATACACCGTTTTGGTGACAGTCCGACACTTCAGGAAATAAATTTATCCGTGAATATTATTTTAGAATTTTAAATTTGTGTTGGTTAATAAACTCACAAATTTACGAGAAGAAATTAGAGCTTACGTGAATAGTTTAACGTCCTTCACGATTAAACCGGAAACCCTAGGTTTACGTATTTACGTTTTTTGAACTCATTTTTTGATGAGACAATTTTTATTAGATTTGTTTTGTGTCGTTGATTCATAATTTATAAAAACATTTTTCATAAGACGACCCGAGGGAACGTAAATTGAGGAAACTAGAATCGAGGACTAGCCGTAAATTAATGGGGATGAGACAAGTTTACACTTGCCCATCCCCATAACAAGTGGATGTAAGCCTTAGCCAACACACTTCATGTGTGTCAACTTGATATTAAAACAAGGACACACGTCCTCCTTTCCATCTAAAACCACTAGCAACTTTAAACAAGCTAACACAAACCATTTACTTTCATTTTCAACATGCAAAACTCTCTCAAACCCTCTTTCTAGACTCTTTTGGCCGTCCACTATAGCACCACCACCACCATGTTCATAATAAATCTAACCATAAACCAAGGCTATAATCAACATATGTTGAAGCCTAGTTGAAAAGATGAAGATTGTAGGTGGTTATAACATGTGAAAAGGAGTTTCCATGGAGCTTAGGGTATGATTTTCAAAATATATTCATGCACATGAAGATCTGAAGGAGTTCATTTGCCAAGTTAAAGATGTGATAAAAAGAACCAAGTCTTGTTCATCATCAACCTCATCTTTTCATCACTTTGGTGGTATAGAGATTATTTCTTCCTATCATCTTGTTATTTTGAATATGTAATCTTGTATTTTATTCATTTATGTATATGTATATGATAATGAATGATGATCAAAATATTATGTGAGGATTTGGTGTTGATAGATTTGATTAAAATGATTAAATGCTACATGAAAGGATGTTAAAATCATGCTTAAATTAGTTGGCTGTATAAAACAGTAAAGAATCTTTTGATAAATTGTTAAAATGGCTTGGATAAATTAATATACATTAAGATAAGTGACTTGTACATATGTGAGAGTTGGCCACTCAATGGAATCCATAAAATGAGTGAGATATGATCAAAACAATATTGAAGTCCAAATCTGTATAGTCTGTTTCGGACAAACTATTAGAGACATTTAGAAGTTAATTGAGCAGTAGCTAAAACTGAGCTAATTGTAGCACACATCTTTTAGTTTGTGGTGTCCAAAAATGAGCTTCTATCTCTATGTAGAACTCAAGATATGGTAAAAATAGTGAAAGTGAAAATAATAATTAGATTTGTAAAATAAATGTATATATTATAAAATGAGCACTCAAATAAAGCTAATATAAAATGTATACCTAAAACCCAATAACTTATATATTACATATAAATAAGTATGTACTTTAATAAATAAATGAGACATTTTATAAAAATGACAATTTGATAAGTTTTATAAGTTATAAAACTATATACATAAGTTTTACGTCTTTTCGGCTAAAACCGAAAGATTAACGTTTTCGTCAAATAAAACTTAGACCGTCGGACCCGTCTAATGTAAACTTTTTACAACTCATATACTGATGTATAAGTACATGTTACATGTAAAAACGGATAAAATCCGAGCTTTATAACTTATGGACATTAACGGGCCAAAGTAGCCTTAATGGACTATTAGCCCAACAAGTTTGGCTAAACACTAATGGACTTACTCATTGGGCTTAACCCACTTGGGCCCAACATATGAGTAAAGGCCTGATATTAATAGTATTAATGGACTAATATAAAGAGTTGAATTCTTAATGGGCTTTTAATGGGCTTATTGGGCCTTAATATTGAATTGGATTGAAACTAGTGTAATTAGTCATAAATTTGACTAACACATAACACTATAATGTATATGAAGAGATAAAAATCTCACTTGATCATCATCATATTTTTAGTATCATCATATATATACATAGTCATTGTTTTTACAAAGTCATTGGACAAGAGTCTAAGAAGAGTATTAATTGTCTAGGTTTCCGTGATTGAAGCACGTATCGTACATCCAAATCGCCGATAACCGCCTTTCCCAATCAATGTGAGTTCATAGCCTCGAACTCTTTTAAATGTTTTTATGAAATTTTTTATAAACCCACGAGAGAGATAACATGTTAGTTTTAATAAAATAGGACACCAGTTGTCCCGATTGTTTGCTTATTGATATGGACCCGAATGATTATATGACCATGATGAATGATTATATGACCCGATGTATGAAATGATTATTATTAGTTAGGTTATGTCACTAAAAGTCCCATTAGCATGAATTGTGAACTACCGGGATTTGGTAGACGCTTATGCATATAATAGTACTATTTGGGGAAGATCACCCCAGTTCGCGCCTTGACGGTTGATCCCCGTCGTGCCACATTGATTGGTAAGCGAATTTATGTATGAGAAGACTTATATAAGCGTGATTATTGTGACGACACGCTCTTCTAGATGGTCAAATGAGTTTCGGGTTAGCTACCCGTTGTTTGTTATAGTAAGGTAGCAATGTCATGCGGCTTATAATATTACAATAACGAAAATACTGCTATACGCATTGAATTACGATATATTACCTGACTAGCAATACGGGGTCTTATTATTGATATTATGTTCGTATTTTTGTTTCACATAACCATTTTCTTATAATGGTTTTTATTAAACTCTATACAACGTTAGAAAATGTATGGTATGATGTTTTTACGATAATGGCTTGTATAATGGATTTGAAGGCTGAAGCCTATATTATGATTTACGACTAAGAGTTGTATAAAATGTCTTTGGCCTATTTTATGGCCTACTACAAAGATTTGTACAAAATGATTTTCGGTAATAAATATATATACCTATGATATATTAATGGTTTTTTTAAACTCTATGAATTCACTCGGCGTTTTCGATGACCTTTTCTTTTAACATGTTTTATATCAGGTACTTGAAGGTAATTCTCGGGAAAACGACAAGAACTCATGGCCCACACTTAAAATAACAATTTCCATTCAAATGCTTTGTAAAATTGTATGAAATACTATGACTTGGGACCTATGTAATTTGATATTCATGAATGGAAAATGCTTTATTATTAAACGACGCGTTTTAAGCGATGTCTATGATTTGAGTAATGTGTTATCCCGTAACACCAAAGACTCTTCCGCTGAACTAAAGTATGAATATTTGGGGGTGTTACAGTACTTCACATGTGAAGAGGTCTTTTTGGGAGAATCCTCAAAAAGGGCATGTGGATTTCGAAGTACGTGATCAATCTCGGCAAAATCGCCATCAACATCATCAAAGAAAGAGTCGATGTGAGCACTCAGAACCATGGTCTTACAATTCGAATGACTATGCTTAGGTGACTTTTCTATGACAAGAGGATCGATGTCGATGAAACCTTTAGCCTCAATGGGTGTTGGGCTAAGAAAAAGGAGGCACTTCAATGGAGTTAGAAGTTGATGTCTCAAAGACATGGTCCTTCGAAGGTGGTGAAGACGAGTCCATTTTTGTCATTGTCGTGATGGCACTAATGTCGCCCTTCGGAATTGGTCGTTCACTTGTTTCATCGAATACATCCCAAAGTGATTTTTCATTCAAAAATTTACGAATACCCTTTCGAATTAAGTAAACGTATTCTTTATCATTAAAATCATCATCCTTAAAACCGTTCTTCTTAGTTCTTTCAAAACATGCGTCAAGCCTCATATTTTCCACTAAAGTGAACATTTTGAAATCATTAGAATTTGAAACATAAGGTTTTGAAACCTCGGTTTTTTCAAGATCATTAAACACTTGGGATTTACTCGTGAAAAATTACATTTTCTGATCCCCATATCTCAAAGTAAGTCTCCCCTCGTGAACGTCGATTACGGTTCGAGCCGTCGATAAAAATGGTCGACCTAAAATAATAGGACATTTAGGGTCACACTCATAATCGGATATGACGAAATTCGCGGGAAAAACAAACTTTCTAATTTTGACATAGACATCCTCGGCTATTCCAATTGGTATAAGTGGTGTACAATTTGCAAGCTCGATAGTCATGTTCGTGGGGGGTAAGTGAAGGCAATCTCATCAATTTCTAAAGAGAATGAGGCATGAGATTGATGCTGTCACCTAAATTGGCAAGGGCTAAACATCCCTCAATCTCAGAAAAGTCACAAGGTAGGAGAAATTGGCCCGGATCATCTTCTTTTCTTGGCATATGACTTTTGGGTTTTTTAAGAAGGATCGATGCACGGGTTTCTTCAAGGGTTACCTTGGTAAGGTCAATAAAACTCTCTTTTTAAACCGTGGGTGGAATTTGAGGTACACGAGGGTGTGCACTCTTTTCCTTGGTCGCCACGTTCACCCCATCGACTTTAGAACAATAAGACTTCTTAGAAGTCGAGGGTTGAGAAGAAGGAACAACTCGAAATCCATCAAGGTTAGGGGCAATCACAAGACTCTTTCCACGAGACGAGGCGGCTTTACATTGTTCCTTCAGATTTGCAACGGTGTCACTAGGTTACAAACTCGATGAAGTACACGAGGCTTTGTTCATAATAGCCGAAAACATCTTTTTAATATCAATAAGTCCTTGCTCAATCTTCGTGTTTTGAATTTTCAAAGTATTGGAAAAGTCGTTTATCAAAGTACCAATTTCTCCCTCTAATCGTCTCATATTATCCTCATTCATTTTCATGTAATTTTGAAAATCGTTTGACGAACTATTTTGTTTTGATTACCACTTGAAAATTGTTTCGGTTTGATTCGAAAAATTGTTGCCTTGGTTATAATTGCCTTGTTGCGATGGACCGGCGTTATTTTGATTTTTATTAGAAAAATTGTTGTTTAACGCACTCACATTCGATGTTTGCCATCCGTAGCCGCACACACGTAATAATTATGAGGTCCACCACAAAACGTACACGATGTCTCAACCGCTTTCACCATAGCGGGAGCGTCTTTCTTTTGCATTTCGATGAGAAAAGACGTAAACACATTCGTTAGCTTGTCGACTTTCGAATCAACTCTCTCAATGTCACGGTTAGAATTACTAACATTGGCGACATTGGCAACACTCGATGCGTTGCGGAGTTGGTAAACCTTGGATCGATTCTCGATAATCATCAATGCATCTTTCAGAGTTTTACACAAAAAGTTGCTACCGGCGGCGGAATTCGACGAATCTTGTTCTTGAAAACTAAGACCATTGTAAAACGTATCGATTTGGTGAAACTCGGAAAATCCATGGTAAGGATATTGCCTAAGCAATTCCTTAAAACGATCCCACGCGTCTCTAAATGATTCATTCGGTTTTTGCTCAAATCTTGTAATCTCGTTTTTGAAAAATGTTGTCTTAGACGGTCGGAAAAAATTATTTACGAATTTGTAAACGAGATCCTTCCACGTAACTAATGAATTAGGTGGCTCTTTCTCGTACGAATCCTTGGCGGCACCATCGAGCGAGTACGAAAAAAGCATAAGCTTGACGACATCGGTGTCGAAGTTCTTAAACTTGCTCGTGGCTAAAAGATGATCAAAATTCCGAATGTGGTCGTAAGGATTAACGGCTTCACGACCTCGAAACTTCGTAGCTTGAATCAACGAAAGCATTTCGCTCTTAATCTCAAAGTTCTCCGCTTCGATAGCGGGAATTACGATCGCATCTCCATAACCCTCGGTGGGCGCTTGGAGAAATTCCATCATCGAACGATTATCGGCCATCTCGTCTACGGTCACTTTAACAACGATATTAGGCACGTCAGTTTCTAAATCTCGTCTACGTCGTCAATTCCTTCGATTACGATTGCGTCGATTCGAAGCGTCGCTAGAATTAGAATAATCCTTTGATCGAGTGCGCATGCATTAAGCGTAGAATGGGGGTAGCAAAGAAGATTCTTTTTGCGGTTTTTTAAATTTTCAAATTGTTTTTGGGTTTTGATTGTTTTTTATTTTTTTTGGATTTTTTGTGTATTACGTATACTCAAATCTACAAATCTCTCCTCAAATCGATTTCTCGATTAAAGGAGCCTCTAAGAATGAAAACGATCACGTGGAGTGAACGCTTTCGATGACTTTAGAACGTTGGTGGAACACCAAAACGTTTAAGAGGGTTTAATCTTGAAAACAAGCGAATATAGTATACGTAGATAATACTTGGGTGGCAAACCCTCGATTAGCCCTCTTTCTCAAAACACGCACAAGCAAGCGGAGGAAACGAGGCTGCGCGAAGCACTTAAGACCCTTTTTCCTTTAGGTCGTGAAATACAACCGCCTTATACCCACCTTATAGTTTGTGTTAATGAAATTAAGCCTCACGAAAGTATTTATCTATTTTGCCTTTAAACTTTTTCTTTAGATTCGAATTCAATAATTGAGTGATGAAATCCCAATTAAGGTTGCGTTTTCACGCTTTTGGAGTACTTGTATATTTATTGTTCTACGTAAATACAGTATATTAATAATATTTACAAGAAAAACAAAAACGATAATGGGATATCTACAATATAGTAAAGATTTTTGTGTGTTTAATTTAGGAAAATTAAACACGATTTATTTGGATACTATAATAAATACGATAATAATAATGGCACACTAAAAACACCTCCCCGTCAGCGGCGCCAAAAATTGATGTAGTGTTTTTGTATATTTACTTTTAGGAAAAAGCAAATAAAGCGCGAAAATTATTAATCGACACGATTTAAGAAAACCGTGAAGACGAAATTCCAAGTTCGTTCTCAAAGGAGGTGTATGAATTTAGTGTGCCAATATATAAAATCAAAGTTTGTATTAGTGTCTTTTTTGGTTTAAAGAGAGAAAGATTAAAGACGAGCTACGACTACGATTACACTATCATGTAAAACGGGAACGTAATTACGTAAAACCTGACAAAATTAAAAATTCAAAGCTAAAAAATAATTGAAATTGAAAACTAAGTTTAAAATAATAAAAATAAGAATAAAATTTCAATAAATAAATTTTAAAACCTTTTATGAATTAAATATTCATTTTTAAATGCTAGTTAAAGCCTTAAAATTAAATATAATTAAGAAAAAGCCAAAAATATTATTTTATTGAACTAATAACTCACTTATATTAACTAAAAAGTATTTTTCCTAAATTTTAAAAACTATTTTTCTATTTTTTAAATGCTAAAAACAATTTTTAAACTAAAATAATGATTAAAAATAATAAATTAACGCTAAAAATAAACTTACTATTTCAAAAATCCTATTTTATATTACTAAACAGTAGAAAAATTTAAAAGGTTGAAAAAGTAAAAAATTTTGCACTAAAAGACAAAACAGATTGATTTAAATCCTAATTAAAAAAAAATTAAAAAAAAATAATAAAATAAGGTGAACAGTAAACTTTTTAAACTAAAAATCTCAAAATAATATTCTTAAACTAGGATATTTTTAAAACTGAAAAATATAAACTTTTTGCACTAAAAGACAACATACAAATTTATAAAAACTAATTAAAATTTAACTTAATCTAAAAAATAATAAATGAACAGTAAAATAAAAAATAACTTAATGAAAAATTCAAAAATAAAATAAGAAAATAGGGAAAATTGGAATCACTGAAAAATACCTAAAGAAGGTCACTAAAGACAAAAAAATTTAAAAACTGAATGGGACATGTGGCTTGTTTTTGTTTTTTAGCTAGGCAGTGGGAACTTTGTTCCCACTGACAGTAAACTATAAACCGGTCTGGACGACTTTTGCTTGTTTTTGAGCTTGTTCGTTGGTGGATTTTGGAGACAAAGGCACCCTAGTGTAAGCGTTTTACTAGTTGAAAAAGTTCGTTTCTCTCGGTATCTTCTCGAATTGATTTCCGGTTAATTGTGTGAGATTAGTTGTTCTTGGTGAAACAAATATTTTTGGATTTGGTAAAATAAATGTGCAAGACTTATTAATAAAGGACGGGAAATTAAAACTAAAACTAGTTGAAACGTAAACGGTGCAATATTTAAAACGTTAAAAGTAAATGACGTGAAATTAAATGACGTAAAAATAAAACTTAACGAAAAGTAAATTGACAATTAAATAAAAATGCAAAACGAATTAAAAATGAACTAAAAATAAAACGAGAGAAATTGCCACTTTAACTAAAACAAAACAAAACAAAAATACCCAATCGGAATACACTCGATCGGAATCCCAACGGAATCCGATCGGAATGTACCCATCGGAATGAAGCATGATCGGAATGTTAAAAGAGTCCAGATTGGAATGCTGATTGGAATGTTGATTGGAATGCTGATTGGAATGTTGATTGGAATGCTGATTGGAATGCTGATTGGAATGATGATTGGAATGCTGATTGGAATGCTGATGGGAATGCTGATTGGAATGCTGATTGGAATGTTGATTGGAATGCTAATAGGAATGCTGATTGGAATGTTGATCGGAATGCTGATTGGAATGCTAATAGGAATGTAAAAGGAATGCGAAAGGAATGCTGATTGGAATGTTGATTGGAATGCTGATTGGAATGTTGATTGGAATGCTGATTGGAATGTAAAACCCTTTTCCAATCAAGGTGATTGGAATACGTGATTGGAAAGGGGTTTACCCTTTCCGATCTAACTTTTTGATCCGAAAATTAAGCAAAAGCAATAAGCTATGGTTAATAAGCTCAAACTAAAACTTGCACGAATCTAAACCGAAATTGACTTAATAAGCATGAATAACAACTTATCAAACTTAAAAATAAGCAAACTTTCAAATCAAACTTTTAAAAAGATGAACTTTTTAAGAAAACTTTAGATCAAATAAGCATTAAGATGAAAACAAATCAAGGATGAACATGAATCAAAGAGAAGCAAAGTAAGAAAGGGAGAAGAAGATGATTAAAGATAAGAACTTGATTAAAAGAAAAGATTCCAAAATAAAAAGACTTACTTGAATTGAAGAAATTAAAAGTGCATAACATGAAATTAAATTGCAAGAAATTAAATGACAAGAAATGAAAATGGTGGAAGTGTGGCTTGTCAAGCCACCAACAACATGAAAATGAAACTAGGATCATCTATATATAGGGGTGATTAGGGAGGAGCTTAGGAAGCTTCCTCCCTCTTTCCTCTTTGTCTTAATTGCACACTTAAGTCCTTTTCTTCTTTATCTTTTGTTAATCTTGGACTTTGTCTTGGGATTTCTTTAACTCGTCTTGATTTTTCTTTATAAATAAGACTCGAGTTCTTCGGCTTTTTAGTAAACTTCTGTCCTTTGACTTTTTCTTCGATAAATCTTTAGAATTGGTCTTGGACTTCCGTTCTTTTTCCACTCTTGATCTTTCGACTTCATCTTTCGTCTTTTTCTTCGATAAAAGCCCGTGAATGCCGTGTTTTCTCCACTTTTCACCTTTTCATCCTAAATCACAACAAAAACACAAACCACGCATAATTCCGACATAAATGACATAAAATACACGTTTTGGCTCGGTTATTATTGCAATTAAGTGGTAAAAAGGATGGGTGTTTTCACACCTATCAAATCTCCTACACTTAAACATTGCAATGTTCTCATGCAATGCATTAGTTACAAAGCAAGTTTACAGTTTTCATCATAATCAATCCACGTTGGCCTTTATTAAAGAGATAGAAAATTATAAACATTCAAAGTAAAGAAATTAAAAACATACCTTGGGTTTTGGAAATGTCGTGACTGATCATCATCCTCAAGTTTTCACTTTCTCCAAACCAAGCTTAAAAACGAGATCATTGTTGTTATAAGTTAGTAAACTAACACGAACTCATGTGGGCCAATTATTCACTTAGACTCCCTTATTCCTAGGTGTATCTCTTATATTTTATTTTTGTCTTGAATGATCACGAGGATGCATTGTTGACTTATTTCGATAGTTATTTAGGCTGAAAATAAAGTGAACGATTTAATCAATAGTTAGCTAAAGGACAAAATCTTTTAAAACTGCTTCTCGGGACCTCAAAAAGTTCATATCTTGGCATAACTCGCTTCGCGATTTAAGACCTTTCTCGGACCGATATTTGGCAGCGACTTCATACTTCAAACCTTGAGAGACGTTCATGAAATAATGGTCTTCTCTTCATAATAGGAATTTCTTCACTTGAAGTTTTGAGAGATTCTTCATATTTGGACCACGACTTCTTCATTTTTCTCCAATCTTTACTTTGGACTTTGATATACAACGATCCGCCTCCTTTTAGGACTTGGATCTATTTATCCTCATACCTTGTTAGGGCCTTTTTGGATAGACTTCTCCATGATCTTTCGGGAGTACTTGCTTTTCGTCGTGTGTCTCGATCCTTCATATAGATTTTCGATAAATGATTCTTCACATCACTTTTGGATCTTTAGCAACAAAATATAGCCCTCATGCCTTGTTAGGGCCTTTTCGGACTCGCCAATCTTCGCATCCCGCTTCAATAAGTTATGCCTTGGCTATGAACTCTAATCCATACCGAGCAACTTTTAAACGATCCTGGGCTAGAAGCTAAGTAACCTTTTAAATCGTACAACCTTATTTATTGCAGATAAATTTATTAACAAGCGAAGGGAGAATAGGCTTATAATTAACTCACATAAATTCCCGAAAGAATACCAAACTTATAATTGACTCTATCATCTCTCGTTCTCCATAATTTAAAATCTCAAGTAATGAGACTCGTAGATGATTAGCCTATTAAATCAAAGTTTTTGGTTTTCGAGTCGCCTATAGGATCTTGCAAACTCTTAGACTTTTTCAAGTTTAGAAATCGCATTTTAAAGTTCCCTTGATAAACGACTCTCTAGGATCAATTATAGGAACTTGAGAAAAGTTCTTGTTCTTAACCCGTGAGAGTTAAGACTTTCGCGTTTTATAGCTCCCTATATAAAAGCCTAGCAAAACTTGACTTAAACACGTTAAGGATACTAGATAGAGTAAACTAAGATAAGTAAACTCGGGTTGAGTCATAAGATTCACAATGTTTTGAAAATTAAAACCACTTTATTAAACATTTATTCTAGTAAAGAAAGAAAATAACTATACAAAGGGAAAAACTAATAGGCCAAAATAGACCAAATTTTTTGAAAAATGTCGAAAAATTGATTTTCCGGTTAAAATGAGGACAAATACAAGGAAAAGACCACTTAACTTCGATAGAAGTCCCCCTACACTTGAGATAAACATTGTCCTCAATGTTTAAGCATGTGGGATTAAACTCCCCTACACTTAGGACATTGTGCACGTTGTTTAAATCTCGCTAAGAAAGAGACAACTAAAGAGATTCCTATTTTAATATTGAGAAAATATAAAATAGTGAATCAAAAGAGTTTAGGATAGAACCGGGAAATCGGGAACACGGATTCACGGTTCGTCAAAAGTCATCAATAGTGTGTCTTTGAAGCTCTAATCCCTGCACATGATAAGAAAGAAAGCAAGAAAAACCACGGGGCTCCCCCTACACTTATGGTGAAGATAGATAGATAATTGGGTTGCCTCCCAAAAAGCGCTTGTTTTTGTTAACCGAGTCACGAGCCTGACTCGTCCCCGAATTAAATGGTCCATGGGGAAGCCTCGAATGTGATACTGGGATCAAAGAACTTGTCCTCGTTCCCGGTTGACATCAACAAAGGAGAGGCAGGGGGATAAGTCTTGAATGGAGAAAAACCCTTTCAACATACGAGAAGTATGTGAAATCAAGGTCTACGGGAGGTGGGTTTGGTATAGTAAGCACATTGTCCTCCCCCAAAGACAATAACTGCTGAGCAAGCGGCAAAGTCGTATTGTTATCAATCATAGCATAATCAATGTCACCTCCCGGGTCAAAGCACTCATCCTCCGTGATAGTGGCTAAAGGGGAGGATGAAAGGTGCTCGGGAGGGGGACTTCTTCCGTGATAGGGTTAATTGTGTGAGATTAGTTGTTCTTGGTGAAACAAATATTTTTGGCTTTGGTAAAATAAATGTGCAAGACTTAATAATAAAGGACGGGAAATTAAAACTAAAACTAGTTGAAACGTAAACGGTGCAATATTTAAAACGTTAAAAGTAAATGGCGTGAAATTAAATGACGTAAAATTAAAACTTAACGAAAAGTAAATTGACAATTAAATAAAAATGCAAAACGAATTAAAAATGAACTAAAAATAAAACGAGAGAAATTGCCACTTTAACTAAAACAAAACAAAACAAAAATACCCAATCGGAATACACCCGATCGGAATCCCAACGGAATCCGATCGGAATGTACCCATCGGAATGATGCATGATCGGAATGTTAAAAGAGTCCAGATTGGAATGCTGATTGGAATGCTGATTGGAATGTGATTGGAATGCTGATTGGAATGCTGATTGGAATGTTGATTGGAATGCTGATTGGAATGCTGATTGGAATGCTGATTGGAATGCTGATTGGAATGTTGATTGGAATGCTAATAGGAATGCTGATTGGAATGTTGATTGGAATGATTATTGGAATGCTAATAGGAATGCAAAAGGAATGCGAAAGGAATGCTGATTGGAATGTTGATTGGAATGCTGATTGGAATGTTGATTGGAATGCTGATTGGAATGCTGATTGGAATGTAAAACCCTTTTCCAATCAAGGTGATTGGAATACGTGATTGGAAAGGGGTTTACCCTTTCCGATCTAACTTTTTGATCCGAAAATTAAGCAAAAGCAATAAGCTATGGTTAATAAGCTCAAACTAAAACTTGCACGAATCTAAACCGAAATTGACTTAATAAGCATGAATAACAACTTATCAAACTTAAAAATAAGCAAACTTTCAAATCAAACTTTTAAAAAGATGAACTTTTTAAGAAAACTTTAGATCAAATAAGCATTAAGATGAAAACAAATCAAGGATGAACATGAATCAAAGAGAAGCAAAGTAAGAAAGGGAGAAGAAGATGATTAAAGATAAGAACTTGATTAAAAGAAAAGATTCCAAAATAAAAAGACTTACTTGAATTGAAGAAATTAAAAGTGCATAACATGAAATTAAATTGCAAGAAATTAAATGACAAGAAATGAAAATGGTGGAAGTGTGGCTTGTCAAGCCACCAACAACATGAAAATGAAACTAGGATCATCTATATATAGGGGTGATTATGGAGGAGCTTAGGAAGCTTCCTCCCTCTTTCCTCTTTGCCATAATTGCACACTTAAGTCCTTTTCTTCTTTATCTTTTGTTAATCTTGGACTTTGTCTTGGGATTTCTTTAACTCGTCTTGATTTTTCTTTATAAATAAGACTCGAGTTGTTCGGCTTTTTAGTAAACTTCCGTCCTTTGACTTTTTCTTCGATAAATCTTCAGAATTGGTCTTGGACTTCCGTTCTTTTTCCACTCTTGATCTTTCGACTTCATCTTTCGTCTTTTTCTTCGATAAAAGCCCGTGAATGCCGTGTTTTCTCCACTTTTCACCTTTTCGTCCTAAATCACAACAAAAACACAAACCACGCATAATTCCGACATAAATGACATAAAATACGCGTTTTGGCTCGGTTATTATTGCAATTAAGTGGTAAAAAGGATGGGTGTTTTCACACCTATCACACCCCCACACTCAGTGGAGAGTGGGGAGTCAATTACAAGTAAAATACACGCAGTCCAAACACTAAAAGGCACACAAAACAAGGAAATCCAGTTACTGTTCACAGAAAAAGGGCAAGTCTGGTGGTCTGTGGCTTATCAGTGAGCTAATGTGGGATTTTTACCAACAAAATCCTACACAACACCCTAGACCAGATAATGCACCCACGATATAACCAAAAACCTAACTGTTGGACAAATTTTAAACCAAAACTCACCAATTCCAACCTTACAAAATCTACTGATGTGATATGTAGGCAGAAACAATGGGGTGCTGATGTAGTTGACCAAAATGACTAATTTGAACAACTTCTATAAGCTAAAAAACTTCACCAAACCTCAAGCTTCCTCTTACTACACCTAATCTAACACCTAATCTAGTTGTGATAAAGATTTCAACACCCAAAACTCAATAATTTCTACCAAATGAGGCCTACTGATGATGAATATCCCTTATGCAATTTTTCTCAAAAAGCACATAAGCAAACTCACTCTTATTCTCAAATACTCAAAGTCATAGTGAAAAGCACTTACTAACTCCTATCTAGTGTGTTTAGTCATCTTATAACATGCAAGGAACTCTCCTAGTGAAAATAATAAACAGATCCAAACACCCCTACAATCTAGTAATAAGATACTTTTCAAAGGAAATCTTCAAAGAAACCCACCAATGCTCACAAATCTAAATGAAACCATTAACAAGCAGCATAATATCCTAATCTAGACACAATAAATCATCATAACAGAAACACAAACAAATTTACCAAATTCAATTTTTCAAAGAAATATGGAGAAGGGGGTTCACACCTTGAAAGATGGATGCCACCAGCTTATCCTATCAATATAAACTAAATAATGGCATGAACATTTCTTGAACCCTTTCTCACTGATAGGTCTACAACAGACCCGAAAAAGAGGCAATGCAATGAAAAAAGTGGCCTTTAATCCTGAAATAAATCAAACAAACAAAGATCAAGTACAATGATCTTGACAATAAGGTCATTTGTCAAAGGATCTTATTATTAGCTTGGTGTACAGTAAGCTCTCAATGAAAAATCAGCAAAGTTGATTTTCTAAAAAAAACTTTGATGAACCCAAACTTTTTGAAACAAAACTTGGAAAATCACTTTAACAAGTGTAGTACCAATAACCAAACGTAAAAGTAACTTCAAGATATATCACTCACAACAGTTTGTGTGTCAAACAAACTGCCATGATCATGGTATATCCTGAAGGATCTCAAAAGGATTTGACCCAAAACTTTTTGATAGAGATTGTATCTAAGATGCAGAAAATAAAAGAGATTAAACTCAGATAAGTAACAAACAATGGAACTCAGACTTTTTGTAAAATTTAAAAATAATTGAATTAACTTAAAAAATATTCAATAAAGTTGGAACAAGAATGAGCAGACACATGAGACCCCCATATATACTATGTCTAGGAACTATCTAGAATGAAAAAAGAACTAAGCATAAACCCTAGTTGTGCTCTTCCAAATCTGCCCATCGTTCGAAATTTGAAAATGTGTCAAAGGTGACCCATGTGATTGCTGAGATGTGTACAGGCTGTGAAGACCAATCTTGAACGTTCATATAACCCTTAGCCAACAAGAAAAACTCTTGGACCATTGATTCTCTATTCTTTTGGGGTTTTGTGGGAAGATATGGGGCATGGGATGCCACGTGGTGGGTTTTATGGTGAATGAGGGGACCATTTCAGTGTTAGGGTGTGTTTAAAGTTTGAGGAATTAGTGATCTGAAAAAAAAGAACATAAACCCTTTGATTTGCTAATGTATAGGGATTTAGGGTTTATGTTTAATTAGGGGTGGGTTTAATCTTGTTTAAGGGTATAGTGAGTGTTTCCCACCCATTTTAATTATATTAAAATTGGTTTAAAAAACAAGTTTAATAACAACAGGGGGTGATGTGGTATTGGTGATGCGGAGTGGGGGTGGTGATGTGTCATGATTTGAGTGGTGGGTATAGTTTCATTGTCTGGAAAAAGTGGCCCCTGAAGTCCCATATTATCTTCATAGCATGTTTTTTCAACATTATACTCTATTCCTTTGATAATAAGTTTGGGCCTCTTGTCACTTTTGGCACAGCCTTTGCAAATACTTTTAACTAAGGACTAAAAATGAAATTTAGTAATCTTCAAGGGCCAATATGGTATATTCTTGAAATACTAGGGACCCAAATGTAATATGTGAGATTTACAAGGGTTTAATATGACAAGTCTTCAAAATATAAGGGACAAATCTTGACAATCTTCAAAACATCAAGGACTTCTTTGGAAATTCATCGTTCGGGTCCGGTTCTTTGTGCGGCTTCCTTTCTCGTGTACGTTTTTGCTTGAATCTTGTTATCTTTTGGTAAATTCACGATATCCATACCTAAAATACACAATGAACAAACACATACATATTTTTGGGTATTTTGATGATATTTTAAGCGTTTTAAGCCCGATTTGGACGATGAGACTATGTATAATTACATTCTCATCATATACCAAGATGATCAAGAAGAAGTGTTGGGCCAATGAAAGTTTTAACTATGGCCCAGTCTAGATTTGTTTAATTAGACTAAGTGTTTGCTGATCGCTGAGAGGACCAGCGACAGAGACTAGACCAGTGGAAGGCAAAGCCTCAGCTGGCACACCAGGAACATTCAAGTCAAAAACAACGTCAGAGAAGTCGAAGATAATCTGAAGTCAGACTCACCAGCGATTATGGATAGCTGGGATGTTGAAGGAATGTACTGGTGTTCAAGGATCTCTGAGTTGACAACACTCAGAGATCACTTAAGAATCCTAGAAGTCTGGGATAAGCAAAGCTTACCCAATCCTTTATAATTTAGGCGGGAGAATCTACCAAGTGTTTTGAGCGGGACAAAACAAGAGATTCAAGATAAAGCCTAGTACGACCTAGTGGGACAAAAGGTGAACAGTTGGCAGAACTGTTCACCTAAAGTTGGTTAAAGGTATGTCTCGATTTAGACATGCATTTAATACGTTGTACTCTTCCATTTAGAAGGTGACACGTATCAACTACTCCCACTAAGGAAGCAACCTCGTACACTATAAATAGGAGTGAGAAGGAAAAATTAACTCAACCCTTGTGCTTGGATAATTTATCTAAGTTAATTCTCTCCTTGGAACCGCTGAGCCCTCAGCTGTCTACCAGCGTCTCATTGGTTCCCTTGTAAACTTGAGTCTCGAATCTAGTTTACTTGTTTCTAGGGTTCATATCTTGTTGTCATTCAAGGAGTGTATTCATAGCACTTTGTAATACTTTGTTTATAATACTTAATAAAGCATTACGCGTTTGAAAAGTATTTCATTGTGTTTCGTGGTTAAAAGAGTTATAGTTTATCAACAATTGTCATATTAAGGGACTTTCAATTGGTATCAGAGCGGTTTGATTTATAAAACCTTTCATGAACCGTTCTAGTTTTTAAAATCAATATCTTAATATGGCTGATACTATACCTCCTCCACCTTTTGGTCACACCAGTTTAGGTACCACTTCGACCACCATACCGGCCACCACATCTACTAGCATGCCTACACCAGTTGTAAGCACTAGTAATAATGATGATGACCTTCCCCAACTACTTGATGTTAGAGGAGGGTCACATGTGTCCAATGTACCAGCATTCGATGAAGAGGATTTCTCAAGTTGGAAAAGTGAATTTCTTATATATTTAGATGGCTTAGAACCCTTCTTGATAGAAATCTTAGAAAATGGTCCATATGTACCACTGGCCGTTTCCTCTACCCCTGAGAGACCCATTAAGAAACCTGCTAAGCAATGGTCTCCAGCGGATAGACGTCTAGCTAACCAGGACAAGAGACTCAAAAGTATCATAGTCTCTTACCTACCCAAGTACATTATGAAGTCCATCATTAAATGCAACTCTACTAAAGAGATGTGGACTGAATTAGTTCTAGGGTATGAAGGTCCAGAGGAAACAAAAGAAACCAAGATCCAAGCCCTTAGACTTAAGTTTAATGCTTTTAAAGCTTTAGAAACAGAAACTGTTGCACAAACTTATACTAGGCTTAAGATTTTATTGAATGATTTAGGAAACAATGGAGTTGTTCTACCTAAGGATGCGGTTAATGCTACTTTTGTCAATAGCTTACCTAGAAAATGGCTTAGCCTAATCAGACCTTAAGAGTTAATAATGCTAGAATGACACTTTAGCCAAATTGTTTGGAAGATATAACTATGAAGAAGGGCTAATTGACTCAATTTAAATCAGAGACTGACAGATTTACCACCAGTATCACTGGTTCAAAAGCTCTTGTTGCTAACCATTCCTTTCAGGACAGCGACTCTGACATTGAAGAGGACACTAGAAGTAGTCAAGAATTTCTTGATAAATTACATGCTGAGTTTCATGACAGAGCTCTTTTAGCTTATCAAAAGAGGTACTACAAGAGATCTGGTAGAGTTGGAGCTGCAAAGGTTGATAAATCCAAGGTGTCTTGCTACACTTGCGGAAAGACTGGTCACTATCAAAAAGATTGCTGGTTAAACAAAACCTCCTCTCCAAGCTTCCCTTCATCCAGCAGCAACAACAACAACAAGAAGTTTTCCAACTCTCATTTCAAGCAAACCTCTCTCTCTGACTCAGAAGGGAAGAAGGACTACAAAGTCAAATACAAAGCCTTGAAAGCTGAGTTGCTAAAACTCAATCAGAAAGCCGATGATGCAGCAAAGAAAAAGGATGTTAAGAAGACTGAAAAGGGTCTGATTGCTGCCTCATTCGACTGGGATGATGAACCTCTCACTTCTGAGGACGAAGGTACTACCACCGTCAGAGCCTTTATGGTTGTCTCTGATGAAGAACACGATGTGGGTAAAAGTGAAGCAAGATCTGGTCAATGGGTGGATATCACCATGAAAAAGGTACAAAAAATGTTATCTATGTCTGAAGGTCCTGATAGAGACCATGTCAGTGACTATACCTTGGTTGACCTCCATTTTGTGGAAGAGCAAAGAAAAAACATGTTAAACAAATTTCACAGTCTTAAAACAGAGTTAAATCTTTGCCAATCTGAATTAACAAATCTTAAACCATTTGTGAATCTTGCTAATCAACTTCAAAATGATGTGAGTAAATTATCCATTGAAAATGAGTCCTTGTCTGATGAAAATTCTGAACTAAGAAAAACCATTGAGAAATGGAATTTGGCTCAATCCGTAGTGGAAGAAATAGTCGCTGGATCCATACCTGGTGATGTGGTTCAGGCTATTGGGGGAAAGGTTAGATTCAAAAAGCATGTCCCTGTTACCAATGTCAAATTTGTCCCATCAGATGTCTCTTCTCCTTCTTCCACCTATGTGGATGAGAAGAACTTTGACAAAGAATCAGAGGTACCAGCTCCACCAAGATCCGCTGGTGCCAACCCATCTGATTCCTTGCTTGGCCCTAAACCTCAAACCAAAACCCCTGGGAATTTAATTCTCAAAGTCGCTAACAAAGCGAATAAAAAGGTTTTTGTGGCTAAGTACACCAACAAACCCACTCCCCCCCTGAAGAGCTTTCTCCCACCAAGCAACTTGTCCTCACCCTGATGGAAGAGGTGAAAGGGTTGAAAGAACAAATCAACCCTAGAGTTAATAGTCCATCTGTTAACTCTCTTGGTGAGGGGTCTAGCAGCTCCAAGGGGGAGCTTTGTTCAGACCTTGCAAGCACTGCGGTTTCAAGAATCACTCATCCGAGGACTGCTCCAAGAAACCTAAGTGTATCACATGCGAGTCCTCCGAACACACATCCAGAGAGCATGAGGAGATCATAGCGGTTCAAAAAACCAGAACTCAAATGAGATCTAAAACTCCTCATCGACCCTCAAGAAAGGCTGAGCCTAATCCCAGAGATAACTCTCAGGGCTACAGACCTAACCCCCTACAAATACTGTGGTTTCTTCGACCATCACACTGATGAGTACGAACATTATCCTGGATGTGACATCTGTGGAAGCATGCGTCATGAACCCAGGGATTGCAACCAAAGAGTGGGAGGTAACCAGAGAAGGACCAATGTCGCTGGTCAGCGACAACATGGACCCACTGGAAAGT
This sequence comes from Glebionis coronaria, assembly GCA_025667525.1. Classification (NCBI taxonomy): domain Eukaryota; kingdom Viridiplantae; phylum Streptophyta; class Magnoliopsida; order Asterales; family Asteraceae; genus Glebionis; species Glebionis coronaria. The sequence continues at coordinate 210,719,228 of CM046876.1, read as the reverse complement.
GGGTTCATCATAGAAAGTAATCTGGATTTGTTATATCTATGCAGGAATATCTGAAGAAATCTGTTTGGTACCTGGATAGCGGGTGCTCCAGACACATAACAGGGGTTAAACAATATCTGCATAGATATAAAAAGGATTCTGGTCCTAAAGTAGTCTTTGGAGATGATTCCTCAGGGCTACTGAGGGTTATGGCTCAGTGGATTTTAATGGAATAACCTTCACAAGGGTCGCTTATGTCAATGGACTGAAGCACAACCTAATCAGCATCAGTCAACTCTGCGATGCTGGCTTCAAAGTTCTGTTCACCAAGACCCAAGGAACAATCTTCAATCAAAATGATGATGTTGTTCTTATTGCACCCAGGAGAAGGGATGTGTATGTCATCGACATGACATCTTGTCCAGAGGGGACAACCACTTGTCTCTATGCCAAAGCATCTGATAGTGAAAATTGGCTATGGCATAAGAGACTCTCCCATATCAACTTCAAAAACATTAACAAACTGGCCAAGAATGATTTAGTAGCTGGGCTTCCCTCTCTGACCTTTACCAAAGACAGACCCTGCTCAGCGTGCGAGAAAGGGAAGCACCACAGAGCCTCATTCAAGACTAAACAATCATTCTCCATAAATAAGTCCCTCCATCTCCTTCACATGGACTTATTTTGACCAGTGAAACCTCAATCCCTAAATCACAACAAATATACACTAGTCATTGTAGATGAATTCTCCAGATACACTTGGGTATTCTTTCTCAAAAGAAAGAGTGATGCTGCTGAAAGAATAATGTCCTTCATCGGAGAAATTGAGAATCTCAATGACTGTAGAGTTAAGGCTATCAGAAGTGACAATGGCACTGAATTCAAGAATCATGCCATGGAAGCCTTTTGTGATGAAAAGGGAATATCACAGAACTTTTCCAACCCAGACACCCCTGAGCAAAATGGTGTCGCTGAAAGAAGAAACAGAGCCCTCATAGAGGCTGCTAGGACAATGCTCAGCGAATCAAGACTTCCTAAACAATTCTAGGGTGAAGCTGTGAATACAACTTGTCATACACAAAACAGATCCATTATTATGAAGAGACATGACAAGACCTCTTATGAAGTAAATAGGAAGAGAGCCCCTGATGTAAGCTACTTCCATGTCTTTGGTTGCCCTGTTTTCATTCACAACTACAGAGATCACCTGGGAAAATTTGATGAAAAGTCTGATGATGGATTCTTCGTTGGGTACTCTCTCACCTCCAGAGCTTACAGAGTGTTCAATATCCGTAGACAAAAATTAGAAGAATCCATCCATGTCACCTTCAATGAAGCAGATGCTGTCATCAACCACACCAACTCAGAAGAATGTGACATTGACTTCAATGAAGTTAAATCTTATCCAAAGGATGATTTCTCAAAGCCCAAGGAATAATCCAAGGGCGGTCACAAGGACTTCCCTTATGTTCATGCATTTGATCGTCATTCAATCTCTGACATCACTCCAGAAGTTGAAAATCCTGAACAAATCACTCCACTCACTACTGTGAATGCTGATCTTATTGAGCCAATCTCTCTTCCTGATGAAGAGATTATGGATGAAGAAATAATCTGTGAAGAACCTTCAACATTCATTGAACCTGTGTTGACTCCTGAACACATAGAGACTCCTGCTCCTCAATCCAAATGGAGTAGGAACCAAGATATTCTTCTAGTGAATATTCTTGGTGAACCCTCTAAAGGAGTCACCACCAGAGGCAAATTAAAATCTCTGGAAACCGCCTCAGCAAATGAATGCATTTTCGCTGATTTTCTCTCTAAGGATGAACCCAAGAATGTGGCTGTTGCACATCTAGATGCAGGATGGGTGGTTGCAATGCAAGAAGAGCTTAATCATATCAAGAGAAACAAGGTGTGGACTCTGGTAAAAGCTCCAGCTGGAAAGAAAGTGGTTGGAACTAAATGGGTCTACAGAAACAAGAGGGATGAAGCTGGCATGATTGTGAAAAAGAAGGCTAGGCTTGTGGTGCTGGGATATAATCAATCTGAGGGGATTTAATATGATGAAACGTTTGCACCAGTAGCCAGATTGGAAGCTATCAGAATCTTCCTAGCCTTTGCAGCTTATATGGGGTTTACTGTGTACCAGATGGATGTGAAGAGTGCTTTCCTCAATGGAAAGCTTGCAGAGGAAGTATATGTCTATCAACCCCCTGGGTTTGAAAGCAGTTAGTATCCTGACCACGTTTGCAGACTTCACAAAGCACTCTATGGCTAAAACAAGCGCCTAGAGCCTGGTATGAAACCCTATCCAAATTCTTGCTTGAAAATAAATTTGTCAGAGGTACCATTTATCAAACCTTGTTCACTTATAGGTCCAAGGGTGATGTCATTTTAGTACATATTTATGTGGATGATATAATTTTTGGTTCAACCAATATTATATTGAGCAAACAGTTTGCCAAATTAATTACCAAAAAATATGAAATGAGCATGATGGGGGAATTAACTTTTTTCTTGGGTTTTCAAATTAAACATAATTCAAAAGGAATTTCCATTTGTCAAGAAAAATATGTTAAGGATTTGCTCAAGAAGTATGATCTGTCTGATTGTGCATCAGTGAAATGCCCCATGCTTCCTCCCAACAACTTGGGAGCTGATGACTCAGGGGTCTTTGTTAATGAGACCTTATATAGAGGCATGATTGGGTCACTGATGTACCCCACAGCAAGCAGACCAGACATACAATTTTCCATATGTCTCTGTGCTAGGTTCCAAGCTAACCCCAAGGAATCCCACCTTGTAGCTGTCAAAAAAATTTTCAGGTACTTAAAAGGATCTCCCACATTGGGTCTCTAGTATCCAAATGGATCAGGCTTCGACCTCAAAGCCTACTAAGACTCTGACTACGCTGGGTGCTGTCTTGATAGAAAGACCACCTCTGAGAGTTGTCAAATCCTTGGTGGAGAGTTAGTATGTTGGAGCGCCAAGAAGCAAAACTCTATGGCCATGTCATCAGCTGAAGCTGAATATGTTGCGGCCGCTGGTTGATGTGCTCAAGTTCTCTGGATGAAAAGTCAGCTGGCTGATTATGGGATTATTTATGAAAAGGTTCCCATATTCTGTGACAACACAAGTTCTATAGCCATCTCTAATAATCCAGTACTTCATTCCAGAACTAAGCATATTGACATCAGGTATCACTTTATCAGAGACCATATTTTAAAAGGTGATATTGAGCTCCATTTTATAGCCACTGAATACCAACTCGCTGATATATTCACCAAACCTCTGGTTGAGCCAAGTTTCACTAGGTTGGTTGCTGAGCTGGGTATGCTCAATATTGGTAAACAAATCTGATAAGTGATCTCTGACCTCTGTCTCTGGGCATTAAAGGGAATTGAATGTAACGAGGTAGTTACATTCCAATGGGACTTAATATATTCCCATATTTAATTCAAATGATTAACCTTTATTGTCAACAACTTTCCCGCTTTCCAAGGGTCAGATATATCACATGAAGAGTCAAGGGGTCCCACTTTTCCTAAAAGGTAAATTTTTGCATTAAATGCTTTAATTATAAAACGGCAAACCCTTTTATCAAAACCCTTGACTAACTTTTTAAAACTCACATTCTCATAACTTACACACACACACACAACTATTCATCTTCTCTAAACCTTCATTTCTTCCACACTTCAACAATGGCGTCTTCATCATCTAACACCGCTTTTACTGTTCTGTCCGCCTCGAACGTTTATTTTGGGATATATGATGGTAAAATTGCTTTGAACAACTGTGTAGCTCTCTTGGAACACACAAATTCACTCTACCAACCTTTGTTCTCCTTCCTCAAAAACTCCACCATTTTTGAAGCCATAACCAGAGTACCCTCCACTTGCTACCACAAATATTTGAAGGAGTTCTGGTATAGCGCGGAAGTTGATCCAACCTCTTCTCACATCACCTTCAACCTTTCCACACATCCCCAACCTCTCACCTTTGATGTTCCTACATTTGCCAAAGTCATTGGACTTCCTGTCAATGAAGGTATGTCCGCTGTGCCTGCCAGAGCCACTGTGAAGAAGGCTCTTGCTACCCTTCATCCTGATGACGACAATGATAAACCCTTCACCACACAAGGTTTCCAGACCAAATCCCTGATCAAAGTGAACTAATTCTCACCTATCTGGAGGACGCTGATGCTATATATTATGAAATGTCTGGGTGGAAACCAGGGGTCTCATGATCAACTCAATGGAGCCCAGCAAGCCATTGCCTACAGCTTAATTTGGGGACAAGTTATAGGGATCGCCCATATACTCTACTCTGACCTCATTGCTAAGTTAGAAAACAAAGGGAAGAAGAACAGGTTGGCCACCATCTGCTACACTAGATATCTCTCTCTTCTCTTAGAAGACATGCTGGGTGAAGGATACACCAATGATGAACTTCTCTCTTTCTCTCCTTATCACATCACTGCTGCATCACTAAAGACCCCACTGGAAGATGAAGTGCCTCTCAGCAGGCACATGATGCAGGTCGTTGGGTTACCGGTTGCTGATGGAGAGCCCTTGATCCCTCACAATGAGGTGAATGCTGAAAGAGCAACTGACAAGTCTCTGTTAAAGACCTTTATGCAGTCTTCTTCTCTGCCCAAGGAAAAGAAGAAAAAGAGGAAAGACATCCCCCTTTCCTCTGAAACCCCTTATGTTAATCATTCCAAGCCCAAGAAGACCAAGAAGAACCCATCCCCTTCTCTGATGGATGTGGTTGTAGAGCCTGCCGATGACAAACAACCAGAGTCTAGCGTCTCCCAGTCAGCAGAGACGACTAAAAACCTACTCAACGCTGATATCTCTCATGTATTAGTTTGCCATTTTATTCTTTTGGAGGCTCACAAACAATCACTCTCAACATTGTGTAGGAGAGAGTGATGAAGACTTAGGGTTTTCCTCAACCCATAGAGTGTCTATGTCAGCACATAGATCCTTAGGATTATCTGTACACTCTGTCTTAACACAAGGATATGATTCATTCGTGCTCATAACGCACCCTGATGATCCTTCACCCTCTAGACTGTGCTCTTGTCCATAACAACTTGAGCATGATATAGGTCCTGACCCAGAGTCTATGCACTTCACGCAGTCTCTGGGTCCCCTCATTAAAAAGAGTCCCAAAGAATTCATTCTTTTGGGGGGACTGAATAATCACCCTCAGTCTTCCTAGGTGCAGCGACAAAAGGCGACCATTACCTTCAAACAATTCACAACTAAAAGAGTCCCAAAGAATTTATTCTTTTGGGGGGACTGAATAACCACCCTCAGTCTTCCTAGGGGCAGCGATAAATGGCGACCTTTAACCTCCATGAATTCACAACTAAAAGAGTCCCAAGGAGCAATCCTTCAGGGGGAGCTGGATAATCACACCCAGCTATCCTAGGGGCAGCGAACGGCGACCATTCACCACAACTTTCACAACTTAAAAGAGTCCCAAGGAGCAATCCTTATGGGGGAGCTGGATAATCACACCCAGCTATCCTAGGGGCAGCGAATGGCGACCCTTCACCATAACTATTTCACATTTAAAAGAGTCCCAAGGAGAAATCCTTAGGGGGGGCTGGATAATCACACCCAGCTTTCCTAGGGGCAGCGAATGGCGATCTATAACGTCATTATTTTTCACAATTGGTTACTAACAAATGTCATAAAAGGCTCATAATCTTCATGAAGAACAGCAGAATGATGATGCCTATTCTATCGCTGGTGATGACAATGCTGAAGTCCCCCACATAGATCTTGATGCCATGTCAGACATTGATTCTATACCAGAGGATGAGGTCTTCATTATCGAAGAGGACTTGACCATTTCAGACTATGCTGATATGGATGCTGATGATGACCAAGTTACATCAGAATTAAAACCCATCCCCTTCCCATCACTGCCCAATGTGCAAGAACAAGCTGCCAAGCGGCTATTGGACCAGAGGCTCTGTGCACCAACCCCAGTTCCCTTCCCAACACTACCAAATGTCATGGAACTAGGGGCCAAGCAACACTTAGAATATTTACAAAAGCTCAAGCCTGTCCATGTTCCTCGAATGAAAGATGTTCAAGAACTCGCTGTTGAGGCTCTCTAGATCAAAAGGGGTGACATCAGTATAACAAAGCCCAAATTCACAAATGATGTCATCCTCTCTGAACTGCAAACCCTAACCCATGCTGCTGAGGAGCTCACCACCACACTAGAGACTTCACTAACTTCATCTGTGGAGTCCTTTATGTCTACTTTACTTCTGCAACTACTGGGGAGTGCCTTGCAAGCTCACCTCCCAGCTGTTATTAACCAGAGCCTCCAGCAATACATACCATCTGTCCTCTCATCAGATGTCAAAGCAAATGTTGCAGCTATTGTTAAGGCGTTTAAGCCTTCACGAACCCTTCTTCAAGAGCTGTTGCAAGAGGAACTTAAGGAAATTTTCCTCTTTGTTCATCAAGAATTCAAGAAGTTCCTTAGTCCTGGTTCAGGCACAGATACTATCGGCGCTATGCCTGACGGGGAGAATTCAGCAACCTCCACCTCTGAAGAAGAAGAAGACACTGCCTCACCTAAGGGGGAGCAGTCACTCAAACACCCAAAAACCTCAACAGTGATTCCTACACCACAACCTATTAGAGCCTTCAACCCCAGCGCTGATTCAATAAAGGATAAGGGTAAAGGAATTGCTATTGCACAGCCTGAAATAACCCTGCACTCCCTACAAGAAGAAGGTGGATCTACAACAAGACTCTCCAAAGACTCTGACCTAAACAAATTCAAGAGTGCTGATGAACCACCACTTACACCAGAGCAGGCAAAAGCTAAAATCTTAGAACACCAAAGGCTGGCAAACATTAGAGCTACTGAACTCAAAAGCAAAGAAGCTCTGAACAAACTCTCTCCTGCTGTAAAGGAAGTTCAGCTGGTAAAGCTCAAAGAATTGGAGGTTAAAAGGAGCAACCTTCTAAAGGAATATGAAAGACTTGTAAACCAGAGAGCTGAACCTGGTCAAATCACCAAGTATGCATGTTACACTGATAAGGACAAAAAGGTGGCGATGACCCTTTACAGAGAGAACCAACTAACCAACTATAAAGTCTTTAGTGACTTTAAACTCAGAGATCTGGGCCTCTCTGAATGGTTAGAAATGCTGGCTCTTGCCCAAAAGAAGACTGGGCATGGTGTAAAACCCGTAAAAATAAGGTCATAATTTAATTTATTTTCAATTATTTTGAAGTATTTTATAACGTTAAATATTATTATGTTTAACGGTTTAAGTTGAAACCGATATTAAATATTATATTTTAATATTTTGACGAGCAACGAGGACTACTAGTGATCGCGATACCGACGGATGCCAAAATTTTTATATTTTATTATCGAGAGTTTCGATATTTAATACTTTCGACGATATCGTTTCAATTACGTATCGAGTCGTTATATTATTATTTTTCGTGTGCGTTTAAACTTTTAAAAAGTACAATCTAACATTTTCAGGTAGTGAAATATTTTCTTGTATAATATTTTGAAACTTATTTTTGTGTTGGTTGACGAACTCACAATTTACGGATTTAAATTTGGGCTTACGTGCATAATTTAGCGTCCTTTACGACTAAACCGGAAACCTTAGGATTATGTATTTACGTTTTTGAACTCCGTTTTTGATGAGACAATTTTTATTGGATTCATTTTGTGTCGTTGATTCATAATTTATAAAAACTTTTTTCGTAAAACGACCCGAGGGCACGCAAATCGAGAAAACTTGAATCAATGAATACCCGTAAATTAGTGAGGTGGGACAAAATACATTATCCCACCCCACTAGCACCATGGGACGGCACCAACAAGACACCACATCACTATGTGGCATCTTGTTAACTTGTTATTTAACAAGTGTAAGCAAAGCTTACACTTTAAGCTTTCACTAGCGAAAAACCACTAGCTACTCATTCATACCATTTTACACTCATGCAAACAACCTCAAAACTCTCTCAACACCACCACCTTGTCGTCCACTTTGATGAACAAAACACCCCTTCTTGATCTTTCTAGCCACAAAATACTTGTTAACTAGCTCTATCATAGAGTTATCTTGAAACCTTGATCATTTGGTGGCCATATTAACAACATAGGAGGTAATTTGCTTGTGTCCTAGGGCTGATTTCTCAACTATTTTTCTTGGTTTTTGATGATCTTGGAGTTACTTTTGGTGTTCATCAAGTTCTTGTCTTCCAAAAACAAGAAATACACTTGGTTGGTAAAGAAGATCATCCTCTTCATTTTCTCTTGTTATTTTTGTAAAGAACAAATGTATTTTCTTTCTTATTGTATATGTATATGATGTATATATGATGATAAAAATGTTGTGTGGGATCAACTGTTGATAAATATGCTTAAAAATGTTAATAACCATGAGAAATAAGGCTAAAATCATGCTTATTTAGTTGGCTGTATAAAAATAGTATGTAACTAAAACTTGAACAGATAAACTTGCATGGTATAATCCATTTACAGTAAGTAGAAGAGGTTATACACATGTGAGAGTTGACCATGCAATAGAATCATTTTAATGAGTGAGATATGATCAAAACAAAATAGGTGTGCTAATCTGAATAAGCTGTTTTGTAGGGACTGTTAAGCATAGATGAACTTAAAATGAGCAGTAGCTATAACTAAGTTAAATGTATCACATAATATGAAGATCATGCCACCCAAAAATGAGCTTCTAATTCATTATAGAACTCTAGATATGATAAAAATGGTGAAGATGAAAATAAAAATCAGATTTTGAGAATTAATGTTAATTATTATTATATAAGCACTCAAATTTTATTGTATAAAATGTAAAATAAAAACCAACTAACTTATGAAACTTATTTATATAAATATGTAAAAGGTTAAATAAATGGATAAATTATATAAATGGTAGTGGAATAATACTTATAAGTAATAAAAACTATAAACTTGATTTTTACGACTTTTTCGGCTATTACCGTAAAATTAACGTTTTTCGCCAATTAAAACTTAGACGATCAAACCCGTCTAATGTAAAGTTTTTAAAAGTCATATACTGATATATAAGTAACTAATACAAGTAAAAACCGATAAAACCCGAACTATAGGACATACGGACATTAACGAGCTAACTAAGCATATTGGACTAATAATTGGACTAAATAAATTAAACACTTATAAAAAGAACTTATTGGGCTTAACCCATTTGGGCCCAACATGGAAAGTATAGATACTGATAATATAGGTATAAAATGGATTAAAACAAGTTAAAGAACTTATACTAAGCTTATTGGACTTAAAATAGGTAAGTAGGTAAAACTAGTAAACTAGTAAAAGTTACCAAAACGTAAACACTAAAATGAGTAAACAAGGATATATAAACCCACTTGATCATCATCATATGTACAAAATCATCATATGTATATTTTTATTTTGATAAAAGTCATTGGACAAGAGTCTAAGACCGATTATTATTTATATAGGTTTCCGTGACCGAAGCACGCCCGTAGCCGATAATCCGCCTTTCATTATCAACGTGAGTCTATAGCCTCGCTTTATACTAGTTATTAAATGATTTTAAACCCGCGAGGGGGAATACATGTTTTATAAACTTAGAACACAATAATTTTATGGTATGCTTTGTCCCTCTATGAATGGACCCGTGGTTGCCTTTAAATTGCCACTACTACACAAAACGCCAAAAAGACCCCCTTAAAAAGACTGGTTATGAAAAAACATGTCTGTATGACCAAAAATGGTGGGAAGAGAATGCATGGAAACTGGTTTTCTTGAAAGAAACCAGTCTCCATAATGTGAATTCTAAAGAAACCGTTTTTTAAGATGCAACCAGTCTTTTTTATAAAAGTAAAGACACTGGTTTTTACGTAACAACATGTCTCTATGTGTTTGTTTTATGCACACCATTTTTTATAAAAAAAACAGTATTTTTACACATTTTAAGACATTGGTTTCTAAAAAACCAGTCTTGTTTTATTTTAATAGATTGTGGTTAATTTTTTTAAACTTAAAATCATAAGGACTAAACGGTACATACTTGTTTTTATAACATATTACGTTTTTAGACTTTATAAAGTATATATGTTCTTCATTGTTATTATTTTAGCTGTTGTAAGTCTTTGTGCTTCACTTTTTTGATGCCATTATAATTAACACATGTAACACCCGAGAATTTTTCATGCTTTAAATAGTAATAAATTATATTAATTATTATTCAGAATTCATTTTTGAGCTATACTAAACTTATTGAGTTTAGAAACGGGACATATTTTGCAAAAGCTGAAAAATGGCCGAGTCTTCGTACCGACACAGTAAAAATTAAAATTTGTATTTAATTGTCACGAGATATTTAATAAAATGATTTATTAAATTATTTTTTATATATAAAAAACGTTTGTTAAAGACGCGAATAATCATGTTGAAGTTTTTTTTTTCATTGAAACTAAACTTGTTCGAGAAACTCGGTAGATAATTTACATTTAAATGTAATTATAAACGATTTATGAATCTCTTGTCGTATAAAAAATATTTTTCGTGGGAAAAATCACTCTAAACGCAATGGTGAAATTTTTGTTTATTGAATCGATCGATAACTAGCTTAAACGAGTCCCGAACTGTTATTTAACAAAATTTTTGTTTTAAGTCCTTGTGGTAATATTTAAAGTGACAACCCTAAACTAATAACTCTTTACATTTGATTTTTAAAACTTTAAGAAAGTATATATAATAAAATAGAAGGGTTTGTTCCCATTTTCTATCATAAAACCCTAGCACACAATAAACCACACACTCTCCCTGTATATTTTTCCGGCGCCGTCGCTTCTGTGCAACAACCGTCGGCCGCCGATGATCAGTTTGCTACACTACCATCACCCGTCTAGCCACCACTACCACCAAATTCAGCCGCCACTTTTCTACCACCATCTAGATCCGTCATCCATCCTCCATTTCCACCACACCCCAATCTAGCTAGAACTACTGGGATAGAAAATGGGTAAAAACAAAAGTTACAATCATAGTCCTCCACGTGTCAAAGAAAAATTGGTTTTGTATTTTACTAGTTTACGGGGAGTTAGGAAGACATACGAGGATTCTTGTCATGTGAGACATCTTTTAAAGGCCACCGGGGTTCGTGTTGACGAGAGGGATGTATCGATGCATTCGGGGTTTATAGACGAGTTGAAAGAGCTATTAGGTGGTTCTATAGTTGGCGGATTGCCTAAGGTGTTTATCGGGACGAAATGTATTGGTGGTGCTATGGAAATTAGGAGGCTACATGAGGACGGGGACCTTGAGAAGGCGTTAGAGGGTTGCGAAATGTTGGATAGTGATGGTTTTGGTAGTGGTAGTGGTTGTGGCGTCGGAGCTGGTGGTTGTGAGGCTTGTGGTGATGTAAGATTTGTGCCGTGTGAGACGTGTTCTGGTAGTTGTAAGATTTACTACGAAGATGAGTCGGATGAAGTGTCTGATGACGAAGACGAAGATAAAGAAGAGATTGATTACGGGTTTCAAAGATGTCCCGATTGCAATGAAAACGGACTAATTAGGTGTCCGATCTGTTGCGATTGATACTCATGGTTTTCTATATTTTTGTGAGATTTTGATTGTATAGTGAAGTGTTTTTTTTACTTCATTTTCGCGTCGAAAATATTAGTTTGAACAACTGATTTATACTAAGCTAAAACGTTCTTCTCTATTGATTTTTTGGTCCCAGTAGTTCTAGCTAGATTGATAACTACCACCACCAGTTTGCAGTCGCTGCTGCCATCTCGATCTATTCCTCACACAGCCACCAACCGATACATGTCATAAGGTCCACCACCACTCGAACTATTAACCAGGTTGTTTGTTTCTGATTTTAGCAGCAAGGGTATGTTTGTTTTGTACATAATAGAAACCCACATAGGGTTGTGTTCGGGACAGCAGCAAAACACCTATCGGGAGTGTTTGGTTCGGATTATAAATATCACAGGAGGTGTTTGCTTCTGATTATAACGCGATGAGCACGTTTAGTATAGTAGATCGAGGCAAATGGCGTGTTGGTTAAGGTAAAATCATCAGCAGGGTGTGTTTTGGATTAATGGCAGAACATAATGGGGCGTTTGGGTCTGCAGCAAGATATTAAGGGTGCGATTAGGATAGCAGAAGGGTCATAAGACTGCAGACGAGATATAAAGGGGCGCTTGGGTTTACAGAAAGTTATAAAAGGGCGTTTGGTTTGCTGATTATTAATTTCGGGTGTGCTCGGACGTCGTATACTTGGTAGTAAGTATGCTTTCACAAAAAGTATGCTTTCAAAATTATGAACGATGAGTGGCAGCCAAAAAAATATTACCATCACCATCAAAGGTATTTGAAACTTGGTATGCATTTGGTTGTTTCCTTTGCTGGTGCGAGTTCTTATACGAATACACAAGTATGTCGAACACATCAGGGATTTTTTCCAGTTATATATCATATTTATTTATTATAAATTATTGAATTAAATTACATATATGACTATTTATCGTAGGGAGAATTCGAACCAGCAAAGGACGATGGCGCAAAAGGCTTCTTTGAATCAATTAATAAATGATGGCATGCGTTTCGGAGGGTATGATTGACTTCATTACTAGAAAAAGTTGTAGGTTATCATGTCGAATTAATCACTAAGCTGACGAAATAAGCTGGAGATCGAAGCAGATGGAAGCAACTAAGCTGGTAAATGTGTTGATAGGCTTCTTTAGCAAGTTTCAAATTTACAATGCAAGTCCCACACAATTGTTGACACTTGTGACTTTTTAATCTAGCATTTTCATTATTTATAAAGTTGGTTATATAGACTCCTTAGGCGTTGACATCTTCATTTTAATTTGTGTGAGATCAATATGGTTATGAATTTAAATTTACATGCATTGAACAAAGCCGGCTAGGAAATTGTCAAATGAATATTCTCTCTACGTATATGTATTTGTGATACATAAAAACTCTCGCAGCGAAGCGGGGGTTTCTAAAAACTTGTTTACATACATTTGTTGTTTATGACAATTCAAGTCCTTTAATTTAGTTTTTTTATAGAATTTTTGTATTTATATTATTTCATTGTAGAGGGTTAAATTTGTAAAATTTGGAATTTAATAAAAATTCCAATTTTTTTTTAAAAAAATTTAAATAAAAAGAGACTGGTTTTTAGAAAAAAACACATTTTTTACTCCATAAAAAGACTGGTTAGATGCTCTTAAAAAGACTCATTTCTGGAGATTAGTATGGAGACCAATCTCTAAAGAGACTTGTTTTTATGAAAATAACCAGTGTCGATTCTTTTAATAGAGACTGGTTTAAAAACAAGTCTCTTTATGTTTCGAGCAAGGAGATCCTCCACATAGAGACGTCCTACAAAACCAGTCTCCATTGCCTTTTTGGACCACTCTCCATGGACTTTTTTGTAGTAGTGTGCATTAAGTGATTGCCTTTGTTAAAACCTCAATTATGGACCGTTAATTAACCTATGATAGGTTAACCGCTAGTACAATTAATAGATCTATGGGGGAAGCCGCCCCGGTTCAGTTTTTGTGGACTTGTCATAGAAGCTTAGGCCCGACCTCCACACTGTTTGAGCATATTGTATTGAGAAGTCAGGTATACGGCAATGTACCAATAATCTGGAGGTAACCGACAATTAATAAATCTCCTGTCTTATCAGACCTCTAAAGGGAGTGTCTAAGGGCTCGGTTCCATGATCTTATTGCAATTTATGCTATATACAATTATCATTGTTGATGCAAATTATTATTTGATGCTTATAAGCATGCCACAAACTTATAATCTTTGCTTGTGTTCAAATTGATTACATAAACCTATAGATTCACTCGGCATTTTTGCTGATTGTTTTACTCACATGTATTTCAGGTAATCAAGAAGTGGAAGCTTGGAGGTCACGGGGAATGAAGTTGTGCACTGCTTTTGTTGTTCAAACTCTTTGATTTATTTATCGTCCCATTTTTAAAACAAACCAATATGTTGTTTTAACTTATCTTTTGGTAACGATTACTTGGGACTACGCTACTCTGACAAATGTTTTAGGAACGATAAATCTAAAATGTCTCTTTTCGAGTCGTTCTTTATAAATTATGTGTTGTTGTATCATTGTTTAGCACCCAAAGATGTATTCCGCTGCGTGTAAATTTGGGGGTGTTAAAGATTAGTACCAGAGCCATGAGTTATAGGGAACTAGGTCTTTTTCTAAAAACCTAAACTATAACTGTCGGTTTTATTTTTCAAAGAGTCGGTGCACATGATTTCGCGTGACTTCAGGTTCAAGCTACTTCTGGGATTACAACTTTAGTATACATTATTATGTATGCCTTATTGCTAAGTATTTCTAAATAAATACTATAATCCATTATCGATATATATTTATGTCGTTAAACTTTTCGATAAAAGTTTATCATTTATTAATGATTAACTTAAAAAAATACAATGAATTTTCAAGATCTTTCTGTATTTATTTTTGAACTATTTAAATTGCTTTTATTGCAAAATTTTTATATTATGACCTTACATAACTTCATCTACGCGTGTTACTTTCATTGTTTAACCCTTTGTGATATCTATATAGATATTCAAATCGTCTTCCGGCTATTTGTGCTTGGACGTCTTTTAATGTAATCTCTAGACCATTGTGTAGCTCAATGTGTCCTTGGAATAGACTAACCGCTATTGTGTGAGTCATACTTTTTGAAACATTTCTTAAAATAGTGTTGAATAATACCATGGTTTTTCATAATATTTTGTTGATTTTTATTGTCGTTTTACACGACATGCGAAGATTTAATTCGTTGACATTTATATGTATCGACTGCGAAGTGTATTGTTCGCTTATATCTCGGTAACGTCATCGTCATTTTATAAATCATTGTCTAGATTATGGCGCTAGATCGGAATACGATTTTACTTCTATAAAATTGTATCATTTGTTTTTCATTAACTTTCTTGCTCCCGGAGTGCAACCCGTTAATGTTCCATTCTTTTCTTGTTATGTTTTGTGTTTTTGGAAAATCGTGGTACCAAGGAGATTTGCCTACTTTTCATCTTGAAATCTAAATTATGGACGTCATTCATTATGCTATATTTTTATTTGATGCTCACTATGAGAATTATTTTTCGTTGTTGTAAAATCCACAAGACATGTGTGTATATATATTTTGAGCCATTAGGAAATGTCGAAAAATATATTTAATGGAGGAACTGCAGGGGGTGTATAAACAGGTCAAAACTTAAAAGTAAAACCTGCATTTTTAAAATAAAATAGTCAAAATTGCACAGAACTTGCAGGGATATTTTAGTCATTTTATATTAGGTTTCAGGTCTCGGGTAAAACTAGAAAGTCGTCTGTAACGTCGTTTTGCATCAAAATGATTTAGACTCCGAGTCTTGGAGATGTCGTTTATCAGGTCAATTAATCGGCTCATATTTGAAAGTCGAATCTGATAGAAAAATTTGGAATATGGGTTTTAAGCGTTTTTAAGCAGTTTTGAGTTTATTTGAGATCGTAAAATTTTAACGAATATTATTTTACAACTAACTAATACTAGTTGCATGTGAAAATGATTAAAAATAGAAACATTACAGGATTAGCAATTACCAGATTAATGGTGTAATTTGAAAACGAATAATATATTTTCTTAAAAGCATGTATGTATCGTGTAGCTTACGATGAGTACACATTTGGATTGTTTTATTCTTTTTATATATATGACTCTTTTGTATTCGATATTATTTTTATTTTTCTTCTAACCTTCCACTGATTTGAGTTGAGTTTTGAAGTTTTGCCTTCACATTCTTCGTTGACATTCTTATCGCGTATCTCATGACGTTTTCGTCTAAACCTTATAACCCTTTGAAAACTTAACAACTTGTAACCATTTCATTGGTTGTTTTATGAGCTACTATTTGCCACTTTTTGCAAAACTTTGACTACTTTATACGTTGTCATAATGTCATATTATAAATAAATCTGATATTGTTTTACGATTATTTTCACCAATTATTTTTACTTTGGTCTTATAAAATACTTTTCGTAAGATTAAAAGTTGCTTATTAAATATCTCACAAATTACTTGTATCCTATAAATTTATAAACTATTTTTAAATTCCATTTTACAAATGGCATGGTTTATATAAACATAAGAAACGTAATACTTTTCGACGAAATGAAGCACTGCATTGCTAGCCCTAAATTATACATGGCCTGATCACCTATGTCTAATTTAGAAGGAGCCATGCTAGGCTGAATAGTAGTCACCTTAAGAATCTTGATAATAATCAACTTTTTACTTGTATTTATGATAAAGATAAATAAAATGAAATAAAGTGAAAAGAAGTTTTGAAAACCTTCATATCTTATGCAAGTACCGCAAATTCTATGCATCCGCATACGTTTTATTACCTTCTCTTGAACGAATTACGAGTTTACGGATAGTTTTTACTCGACGATCGTTTTTTCTACTTGTTACTTCATTTTGTCTTACAACTGATTTCTTTTGACCGTTCGTCTAATTACTAACTCTTGATAAATGACTTGAAAGTCTCGATGTTTTTTCCTTCCTTCTCGTCCAATCTTCTTTATGCGACTGGGTAGATCTTTGGAATGTCTCCGTACGTGAATAATGAATTATCACTAGAGTGATTTCCGTATATCCGGGATGACGTCTGTCACTCTCGTTTGTCTCGAAATCCACTCTTGTGAACCGTGCTTTGACTTCTCTCTTTAAACACTAACATCGTTCATTTGATTTGTTTTAATTACAAGTGATTATTAGGATTTTTTTTTTTGATTAAAATTTTTGTATGGATCTTATTTCCGATCATGTATCGACCAACGCTAAGTTAATGAGCCGATGTTGATGAACCATCGACCGCACCAACCAAATTTGACAACTTGTTTAATCTATTATTTCTTATCGTCATACCATCAACGCCTTTATTTTATTATTCTCTTTAAGAATTCATACGACATTTGCTTCGTTCTCTTTTGTACCATTGATTTCGTATTAATTGTTGACTATTATTTTCATTCGTATTCGTTTGTTATCTTGTCACATTTCGAAACCCGAATATATTCCATGTTTATATTGAAATAATAAACACCTTTAAGTATTTCTACAACATATTATAAAATTTTTATGTTTATACATTTTCCAATGATTTTCAATTATCGAAATAACCATCACAAGTAAAAGGTCAAATTTATACACCATATTTTGTATAACAAAAACTAATGTTTAAAACAAAATTATGTTCTACCTTTTGAACTAATTGACTTATCATACTTTACTTTTAATGTAATGAAATTACCAGTTTAATTTATATTCCTAATAATGATTTAATTTAGAAATTATATTTTCTAATTGTAAACATCAATACGAGTTTAATTAATAAATTCATGTCAATCTTTCAAAGTTTCTTAAGACAACCAAAATAAATTATGAAGCTATCTAACTCCTATTTTGATATATCAACTTTATCAAGAAAGTACCTCAATTGCATTTTAAGGTAATACCAAAACCGGGATGGATGATTGTGACAAACGTTATTTTAATGTTAATATTTAATTCATTCTTCGCTCTCATTTTTCTAGTATTGCGAATTATTATGTTTTACGGTTACGTGATTCGAGATCCCTCGTCGATCATTAATCTTAAATCATTTTACCACATCTTGTTCGTTTATGCGTTTATTGAAGTCATTTTTATCTCGTTCTGTTCCTCGTTTTGAAGATTACTATTTTATTCTGAGTTTAAAATGAATCTCGGGAAGCAGTGTATTAGAAGAAACGATAAGTGTCACTAGGATTTATGTGTGTACTCGTGGAATGATTGAGGACCGAATCTCTTAATGAATGGAGTTAATAAATTCGTTAAGACCTCGAGGAGTATGTTGAAGCCGACACCGCAAGTGGAAAGACTCTTGAGATCAAGTGGTTATTATCAAGGGTTCGTTCAAGGTTTTCTCGATGATTAACGGTGGAGATCTATACTCGATGTTTATGTTCGACCTTTTCTTTTATGTACTTATATGGTGTGTGATCTAGTCAAATGATGGTAAGTTGTGAGAACTTGAGACGGCATCATCTGATGACGTCCGATCATGTAGAACACATATTATGTAATATCTTTTTGACTTTCAACGATGATGTTTATTGAGACTTTAATGCGCGTTGGCGAAAGTGAGGCGAGTTGAGCGCCGGGACGTCGCTCCCTTAAGGTGGTGAGGATGTAAAACCCGTAAAAATAAGGTCATAATTTAATTCTATTTTCAATTATTTTGAAGTATTTTATAACGTTAAATATTATTATGTTTAACGGTTTAAGTTGAAACCGATATTAAATATTATATCTTAATATTTTGACGAGCAACGAGGACTACTAGTGATCGCGATACCGACGGATGCCAAAATTTTTATATTTTATTATCGATAGTTTCGATATTTAATACTTTCGACGATATCGTTTCAATTACGTATCGAGTCGTTATATTATTATTTTTCGTGTGCGTTTAAAATTTTAAAAAGTACAAGCTAACATTTTCAGGTAGTGAAATATTTTCTCGTATAATATTTTGAAACTTATTTTTGTGTTGGTTGACGAACTCACAATTTACGGATTTATATTTGGGCTTACGTGCATAATTTAGCGTCCTTTACGACTAAACCGGAAACCTTAGGATTACATATTTACGTTTTTGAACTCCGTTTTTGATGAGACAATTTTATTGGATTCATTTTGTGTCGTTGATTCATAATTTATAAAAATGTTTTTCGTAAAACGACCCGAGGGCACGCAAATCGAGAAAACTAGAATCGAGGAATACCCGTAAATTAGTGAGGTGGGACAAAATACATTATCCCACCCCACTAGCACCATGGGACGGCACCAACAAGACACCACATCACTATGTGGCATCTTGTTAACTTGTTATTTAACAAGTGTAAGCAAAGCTTACACTTTAAGCTTTCACTAGCTAAAAACCACTAGCTACTCATTCATACCATTTTACACTCATGCAAACAACCTCAAAACTCTCTCAACACCACCACCTTGCCGTCCACTTTGATGAACAAAACACCCTTTCTTGATCTTTCTAGCCACAAAATACTTGTTAATTAGCTCTATCATAGAGTTATCTTGAAGCCTTGATCATTTGGTGGCCATATTAACAACATAGGATGTGATTTGCTTGTGTCCTAGGGCTGATTTCTCAACTATTGTTCTTGGTGTTTGATGATCTTGGAGTTACTTTTGGTGTTCATCAAGTTCTTGTCTTCCAAAAACAAGAAATACACTTGGTTGGTAAAGAAGATCATCCTCTCCATTTTCTCTTATTATTTTTGTAAAGAACAAATGTATTTTCTTTCTTATTGTATATGTATATGATGTATATATGATGATAAAAATGTTGTGTGGGGATCAAGTGTTGATAAATATGCTTAAAAATGTTAATAACCATGAGAAATAAGGCTAAAATCATGCTTATTTAGTTGGCTGTATAAAAACAGTATGTAACTAAAACTTGAACTGATAAACTTGCACGGTATAATCCATTTACAGTAAGTACAAGAAGTTATACACATGTGAGAGTTGGCCATGCAATGGAATCATTATAATGAGTGAGATATGATCAAAACAAAATAGGTGTGCTAATCTGAATAAGCTGTTTTGTAGGGACTGTTAAGCATAGATAAACTTAAAATGAGCAGTAGCTATAACTAAGTTAAATGTAGCACATAATATGAAGATCATGCCACCCAAAAATGAGATTCTAATTCATTATAGAAATCTAGATATGATAAAAATGGTGAAGATGAAAATAAAAATCAGATTTTGAGAATTAATGTTTATTATTATTATATAAGCACTTAAATTTTATTGTATAAAATGTAAAATAAAAACTCACTAACTTATGAAACTTATTTATATAAATATGTAAAAGGTTAAATAAATGGATAAATTATATAAATGCTAGTGGAATAATACTTATAAGTAATAAAAACTATAAACTTGATTTTTACGACTTTTTCGGCTATTACCGTAAAATTAACGTTTTTCGCCAATTAAAACTTAGACGATCAAACCCGTCTAATGTAAAGTTTTCAAAAGTCATATACTGATATATAAGTAACTAATACAATTAAAAACCGATAAAACCCGAACTATAGGACATACGGACATTAACGAGCTAACTAAGCATATTGGACTAATAATTGGACTAAATAAGTTAAACACTTATAAAAAGAACTTATTGGGCTTAACCCATTTGGGCCCAACATGGAAAGTATAGATACTGATAATATAGGTATAAAATGGATTAAAACAAGTTAAAGAACTTATACTAAGCTTATTGGACTTAAAATAGGTAAGTAGGTAAAACTAGTAAACTAGTAAAAGTTACCAAAACGTAAACACTAAAATGAGTAAACAAGGATATATAAACCCACTTGATCATCATCATATGTACAAAATCATCATATGTATATTGTTATTTTGATAAAATTCATTGGACAAGAGTCTAAGACCGATTATTATTTATATAGGTTTCCGTGACCGAAGCACGCCCGTAGCCGATAATCCGCCTTTCATTATCAACGTGAGTCTATAGCCTCGCTTTATACTAGTTATTTAATGATTTTAAACCCGCGAGGGGGAATACATGTTTTATAAACTTAGAACACAAGATTTTTATGGTATGCTTTGTCCCTCTATGAATTGACCCGTGGTTGCCTTTAAATTGCATTAAGTGATTCCCTTTGTTAAAACCTCAATTATGAACCGTTAATTAACCTATGATGGGTTAACCGCTAGTAAAATTAATAGATCTATGGGGGAAGCCGCCCCGGTTCAGTTTTTGTGGACTTGTCATAGAAGCTTAAGCCCGAACTCCACACTGTTTGAGCATATTGTATTGAGAAGTCAGGTATACCGCAATGTACCAATAATCTGGTGGTAACCGAAAATTAATAAATCTTCTGTCTTATCAGACCTCTAAAGGGAGTGTCTAAGGGCTCGGTTCCATGAGCTTATTGCAATTTATGCTATATACAATTATCATTGTTGATGCAAATTATTATTTGATGCTTATAAGCATGCCACAAACTTATAATCTTTGCTTGTGTTCAAATTGATTACATAAACCTATAGATTCACTCGGCATTTTTGCTGATTGTTTTACTCACATGTATTTCAGGTAATCAAGATGTGGAAGCTTGGAGGTCACGGGGAATGAAGTTGTGCATTGCTTTTGTTGTTCAAACTCTTTGATTTATTTATCGTTCCATTTTTAAAACAAACCAATATGTTGTTTTAACTTATCTTTTGGTAACGATTACTTGGGACTACGCTACTCTGACAAATGTTTTAGGAACGATAAATCTAAAATGTCTCTTTTCGAGTCGTTCTTTATAAATTATGTGTTGTTGTATCATTGTTTAACACTCAAAGATGAATTTCGCTGCGTGTAAATTTGGGGGTGTTAAACCTGGTGCTGCCCAAATGATGAAGAATATTCAAGCAAAGCTTAATTGGGTAAGAGACACAGCAAGGAAGCTGAAGGTACCCCTGCCTCCTCAACTTTCACAACAACAACCTTCTCAAGGACCAAGGAAAAGGAAAACCCAAATGGGGCCTCTGGTGGAGAAGTTGGTTACTGAAAACATTGTCGTTGATGGGATGCACAGAAACTTGGTTCTCCCCAAAGAGATCACCAAACCAGTAGGGGGTCAAGTATACTCAGAACCAAAGACAGGGATGGTCTTTATGAATGGTAATTGTGAGTGTTGCTTTCAGCGGATGAATGAACTACATCTGGCTTCAACTATCCAGCTTATCAGACTCAAACAGGGCATCCTAAGGAATTGCAAAGCACCTGAGGACTTTGAGTTTGAAGTGGAACTTGTCATCAACTCTAGGAGTGACAAGGTTGAAGCCTAGAGAATCTGTGATCAATGCCTCGATCGCTGAAGAACCTTTTACTTTTTATTTATGTTTACACCTCTGGGTGCTTTTGTAATAGACTAGGTTCTTTATGTTTAATAAAACTATGAGGTATGTTTGTTAAATTATGTGTAAGAAGAAGTTGTGTACTCACTTACAATAATTTTATACTTAGTATAATTTATAAACAAATAGGGGGAGATTGTTGGGCCAATGAAAGTTTTAACTATGGCCCAGTCTAGATTTGTTTAATTAGACTAAGTGTTTGCTGATCGTTGAGAGGACCAGCGACAGAGACTAGACTAGTGGAAGGCAAAGCCTCAGCTGGCACACCAGGAACATTCAAGTCAAAGACAACATCAGAGAAGTCGAAGATAATCTGAAGTCAGACTCACCAGCGATTATGGATAGCTGGGCTGTTGAAGGAATGTACTGGTGTTCAAGGATCTCTGAATTAACAACACTCAGAGAACACTTAAGAACCCTAGAAGTCTGGGATAAGCAAAGCTTACCCAATCCTTTATAGTTTAGGCGGGAGAATCTACCAAGTGTTTTGAGCGGGACAAAACAAGAGATTCAAGATAAAGCCTAGTACGACCTAGTGGGACAAATGGTGAACAGTTGGCAGAACTGTTCACCTAAAGTTGGTTAAAGGTATGTCTCGATTTAGACATGCATTTAATACGTTGTACTCTTCCATTTAAAAGGTGACACGTATCAACTACTCCCACTAAGGAAGCAACCTCATACACTATAAATAGGAGTGAGAAGGAAGAATTAACTCAACCCTTGTGCTTGGATAATTTATCTAAGTTAATTCTCTCCTTGGAACCGCTGAGCCCTCAGCTGTCTACCAGCGTCTCATTAGTTCCCTTGTAAACTTGAGTCTCAAATCTAGTTTACTTGTTTCTAGGGTTCATATCTTGTTGTCATTCAACGAGTGTATTCATAGCACTTTGTAATACTTTGTTTATAATACTTAATAAAGCATTACGCGTTTGAAAAGTATTTCATTGTGTTTCGTGGTTAAAAGAGTTATAGTTTATCAACAATTATCATATTAAGGGACTTTCAAGAAGGATGCACCCAAGCCTGCTAATGCCATCTTTCGCCCACCGCCTCCTGTTGTTTAAACCCCCAGTCCTAATGTTGTTCCCACTCCATCCTCTGTTGTTCCCTCGAGTCCTTCTTCAAAGGTTGATCCCACCCCTTCTCATGTTGAAGATATCACCTTACCTGCTGTTAATCCTACACCTGCTGTTGATCCTAGTCCTCCAATGGTATCTACACCAACCCCTACACGACTTGTAGATGAAGCTGCTACTGATCAAAAGCTTGTTGATCTGACTAGTCAGGATGATGCTCATCCTTCTACTGCCGTTGCCACTACTGTCAAGATTAAGGAGGAATCCTCTACTACTGTCCCCACCCCTCACCGGTGTATTCGCGAGAAAAAGGCTCACCGTAGTAAGACTGTTCCATTGGAGAAGAGGGATCATTCCTAATTAATTGATACCGCTTCTGATAGCGATGATGACATGCCCCTTGGCCGTGGCTGGATTGTGCATTGGGAAGTTCAGCCATCTCCCATTGTTGCTGGTAAATATACACATCTGATCAAGACTATTGAAGGCTACCACAAATATGTCTCTGGGCTGCAAAGCATATTATCTTGGGTGGAACATCGTGATCTTATGCTTCTATATGGATTGGTTGATGCTGCTATCCCTAAGTCTCTTGGTGATGTTACTAACTGGCCTAGGTTGGTCCTTTGGGGTGATTTGAAGATTATGTTAGATTGTCCCCTGGTACTCCTAGTGCTGGGATATGGAAGGAGCAGCCACGCTGGGTGATTTCTAAGTGGAAGTTGTATGTGGGTTGTGGTGTGCATGTGTTACAGTTGGCATCTGGTGCTTGTGTGTTTATGCTTGTGGATTTGGAGCATCCTCTTACCATTGCTAGCATGAAAGCTATGTTGGAGTGTCACCTGGTGGTGTCAAATTCTCCTTCTGGAAACGAGTCTGCTATGGCCACCTCTTTGGTTGAAAATATTCAAGCTCGGCTTCTTGCGGACAAGGTTGCTGCTTCTGGTCAGTGATTGGTTTGTTTCTTCTATACTTTTGCTTTCTTATACATTCTTTTCACCAATATGTATAGTGATTGGTGACTAACACTTTCATTATTTACTTAAAAAAACAAAAAAAACATATACTTTTATATAATATCTGTTTATACTTCTAACATGTGATGGAAATTCAACGCTTGTAAATAATAAAATATCTGCTTATACTTTTACATTGAGAAAATATTGGTTATTTCACACTTGGGCTATTCTGTGATGTACTACTGGTGTTGGATTTCTTCCACACAAAAATGATGTTCAACTCACCATGTATTACAGACAAGAAAGAGTTGGGTCACCATGAGGGTACGACTCTGGTGTGATTCTCAAATCCGTTGATGGTTGCCAGTTTACCCAAAATTGGAGGGTATTCACTTGCCTTGGTCCTAGACTGAAAAGTGGCTAGTCCAAGGGGGTACGGCTCTTGGTAAAGACTTTTATCAAATTCGTTGATAGCTTTAATAGCTTGCTCAAAGCTATAGGGTTTTCAGCTCACTGATGCTTTATTGCTAAGAGTTGGCTAGTCCGGAAGGGTACGACTTCTGGTAAAGACTTCAATCAAATCAATTGATGGCTGTGATGATTTGTCCATAATCATTAGGGTACTCCCAATCACCATTGATTTACGTTATAAGACTTGGGCTGAGTTCTCGTCTCCTAGGGTGATGCCTATTCCACCACAAAGACTAGTTAGCCAAAGAGCGAGCAGCTACTTGGTAAAGGCTTATCAAATCTGCTCATGTTGCTGTAAAGATTCAACACGTGCAGATATTTTCCAAGATTTCAAAAAGCTTCTTAGAGTTCTTAGTTGCAGCATTCTTTGTGCTTTCACTTCTGGTGATTATTTTGCTATTTTGGTTTTGCTATTTCAATCCTCAAGCTACTTTTGCAAGATCTAGCAAGAAACTTGAACTCAACCAGTCAAATTCAAGTTTAGGGGAGGATTGTTAGGTTCTATGTAATAGATATTTGTAATAGCTGAACTAGGAGGTATGTAGTTCCTCCTAGTCCTAGTAGTAGTAGGAGCAACACGTGCTCCTGGTCTAATATAAAGTCAAACAATATTATTCTTAGTAGTTTGTTAGGATATGCATGAGATATCTTAGGAAAGGATATGCATATCAAGAGTTACACGTTTTGTAGTTAATGTAGTTTAGGGTTTCCTTGTAATATAAAAGGAACCCATTGGCTGAAGGGTTAGACACACCTTTCACAAGTATTCATTTTATATCAATAGTAGAAATCATTAATAAGGATCAAGTTATTTAGTTATTCGGTTTCTTTTTGATCTTAGTATTTGTATTTTGCACTTATACTTTGTGTTTCATTAAGAGTCTCTCTATGAATAGACTTGTGATTACAGAAGTCGTTCACCATCCTTAACAAGCTACAAGATCTACAACTAGTGGACCCAACGACTATCCCAACTATATGATTTTACTTTGTGGATCTTTGTCATCAAGTAAATCAAAAATAGTTATCCTTAGACTTGAGATACCAGGAAACTGTTATGAATCTATTGCATCTCTGTGGAATAATCTAACGCTAAACATAACTGGTAGCTATAAAGATTATTTTCAGAAGTGTTGCAAAATTCGTAAATTTTGCTCGTAGTCAATATGGGACTTATTTCCTCCATTTTCATTTTTGAGTTTAATACAGCTGGTCCCCTCGTAGGATTAGTAAGATGTTTGTGTGGCCACACCCAAATTTGTTTTGGTAATCTTGTTGAATCTGTGAACGAGAAACAAAATGTATAATGAAAGGAATGACTTAGATCCATATCCTTATTAACGTTGTATTAGAAATAAAAGGATAATAATAATGATGAATCATTAAAATGTTTTATCCAGGAGACCTTACTCAAGTTGTACTAGAAACATTGCTAGTGTACCTAGACGCTAGTCAATGTAATCACGATATTTGAAATATGTCCAAGTGGGAATTGAAAGTTTATGGACTTATATTTAATAGTCGTGTGATAGGAATGAACTTGAGATTACAGGATTTCACACAATACGTAAAGAGTTAATTTAATTAATAAATATATTTATTGTATTTATTAATTTATTTAATAAATATATATTTATGTATTTATTAAATTAAACCGAGACATAACTTTACGATCGTTAAATAATTAAGAATTAAGTATTAACGAGTGTTAAATCAATTTATAGTAAGTATGTAAAATAGAAAAAAGGTTGGAAGATTCCGGAACACCCTATAAGGGGTGTTAGCCGTCGGTTATGGAGGAAAAAAAGGAAGGGGAAAAACTTTCCTTTTATTCGTTTTGGGTTACAAGAGTTAAACCTATATAATTCACACAACACAAATCTCTCCCTCCCCTCTCTCTTGTTGTGAGCGCAAGGTAAACCCACAAAGGGTTTTTGGTTGGTTTTCTTGTTTGATCAATTTTACTTATAATCTAGTCCTAGCCTCTTTCTAGGGTAGTTGGGAAGATTTTCTACAAGCGTTATAGCTCAGTTTACACGTGCTAGAATCATGGTTAGCTCGTTGTGTTACGTGTGTACAAGATCGTAATATAGTCTTACTTTAGACTATATCTTGGTGATATACGGTATAAACCTGAATTGGTGATTCATTCTTCGTCTTGTGGATTTGCTTTAGCGTAAAGGTATGTAACTCTAATTCGATTAATTATAATTGTGTTATTATTATGATCTTGTTACATCGCTTCCGCTATGTGTGCTTTGATCTCGTTCAGGGTTTTATATAATTGTTTGGGACCAAAACAGTGGGAACCGAGAGCCCTAAGGCTCTCTGTGGGTATTAGTCAGACAACAAGGGGACGGGTGAACAATCGATGGGTATTCTCGGTCAAACAGGAGAAACTGGCAGCAGCTAGTGGCTGCCTGTGTAGTCGGCAGCAACATCAACCCCCAGTAAGGGTGGTGTTTTGCTTGTCATTGGGAACCCGGCTAAGCCGGGGCCAGCTTTATGCTATCGGTGGCAGAAAGCCACAGCCGAAAGGCTGTGGTGTTTGTTTAGCATTTGGTTGATTTGCTAAGTGCGACTGAGACGGATGTCTCGGTAGGCTCGTGTTTTGGGGCTCGGTTATACATGTCGACTAAATATTTTAATGGGTTAATTTAATTAATTTAATACATGTAATGATTAAATTAACTATTAACTTAGGTTATAATTATTTATTTAATTAATCATGAAAATTAACCTAATTATTTATTATGACTAAATTAAAATTAAAACCATGCTTTAATTTAATTAAATGTAATAGGTAAAGTTTTATTATATTGACCATGACATATTATTAATTAATTAAACCATGCTTTTCATTATTAATTAATAATCGGTTAGCCTAAGTATTTAATTTGATAAACTTACTAATATATCATCATGGCTTATAAATTAAGGTTATTAAGCATTAGCTTATCTTTTGGACTTATTAATCAAGCTTATTTCTATTTATGGAAACTCACTACTTTTGGAAACTTTCTATTTTGGAAACTTACTATTTTTAGAAACTTTCTACTTTTGGTAACTTACTATTTTTGGAAACCTACTATTTTTAGAAAGTTACTTATTATGACACAACAAGTATAAAAATACAAGAATACATGAAATACATAATCAGAATACATGTAAACCATGAGTAATTACTAGATAATACAAGAAACAATAAAACAAGAAAATAACATGTAAAACGAGCTAAGAACACTCAGAACCAGTAAAGTATACAGTAATCAGACAACTAATTCACGTCCATTATTTATGTAGTATTTGTGGAGTCGGATTAGATTCTTTAGCTTCTTCTTCAATTCATTACTGAACATAAGGTACGGATATTCCGTCCTTCAGTATGGACATTCTCTTCCTTTATTGGGATTCCCCGTTTGCAGAAATTTGTTTTCCCAGTTATTTTGTATGTTTTGAATGCTTATGTTTTATTTTAAATGCCTGAGATATATATACATGCATGCCAGTTCATCTAATTATGGAGGTACCATAACCATAACACTAGAGGCACCAGTGTTATGACTTCCCCATGATGGAGTGATTGCTCATGGCGTCCCTTTCAATTTTGGCCATTTATTTATGTTATCATGTGAGGCGTATGGTTTCATCCTAGTTACATGTTTTCAGTCAGGATTTTCCAGGTGAATGTGGTGTGTGCCTTGCATCTTTCACAAGGAGTTGATCCCTCCTACCCAGACCAGTATAATTAGAGGCAACCCCTCTAATTTCATGATGAGGTCACCCATCTAAGTATTCATGCTAGTTGATACCTCATGACCTATATGGGCTCTTGGCTAAATTTAAAATACAGTTTTCATAAGTTATGTAGAAACTAGAAGGGGGGTTGAATAGTTTCTCTTTGATTGGTGACCAAATTAAAATTGCTTTCAATTTGGTATGTATCAAAACTATCTTTTACTTAAAGCTAAGTTGCATAATGATTAGGTTCAATTGAAATGCAGTAGCAAGAATAATAAGCAAGTATAATGATAATGAAATAAGTAAAGAGCAAGAAAGGAGACAACCTAGTGGGAAGACACCAAGATTTATAGTGGTTCGACAACGAGGCTCTATCCTCGTTTCTACTCCACTCCTCGAGTAAACCTACTCGATATTTCCACTATATCCACAAGCTCCCTTCTCGGCGGAGAAAACCTTACATCGTTGCTTACATTATTTTCCGACACTAAGCTAAATGTCGAGACCTAATCTTTAGCTAGGACCAATCTACACGACGTTGCCTACTTCACAATTTAACGACACAAGGCTAGATGTCGAGTTCTAATCGAAAGGTAGAACCAATCTTTACGACGTTGCCTACTTCACCATTTTACGACACAAGGCTAGATGTCGAGTTCTAATCGAAAGCTAGAACCAATCTTCACGACTCTTTACTTTGAAGCTAAGTGAGAACTTCACACAACACAACTACTAATCACTTTAAAGTTTAGTGAGAACTCACAAGACACAACCACATCACTTTATAGTTTAGTGAGAACTCCTAATCAAATCTATTACAACTCAACTAGACTTATCCATGTACACACATGTAGCTTGGATTTACACAACAAAAATCCAAGCAAACACATATGCAATGGATGTACACAACAAATCCAAGTATCCACAAATAACTTGGATGAACACAACTAGTCCAAGTATTCATAAATACATTGGATTGACCTAAAACAAAAAGGGTATCATGATGAATATGACTAGCTCATAAATTCATCTTTATTACTACAATAGTGAGTGAGTGATCTTCTCATTGGACATGGTAAAGGAGGGGATCAAGAGGATAATCATATGTAAACATCCTTAACAATTTAAGTGATCATTTACTAATGATTATGCTATAGAAAATAGAAAGAGGGCTGAGAAAAACGTCCAAGAGGCTTCCTGGAAAATGAGATTTGACCCACTATTTAAAGGAGACAAAGTTACAACGGATCTATAACGGCTACTGTGCGCGGTACCTTATCTCACCCCGCGGTACCATATCGCTAAGGTACCGCGTAGGTACTTAAGGTACCGCCACTAGACTCCGCTCCGTTTTTTGTCTTTTAGTGGGGTGGGAATATCTGAGGTATTTGAACCCTTCAAAGGATATTCTAACAGCATTTGGAATATGCCATTTTCAAATTTTCATTTTCCATTTTAATAAAACATTTTCTAAAAAAGAA
The DNA here is from genome assembly GCA_025667525.1 of Glebionis coronaria. Taxonomy (NCBI): domain Eukaryota; kingdom Viridiplantae; phylum Streptophyta; class Magnoliopsida; order Asterales; family Asteraceae; genus Glebionis; species Glebionis coronaria. Next base: position 210,689,412 of record CM046876.1, on the reverse strand, counting down.
AGTTTATTAAAAAGTCTTTTGTCTTATTAACAAAAGTGAGTTTTAAGGATAATCATTTTGATGATCACTAAGTATGATTAAGAAAGGTTAGTGATATGATTATTACCTTGATGATAGTGTTAGTTAAATAATTCAATTTGTATTTTACACTAAATGTGTTGTATGGTTTGTTGTGATCAAAACTAAGAAAGATTAGTTAACACTAACAATGTTTTTAGGCATTACTTGCATTAACAATCTCCTCTTTTTTGATTACGACAAACGATAAACTCATTTATGTAGAAACACAAACTATGGAATTATTAACTAGTTTATCACTATCATTTCTCCCCCTTTGTCGTAGCAAAAAGGTTAGCATAAGTCTTTGAAGTGCATCAAACTTTGCTAGTAGCTCCCCCTTGGTGGTTGCTCCCCCTTGCTTGGGGCACCAAGTTTGTGAGCTAAGGTAACATGCTACACAAAGGTTAGTAGAAAGGAAAGAAACACCAATGTATATATGATCACTACCTACTAAGTAACATGAGAAGGAGAAAGAGAAGAAATCTCAAATTAGAAGCAAGTATTTTGCTAAGTATGTCCAAAGAGGTAATTGACAAAATCAAACTTCAATCCTATGAAGATGATAAGCTTGTCAATGGGTTAAAGCTTTAGAATTGATGGAATCACCCATAAGCAATTGTAAACATTTAACCAAGATCAACTCAAAATAGAACTAATTAGATAGCACACGAATAACATAAAGGTAAAAAATACAACAAAGAAGATAGTCATACACATAGTATGAGTATCTAAAAGCAATAAATATGGAAAATAAACCACTAAACATAAACTAGTCTAATAGTGATGTTTTCCAAGATTGCTAAAAATAAAATAAAACTAAAAAGACGACGATGCATCATTCGAAGTTTTGTCCACCGGAACGAAAACTTGAATAGGAGGTCGAGTGAGGAGGAATTCAAGAAAATTTAACTTCTCATACACAAGAGCAAGTTCAATTTGTTGAAATCGGCAACAATCACACGAGGATCCATGATGCAACACAAAATCGTTTGATGAGGGTATGGCATCAAACTTAGGGTTTGGTGGTGGTGGGGTAAAGGGTTTGGGAGTGTTTTCCCAATGCCCTGTGAGGTTTGAGAAGGTGGAAAGGTCATTGAGTTGGGGGGTATTGAAGGATTGTGGTGGTGGTGGAACATTTTTCTTTTGCTCCGGTGATGGGGTTTATGGTGTAAGTCTCATTCCAATACTTGATTGGAGAGAAGGTAGGGTTTTTGGGTGGTTTGGACGAAGATGGTTCATTCTTCTCAACCTAAACGGGTCGAACCGAGATTTTCGGTTTCTTTGAAAGCTTGGATGAGGAAGCTTTGGGTGAGTGGGGTTGTGACAAAGAAATGTCAAGGTTAGGAATGTAAGATTTAGGCATTGTGAGAGTGTGAGAATGATATCTCAAGGTTATGTGAGAACGAATTCTCAAGGTTGGGAAGGTGTGAGAATGAAATCTCAAGGTTGGGGTATAAGTAATATGTAATCAAGGTAAGAATTTGAATACAAAATGTGTAGTGTCAAGGAATGTTTAGTCAATTTGAGTAAACAAGGAATCTTGACTGGAAATAGGGTTTTATAAGTTTTGACCAAAAAATCGTCAAAAGCCACATTCTGGCCGTGGTACCTTATATGGTCCGGCGGTTCCATATCACTAAGGAACCGCGGGTCCTTAAGGAACCGCGTCCAGTGGACTTTAAACCATGTTTTTCCTGGGTTTTGGGAAAAACTAAGACTTTTTCAAAAAGTTGTAAATCTTGGAATTTTACTTCTATTAGAACCAAAATATGCTAGGGTTGCATAAAGCAACACATTCACAAAGAATGTCTTGACAAAGGGTGACAAAATAATTTAGATATCATTTTGAACCAATTTTAGTCAAGTTTAGGGGTTGTGATAGATTTAGGTTCAATTTTAATTTCAAATTAAAGTTGATTAGTGTGCACAAAAGGATAGAATCACACAAAGCTAAATCCATAAGTCAACAACATAAAACATTCATTAGTGAAACAAGTACAAAGACAAATAAAGACTAACTAATACATAGCTAGCTTATCATAAAATCTAGATAAATAGTTTTCTTTGGCTTGTTGTTGAAAACTCTTATATGAAATGACTCCATCATTCATCTCCTAGGAGGAGGCATGGAGAACAAAGTAAGCAAGAAATCTTGCAAACCCCTATGTAGTCCATACATATGTATCCTTAGGTTTTGGATGAGGAAGTGGTTGTAGAGAAAACATGGACATCTAGGACCATGAGTTTGTTGAAACCCAAAGTAAGGATCACCCAAGAGGAGGGAAAGAGGGACACCCAAAATTGGGATGTTAGAGTTGGGTGGAGGTGGAGGAGGCAAGTTCTCCGAGGGTGATGTGGGTGAAAGTGGAGGCATGTTCCTCAAAGGGTAAATGGGTGAGTGTGGAGGTAAATCCTCCAAGGTTGGTGAAATTGGTGAGTTGTGAGGGGTAAATGGTGAAGTCACCAAAGATTCATCAAAGTCATTCCCAAAAGGAATGCTTTGGATTGGTTGAGGTTGTGTGATCACTTCCAAGGTTGCACTTGGAGTGAAGGGTGAAGAAAGCTCATTCATTCTAGAGTTGAATGAAGAGGAGGTAGAACTAATGGAGTGGTTAGTACCATGGGTGGAAGAAGTCTTGCATGGTGCAAGAGGTGGGGAAGGTGATGAAGAAATGAGGATAGGAGCATTCTCATTCTTAGCTGTGAGGAAAGGTGAAGAGTTAGGCTTAGCTACCTTAACCCTTATTTTGAGTGTTTTTATTAGGGTGGAGGTCTTGGAAGTGTTTGAGGTTTTGGTACACACCATGGTTGATTAGGGTGGTTTAAGGTTTAGGGAAGTATGTTTGATGTGTGAAGAACATGGTAAATAAGGTGGGTTTAAATGGGTGAGGGGATGATCCAAACTAGTAATGGGTTATAATCATTTTAGGTGAATAATGAATTTAGATGCCCTAGTTTAGGAAATGTGCAGTTTATTACTGAAAATCATGCAAGGTTTACACAAAATTAAGAAAACAGTGTAAAGCAAAGATGCTGTCGTGCACAGTGACCGGCGGTTCCTTATCTAGGACTGGTGGTACCTTATTGATGAGGAACCGCGGGTCGACATGGAACCGCGACCAGAAGGTTTTCAAAAATTTCCCTTCCCAATTTTTGATAAACCCAGATTTTTCCCAAAAGTTTCACAAGCCAAAGTTAACTACAGATCATAATCTAATAAGCTAACTATCAAAAGGCATGCACAAAGCTATGTAAAACACAAACATGAAAGCATAATTAACATTTAGGATCAAAGTAAATAATAATCCAAGCATAAGTTAATACATAACCAAATGAAGAGAAGAGAGTCATGAAAACATCCTAGATGAGTGTTGCAAGTCACTATGAGCATAACAACTAATTCCTTGATTCACTTCTGAGGCGTTCTCGAAGAAGATGATTGAGATAAAATTGATAGTCGGAATCAACTTCATGGGAGGACAAGATGGAGATTGAAGAGGACATGAAGTTAATGAAATATGAGGGAGGGTTACTAGAAGACTCTTCTTGAGAAGTATTTTCGACTTGACACGAGTTCACATTGATCTCGGGTGAAATGTTTCCTTGAATGGGAGACATGACACGATCAACGGAGTGATAGGGTGAAGATAGAAGAGACGGAAAGTCAATAAGGACTCTTCTAAGAAGACGAGAAAGAAGCATTCCATAAGGGAGGTTTGTTTTGGGTTTGGAAAGAGCATAATTTATACGTCGAGCGATGTAATATGCAAGATTGTACTTGGTGGAAGTAAATAGGCAAAACAACATATGCCCCATGCAAGCCGGGATATGATCCCGGTTCCCACCAAGACAAAACACATTTTCCCTAAGAATGTTTGCCCATTGGAGCATGTAATCCTTAAGGTCGCTTGAGAGCACTTCATACCTATTCACATTTCGCACATTTGTATGAAGGCTTCTCACAACATTTCCACTACGCTCTTTCGTGATGATTTCAAGGATGAAATTTAGATCAACTTCGGTGGTGTCATTTGGAGGTTTATTGTTTGACTCCAAGAGAGCATCTAGTCTCCACTTATTCGTGAAACGACAAGTGCCTTCAAATGGCACACCAAGAATATCACCAAAGTCATCGAGAGAATATTGAATGATTTCACCATTCAACAAGAAACGAATAAAGATTTGGTCGCTGATTTCAAGCATGGAGTAAGTACTGAAGAACTCAAGAAGGAACAAGGGATAAACTACCTCGTCTATGTAAAGTAAACAATCAAACCCAATAAGCTCGAACATAGAGTTGATATAATTATCTCCCGCTATTCTTGGATCTACAATCCTACCCTCATGGAAACAACGAGAGGAAGGGATGGAAAAGTGTTTTGGAGTTGAGAGGAAACTAAGGTTTGAGAGATGCCGGGCATATAATCTCTAGTGAATTGATGATCTTTTTTATATTGAGAAGGCATGATTAAGTACCTAAATACAAACACAAGACAACATTTCTCCAATCACTCATATGAAAAAATAAAAAGGAAAACGAAAAATGAAAATGTGTTATATCAATTTCTTGACAAACATAGGATTGAATCCATATCATTTTCATGTTCACAATGTGTCTATTCCATCATTGACCAAGAACACATGATCTATAGATCAACAATGGATTAGAACATTGGTTTTTCAAAACAAGGTTTTTAGGTAAGCATTAACAATGTCATTACCTACTTGTTCATGGGTCATCTCAAATCCATCATTCAACCAAAATCATTTGGCCTAAATTCGGATTTGTTCTACAAGTGGGTTTTAGTGAAATCTTAATGAATATCAACCTAAGGAATCATAGTAAGATTACCATGTCAACCCACATTCCTATTAAGGTTTTAATTCAATTTCAATTTTAAAAATCCCCAATTATGAAAGGATGAACCCTAGAACAAAATAGATGAAATTGAAAGAAAATACTTACAATTAATTGATGTTAGATGAAGGATGAGTGAAACCCACAACTTGGAATCAATTAATTTGAGTGATTGAAGGTTTTGGAAGCTTCAACAATGGTGGAAAAAGTAAAACCCGTCGGCTGTGTGTTTTTGGGAGAGAGAGAGTTTGGTTTGAAAAAGAATAAAAAACTCAAACTGGCGCCCTGACAAATGTTACTGCCCGCGGTACCTTATCGATAAGGAACCGCGGGTTTGAGCCGCGTAGATAAGGAACCGCCTACAGAGGCAGGTTTTTATCTATGAAAAACGCCAAATTTTAAAAATACAGTTTTTCTAAAATACTTAAGATTAAATCATGAGCCTTCTAGAATATCATTGGATCATCATAACACTAAGCAATATGCCTTAACGAAGGATTACGAGTTAAATCAAGATCGAAAAGAACCGAAACGGACAAACGACTACTCGTAGCAAAACGACTAAGTGGAGAGAAGTCAAGAGAGGTGAATCAAGACTAGGATCAATGCTCAAGGGATTAATGAAAATCTTCAAGTAATTGAAACGAAGAGCTTGTGTCATATATAGTGGTTTAAGACGTGCCTTTCCGGCGAAACGTTAAACGACTTTGGTAATGAATAAGCACAAAGCAATTATTCAAGTATAGACTAAGATCACTTTCAATAATAGTCTTAGTCTAAACTAAAATATGAGCAAAGTATTAATTCACTTTCTCTCCCACAAAGGGCCTACTAACCGTATGGGTGCAAACCATGAAAATCTTGCTTGATACTTTAAGCTTCTACTAACTCACTCTACATCGCCATAGTGAGTCAAGTATCCAAGCAATGAAGGTTTGAGAGGATAAAGAAAAGAAGCACAAACCACAAATAAATGTCAAGGCAAGGATGCCGAGAACAAGCACATAGTCAAGTAATGATCAAAAGAATGATCAAAGGGCGTGTGGAAGAACGAAAGCGTACCTTGGCCACACGGAGCAATCCCTGAAGGAATAAGTGCTCTGCCTAATCAATGACTATGATGAGTACTAAGTCTTCAAGGACTAGTATCATTCCAAATCATCTTGGTATCATCATTCAAAGATGTTAAAGATCAATGAAGATGATTCTTCTAAAAGTGCAAGTAACTCAATCCATAACCAATTAATTGATTGATCTTCATGAGTACCTACACAAAGCAAGATGCAAACTAGTAGATACATTTCAAGAGTATATCTAAAATGCATAAAGGCTACTAATCTTAAGTGGGATGCAATATTATCAATTAAAAGACCTATTTTTCAAAGAAAACATAGTTTTGACCAAAGAGAAACTTTAGTACAACTAGACCTTCTAATTTGAGGAGACAATGGATCGATCCAAGTTTTAAAGTACAATATACTTCAAAGATCTTGAGTCACCTGGCTCTGATACCAATTGTAGAAACTAGAAGGGGGGGTTGAATAGTTTCTCTTTGATTGGTGACCAAATTAAAATTGCTTTCAATTTGGTTTGTATCAAAACTATCTTTTACTTAAAGCTAAGTTGCATAATGATTAGGTTCAATTAAAATGCACTAGCAAGAATAATAAGCAAGTATAATGATAATGAAATAAGTAAAGAGCAAGGAAGGAGACAACCTAGTGGGAAGACACAAAGATTTATAGTGGTTCGACAACGAGGCTCTATCCTCGTTTCTACTCCACTCCTCGAGTACACCTACTCGAGATTTCCACTATATCCACAAGCTCCCTTCTCGGCGGAGAAAACCTTACATCGTTGCTTACATTATTTTCCGACACTAAGCTAAATGTCGAGACCTAATATTTAGCTAGGACCAATCTACACGACGTTGCCTACTTCACAATTTAACGACACAAGGCTAGATGTCGAGTTCTAATCGAAAGGTAGAACCAATCTTCACGACGTTGCCTACTTCACCATTTTACGACACAAGGCTAGATGTCGAGTTCTAACCGAAAGCTAGAACCAATCTTCACGACTCTTCACTTTGAAGCTAAGTGAGAACTTCACACAACACAACTACTAATCACTTTAAAGTTTAGTGAGAACTCACAAGACGCAACCACATCACTTTATAGATTAGTGAGAACTCCTAATCAAATCTATTACAACTCAACTAGACTTATCCAAGTCCACACATGTAGCTTGGATTTACACAACACAAATCCAAGCAAACACATATGCAATGGATGTACACAACAAATCCAAGTATCCACAAATAACTTGGATGAACACAACTAGTCCAAGTATTCATAAATACATTGGATTGACCTAAAACAAAAAGGGTATCATGATGAATATGACTAGCTCATAAATTCATCTTTTTCACTACACTAGTGAGTGAGTGATCTTCTCATTGGACATGGTAAAGGAGGGGATCAAGAGGATAATCATATGTAAACATCCTTAACAATTTAAGTGATCATTTACTAATGATTATGCTATAGAAAATAGAAAGAGGGCTGAGAAAAACGTCCAAGAGGCTTCCTGGAAAATGAGATTTGACCCACTATTTAAAGGAGACAAAGTTACAACGGATCTATAACGACTACTGTGCACGGTACCTTATCTCACCCCGCGGTACCATATCGTTAAGGTACCGCGTAGGTACTTAAGGTACCGCTACTAGACTCCACTCTGTTTTTTGTCTTTTAGTGGGGTGGGAATATCTGAGGTATTTGAACCCTTCAAAGGATATTCTAACAGGATTTGGAATATGCCATTTTCAAATTTTCATTTTCCATTTTAATAAAACATTTTCTAAAAAAGAAAGTTTATTAAAAAGTCTTTTGTCTTATTAACAAAAGTGAGTTTTAAGGATAATCATTTTGATGATCACTAAGTATGATTAAGAAAGGTTAGTGATATGATTATTACCTTGATGATAGTGTTAGTTAAATAATTCAATTTGTGTTTTACACTAAATGTGTTGTATGGTTTGTTGTGATCAAAACTAAGAAAGATTAGTTAACACTAATAATGTTTTTAGGCATTACTTGCATTAACAAGTTAATCATAAGCTTTTCAAACTATAAAACCAGTTTTATAGACATGTACCAAGTTTTCCAGGATTTATACATTTCCGCTACTATTCAATCTTATTTGTGTTTCAGTCATTCATACTATGTCATATATCTATTCACTGAGCGTATTGCTCAGCCGTTACATTCCTTTCCATGTCCCAAAACGGCAGGAACCCATGGACAGACTTGAGCATTTGGAGGACGTGCATAGGCGGAAAGCTGCCTTAGACTTCTTCTCCTTTTGCCTTCTTATACTTATGCTTGTTTGGACACTTGTTTTGTTCTTCTCATTTCATTTACTTTATTTATGTTTTGGGCTTATGTTTGAGAACCTATGTTTGATTCCGGTTTTCTCTTTTGGTCATGTATGTTGGGGTACATATTACCTTGCATGCTTTGATGACACGCCATAAATAACACGTAACGGTCCACTTATCAAAGTGGGGTGTTACAGTACCTCCATGACTTGGTGGTAAATCATGTATATCATGGTCATGCATGTAAGTAGCTTGGGAAATACGTGGGTTATGAAGTAAAACTAAGGGAAAACATGGAAGTCATGAAAGATCTATAACATGAAAATGGGGAGAACATGTGGCATAGCAATCGGGAAAACCTAATCATGCAAAGAGATGAATGTCCCTACTGAAAGGATGGAATATGCGTACCTTGTGTCCACTAAGCAGTGAGAGTGATGGATAAAGGAACTGAACTGCTCCAACTTCATGTGATCTACATGTTAAAGGACGTGTATGAGTTACTTGTTCATGGTATGAGTTACTTGTTCATGGTGTGAGTAACTTGTTCGTGATGTGAGTTACTTGTTCGTGATTTATCGTATCTTTCCTTCTTAGTAGTTTTCTAATTTTAGTAGCTTTCCTTAATGTTATACGTTCATGTTTTCCTGATTAGCGTATTTCATGATTCCTATATTGTTATACTTTGGTATTTCCATAAATAGTAACTTTCCAAAAATAGCATGTTTCAATAAATAGTAACTTTCCAAAAATAGCCGGTTTCTATAAATAGTAACTTTCCAAAAATAGCAGGTTTCCATAAAAACTAACTTTCCAAAAATAGCAGGTTTATATAAATAGTAACTTTCCAAAAATAGCAGGTTTCCATAAATAGTGACTTTCCAAAAATAGCAGGTTTCCATAAATAGTAATTTTCCAAAAATAGCAGGTTTTCATAAATAGCTAAATAGCTCGTTTTTAGTTTAAGTAGGTGACTTAACTTGTTTTATTGTATGATTATTTTAATTACTTAGGCCGAATTCAATTTAGCCGAAAATAAGCCGAAACCAGTAATCCAACTTTAATTATGTTGGTCCCGTTTAACTCGTTACTACTTATCGACCTTTAGTAGTAACTTGTTAATAAGATTCAAGTGAGTGGTTTTATCAATTAATAAGAACTAAGAACAAATAAAACAACAATACTGATGAGACTGCTTTTATACATGGTCTCATCGTCCAAATCGGGCTTAAAATGCATAAAATATCATTGAATATACCAAATATATGCTCGTGTTTGTTACTTGTGTATTCTTAGGTACGGATATTGAGGAAATGGCAAAAGATCACAAGAATCATTAAAAAACGAACACGGGAAATGAAGCCGCACAATGAACCGGGCCCAAGTTTGGAACTTTGCAAAATGACCCTTGAAGAATTGAAGATTGGCAACTATAGTCCCTCATCTTTGAAGAACTTGTCAAATTTGACCCTCCAAATGTCATTTGTACAAGAAAGGTCCCTAAAGTATGAAGACATGTCAATTAAAGCCCTTTGAAAAAGAAGAAAATGCATTCAAGGCCCTTGTTAAAAGTTTTGGAAATATTTGGTGCCAATTTTGACAACTTGCCAAAAGTTGTCATGAGTAAAAAAGGCGTTGAGGGACATTATTTACAACTTGAATGAAACATAGAACATGGGGGGTCAATTCTGCCAAGACAACCAAACATATCCATCCACTCATAACCTGCCACCTCATCATACCCACCCAATAACCCATTTACCCGTCCATACCCAATACCCTACCCATCCAAACCCGGTTTTATTAATTTAACCAATCAAACCCCAGTCAAAACCTTCCCCTTTTCCCACCCAAACACTTTTTTAAATAAAGTGTTTTCCCTTTTTGGATTAAACCAGTCACTAATCCCTCCCATAAACCCTAATTACCCCAGTAACAATTAGCCTCAATCCAAAGGGTTTTTACCCCAATCACTCCAGATCTTTAATTAAACCTAACCTCATCTAAACCCACACCTCAACCCACCACAAGACACACCCATGTGTCTTGTGGGACCCTCCCCTGCAACGTCTTTTTCCCCCAAAACCCAAGAGGAGACAAGTTAAGCGACTCAGATCAACTCCTTTGTCCCCAAGGCTCATTTAACGTCCAAGATCATCCAAGACCAGCTAGCCATCACTCTCATATCACATGGAGCAATGTTGACTGATTTTGAAGACTTCAACCATGGGCATTATAGGGAAATCAGCTCCTAGGGTTTTACATTGTTTAGTAGTTCTAGATAGTTCTCTTATTTAGTATATAAGGAGTCGACTTGTGACCCTTATCTCTTGTTCCCGATTTTTTACTCCAACTTGTAATTCCTTTTTAAATTAATTAAAAGTTTGGTATTTTTCATGTGTTGAAATTGTAATCCCTTTTTACTTGTTTTAAAAGTTGGTAAATGATTGTTGAGTGAAAAATCTGAGTTCCATCATATTTGTGAAACATCTTGTGTGTTTCAAGTTTTCAAAAAGGTTTTTGAAAAAGGTTTGTAAGTTTCTGAAATCCAAGGCTTTTTGAAGTGAAAGTGGATAAGAGTCTTTGGTTTTTGATCTTGTGATTGTTTTAAAAATGTGTTAAGTATCATTGGTTCAAGTTTTTAAGAGGTTTGAGAAGTTATCTAAAAAATCAGAAAGTTATATTTGTGCTTGTTTCTTTTTCACTTTTTCTTAGCAGGATTGTGTTGATTCTTTTGTCCAAGGATCAGCTCAGGCCCCAGCCTGATTGGAGGTGGTTTTTCAACCACAAAGGGTCCTGGATGTAGGACCCTTAAGGTATTTCCTTGTTTCTCTTTTCATTTTTTTAGTTTCTGAAAAATCTTGATGTTTATGTGATTTTGCTTGAAATCTGGTTAAGTGTTGTTTGAAGTATTGGATATTGCTTGTTTAGGTTTGATATGCATGTTTAGAAGGATTGAAATCAGTTTGAATGTGTTTTAAAAAGATCTGGTTTGTAAAATTTGCTTATTCAGTTTTTAAGGGGTGTTTGGATTTGCTATTTAACTGAAAGTTTTGAAGGATTTTTGAGTTGAAAACGTTTTTCAATCACTAGTTAGGTAATATTTAGGGTGTATGCTAGTTTTATTTCAGTATTGGGAAGGATTTGAACAAGTTTTGTGATAAAAAATGGTCAGAAATCAGTAGGTCCTTGTTTTGAAAGATTTTGTGTTCATTTGACCCATAAATCTTGATCATAGCTAGAATATAGGTTATTAAGGGGTTGTGTACTGGTTTTATGCTAGCTAGTGGACTTATGTGCAAATTATAAGCTTTTGAATCTCATATTTGTGCCAAGTATATCAGCAACATACTCTCAGACCTGCTTATTAGCCTATTCAGTGACTTATTTTGACTTTTGTGCTTGATTTTGCTTAGAACTTGTTAGTATCTTGTGTGAATTTGTGTCTCTTGACTCCTTGTACTCCAAAGAGTACAAGGGTGCCCTTGTCCATCAACAAACAACAACAAGGCATCCAAACCAAGTCCTCTTGGTCATACATTCACAAGTGAAAAGAACACACTTGTTCATCAGAAACTTTGCCTCACCTGGGCACGTTTTTGATTCTATTGTGCTAGAATCTTGATTAAATTGGATTTTGTTTGTGTTTTGTGGATTAAAGAGTTGGCAGGATCAAGTTTTTAAAGTTTAAAAAGAAAAAAAATAATAAACATCAAAAAGGACGTGGTCAGGACTCGAACCTGCGCCACTCCTCTCACAACACAACGTGCTAACCATCTTGCCCTAGGGTCTTTGACTGCTAGGTTTGGTTTAGTTTAATATATAAGGTAGTTTTGTTTTGGCTTAATTAAATTAAGCCATAGCTTATTTAGCTTATTTTAAGCTTATTGGTTAGCTTTTTGGCCAGATTCCATTTTTCTTGTGTTTGTCTTTTCATTTAGGACTTTTCTGTCCAAAAATATTATTTTTCCCTTTTTTAATTTATTTATTAGGATTATTTTTAGATTTATTTTTAGAAAGTCAATTAAAAATAGCAAAAAGTATTTTAAAAATCCAAAAAAATAGTTTTTAGGTTTTAATTTATATATTTGAGGTTTACATATCATAAAGTTTTCAAAAAGTCTTATTCTTAATTTTATTTGATTTTAGGGTTTTTAGACAACTTTAAAATTTAATATAAAATTAATAAAAAGGTTTTAGGAACTTTAACTTGCATTTTTGTTTTAGTTACATTATTTAGGATTTTTGGTAATTTTTTGGAATTTATTTTTAAACTTTTAATTTTTTAGAATATTTTAATATTACTTTATTCCCAAAAATAGAAAGTTTATTTTTTCTACTTTTTTCATTTTTCCTAGGTTATATACATTAAATTAGGAACTTTTTCACTTTCCAAATTTTTTTAGGCTTTTCAATTAATTTTTAGAATTAATTTAAGATTTAATTGATTTTAATAGTTTTTAGGAGTTTAAAAATAGTTTAATTTGGTTTTAAAATTTTTAAAAATAGTTTTTAGCTTAATTAGGTCATTTTTGAGGTTTACAAACTATAAAATCTTGTTTGGGGCTTTTTAATAATTAAAAGTGATTTTTAGGGCTTTAATTAGCATTAAAAAGTCATTATTTAATTAATTAAAAGGTTTTAGCAAGTTTGGATTTTTTGTAAACTCTTAGAATTTTATTGTGGATTTTTAGAAATTTTTAGGAATTTTTAGGTTAAAATTGTAATTTTTGTGTTTTTTACGTTTCTACGTCTTAACTTTCTAGTAGTAGTTTTTGTTAATTTTTATTTTTACGTCTTCGTCATTTTCTCTTCTCTTTTCTTCTTAATAAAATCATCAATCAAATCAATTCATTACACAACACACGTTCCTCCTCGAGAGAACGATCCCCATTTGAGTCATAACTTGTGGTTTTCCTAAATCGCTCGTTAACGCTTACCACTATTTTGCCTCTCTTTTCCTAAAGGGTTGTAAAAACGCTACATCATTTTTGGCGCCGCTCCTGGGGAGGCGTGTTGTGTTTTGATTGAACCATTGTGTTTTTTTTATATTAGCCATAATAGTATTTGTATTAGTAGCACTCTACTAATACGTATTATCGTTTTTCGGTTTTTGTGTGAATATTATTACTATATAGTATACGTAGAACAATAAATACACAAGTACTCCAAATACGTGAGCAATCACAACCTTGACTTGGGAGGTCATTACCCAATCATTGTATTCGAATCTCAAACCAAAGAAAAAGGCAAAAATAGATAAATACTTTCGTGAAGCTTAATCTTGATAATACAAACTATAAGGTGGGTATAAGGCGGTTGTATTTCACGACCTAAAGGAAAAAGGCTCTTAAGTGCTTCGCGCCGCCTCGTTTCCTCCGCTTGCTTGTGCGTATTTGATTTTGAGAGTGAATCGAGGGTTTTGCCGCCCAAAGTATTACTACATATCATATATATTTTCTTGGTTTCTATTTGATTAAACCCTCTTGAACGATTTGGTGTTCCACCATCGTTCTAAAGTCATCGAAGGCGTTCACTCCACGTGATCGTTTTCATTCCTTGAGGCTTCTTTAATCAATAGATTTGATTAAGGAGGAGATTTGTGGACTTCTTGTCTACTTAATACATTCACCAAATTCCAAAAAAGGTTACAATCAAAAACCACAAAAAAATTGAAAAAACACAAAATACCAAAAAGAATCTTCTTTGCTCGTCTCCACGTTGTACGTGACGTTTATGCTCACTCGTAATCAAGCAAAACGTGCACGTAAACGAAAGAACAAAACTCCCACTCCAACTCATTCTAGTGAGGAGTCTCCTATTGACGAACCCATTGTACGAGAAGCACCAACCATGGCGAATCGAACTATAATGGAGTTACTTCAAGCACCCACCGAGGGTTATGGAGAAGCTATTGTGATTCCCGCAATCCTTGCGGAGAATTTTGAGGTGAAAACGGGTTTGTTGTCGATGATCCAAAACAACAAATTCCGTGGTGATGAGAAGGACAATCCCCACAACCATATCCGCCAATTTAATCGTCTTACCGCCACGTGCAAATTCAAGGATGTCTCGAATGACTCGATTAAGATGATGCTTTTTCCGTATTCCTTAGCGGGGCCCGCTAAAATTTGGTTAGAGAAAGAGCCACCCAATTCTATATTGACGTGGAAGGATCTCGTTTCAAAATTTGTGAACCAATTTTTTCCGCCCTCTAAGACTACGCATTTGAAAAATGAGATTTCTAAATTTTCACAAGAATCAAATGAAAGTTTTTCTACGGCTTGGAATAGGTTAAGGAGATGTTACATGAATGTCCTCATCACGGTTTTTCCGACTTGCACCAAATCGACACGTTTTACAATGGACTTAATGATCATGAAAGAGATTATTTAAATGCCGCCGCGGGTGGTAATTTTTTGTGTAAACGGTTGAAGAAGCTTTGGTCATAATTGAGAATAGGTCTAAGGTTTATAGCCCTCGTCACACACCGAGTGTTGCCAAAATGGGCTCATCATCGTCTCGTTCCATTAATGCATTACATGATGAAGCAAATGAAGAAAACCAATTTTTTTATAGATTTGCTAGCCTTATGTCCCACTGGAAAGCTCAAGAAGCTTCAAATTCCGCTTCGGTCAAAGCGGTTTCTAAGAGTTGTTTGTCGTGTGGTGGAGCTCATGATCTTTCCGAGTGCATTACCGCGGATGGTAACACTTCGAATGCTTTTGTAGCCACGGGAACTTACAACCAAATCGGTCAAGGTTCTCGTTCAAATCAAGCTCCACCAAATCAAAATGCTAATAACTATCACAACAACAACCAAGGTGGAAATTACCAAGGAAATCAAAGGAATTATAACAAGGGTAATTATCAAAGTGGAAATGGGCAAGTTTCAAACCAAAACCAAAACCGTGATTTTCAAACTTCTAACCAAGGTTTTCAAAACGATCACACCAAAAATATTCAAGGAGAATTTTTGAATTATGCAAAGGCTAATGATGCTAAGTTTGACAATATGCAACGTGAAATGGTTAGCTTAAGATCCGAATTGAAAAACGAGCTTAAAAACGAACTTGCTAATGAACTTAAAACTCATGCTAATAAAATGGAAGGAAATGTCACACGTCTCCAACAAAATCAACAAAAAATGGAGCAAGGACAACATGAGATTAAGCAAGAATTGTTAAAAGCGGATGCTAGGCAATCTAAGTTTGAAGACCGTATGGCTAAGATGTTTGAAGCCATCATGTGTAAGCCCTCTTCTTCGGGTGGTCTTCCTAGTGATACCATCGTGAACCCGAAAGGAGAATTGAAGGTTATTGCTACTCGTAGTGGTAAAACTTTCAAAGAACCCATTTCTCGTCCAAGTACTTCTATGGAGAAGGAAAAAGAGAAAGAACCCGAGGTTGTGGTTGAAAAGGAGCACATTACAAGCCCACGAAGTACCGCTCAAACCACACCTACGGTTGAACCTATACCAATCATGGAACGCGAGATTCCAAGGCCGATGCCTATGCCTACTTTGCCCCAACCCACACCACCTTTGCCCTACCCTTCAAGACGAGACAAGGAAAAGGCACAAGAACGAAATAATTATCAATTTGAACTCTTTATGAAAATGTTTCGTGATTTGCATTTCAATATAAGTTTTGCCGACGCCTTAGTCATGATGCCTCGATTTGCCGCGAACTTCAAAAGTATGTTGAATAACAAAGAGAAATTGCAAAAATCGTCTAGTTGTTCTTCGGTTTTTCTAAGCCGCATACCTCAAAAAGTCGGTGATCCTGGAAAGTTTTTAATCCCATGTGCTATCCAAGACATGGAAGAATGCTACGCCTTGGCCGATCTTGGTGCTAGTATTAATTTGATGCCTCTTGAGATTTTTAAATCGCTCAATCTTCCAAATCTCACTCCTTCAAGAATGTCAATCGAAATGGCCGATCATTCTACGATTCTAGCTTGTGGAGTTGCCGAGGACGTCTTTGTGAAAGTTGGAAAGTTCTTCTATCCTGTAGACTTTATTGTTGTTGATATTCCTATTGATCCTAAAGTTCCGTTAATTTTAGGTCGATCTTTTTTGGACACCTCGAGAGCACTTATCGATGTGCATGCAAGAAAAATTACTCTTCGTTTCAATGAGGAAGAACTCGTCATTAATGCAACCCAAAACTCCACTCTTTCTCATGTGTATTCTATCACATCTTTGTACAATGTCAATCCTATCAAAAGCATTTGCAAAAAGATTTCCAATAGAGTTTTAGGAGTTGTTGAGAAAAATGAAGTTCCGTCCCCTCCGCCGGTGGAGGTTAAGAGTGTTAAGCCTACGATTCCAATCTCGAGTGATTCTTCGGATGATGAATACGTTGATCCCGATGGGGAGGTTTTCTTTGTTGACAAAAGATTTGAAAACTTGCCACCACCTAAACCAAAAAGATTTCAAAATGTGAGAATTTTTAGTGTGACTAACATTGCTTTAGATACACCAAATATTTTTGACATAATCAAATCGGGTTTTCACAAGGAGAGTGTAAAAGAGGAAAAAGGAAAAGATTTTGAATTTAATTTAAAAGATTTTGCTACAACTCTAACTCCGTCATCACCGCGTGTATTGAGTACTACAAGCTCGTCTTCTCCTTTTGACGATGCTTTGTGTGGACTTAGTATGGGGGAATCCCCTTATGTTCCCTCCCCTTTCTCCACCGAGGACGAGATATTTGATCCCGGAATTGCTTATATAGGGAAATCTCGGTCTTCCACCGATGCAATAAATGGAAAATCTTTTCATTTGATTGGTGCGAGTCTACCTCGAGTAGCTCAATGTTTCTATGACTTACCCATTGTCCCACTCTTCTATTTCTTCTCTCCTATTTTCTTCTACCCCATTGGGGTTTGTGTTTAAGTAGCGTTGTTTCGTCTTTCATCCGAAAACGAGGACGCTATCTTTGACCCCGGTATACGTTTATCGGGTTTTTAAAGTACTCCCTGTACTTTTGGGCCTTGTTTATCATGTAAGCCCCACCAAAAATTGACCATACCATGATTATCCCTAAATGATCACATTTATGGGGATTCGAGTCGAGCTTTTGACTCGGTTATCAAAAACAAGGTGCCTCGTGGGGGAATTCCCATGCTTATCCGTGTATATATATTATTTCTTTCTAATTAGTTAATGTGAGGGGATTTGTGCCCTTCCAACCTTTGTTCCGTGGTTGTTTGTGAATTGTGGTTTTTAGATCATGATCTTCACGATTGGAGCCTCTCGTGTTCGTTTCATGGGAGCACTCGATCGTTTGCTTGGAAGACTTTCCCAATATCCAAATGATATATCCTTTTGATGTTCTAACCTTAGGTTTTTAGCACACTTCATAAACGGCTATTAATTTATTGGTTACACCCTTTCCATGCTAGATTAGGCATTCGACTACGTCTCTAGTATGGGGGTGTTTGCACCCCTAGACTCGAAACATTGAGGACAATGTTTAACTTTAGTATGGGGGGGTGAATAGATACTTGCCTTGCCAAACCTTCACGCTTTCCAAAGTTTATCTTTTTGTTTATCGTTTTGTTGCAAAATAAGGCTAAAAATGGCCAAATTTTAAATTTTTTCTCACGTTTTATAAGTGTTTGAAGACACGAATGTAGATTTTCCGATGGCGAGAATAAGAGTAATTTTTGACTCGACCGTGCGTGTTGAGCACTTAGCTTTGATTCCTTAACTACACATTAGGCTAAGTCTCTTAAATGAGGACGAGAAGTGATAGAGTTAATTATAAGTTACTATGCTAAACGTAGAGTACTCGTATTCTTTCAAAAACTCATGTGTTCTCGTTGTTTGCTTATTCTTCCTTCGCTTGTAAATATTTTTTGCTTAATAAATATTGACTTAGCAGTTTAGTTAGGATTGTTGGGTTTCTAGTCTTTTCTAGTAGCTTCCGTGTAAATAAATTGGGAAGACATTAAGGTGTCGCCAGCGTCACGGTTTTGAAGTATTGGCACCCGAATAATCGAAAGCTTCACCCAATAATAAGATTTCAAGTGCTCACCTAAATCTAGCAAACAATTTGAAGCCCCACAAGGCCTAAAATCTATGCAAAATTGAAAGTGAATCAAGCCTTAATCTTCGAAGCTTTAAAGATCCAAAATTCGCTTTAGCGTGAGGATATATGTCTTTGGCTAATGAAACCACCGATGAGGCGGATAATAAAAGGCAAGGCAAGACCGAAGTCATAATAAAAGCTTCATGGCGAAGTTGAATAAAAGATGGAGGTAAACCAAAGATAATAAGGTCCTTCCGTTAGGGGGCGTATAAAAGTCTTGGTAATAAGTCTCATGTTCAAAACCGTTATAAAACCGTGTTTATCGATTCTTCTTGTCAACTTAATTTTTTGACATCGTTGTCTATTAGGAGGGGTTATTGATTTGATGGTCTTAGTTACATCGTTAGGACTCTATTTTTAGACCTAAATCTCTATTATCGCATAAGTCAATGATGTATCCTCGTGATCATTAAGACATAATAAAATATAAGAGATACAACTTAGGAATAATGGGAGAATAAGTACGTGATTAGGGCATATGAGTAGTGTTAGCATTACTAACTTATAATGACAATGATCTCGTTGCACGCTTAGCATGGAATTGGGTGAAAATCAAGGACGACGAATTTATCTCTATGAGGCACTCACATGTTCTTATTCTATGAACCTAAACGTCCCATTTTGCGATGAAAATCATACATTATGTCCAAAACGCAAGTAGTAGTAATAGTAGTAGTGTAGCTAGTTTATCATTTCAATAAAGTGAATAAAATGAATTTTGGAGATGCTTCGATACTTTATTCTAGCATTGCGTGAGGGCACGGCAATGGTTTAGTATGGGGGAGTGATGAGACTGCTTTTATACATGGTCTCATCGTCCAAATCGGGCTTAAAATGCATAAAATATCATTGAATATACCAAATATATGCTCGTGTTTGTTACTTGTGTATTTTTAGGTACGGATATTGAGGAAATGGCAAAAGATCACAAGAATCATTCAAAAACGAACACGAGAAACGAAGCCGCACAATGAACCGGGCCCAAGTTTGGAACTTTGCAAAATGACCCTTGAAGAATTGAAGATTGGCAACTTTAGTCCCTCATCTTTGAAGAACTTGTCACATTTGACCCTCCAAATGTCATTTGTACAAGAAAGGTCCCTAAAGTATGAAGACATGTCAATTAAAGCCCTTTGAAAAAGAAGAAAATGCATTAAAGGCCCTTGTTAAAAGTTTTGGAAATATTTGGTGCCAATTTTGACAACTTGCCAAAAGTTGTCATGAGTAAAAAAGGCGTTGAGGGACATTATTTACAACTTGAATGAAACATAGAACATAGGGGGTCAATTCTGCCAAGACAACCAAACATATCCATCCACTCAGAACCTGTCACCTCATCATACCCACCCAATAACTCATTTACCCGTCCATACCCAATACCCTACCCATCCAAACCCGGTTTTATTAATTTAACCAGTCAAACCCCAGTCAAAACCTTCCCCTTTTCCCACCCAAACACTTTTTTAAATAAAGTGTTTTCCCTTTTTGGATTAAACCAGTCACTAATCCCTCCCATAAACCCTAATTACCCCAGTAACAATTAGCCTCAATCCAAAGGGTTTTTACCCCAATCACTCCAGATCTTTAATTAAACCTAACCTCATCTAAACCCACACCTCAACCCACCACAAGACACACCCATGTGTCTTGTGGGACCCTCCCCTGCAACGTCTTTTTCTCCCAAAACCCAAGAGGAGACAAGTTAAGCGACTCAGATCAACTCCTTTGTCCCCAAGGCTCATTTAACGTCTAAGATCATCCAAGACCAGCTATCCATCACTCTCATATCACATGGAGCAATGTTGACTGATTTTGAAGACTTCAACCAAGGGCATTATAGGGAAATCAGCTTGTAGGGTTTTACATTGTTTAGTAGTTCTAGATAGTTCTCCTAGTTTGTATATAAGGAGTCGACTTGTGACCCTTATCTCTTGTTCCCGATTTTTTACTCCAACTTGTAATTCCTTTCTAAATTAATTAAAAGTTTGGTATTTTTCTTGTGTTGAAATTGTAATCCCTTTTTACTTGTTTTAAAAGTTGGTAAATGATTGTTGAGTGAAAAATCTGAGTTCCATCATATTTGTGAAACATCTTGTGTGTTTCAAGTTTTCAAAAAGGTTTTTGAAAAAGGTTTGTAAGTTTCTGAAATCCAAGGCTTTTTGAAGTGAAAGTGGATAAGAGTCTTTGGTTTTTGATCTTGTGATTGTTTTAAAAATGTGTTAAGTATCATTGGTTCAAGTTTTTAAGAGGTTTGAGAAGTTATCTAAAAAATCAGAAAGTTATATTTGTGCTTGTTTCTTTTTCACTTTTTCTTAGCAGGATTGTGTTGATTATTTTGTCCAAGGATCAGCTCAGGCCCCAGCCTGATTGGAGGTGGTTTTTCAACCACAAAGGGTCCTGGATGTAGGACCCTTAAGGTAATTCCTTGTTTCTCTTTTCATTTTTTTAGTTTCTGAAAAATCTTGATGTTTATGTGATTTTGCTTGAAATCTGGTTAAGTGTTGTTTGAAGTATTGGATATTGCTTGTTTAGGTTTGATATGCATGTTTAGAAGGATTGAAATAAGTTTGAGTGTGTTTTAAAAAGATTTGGTTTGTAAAATTTGCTTATTCAGTTTTTAAGGGGTGTTTGGATTTGCTATTTAACTGAAAATTTTGAAGGATTTTTGAGTTGAAAACGTGTTTCAATCACTAGTTAGGTAATATTTAGGGTGTATGCTAGTTTTATTTCAGTATTGGGAAGGATTTGAACAAGTTTTGTGATAAAAAATGGTCAGAAATCAGTAGGTCCTTGTTTTGAAAGATTTTGTGTTCATTTGACCCATAAATCTTGATCATAGCTAGAATATAGGTTATTAAGGGGTTGTGTACTGGTTGTATGCTAGCTAGTGGACTTATGTGCAAATTATAAGCCTTTGAATCTCATATTTGTGCCAAGTATATCAGCAACATACTCTCAGACCTGCTTATTAGCCTATTCAGTGACTTATTTTGACTTTTGTGCTTGATTTTGCTTAGAACTTGTTAGTATCTTGTGTGAAT
The DNA here is from genome assembly GCA_025667525.1 of Glebionis coronaria. NCBI lineage: Eukaryota > Viridiplantae > Streptophyta > Magnoliopsida > Asterales > Asteraceae > Glebionis > Glebionis coronaria. The sequence goes on along the minus strand of CM046876.1, from coordinate 210,667,974 downwards.
TTGTGTCTCTTGACTCCTTGTACTCCAAAGAGTACAAGGGTGCCCTTGTCCATCAACAAACAACAACAAGGCATCCAAACCAAGTCCTCTTGGTCATACATTCACAAGTGAAAAGAACACACTTGTTCATCAGAAACTTTGCCTCACCTGGGCACGTTTTTGATTCTATTGTGCTAGAATCTTGATAAAATTGGATTTTGTTTGTGTTTTGTGGATTAAAGAGTTGGCAGGATCAAGTTTTTAAAGTTTAAAAAGAAAAAAAATAATAAACATCAAAAAGGACGTGGCCAGGACTCGAACCTGCGCCACTCCTCTCACAACACAACGTGCTAACCATCTTGCCCTAGGGTCTTTGACTGCTAGGTTTGGTTTAGTTTAATATACAAGGTAGTTTTGTTTTGGCTTAATTAAATTAAGCCGTAGCTTATTTAGCTTATTTTAAGCTAATTGGTTAGCTTTTTGGCCAGATTCCATTTTTCTTGTGTTTGTCTTTTCATTTAGGACTTTTCTGTCCAAAAATATTATTTTTCCCTTTTTTAATTTATTTATTAGGATTATTTTTAGATTTATTTTTAGAAAGTCAATTAAAAATAGCAAAAAGTATTTTAAAAATCCAAAAAAATAGTTTTTAGGTTTTAATTTATATATTTGAGGTTTACATATCATAAAGTTTTCAAAAAGTCTTATTTTTAATTTTATTTGATTTTAGGGTTTTTAGACAACTTTAAAAATTAATATAAAATTAATAAAAAGGTTTTAGGAACTTTAACTTGCATTTTTGTTTTAGTTACATTATTTAGGATTTTTGGTAATTTTTTGGAATTTATTTTTAAACTTTTAATTTTTTAGAATATTTTAATATTACTTTATTCCCAAAAATAGAAAGGTTATTTTTTCTACTTTTTTCATCTTTCCTAGGTTGTAGACATTAAATTAGGAACTTTGTCACTTTCCAAATTTTTTTTAGGCTTTTCAATTAACTTTTAGAATTAATTTAAGATTTAATAGATTTCAATAGTTTTTAGGAGTTTAAAAATAGTTTAATTTGGTTTTAAAATTTTTAAAAATAGTTTTTAGCTTAATTAGGTCATTTTTGAGGTTTACAAACTATAAAATCTTGTTTGGGGATTTTTAATAATTAAAAGTGATTTTTAGGGCTTTAATTATCATTAAAAAGTCATTATTTAATTAATTAAAAGGTTTTAGCAAGTTTGGATTTTTTGTTAACTCTTAGAATTTTATTGTGGATTTTTAGTAATTTTTAGGAATTTTTAGGTTAAAATTGTAATTTTTGTGTTTTTTACGTTTCTACGTCTTAACTTTCTAGTAGTAGTTTTTGTTAATTTTTATTTTTACGTCTTCGTCATTTTCTCTTCTCTTTTCTTCCTAATAAAATCATCAATCAAATCAATTCATTACACAACACACGTGCCTCCTCGAGAGAACGATCCCCATTTGGGTCATAACTTGTGGTTTTCCTAAATCGCTCGTTAACGCTTACCACTATTTTGCCTCTCTTTTCCTAAAGGGTTGTAAAAACGCTACATTTACCAATTAGCTTTTCAACGTATAGACTTTTATTAAAACTCAATAAAGAATCTATAACCCACTTTGTTTACGGAATAACAAAGTGGTTGAATGACAACGTGGGTTGATCTCCTCTACTTAAACTTCTAAACAAAGTTAAGAGTTTAAGTCTTAACCAAAACGTTCATATGCTTATCGCTATACTAGCAGGGTACCCACGCAATGCGGCGACGGGTACCCTCGAACTATACTTTTCCATGAGCAAATGTTATTCGATATCTTTGATGCTACACAAGAGGAGGTTCCAGGAAAGGTTCGATCGCCAAAAGAACCTTTAATGATCGAATCCTTTGTGTGTAAAATATGATTAGTTTGTGTTGTACCTTTTTTTATTTATTTTTAAACTATGAGTTGTTTTATACTGAGATTTTATAACTAATATTTTAATGATTATCAATAACATTTTTTCAGTTTCATATGTTGCACATTTTTTCCTATTAAAACACTTAGTTGATCATTAGTATGGCGGTTACAAATTTTAAATTAAAAATCCTTCCATAATGAGCAAGTTTAGAAGTCTTGGTTTTTAAGCTTAATCCGAATCCAAATACTTGATATATTCGTAAGAAAAAGATTGTAGAGTAATAAAGATAGAGAGGTTGAGATACTTTAACTATAAAAACATAAGCAACAAATTTTAAATTTCAAATGAGCAATTGGTGAGATATCTTGGCAGGCGAGATGTAAACTATTGCATTTCTTTTATAACACATGATTAATCTCAAATAAATAACACTTGAGTTTTGTTACATCTTTTACTTAATAGTTTATGGTTTTTTCATTGAAAAAAAATATAAGAAAGTTTATGGGTCAATAGTATTATTTTCATAAAAGATTGAATATACACATAATAATATAGGAGTAGCAAGTTATCCGCGCGTTACAACGAAGATACCTAGAATAAAAGTTTCCTAGGTTGTACGTTGCTTGCGACTTGGATATTCATCAGATCTATTTTCATATGACCTTATGAATCTATAAAAATTTACAAATCTTAAAAAAAGGAGTATAAACCTAAAAAGTATAAAGTTACTAATTATCGATACTTAAAGGCATTTAGATAGTAGATAGATTTGGTATTTGCGGACTAACAAATGTTTAACTTTTCAAGCAGAATACCAATGTTTTGTCTCATCATTTATCATTAATACCTCAATTCACACCGAATGCAAATTTGTAACTGCAAATGAGAATAAAGCACCTTGAACGTGCATTAATATTTTTTTTCTTACGCATAGAGTGACATTGTTTAAATATTTATTTTGTCATCTAATCAACTATATAATCCCTAAATCAAGCAGATATACATATACACTTTCATGGATCTTTTTAATCTCATTTGTCGCCCAACCTAAAATTATATTTTTCTTTCAAAAAATTGTCTCTAGCAAAATGCAACAATCCAAAACCAACATCGCCAACACCAAACACAACAACATATCAAGGTGGTCATTCCTGCTACGCAAATGAAAATAAAAAACAAAATAATAGATCAACTGACGTAAAGAGATATACCACAATAAAGATAAAAGTCAGGAAACCATCTAAAGCAACAACAATATACCGACACCAACATATGTATATACCAACAACACCAGGACTTCATGCCTTATGATGATGCAACCAGTAGCCATTTAGAGGCTTTGAATCACTTGAATAATAAAACAAAGGATATCATGAAACTATAACAGAAAAAATAAGTCATCGTTTTTTGTTATCAAGCATGAAGATCCTTGATAGGAGTGAAAACACCCATCCTTTTTACCACTTAATTGCAGTAATAACCGAGCCAAAACGTGTATTTTATGTCATTTATGTCGGAATTATGCGTGGTTTGTGTTTTTGTTGTGGTTTAGGACGAAAAGGTGAAAAGTGGAGAAAACACGGCATTCACGGGCTTTTATCGAAGATAAAGACGAAAGATGAAGTCGAAAGATCAAAAGTGGAAAAAGAACGGAAGTCCAAGACCAATTCTGAAGATTTATCGAAGAAAAAATCAAAAGACGGAAGTTTACTAAAAAACCGAAGAACTCGAGTCTTATTTATGAAGAAAATACAAGACGAGTTTGAAGAAATCCCAAGACAAAGTCCAAGTATTAAGAAGACTAACAAAAGATTAAAGAGATCAAGGACCTAAGTGTGCAATTAGGAGAAAGAAGAAAGAGGGAGGAAGCTTCCTAAGCTCCTCCCTAATCTCCCTATAAATAGCAACCAACCTCATTTGTTTAGAGTTGTTGGTGGCTTGACAAACCACTCTTCCACCATTTTCATTTATTGTTATTTCATTGCTTTCACTTTAATTAAATGTTATGCACTCTTAATTATTTAATTTTCAAGTAAGTTTTCATTTTTTTTGATCTTTAATCTTTAATCTTTAATTTTCTTGTCCCAATTTCTCATCTTCTCTTCTTGATTCTAATTTACTTTTGGTGCGATTTACATATGATCCGTGTTGTTCATTTATGTGTTCGTGCTTAAAAAGTTTATATTTTTATGGTTTGATCTAAAAAGTTGATTAATTTCGAGTTGAATAAGTTGATCAAAGTGCTTATTTGATTCGGTTAATTTTTGGTTCGGTTTAGTTTGGCGTTAAGCTTGTCAAAATAGCTTCTTTCATTAGCTTATAACCGAATTCCATAAATCTAGGAAAGGGTTTAAACCCCTTTCCGATTGATCCTTATTCCGACGGTACCATCCTCATATTCCGATTGCACAATCGGAATAGGGTTTTAGTTTTTTTTCCGATTGCATTGATTGTGCAACACATTCCGATTGAAGTTACTACTTAGCATTCCGATCTGATCTTTTCAGTTATTCCGATTGTAGGTGTTGGTCATATTCCGACCAGTAGCATTTCATTATATTCCGATCCAACATGTTTCTACTAATTCCGATTGGTTGTCGTGTGTATATTCCGATCGGGACCTTCTTGTATACTCCGATCGGGACCTTCTTGTACATTCCGATCGGATCCTTATGGATTCCGATCGGGTGTATTCCGATGGAAGGTTTTGTTCTACGGTTTTGCTTATGTTTAAATGTCAATTTCTCTCGTTTTATTTTTAGTCTATTTTAATTTCGTTCCGCATTTTTATTTTATTGTCAATTTACTTTTCGTCAAAGCTTTAATTTTACGTTATTTAATTTCTCGTCGCTTACTTTTAACGTTTTAAATATTGCACCGTTTTACGTTTCACTTAATTATAGTTTTAATTTCCCGTCCTTTATTTTTAAGTCTTGCACATTTATTTTTCTAAAACCAAAAACATTGATTTCACCAAGAACAACTAATCTCACACAATTAACCGGAAATCAATTCGAGAAGATACCGAGAAAACGAACTTTTTCAACTAGTAAAATTTCCGTTATTATTCCTTCTTCAACTCATCATTGCATTAAAAGATTACAACCTTTTTTTATTGTCGAAACATGTATCATCAAATTGTTGGCGAGGACGGTCACCGGAGAGGTAGCTAGTAGTGGAAAGCGCTTGTAGGAGAGAGTAAGAAAATGACTATCATTGGAGTTATTTATATAGCTAAATCCCAAATTTATATTTGTGTGATAGGCGTTACAAATAGTTATTAAATACGCTTTTACATAGTTCCAAAGCCGTTACAAGTAATTGTAATGACAATTTAAATGGGTTGATTATGAAAAACGTATGCATTTAAATTGAAATGAACAATATTAAAATTGTTATGGTGATCAGCTTTGACTAATGCCTTACTAATTTCTTATATAAGAAATGTTTGAGGCTTTAAATTTTGAGACTTCTTTAATTAGAAAGGATGTAAATGTTTTATAAAGTAGTATAGATAATTTGGTTAATGTTGAGAGAAATGGCTGTTAGAAGATACTATCTTTCTAATCCAAAGGTTAGCCATTCCTCTCCCTTATGCACTCCTTTTATAGGAGAAACCTATTTAGGGTTTACGTTTACAAGTGTCTATGCAAGTGTTTATCTAGTGGGTGGTTGATGCCCATTTTAGATAAACAGTACATAGTACAAATAAACTAATCTAAGAAAATATAACGGTTGTACTTATAGCTAACAATACAAGGAACCTTTTCCTACTTTGACTTAAAGTAAATCTTTTCCCGCCTAATGTAAACCTTGAGAATATTGAAGTGTCTCATCATTCTAGAAGAGATCGACATCATTCAGTTTGGTATTGTCAAGCCAAAGTAAACTAAAAGCTCTTCTTCTAGACATGTTCTTCAGTAACTAGACCGTCTTGTCTTTGAAGAAAAGACTACTTTGTCTTCTAAGTTCTCTGGAAGAGGAAAGCTGAACATCCTTCAACAAAACATTCTTTAGTAGGAATCTTTGTTCCTCTAGTCATGCTTCAACAGAGTCACCTTTTTGCTGAACATGAAAAACTTAGGGGGATTTTATATTCAAATCCTAGAGTTGCTTCAGGGTCAGTAAATACTAACCTAACAATCTCCCCCAATTACGATTGTTGGAAAAACGTTTTACGCATTTAGAAAGTCTCGGTCACTCCAACCATGTAGTTATAGGCTCGTAGTTAAGTTAAGTGTCATTTATTACATAGCCCGACCCATGAGCATGTTCATGGGCCGGAAGCCCAAGTCCTTTAAGGACTTGGGGTATTTAAACCTCTTTCCACCATGGAAAGAGGTGTTGGTTGTTCATTTCTCTCATTTCAATATACAAGTTTTCTTTCACTTCTCTCTCTAACTTTCTCTCTCTAGAAAAACATCAACCCTCTTGATTCATAAGATTATCATTGTTCTACAATTGGTATCAAGAGCCATGGGATGAAATAAAGATTGGTTTTGTGTTGTTCATATTTTTTTAAGTGTGTTCATGTGTTTTTGATTGATTTTTCCAAAAGCTACAAAAAATTTTTCGTGTTCTTTGATTCCAAGTGATTTACATATCTTCTAAATAGTTCTGGTAACGATTTGGTGATATTCGTTTGGTTAGAATCACGTTTTTCAAGGTAAAAATCCTTTCTTTCTTGGTGATCTTAAGTCTCGGAGTGTTTTTAGGGATACGATCTAACTCTGTGTTTGCATAAACCATTGGGGTTTCTACTTGCGATCCTGAGTTACGATCCATACTTGCGATCCAGCTACGATCTATAGGTCCGATATGTTGTTCATTAACTAGTGCGATCCATCAGTGCGATCTAGTATCACGATCAGGCTACGATCATCATACTGCGATCAAGTTACGATCATCTCATCACGATCATCATACTGCGATCAGGTTACGATCATCTCATCACGATCAGCATACTGCGATCAGGGTTCGATCATTACATCACGATCAAACTACGATCATCACACTGCGATCAAGGTTCGATCATTAACCACGATCAGGCTACGATCATATCACCACGATCCGGCTACGATCATCACCACGATCAGGGTTCGATCACAATAGGATACGATCAGGATACGATCAGAATACGATCAGTCATAGTTTTTTCACCACTTAGAGGATTTTCAATCTTGATTTTTATTTGGAAACATTAAGAAAAAACACACAATCAAAAGATATTCATATCTTTAGTTACACAACATTAAAATACATAATCTTATTTCATTGCTCGATCATATTTGATAATCTTTTGTCAAGAGATAACAAAATGAACTCACATTCATTTATGCCAACTATGACTTCACTCACCGATATATCGATCATTTCGGGTACCGATACTCGCCCGCATTTGCTCATCAAAAACTTATTTGAATCATGGCAAAGTCGCATGAGAACGTACATCATGGGCAAACAAAGTGGTCGACTTATGCTAGAATCAATTGACAAAGGTCCATTAGATTCGGGAGAGGTTACCGTCAACAATGTGACAAGGCCAAGGCAGTATCATGAGTTAACCAATGCAAACAAAATCATTGCAGATGCCGATGAAAGGGCTGTTCAGACAATTCTTCAAGCCCTTCCACCCGATATCTTCAGAATGGTGAGTGAACATAAAGTGGCCAAGGATCTTTGGGATCGACTTGCGGTTTTGCTACAAGGGACATCTCTCACTAAGCAAGAACGAGAATGTCAATTATATGATTTGTTTGATAGATTCCAATAAATTCCAGGGGAGACTCTTCATGATTTTTACTGGCGTTTTACCACTCTGATGAATGACATGAATGTCTATAATCTAAGGATTGAACAATTTCAGTTAAACACCAAGTTTTTGAACACACTACCCCCTGAATGGAGTCAATATGTGACGGATGTCAAAATGATTCGTGATCTACACAAGTCCAACTTAGATCAACTCTATGCTTTCTTACAACAACATGAGAAGCATGTGATCCAAAACCGAATTTCTCAAGGATCCTATCATGAACCAATGGCATTATTGGCAAATCATCCAACACTGTCATATCACAACTCTCAGCTTGCTTTAGGACACAAATCTTCATATCAACCTGTGTATCAAACACCAAGCTTTCCACAGTACTCGATTCTGCCACCGCCACCAACATCTTATCACCAACCAGCAACATCATCATCACAAGGAGATTCATACCCATCACCTTATGCTTCACACCAGTATTCACCATATCAACCTCCCACCAACCCTGTTAGTACCTATCCACAACTCGAGGCTCCTCAACATCATTACTCACATCAAGAAAGTGTTCAACCAATCAGTTTGTTGCTCAACCAGCATCAGCATTATACTGTGAAGATGACATCCCTGTCTCTGAATTGAAACAAGGAGATAGCCCTACTGAAATCCTTGCTCTGTTGTCTGCATTTTTAAGTCAAACTTTGAACAAACGAGGTTACCGAGGTTCAACACCAACTAACAATCAGTTAAGGAACTCGTCTAACTCTCGACAACAGGCAACAATTCAGGACGACAGGGTCATGGTGCAACCACTTCAAGGGAGATCAAATTCGTCTACTGCTGGTGCACGTTCATCCAATACTACTGCTACAAGGGCTAACATCACTGGTAAAATTAAGGTGGTTATTTGCTACAACTGCAAAGGGGAAGGGCACATGGCCCGAGAATGCAAGCAGCCTAAGAGGAGAAGGGACGACACATGGTTTAAGGAGAAGATTTACCTGGTGAATGCTCAAGCCCAAGGTCGTGAGCTTGATGAAGAAGAATTGGCATTCCTTGCAGATCCAGGAGTAGCGGAAACTGATCGTCTCACAACAGTTATCACCAACAATGCTGCTTATCAATGTGATGATTTGGATGCATATGACTCGGATTGTGATGATTTTAACACCGCCAAAGCATCTCTTATGGCAAATCTTTCACTCTATGGGACTGATACCATTGCTGAGGTACCAAATACTGCTACAGATACTAGCATTGTACCTCATCAAGTTGAGCAAATGTCTGAGTATTCGGAAGAGCCTCCGGTGGTTAGTAATTCAATCAATGAGACAAACAATGATAGCAATAACATTGCAAGTCCTCAGATTTTGAGTGAACCACAACCGGAAGCTCCTATGACTATTAATTCGTCTGCTCAACCTGATTTGGTTATGGTCCCTGCATCTTTGCTTAGCCAAATGAATAATGCAGTCCTTGAAACCCTTAATGCTAATCAGACTTTATCTGCTGAGCTTGCTTTGCATAAGGACAAGGTTAAAACCTTGGAAATGACTCCTGTGTCCACTACCTTAACCAATCCTAAATTTGATAGGTTTAGGAAAGTTCAAATGGACAATCTGCTTGAAATTGAAAGTTTAAGAGCAAACCTTTCGAATGAGCTTAAAGAAAAAGAGTCAGTCGTCACTAATTTTCAACAACTTCAAACAGATTTTGAAATTCTGGAATCCAAACAGCTTGAAATGGAAATTAAGACGTCTAACAGAATAAAAGAAACGGAACTTAAGCTTTTAAAATAATATGCTGCTTCACATCTAGTACACTTGTTTCATGCTTCATTTAAAGAGTTCAACTTATCGCGTCTCATAGACTTACCACCTAACCCGGGTTATGCAAAGCAAGCACTTAACCACAACCCCCGACTATATGATGCAACAAAGTTAGGATTGGCATTAGATCCGATAGTGTTCTCAAGTGATTCTATAACACCATACGATGAAAAGCAGTTAAAATTACTTTTGACATATCCTGAATATGATTATGCTTCAATGAATGCAAAAAATGCCACAATAGATCTTAGGACTCGTTTTAATATGAAAAAGAAAACTCTCCAAACATCCACTTTCATGCCGACTAGAGAATGCCTTAGTATAATTCCTACACTTGTCAACTCGGACAAACCAAAGGAAATTCCTAAGAATCTTCCCCCGGTTAGTACGGTAAGGCTCAGTATTGAAGAGCTTGGGCAATACCTTACCGATTTTGACAAGGTCATCTTGGAATGTACGACTTCAACGGCTCAAACCGCTGGAGAATGGGCATTCGAACACATGAAATCGGTGTTTGAAGAAGCAATCGTTCCGTTTGTGAACCATATTAAACAAGGAGTCTATAATCTAGCGTGTAATTTAAGTTTTGAAATTGGTGAAGTTCAAAAAGTTTTCAATAACATGGATGATGCCTATGAACAACACTTAATGAAAAGGAAAAGATCTTATCAGAATATGACTGCTTTTTAGAACATATGGTGTCTCTTGAAGTGATGCAAGTTGTTACTATTCAATATACTCATGAAATTTCATCTACTGTGAATATTTGTGATGATGTGCATAAATCTGTGAATACTAATGAACATGTGAATACTGTAGAAAATCATTCTTGTCATGAATCCAACGCTGAATTTTTAAAGCTTCAAGATTCATATAATACACTTTCAAAAAGTTTTAACGAGCTTCAACAACATTCTATATCTCTTGAAATTGAGAATCAATCTAAAAATGAAACTCTTTCAAAACTAAATGATGGTGGAAACTCCGTTGAGACAAGTGACAAGATGATTCAGATGGTTCAAAATTTAGAAGAAGAGATGATGAGACTTAAGAGAGAATTAGTAGAAACAAAAACGGAACTAGAGGCTGCAGAGGCTAACAATCATGTCCTAGAAACTAGAATTAATTCTATACTAGGAGAGCGTGAACAAGTAAGGCTGGGAGACTCACAAATTTCTGGTTCCATAGAAGAACACCTCGCGTTTAATGCGACAGAGCGAAAGTCTTTAATTGACAAACTGAACAAGAAATGTGAGGAAACCTCTGACCTAAAAATTCAGCTCTTAGACAAAAACATGGTTTTGGCCGAGTTAAAGGAGACACTTCTTCTCACCCGACAAGAAGTTGTTAATAACTTAGCTAGCAATTCTGCACCGTCCTCTAGTGCTCCAACAACCAAGTCAGTAGTGCTTTATAAGAACCCGCTCCACAAGAAAAACCCGGTTACCTACGATGACTATATGAAGAACGCAACTAAGCACGTAGATCTGGTTAGGGTTATTTTAGATGATTTGTATGAGCTAGATCCCTCAAGCAGTTACTACTACACAACTCATGAATATATTAAGCGTGTTCAATATTGCTTAGCATATTTGCAATATATATGCAAACCGGGTTCTGCACTACTCACTACTCGACCCATTGCTGTAACTCTATTCAATAAGACTCCAGGAGCAAAACCGTCATTGACACTATCAAGTAAGGCACCTTTAAAATCTGTAACTAATGTTCCCTTGGTTTCTACAGGAGTAAATGTGTCCACTAAGGCTAAAGGATCTCGAGGAAAGAAAGATAGGATCAAGCCTTCCACTAATAGGACTGAGAAGAAGAAAGTAGAAGTGCACCCTAGGAACGTTATTTCAGTTTTAAATAAAAAGAATCATGTAGCTAAAACAAAAGGTCCTCTTTATGAGTGGAAACCTAAGCAAAGTGTGAATTCTAATGCGAAATGTTGGAATTGTAACGAATGTATGTTTTCTAAGCATCATGATTTATGCCTTATTGATCACGTGAATGAAATGCATGCTATTAAGAACAATCTTGAATGGACTCCAACAGGGAAGAAATTTACCCAAGTTGGGTGGCAATGGAAACCCACTGGTAGGACCTTTACTGCAAATGGAACTACGTGCCCTTTAACTAGGATCACATCCACGGAAGTTAGGTCTAAGCGTCCTTTAAATAGGAACACTAGCACTAAGAAATGGAAAAAGCACCCTTTAATTAGGTCTGCCCCCACTAATGTGCCTACCAGTGGTAATGTCCCCAGTCAAAAAGTACCTCAGAATACTAGACAACTAGAATCTAAGCCAACCACTAGTAAGAAAATCTGGAAACCTAAAGTTTTGTCTGATAGCAAATCTAAGATAACTATATCTGTACCTGCTAACTCAGAAGAACAATTAGAATCCGATACATCGTCTGTGTTTGGTAAAATTTTCAGGTCGTCCAAATTATTCTTTGGTATTTGGACTCGGGGTGCTCCAAACATATGACTGGAGACCGCTCGATGCTCAAAAATTTCGTCAGCAAGTTTCTAGGAACGGTAAAATTCGGCAACGACCATATTGCAAAGATTATGGGTTATGGTGAATATCAAATTTGGAATGTCACGATTTCAAGGGTTTACTATGTAGAGGGACTTGGTCACAATCTATTCTCAGTAGGACAATTCTGCGATTCTAACCTTGAAGTGGCCTTTCGACAACATACTTGCTTCATTCGCGATCTTGCAGGAAATGACTTGTTAAAGGGTTCTCGAGGGGATAATCTCTATACTTTGTCTATTCAAAACATGATGGCCGCCTCTCCTGTTTGCTTACTCTCCAAATCATCTAAGACCAAGTCATGGTTGTGGCATCGTCGGTTATCTCATCTTAACTTTGATGCTATTAACCATTTGGCTAGAAACGAACTTGTTCGTGGTCTTCCGAAACTTAAGTTCGACAAGGATCATTTATGTTCCGCATGTTCATTGGGGAAAAGCACCAAGAAATCTTACAAACCTAAAGCAGAAGACACCAACCAAGAACCACTGTATCTTTTGCACATGGATCTTTGTGGGCCAATGCGTACATCTAGTGTGAGTGGTAGAAAATACATCCTCGTCATAGTGGATGATTTCTCAAGGTTTACATGGGTAAAGTTTTTAGCATCTAAGGATCAAGCACCAGAGTATATCATTACCTTCTTAAAGATGATCCAAGTACGTCGTAATGCTACTGTTCGCCGCATTCGGACTGATAACGGCACTGAGTTTGTTAATCAGACTCTTCGCACTTATTATGAAAAGGTTGGTATTTCTCATGAAACATCTGTGGCTCGCACTCCACAACAAAATGGTGTCGTTGAAAGACGTAACCGTACACTTATGGAAGCTGCTCGAACTATGTTGATTTATGCGAATGCTCCTTTATTCTTATGGGCAGAAGCAGTGGCAACCGCATGTTATACCCAAAACCGCTCAATCATTCGCACACGTCATGGTAAAACTCCATATGAGCTACTTCATGGACACAAACCCGATATTTCATATCTTCATGTGTTTGGTGCACTTTGCTATCCAAATACAAATAGTGAAAATCTGGGAAAACTTCAACCGAAGGCTGATATTGGAATTTTCATTGGCTATTCACCTGCAAAGAAAGCTTACCGGATTTATAACCGTCGTCTTGGCAAGATTGTAGAAACCTTGGATGTCGATTTTGATGAGCTGACAGCGATGGCTTCTGAGCAACACAGCTCTGAACCCGCATTACACGAGATGGGAACCGGTACAATCAGTTCTGGATTAATTCCCAACAATCCTACTTCTCCAGCATTTTTACCACCAACAAGGGCCGAGTGGGATAAATTATTTCAACCTATGTTTGATGAATTTTTCGATCCACAGAGTAATGATTCCTCAGCAACTGCAACAGTAGCTCCGATTCCCGTAGTTGTTGCTCAAGAGAATGGAAATATATCCGAGGCATCTACTGTTACTCTTGAACATGATGTCCCATCCCCCACCAATTCTCAAGCAACACCTGAATCATCACCCCTACTCGTTCCTAATGATGTTGAAGAAGAACTATATGATCACGATCTGGAATATGCTCACTTACAAGAGCTTCCCTTCTTTGGTTCACATATACCTGATGACCCTACGGGTGCGTCTACCTCAGAGGAAGCTCCTGCAATCGTTCACTCCCGACCACCACGGATTGAAACTCACAACACTAAATGGACAAAGGATCACCCTATCCGCAATATTATTGGTGACATCGATCGACCAGTCTTAACACGTAATCAACTTCAAGAACATGCTTTGTATTGCTATTTTGATGCATTTCTTTCAGACACTGAACCTAAAAACTGGCAACAAGCAATGACAAAATCATCATGGATTGAAGCCATGCAAGAGGAACTCAATGAATTCCAACGTCTTGAAGTGTGGGAATTAGTTCCATTACCCAGCAACGTTGAAATCTTGACACTATTGTGGGTATACAAGGTTAAGCTCGATGAGTTAGGCAGTGTGCTGAAAAACAAAGCTAGATTGGTCGCTAGAGGTTACAAACAAGCTTTGGGTATCAATTTTGAAGAATCCTTTGCTCCTGTTGCACGATTGGAGGCAATTAGACTATTCCTTGCTTATGATGCTCACATGAATATGATCGTCTACCAAATGGATGTTAAGACGGCATTTCTTAATGGTGAATTAAGGGAAGATGTCTATGTAAGCCAGCCGAATGGATTCGTCAATTCAGAGTATCCTAATCATGTGTACAAGCTCAAGAAGGCTCTTTACGGGTTGAAACAGGCTCCACGCGCGTGGTATGATCTCTTATCGACGTATCTCATCTCCAAAGGCTTCTCCAAAGGCAAAGTGGACCCCACATTATTCATTCTCAAGGAGGACAACGACATGATACTGGTACAAATTTATGTTGATGATATAATATTTGCTGCTACTAATCAACGTTTGTCTGACCGTTTTGAGAAAATTATGTCCACACGTTTTAAGATGTCGATGATGGGAAAAATTTCATTTTTCTTAGGGTTGCAAATTTCTCAGAATCCCAGAGGCATCTTTATTAATCAATCCAAGTTTGCTCTTGAATCCTTAAAGAAATATCACTTTGAAAACTGTGACCCCGTGGATACTCCAATGGTGGAGAGATCCAAGTTAGATGAAGATAAGGAAGGGATAGCTGTCGATCCTAAACTTTACCGTGGAATGATCGGCACCCTTCTCTATATGACTGCTAGCAGGCCTGATTTGCAATTTGCTATAGGCATGTGTGCCCGGTATCAGGCTCGGCCTACAGAAAAGCACTTACATGTTGTGAAAAGGATCTTTCGGTATCTAAAAGGAACACTTAATCGTGGTCTGTGGTATCCGAAGGATTCTTCTATTGCATTAATTTCATATGCAGATGCAGATTATGCCGGGTGTCAAGATACCAGACGTAGCACTTCTGGCAGTGTGCAACTCCTTGGAGATAGACTTATCAGTTGGGCATCAAAAAGGCAGAAAAGCGCTGCGATATCAAGTACTGAGGCTGAATACATAGCTATGTCCGGTTGTTGTGCTCAAGTTCTTTGGATGAGATCACAATTGACTAACTACGGTCTTGGATTCAACAAAATCCCGATGTACTGTGATAACAAAAGTGCAATCGCTCTATGCTGCAACTATGTTCAACACTCTCGAGCAAAGCACATTGACATCCGCTACCATTTCATCAAGGAGCAAGTGGAAAATGGAGTGTTCGAACTATACTTCGTCAACACTGAGTATCAGCTGGCAGATATATTCACAAAGGCCTTAGATCGAGGACGCATCGAATTTTTGATCGAAAAGCTAGGCATGAAATCATTTTCACCAGCGACACTTAAGGAGTTGGCAGAAGAGTCTGAAGAATAGTACTGGTAAACTATTCTCGAGTATCCTTTTGATCGTGATCTTGTATATTATAGTACATACTTAAACCATCAAAAGCAAAATACAAAAATATAAAATCAAGAAAAACCATAAAAAATATAAAATCAAGAAAAACCATAAAAAATATAAAACCAAGAAAATCCATAAAAAATATAAAACCAAGAAAACCCAAAAATATTTTTCTTTTCAACTCGGGCATGTCTTTTAGTACGGTAATATTTACGGCTTTAGAAATGTCGATTACTATTGACACGGCGCCATAAATAGAGTCCGTATAAAAGTTGTACAAGTTTTAAAACATGCCCATTATGGCTTGTAGTTATTTTTGACTGCAACCCGGTTTTCGCATTAAAGTCACGTATTTCTTTTGAAAACGTTGGCTCACAACGGGAATTAAGTTTCTCGGGTAAGGTTTACTTTAAAACCTTGTAAGGGGCCAAGCTTACTTTATAACTTGGTCTAACACAAATCTGTGTACGTTTCAGTGCACTTATCTTGTTTAAAATAAGAGAAATCTTATTTCCACCAGAATCGTTCTATATAATCACTGAACCGGCAAATGTCCTTATTAATAGTTGTGTCCTAAATATCTTTGACTACTGCTCTTTAAATAGAAAACGGGTCAGGGATTAAGGGGGAGCAAATATTAATTTTTCTTGGTAACAAATATAGTCATTAAAAAGGATTGTCAGAAAATATTAGCTACCCGTCATCTCCAGTTACGCTATGTGTGCCTTGTGTGATTTAAGTATCTCTTGCATAGGTCATTAACATTTTGGTGTCAAGTAGTTGTGTTAGTGTTTGGGAACGAGTTTATTGTATGTTAAGTTAATTTTAACTAACAATTTAACTAGGGGGACCAGTTTTGCACTTTTGCAAAAAGTGGTGGGTGTTTAAATTAATTTTGACCAAGTCAAAACCATACCAACCCCCTCTTCCCGTCGTCACTGAACAAACACACACACACACACTCTTTTCCGCCATTATCAAGACCTCAAGCTTCTTTTTGATCCGTGATTTGTAACTGATTTCGTGCTGATTTATATCTAGGTATTTTGTTACAACTGCTATCATCTAATCCATCTCATATCTATACATCTAAACACGAACAATAAATCACATTTGTTTTCAAATTAGGTTTTATTGATTCTTGATAAAACCTAAGTTTAATTGCTGGGATGTGTTCTTCTCGCCTAGATAAACATTGGACTTTAACAGGTTTTCTTATAACATCATATTTGTCCTGAACTTGCTCGATCTAGATTCACCTCGGTTCTATCACCAAGAATGCGATCACTGGCTGCGATCCATTCTCATCGCATTGAGTGCGATGGCCTCACCCTTATCCATTCGCTGCGATGGTTCATCAAGATAGATCGTTGCGATGGTCTGTCAAGATGGATCGTTGTGATGGTCTATCAAGATGGATCGTTGCGATGGTCTGGCAAGATAGATCGTTGCGATGGTCTGTCAAGATGGATCGTTGTGATGGTCTGTCAAGATGGATCGTTGCGATGGTCTGTCAAGATGGATCGTTGCGATGGGTCTGTTACGATGACTCCCATGCGATGGCGTGGTTGCGATGGTAGGGCACGATGGGATAGAATGCGATGCATAGGATACGATGGATAGGGCACGATGGATAGAATACGATGCATAGGATACGATGGATAGGGCACGATGGATAGCATACGATGGATATAATACGATGGATAGGATGCGATGGGGTAGCATACGATGGATATAATACGATGGATAGGATACGATGGGGTAGAATACGATGGATAAGGATTCGATGGATATGATGCGATGGGATTGAATGCAATAAGTAGGGTGCGATGGCTGGGTACGATGGATAGAGTTAGATGGACTTAATACAATAAACTCACTACGATGGACCATATTTGCTAAGTGATAAGATATGTGTTGCACTATATTTAGTTTTGCCATATCTTTGCCTTTTATATCTCGTCATGTGACTCTGAATGTATGACTTAGGTCCATATGCTCTATACTTGTCTTTGCTACTCTTACTTATGTAGTGATAATTTGTTGTGATTTATATCCAATGCTTAGAATTTACATGTTTATGAGATATATATGTTTATATATCTACTGTGCTTGTATTTATCTATAAGCAGGAAAATGTCGATAACCGAAGAAGAACAAAAACAATTAGACCTTACACTTGTTCCACTCAATGCTCGAATGCAACATGCACCAAACAATTTTCGTCTAAGAGACGATTTTGATCCTTCTTTTGCGGCATTCAAAATCGCAACAGATATCCTAGATTGTTCACCAATAAAGGATGCATTACGTGTCACTGCATCGGTTCCTGAAGTATACATGCATGAATTTTGGGCAACTGCCTCAATCACACAAGCAAAGCAACTGTCAAAGAAGATCATCTCCTTTAGTCTGAACAACAAAGCCTTAACATTTGATCTGCGTCAGTTTAGACAATTATTTAAGCTTCCAAAGCTGGCAAAAGGGGAACACTTTGTGCCTGATCCAGATGCAGAAGAACTACTGAGAGTAATCTGAGCGTTGAACTATGAGGGTGAAATTGGTTTTCTTTCTCAGTTTAACACATCACATATTGGACAACCTTGGAAAGCAATTGTCATCACTTTAGTGAAGTGCCTTACTTCCAAGATTCGTGGGTCAGATGCAATGCGACCCGCTCAGGCAATCATCTTTTGGGGTCTTTATACCGGATCTAAAGTGGATTATGCTTTACAACTTTGGGAAGAATTTTGTCATCAATTCACAAGTTCCAAGAGAAAAGTAGTGCATCTTCCATTTCTAAGGTTCACAAAACTCATCATTAATCACTTCATGAAGAGTGACCCAGATATTGATCATCGCGGGAACTTCTTCTATCATACTCAAGATGATGACGATGTGTTAGACACTATGACTGCGGATAATCAATTTACAAAATATAAACTCAGACCAGCTCAAGTGCCTGCAATCATGATGAATGACGGTATAAGGGAAAGTGATCATTACAGAGAGATGCTTAAAGATATTGATGCACAGTTCATACGAGTAAATGCAGATCCTTCCGAAAAACAAGCAGAGACGCAAAAAGGAAAACGAAAGAAAAGAATTTCCAAGCGCGTATCGCCCATTTCATCAAGAGACAAAGGCACAAGTAAAGAGCATTTAGTTGATGAAGAGGCTGAAGATGCTGAGATGACCCAAACAGAGGAAGAACAGGAAGAAATACCACTTCGAAAGACAAAGAAAGCAAAGCAGACCAAGGGTAAAAGTGTTGCTTCCGAAGAACCTGCTCAACAACAGAGCTCTGAAGCCAAACAACTGCGTATTGTTCTTCAACAAAGCAGACAAGAAGCTTTTTCCACAGGCTCAGGTTCTAGAATGTTTGAGGACTTAGCAGAATTCGGCAATCCTGATGATGACTTGGCATTTTATGACGATCCTCTTGATGAAGATACTTATGAAGATGCTGGTAACTACATCGTTGAAAGTCGTGAGCCAAGTGAAGAACGTGAGAGTAGTGCAGACACAGATACAAGTATGATGTATCGAGACGCAAATATTACCACTTCTTTACCAGAATCAACTCACATGGTGTTAAACGAAGATGCTCATGCAACTCTCATACCAGAAAATCAACTTCAAAGTAAGTCTACTTCTGGTTCTGATGACGTGTTAAAATATCTTAATCTGGAAAGGGAAGGCGTTGAGGTCACAAACACTGACCCGTCAACAAACGAAACCATGGTGGATGTTCCCATAACTACCATTACATCCACCACCACTCCACCATTATCTACCCCGGTCATCAGTGAGGTCATTACCCCAGCTATCACCCCGGCACCAGATGTACAACCAGTATCAACCACCATCATCACCACTGAATCTACACCGTCATCCGCAGCGGAACAACTAGTATCAACCACCGCCCCAATCACTGTATCTACATCAATACCTATCCTACAACAACCAGTATCATCTACCACCACGTTAACAGTTATGGTTACACCTTCACCAGAAGCACAACAAGTGTCATCCACATCCATTCCCTTCCTCACAGTCAATGACCCACTGATCCAGTCTCTTCAACAACAGCTAGAGGCTCAAGCTACACAAATAGCTACATTGACTGAAAGGATCACCAATCCTCCCAAGGAACCACAACATGATGAGCCTACACTTCAGAAATTAATAGAAAGAGTGTCTAGACTTAAAGAAAAACATAAATCATTTCTTAAAGAGAAGAAAACTCGGGATAAAGAAAATGCTGCTTTTCTCGGGTCAATTGACGAGCAGATGACCGCGATCATTCGACGTGAAGTCAAGTATTATGTTGATCAACAACTACCACATCTTGTCGGTAATGGTCTATCTACTCTTCAGCTAATGACATTGCTACAGACACGTCTTCTAGATATGGGCGCTCATAAATCGAAATACAAACGCAAAGTTCTGCAATATCTCAACAAAGCAATTCTTGAAGAGAATCCTGCAGACACTGCCGACTCTGAGTCTGACGATGAAGACGTACTAGAGGAGGAAGAAGATGATGGTGACAATGAACAAAATGAGGAAGAAGATAAGGAAGGAGATGAGGAGGAAGAAAAGGATGAAGAAGAAGAGGACAAGGATGACGATGAGGATAAGGACAAAGATACAGGCGACGATGAGGATGACGATGATGATAATGACGACGGTCATGGAACTACCAAGTGTAATCAGAATGACGAAACCGGTACTAATGACGAAGAGCCGAATAAGGATGACGGTGACTAAGCTACTGAGAAGGTTTTAGAGGAAGCTGTAGCAAACATTGCTGAAACCGCTGAAAAGACAATCGAGTCTACTGTACCAGAAACTCAGCAAATCGATACAGGTATATCTACTGCACCAGCTCTTACTACTGATTCTCACAATGAATCCGTAGAATATATGCAAGGAGAAGAACCGATACAGCCAATGATTGAAGAAGAACCTCACGGTGATATACCGGAAATGCAAGATCCACCTTCCACAACAGTTGAAGATCCACACAACAGTGACATGGAAGTTGAAGATCTAAATGTACCAGAACCAACGTTTGCTAAATCTTTAATCATTGATGACACGGTACAGGAGCAACTTTGGCTAACCAATGCAGCACCACAGCATCCTTTTGCCACGGCAACTGAAATGGAGATGACTCAATTCCTCAATAACCCTGTCGATTTTTCGGCCTTTCTACGGTATTCTCATGGGAAATCGACAATGACTCCAGATTTGATCAAAATGGCAGCTGCAAACGTGGACTTCTTCGATACCTTGAAGATCAGCCATAATGAAGCAGAATATCATTTTAACGAGCTTACCAAAGCAATGAGAGCGACAACTATAGGAATTCAAACTCCCGTATTGCGACCTCTTACACCAACGATCATTGCCGAATCTGCAACAATCCCAATAGAACACTTTGTGTCTCACGATCTGGAAGACCTGGAGAATGGTGAAACGAAATATGCCACGTCACTCACCATGGTTAAGGCGATTAACTTGGAGAATATTCCATGGATAGAGGATAAAGTACCTGGAACCATATGGAGAAAGAAAGTGCTCCCATCCTATGACACTTATGCAGCACTTGGTATTTCTCACTGGAATGCAAAGAAAAAACTTGCCTACAACCATTTCCACCGTCCTAAGAGAGGTTCTCCCATTGTATCAACACACAGGATCAAAAGTATTCAAGGAGCAACAACTCAGACGGTCTTCGGCTATGATTACTTGAACGTAATCATCTTCAAACGTACTGATGAGAAAGAGTACCGAATTGATGAAAGTGATCTTCAGTACCTTCAACTTGAAGACATCGAAGATCTTCTGCTGCTATTGGCTCAAGAAAAAGTTGACCACTTATCACCTGATATTG
Source organism: Glebionis coronaria (assembly GCA_025667525.1). NCBI lineage: Eukaryota > Viridiplantae > Streptophyta > Magnoliopsida > Asterales > Asteraceae > Glebionis > Glebionis coronaria. Next base: position 210,646,650 of record CM046876.1, on the reverse strand, counting down.
TCATTGCCTTGAGTTCCAACTTTCGCCAATATGCTAGGAAAATCGTCATTCAGAACCGGGTGGAAGATTTTCAACTTGGTGTAGAAAGCTATCAGAAGAAACTAAACCTGGAACGTCCCCATACGACTCCACTCAGCAATTTCCATAAGAACAAGAAGGTATACATGGGGACAACCACACCGGAAGCAGGCATCTTCTACCCAAATGAGACTGGCACCATGCAGTATATGCGATTCTCTGAAATGCACAAATTCAGCGATGGCACGCTTAAGCAAGTTCGGGATGATCTGACGGTTCTCAATGCCAAACAACCGCTTCCAGCAGTCACCTACACTTGGACAAGCCAGTGCATCAGGGGATCAAAGTACGCAATCAAGAAGATTGAAGAACTTCTCAGGAAGCGCCGGTTGCTTTGAAGCATAGAACGATTCGTCGGTGGACGACCATATGGAGCTCACCATCGGTTCACGGAACGAACCAAGTAATTTTGGGTCGTCTCATTACAGGTCAACTCAATATGTATATTATTGTGAATATGTTACCATTTTTACTTTATCAGCTTTTGTGGCTTGTTGTAGTGTTAAGGTATGATAATTTTTCAAGAATTTCTCACGAGATTCTAAATCTTTCAAAATATATCATACTAAGGCACTACAACTATCCCTTATTAACTTAAGGGGGAGCATTAACATGTTCTATGGCCAAACATTAATTTCATTTTATTACCCAAAGACCGGTTAATCCATTAATATCCAAAATATTGATGGTTAACATTTTGGAAAGGGGAGAAAATGGGATTAAGGAGACTTTATGATATTTGGCTAAAACAATGAAAAAGACTTAAAAGATAAACCAACTTAACATGTGTTATGCACAAGTTAAGGGGGAGCGTTTTTGATGATCAAAACACCTAAGGTACAAAACTTTTGATTTCAATATCACAAGTACCTTAAGTGATTTTCAATGATTTTTCATGGTGGCAATTCCTTCCCAAAACACACTTAATTCACGACGAATGTGGTGACAAAAGGGTGGTAGGAATAGGTTTAGTCCAATGATTCATCAGAGCCGATGGAATCTTCCCAAGGACAATTCCCTAGATAGAATTAGAAGTCCTAGGAAAGATGGAGAAAGAATGTGAACGTAGCTGAATGCCGACCAAGTACTTAAGCTAGCACTGGAACAATCACAACAAGGTGCTAGTGATGACGTATTGGTAAGCATTGAAGGGGTTGAAGAATGAAAAAGAATTGTAAAGATAAAGGGTGTAAAGAAAGAAGCCCTCCTTACAACTTTAGGCAGAAACCGGGTCAATACATATGCTATTGAGGTCATTTTTGCTAATGATTCTCGGTATTGAAGAAAGACATCATGGACCCAGTGATGCAATGCTTAACCCTTCCCAGCTAACTCAAATATCTCTCAAAAGGTATTTGTTTTAATCACACGGAGATCAACACGTGATCAATTAGTTTATTCACTCCGAATAGACTGGTATTGAAAAGGTGGCACTCCTCTCCAGCCATCGCTCACTAAATCAAAACGCACAATCGAGTCTAGAGCCAAGAGATCATCAAAAGTCTCATTAGGACACTTTCCATTTATTCCTTGCTTTCTCACACACTGTGAAAAGTAAGAGATTTTCATGAGTCCTACGCAATATTCCTGTAATATTGCCAGAACATCCGAGTAATACGCAAGTATTACAATGAAGATGGAAATCCTGCTTGAGCCAACATCAAACAAGCTCATGGTAGGTTACACGTGCGGTTCTTTTAGAACCAATCTTGTGAAAAACTGGAAAGAAACAGTGGTTTAATTCTTAATTGAACTTAAACTCGTTCCAGGCCTCTTCGCATTATCATATGATCTTGCCAGAACACTCAGAGTGACTCTTTATTGATCACAGTGACGAGTGGAAATCCTTCTAGTGTTAACATCAAACAGCACTTGGTAGGTGACGTGCAAGATTCTTTATGAATTGAGCTCGTGACAACTGGAAAGCAACGATGGTGAAAATCTTAATTGAAATTCACTTGTTCCAGGTTTCATGAATTAACGGCTTCAAATCACAAGGATAAATTATCCAAGTGATTCACTCTTTATGTTCGCAGTCAGCTTTGGACGGTCGAATAAAGAGAACGGGTTTAACCGCGAAATCCTGTCAGGAAGTTACTTAATTGAAACTATCCGTCACGGGTACGATATCTAATATCGTCCAACGGTCTTCACCGACCGGAGGTAAAATGCTACCGAATTAGAATAAAATGTTCAAAGCCATTTTATTCGTGTCGTTGCTGTGTACCTGTTAAAGACGGTGGCGTTGCTGTGTACCTGTTGAAGACGGTGGCGTTGCTGTGTACCAGTTAAAGACGGTGGTGTTGCGGTGTACCTGTAGAAGTCATCCCACATGCTTATGTCTTTCTGCATCAAAGTTCAGCAAAAATTCAAGAAAGTACAAGATGAAGTCTTCCGCTGTAACAAACTCTGAAACTTTCGAGAATTCAACAAAAAGACATAAGTGTGTGGAACATGGAGTCACGAGGAGGCAAAATTCACAAGTAGGCAAAGATCGCACGTGAAAGGCCAAAAGAACATGTTCCAAGCAAAAAGGCTGATATCATTCAACACATATTCACAAAAGAAAAGAAAAAGAAAGAAAAGAAGACTACGAGCTCAAGAACAAAATCTAACATGCTAGATTAGGACTTTGTAAATTTGGAGTGACCTCCCTTTGGGGGAGATTGTTGGAAATACGTTTTACGCATTTAGAAAGTCTCGGTCACTCCAACCATGTAGTTATAGGCTCGTAGTTAAGTTAAGTGTCATTTATTACATAGCCCGACCCATGAGCATGTTCATGGGCCGGAAGCCCAAGTCCTTTAAGGACTTGGGGTATTTAAACCTCTTTCCACCATGGAAAGAGGTGTTGGTTGTTAATTTCTCTCATTTCAATATACAAGTTTTCTTTCACTTCTCTCTCTAACTTTCTCTCTCTAGAAAAACATCAACCCTCTTGATTCATAAGATTATCATTGTTCTACAATGATATACATATAGCCTAAGTTAAAGTCAGTAGTAAGTGAGCATAACAACTTCTTCTTACTTGTACTGAACAATAAAATACTTATAAACATTAGAAAATCATTCATTAATAAACATTACAAAGTACAAACTAATATTACAAATGATTATTTATTTCTTCTCATCCCTGATTTCTTCTATGACAGGAGTTTGAACTAATGGATCCATGTTTCTGATGTCCACCACTCCTAGCAAGCACACGCTGAATGTCCTTGCAGCTTCAGTTAAACATGGACCTCTATGGTGAATATAGAAGGTCCTTTGAACATTCCAAAGAAGTTCATTATTCATATCATCGAAATCACTTATGCCAACGAAGTCTTGTCTTTCAGGATGATTGAACATAATCATTTCCAGTTCTGGTTTTTCAAGTACATGCCCAGGGAGATGATTCTTAAACTGAACAAAACCTTTGTACTTCTTTGTGGTGACAAAGATGTCACCCACACCAGGTTTGATCAGATTGGCTCTTTTGTTCTGCTCTAGTATGGGATCTTGGCCTACGATCTATCGTGATGCACACACACTTGTGAAGTCGTGTGATTCTTGCCAACGTCAAGGAAATACTCTCAAAACGATGAAATACCGCAAAATATAATTCATGTGTGTGAGATTTTTGACGTTTGGGGCATTGACTTTATGGGACCGTTCTCATGGTCTCATGGTAACAAGTATATCCTCGTCGCCGTCGACTACCTATCTAAGTGGGTGGATGCTAAGGCTTTGCCTACAAATGATGCTCGTGTGGTAGTGAAGTTTTTGAAGAAACTATTTTCTCGATTCGGAACCCCTCGTGGTATTATAAGCGATCGTGGAACCCATTTTTCTAATGACCGATTCGAAAAGGTTATAAAGAAATATGGAGTTACAGATCGTCTTTCTACGGCTTATCACCCGCAAACGAGTGGGCAAGTCAAGGTTTCAAACCAAGCTTTGAAGAGGATTTTGGAAATGTCAATTGGAGAAAACCGTGCTTCATGGTTCGACAAATTCGATGACGCTTTATGGGCCTTTCGCACCACTTATAAGACACCTATCGGTTGCACTCCTTATAAGTTGGTGTATGGGAAGAATTGCCATTTGCCTATTGAATTGGAACACAAGGCATATTAGGCCCTAAAGCATGCCAATTATGACTTGAAGACCGCGGGAGATCAGCAGAAAATACAACTTAATGAATTGGATGAATTACGTGGTAATGCTTATGAAAATTCATTGATTCTTAAAGAAAAGACTAAAAAGTTTCATGATTCAAAGATTAAAAACCGGGTTTTTAATGTTGGTGATGAAGTCTTACTTTTTAACTCTCGTTTAAAGATATTTTCTGGGAAATTGAAATCTCGTTGGTCGGGTCTGTTCACCATAACACAAGTGTTTCCTTATGGGACCATCGAGCTAGCTCAAAATGATGGTCCTAATTTCAAGGTGAATGGACATAGGCTTAAGCACTACTTCGGTGGGGAAGTCCCTTCTTTGGACGACCTCGACCAAGTCACCTTCACAATTGATAATTAGCATTGAGGGGATCGAGTCGAGCTCATGACTCGTTAATCAAAAATGAGGTGCTTCGTGGGAGAATTCCCATGCTTATCCATGTACATATTATCGTTTTCTAATGTAGTTAATGTGAGGGGATTTGTGCCCTTCCAACTCGTTGTCTCGTGGTTGTTTATGAATGTGTTATCTAGATCATCATCATCGCCACGGTTTATGACTCTCGTGTTCGTTTACGTGACCCTCGATCGTTTTCTTGAAGAGTTTTTCACGAATCCATGACATATCCTTTATTGGTCTAACAATTATCTTTTAGCATAATTCATAAACGGCTTTAGATATATTTTTGATCACCCTTTCCATGCTATATCCTAAGCATTCGACTCTTCTTCTCTAGTATGGGGGTGCTCCACCGTTAGAATCGAAACATTGAGTAGAACGTTTACTTTTAGTATGGGGGTGAATAGATACTTGCCTTGCTACGCCCTCACGCCCTCACACTTTCCAATTTTCATTCGTTTTGTTTTGTTTTGTTGCAAATAAGGCTGAAAATGGCAAAATTTAAAAAAAAAATTGTTTTCATAAGTGTTTCTAAGACATGAATGTATATTTTTCGTTGGGTAGAGTAAGAGTTAATTTTTGACTTGATGGGCATTTGGAGCCCTTTACATTCCTTAACCCGCTTAAATCAAGTTTTGCTAGACTTTTATATAGGGAACTTTAAAACGCGAAAGTCTTAGCTCATATGGGTTAAGAACAAGAACTTTTCGCAAGTTCCTATAATTGATCCTAGAAAGTCACTTATAAAGGGAACTTTAAAATGCACTCTCTAAACTTGAAAAGTCTAAGAAAGTGCAAGCTCCTATAGGTGACTTGAAAACCCAAAACTTCGATTTAATATAGTCTTAATGAAGCTAATCCATATTTGGCTTAATTTTGACTTGCATGGATAAGTATTCACGAGTCTCTTTAATTAGAGGTCTTTAAATATTGAAGAACGAGAAGTGATAGAGTTAGACAAGTGATCATGCTAAACGTAGAACATGAAAATTTTCTTTCAAAAACTCATATTATAGGTCCATAATTTCTTAGGATTGTTAATGTGTTGTAAAGATCTAAAGAGAGGGAGAGAGATGAAGAACTAGAGAGAAACAGTTAGAGAGAGAAAGGAGAGGATTAGAGAGAAAGATGTTTGATTAATGAAAATGAGAACCAACAACCCCTCCTAACATGCTAGGAGGGGGTATATATAGCCCACCCTACATGTGGGCTTTATGGGTTATACTATTACATATTAGATCACGAGCCCATACTACGTATATATCGTTGGAGTGACCGATCCTTCCTAAATATGTAAAAACGTACTTCCAACAATCTTCCCCTAAGGGAGGTCACTCCAAGTTACAAAGTCCTAAATAGTCTATAGCTCGTGATCTATACTAACAATGATTTAAAAGAGACTTTCTTTAGAAAAACGTATTTCCAACAATCTCTCACTAAGAGAGGTCACACCATTTTACAAAATCTTAAACCTAGCATACTATGCATGAGTCTTCGATCTTGTTCTTGTGAATATGCAGATGAGATCGTTGACTTTAGTCTTGAGCATGTATCCTAGCCTTGACCGTGTGCATTCATCACTTGTGATGTTTGCCTCCTCGTGACATTATGTTCCACATACTTATACCTTGATGAATTCTTGAAAGATTAAGAGTTTGATACAGCGAAAGACTTGACTTTTAGGATTTCTTGAATTTGTTGAAGTATTAAGTGCAGAAAGTATAAGCATGCGGGGACGACTTCTTATCGGATACCACAATGCCACCTTCTAGTTACGCTGCATAAGACAATTAGCAACAAAATATAGACACAGATGAAATGGCTTTGAACATTTAAACCTAATTAGGTAGCATTTTACCTCCGGTCGGTGAAGACCGTTGGACGATATTAAATATTGTACTTGTGGCAGGTAGTTTCAATTAAGAACCTCCTTGACAAGATTTCGCTGGTAAACCCGTTCTCTTTATTCGACCGTCCAAAGCTGACTGCGAACATGAAGAGTGAATCATTTGGATAATATTATCCGCATGATTTGAAGCCGTCAAATCTGATTCCTGGAACAAGTTTAATTCATTAAAGAATCGCACCATCGTTTCTTTCCAGTTGTCACGAGCTTTATTCATATAGAATCTTGCAAGTTATCTACCAAGTGCTTTTTGATGTTAACACTAGAAGAATTTCCACTCATCAATGTGAACACTATATAGTGTCACTCGGAGTGTTCAGGCAAGATCATGAAGAGTTTTGCGTAGGACTCTTAAGATCTTTCTTACTTTTCACAGTGTGTGAAGAAGCAAGGAATTATCAAAGTGTGTCCTAATGAGATATTTGATGATCTCAAATGGCTCTAGACTCGATCGTGCATTTTGGATTTTAGTGATCGGAGGCTGGAGAGGAGTGCCACCATCAAGATGGATCGTTGCGATGGTCTGGCAAGATGGATCGTTGCGATGGTCTGGCAAGATGGATCGTTACGATGGTCTGTCAAGATGGATCGTTGTGATGGTCTGTCAAGATGGATCGTTGCGATGGTCTATCAAGATGGATCGTTGCGATGGGTCTGTTACGATGACTCCCATGCGATGGCGTGGTTGCGATGGTAGGGCACGATGGGATAGAATGTGATGCATAGGATACGATGGATAGGCACGATGGATAGAATACGATGCATAGGATACGATGGATAGGGCACGATGGATAGCATACGATGGATATAATACGATGGATAGGATGCGATGGGGTAGCATACGATGGATATAATACGATGGATAGGATGCGATGGGGTAGAATACGATGGATAAGGATTCGATGGATATGATGCGATGGGATTGAATGCAATAAGTAGGGTGCGATGGCTGGGTACGATGGATAGAGTTAGATGGACTTAATACAATAAACTCACTACGATGGACCATATTTGCTAAGTGATAAGATATGTGTTGCACTATATTTAGTTTTGCCATATCTTTGCCTTTTATATCTCGTCATGTGACTCTGAATGTATGACTTAGGTCCATATGCTCTATACTTGTCTTTGCTACTCTTACTTATGTGGTGATAATTTGTTGTGATTTATATCCAATGCTTAGAATTTACATGTTTATGAGATATATATGTTTATATATCTACTGTGCTTGTATTTATCTATAAGCAGGAAAATGTCGATAACCGAAGAAGAACAAAAACAATTAGACCTTACACTTGTTCCACTCCATGCTCGAATGCAACATGCACCAAACAATTTTCGTCTAAGAGACGATTTTGATCCTTCTTTGGCGGCATTCAAAATCGCAACAGATATCCTAGATTGTTCACCAATAAAGGATGCATTACGTGTCACTGCATCGGTTCCTGAAGTATACATGCATGAATTTTGGGCAACTGCCTCAATCACACAAGCAAAGCAACTGTCAAAGAAGATCATCTCCTTTAGTCTGAACAACAAAGCCTTGACATTTGATCTGCGTCAGTTTAGACAATTATTTAAGCTTCCAAAGCTGGCAAAAGGGGAACACTTTGTGCCTGATCCAGATGCAGAAGAACTACTGAGAGTAATCTGAGCGTTGAACTATGAGGGTGAAATTGGTTTTCTTTCTCAGTTTAACACATCACATATTGGACAACCTTGGAAAGCAATTGTCATCACTTTAGTGAAGTGCCTTACTTCCAAGATTCGTGGATCAGATGCAATGCGACCCGCTCAGGCAATCATCTTTTAGGGTCTTTATACCGGATCTAAAGTGGATTATGCTTTACAACTTTGGGAAGAATTTTGTCATCAATTCACAAGTTCCAAGAGAAAAGCAGTGCATCTTCCATTTCTAAGGTTCACAAAACTCATCATTAATCACTTCATGAAGAGTGACCCAGATATTGATCATCGCGGGAACTTCTTCTATCATACTCAAGATGATGACGATGTGTTAGACACTATGACTGCGGATAATCAATTTACAAAATATAAACTCAGACCAGCTCAAGTGCCTGCAATCATGATGAATGACGGTATAAGGGAAAGTGATCATTACAGAGAGATGCTTAAAGATATTGATGCACAGTTCATACGAGTAAATGCAGATCCTTCCGAAAAACAAGCAGAGACGCAAAAAGGAAAACGAAAGAAAAGAATTTCCAAGCGCGTATCGCCCATTTCATCAAAAGACAAAGGCACAAGTAAAGAGCATTTAGTTGATGAAGAGGCTGAAGATGCTGAGATGACCCAAACAGAGGAAGAACAGGAAGAAATACCACTTCGAAAGACAAAGAAAGCAAAGCAGACCAAGGGTAAAAGTGTTGCTTCCGAAGAACCTGATCAACAACAGAGCTCTGAAGCCAAACAACTGCGTATTGTTCTTCAACAAAGCAGACAAGAAGCTTTTTCCACAGGCTCAGGTTCTAGAATGTTTGAGGACTTAGCAGAATTCGGCAATCCTGATGATGACTTGGCATTTTATGACGATCCTCTTGATGAAGATACTTATGAAGATGCTGGTAACTACATCGTTGAAAGTCGTGAGCCAAGTGAAGAACGTGAGAGTAGTGCAGACACAAATACAAGTATGATGTATCGAGACGTAAATATTACCACTTCTTTACCAGAATCAACTCACATGGTGTTAAACGAAGATGCTCATGCAACTCTCATACCAGAAACTCAACTTCAAAGTAAGTCTACTTCTGGTTCTGATGACGTGTTAAAATATCTTAATCTGGAAAGGGAAGGCGTTGAGGTCACAAACACTGACCCGTCAACAAACGAAACCATGGTGGATGTTCCCATAACTACCATTACATCCACCACCACTCCACCATTATCTACCCCGGTCATCAGTGAGGTCATTACCCCAGCTATCACCCCGGCACCAGATGTACAACCAGTATCAACCACCATCATCACCACTGAATCTACACCGTCATCCGCAGCGGAACAACTAGTATCAACCACCGCCCCAATCACTGTATCTACATCAATACCTATCCTACAACAACCAGTATCATCTACCACCACGTTAACAGTTATGGTTACACCTTCACCAGAAGCACAACAAGTATCATCCACATCCATTCCCTTCCTCACAGTCAATGACCCACTGATCCAGTCTCTTCAACAACAGCTAGAGGCTCAAGCTACACAAATAGCTACATTGACTGAAAGGATCACCAATCCTCCCAAGGAACCACAACATGATGAGCCTACACTTCAGAAATTAATAGAAAGAGTGTCTAGACTTAAAGAAAAACATAAATCATTTCTTAAAGAGAAGAAAACTCGGGATAAAGAAAATGCTGCTTTTCTCGGGTCAATTGACGAGCAGATGACCGCGATCATTCGACGTGAAGTCAAGTATTATGTTGATCAACAACTACCACATCTTGTCGGTAATGGTCTATCTACTCTTCAGCTAATGACATTGCTACAGACACGTCTTCTAGATATGGGCGCTCATAAATCGAAATACAAACGCAAAGTTCTGCAATATCTCAACAAAGCAATTCTTGAAGAGAATCCTGCAGACACTACCGACTCTGAGTCTGACGATGAAGACGTACTAGAGGAGGAAGAAGATGATGGTGACAATGAACAAAATGAGGAAGAAGATAAGGAAGGAGATGAAGAGGAAGAAAAGGATGAAGAAGAAGAGGACAAGGATGACGATGAGGATAAGGACAAAGATACAGGCGACGATGAGGATGACGATGATGATAATGACGACGGTCATGGAACTACCAAGGGTAATCAGAATGACGAAACCGGTACTAATGACGAAGAGCCGAATAAGGATGACGGTGACCAAGCTACTGAGAAGGTTTTAGAGGAAGCTGTAGCAAACATTGCTGAAACCGCTGAAAAGACAATCGAGTCTACTGTACCAGAAACTCAGCAAATCGATACAGGTATATCTACTGCACCAGCTCTTACTACTGATTCTCACAATGAATCCGTAGAATATATGCAAGCAGAAGAACCGATACAGCCAATGATTGAAGAAGAACCTCACGGTGATATACCGGAAATGCAAGATCCACCTTCCACAACAGTTGAAGATCCACACAACAGTGACATGGAAGTTGAAGATCTAAATGTACCAGAACCAACGTTTGCTGAATCTTTAATCATTGATGACACGGTACAGGAGCAACTTTGGCTAACCAATGCAGCACCACAGCATCCTTTTGCCACGGCAACTGAAATGGAGATGACTCAATTCCTCAATAACCCTGTCGATTTTTCGGCCTTTCTACGGTATTCTCATGGGAAATCGACAATGACTCCAGATTTGATCAAAATGGCAGCTGCAAACGTGGACTTCTTCGATACCTTGAAGATCAGCCATAATGAAGCAGAATATCATTTTAACGAGCTTACCAAAGCAATGAGAGCGACAACTATAGGAATTCAAACTCCCGTATTGCGACCTCTTACACCAACGATCATTGCCGAATCTGCAACAATCCCAATAGAACACTTTGTGTCTCACGATCTTGAAGACCTGGAGAATGGTGAAACGAAATATGCCACGTCACTCACCATGGTTAAGGCGATTAACTTGGAGAATATTCCATGGATAGAGGATAAAGTACCTGGAACCATATGGAGAAAGAAAGTGCTCCCATCCTATGACACTTATGCAGCACTTGGTATTTCTCACTGGAATGCAAAGAAAAAACTTGCCTACAACCATTTCCACCGTCCTAAGAGAGGTTCTCCCATTGTATCAACACACAGGATCAAAAGTATTCAAGGAGCAACAACTCAGACGGTCTTCGGCTATGATTACTTGAACGTAATCATCTTCAAACGTACTGATGAGAAAGAGTACCGAATTGATGAAAGTGATCTTCAGTACCTTCAACTTGAAGACATCGAAGATCTTCTGCTGCTATTGGCTCAAGAAAAAGTTGACCACTTATCACCTGATATTGTCATTGCCTTGAGTTCCAACTTTCGCCAATATGCTAGGAAAATCGTCATTCAGAACCGGGTGGAAGATTTTCAACTTGGTGTAGAAAGCTATCAGAAGAAACTAAACCTGGAACGTCCCCATACGACTCCACTCAGCAATTTCCATAAGAACAAGAAGGTATACATGGGGACAACCACACCGGAAGCAGGCATCTTCTACCCAAATGAGACTGGCACCATGCAGTATATGCGATTCTCTGAAATGCACAAATTCAGCGATGGCACGCTTAAGCAAGTTCGGGATGATCTGACGGTTCTCAATGCCAAACAACCGCTTCCAGCAGTCACCTACACTTGGACAAGCCAGTGCATCAGGGGATCAAAGTACGCAATCAAGAAGATTGAAGAACTTCTCAGGAAGCGCCGGTTGCTTTGAAGCATAGAACGATTCGTCGGTGGACGACCATATGGAGCTCACCATCGGTTCACGGAACGAACCAAGTAATTTTGGGTCGTCTCATTACAGTTCAACTCCATATGTATATTATTGTGAATATGTTACCATTTTTACTTTATCAGCTTTTGTGGCTTGTTGTAGTGTTAAGGTATGATAATTTTTCAAGAATTTCTCACGAGATTCTAAATCTTTCAAAATATATCATACTAAGGCACTACAACTATCCCTTATTAACTTAAGGGGGAGCATTAACATGTTCTATGGCCAAACATTAATTTCATTTTATTACCCAAAGACCGGTTAATCCATTAATATCCAAAATATTGATGGTTAACATTTTGGAAAGGGGAGAAAATGGGATTAAGGAGACTTTATGATATTTGGCTAAAACAATGAAAAAGACTTAAAAGATAAACCAACTTAACATGTGTTATGCACAAGTTAAGGGGGAGCGTTTTTGATGATCAAAACACCTAAGGTACAAAACTTTTGATTTCAATATCACAAGTACCTTAAGTAATTTTCAATGATTTTTCATGGTGGCAATTCCTTCCCAAAACACACTTAATTCACGACGAATGTGGTGACAAAAGGGTGGTAGGAATAGGTTTAGTCCAATGATTCATCAGAGCCGATGGAATCTTCCCAAGGACAATTCCCTAGATAGAATTAGAAGTCCTAGGAAAGATGGAGAAAGAATGTGAACGTAGCTGAATGCCGACCAAGTACTTAAGCTAGCACTGGAACAATCACAACAAGGTGCTAGTGATGACGTATTGGTAAGCATTGAAGGGGTTGAAGAATGAAAAAGAATTGTAAAGATAAAGGGTATAAAGAAAGAAGCCCTCCTTACAACTTTAGGCAGAAACCGGGTCAATACATATGCTATTGAGGTCATTTTTGCTAATGATTCTCGGTATTGAAGAAAGACATCATGGACCCAGTGATGCAATGCTCAACCCTTCCCAGCTAACTCAAATATCTCTCAAAAGGTATTTGTTTTAATCACACGGAGATCAACACGTGATCTATTAGTTTATTCACTCCGAATAGACTGGTATTGAAAAGGTGGCACTCCTTTCCAGCCATCGCTCACTAAATCAAAACGCACAATCGAGTCTAGAGCCAAGAGATCATCAAAAGTCTCATTAGGACACTTTCCATTTATTCCTTGCTTTCTCACACACTGTGAAAAGTAAGAGATTTTCATGAGTCCTATGCAGTATTCCTGTAATATTGCCAGAACATCCGAGTAATACGCAAGTATTACAATGAAGATGGAAATCCTGCTTGAGCCAACATCAAACAAGCTCATGGTAGGTTACACGTGCGGTTCTTTTAGAACCAATCTTGTGAAAAACTGGAAAGAAACAGTGGTTTAATTCTTAATTGAACTTAAACTCGTTCCAGGCCTCTTCGCATTATCATATGATCTTGCCAGAACACTCAGAGTGACTCTTTATTGATCACAGTGACGAGTGGAAATCCTTCTAGTGTTAACATCAAACAGCACTTGGTAGGTGACGTGCAAGATTCTTTATGAATTGAGCTCGTGACAACTGGAAAGCAACGATGGTGAAAATCTTAACTGAAATTCACTTGTTCCAGGTTTCATGAATTGACGGCTTCAAATCACAAGGATAAATTATCCAAGTGATTCACTCTTTATGTTCGCAGTCAGCTTTGGACGGTCGAATAAAGAGAACGGGTTTACCCGCGAAATCCTGTCAGGAAGTTACTTAATTGAAACTATCCGTCACGGGTACGATATCTAATATCGTCCAACGGTCTTCACCGACCGGAGGTAAAATGCTACCGAATTAGAATAAAATGTTCAAAGCCATTTTATTCGTGTCGTTGCTGTGTACCTGTTAAAGACGGTGGCGTTGCTGTGTACCTGTTGAAGACGGTGGCGTTGCTGTGTACCAGTTAAAGACGGTGGTGTTGCGGTGTACCTGTAGAAGTCATCCCACATGCTTATGTCTATCTGCATCAAAGTTCAACAAAAATTCAAGAAAGTACAAGATGAAGTCTTCCGCTGTAACAAACTCTGAAACTTTCGAGAATTCAACAAAAAGACATAAGTGTGTGGAACATGGAGTCACGAGGAGGCAAAATTCACAAGTAGGCAAAGATCGCACGTGAAAGGCCAAAAGAACATGTTCCAAGCAAAAAGGCTGATATCATTCAACACATATTCACAAAAGAAAAGAAAAAGAAAGAAAAGAAGACTACGAGCTCAAGAACAAAATCTAACATGCTAGATTAGGACTTTGTAAATTTGGAGTGACCTCCCTTTGGGGGAGATTGTTGGAAATACGTTTTACGCATTTAGAAAGTCTCGGTCACTCCAACCATGTAGTTATAGGCTCGTAGTTAAGTTAAGTGTCATTTATTACATAGCCCGACCCATGAGCATGTTCATGGGCCGGAAGCCCAAGTCCTTTAAGGACTTGGGGTATTTAAACCTCTTTCCACCATGGAAAGAGGTGTTGGTTGTTAATTTCTCTCATTTCAATATACAAGTTTTCTTTCACTTCTCTCTCTAACTTTCTCTCTCTAGAAAAACATCAACCCTCTTGATTCATAAGATTATCATTGTTCTACAATGATATACATATAGCCTAAGTTAAAGTCAGTAGTAAGTGAGCATAACAACTTCTTCTTACTTGTACTGAACAATAAAATACTTATAAACATTAGAAAATCTTTCATTAATAAACATTACAAAGTACAAACTAATATTACAAATGATTATTTATTTCTTCTCATCCCTGATTTCTTCTATGACAGGAGTTTGAACTAATGGATCCATGTTTCTGATGTCCACCACTCCTAGCAAGCACACGCTGAATGTCCTTGCAGCTTCAGTTAAACATGGACCTCTATGGTGAATATAGAAGGTCCTTTGAACATTCCAAAGAAGTTCATTATTCATATCATCGAAATCACTTATGCCAACGAAGTCTTGTCTTTCAGGATGATTGAACATAATCATTTCCAGTTCTGGTTTTTCAAGTACATGCCCAGGGAGATGATTCTTAAACTGAACAAAACCTTTGTACTTCTTTGTGGTGACAAAGATGTCACCCACACCAGGTTTGATCAGATTGGCTCTTTTGTTCAGCTCTAGTATGGGATCTTGGCCTACGATCTATTGTGATGCACACACACTTGTGAAGTCGTGTGATTCTTGCCAACGTCAAGGAAATACTCTCAAAACGATGAAATACCGCAAAATATAATTCATGTGTGTGAGATTTTTGACGTTTGGGGCATTGACTTTATGGGACCGTTCTCATGGTCTCATGGTAACAAGTATATCCTCGTCGCCGTCGACTACCTATCTAAGTGGGTGGATGCTAAGGCTTTGCCTACAAATGATGCTCGTGTGGTAGTGAAGTTTTTGAAGAAACTATTTTCTCGATTCGGAACCCCTCGTGGTATTATAAGCGATCGTGGAACCCATTTTTGTAATGACCGATTCGAAAAGGTTATAAAGAAATATGGAGTTACAGATCGTCTTTCTACGGCTTATCACCCGCAAACGAGTGGGCAAGTCAAGGTTTCAAACCAAGCTTTGAAGAGGATTTTGGAAATGTCAATTGGAGAAAACCGTGCTTCATGGTTCGACAAATTCGATGACGCTTTATGGGCCTTTCGCACCACTTATAAGACACCTATCGGTTGCACTCCTTATAAGTTGGTGTATGGGAAGAATTGCCATTTGCCTATTGAATTGGAACACAAGGCATATTGGGCCCTAAAGCATGCCAATTATGACTTGAAGACCGCGGGAGATCAGCAGAAAATACAACTTAATGAATTGGATGAATTACGTGGTAATGCTTATGAAAATTCATTGATTCTTAAAGAAAAGACTAAAAAGTTTCATGATTCAAAGATTAAAAACCGGGTTTTTAATGTTGGTGATCAAGTCTTACTTTTTAACTCTCGTTTAAAGATATTTTCTGGGAAATTGAAATCTCGTTGGTCGGGTCTGTTCACCATAACACAAGTGTTTCCTTATGGGACCATCGAGCTAGCTCAAAATGATGGTCCTAATTTCAAGGTGAATGGACATAGGCTTAAGCACTACTTCGGTGGGGAAGTCCCTTCTTTGGACGACCTCGACCAAGTTACCTTCACAATTGATAATTAGCATTGAGGGGATCGAGTCGAGCTCATGACTCGGTAATCAAAAATGAGGTGCTTCGTGGGAGAATTCCCATGCTTATCCATGTACATATTATCGTTTTCTAATGTAGTTAATGTGAGGGGATTTGTGCCCTTCCAACTCGTTGTCTCGTGGTTGTTTATGAATGTGTTATCTAGATCATCATCATCGCCACGGTTTATGACTCTCGTGTTCGTTTACGTGACCCTCGATCGTTTTCTTGAAGAGTTTTTCACGAATCCATGACATATCCTTTATTGGTCTAACAATTATCTTTTAGCATAATTCATAAACGGCTTTAGATATATTTTTGATCACCCTTTCCATGCTATATCCTAAGCATTCGACTCTTCTTCTCTAGTATGGGGGTGCTCCACCGTTAGAATCGAAACATTGAGTAGAACGTTTACTTTTAGTATGGGGGTGAATAGATACTTGCCTTGCTACGCCCTCACGCCCTCACACTTTCCAATTTTCATTCGTTTTGTTTTGTTTTGTTGCAAATAAGGCTGAAAATGGCAAAATTTTTAAAAAAAATTGTTTTCATAAGTGTTTCTAAGACATGAATGTATATTTTTCGTTGGGTAGAGTAAGAGTTAATTTTTTACTTGATGGGCATTTGGAGCCCTTTACATTCCTTAACCCGCTTAAATCAAGTTTTGCTAGACTTTTATATAGGGAACTTTAAAACGCGAAAGTCTTAGCTCATATGGGTTAAGAACAAGAACTTTTCGCAAGTTCCTATAATTGATCCTAGAAAGTCACTTATAAAGGGAACTTTAAAATGAACTCTCTAAACTTGAAAAGTCTAAGAAAGTGCAAGCTCCTATAGGTGACTTGAAAACCCAAAACTTCGATTTAATATAGTCTTAATGAAGCTAATCCATATTTGGCTTAATTTTGACTTGCATGGATAAGTATTCACGAGTCTCTTTAATTAGAGGTCTTTAAATATTGAAGAACGAGAAGTGATAGAGTTAGACAAGTGATCATGGTAAACGTAGAACATGAAAATTTTCTTTCAAAAACTCATATTATAGGTCCACAATTTCTTAGGATTGTTAATGTGTTGTAAAGATCTAAAGAGAGGGAGAGAGATGAAGAACTAGAGAGAAACAGTTAGAGAGAGAAAGGAGAGGATTAGAGAGAAAGATGTTTGATTAATGAAAATGAGAACCAACAACCCCTACTAACATGCTAGGAGGGGGTATATATAGCCCACCCTACATGTGGGCTTTATGGGTTATACTATTACATATTAGATCACGAGCCCATACTACGTATATATCGTTGGAGTGACCGATCCTTCCTAAATATGTAAAAACGTACTTCCAACAATCTTCCCCTAAGGGAGGTCACTCCAAGTTACAAAGTCCTAAATAGTCTATAGCTCGTGATCTATACTAACAATGATTTAAAAGAGACTTTCTTTAGAAAAACGTATTTCCAACAATCTCTCACTAAGAGAGGTCACACCATTTTACAAAATCTTAAACCTAGCATACTATGCATGAGTCTTCGATCTTGTTCTTGTGAATATGCAGATGAGATCGTTGACTTTAGTCTTGAGCATGTATCCTAGCCTTGACCGTGTGCATTCATCACTTGTGATGTTTGCCTCCTCGTGACATTATGTTCCACATACTTATACCTTGATGAATTCTTGAAAGATTAAGAGTTTGATACAGCGAAAGACTTGACTTTTAGGATTTCTTGAATTTGTTGAAGTATTAAGTGCAGAAAGTATAAGCATGCGGGGACGACTTCTTATCGGATACCACAATGCCACCTTCGAGTTACGCTGCATAAGACAATTAGCAACAAAATATATACACAGATGAAATGGCTTTGAACATTTAAACCTAATTAGGTAGCATTTTACCTCCGGTCGGTGAAGACCGTTGGACGATATTAAATATTGTACTTGTGGCAGGTAGTTTCAATTAAGAACCTCCTTGACAAGATTTCGCTGGTAAACCCGTTCTCTTTATTCGACCGTCCAAAGCTGACTGCGAACATGAAGAGTGAATCATTTGGATAATATTATCCGCATGATTTGAAGCCGTCAAATCTGATTCCTGGAACAAGTTTAATTCATTAAAGAATCGCACCATCGTTTCTTTCCAGTTGTCACGAGCTTTATTCATATAGAATCTTGCATGTTACCTACCAAGTGCTTTTTGATGTTAACACTAGAAGAATTTCCACTCATCAATGTGAACACTATATAGTGTCACTCGGAGTGTTCAGGCAAGATCATGAAGAGTTTTGCGTAGGACTCTTAAGATCTTTCTTACTTTTCACAGTGTGTGAAGAAGCAAGGAATTATCAAAGTGTGTCCTAATGAGATATTTGATGATCTCAAATGGCTCTAGACTCGATCGTGCATTTTGGATTTTAGTGATCGGAGGCTGGAGAGGAGTGCCACCATTTCAATACCAATTTATTCGGAGTGAATAAATCAATAGATAATGCGTTGTCTCCGTGTGATTAAAACAAATATCTTTTAAGAGATATCTGAGTTAGTGTTGATCCCAAATTAGATCGATTTATCTTGTGTAAACGAGAATAAATCAAGTTAAACACTTAGAGAAACTTTGTTGTATACGAAACAATTTAAGTATTATGCGGAATTAACACTTAAACAAGAACACACAAACAAGATAAACCAAACTTTCACTTTGATCGATTAATCGAACTTGCGTACAATGAAAGTGTGAAAAACATACATTGAACTTAAACCTAAAGGCCTCCTTTTATAGATTAAGGAACCTTGTACCAGAGTCTACGTATTAGCTATTTTAGGTAAAGATAAACATAAGAAATACATTGTCAAACATATCTTTACTAGAAACATAAAACGTGTAGACTAAGTATCCTATCAGTGCTTGACTTATTCTTATCAACGCTTGACTTCTTCCTGTCAACGCTTGTCTTGACAACGCTTGATTTCTTCTTATCAACGTCCAAATTCCTCTTGTTAGCGTCCAAATGGCTTGGCTACATTTTATTCCCAACAATCATCCCCTAAACTTTATATCCACTATGGTAATCAAGTTTCTGAATAAAAACTAAGTACTAGGAGGATTCTTACAAATCTTATTAAATTGAAATAAATAAACCGAATCAAATCTTTGCCAATGTCACTTGAGTAATCCATCTCTAGCTGTGTTGACATCATTTTCTTCAAAACTTCTTTGGACATAGGATATTCAGCATCCACAAGAAGATATTCAGAAAACTTTGTAGTACTCAAATAATACCCACCAGCTGCTGAATATAGACGCCATTGAAGTCCACTAAAATCATCAAGATCCTTCCAAACTGGATCTTCTTCATCTGGTGCACACATTCTGTTGAATGTTTACCAAATCTTTATTCCATTGACTGAAGTAGATGCTTCAGTCTCATACTTGGCATGCATCAACCTCCAAAGGTCTGCCAAGTCTTCCCTATCCAGGCTTGCAAACAAAGACATAAGAGTAGTAAAAGTATGTACCTCTTTCCCATATCTGCCAATCATCCAAAACCCAGTTGCATCTTCCTCATAACTAACTATAGGGTTTTTGAAATCATGAGGTAACACTTCTACCATATGTGAAGCTTCCAAGGGTGATAGCTTAATACTCCTTCTAATAACAGCTTCACTAGGATTCACTCTATCCATGTTTTCTGGGAACTCAAGTGGAACTCCCTTCTTCAAAGGTCTTGGTGTAATTAAAGCCTATTGAATCTACATCTCTTCTGTAAGTTCTTCCTTTCTTTCATCTGAAAGAAGTCTGATAGTGTTCTGCTCTTGCACTCTTGCCCAAATAGGATAAGCCTTATATTCCAATTCATCAAAGGACAATCTAACTTCTGAAAAGTCCAACCTCCTTGATGACATCTAAGCAACATATAGTAGAGCTCCCTTCTATCCTTCTTAGATTGTGAAAAAACATTGCTAGCCTTATACTTTAAGATTACCTTGCAATCCCTTTGAATCCTAAATACAATCTCCAAACCCCAAATTTGATCTGATAAAGACATGTTTGGATTCTCCATGATCTTATTCTCCCATGCAAAGTACATCTGGGCAACTTTAGGCATTTCATAATCCACCTGATTCTTCAACTCTGCAAGCTTTTTCTTTGCCAATTCATCACCATTCAAGTCTCTCTAGTTCTTCAATAATCATAACACTTGAACCTGTACTCTCATCATTACTGCTTTTCTTACTCTCAATAGCAGCTTCCTTTATCCTATCTTCTTTCTCAAGTTGTGCAGCCAATATGGAATCAAACTTTACTTGGGCTGCATCCTTGGGAACTACTGTTTCTACCATAATCCCTTTACCTTTATCTGATATATCAATGGTGGGTAAAGATGATGATGGAACCTGTGTAGACACATCCTTGATAATAGTTGATTACTGGGATACATCAACCATACCTGCAGGTCTATTAACGTCTAAAACCTGTGTGTCAACGCCTAACTTACTCCTATCAGCGCTTAGCTTGTCAGCGTCAAAAACCTTCTTATCAAAGCTTAACTTACTCCTATCAGCGCTTGTCTTTGTGAACTGCTCCAACATCTCAGTAAAAGATAAGTTCAAATTTGTAGGGGTAACCAATGAAACATCAAAACCTGGTTGCCTCTTCAAATCTGTTAGAGCTTCAGCTATACCCAAAGATTCTCCTTCATGTGAGCCTTTTTCACTCACATGTATCTGCTCATCCTCCCCTTTGGAAGAATCCTCCACTCCAAGCCTAGGGTTAGCACCTTCCAAAATAACAATCCTCTCCCTCAATTGCTTGAGTTCAAGGCCTTGTGTAGAGATAGTTTATACAAGGTCTGCATTTTGCTTTTGCAAGCTAATGCAGACAGCCGTCAATTCTAACAATGTATAGGGTTCCAATCTTCCCTCCTCTAGAATAGGAATTTGAGCTCCCAAAGTAGAGTCATGGGGCATGGATAGGGTCTTAATGATGTTAGGACTGGCTTGGCCTGCATCTAAGCTAGTACCAATAGTCCTAGCCCCACCCATGTCACCAACCACACTTGTGGTGGTGGTTCTCTCTACAACATGGCTAGGACCACTAGAGGAGAACACTCCAGTAGTCCTTTGGCATTTTCCATCATAAAGTCTGGGGGTGAAGAAGATCATGTGGATTGGGTTTTAGTTTGGAGGTTAAGGGGTGTTTGGGTTTGTTGTAATAGGGTGTCAGCGTTTGGATTTGGAGTGTCAAAGCCAACATTTAACGTGTCAGCGTTGAAGGGTTCTTGGTCAATATCCATTTGCTGGGGTGATGACGATTGTGCAGATAATGGGTCTGGTTGTGGGATAGGGTCTGGTTGAGGTTGTGCTGCTGCAAGAACAGCAAGCATGGCTTGGGTAAGGGGTAAATCTCTGTGAGGTGGTGTATTCATCTTTCCAAAAATTGCTTTCTTTTGCACAGGGATCGTATAAAAATCATTGTGATCCCTAGTACAATAACTTTGTTCATCAAACACTATTTGCAAAAATCTTGGGTAAGCAAGAGTCATCTTGCTACCCTTGTTATGACACACGCCATCAAAAATCATTTTAGAAAAATTATATTTTTTCCCAGTAGCAATACACACAATGGCACTCCCAATAGACCTGTTAATTTCATTATGTGCAGTACATTTAGGACTCAAACATTGAAGAATGACATGTATCAAGTACTTCCAAGCTGGGGGAAATTCCTGTTTTGAATATTTGTTTAAAGTTCCCTCTTTAGGGAAAGGATAACCCAAAGCTTGAAGTCCTTGTTCTAGCTCACCAATGGGTAGGGTGGTTATACCATCTGCATCATTAAGATGCAAAGCCTGGCGAACCAAGGCTTCAAAGCCCATGGACTGTAGCAGTCAATGTAGTCACATTATTAACCGTTGAGGAAGTGACAGTATTCCTAAACTGCTTAATTTGAGTGACAGGGATAAGAGGAGCATGAGAAAGTGCATACCTGATGGGGGATGCATTTAAACACTCCACCATCTGAGTATATTGAGGAAACAGAGTGTTGTCGGCCTCTAAATAGGCAACCATGTTGTGCTGACTTCTGAACCCCAATTCCAAATCACTCGGTTTAAACTTAGGCGCCATTGATGTAGAAAGTTGTGATAAATGTTTATGAAAGATGAATGTATGTGAAAATTTAGTTAGACAAGAATAAGCAGTTACCCTGTTTCAAAAGAATGAGCCAAATATATAGGAGAGGTAAGCACATGTGATTGGTAAAAAATGAGGCAGTTATTTTTCAAAATATAATGATTAAAATCTTGAAAAGATACAACATATCTTGTGCATTAATAAAAAGTTACCAACTCCTAAAATTACGGCCCAAATATTCATCAAAAATAACTATTGGAAATTCACTTTATGTGACGACATTTAAGAATTCCCATTAGTTATCATAGTCACACACGTTTAGACTAGACTAGGTTCGTTGTATAGTTTATGTAGTGTGTGTGACTATATATACCCCTCCTTAGCTTCCAAGGAGGGGTGTTGCTTGTGTTCATTTTTCACTTTTAACACATTTTTCCTTCTTTCACACAACCTCTCTTCTCTCTCTCTATCAACAATGGCTTCCACCTTCCACCACCCACCTAGACCACCGGATTAGCTTATAGCAAATCCACAATTGGCATCAGAGCCTCGGTTCAATCCTTGGATCGTGTTTTTGTTTCGATTTGGGGTCTACAATTTTTCTTTTGGGTCTCGTTCTATAATTTTTTGCTCCGAATCTATCATTCTCTTGTCACTGGTTGTGGTTATAACTTATATCCAATATTCATAACTTTTTTTGTCCTTGTCATCAGTCAAAGATGGTTTGTTTGTCTCACTGGTTTCATCCAAAGTTGTTATCATGGTCAAGTTGTTACATTTATCCTGGTCAAATGGTTTTGTCACAGTCTTCATCTGGTTTTCATAACCCACTGGTCCAATCTATCAAACTTTTCTTGGTCAAAAGAAGTCAAACTTGCCATATTTTCTTAAATCTAGTATTTTTGGTGACTGGGTTTTGATAAAGTTTCATTCTTTCTGGTAATTTTTTTATTGACATGATGAAGATGACCAAGAAAAGTAAGATCCTAAAAAACGGAAAAAAGTACAGATTTGGATAAGATTCTACTTCATGGTACATCGCATTGAGTTTGATGGTACCACTGCGATGGGTCCATCTTGACTGCGATGGACTCAAAGTTTTGGGCTTCGATGGTATGTTGCTTAAACAGACTGCGATGGCTCCATTGCGATGGGTACCATCGCAATAGGACATCTTGATACGATGGACTCAAGCTTTGACTACGATGGGTTAACTAGTTTAAGACTTCGATTGTAACACCCCATTTTGGAAATGGAATATTACGCATATCATGGCGTGTCATCAAAGCATACAAGGATAAATGTCTAAGCATTATTCAACCATAAAAGGAAATACCGGAATCAAACATCGGTATCCCAAAGTAAAGCTCATCACACACAAACATAAATACTGTAAAAGGAAGGACGAAACAATGTCCAAAGCAACTGTATCAAAGCAAAGGAAATGCATAAAGTAAAGAAAGACAGTAAAGCTTCCAATCCATATGCACCTACGTTTGAGATCTACGAGCGTCCCTGAGTACCTGCCGTTTTGGGAACATGAAAAGGAAAACGGCTGAGCAAGACGCTCAGTGCACGGATGTACAATAAAGCATGATATAGGATAAGCATGTAACATATAACAGCGGAAGACTAAGTACTGAGTAAACTGGTTAAGTATCATGAAAACTGGTTTTATAGTTTGAAAAGCCTTATGTTTAACCTGTAAAAACTGTTTTAACATATATATACCATAGCCCATATAGGTCATGAAAAGGTCACGTGCATGAATACTTGGAGGGGTGACCTCATCATGCTGATTAGAGGGGATGCCTCTAATCAATATACTGGTTTGGGTAGGAGGGATCAGCTCCTTGTGAAGGGTGCAAGGCACACACCACATTCACCATGATAAACTGAATAAACATGTAACTAGGATGCACCCATACGCCCCGACTGATATAATAATATGGCCAAACTGAAAAGGGACGCCACGAGCAATCACTCCGCCGTGGGGAAGTCATAACATCGGTGCCTCCAATGCTATGGTTATGGTACCTCCATAACTAGGTGAAACTGGTCATGCTTGTATATGGCTATAGTTTATGCTAAATTAACATAAGCAGTTCAAAACAATAAAACAAATGCTGGGGAAAACAGTTGGCTGCATACGGGGAAATCCTAATAAGGAAGGAATGTCCATACTGAAAGGACGGGAATCCGTACCTCAAGTCCAGTGAAATGAACGGAAGAAAGACTCCTACTTCTGGATCACTAACGCTACATGAATACACACGTGTATAAGTATCGATTCACTGATTACGTACTGGGTTCTGTGTCTTGTTATAGCTGATTTGGTATGTTTTAGGTCATGGTTCACTGTTTAAAGCCTTAAACTGTGTTTATCTTGTATTTCTGGTTTATCTGATTAAGTATTACTGGTGTTTCATGTATTAATATACTTACTGTATAATAATAAGTAACTTTCCAAAAATAGCAGGTTTCCAAAAATAGAAAGTTTCCAAAAATAGAAAGTTTCCAAAAATAGAAAGTTTCCAAAAATAGAAAGTTACCAAAAATAGAAAGTTTCCAAAAATAGAAAGTTTCCAAAAATAGAAAGTTTCCAAAAATAGAAAGTTTCCAAAAATAGAATTTACTGCCTAAAATAGATTAGTTTCTAAAAATAGAAAGTTTCCAAAAATAGATCAGCTGCCTTAATTAAATAAGTTTCCATATATAGAAGGTTTCCATAATTAGATTAGCTGCCTGAAATAGATTGATTTCCATATATAGAAGGTTTCCATAATTAGATTAGCTGCCTGAAATAGATTGATTTCCATATATAGAAGGTTTCCATAATTAGATTAGTTGCCTTATTTAATTAAGTTTCTATAAATAGAAGTTTCCATAATTAGAATTAAGCTGATCTCATAAGCTAACATATAAGTCTAAGTGTCATAAGCTTACTACTTAAGTCATATGATATAGTGTATAGTTTAATTATTATTTCATGTATTTTAATTAAACTATAGGTTAAGCATTTTAATTAAAGTGTAACATGTATAATTAAAATGAAATGAAAATACTTACGTTAAAATGTGTATTATTATTAATAATAATATAACCTAAGTCATGTCTAAATTAATTAATTATAGGCATGTTTTAATAATTAATTAATTATAACTTATAACATAAAATACTTAGGTTAATTTAATGTCATGATAAACTAATAATTAAAATAACCTAAGTCATGATTTAATTAATATTTCATGTTATTAATTAATTATATCCTAAGTTCATGATTCATAAAAATTACATGTAACATAGATCATGATTTTAACCAACGAACCATGAATCGGGTATGAATTCGACACCGTACCCCGGGCCAAACCCGGGGCACACGTGTCCCCTTGCTGCCGTGGGTCCCACACGAGCCAACCAAGACCAATTGTGGTCTTGGTGGTGGCGGCAATAGCAAACCAAACCCCCCTCGGGTTTGTTTTGCTAGGCGGCTAGAAACAAACACCCCTTTAAATCATTCCTTGATTTTATTTAATACCAAAACATGTTAGATCAATGATTAATTATCTTGTTTTCATAAGAAAAATAATAACATGTTCATGAAAATAATCAAAGCTTAAAAGAATTAAAAAGAATTAAAAAGAAGGGTTAGAAAGGTATACCACTATGTAGCTTGGAAAAAGGATGAACAAACACGGTTTCTACACTTGTTTTTAAGATCAAAATCAAACAAATCACCCTCCTAAGGTGGTGTATAGGTGGCGGCACAATAAGGAGAAAAAGGAGAGGAGAAAACTCTTTTTAGGGTTTTTGTTTATTTCCTTGAAAAATGAAAGTGAAAACATGTTTCACACTTTACCCCCCTTAACTTGTAAAGTCCATGGGCCAAGCCCATTTCATGCATGTGTGCCGTGGGTATGGGGGCCCCACATGGGGTACCCGTACCTTTCTCGTGTCCCGATGTTTCGTGTTCGTTCGTGGTTAAACGTGCTCGTGTTTAACGTGTTTCTGTTTCTTTTAACGTGTCGTTTATCGTAAACTTAACGCTCGTAAATATATTATAAGTATTTACGTAATTATTTTAGTTAGTATTTTAAATGGTGTTCATGATTTAATTATGTTCACGTGATATATTATTAACTGTTTATCATGGGTTCGTACGTAATCGATACTTGTCATGACATACACGTATGCACTTGCTTGATTATTAGCACATGAATGTGATCAATACTACATGAGGTAAGTTTTAATCTAGAACGTACGATCTTAAGGGCACTATTCATGGTAAAAGCATGCGGGTTTTACAATTCTTCCCCCCTAAAAGAATAATTCGTCCCCGAATTATAGATAAAGTAAGCTGAAAAGAAGTGACATACCCGAACTCAAAATATGAAGTGAGGGTAAGAAGCCCGGATAGACTCCTCT
Source organism: Glebionis coronaria (assembly GCA_025667525.1). Classification (NCBI taxonomy): domain Eukaryota; kingdom Viridiplantae; phylum Streptophyta; class Magnoliopsida; order Asterales; family Asteraceae; genus Glebionis; species Glebionis coronaria. The sequence continues at coordinate 210,619,934 of CM046876.1, read as the reverse complement.
GTTTCCCAAGTGGCTTCCCGCTCGGTATGGTCCCTCCAAAGGATTTTGACGAAAGGAATCGTCTTCCTTCTCATGACTCGTTCTTGCCTGTCGAGTACTCGTTCGGGTTCTTCTATAAACGTGAGATCTTCACGTATCTGTTCCAGTGGATACTGAACCATGTGAAGGGGATGATAACTGTACCCTCTGAGTAAGGACACATGGAACACGTTATGCACGTGCGAAAGCTGAGGAGGTAACGCCAATCGGTAAGATACTTCGCCGATTCGTTCAACGATATCAAATGGTCCGATGAACCGAGGACTGAGTTTTCCCTTGATCCCGAAGCGTTTAACACCACGTGCCGGTGAAACCTTGAGGAAGACGTGATCTCCCACATTAAAATGTATGTCCCTACGATGCTTATCGGCGTAACTCTTTTGACGTGAACGCGCTTCCTGCAGTTTCTGTTTAGCTACCTCAATCTTCTCATTTGTCATTTCTATAATCTCTGGTCCTTCGAGTGTTCGCTCTCCCACTTGATCCCAGTAAGTTGGAGCGCGACACTTTCTGCCATACAACATTTCGAAAGGAGCACATTTGATACTTGCGTGCCAGCTGTTGTTGTATGCAAACTCGACTAAACAGATGTAATCGTCCCAATCACCTGTCCATTCCAACGCACACGACCTTAACATATCTTCCAATGTCTGAATTGTTCGCTCCGATTGTCCGTCCGTTTGAGGATGAAAGGCTGTGCTCAGCTTAAGTTGTGTACCCCAAGCTTTTTGCAGGCCTTTCCAGAATCGCGACGTGAAACGAGGATCTCTGTCTGAGACGATGCTGGAGGGAGTGCCGTGGAGTCTCATGATCTCCCTTCTTTACGTATCTGCGAGTTTACTTACCGGATCTTCCTTGCGTATCGGTAAGAAATGAGCTGATTTGGTGAGTCGATCAACGATGACCCAAATAGCATCGTGCTTCTTCTTGGTAGGCGGAAGACCGGTAACAAAATCCATGGTGATTTTGTCCCACTTCCACTCTGGAATATCCAACGGTTGAAGGAGACCGCCAGATCGCTGATGTTCAATCTTAACCTGCTGACAGGTAAGACATTTGGAGACATACGTGGCTACATCCTGTTTCATACCACTCCACCAAAAGTGCTGTCTGATGTCATGGTACATTTTTGTCGACCCAGGATGTATAGAAAATGGGGAGCTGTGAGCTTCAGCTAACAATGCTTCCCGGAGTTCTTGGTTGTCAGGAACACAAAGTCTCGTGCCCTGCCAAATGATACCGTCTGCGTCCATTCTGAATTCTGTCTGCTTCTCCAAATTCTGAATTATCGCCCAAATCTCTCCATCATCCTTCTGCGCTTCCTTAATCCTAGTCAGTAACTCAGGTTCTACTGTAAGATTTGCCCAGTATCCGTGCTGCCCACGTACCATGATTTCAATGTCAAGCCGCTCCAAGTCCCTTATGTTTTGTTCCTTGATCTCAATGCCGTTTATCATTCCGGACTTTCTGCTGAGTGCATCTGCTACTACATTAGCTTTCCCGGGATGATACTGTAGGTTAATATCATAATCCTTCAACAGTTCCAACCATCTCCTTTGTCTCATGTTCAATTCTCGCTGTGTGAAGATATACTTCAAGCTCTTGTGATCCGTGAAAATGTCGCATGATTCTCCGTATAAGTAATGCCTCCATATCTTTAATGCGAACACCACTGCAGCAAGTTCCAGGTCATGCGTAGGGTAGTTTTCTTCATAGGGCTTAAGCTGCCGTGAAGCATACGCGATCACTTTCCCATGTTGCATGAGAACACAGCCCAATCCCTTCCCCGATGCATCGCTATAGATCTGAAATCCACCTGTACCAGATGGGAGAGTAAGAATAGGTGCAGATACTAACTTATGCTTTAGGTCTTCGAAGCTCCTCTCTCGTTCTTCCGTCCAGACGAATTTCTCTCCTTTTCGCATCAGTTTGGTGAGAGGCAATGCCAGCCGAGAAAAGTTCTCCACGAATCTTCGATAATATCCAGCTAAGCCTAAGAAACTGCGGACTTCTGTCGCTGATGTTGGTCTTGGCCATTTAGTGATAGCCTCAACCTTCGCTGGGTCCATAGTGATCCCTTCTGCTGATACAATGTGACCTAAGAATGCCACTTTGTTTAACCAGAACTCACACTTGGAGAATTTCGCATACAGCTGCTTCTGACGAAGAATCTGTAGTACAGTACGGAGATGATCTTCGTGTTCCTCCGTGGACTTTGAGAATATCAAGATGTCATCGATGAATACAATGACAAATTTATCAAGGAATTCATGGAAGATTCTGTTCATCAGATCCATGAATACTGCTGGAGCGTTAGTCAGGCCGAATGGCATGATTACAAACTCATAATGGCCATAGCGGGTACGAAAAGCAGTCTTGGCAATATCCTGCTCTTTAACCCTTAGCTGATGGTAGCCTGACCTTAGATCGATCTTTGAGAAGTGTTTGGCTCCTTGAAGTTGGTCAAACAGATCGTCTATACGTGGCAGTGGATATCTGTTGCGGATGGTAATCTTATTAAGTTCACGGTAGTCAATGCAAAGTCGCATGCTGCCGTCCTTCTTCTTAATGAACAAGACCGGTGCGCCCCATGGAGATGCGCTCGGTCTAATGAACCCTCGTTCAAGAAGTTCCTGCAATTGGTCCTTCAGTTCATTTAGCTCTAAGGGAGCCATACGATACGGAGCCTTAGAGATTGGGTCAGCTCCTGGAACAAGGTCGATGTTGAACTCCACTTCTCTTGCAGGTGGTATGCCTGGAAGTTCATCTGGGAAGACGTCTTGAAATTCTGAAACTACTGGTTGATCTTGAATCGATGGGGATTCAGCATCCATGTCATGAATCGTAGCGAGATAACCTTCACAGCCATGTGACAGTAATGCACGTGCTTGCAAGGTAGATATGACTTGTACAGACCGTCCGGGTATGAACCCGTTATGGATGTACTCTGGTGCATTAATGTCGCCGAAGATCACTCGATAAGAGTGGCAGTCTATGGTAGCATGGTGCTTGGATAGCCAATCCATGCCGAGAATCATATCGAACTCCATCATGTCTAGAGGAAGTGCATCTACTGCACGAACTTTATCGTCAAACTCTAGAGGAAGACTCTTGTATACATGAGTTATTAATACAGAGTCCCTCAGAGGCGTGGAAATGGTAAGCTTAGTTTCTAATGGCAAGGGAAGTGTCCTGATGTTCTTAGCATAAGTAGTGGAAACAACTGAATGAGTGGCACCCGTGTCGAAAAGAACACATGCAGCCTGGCCGTACATATACAAAATTCCAGTAATGGTACCTGTAGATTTGTTTGCCTGATCGCGCGATGTCGTGTAGACACGCCCAGTGGTAGGAGGCGGTTTAGTATCAGCATGACCCGAAGTACCTTCCATTTCACCCTTACGGCAATCTCTCATACGATGGCCAGGGAGGCCGCACTTGTAGCACGCGTCGGAGTCACGACGACATGGGCCAGGGTGTCTGCGATGGCAGGTGCTGCAAAGAGGATGAGTGAATCCTCCAGCAGGAGTCCTTGCTTGCTGAGGGCCTGTTGATGACAATACGTGTTAAGAATAAAGTATATGTACGAGTATAGGACGTAAACGTCGTAAGATGTTTACCAGTGTTAGCTGAACGGTTGGGCTGAGAACCCCTGTGGTTCTGGTCCCTTCCGTTACCGTGGTTCCTGGTAGAGATTAACATAGTGTCAGCATGGGAAAAATAACATGAAATCATAAGAAGATGCGTAAATAGTAGGACCTGCTGTTGTTGGACTGTCCCACATTGTTACGGTAATTGTCATTACCGCTGCGCCTTTCCACAACAGAACGGTCGTTAGAGTGACCGTTTCCTTTGGGCTGATTGGGCTGCTGCTGAGTAGCCGGCTGAGACCGGTCCCCAGTTTTCTGCCTGGAAGATACAATTTAAGAGATAATTATGGAACATATAACGATAGGATGCGGTCTGGTTAACGCTAGAACATGAAATGTTTTACCTCTTGTCGGGTCTTTCTGCTTCCCCGAACTCATCACGTTCCTGCAACATTTCAAGCTTCCTTGCTGCGTAAGCAACTTGTGCCACAGTATCCAACGGGGCACCCGATAAATTATTGGCAATCCTTGGGTTAAGGCCCCAACGAAAATGTAGTGCTTGTTCTTCAGTGGTGCCTGCTGATGCCCTCAGGACAGCTGTGTACCTGAGGAACCTCTGCATGAACTGACCACAATTTTCGTCGGGTCTCTGTCTCATGGCGTAGTATTCCCTCATGAGTCGATTACTTCCTTCCATAGGAAAAATGATAGGTGGGGGAGGATATTCGTCGTCATGAAGAATGGCGTCTTGCCTTTCTGCCTCCATGTTTTCAAATAACTCCCAGAGTTTGTCTGTGTTTGCCATCTGACAGTATAACATAAAACATATGATTAACAGTTCAACATAAAATAAAAAAAAAAATTTTATGCCAAAATTTCACGAGAAAAATTTTATGCAAGAAAATCTTTGTATGAATGCATGATGCAGTTTCATGAAAACTTTTGATGCTCGAGAGTGAACGCCTTCGGTCAGTTCACTCAAAATAAAAGACATATCGAGGGGACGCCTATGGGTCGGTCCCAAATCTAAAAGTTTCGATAAAACACATGCGACTAAATAGGGCCAGTCCTGTACCAACCATTACTTAGTCAAAAACCCTGTAACAATGACATGTATATGTATGCTTAAAAATGATGAATGCATGAAAACAACTGTCAGTTCTAGGAAGACCGTAGTGACTACCCACTAATCACAGGTCATATTTGAGAGCCTACAGGTCGAAGCCTTGGCTCTGATACCATAATTGTAACACCCCATTTTGGAAATGGAATATTACGCATATCATGGCGTGTCATCAAAGCATACAAGGATAAATGTCTAAGCATTATTCAACCATAAAAGGAAATACCGGAATCAAACATCGGTATCCCAAAGTAAAGCTCATCACACACAAACATAAATACTGTAAAAGGAAGGACGAAACAATGTCCAAAGCAACTGTATCAAAGCAAAGGAAATGCATAAAGTAAAGAAAGACAGTAAAGCTTCCAATCCATATGCACCTACGTTTGAGATCTACGAGCGTCCCTGAGTACCTGCCGTTTTGGGAACATGAAAAGGAAAACGGCTGAGCAAGACGCTCAGTGCACGGATGTACAATAAAGCATGATATAGGATAAGCATGTAACATATAACAGCGGAAGACTAAGTACTGAGTAAACTGGTTAAGTATCATGAAAACTGGTTTTATAGTTTGAAAAGCCTTATGTTTAACCTGTAAAAACTGTTTTAACATATATATACCATAGCCCATATAGGTCATGAAAAGGTCACGTGCATGAATACTTGGAGGGGTGACCTCATCATGCTGATTAGAGGGGATGCCTCTAATCAATATACTGGTTTGGGTAGGAGGGATCAGCTCCTTGTGAAGGGTGCAAGGCACACACCACATTCACCATGATAAACTGAATAAACATGTAACTAGGATGCACCCATACGCCCCGACTGATATAATAATATGGCCAAACTGAAAAGGGACGCCACGAGCAATCACTCCGCCGTGGGGAAGTCATAACATCGGTGCCTCCAATGCTATGGTTATGGTACCTCCATAACTAGGTGAAACTGGTCATGCTTGTATATGGCTATAGTTTATGCTAAATTAACATAAGCAGTTCAAAACAATAAAACAAATGCTGGGGAAAACAGTTGGCTGCATACGGGGAAATCCTAATAAGGAAGGAATGTCCATACTGAAAGGACGGGAATCCGTACCTCAAGTCCAGTGAAATGAACGGAAGAAAGACTCCTACTTCTGGATCACTAACGCTACATGAATACACACGTGTATAAGTATCGATTCACTGATTACGTACTGGGTTCTGTGTCTTGTTATAGCTGATTTGGTATGTTTTAGGTCATGGTTCACTGTTTAAAGCCTTAAACTGTGTTTATCTTGTATTTCTGGTTTATCTGATTAAGTATTACTGGTGTTTCATGTATTAATATACTTACTGTATAATAATAAGTAACTTTCCAAAAATAGCAGGTTTCCAAAAATAGAAAGTTTCCAAAAATAGAAAGTTTCCAAAAATAGAAAGTTTCCAAAAATAGAAAGTTACCAAAAATAGAAAGTTTCCAAAAATAGAAAGTTTCCAAAAATAGAAAGTTTCCAAAAATAGAAAGTTTCCAAAAATAGAATTTACTGCCTAAAATAGATTAGTTTCTAAAAATAGAAAGTTTCCAAAAATAGATCAGCTGCCTTAATTAAATAAGTTTCCATATATAGAAGGTTTCCATAATTAGATTAGCTGCCTGAAATAGATTGATTTCCATATATAGAAGGTTTCCATAATTAGATTAGCTGCCTGAAATAGATTGATTTCCATATATAGAAGGTTTCCATAATTAGATTAGTTGCCTTATTTAATTAAGTTTCTATAAATAGAAGTTTCCATAATTAGAATTAAGCTGATCTCATAAGCTAACATATAAGTCTAAGTGTCATAAGCTTACTACTTAAGTCATATGATATAGTGTATAGTTTAATTATTATTTCATGTATTTTAATTAAACTATAGGTTAAGCATTTTAATTAAAGTGTAACATGTATAATTAAAATGAAATGAAAATACTTAGGTTAAAATGTGTATTATTATTAATAATAATATAACCTAAGTCATGTCTAAATTAATTAATTATAGGCATGTTTTAATAATTAATTAATTATAACTTATAACATAAAATACTTAGGTTAATTTAATGTCATGATAAACTAATAATTAAAATAACCTAAGTCATGATTTAATTAATATTTCATGTTATTAATTAATTATATCCTAAGTTCATGATTCATAAAAATTACATGTAACATAGATCATGATTTTAACCAACGAACCATGAATCGGGTATGAATTCGACACCGTACCCCGGGCCAAACCCGGGGCACACGTGTCCCCTTGCTGCCGTGGGTCCCACATGAGCCAACCAAGACCAATTGTGGTCTTGGTGGTGGCGGCAATAGCAAACCAAACCCCCCTCGGGTTTGTTTTGCTAGGCGGCTAGAAACAAACACCCCTTTAAATCATTCCTTGATTTTATTTAATACCAAAACATGTTAGATCAATGATTAATTATCTTGTTTTCATAAGAAAAATAATAACATGTTCATGAAAATAATCAAAGCTTAAAAGAATTAAAAAGAATTAAAAAGAAGGGTTAGAAAGGTATACCACTATGTAGCTTGGAAAAAGGATGAACAAACACGGTTTCTACACTTGTTTTTAAGATCAAAATCAAACAAATCACCCTCCTAAGGTGGTGTATAGGTGGCGGCACAATAAGGAGAAAAAGGAGAGGAGAAAACTCTTTTTAGGGTTTTTGTTTATTTCCTTGAAAAATGAAAGTGAAAACATGTTTCATACTTTACCCCCCTTAACTTGTAAAGTCCATGGGCCAAGCCCATTTCATGCATGTGTGCCATGGGTATGGGGGCCCCACATGGGGTACCCGTACCTTTCTCGTGTCCCGATGTTTCGTGTTCGTTCGTGGTTAAACGTGCTCGTGTTTAACGTGTTTCTGTTTCTTTTAACGTGTCGTTTATCGTAAACTTAACGCTCGTAAATATATTATAAGTATTTACGTAATTATTTTAGTTAGTATTTTAAATGGTGTTCATGATTTAATTATGTTCACGTGATATATTATTAACTGTTTATCATGGGTTCGTACGTAATCGATACTTGTCATGACATACACGTATGCACTTGCTTGATTATTAGCACATGAATGTGATCAATACTACATGAGGTAAGTTTTGATCTAGAACGTACGATCTTAAGGGCACTATTCATGGTAAAAGCATGCGGGTTTTACAGCGATGAACATAGTTTCTTTTGACTGCGATGGGTCTATAGTTTTAGACTGTGATGGACTCAAAAGTTAAGACTGCGATGGCAATTTTTTTAGACTTCGATGGGTTTAAAAAGGATTGACTGCGATGGCCATAGTTCTTTGTTGCGATGGGTGTAAAGATTGACTGCGATGGAAATTCTTTTAGATTGCAATGGGTTAAATATTTGACTACGATGCAGTTTCAAAAATTCATGACCATGTAGTTTAAACTTACACTTGACTGAAACCAACACAACCGAGTCAACTCGGTAATTACCGAGTTGACTCAGTTAACTCACTGAGTCTGACTCAACTGCCAACCTTATATCACCACAACACCATCCATCTAATCCTAATTCCCTTCGTCACTTAATCCCCATCTAGACACAAACAAACAGAAAAGTAAATATGATCTCAGATTTTTTCGTTTTGCATGTATAAATCATGAAGTTCAAATACACGAAACACTAAAACCATCATAGATCTATTTTTTGAAGGAAAACCCTCATTTAATTTTCGAAATGAAACAAGACTAATAACAAAATAGTTATTATCTATTTGTTTCTTTCGTTGATTATCAACATGTAATCTTACCCGAGATCATCAAATTGATCTTGAAGATACTACTTTCGTTCTTCATGCATTAATCATATGGACTGATATGATTTAATTGGAGATGCTGTTTTGGGATTAAAGATGGTGATGTTAGATGAGGAGATGAAGTGATATGATGGGGGACGGATTTTACGATGGTGGGTGAGGAGATGAAGGATTTTTGGGGCGGATGTGTTTTTGAGATGTGGAGTTGTTGGCGGAGGAAACTATGTAACTGATTAGGGTTAAAACTTGCGTTTGTTTAGGGTTGGGTGGGTATTTAATACCCCTAATCTTAATTGGACCGGGTATTACTAAGTAGTGTTGGCCATAATTTTTTTTGGGCCACATTCATTTGGTGACCTATACAAAATTTGTATTCTTGTATAAATTGTGTGTATATTAAGTTATACTTCCGTCATCATCGGGTCGAGACAACAAGTGACGCGACAAAGTGACGTGGCAAATGTGACGAGAATTTATTTGAGACGAGACCAAGAAAAATTTGGGTATATTTTTAGTGGCTACGGATTTGTTTAATCGGGTATTAATTACATGAAGTTGGAGACGGATTTTTTTAAAGGCGTGTACTTATTTTATCCTTGATGACTCGGTTAACTATCACTTAAAGGGGTTACATTGTTGTACTCAGTGTCACGTGCTTAGTCGACGTGGATAATTACAAGAGGTGTTGTGCTTATAGACTTCTTCAGTGATTCATTGAGTACTTAGAGATTTCTCCACCGTTCATCATTCAACAATTGTGCAAGCTTAAGTCACAAGATCGAAGGATTCTTATTCAGTTTCACGTTTGATGTATCTGGTTCATTCTTTCAGTGGTCACTTCAAATTTCTTTCACGTGGGTTGGTAAAGATGGCCATGGAGAGTTTATGAGTAGAGATTATCGATCAACAGTTGATTCTCACAAAATATATAATTCAACTTATTTATTATTCTCACGAGATTTCAGGTTCATGTGCATACGATTTGTTGATGGTTCTGAGTTTGAAACCATCAAGGGGGAAGAAGAAGACACACTGAACGCACAACGAGTACACGTGATGAACTTCGTACCTTCTTTTGATTTGAAGACATTCCGGGATGACATTTGTCATAGCCGTAGAGAAATTCAGTGTTTGAGCTCGTGGCGTTATCAATCTCTAAACGGTACACTACTGAATCGATGTTTAATTGTTTGGTTGTTGTAATTATTCATCATCATTATCCTATATGCATTCCCGGGACTTAATTGACTCTGGTGCATCTCCGGAAGAAGATATGTGCATTTCTGGAACTTAATTGACTCTGGTGTTACGATGTCAACTTCATGAATGGGATAAAGTGTCCACTACAGTATTTGAGCTTCATAATTGGGATTGATTTACTTTCTTCAACTATGTGGGGGAAGAAATGTCTTGATTCTTTCTGGTATGCATAACTTGAACTCTCAGGGGGAAGAAAAATTCAGAAGAATTATTCAAGCGTGAGAAGAAAAGTTGTTGATCTACTTGGTGTACCCCTTACTTTCAATCCCTCTTAGCAATATTATCATGTTATATGATGGGATTTTCTTGTTAGATTTCGTTGTGCGCTTAATCATTCTAAGCTTTATTGAAAGCTTTGAAGTTGCTTACGAGGATTGTCGATTTAGGGGGAAGCTATTTAAAAGCTTCTACATCAAGTTTATGTGGCATGAATTAGGGGGGAAGTTAATTCAGAAGCTTCTCCTTAACCAGAAGTGTATGGGTTACTTAGCTCGTGTCGTTACAGTATTTCTACTACAAGTTACTTTAAAGATGAGTCGTTTTGAAGTCAAAGGCCTCAGAAGACATCATCAGCATTGGACGCTTCATGAAAGCTCTTGTTCTTTATCATTATGTACTTGTTAGGAAAAATATTGTAAGGAATTCTACACGTCGTCCCATGGGGGAAGATTGTTGGAAATTCACATAATGTGACGACATTTAAGAATTCCCATTAGTTTTCATAGTCACACACGTTTAGACTAGACTAGGTTCGTTGTATAGTTTATGTAGTGTGTGTGACTATATATACCCCTCCTTAGCTTCCAAGGAGGGGTGTTGCTTGTGTTCATTTTTCACTTTTAATACATTTTCTTTCATCTTTACACATACAACCTCTCTTCTCTCTCTCTCAACAATGGCTTCCACCACCATCTACAACCATGTTAGACCACCGGATCTATAATAGCAAATCCACAATAACAACTGGGTAGGACCCAATGTTTATCAACGGTCAAGAATAACCTATCAACGCTCAACGACTATATTCTTGTCAATGTTGGATTTTGCCATGTCAACGTCAAAATTGGTCCTAACAACGTTTGGAAATAAAACTGTCATCGTCCAAAAGAAAACAATAAAAAGGAAAAAAAGGGACCTTAACAAAGTGATTTATGCTAGTGAAGATAACCTATAGACTGAAAATTACTATAGGGTGGCAAGCACTGTCCAAGCATGCACACTTTCTTAAACAAGATAGACATAATTGTCCTCAAGTGTCCCTTGCTAACCAAAGTTCTTAACAGTGAAGTTGTCTAATAAAATCCTTTGTAACTTCCCAGGTAAGCCTAATAAAAATCATACCCAAGTCTCCCAAGAGACCACATCAAATTCTAGGTCAAATAGTCTTGGCAGCGTGCAAAGTATATCAACTTTGCATGCTATAGTGCCTCACGATTTAGTAAACTAACTCGTAGTCACCAGTGGACACAATCTAGAATTGTGATAAGAGTATTATATGAATACCCAAAAAGTCCTAAAGGTTTCCTAAACCTTCCCTTAAACTATAATACATAAGTTTCCAAACATAATGCATGAACTAAAAATTTATGTCAAGATAGGAATATAACTATTCCAACTATCATCCATAAATTTGAACATGCTCCAAATAAGCTCCAAGGATCCATAAGCAACTCTGTATCCATTTGTATAATGCTAACAACGCCTGCATAATTAGATCAAAAACCACAAAACTAACATGGTGTTGACAACGTCAAATTAACACTTGTCAGCATTAAAATAACCTTTGTCAGTGTTAGACAAATAAAGTTGAAAATCTAAATTTGTATATAGACCAATAACAATGCATATCCTGTACATAATTTTACAAGAAGTTCAAAATCACATATTAGGTAAGATTAATCATTCCAATACTTGTTACCAAGTATTGAAATCTCCTAGTATCAAAAGGTTTAGTTAATAAATCAGCCACATTTTCTTCTGTGTCAACCCTATCTGGTTGTATTAAACCTTTTTCAAAACAATCTCTTATAAAATGATGTCTAATTTCTATGTGTTTTGTTTTAGAATAATCTACAGGATTTTTAATAATGCATAAAGTATTGTTATTGTCTACAAAAATCTTAGTATGCATGAAATTATACCCATAATCCAACAGCTGGTTCTAAATCCTTAAGACTTATCCACAACAAGCAGCTGTAGCTACATATTCTGCTTCAGTTGTAGAGTTGGCCACCACTGTTTCTTTCTTGCATTGCCAAGATATCAACCTACTCCCAAGAAACTGACATCCACTAGTTGTGGATTTCCTATCAAACTTGTCACCTCCATAATCACTATCTGAATATGCAATGAGCTCCAATGGAGAATCCTTTGGATAACATAATCCCATGGTGGGATAGCACCTAAGGTATCTAAAAATCCTCTTCACAGCATGAAGATGACACTCTTTGGGAGTTACTTGATGGCGTGCGCATGCACACACAGCAAACATAATGTTAGGTCTGGAAGCTGTAAGATACATCAATGATCCAATCATTGACCTATAATGCCTGACATCCACCTCTTTTCCATCTCCAACCTTTCCCCAAGGGTGTTCCCTATCTATGGGTGTGCTAGCCCGTTTCTCATATGGAGAAAAGCCAAACTTCTTCAAGATCTCTGCTACATATTTGTCTTGAGAGATGAAGATACCATTTTCTTTCTGCTGAACTTGTAACCTTAGAAAGAAGTTCATCTCTCCCATTGCACTCATCTTGAACTTGTCTGTCATGAGCAAAAAAAGTCTTCACTCATCTTTGGGCTTGAAGAGCCAAAGATGATATCATCCACATAGACCTGTACTAGTAAGAAGTCCTTTCCAGTCTTCTTGGTAAACAAAGTTTGATCTATGGTGCCCCTTTTGAATCCATTTTCCACCAGATAGGTGGAAAGTGTGCCATACCATGATCTTGGGGCTTGATGAAGTCCATACATTGCTTTCTTCACTCTATACACCTTGTTTGGAGGTTCAGAATCTTCAAAACCAGGAGGCTGCATTACATAAACCTCCTCTGTAATTGTGCCATGAAGAAAAGCACTCTTCACATCCATTTGATAGAATGTGAAGCCCATGCAAGAAGAATAGGCAAGGAAAATCCTTATTGCCTCAATCCTTGCAACAGGTGCAAAAACCTCCTCATAGTCTATCCATTCCTCTTATGTATAGCCTTGAGCAACTAACCGTGCCTTGTTTTTGACCACAATCCCTCTCTCATCCTTTTTGTTTCTAAGAATCCATATTGTCCCTATAGGTCTGACATGTCTAGGACAATAAACTAGCTCCCAAACATCTTGAATAGCAAATTGGTGAAGCTCATCTTGCATTGCTTCCACCCAACTTGGTTCTTTGAGAGCATCAAATATCTTCTTGGGTTCCTGCTGTGACAGAAAACAAGCAAACAAACATGCTTGAACAAGAGGGGTATCAACCTTCTTGTGAATATTGGCAATAAATCCTCCATGTTTCTGATGAGACCTTCTAGTTTGTACAGGATTCATTACATCACCAATAATTAGAGAAGAGGCATGATTTTTGAAAATAGATGTAAGCACTCCTCCTTCAATAATTGTGTGGTCTTGAATTTCAGTCTCCAAGTTGCCAATATCTTCTTCAAATTCTCTTTCATCATCATCTGAATGAACCTCTTCATGTACTATTGAAGGTTCACCTTGTCCAAAAACATTAGAAGAGAATAAATGGTCAAAAGAGTTGTCAACGCCTAAATTGGTGTTGTAAACGTTTGAGCCATCAACGCCTGAATTTGACCTGTCAGCGCCAGATTTTCCTTTGTCAGCGCTTGAAGATTCATGCATGTTTTCATCAACTAGTGTTACTTGTGGACCACCTTTTTCTTTTCCAGCAGTAGCAGCAGCAAATGTATCTATCCATATAGGAATGGTAACATACTCAAGTATGGGTGCTGATTTGTCTGCTTGTGATCCTTGTTGATCCAAAACTTAGACCGATTTAGCTTTGTGTATACGAGATTAGATCAAGTAATACACTTAGAGAAACCTTTGTTTATGCTTATGAATCTAAGTGTTATGCGGAATTTAACACTTAAACAAGAACACACAATGATATAAACAAACTTTCACTTTGATTATCAATATCAAACTTGCTTACAATGAAAGTAGTTTACGAATGAAAACTTATATGAAAGATTAACCTAAGGCCTTCTTTTATAGACATAAGAAGCCTTGTACAATAATCTACGTATCAACTATTCTAGGTAAAGATAAATATAGAAAATACATTGTTGTTCCTATCTTTACTAGAACTATTCTAGAATACAATAAACGCGTAGAGTATATCTTCCTATCAGTGCTTGTCTTCAATGTGTCAACGTTTGACTTTATCTTGTCAACGCTTGAGCTGTTAGTGCTTGTTTTGTTCTTGTCAATGCTTGTTTTGTTCTTGTCAGCGCTTAAGTGATCTGGCCTTAATTTATTCCCAACAATCCTCCCCTAAACTTGATATCCACTCTTATGATCAAGTTTCTGAATAAGCATTAAGGACTAGGAGGAATCTTACAAACCTTCTCATATTGGTAATGAATAAATCTGATCAAATCTTTTGCCACGTCACTTGAATAATCTATTTCCAGCTGAGTGTCCTTCATCTTCTCCAAAATAGCTTTGGATATGAAATACTGACCATCCACAAGTAGATACTCAGCAAACTTTGTAGAACTCAAATGGTAGACACCAGCAGCTGAATATAACCTCCATTGAAGACCACTGAGGTCATCTTCAAGATCCTTCCAAATTGCAGGATCCTCTTCTTTTGGTCCACACATTCTTTTGAATGTGATCCAAAGTTTTATTCCATTAGCTGAAGTTGGTGCTTCAGCCTCATACTTGGTCTCCAGCAACCTCCAAAGGTCCACCAAGTCTTCTCTATCACAACTTGCAAATAAAGATATGAGAGTGGTAAAAGTGTGTACCTCTTTACCATATCTGCCAATCTTCCAAAACCCACATTCATCTTCTTCATAGCTCACAATTGGGTTCCTGGAATCTAATGGTAACACTTGCACCATATCTGAAGCTTCTAATGGTGAGAGCTTGAGGCTCTTTCTTATAACAGCTTCATTTGGATATAGTGGATCCATATCTTTTGGAAACTCAAATGAAATTCCCTTCTTCACTGGCCTGGGAACAAACATAGCTTTCTTGAGTTCCATTTCTTCTGCAAGTTCCTCCTTTCTTTCATCTGAAAGAAGTCTGAGAGTGTTTTCTTCCTGCACTCTCACCCAAATGGGATAAGCCCTACTTTCCAACTCATTAAATGTCAAAGCCCTCAACTTCTGATAAGTCCATCCAACTCCATGATATCTGAGCAACATAAAGTATAGCTCCCTTCTATCCCTTTTCAACTATGAGAGAATATTACTTGCCTTGTGTTTCAAAATTACCTGCAAATCTTTCTGAACTCTAAGAAGAATCTCCAATCCCCATATTTGATCTAAAATGGTCAAGTCTGGATTCTCCATGCATCTTTCTTCCCAATCATTGTACATTTGAACCACCTCTGGCATGTCAAAGTCAACCTGCAATTTCAATTCTCTCAATTTCTCCTCAGCCAACTCATCACCATACTCAAGCCTTTCTGGTTCTATAATCATCACACTTGAGTCTGAGCTAGCTCCATCACTTCCTTCTTCTGAAGTCACAACAAATGGTGACTCCTTTTTATCTTGTTCCATGATTTGTGCAGCTAATCTTCTATCAAACTCAACTTGAGCTGCATCCTTTGGAACAATCTCTTCTACCAAAATACCCTTACCCTTATCTGATGGTGCAATGGTTGGTAAGGTAGATGGTGACACCTGAGTAGAAACCTCCTTGATGATAGATGATGACTGGGATACATCACCCTCATGTGTAGGTCTGTCAACGCCCAATTTTGTCCTATCAGCGACCAAAATATTTCTGTCAGCGTCCAAATCTTCCTTGTCAACGCCCAAATATCTTGCCTCAACGCCTTGTGTAACCTCTCTCAACATAGCTGTAAATGATAAATTTAAGTTGGTAGGAGAGACTAAGGACGTATCAAAACCTGTTTGTTTCTTCAAAGTTGTAAGGGCCTCAGCAACATCCATTGATTGACCATCATGGCTGCCCTTATCACTCAGATTTATTGGATCTTCCTCCCATTTGGAAGATTCCTCCATACCCCTCCTAGCACGATCACTTTCCAAAACAACAATCCTCTCCCTCAATTGCTTGAGTTCAAGGCCTTGTGAGCTGACAACTTGTACTAAGTCTGCATTTTGCTTTTGCAAGCTTATGCAGACTGCCGTCAATTCCATAAGAGTCATTGGTTCCAGTCTACCCTCTTCTAAAATGGGGATTTGACCTCCCAAGTCAGATTCATTGGGCAAGGATGAGGACTTAATGATGGTGGGACTGCCTTGGTCAGCTTCGAAGCCAGAACCAATAGTCCCAGCCTCATCCAGGTCACCAGCCACACTTGTGGTGGTGGTTCTCTCTGCTACATGGCTAGGACCACTAGAGGAGAACACATCAGTAGTCCTTTGGCGTTTCATCAACCTATATTCAGGGGGTGTGGAAGATGGTGTGGAAGAATGGGTGGATGTGGGTTGGTTAAGGGGTGTTTGGGTTTGTGAAGGTTGTGTGTCAGCATTGGAAATAGGCACATCAACGCCAACATTTAGGGTGTCAGCGTTGAAGGATTCTGAGTCAAGTTGCATATGTTCAGGTGAAGGTAAAGGTTCAGGGATGGGATCAAGTTGTGGTTGGGGGTCAATTTGTGGTAGAGGGTCTGGTTGGGGTTGTGCTGCTGCAATAACAGCAAGCATGGCTTGGGTTAAAGGTAGGTCACGATGGGGTGGTGAATTCATCTTCATAAAAATAGCTTTCTTTTGCTCAGGGATCTTATAAAAATCATTGTGATCCCTTGAGCAGTAACCTTGGACATCAAAAACCATTTGCAGAAAACGGGGATAACCTAAACTCATTTTGTTCCCCTTGTTTTTACACATGCCCTCAAAAATCATTTTAGAATAATTAAATTTTTGCCCTGTTGCAATGCACACAATAGCACTTGCAATGGATCTATTGATCTCATTGTGTGCAGTGCATTTGGGACTCAAACATTGAAGGAGGACATGTATGAGGTACTTCCAGGCTGGGGGAAATTCCTGCTTATGATACTTGTTTAGAGTACCTTCATCAGGAAAAGGATATCCCAAAGCCCTAAGCCCTTGTTCTATTTCATTTATGGGAAGGGTGGCTATACCATCAGCATCATCAAGATGCAAGTCTTGGCGTACCAAAGCCTCAGTAACCACCCAAGGTCTCCCATGAACAATAGAAGTCAATATGGTCACTCTATTAACTGTTGAGGAACTAACAGTGTTCCAAAACTGTTTAATATGTGTGACTGGAATGAGTGGTGCATGAGAAAGAGCATACCTTAATGGGGATGCATTCAAATACGCCACCATTTGTGTGTATTGGGGAAACAGAGTATCATCAGCTTCAAGATATGCAATCATGTTGTGTTGAGATCTAAACCCCAATTCCAATTCTGATGGTTTAAACTTTTGTGCCATTGATGAAAGCTGTTAAATTTAAGTGAAGAAGATGAAGTTGATAAGAGAAAAATGTGTTAGACAAGAATTATAGATACCCTGTTTAAAATAGGAGCCAAATTTATAGGAGAAGAGAATGCATGTGATAGGCCCAAAAATAGGCAAGTATTTTCAAAAATCAATCATGAAAATATTGAAAAAGTTATAAGTTATCTCATGCATGAAATGAAAAGTAACAACTCCCAAAATTACGGCCTAAAAATATGTCAAAAAGTAACAACTGGGTAGGTCCCATTGAGTGTCAACGGTCAAAAATAACCTATCAACGCCCAACGGCTATAATCTTGTCAATGTTTGCCTATAGCCATGTCAGTGTCCAATTTGGTCACAACAACGCTTGGAAAATTCTTGTCAGCGTCCAAAAATAATTTTTTTTTTAAAAATGAAAAATGACCTTAACAAGTAATTTATCCTAGAGAAGATAACCAAAAGCTGATAATCATTATAGGGCGGCAAGCACTGTCCAGTTATGCACACTTGCTTAAGCAAGATAGACATAACAGTCCTCTAGTGTCCCTTGCTAACCAAAACTCTTAACAACCAAGTTACCTTACAAAATTCCTTGTTACTCCCAGGTAAATCCCATAACAAAATTATTCCCAAGTCTCCCAACAGACCACAACCAATTCTAGTCCAACAATGTCTTGGCAGCATGCATAGTATATCAACTTTGCATGCTACAGTGCCTCATGATTTAGTAAAAACTAACTCATACTCACCTGTGGACACAATCTAGAATTGTGATAAGAGTATCATATGGATACCCAAACATCCTAAAGGTTCCTAAAACCTCCCCTTAAACTATGATACAAAAGTGTGCTAAAATCATGTATGAACATAAAAATTTATGTCAAGATAGGAATGAAACATTCCAACCATCATCCATAAATAAAAACTTGTCCAAATGCTTCTCCATTGATCCATAAGCAACTCTGTATCCAATGGTATACTGCTAACACCATCTGCACATTTAGATTGAAAACCACAAAACTAACATTGTTGCTGACAACACCCTGATAACACATGACAGCGTTGAAGGAAGCTTTGTCAGCGTTAGACAATTATATTGCTGACAACGTTGCAAAAACACTTATCAGCGTTCAAGCAACCTTTGTCAGTGTTAGAAAAATATAGTGGAAAATCTAAATCATAAATAAGACCAATAGTAATGCATCATCCTGTACATACTTTTACAAAAAGACTCCAAAACACATATTATGTGAGATTGACCATTCCAATACTTATTACCAAGTAATGAAATCTCCCAGCATCAAAAGGTTTAGTTGGTAAATCTGACACATTTTCCTCAGTGTCAACCCTATCTGGTTGTATTAAACCTTTTTCAAAGCAATCTCTTATAAAATGGTGTCTAATTTCTATGTGTTTGGTTTTAGAATGATGTACAAGATTCTTAATGATGCATAAAGTACTATTATTGTCAACAAATATCTTAGTATGCATGAAATTATACCCATAGTCCAACAGCTGGTTCTAAATCCACAACACTTGGCCACAACAAGCAGCTGCAGCCACATACTCAGCTTCAGTTGTAGAATTAGCCACAACTGTTTGTTTCTTGCATCGCCAAGATATCAACCTGCTCCCAAGAAACTAACATCCACCAGTTGTGGATTTCCTATCAAATTTATCACCTCCATAATCACTATCTGAATATGCAATCAGCTCCAATGGTGAATCCTTTGGGTACCACAAACCAAGACCAGGATAGCATCTTAGGTACCTAAAGATCCTCTTCACAGCATAAAGGTGACATTCTTTGGGAGTCACTTGATGACGTGCACAAGCACACACAGCAAACATGATGTCAGGTCTGGAGGCAGTAAGATACGTCAAGGATCCAATCATGGATCTATAATGCCTGACATCAACATCTTTCCCATCTCCAATCTTTCCCCACGGATGTTCT
Source organism: Glebionis coronaria (assembly GCA_025667525.1). Classification (NCBI taxonomy): domain Eukaryota; kingdom Viridiplantae; phylum Streptophyta; class Magnoliopsida; order Asterales; family Asteraceae; genus Glebionis; species Glebionis coronaria. The sequence goes on along the minus strand of CM046876.1, from coordinate 210,600,524 downwards.
CTATCCATAGGAGTAGTAGCCCTCTTTTCATGTGGAGAAAAGCCAAACTTCTTCAAGATCTCAGCAACATATTTATCCTGGGAGATGAAGATACCATCTTCTTTCTGCTGAACTTGTAAACCAAGAAAGAAGTTCATCTCCCCCATAGCACTCATCTTGAATTTGTCTGTCTTAAGCTTGGAGAAATCCTCACTCATCTTTGGATCAGTAGACTCAAAAATGATATCATCAACATAGACCTGGACAAGCAACACTTCCTTGCCTTTCTTCTTTGTAATCAGTGTCTGATCTATGGTGCCCCTCTTGAATCCATTGTCCACCAAATAGGTAGACAAAGTACCATACCATGCTCTAGGGGCTTGATGAAGGCCATACATAGCCTTTTTGACTCTATACACTTTATCCGGATGCTCTGGATCCTCAAAACCAGGAGGTTGCATTACATATACTTCCTCAACAATGGTGCCATAGAGAAAGGCACTCTTGACATCCATTTGATAGACAGTGAAGCCCATGCAGGATGCATAGGCTAGAAAAATCCTTATAGCTTCAATCCTTGCAACTGGTGCAAAGACTTCCTCATAGTCGATCCCCTCCTCTTGTGTATAACCTTGAGCCACTAACCTTGCCTTGTTTCTGACCACAATGCCTCTCTCATCTCTTTTGTTCCTGAGAACCCATCTTGTCCCTATAGGTCTGACATATCTAGGACAATCAACCAGCTCCCAAACATCCTGAATTGCAAATTGGTGAAGCTCATCCTGCATTGCTTCCACCCAACTTGGTTCTTTGAGAGCATCAAATATTTTCTTGGGTTCCTCTTGTGACAGAAAACATGCAAACAAACATTCTTGCACAAGAGGGGTATCAACCTTCTTGTGTATATTAGCAATAAACCCACCAAGACCTTGATGAGATCTTCTAGTCTGAACTGGAGTCATAACATCACGAATGATCTGGGAAGGGGGGTGATTCTTCATTGTGGAAGTGAGAACTCCTCCTTCAAAAAGTCTGGTGTCCTCAACCTCATTCTCCATGTTGCTAATATCTTATGCATCAGACCCTCTTACATCAACATGAGGATGAGCCTCTTCATATATATCGGAAGGTTCACCTTGTTCAAAATTGGAAGAGAAAAGATGGGCAGAATTGTTGTCAACGCCTGAACCTTGTTTGTCAGCGCTTGGGCTAACAACGGTTGAAGTGAGGTATTCAACATCTGAACCATCAACGTCTGAATTGGTCTTGTCAGTGCTAGATTTGCCTTTGTCAGCGCCTGAAGGACCATGCATGTTTGTATCTGGTGGTACTTGGAAACCACCATTATCTTGTCCAGCAGCAGCAGCAGCAGCAAAAGCATCTGTCCAAATGGGAATTGTGACATATTCTAGTATAAGAGATGCCTTTTCTGCTTGTGATCCAACCCTCTTATGAACCTGTGTACCTGAAACATCAACAACTTGCTGTTATTGCAGCAGTACAACCCCAACCAGACCCTCTACCAGAAATTGACCCCCAACCACAACTTGCTGTTCCACCACCTGCTGGTGACTTCTATGGTGTCCAACAAAAGGACCTATCTTGCACTGGTTTGCCAGAGCTCCAAGAGGAGGAATTCATTCCTCCACCAAGAGTTGTCACTCCAGTTGAAGAGTATCAACAAAAATTGACTGACCTGAATGAGTGGAGGAAAGCTAACCCTACTCTATTTGTCAAGGGTGGCTTGCTATGTGAAAGTCCAAATGAGTCAACACCCATTAAGGTTACTAACCCAATCACTGGTAAAGCTGTTGACTTAGGCTCAAACACTGTTAGAAGACCTACCATTAAATATGCAGAGATGTATAGGAATACTAGGTCACCCAAGAGCCAAGTTAGCAATCATGGAACAGGCTTCTACTCTTCTAGACCTAAGGTTGTGTCTAGGAAAGCTTGTTACACGTGTGGTAGCTTTTCACACTTGGCATACAAGTGTGTCAACGCTCCCAAAACCAGCGCTGATAGAAACAATTTCAGCGCTGACAGGAACAAAGTCAACGTTGTTAGGAAGTCAAACGTTGTCAGACCCAAACCTTGTGTGCAGCAAAGTCCACAAGTGATTAGACCTGCCCCATTCTTTACTAGAGGGTCTAACGCTCATGGACAACGACCATTTCAAAAGACAAACACCTGGTCAAATAGGCAATGGGTTTCTGTAGCAAACCCTAGGTTCAACGCTAACAAGGGTAATTTCAGCGTTGACAGGAGAAATTCTAACGCTGATAGAAATGTGACCAGACCTAAATATTTGCAACCACAAGGTAAGGGGTCTAAAGCTTCTTCAAGCTTAACATGGAGACCCAAGAAAGATCAAAACCCTAATGATAATTGGATTTCAATGACTTGCAATAGATTTAATTACATTTCAAAAGTCATTACAAAACCTATTGGGGTTAACTGGGTATTTCATCCTAAGAAGGATGAGAATGGGGTTGTTGTGAGAACTAAGTCTGTTCTTATTGAACAACCAGATGAATCCAAGTCTTTTAAGACTTGGGTTCCCAAAGAAAACTAATTTGTTTTCTTTATGTGCAGGGTATTCAAAGACAGGTCAATGATTATGGATATTGGGATAGTGGATGCTCAAGGCACATGACAGGGAAGGAAGATTATCTTACTAACTTCACTCCCATTAAGGATGGTGACAAGGTTTACTTTGGAGGTGGATATGGTACTATCACAGGCAAAGGAACCCTTCTCACCAAGAATCTGCGTTTTGAGAACGTCTTCCTGGTAAAAGAACTTGATTACAATCTTTTTAGTGTATCACAAGTCTGTGATAACAAAAATAAAGTTCTTTTTACTGATACTGAGTGTTTGGTGTTAAGCAAGGATTTTAAGATCCCTGATGAGAAATATATTGAGTATAGAACACCTAGGCATAAGGACTATATAATGTGAATTTGAATGGGATTAAAATGAATAATAATATGTCTTGTTTTTATGCTAAGGCCTCAGTAGATGAGAGTAATTTGTGGCACAGAAGACTAGGGCACATAAATTTTAAAAATATAAATAGGCTTGTGAGACTTGGTTTAGTTGATGGTTTGCCTGAGAAGGCCTTCCACAGTGACCACTCTTGTGTTTCATGTCTTAAAGGCAAGCAGCACAAGGTCTCATTCAAGTCCAAACAGGTGCATACTAGTTCTAGACATCTTCATATGCTTCACATGGACCTCTTTGGTCCAACAAATATAGAAAGTTTGAATGGTAAGTCATATTGCTTTGTCGTCACAGATGACTTTTCTAGGTTTACTTGGACATTCTTTCTAGCTATGAAGAGTGACACATCTGATGTTCTAATTGATTTTATCACTCAGATTTAGAAGAGGTCTGGCAATGAGGTTAAAATGCTTAGGAGTGATATTGGTGGAGAATTTAGGAATAAGAAGCTAGATGATTTCTATGCCAGGAAAGGAATTATAAGGCAATTTAGTATTGCTAGAACCCCACAACAAAATAGGGTTGCTGAGAGGAAAAATAGAACCCTAATTGAAGCAGCCAGAACAATGTTGGCTGATGCTCACTTTCCTATAGCCTTTTGGGCTGAGGCTGTTAATACAGCTTGCTATGTGCATAATAGAGCATTGGTTAACAAATTTCAGAACAAAACACCTTATGAGTTACTTTGGGGTAGAAAACCTAATATTGGTTTTCTCAGACCTTTTGGTTGTCATGTAGTAGTGTTGGACACTAGTGATGCCTTAGGGAAATTTAGTGCAAAAGGTGATGAGGGATACTTCATGGGGTATTCAGTCCAGAGCAAGGGTTATAGGGTTTATCTTAAAGAGGACAAACGTATAGTTGAAAGAGTACATGTTAGGTTTTTAGAGAATAAACCTAGTGATCCTGAAAGTGGTCCTAATTGTTTGTTTGATTTGGGACCCTTATCTAGAACTTTAAATTATATGCCTGTCACTAATCCAGACATTGTGAAGGTAACTTCAAATGTTGTGGAGGAACAAGTTGTTGATGTTTCAGGTACACAGGTTCATAAGAGGGTTGGATCACAAGCAGAAAAGGCATCTCCTATACTAGAATATGTCACAATTCCCATTTGGACAGATGCTTTTGCTGCTGCTGCTGCTGCTGGACAAGATAATGGTGGTTTCCAAGTACCACCAGATACAAACATGCATGGTCCTTCAGGCGCTGACAAAGGCAAATCTAGCGCTGACAAGACCAATTCAGACGTTGATGGTTCAGACGTTGACAACCACACTTCAAGCGTTGTTAGCCCAAGCGCTGACAAACAAGGTTCAAGCGTTGACAACAATTCTGCCCATCTTTTCTCTTCCAATTTTGAACAAGGTGAACCTTCCAATATATATGAAGAGGCTCATCCTCATGTTGATGTAAGAGGGTCTGATGCAGAAGATATTAGCAACATGGAGAATGAGGTTGAGGACACCAGACTTTTTGAAGGAGGAGTTCTCACTTCCACAATGAAGAATCACCCCCCTTCCCAGATCATTGGTGATGTTATGACTCCAGTTCAGACTAGAAGATCTCATCAAGGTCTTGGTGGGTTTATTGCTAATATACACAAGAAGGTTGATACCCCTCTTATGCAAGCATGTTTGTTTGCATGTTTTTTGTCACAAGAGGAACCCAAGAAAATATTTGATGCTCTCAAAGAACCAAGTTGGGTGGAAGCAATGCAGGATGAGCTTCACCAATTTGCAATTCAGGATGTTTGGGAGCTGGTTGATTGTCCTAGATATGTCAGACCTATAGGGACAAGATGGGTTCTCAGGAACAAAAGAGATGAGAGAGGCATTGTGGTCAGAAACAAGGCAAGGTTAGTGGCTCAAGGTTATACACAAGAGGAGGGGATAGACTATGAGGAAGTCTTTACACCAGTTGCAAGGATTGAAGCTATAAGGATTTTTCTAGCCTATGCATCCTGCATAGGCTTCACTGTCTATCAAATGGATGTCAAGAGTGCCTTTCTCTATGGCACCATTGTTGAGGAAGTATATGTAATGCAACCTCCTGGTTTTGAGGATCCAGAGCATCTAGATAAAGTGTATAGAGTCAAAAAGGCTATGTATGGCCTTCATCAAGCCCCTAGAGCATGGTATGATACTTTGTCTACCTATTTGGTGGACAATGGATTCAAGAGGGGCACCATAGATCAGACACTGTTTACAAAGAAGAAAGGCAAGGATGTGTTTCTTGTCCAGGTCTATGTTGATGATATCATTTTTGGGTCTACTGATCCAAAGATGAGTGAGGATTTCTCCAAGCTTATGACAGACAAATTCAAGATGAGTGCTATGGGGGAGATGAACTTCTTTCTTGGTTTACAAGTTCAGCAGAAAGAAGATGGTATCTTCATCTCCCAGGATAAATATGTTGCTGAGATCTTGAAGAAGTTTGGCTTTTCTCCACATGAAAAGAGGGCTACTACTCCTATGGATAGAGAACACCCTTGGGGAAAGATTGGATATGGGAAAGATGTTGATGTCAGGCATTATAGATCTATGATTGGATCCTTGACGTATCTTACTGCCTCCAGACCTGACATCATGTTTGCTGTGTGTGCTTGTGCACGTCATCAAGTGACTCCCAAAGAATGTCACCTTTATGCTGTGAAGAGGATCTTTAGGTACCTAAGATGCTATCCTGGTCTTGGTTTGTGGTACCCAAAGGATTCACCATTGGAGCTGATTGCATATTCAGATAGTGATTATGGAGGTGATAAATTTGATAGGAAATCCACAACTGGTGGATGTCAATTTCTTGGAAGCAGGTTGATATCTTGGCAATGCAAGAAACAAACAGTAGTGGCTAATTCTACAACTGAAGCTGAGTATGTGGCTGCAGCTGCTTGTTGTGGCCAAGTGTTGTGGATTCAGAACCAGCTGTTGGACTATGGGTATAATTTCATGCATACTAAGATATTTGTTGACAATAATAGTACTTTATGCATCATTAAGAATCCTGTACATCATTCTAAAACCAAACACATAGAAATTAGACACCATTTTATAAGAGATTGCTTTGAAAAAGGTTTAATACAACCAGATAGGGTTGACACTGAGGAAAATGTGTCAGATTTACCAACTAAACCTTTTGATGCTGGGAGATTTCATTACTTGGTAATAAGTATTGGAATGGTCAATCTCACATAATATGTGTTTTGGAGTCTTTTTGTAAAAGTATGTACAGGATGATGCATTACTATTGGTCTTATTTATGATTTAGATTTTCCACTATATTTTTCTAACACTGACAAAGGTTGCTTGAACGCTGATAAGTGTTTTTGCAACGTTGTCAGCAATATAATTGTCTAACGCTGACAAAGCTTCCTTCAACGCTTTCATGTGTTATCGGGGCGTTGTCAGCAACAATGTTAGTTTTGTGGTTTTCAATCTAAATGTGCAGATGGTGTTAGCAGTATACCATTGGATACAGAGTTGCTTATGGATCAATGGAGAAGCATTTGGACAAGTTTTTATTTATGGATGATGGTTGGAATGTTTCGTTCCTATCTTGACATAAATTTTTATGTTCATACATGATTTTAGCACACTTTTGTATCATAGTTTAAGGGGAGGTTTTAGGAACCTTTAGCATGTTTGGGTATCCATATGATACTCTTATCACAATTATAGATTGTGTCCATAGGTGAGTATGAGTTAGTTTTTACTAAATCATGAGGCACTGTAGCATGCAAAGTTGATATACTATGCATGCTGCCAAGACATTGTTGGACTAGAATTGGTTGTGGTCTGTTGGGAGACTTGGGAATAATTTTGTAATGGGATTTACCTGGGAGTAACAAGGAGTTTTGTAAGGTAACTTGGTTGTTAAGAGTTTTGGTTAGCAAGGGACACTAGAGGACTGTTATGTCTATCTTGCTTAAGCAAGTGTGCATTACTGGACAGTGCTTGCCGTCCTATAATGATTATCAGCTTTTTGTTATCTTCTCTAGGATAAATTACTTGTTAAGGTCATTTTTCATTTTTAAAAACAATTTTATTTTTGGACGCTGACAAGAATTTTCCAAGCGTTGTTGTGACCAAATTGGACGCTGACATGGCTATAGGCAAACGTTGACAAGATTATAGCCGTTGGGCGTTGATAGGTTATTTTTGACCGTTGACACTCAATGGGACCTACCCAGTTGTTACTTTTTAACATATTTTTAGGCCGTAATTTTGGGAGTTGTTACTTTTCATTTAATGCATGAGATAACTTATAACTTTTTCAATATTTTCATGATTGATTTTTGAAAATACTTGCCTATTTTTGGGCCTATCACATGCATTCTCTTCTCCTATAAATTTGGCTCCTATTTTAAACAGGGTATCTATAATTCTTGTCTAACACATTTTTCTCTTATCAACTTCATCTTCTTCACTTAAATTTAACAGCTTTCATCAATGGCACAAAAGTTTAGACCATCAGAATTGGAATTGGGGTTCAGATCTCAACACAACATGATTGCATATCTTGAAGCTGATGATACTCTGTTTCCCCAATACACACAAATGGTGGCGTATTTGAACACATCCCCATTAAGGTATGCTCTTTCTCATGCACCACTCATTCCAGTCACACATATTAAACAATTTTGGAACACTGTTAGTTCCTCAACAGTTAATAGAGTGACCACATTGACTTCTATTGTTCATGGGAGACCTTGGGTGGTTACTGAGGCTTTGGTACGCCAAGCCTTGCATCTTGATGATGCTGATGGTATAGCCACCCTTCCCATAAATGAAATAGAACAAGGGCTTAGGGCTTTGGGATATCCTTTTCCTGATGAAGGTACTCTAAACAAGTATCATAAGCAGGAATTTCCCCCAGCCTGGAAGTACCTCATACATGTCCTCCTTCAATGTTTGAGTCCCAAATGCACTGCACACAATGAGATCAATAGATCCATTGCAAGTGCTATTGTGTGCATTGCAACAGGGCAAAAATTTAATTATTCTAAAATGATTTTTGAGGGCATGTGTAAAAACAAGGGGAACAAAATGACTTTAGCTTATCCCCGTTTTCTGCAAATGGTTTTTGATGTCCAAGGTTACTGCTCAAGGGATCACAATGATTTTTATAAGTTCCCTAAGCAAAAGAAAGCTATTTTTATGAAGATGAATTCACCACCCCATCGTGACCTACCTTTAACCCAAGCCATGCTTGCTGTTATTGCAGCAGCACAACCCCAACCAGACCCTCTACCACAAATTGACCCCCAACCACAACTTGAACCCATCCCTAAACCTTTACCTTCACCTGAACATATGCAACTTGACTCAGAATCCTTCAACGCTGACACCCTAAATGTTGGCGTTGATGTGCCTATTTCCAACGTTGACACACAACCTTCACAAACCCAAACACTCCTTAACCAACCCACATCCACCCATTTTTCCACACCATCTTCCACACCCCCTGAATATAGGTTGATGAAACGCCAAAGGACTGCTGGAGTGTTCTCCTCTGGTGGTCCTAGCCATGTAGCAGAGAGAACCACCACCACAAGTGTGGCTGGTGACCTGGATGAGGCTGGGACTATTGGTTCTAGCTTCGAAGCTGGACAAGGCAGTCCCACCATCATTAAGTCCTCATCCTTGCCCAATGAATCTGACTTGGGAGGTCAAATCCCCATTTTAGAAGAGGGCAGACTTGAACCAATGACTCTTATGGAATTGACGGCAGTCTGCATAAGCTTGCAGAAGCAAAATGCAGACTTAGTACAAGTTGTCAGCTCACAAGGCCTTGAACTCAAGCAATTGAGGGAGAGGATTGTTGTTTTGGAAAGTGATCGTGCTAGGAGGGGTATGGAGGAATCTTCCAAAGGGGAGGAAGATCCAATAAATCTGAGTGATAAGGGCAGCCATGATGGTCAATCAATGGATGTTGCTGAGGCCCTTACAACTTTGAAGAAACAAACAGGTTTTGATACGTCCTTAGTCTCTCCTACCAACTTAAATTTATCATTTACAGCTATGTTGAGAGAGGTTACACAAGGCGCTGAGGGAAGATATTTGGGCGTTGACAAGGAAGATTTGGACGCTGACAGAAATATTTTGGGCGCTGATAGGACAAAATTGGGCGTTGACAGACCTGCACATGAGGGTGATGTATCCCAGTCATCATCTATCATCAAGGAGGTTTCTACTCAGGTATTACCATCTACCTTACCAACCATTGCATCATCAGATAAGGGTAAGGGTATTTTGGTAGAAGAGATTGTTCCAAAGGATGCAGCTCAAGTTGAGTTTGATAGAAGATTAGATGCACAAATCATAGAACAAGATAAAAAGGAGTCACCATTTGTTGTGACTTCAGAAGAAGGAAGTGATGGAGCTAGCTCAGACTCAAGTGTGATGATTATAGAACCAGAAAGGCTTTAGTATGGTGATGAGTTGGCTGAGGAGAAATTGAGAGAATTGAAATTGCAGGTTGACTTTGACATGCCAGAGGTGGTTCAAATGTACAATGCTTGGGAAGAAAGATGCATGGAGAATCCAGACTTGACCATTTCAGATCAAATATGGGGATTGGATATTCTTCTTAGAGTTCAGAAAGATTGCTAGGTAATTTTGAAACACAAGGTAAGTAATATTCTCTCAGAGTTGAAAAGGGATAGAATGGAGCTATACTTTATGTTGCTCAGATGTCATGGAGTTGGATGGACTTATCAGAAGTTGAGGGCTTTGACATTTAATGAGTTGGAAAGTAGGGCTTATCCCATTTGGGTGAGAGTGCAGGAAGCAAACACTCTCAGACTTCTTTCAGATGAAAGAAAGGAGGAACTTGCAGAAGAAATGGAACTCAAGAAAGCTATGTTTGTTCCCAGGCCAGTGAAGAAGGGAATTTCATTTGAGTTTCCAAAAGATATAGATCCACTATATCCAAATGAAGCTGTTATAAGAAAGAGCCTCAAGCTCTCACCATTAGAAGCTTCAGATATGGTGCAAGTGTTACCATTAGATTCCAGGAACCCAAATGTGAGCTATAAAGAAGATGAATGTGGGTTTTGGAAGATTGGCAGATATGGTAAAGAGGTACACACTTTTACCACTCTCATATCTTTATTTGCAAGTTGTGATAGAGAAGACTTGGTGGACCTTTGGAGGTTGCTGGAGACCAAGTATGAGGCTGAAGCACCAACTTCAGCTAATGGAATAAAACTTTGGACCACATTCAAAAGAATGTGTGGACCAAAAGAAGAGGATCCTGCAATTTGGAAGGATCTTGAAGATGACCTCAGTGGTCTTCAATGGAGGTTATATTCAGCTGTTGGTGTCTACCATTTGAGTTCTACAAAGTTTGCTGAGTATCTACTTGTGGATGGTCAGTATTTCATATCCAAAGCTATTTTGGAGAAGATGAAGGACACTCAGCTGGAAATAGATTATTCAAGTGACGTGGCAAATTCATTACCAATATGAGAAGGTTTGTAAGATTCCTCCTAGTCCTTAATGCTTATTCAGAAACTTGATCATAAGAGTGGATATCAAGTTTAGGGGAGGATTGTTGGGAATAAATTAAGGCCAGATCACTTGAGCACTGACAAGAACAAAACAAGCGTTGACAAGAACAAAACAAGCGCTGACAGCTCAAGCGTTGACAAGATAAAGTCAAGCGTTGACACATTGAAGACAAGCACTGATAGGAAGATATACTCTACGCGTTTATTGTATTCTATAATAGTTCTAGTAAAGATAGGAACAACAATGTATTTTCTATATTTATCTTTACCTAGAATAGTTGATACGTAGATTATTGTACAAGGCTTCTTATGTCTATAAAAGAAGGCCTTAGGTTAATGTTTCATATAAGTTTTCATTCGTAAACTACTTTCATTGTAAGCAAGTTTGATATTGATAATCAAAGTGAAAGTTTGTTTATATCATTGTGTGTTCTTGTTTAAGTGTTAAATTCCGCATAACACTTAGATTCATAAGCATATACAAAGGTTTCTCTAAGTGTATTACTTGATCTAATCTCGTATACACAAAGCTAAATCGATCTAAGTTTGGGATCAACAAGTGGTATCAGAGCTTGTTGAGGAACTTTTGATCTTAAAGAACACAAGAACCCTAAAAATCACCAAAACCCTAATTTTCTCAGAAACCCTAACAACATCATGTCTGAAGCAATAAACTCTTCCTCCTTAGCTTTACCAAACATCAAGATTCCCATGCTTGATGCAACCAACTTTGACTTGTGGAAGTTCAACTTTGAACAATATCTGGGGATCTACGACTACACACTCTGGGAGGTTATTGAATATGGAAACACATTCGATAAAGCCCAAAAGATTCTTAATGTCATTGCTCAAAGAACAGCTGTTGCTGGATGTTCTGAAGAGGATAAGAGAGAAAAACCTGGAGATGGTAGAGTTGTGTCTGCTGATGACATAGCAAAGAGAAGGGTTGACATGAAAGCCCTAAATATTCTGAAAGTCTCTTTGGGACAAGAAAACCAACATAAATATAGAGGCTATGAATCTGCTAAGGATCTTTGGGCAGCTCTTGAAGTTGCACATGGTGGCAATGTAGACACTAGGGAAGAAAAGAAAAAGCAACTCATGCATGATTATGCTGTCTTCAAAGCTCAACCCAATGAGAAACTGAGTAGTGTGAGAAGCAGATTGCTTGACATTACAAGCAAGTTGTCCTTCATGGGGACACAAGTTGGCGATGTTGACATTAATGCCACCTTTCTTAAAAGTCTTGGTGAGACATGGAAGATTGAGGCAAGATCTATTCTTGCCAACAATACTTACAAGAGTTCCTCGTTTGATGACATCTACAACAAACTAAGGCTGTTGGAAGATGAAACTCTTTTAGAGCATGGAAGCAAGTCTACCACCAGTAACATGGCCTTCTTTTCTCATAGTGAAGGTCAATTCAATCAGAAGGACTCTTACATACATCCAGTTACTGGATCATCATATGTCAGCGCTGGAACAAATCCTGTCAACGTCTCCTATTCAGACGCTGACACATTTAAGAGTGACTCCCCAAGAGTTAAACCTGCTGGTTTAGATTTGGATATTGTTTGTGCTTACATTGCTTCTTTGCCCAATGGTTTAGTGATTACATATGAGGATCTTGAGCAGATAAGTGATGAGCACTTGGAAGAGATTGACATCAAGTGGAACATGGCTCTTGCTAGTATAAGAGCAAATAGGTGGAACAGAAGGTTTAAAAAGAAGATGACCTTCAATGCAAAAGACACAGTTGGATTTGATAAATCCAAAGTTGAATGCTACAACTGTCATCGTATGGGGCACTTCATGAGGGAATGCAGATGTGACAATCCGTGAATTTCGGGTCGATATTTTAATCTCGACCATTTCGTATTATGTATTCAACCATCAATAAATTGTACACACATGAACCTGAAATCTCGTGAGAATAATAAATAAGCTGAATTATATATTTTGTGAGAATCAGCTGTTGATCGAAAATCTCTTCTTATAAACTCTCCATGGCCACCTTTACCATCCAACTTGAAAGCAATTTGAAGTGACCACTGAAAGAATGAACCAGATACATCAAACGTGATGCTGAATAAAAATCCTTCGATCTTGTGACTTAAGCTTGCACTATTGTTGAATGAAGAACGGTGGAGAAATCTCTAAGTACTCAATGCATCACTGAAGAAGTCTATAAACACAACACCTCTTGAAATTATCCACGTCGACTAAGCGCGTGACACTGAGTTCAACAATGTAACCCCTTTAAGTGATAGTTATCCGAGTCATCAACCATCCACCCCGAACCCGGAAACCAGATAACCAAGTCTTCATTCTAGGATTAAGCACGAGCAAGTTATCTACTAAAAGATAAAATAAATACACGCCTTCGAAAAATCCGTCTTCAACGTCACGTAATTAATACCCGATCAAACAAAATCTGTAGCCACTAAAAAATCGCCCATTTTTCTTGGTCTCGTCAAAAATAGATCTTGTCACTTTGTCATGTCATTTTTGTCACGGCACTTTGTCACGACACTTTTGTCCCGATAATGTCCAACTAATATCGTAATACACAAAATTTTTATTCAAAAGGAAATAATTTTGAAACAAAAATTCGTGTATATGGAATTTGAAAACATACGGCCCAACTCAAATTAAGTTAGCCAATGTTTAACAAGAAACGAGTGTCCAAGGCCCAAATTGAGTAAACGAGTTCCATGGCCCATCACCCATCTGCCCAAGTCGTGTCATGGCCTATTCTCCATGACCCGGTCCATCACCATTGTATATAACATACAAGTTCACCCTAAATTCACTCAGTTAACCCTAAACACATCTTAGATTAATCCGCCTCCCCACCTAACTTCTCTCACACCTCCATCTCGTATCCTCCGTCCCCCAAAAACTCATCTAATCTCTCCATCAAACAAAAATACCAATCTGGACCCATCTCAATCTTCATCCGAATCAAATCATCTCAACCTAATGGTTTAAATAATCCCATCTCCTTTCAACACATTAATCACTCGCTGCTGTGAAACCTCAAGACGATCCGACATGCATGTCTTCAAGATCTTGAAGATCTCGGGTAGGTTTATGAATTGCATGTGTGATTTTGTGTGTGGAAATCGAAAAGAAGAAAGATTGTAACATTTTTTGTTATAAATCTTCTTGTATTTCGAATATAAAAAATGGGTATCCCATTAACATTGATCTGTGATGATTATTGACTTTCGTGTGAAAAGATCTATAAAGATCTCACCATGAAAATGAATCTGAGGTCATATTCTAGTTACTGTTTGAGTTTGTTTTAGTGTTCGAGTCTAGATGAAATGGGATTAGGAGACGAAGGGGTAGGGTAGATTGTGGTGTAGTTATTGGTGATATAAGGTTGGATTACGAGTCAACTCAGTGAGTTAAACTGAGTCAACTCGGTAATGACCGAGTTGACTCGGTTGAGATGGGTTCGGTTTGGTCACAAAATTGGTCCTGGGTCATGTTGTCAAGTCTTTCTATCGCAATGAACCTTTTTATAAAAATTCATCGCAATAATTCACACTCCATCGCAAAGTCAAACAGTTTCATCCGATGTTTTCTATAAAACCCATCTCAATGAAAATAAAAATCCATCGCAATGATTTTCTTAAAACCCATCGCAATGAACAAAATCCATCGCAATGTGTGAAATAATTTTTGGTAGCATGTCGACATGACTTATGCCATTGCGATGAGTCAAACCACCATCGCAATGTGTCCCATCGAATGGGTCCTATCGCAATGAGTCAGTCGACCCATCGTAATGTGTCAAAAATACAACCCATCGCAATCATGCGATCGTACCATGTAGCTGAAATCCAAAAGTGTACTTTTTCTCGTGTTTTCTGGATCTAAGTTTTCTGGGTCATCTTCATCATGTGAATACAAAAACTTACCAGAAAAACAGAAACTTTATCAAAATCAGTCACTAAAACCACCAGATTTAACTAAATATGGCAGTTTTGACTTCTTGTAACTAGGAAAAATGATAGATTATGAAAACCAGTTTTGACTTCTTGTGACAGCAACTTGACCAAGGATGTTTCTGAAAATCAGATGTGGACCAAAAGGCAACAATGATATGATGATTAAACCGAGAAACTATTGGACAGTTTGGACAAAAAAATAATAAGACGTGACAAAATTTTGTGACAAAATGGAACAAAAAATATAACGAGACACAAAGAATAATCAGACCACCAAATCGAATATACGAACTCGATCCAAGGATAGAACCGAGGCTCTGATGCCAAATGTAGAAAAGATAAATCGGATCCGGTGGTCTAATGTGGTGGTAATAGGTGGTGGAAGCCATTGATGACTTAGAGAGAGATAAGAGAGGTTGAAAGAGAAATGAAAATGTATTGAAAAAATAACAAATGACAATCAACACCCCTCCTTGGAAGCTAAGGAGGGGTATATATAGTCACGCACACAACCTAAACTTTACAACGAGCCTAGTCTAGTCTAAATGTGCGTGACTATGATAACTAACGGGAATTCTTAAATGTCGTCACATAAAGTGAGTTTCCAACACACTTTATTGAGAATTTTGAATTATCGACTAACCGAGAAGGTTATGGCTTTAAACTTGACGTAAGAATGTCGTTTAGATGAAAACCGACAAGGAGTACGTTGGGTATCGATATTATATTCTCAATTTAATATAATAATAATTTTATTGTATTTATTTTAATATCTCGTGATTTACGTTTTAACGAATGACGAGAACTATTAGTGATCGCGATATCGACGGATGCCCAAAAAATTTATGTTTTATTATCGATTGTTTCGATATTTAATATTTTTGACGTTTTCGATTTAATTACCTTTTAAGTCGTATCGAAACTATATTATTATATTTATGAAGCGTTTTAAATTTTGAAAAGTATTTTTTACGAAAGCCGAGTCCCGTAAATATTTTCTATTGTCGTCATTTAATTTTTCATTTTAATAGTATTTTTCGTCATTTACGTTAAGCCTTTACGTGTCATTCTTTCATTCGATATATTAATGTATTTTAAGTCATTTATTTATTTAAAATAAAAATGTCCTCCGAATATCGATGTTTTTATTTTATATTGAGCGTTTATTTTTCGTGTTTTACGTGTATTTTTTAAAATCGCGTAACTTTTAAAATATTGGGTTTCGATAATACCCGCTTTAACAGATTACGAGGCAAAATTTTATATTAATCTTACCTCACTATTTTCTACACGTCATTATCATATGACAATTTGATTTCATGTGATTCAAGAATGTAAATACTAGTTTAAATATGTCTTTTCTTATTAAGCATAAATATTTTTGAAATGATGGCATACAATAACATGTAGTAACACCTATAACAATTTGGTGTCAACAATTAAGAAACGTGGCAACTCCGCTTTATTTGGTGTCAATATATTTTGATTAAACGAATGTTTCTTTTTACGTGTCATCTTTGTAGCGTTTGAAAGTAATAATAATAATAATATTTACTTACTAGCTAAGTAAACATTTTGTATAAATAAGATTTTTATAAGTCATTTATAAAGGGTATGTGTACAGGCGCAAATACCCTAGTTTCTAACCCATATTGAGAGAAATGCGAAGTTACCTTCGTACGTTGTAAAGATTACTAGTAAGGAAGAAACAAATATATATTGTTACCATTGTTTGATATCGTTTTCGCTAAGGTGAGTTCATAGCCTCACTTTATATATTTAATTATTTTATAAAACCCGCGAGGGGATAACATGCTTGTTTTACTAAAAATAAAAGAGTACAACTATAAGTTGCGGTAAACCAGTTAAATGGTGCAACTAGTAGTTGTGGAAGCTCTATTTACTTGAAAAGTAATTATTAAAAATGAAGGGTACAACAAGAGTTGTTGTAAACCCATGAATGGGTGCAACCAGAAGTTGTGGTAAACCCTATTTATTTTAAAATAGAACACAAGGGACCCGATTGTATGCTTAGATGAAAGTTATTACATAAGTTAGCTTTAGCCTTAAAAGACCCATTGAATCGTGAATTGTTAATCGAAAGAACGCTGATACTATGGATAGATCTATCAGGGTAACGCCCAGTCTTATGCGATTAGCTATCGCAATGTGTAGTGAAGCACATGTGTATTGGAGCATATCGGATGCATTAGTATAAGAGAAATATACGCACTTGGCTAGGTGTGTTGGGCTGAAATAAATATATGTTAACGTTCAATGTCATGAGGCTTATGTAATAACACCGATAATTATGTCCGTACAACATAATTATCTTTCGATGAATTATTAACCATGGAAGGTTATTCAAAATACTTGTGTTCTCTTTATTTAATTTAAACTCTATAGATTCACTCAACAATTTTTGTTGATTTTATAGCATGTTTTATCTCAGGTCCATAAAGAAGGTACTCAAGGAAGGTGGTTTCATGAAGCTTGCATATTTTAAAATGATATGGCCCGCTTTTATAAAACATATCCATTCAAAACAACTTTTATCTTTTGATGTGTACTGTAAATATTTTAAAATTATCTGGGACCGTGTTTGAATTTTATATCTATTGAATGAATGAATGGATCTCTTTATCAAAAATGACCCTTTTTGAGCCGTTTTTCTATAATTGTGTGATTGTATCATGTAAGTAACACTCAAGGACCCTTCCACTAATGTGACCCGATTTGAGAGTGTTACAGATTGGTATCAAGATCTCAAGTTATAGAGAACGAAAAGATTTTCCGAAAATGAATTTTTGAAATCTTTTAACTATAACAGTTGCAAGCGAAACCTCCGAGTTGCCAATGAACGAGAATGAGAATATTTATTGTAATCTTTATCGATTATTTGTACTTGTAAATTAAAAGGTATGTTTTCATTTATTTAATTATAAATGATAATTTTATACGAGATATTTATACGACGTAGATTGTCACGAAACCACCCTAGTCATTTTAACGCTAACGCTGAAGTTAATCTGTTATTCCTGAGACTAGCTAAGTTGTGGATATACATGATCCCAACGGAATAGTTAATATTCTTGATGGTATTCTTTTGGTTAAAAGGATTTTGATTTCCTTGGTTCTTATTATTGATTCATGAATCCGTTCATTTCATTTAGTAAATTTAATCCCCGTTTCCATTTATCTTCGACATTCTACTGTTTCGCTAGAAACAAATTTGTCTGAGGTGGTACTATTAGTTGCTAGTAATTGAGATTGATTGGTATGGGATTCACATGCCAACCAGAATTCCATATCATATCACCGATCATTTCCAGTTAAATCAGTTTCTCGTTTTTTCGATCCTGATCTTTTGCGTTGAGCTGACGATGCTTAAATAAGGTGATTTATAATCGTCTTGTTGAAATGAATTGGCCATTTATTAGAACAAGGAAATTATAAATTGTTGAACCACAGATTTCTAAATCTTATTTGGATGAATTTGATCAATCCATGGAAATAATGATTTATAAATGTGTGGGCTTAAGCGTATGGCATTCGCGCAAACAAACTCTTATTGACTTATAATTCGTTTGCTTGACTCATTCTTTGATTTTGTTCCTCTAATGCTATGATCATGTGATGATTTATATTGGGGCTGTTCTAAAGCCATCAATTGAGGAGGATATCGATCATCCTAGAAAGACACTGAAGAAATCTTCTTTTAATAGGACCGAGAAGACTTCCAAGCCACATGATTCACCAAGTAACTCTTAGTGAATTAGCTTATCATGTATAGTATCTTTTGTAAATCACTAACAAAACTGTAACATCAGTTAGTAAAATTGGTCTTCTTGTATTGTTTGGCATTAGACGATGATAATCTATAATGCATGGCAATACAACTTGTACTCATTCGTGATTAATCAAATGACTATCTTTTGATTCCAAATTCTACATCTTTCCGTTATTATCTTTCCTTGCTCGTTTCATCTAATCATTCGTTCCTTTTAAACCGTTTGTTTCTTTTAATTAATCATATTCTTGTAATGCAATCATTTAATGAATACTCATTATGATTCCCGTTGTACTAGAATCATGACGCCAAGTTATTAGTGAACAAGTTGCTGCATCCTTAACTGAATTCATGGCCAACATGAATGATGGAGCTGGCGACTCTAGTGGGTCGGTAGTTCGGTTGGAGCAAGTAGTTTTGTGGTGCAGATGATTTTGGTGGAAGAGCGTGTGAAACTGAAAAAAATAAAAATTTAGGATTCCATTAAATAACTAGACCTTAGTTATCGCATATGATAAAAATAATTCCCAACTGAACATCGTTTCGTTCATTAAAGCTCGTAAGTATATCGAAAGAGGTTGTGAATTATTTCTAGCTTAACTATCGAAGAAGGAATCGAAGGAGAAGCGAGTCGATGATGTTTCAGTCATCCGTGGCTATCCTGAAGTCTTATCGTAAGATTTGTCGGGGCTTCCGCCCCCAAGGCAAATAGAATTCCAAATCGATCTAATTCCTGGTGTTGCACCCGTCGCATGTGTGCTGTACCATTTAACACCATCCGAACTGAAGGAAATATTTGTGCAGTTGCAAGAGCTATCTAATAAAGGTTTTACTTGATCGAGCTTGTCGTCATGGAGAGCTCCAATATTATTCGTAAGAAGGAAGATGGATCGTTTCATCGAGAACTAAATAAATTGTTGGTGAAGAAACGATATCCTTTTCCGAGGATGGATGACTTATTCGATCAGTTTCAAGTTTCTAATGTCTATTCAAAGATTAATCTACAGTCTGGTTATCATCAACTTTGCATCCGCGAGGAAGATATTCCAATTACTGCGTTTAGAAATTGTTATGGACATTATGAGTCCTAAGTAATATCGTATGGATTAACAAATGCATCGGAAGTATACATGGATTTCATGAATCGTGCGTGCAAGTCATATCTTGATAAATTTGTCATCATGTTCATTGATAATGTTCTGATTTATTGTAAAAATAAAGAAGAGCATGGTGAACATTTGGAGACTATCTTGAATTTGCCAAGGATTAAAAAGTTGTATGCAAAAAATTGCGAAATGTGATTTTTGGCTTGAATGCATGAAATTTCTTAGCTATGTGATAAATAGCAGTGGAGTTCTCATCGATTTCGCAAAAAAAAAAAATTAAATTAAATTAAAAAAAAGAAGAAGAATAACTCTGTTTGGATTTGATTCAGTTTGGGTCATTGTCGTCCGATTGAATAAATCTGTTCATTTCATTCCAATAATAAAATGATCGTGCAAACTATGAATCGTTTGTTAGTTGCTCGTAGTAGACAGAAAATTTATTAGGATGTGAAGTAAAAACCTTTGGATTTGAGGTAGGTGGAAAACTTATGCCGAAAATATCACCATAGAAAGGTAATATACATTTTGGAAAATGTGGGAAGTTAAGTCCCCGTTAGTTTGGACCCTTTGAGATGATATCGAAAGTGAGTCTGGTGGCATGAAAACTTAAATTACCTCGACAACTACAAGGAATTCACAATACTCTTCATATGTCAAACTTAAAGAAATTTCTTTCACACAAAGATCTTATTATCCCTCTTATTGAAGTATGAATCGACGAAAGTTGCATTTCATCAAAGAACTTGTTGATATTATCGATAAGGAAGTTAGGAAACTGAAGCAAATTCGTATTCCTATTGTCAAAGTCTGATGGAACTCAAGACGAGGGCCAAAATACATTTAACTCTTTGATTTCAACGAGCGATCGAGGAAGAACGCAAGTTGATCTTCGGGACGAAGATCCCAATTTGGTGGGGATGATGTGACAATCCGTGAATTTCGGGTCGATATTTTAATCTCGACCATTTCGTATTATGTATTCACTTTATTGAGAATTTTGAATTATCGACTAACCGAGAAGGTTATGGCTTTAAATTTAACGTAAGAATGTCGTTTAGATGAAAACCGACAAGGAGTACGTTGGGTATCGATATTATATTCTCAATTTAATATAATAATAATTTTATTGTATTTATTTTAATTTCTCGTGATTTACGTTTTAACGAATGACGAGAACTATTAGTGATCGCGATATCGACGGATGCCCAAAAAATTTATGTTTTATTATCGATGGTTTCGATATTTAATATTTTTGACATTTTCGATTTAATTACCTTTTAAGTCGTGTCGAAACTATATTATTATATTTATGAAGCGTTTTAAATTTTGAAAAGTATTTTTTTACGAAAGCCGAGTCCTGTAAATATTTTCTATTGTCGTCATTTAATTTTTCATTTTAATAGTATTTTTCGTCATTTACGTTAAGCCTTTACGTGTCATTCTTTCATTCGACATATTAATGTATTTTAAGTCATTTATTTATTTAAAATAAAAATGTCCTCCGAATATCGATGTTTTTATTTTATATTGAGCGTTTATTTTTCGTGTTTTACGTGTATTTTTTAAAATCGCGTAACTTTTAAAATATTGGGTTTCGATAATACCCGCTTTAACAGATTACGAGGCAAAATTTTATATTAATCTTACCTCACTATTTTCTACACGTCATTATCATATGACAATTTGATGTCATGTGATTCAAGAATGTAAATACTAGTTTAAATATGTCTTTTCTTATTAAGCATATATATTTTTGAAATGATGGCATACAATAACATGTAGTAACACCTATAACAATTTGGTGTCAACTCCGCTTTATTTGGTGTCAATATATTTTGATTAAACGAATGTTTCTTTTTACGTGTCATCTTTGTAGCGTTTGAAAGTAATAATAATAATAATATTTACTTACTAGCTAAGTTAACATTTTGTATAAATAAGATTTTTATAAGTCATTTATAAAGGGTATGTATACAGGCGCAAATACCCTAGTTTCTAACCCATATTGAGAGAAATACGAAGTTACCTTCGTACGTTGTAAAGATTACTAGTAAGGAAGAAACAAATATATATTGTTACCATTGTTTGATATCGTTTTCGCTAAGGTGAGTTCATAGCCTCGCTTTTATATATTTATTTATTTTATAAAACCCGCGAGGGGATAACATGCTTGTTTTACTAAAAATAAAAGAGTACAACTATAAGTTGCGGTAAACCAGTTAAATTGTAACACCCCCAAATTTATACAACTCAGTTCAGCGGAAGACTAGTTGGTGTTACGGGATAGCACATTACTCACATCATAGACAACGCATAAAAATCGCGTCGTTTATTTAATAAATCATTTCCATTCATAATCATCAAAGTTACATAGGTCCCAAGTCATTATATTTCATACAAAGTTTTACAAAGTATTTGAATGGAAAGTATAGTTTAGGTGCGGGCCATGAATTCTTGTCGTCTTCCCGAGAATTACCTTCAAGTACCTGAGACAAAACATGTTAAAAGAAAAGGTCAGCGATAACGCCGAGTGAATTCATAGAGTTTAATAAATTCCATCAATATAATATCAGTATAAAAGTATTACTGAAAATCATTTGTACAAATCGTTTTGATAGGCCATGAAATAGCCAAAATCATTTTATACAAATCATTATCGATAATCATAATATAGGCATTTGCCTTAAAAATCATAATACGAGCCAATGTCGTAAAAACATCATACAATACGTCTTATGACGTTGTATAAAATCCAATAAAAACCGTTATATGAATATGGTTATGAAAACCAAAATACAAACATAATATCAATAGTATGACCCTGTATTGCTAGTCAGGCAATACATCGTAATTCGGAGCGTCTATTATTATTTTGTTAATTCGGATTATTATAAGCCGCATGACATTGTTACCTTACTAAACCAACAACGGGTAGCTAACCCGATACCAATTTTGCCCATCTAAAGTAGCGTGTCGTCACAAAGGTCACGCTATTGGAAATCTTCTCATACATTAATTCGCTTACCAATCAATGTGGCACGACGGGGATCAACCGTCAAGGCGCGAACTGGGGTGATCGTCCCCAAATAGTACTATTAAATGCATAAGCGTCTACCAACTCCCGGTAGTTCACAATTCATGCTAATGGGACTTTTAGTGACATAACCTAACTTTAATAATCCAATTTTATTTCATCTATCGGGTCCATTAATCATTTATCGGGTCATACAATCGGGTCATTCAATCATTCGGGTCCAAAATCAATAAACAAACAATCGAGACAAATGGTGTCCAAACTTTTATAAAAACTAACATGTTATCTCCCTCGCGGGTTTATAAAGCATTTATAAAACATTTAAAAGAGTGCGAGGCTATGAACTCACGTTGATGTGGGAAGGCGGGTTATCGGCAATTCGGACGTACGGTACGTGCTTCAATCACGGAAACCTAAACAAATAATACTCGGTCTTAGACGTTTGTCCAATGACTTTATAAAAATAACAATTATGTATACATATGATGATTATATATATATGATGATCAAGTGGGTTTACATATTCTCGTTTACTCATTTTAGTGTTATATGTCGATAACTTTTATACTAGTTTACTAGTTTTACCCATTTACGTGTTTTATGCCCAATAAGCTTATTATAAGTTATTTAACTTATTTTAATCCATTTTGTACCTATATTATCAGTATGTATATTTTCCAAGTTGAGCCCAAATGGGTTAAGCCCAATAGATTCTTTTTATGGGTGTTTATCTTATTTAGTCCAATTATTAGCCCAAGTATTAGTCCAATATGTTTACTTAGCTCGTTAATGTCCGTATGCCCTATAGTTCGGGTTTTATCGGTTTTTACTTGTTATAAATGTCTATATATCAGTATATAAGTTTTATAAAGTTTTCATTAGACGGGTCCAACCATCTAAGTTTTATTTAACAAAAACGTTAATTTTACGGCGATAGCCGAAAAAGTCGTAAAAATCAAGTTTATGGTTTTATAACTTATAAAACTTAACAAGTTTCCATTTTCATCATTTATACACTTATTACACCTTGTATATATTTATATAAATAAGTTTTATAAGTTAGTGGGTTTTTATTTACATTTTATATATTAAAATGTGAGTGCTTATATAATAGTATTATTCTTTAATTTCCAAAAATCTGATTTTTAACTTCATCTTCACCAAAAATGCCATATCTTGAGTTCTACATGGAGATAGAAGCTCAAATTTTTATCACATAAACTACATGATATGTGCTACAATTAACTCTTCTATAGCTACTGTTGAATCATCTTCTAAATATTTTCTAAAAATCGTCCAAAACAGTAACTCCAGATTTATACCCTAAACTTGTTTTGATCATATCTCACTCATTATTTTGATTCCATTGCATGGCCAACTCTCACATGTGTACAAGACCCATAGCTTACTGTAAATCCATTCTACTTCATCATTTTATCAGTTTAAACATATGGTTCTTTACTGTTTTATACAGCCATTAAATTTAACCAAGATTTTAACCTTGTTTCATATGGTTTTTCACCTTTTTATCCATGATTATCAACAACAAATCCCCACATAACATTTTTATCATCATATAATCATCATAAATATATACAATAGGAAATAAATACATGATTACATAACCAAAAATAGCAAGAAGATGAGGAGGACAATCTTTATACCACCAATCTTGATGTAGGTTATGATTTTGACATAGTTTTTGATGAAGAAACTTGTAGACAACCATGACCATCTTCAAGACCACCATGCTCCATGGACTCCTTGTGGAAAATCAGCCTCATGACACCATAAAAACTCCTCCATGGATGTTATAAGTACCACCAATCAATAGGGTTTTGAAAGGGCTTCAACATAGGTGTAAATTACATAGGATTTTGTGGTTAAAATCATATGAAGGTGGTGTTTTGGAGGCTATATGGGACGGCATGTTTAAGCTAGAGAGAGAGAGTTTGTGAGTAGATTGCATGGTGAAAATGAAGTGAGTGGTAAAGGTTTGATGGTTTTGTGAAGTAAGTAGAAAGTTGCTTAACTTGTAAGCTTTAGCTTACAAGTGTAAGCTTGAAGCTAAAATGTGGACACATCATGGGATGTGTAGTTACTTAGGCCGGTTTTGGAGTGGGGTGGGACAAGTGTCCCACTTGTCTCATCCCATTTATTTACGGGTACTCCTCGATTCTAGTTTCCTCGATTTGCGTGCCCTCGGGTCGTTTTACGAAAAACGTTTTTATAAATTATGAATCGACGTCACAAAACGAATCCAATAAAAATTGTCTCATCAAAAACGGAGTTCGAAAACGTAAATACGTAATCCTAGGGTTTCCGGTTTAGTCGTAAAAGACGTTAAAATAAAATCGTAAATACTAATCTCTTCTTGTAAATTTGTGATTTTATGAACCAACACAAATTTAAAACTCCAAAATAATATTTTCAGATAAATTTATTTTCTGAAATGTCGGACTGTCACCAAAGACGGTGTACGTAAACGTGAGCACGTAACGTTGAATCCTCCGGTTTAAACGTAGTCGATGCTACTCCAAGACGTAAATCCAAATTTCTTCCCAAAAATATGTGAGTTCATATTGTAAATTGTTTTTAAATAATATTCAAGAATAAAATATCAACCATAAATTGACGGATTGTCACAGCATTTACCCCTAAACAGGATCTTTGTCCTCAAAGATCATCTTACTACTCGCTTCTTATAGAGTTTAAGCCATGTGGGTATTTCCTCCACATTCGGTCTTTTCTCACAAGTGTAAACCATTATAATACGCGAGTTTCATCAAACATAACTACGGGAATAAGATCAGGCTAAATGTTGACTTACTTTCTCTATCCATGATGTTCACGGGTTTCTGATGAATGCAACTTTTCGCCGATCTAAGCTTTACTAAGAACAATTCAGAATTTCACTTGATAGATATTCCATCAAGTGCGATTTACGAAACATAATTCACGCGGTTCTTGAAGTCCTAGGGTAGATCCAGCTTATATGCCTTTCAATCCCAACTTTTACATCATTTCAATGGTCCCAAACAACGGGGACTTATATCCCATGATTTGTCAGATCATGAATTCATTTTTCCAAGGTTAAAATTTTTGGCATAACTTCGCTACCCATTTGGCACTTCAAGATCTACATTTCCCATTCACATAACCTCTTGCCCACTATCGGCAGTTAATAATCAGATCCTAATTTCAACAACCATTTCAGATCTCGCGGGTCAGGTATTTTGCAAGGATAGGTTCGCCATCATAGGAAACCTTAAACCTAAGAGACATGTCCAACTCACAATGGGTGTATGTCGGGTGTCTTCATCTCAACTCCAGCTTACAGATGCTCTAATTTCTAAATCTTAACAAGATTCGATCTCGATCCTAATATGATGATTATCAATGATAATCTCTCCAAAGGAAAACGATTATACGGTCTATTACCAAAGGTCAATCATTCAAACATAAAACAACACTTATATTACCTTGTATTATTACTTTACCTCGTCCCTTCGATTTGGGATGGTACATAGTACTCTCATCAAGGTTCGTTCTCGATGATTTCTGAGCAAATCTCTAGAAATTCGATGCGAAGCGAGGATCTTGATATAGATGTTCGATACAGGCACACTATGTTTACATAATTCTTTTGCATTTATCATTAACGGGAATGATATTAGCAGATTTGGTCAGTCTGTCGACGATGACCCAAATCGAATCAAATTTAGATGATGACCTTTGCAATAGCTAAACGTTTACTAATGTATGAGGCGATGTCTGCCTTCATAATTCGTCATCAGTACAGCTTCTTCAGACAAAGATACTTCTAGTCAGAAATGACATAAATAGAATACTTATACTTACAAATTCCAACATAACTATATCTCACAATCTTCCAATTTTAGACAATCACAAGTGGTCTTTAAAATATTTAATGCTATCAACTTCTCAATTTTAATGATTCATATTAGTCGTGAATCCTCTTTTATAATCTACATTATCCTTTTTACAAACATCGTTTATTTTTATATCGTTCGGCAAATTATTTTGCACCTTCATTATTAAGGAACATGTCCTAACTGGTTCTTTATCTTTTCTACATAATGCGTCAGAAATTACGTTCACTTTCCTTAAGAAATAAATGTCAAAAACTCCTTTCTTCATATCTCCTATATTTTAGTTTCGTCTCAACTTATCATGTTTATCCGTTTTACTCAATCCTTCATCGAAAGCGTCGATAATTATCATAATTAATTAAATAATTATTAGTTAATTTTTATGAAGCGTAAAAGTTTTAAATTTCTTAGTTCGACCAATTATATAAATTGTTCAAAAATAAATTTGAATTTAATTAACAAGATTTTTGGTTGATTTATCGAAAATATTTAATAAGATTCGTAAATGTTTGAAAAATCTTTGTTTATACTTTGGTCAAAATTTTCTTTAGTTTGAAAAGCGTAAATTATCGTTTCAAATTTCAAATCATGTTTTATATAGTTCCCTCAATTCCTCTTAGTTGTCTAAAAGTATACACAAACATTTACCCCTAAACAGAAGTTTAGTTAAATGGTTTGTGTATAAGGGAATAATCCCTTCAAAATCCTTTGTTAAAACCTTTGTCAAAACATATTTCCATTTCTTTTTGGTAAAATCCAAAGTCTTAAATGGGCTCTTAATTTGAAGAGTCAGTATAGATTCCATTATCTTTTTAATCACATAGTCAAATCATGTAAAGTATTAAGTCTTTTAATCACGTGTTAATTATTCAAGGTATAGGTTTTTATCGTTCGGCCAATTCAGGGCAATCTATAAATATTTATTAACCCCTTCTTATTCTTATATACAAACAAATAGTCCTTAATGATCGCAAGCATGAATTTATCAAATTACAGCCTACACACGTGATTCACCGAATTTATGAATACTACATGTGGATTGGTCAATCCAAACGACATCACGTGAAACTCATAACGTTCATTACAAGTTCTGGATGTAGTGATTGGAATAGATAATCTCTTTCGCAGATGCGAAGTTTGATGATAACCATGCTATGGATCAAATCTTTAAAACATACACTAGAACCTTGTAAATGATCGAACAAATCTTCCATTTCGAGTTATGGATATCGTTTTCGATTGTCAATTTACTCAGTCACGGTAATCTATAAATATAAGGAAAGATAACACCATAGCTCTTCAGGATGACAGGCTTGGTATAATAAAATCTTTCTCCGACAACTTTCTTAGTTGTACGGTAATTCCTTAAATTCAGATAAGATAAATATCTTTTACTAAATACATATTAAGTTCCTTCTATATTATAATATCTATTACTAATTCACAATCATTCACCGTATAATCTCAAGTCTAAATGCAAGATACGGGCATCCGTCAAGAATTATTTGGATCACTTTTGATAATCAACATCTTATCATTTAGGGAATTCTACTCGAGTTCCCATCAATTCAGACAATGTCGTCATGTCAAAATCAATCCATTCTACTGGCATTACCAACCTTTCAGTTTTATTGCCGTCGATAAGATGTGAACTTCTCAAAAGTCTAATAATAACTCACAATCCTTCACAAATTCAAGGATATCTGGAGACACAACTACTATCAAAAGAGTAAGGTCAACTCATAATTTACGCGAGAGAATTTCAAATCAGATTCAAACGAAAACATTTAACGAATAGGAATACATCCCATGTTTTCATAATTTGAGTACGCATTCGAAAGCTCCTCGGATCGTTACCCAGGTCATTCAAAGGAAATCAAATCAAAATAAATGATAGGAACGTCGATACATCCAGTCGGGTATCAACACTCAATAATCAAATACTTTTCCTAAGAATTTCACTACGGAAGAATTGGACAAGAAAGAATTGTCAATTGTCAAATAAGACAATTTCCACAGATGAGTAAATTCAACTCAGAAGAATAGATGCTACAGGCACATATGTAGGTGTCCCTAACATTATGTCCTTATTTTTCACTTCTTGCAGATCTCATTAAAATTTAATCTTTCACAATCTTCAAAGAAAATGTAGTGTTTATTCATTAGTTTTATGGTGACTACTAATCAGTCTTGCATAGTCCATTCCAAATTGTATGTAGGCGCGCAACTATATACAATTTCAAGATCAACGATGCAATACTCAGTTCGTCAAAATGTTATCATCTTGTTTATAATAAAAACATTTTCATGCTTAATTCTTAAATAAGAATCAAGAATAAATTTACAAAGATTTTCTTTATTATGAAAACAATTAGGTTTTCCAAAGTGTTTTATAAACAACTTCATTCCAATAACAATCTCTTATAAATCTCACTATGAATAATCCTTATAGTGATGAAAATTCAATTTTCTCAAAGGATACCGTTTCAACTTTATAAAAATAATGTGTGATCTGCAAAAGAGTGAGGAAGAGTTTTTCACCAAGAACTTAACTACAATATGATAGGAAATGAGCTTTAGCCAAATAATCATGAGGATCATGACCTCGATGGCACTCAGGAAGAATAATTCACAACGTTACTCAAATCAAGATGAGTACTTGTTCAATGGTTGCATCACTAATGCGAACATTAGGATGAAGTAATAAAAGATAGATAACATCGATACATGTAGAATTTAGCAATCAAAGGTAGTCTTTTCGTTAATCACAAACAAGTCTAAATTGTACCGTAACACATTACATGTCACTATGTCATACAATTCTCGGAACTCATCCTACCAACTGATATCTCAGTTAAGTTAGGGATTATTTTTAAAAGATACCACAATGAATACTAATCTACAAGAGTCATTAGGTGTCCTGCCTGTCCCGGAAGATCCATCGGTCTCAATTCAGAAGAAGATTTCTTCAATTTATTTATTGGACACTGGGCATCCTCATTAGTGGACAATGGCCTAGGAACAACACTTAACACAAACCTACAATCAATTAAAACCTTATAATTCAATCACAAAACTTAACGACTTCCTCTTATCAATCTCATATTCCATATGGGTTAAGTTTCACTTTATTCAAGTTTCAATCATCTTACACTCAATTCGATATCCTACTTCATTCTCTAATACTTTCAATCTTATTCTTCGGCCTTGTAAAGGCAATACAATCTCAATATGAATCAACACTTAATTTCCAATCCTATTAGCTCTTACAACAATAATTATCAAATGAGTCATTAATATGAAATGACTTGATCATTCAACTAGACTTCTCGGAAAGGTATTAGTGGCATGAGGCTTTTGGGTAATGGTTCCAATAACAGCCTCAAGTGCAACATTCACCCTTTCGATTTTAATTTAAGAATTGGATGACAACGAATCATATGACATCTTTCCAGGTGATAACGTTTTGTCAAACTCCACTCTATGAGGAAAGATCGTCATGACATCGATATCAGTCTTAATCTCGCCAATTCTTTTTCAATATCACAATCAACTAATATCTACATTTCTACGAATATCAACCATTTGTTGGGATCATAAATATCCACAACTTGGTTTAGATCTAGGATAGCTAGAATTCCTACGAGAATAGCTTCGATTAATTACTAGGGGATTTAGGGTTTCTTGTGACAATCTTCGTCGTATAAATACCTCGTATAAATATCAAAATAATCATCAAACAGTCATGTAATAAAATTACATCATATATATATATAATCCAAGTTATATATATATATATTAAAATAACACTTCTCAGTCTTGGCCTTGTCGGTAACTCGGGAATTCTTCAGCACCGTTATAGTCAAAAGATTTTTAGACATTTTTAGAAAAATGTTTTCAGTTAAAAGATTTTGAAAAGTTTTATTCAAAACCTTAGTTTTTTAAAAATCTTTCGTTCTCTATAACGAGAGCTCTGGTACCAAACTGTAACACCCCCAAATTTATACAACTCAGTTCAGCGGAAGACTAGTTGGTGTTACGGGATAGCACATTACTCACATCATAGACAACGCATAAAAATCGCGTCGTTTATTTAATAAATCATTTCCATTCATAATCATCAAAGTTACATAGGTCCCAAGTCATTATATTTCATACAAAGTTTTACAAAGTATTTGAATGGAAAGTATAGTTTAGGTGCGGGCCATGAATTCTTGTCGTCTTCCCGAGAATTACCTTCAAGTACCTGAGACAAAACATGTTAAAAGAAAAGGTCAGCGATAACGCCGAGTGAATTCATAGAGTTTAATAAATTCCATCAATATAATATCAGTATAAAAGTATTACTGAAAATCATTTGTACAAATCGTTTTGATAGGCCATGAAATAGCCAAAATCATTTTATACAAATCATTATCGATAATCATAATATAGGCATTTGCCTTAAAAATCATAATACGAGCCAATGTCGTAAAAACATCATACAATACGTCTTATGACGTTGTATAAAATCCAATAAAAACCGTTATATGAATATGGTTATGAAAACCAAAATACAAACATAATATCAATAGTATGACCCTGTATTGCTAGTCAGGCAATACATCGTAATTCGGAGCGTCTATTATTATTTTGTTAATTCGGATTATTATAAGCCGCATGACATTGTTACCTTACTAAACCAACAACGGGTAGCTAACCCGATACCAATTTTGCCCATCTAAAGTAGCGTGTCGTCACAAAGGTCACGCTATTGGAAATCTTCTCATACATTAATTCGCTTACCAATCAATGTGGCACGACGGGGATCAACCGTCAAGGCGCGAACTGGGGTGATCGTCCCCAAATAGTACTATTAAATGCATAAGCGTCTACCAACTCCCGGTAGTTCACAATTCATGCTAATGGGACTTTTAGTGACATAACCTAACTTTAATAATCCAATTTTATTTCATCTATCGGGTCCATTAATCATTTATCGGGTCATACAATCGGGTCATTCAATCATTCGGGTCCAAAATCAATAAACAAACAATCGAGACAAATGGTGTCCAAACTTTTATAAAAACTAACATGTTATCTCCCTCGCGGGTTTATAAAGCATTTATAAAACATTTAAAAGAGTGCGAGGCTATGAACTCACGTTGATGTGGGAAGGCGGGTTATCGGCAATTCGGACGTACGGTACGTGCTTCAATCACGGAAACCTAAACAAATAATACTCGGTCTTAGACGTTTGTCCAATGACTTTATAAAAATAACAATTATGTATACATATGATGATTATATATATATGATGATCAAGTGGGTTTACATATTCTCGTTTACTCATTTTAGTGTTATATGTCGATAACTTTTATACTAGTTTACTAGTTTTACCCATTTACGTGTTTTATGCCCAATAAGCTTATTATAAGTTATTTAACTTATTTTAATCCATTTTGTACCTATATTATCAGTATGTATATTTTACAAGTTGGGCCCAAATGGGTTAAGCCCAATAGATTCTTTTTATGGGTGTTTATCTTATTTAGTCCAATTATTAGCCCAAGTATTAGTCCAATATGTTTACTTAGCTCGTTAATGTCCGTATGCCCTATAGTTCGGGTTTTATCGGTTTTTACTTGTTATAAATGTCTATATATCAGTATATAAGTTTTATAAAGTTTTCATTAGACGGGTCCAACCATCTAAGTTTTATTTAACAAAAACGTTAATTTTACGGCGATAGCCGAAAAAGTCGTAAAAATCAAGTTTATGGTTTTATAACTTATAAAACTTAACAAGTTTCCATTTTCATCATTTATACACTTATTACACCTTGTATATATTTATATAAATAAGTTTTATAAGTTAGTGGGTTTTTATTTACATTTTATATATTAAAATGTGAGTGCTTATATAATAGTATTATTCTTTAATTTCCAAAAATCTGATTTTTAACTTCATCTTCACCAAAAATGCCATATCTTGAGTTCTACATGGAGATAGAAGCTCAAATTTTTATCACATAAACTACATGATATGTGCTACAATTAACTCTTCTATAGCTACTGTTGAATCATCTTCTAAATATTTTCTAAAAATCGTCCAAAACAGTAACTCCAGATTTATACCCTAAACTTGTTTTGATCATATCTCACTCATTATTTTGATTCCATTGCATGGCCAACTCTCACATGTGTACAAGACCCATAGCTTACTGTAAATCCATTCTACTTCATCATTTTATCAGTTTAAACATATGGTTCTTTACTGTTTTATACAGCCATTAAATTTAACCAAGATTTTAACCTTGTTTCATATGGTTTTTCACCTTTTTATCCATGATTATCAACAACAAATCCCCACATAACATTTTTATCATCATATAATCATCATAAATATATACAATAGGAAATAAATACATGATTACATAACCAAAAATAGCAAGAAGATGAGGAGGACAATCTTTATACCACCAATCTTGATGTAGGTTATGATTTTGACATAGTTTTTGATGAAGAAACTTGTAGACAACCATGACCATCTTCAAGACCACCATGCTCCATGGACTCCTTGTGGAAAATCAGCCTCATGACACCATAAAAACTCCTCCATGGATGTTATAAGTACCACCAATCAATAGGGTTTTGAAAGGGCTTCAACATAGGTGTAAATTACATAGGATTTTGTGGTTAAAAATCATATGAAGGTGGTGTTTTGGAGGCTATATGGGACGGCATGTTTAAGCTAGAGAGAGAGAGTTTGTGAGTAGATTGCATGGTGAAAATGAAGTGAGTGGTAAAGGTTTGATGGTTTTGTGAAGTAAGTAGAAAGTTGCTTAACTTGTAAGCTTTAGCTTACAAGTGTAAGCTTGAAGCTAAAATGTGGACACATCATGGGATGTGTAGTTACTTAGGCCGGTTTTGGAGTGGGGTGGGACAAGTGTCCCACTTGTCTCATCCCATTTATTTACGGGTACTCCTCGATTCTAGTTTCCTCGATTTGCGTGCCCTCGGGTCGTTTTACGAAAAACGTTTTTATAAATTATGAATCGACGTCACAAAACGAATCCAATAAAAATTGTCTCATCAAAAACGGAGTTCGAAAACGTAAATACGTAATCCTAGGGTTTCCGGTTTAGTCGTAAAAGACGTTAAAATAAAATCGTAAATCCTAATCTCTTCTTGTA
The DNA here is from genome assembly GCA_025667525.1 of Glebionis coronaria. Lineage (NCBI taxonomy): Eukaryota > Viridiplantae > Streptophyta > Magnoliopsida > Asterales > Asteraceae > Glebionis > Glebionis coronaria. The sequence continues at coordinate 210,567,076 of CM046876.1, read as the reverse complement.
AATTTGTGATTTTATGAACCAACACAAATTTAAAACTCCAAAATAATATTTTCAGATAAATTTATTTTCTGAAATGTCGGACTGTCACCAAAGACGGTGTACGTAAACGTGAGCACGTAACGTTGAATCCTCCGGTTTAAACGTAGTCGATGCTACTCCAAGACGTAAATCCAAATTTCTTCCCAAAAATATGTGAGTTCATATTGTAAATTGTTTTTAAATAATATTCAAGAATAAAATATCAACCATAAATTGACGGATTGTCACATAAATGGTGCAACTAGTAGTTGTGGAAGCTCTATTTACTTGAAAAGTAATTATTAAAAATGAAGGGTACAACAAGAGTTGTTGTAAACCCATGAATGGGTGCAACCAGAAGTTGTGGTAAACCCTATTTATTTTAAAATAGAACACAAGGGACCCGATTGTATGCTTAGATGAAAGTTATTACATAAGTTAGCTTTAGCCTTAAAAGACCCATTGAATCGTGAATTGTTAATCGAAAGAACGCTAATACTATGGATAGATCTATCGGGGTAACGCCCAGTCTGATGCGATTAGCTATCGCATTGTTAATCGAAAGAACGCTAATACTATGGATAGATCTATCGGGGTAACGCCCAGTCTGATGCGATTAGCTATCGCAATGTGTAGTGAAGCACATGTGTATTGGAGCACATCGGATGCATTAGTATAAGAGAAATATACGCACTTGGCTAGGTGTGTTGGGCTGAAATAAATATATGTTAACGTTCAATGTCATGAGGCTTATGTAATAACACCGATAATTATGTTCGTACAACATAATTATCTTTTGATGAATTATTAACCATGGAAGGTTATTCAGAATACCTGTGTTCTCTTTATTTATTTTAAACTCTATAGATTCACTCAACAATTTTTGTTGATTTTATAACATGTTTTATCTCAGGTCCATAAAGAAGGTACTCAAGGAAGGTGGTTTCATGAAGCTTGCATATTTTAAAATGATATGGCCCGCTTTTATAAAACATATCCATTCAAAACAACTTTTATCTTTTGATGTGTACTGTAAATATTTTAAAATTATCTGGGACCGTGTTTGAATTTTATATCTACTGAATGAATGGATCTTTTTATCAAAAATGACTCTTTTTGAGCCGTTTTTCTATAATTGTGTGATTGTATCATGTAAGTAACACTCAAGGACCCTTCCGCTAATGTGACCCGATTTGAGAGTGTTACAGCAGATCTCCTAGAAGATCTGATGCTGGTAAACCCTCAAGTCAGGTTGTTAAAGCTCAGGATTCCAAAGCCATGGTTGCAGTTCAAGGAATTGATGGTATGGGATGGGATTGGAGCTATCTGGCTAAGAATGTTGAAGAGGATAAAGCTTTGGTTGCTGATATTGAAGCAGAAGAGCATGTTGAATATGCTCTCATGGCACACTCCTCCTCTTCATCTGATAATGAGGTATATGATGATGCTTTTTGTAGCAAAGGGTGTAGGTTAAATACTGAAAGACTTCTACTGCAAGCAAAAGCTGATAATCAAAAGCTGATAATCAAAAGCTGATAATCATTATAGGGCGGCAAGCACTGTCCAGTTATGCACACTTGCTTAAGCAAGATAGACATAACAGTCCTCTAGTGTCCTTTGCTAACCAAAACTCTTAACAACCAAGTTACCTTACAAAATTCCTTGTTACTCCCAGGTAAATCCCATTACAAAATTATTCCCAAGTCTCCCAACAGACCACAACCAATTCTAGTCCAACAATGTCTTGGCAGCATGCATAGTATATCAACTTTGCATGCTACAGTGCCTCATGATTTAGTAAAAACTAACTCATACTCACCTGTGGACACAATCCAGAATTGTGATAAGAGTATCATATGGATACTCAAACATCCTAAAGGTTCCTAAAACCTCCCCTTAAACTATGATACAAAAGTGTGCTAAAATCGTGTATGAACATAAAAATTTATGTCAAGATAGGAATGAAACATTCCAACCATCATCCATAAATAAAAACTTGTCTAAATGCTTCTCCATTGATCCATAAGCAACTCTGTATCCAATGGTATACTGCTAACACCATCTGCACATTTAGATTGAAAACCACAAAACTAACATTGTTGCTGACAACGCCCCGATAACACATGACAGCGTTGAGGGAAGCTTTGTCAGCGTTAGACAATTATATTGCTGACAACGTTGCAAAAACACTTATCAGCGTTCAAGCAATCTTTGTCAGTGTTAGAAAAATATAGTGGAAAATCTAAATCATCAATAAGACCAATAATAATGCATCATCCTGTACATACTTTTAAAAAAAGAGTCCAAAACACATATTATGTGAGATTGACCATTCCAATACTTGTTACCAAGTACTGAAATCTCCTAGCATCAAAAGGTTTAGTTAGTAAATCTGACACATTTTCCTCAGTGTCAACCCTATCTGGTTGTATTAAACCTTTTTCAAAGCAATCTCTTATAAAATGGTGTCTAATTTCTATGTGTTTGGTTTTAGAATGATGTACATGATTCTTAATGATGCATAAAGTACTATTATTGTCAACAAATATCTTAGTATGCATGAAATTATACCCATAGTCCAACAGCTGGTTCTGAATCCACAACACTTGGCCACAACAAGCAGCTGCAGCCACATACTCAGCTTCAGTTGTAGAATTAGCCACCACTGTTTGTTTCTTGCATTGCCAAGATATCAACCTGCTCCCAAGAAACTGACATCCACTAATTGTGGATTTCCTATCAAATTTATCACCTCCGTAATCACTATCTGAATATGCAATCAGCTCCAATAGTGAATCCTTTGGGTACCACAAACCAAGACCAGGATAGCATCTTAGGTACCTAAAGATCCTCTTCACAGCATAAAGGTGACATTCTTTGGGAGTCACTTGATGACGTGCACAAGCACACACAGCAAACATGATGTCAGGTCTGGAGGCAGTAAGATACATCAAGGATCCAATCATGGATCTATAATGCCTGACATCAACATCTTTCCCATCTCCAATCTTTCCCCAAGGATGTTCTCTATCCATAGGAGTAGTAGCCCTCTTTTCATGTGGAGAAAAGCCAAACTTCTTCAAGATCTCAGCAACATATTTATCCTGGGAGATGAAGATACCATCTTCTTTCTGCTGAACTTATAAACCAAGAAAGAAGTTCATCTCCCCCATAGCACTCATCTTGAATTTGTCTGTCATAAGCTTGGAGAAATCCTCACTCATCTTTGGATCAGTATACCCAAAAATGATATCATCAACATAGACCTGGACAAGCAACACATCCTTGCCTTTCTTCTTTGTAAACAGTGTCTGATCTATGGTGCCCCTCTTGAATCTATTGTCCACCAAATAGGTAGACAAAGTACCATACCATGCTCTAGGAGCTTGATGAAGGCCATACATAGCCTTTTTGACTCTATACACTTTATCTGGATGCTCTGGATCCTCAAAACCAGGAGGTTGCATTACATATACTTCCTCAACAATGGTGCCATAGAGAAAGGCACTCTTGACATCCATTTGATAGACAGTGAAGCCCATGCAGGATGCATAGGCTAGAAAAATCCTTATAGCTTCAATCCTTGCAACTGGTGCAAAGACTTCCTCATAGTCTATCCCCTCCTCTTGTGTATAACCTTGAGCCACTAACCTTGCCTTGTTTCTGACCACAATGCCTCTCTCATCTCTTTTGTTCCTGAGAACCCATCTTGTCCCTATAGGTCTGACATATCTAGGACAATCAACCAGCTCCCAAACATCCTGAATTGTAAATTGGTGAAGCTCATCCTGCATTACTTCCACCCAACTTGGTTCTTTGAGAGCATCAAATATTTTCTTGGGTTCCTCTTGTGACAGAAAACATGCAAACAAACATGCTTGCACAAGAGGGGTATCAACCTTCTTGTGTATATTAGCAATAAACCCACCAAGACCTTGATGAGATCTTCTAGTCTGAACTAGAGTCATAACATCACCAATGATCTGGGAAGGGGGTGATTCTTCATTGTGGAAGTGAGAACTCCTCCTTCAAAAAGTCTGGTGTCCTCAACCTCATTCTCCATGTTGCTAATATCTTCTGCATCAGACCCTCTTACATCAACATGAGGATGAGCCTCTTCATATATATTGGAAGGTTCACCTTGTTCAAAATTGGAAGAGAAAAGATGGGCAGAATTGTTGTCAACGCCTGAACCTTGTTTGTCAGCGCTTGGGCTAACAACGCTTGAAGTGTGGTTGTCAACGTCTGAACCATCAACGTCTGAATTGGTCTTGTCAGCGCTAGATTTGCCTTTGTCAGCGCCTGAAGGACCATGCATGTTTGTATCTGGTGGTACTTGGAAACCACCATTATCTTGTCCAGCAGCAGCAGCAGCAACAAAAGCATCTGTCCAAATGGGAATTGTGACATATTCTAGTATAGGAGATGCCTTTTCTGCTTGTGATCCAACCCTCTTATGAACCTGTGTACCTGAAACATCAACAACTTGTTCCTCCACAACATTTGAAGTTACCTTCACAATGTCTGGATTAGTGACAGGCATATAATTTAAAGTTCTAGATAAGGGTCCCAAATCAAACAAACAATTAGGACCACTTTCAGGATCACTAGGTTTATTCTCTAAAAACCTAACATCTACTCTTTCAACTATACGTTTGTCCTCTTTAAGATAAACCCTATAACCCTTGCTCTGGACTGAATACCCCATGAAGTATCCCTCATCACCTTTTTCACTAAATTTCCCTAAGGCATCACTGGTGTCCAACACTACTACATGACAACCAAAAGGTCTGAGAAAACCAATATTAGGTTTTCTACCCCAAAGTAACTCATAAGGTGTTTTGTTCTGAATTTTGTTAACCAATGCTCTATTTTGCACATAGCAAGCTGTATTAACAGCCTCAGCCCAAAAGGCTATAGGAAAGTGAGCATCAGCCAACATTGTTCTGGCTGCTTCAATTAGGGTTCTATTTTTCCTCTCAGCAACCCCATTTTGTTGTGGGGTTCTAGCAATACTAAATTGCCTTGTAATTCCTTTCCTGGCACAGAAATCATCTAGCTTCTTATTCCTAAATTCTCCACCATTATCACTCCTAAGCATTTTAACCTCATTGCCAGACCTCTTCTCAATCTGAGTGATAAAATCAATTAGAACATCAGCTGTGTCACTCTTCATAGCTAGAAAGAATGTCCAAGTAAACCTAGAAAAGTCATCTGTGACGACAAAGCAATATGACTTACCATTCAAACTTTCTTTATTTGTTGGACCAAAGAGGTCCATGTGAAGCATATGAAGAGGTCTAGAACTAGTATGCACCTGTTTGGACTTGAATGAGACCTTGTGCTGCTTGCCTTTAAGACATGCAACACAAGAGTGGTCATTGTGGAAGGCCTTCTCAGGCAAACCATCAACTAAACCAAGTCTCACAAGCCTATTTATATTTTTAAAATTTATGTGCCCTAGTCTTCTGTGCCACAAATTACTCTCATCTACTGAGGCCTTAGCATAAAAACAAGACATATTATTATTCATTTTAATCCCATTCAAATTCACATTATATATGTCCTTATGCCTAGGTGTTCTATACTCAATATATTTCTCATCAGGGATCTTAAAATCCTTGCTTAACACCAAACACTCAGTATCAGTAAAAAGAACTTTATTTTTGTTATCACAGACTTGTGATACACTAAAAAGATTGTAATCAAGTTCTTTTACCAGGAAGACGTTCTCAAAACGCAGATTCTTGGTGAGAAGGGTTGCTTTGCCTGTGATTGTACCATATCCGCCTCCAAAGTAAACCTTGTCACCATCCTTAATGGGAGTGAAGTTAGTAAGATAATCTTCCTTCCCTGTCATGTGCCTTGAGCATCCACTATCCCAATATCCATAATCATTGACCTGTCTTTGAATGCCCTGCACATAAAGAAAACAAATTAGTTTTCTTTGGGAACCCAAGTCTTAAAAGACTTGGATTCATCTGGTTGTTCAATAAGAACAGACTTAGTTCTCACAACAACCCCATTCTCATCCTTCTTAGGATGAAATACCCAGTTAACCCCAATAGGTTTTGTAATGACTTTTGAAATGTAATTAAATCTATTGCAAGTCATTGAAATCCCATTATCATTAGGGTTTTGATCTTTCTTGGGTCTCCATGTTAAGCTTGGAGAAGCTTTAGACCCCTTACCTTGTGGTTGCAAATATTTAGGTCTTGTCATGTTTCTGATAGCGTTAGAATTTCTCCTGTCAACGCTGAAATTACCCTTGTCAGCGTTGAACCTAGGGTTTGCTACAGAAACCCATTGCCTATTTGACCAGGTGTTTGTCTTTTGAAATGGTCGTTGTCCATGAGTGTTAGACCCTCTAGTAAAGAATGGGGCAGGTCTAATCACTTGTGGACTTTGCTGCACACAAGGTTTGGGTCTGACAACGTTTGACTTCCTAACAACGTTGACTTTGTTCCTGTCAGCGCTGAAATTGTTTCTATCAGCGCTGGTTTTGGGAGCGTTGACACACTTGTATGCCAAGTGTGAAAAGCTACCACACGTGTAACAAGCTTTCCTAGACACAACCTTAGGTCTAGAAGAGTAGAAGCCTGTTCCATGATTGCTAACTTGGCTCTTGGGTGGCCTAGTATTCCTATACATCTCTGCATATTTAATGGTAGGTCTTCTAATAGTGTTTGAGCCTAAGTCAACAGCTTTACCAGTGATTGGGTTAGTAACCTTAATGGGTGTTGACTCATTTGGACTTTCACATAGCAAGCCACCCTTGACAAATAGAGTAGGGTTAGCTTTCTTCCACTCATTCAGGTCAGTCATTTTTTGTTGATACTCTTCAACTGGAGTGACAACTCTTGGTGGAGGAATGAATTCCTCCTCTTGGAGCTCTGGCAAACCAGTCCAAGATAGGTCCTTTTGTTGGACACTAATGAGACTGCAATTATACATAGTCTCATCGTCCAAATCGGGCTTAAAACGCTTAAAATATCATTAAAATACCCCAAAATGTGCTTGTATTTGTTCATTGTGTATTTCAGGTACGGATATCGTGAATTCACCAAAAGATCAAAGGAATCAAGCAAAAACGAACACGGGAAACGAAGCTACACAAAGAACCGGGCCCAAGAATGAAATTTCCAAAATTACCCTTGAAGTTTGAAGAATTGGCAAAATTGGTCCCTCATCTTTGAAGATTTGGCAAGAAAAGTCCTTGGAGAAATCATACTATGCAAGAAAGGTCCTTCATCTTTTAATATTTGACAAAAAAAGCCCTTGAAGAATCTCAATATTGCATTTATGGTCCTTGTTCCATCAATTATCAACTAGAGGGACTGCTTTTGAAATTTCCCTTAACTTATTATAAAGGGAAAAGAGATAGTGCTGTTTTAAACTTGGTTTGATACAAATGTGAGACATCAGGGGGCAAACCTGTTATAACCAAACCCATACCCATCTATAACCCGTCATAAGCCCAACTTTAACCCTTTTACACCCCAAACTGGCCCACCTCCCATGCCACGTTGCGCAGGTTTATTAAACTTCATTTAAACAATATTAGTTTAATAAAATCGTGCTAAAACCCCTAAACATATTTAATCACCCCTGTTGAACATATGAACCCTAAAAATCTCCCAGACTCAATTGCCCCTATCCCACAATTAAACCCTAATTAAGCTTAGGGTTATTCTTCCTTACCCCACTCCCAACACATCCCACATGGGTGTGTTTGCCCAGTCATCACTACAAGCCAAGGTTTGGCAGCTGTGTGCTCACATGTGAAGAACAAGAAAAGAATCTTGACCAATCCAACGTTCAAGGATCATTCCTTGGTCCCTACTCAAATCAAACGGCCAAGGATTGACTCTCTAAGCACAATGTCGACATCTTTTCACAAGAATTCAAAAATCAGAAGTTATTAGAAGAGATTCAAGGGTATTGATGGAATTTCAGAGAACAAAGTGAAGACATTAGGGTTTCAGTTTCTACTCCTCATGTACATTATATATAGACTAGTACTTAGCTTATTTTCTTTGTTCCAATTCTTATTCAGAATTTTGTATGAGACAATTTCTTGAATAAAATTGAGTTCCAACTTTAATTTCATTGCATTTTACTTTCTTGCACCTTTAAATATCAGTCATCTAAATTTCCTTTGCACACTTTAAATTTCAAGTTCATCTTATATCAAAACCAAGCTTTTGGTTTTGAGGTTTCTGTATCATAAGCTAAAGCTTAAGCTTGTTTGACACACAAGCCAAGTGGAAGCTTTTAGGAGTTACGTTGCTGCTGCTTTACATCAAGGGTTGGTTCTTGGTAGATGCTCTTTCAAGATTGGTTCTAGTTTGGTGAAAGATTTCTGTGGTAGTGATAGATCGGTGATAAGCTGTTGAAATAAGCTGGATTTGGGTAAATAAGCTTGGGAGTGAGTTGAGTTGAAGTGCTTTATTGTTGATGATCAGAGATATAAATCCTGGATCTAATCTGTAAGTGATTTCCTCCTTGTTTTCAGCTTATTCCTTAAACAGCTTATCTGCTTATTTTACTATTTGGCTTATATAGTTTATGGTTTATTTGTCTTTCATTTTCTGTCATTTACCCATTTTTATTGGTTGCTTTACTTAATTGCTCTATTTTTTCCTTTTCATAGATTAAATTTTCATTTATTATTTTTTAAGCAGTGTTTGGAATAAGTTTAGTTTATGGTAATAGCTTAGGACTAGCCTATAAGTTTGATTGCATTTTGTCTCTAAGGTTAGTATGAGTAGATTTAAGCTTTGGTTTCATCATTAAAGTCGTAAAATAAAAAATCAATGTTGCTTAAAGTAAGCTCTAACTAGCTTTTCATTGTTTTTTTTATTTGTACTTTCTGTTTTTAAGCACTGTTTGGGTATAGGGTTCTAGCTAGTTTGAGGTTCAGTTAATCTAGTGATAACCACTTAAACACACTGAATTTATGGGTTATGAGTGATATTTGTAATTGGTTTTTAGTATTGTAGGATAAAAAGGGGTTTTGTATGTTCATTTTTTTGAAAAAAAAACTAGTCAATCAGTCAGTAGGATGTTAGAGGGATGAATTTGAGTTTTTGATTGTGCAATCTTGGTAATCAATAGGTCTAGGCGTCATCTAGGGTTGTGAGCTAGTCTAGGGTGGTTTGGTGTGGATTTGTGTGGGATTTTGGCTTGTAAAATTCGTCCAAATTGCACTTTGCATCAGGTTACTGTTCACAGACACATCCAAGCCTATATAGTGACTGATTTTGCCTTCTTTTGTGATTTTCTTGTGTTAAGGGTGTTGGTTTTCTTGTTTACATAGACTCCCTACACTCCACTGAGTGTAGGGGTGCCTTGTCCAACAAAAATCAAGTATATAATCTTTCCTAAGCTTATCTTTGCCCAGACCTTAAATTTGCACTATCAGTGGGAACTAAGTTCCCACTGCTAGTATTAATATTGGTACTGCTACACTAGAAGACAGAAACAACCTAGTGTCACTATCACAATTTTACTTTTTTGTCTTTAGTGGAGTTAATTAGGAGTTAGGACCTGAAACAAATTTTGTAATTTTTCTTATTTTATTCTTGATTTTTCTGTTTAGTTAATTTTTATTTTACTGTTCATCTGATAATTTTTAGGTTAAATAGCATTTTTAATTAACTTTTTCAATTCTGTTTTTTGTCTTTTAGTGTGAAAAGTCCATATTTTTCAGTTTAAAATTTTTCATAGATTAAGAAAAATGTTTTTAAGATTTTTGGTATAAAAAGTTTTCACTGTTCATCTTTTATTTATTTTTTATAATTAATTTAGTTTAATTAGGGTTTAATTTAAAACTGTTTTTGTCTTTTAGTGAAAAATTTATTATTTTTCAAACTTTTTCATTTTTCTTCTGTTTATTAGAGTAAAATAGGATTTTTAAAATTGGTAAATTATTTTTAGCATTATTTAATTATTTTTTATAATTATTTTAGTTTTAAAATAGTTTTTAGTGTTTTAAAAATAGGAAAATAGTAATTAAAATTTAGGAAAAATACTTTTTAGTTTATAAATAATATAAGTGAGTTATTTGTCCAGTAAAAAAATATTTTGGGCTTTTTCTTAATTATATTTAATTTTTGGGCTTTAATTAGCATTAAAAATTGAATATTTAATTAATAAAAGGTTTTAAAATATTTTTATTGGATTTTTATCCTTATTTATATTATTTTGAACTACTTTCTTCATTTTTAATTTGTTTTTAGCTTAAAATTTTTAAATTTTCATGTTTTACGTACTTACGTTCGCGTTTTACGTCATTCGTCGTAGTTAATTGTAATCGTAGTTCGTCTCTAGTTTTCTTTCTTTTCTAATCCAAAAACGTCACTACACTAAACCTTTGATTATATATTTTGGCACATTAATCCACACACCTCCTCGAGAACGAACCCGCATTTTTTCGGTTTCGCGTTTTTCCTAAAACGTGCAACTTAATACTTGCCGCATTTATACGTTCTTTTTCCTAAAAGACGTGTTTCTACGACATATCAAAATGGCGCCGCTGCCGGGGAGGTGTTTTTAGTGTGCCATTATTAGTATCGTGTTTTTGTGAGTGGTGCGTTTTTGCTTTTCACATTTTGAAAAGCGTGAATATCGTACATACTAATTTTTGTTATTTTTCCTTATTATATTATAGTATCCAAATAAATTGTGTTTAGTTTTCCTAAATTAAACACACAACATCATTTTACTATATTGTAGATACATTGGTTTTCGTTTTTATTGTGAATATTATTAATATATTGTATTTACGTAGAACAATAAAAATACAAGTACTCCAAATACGTGAGAAATCACAACCTTGATTCGGGATTTCATCACTCGATCATTGTATTCGAATCCAAAGCAAAAGTAAAAGGCAAAATAGATAAATACTTTCGTGAGGCTTGATTTCAATTAACACAAACTATAAGGTGGGTATAAGGCGGTTGTATTTCACGACCTAAGGGAAAAAGGCTCTTAAGTGCTTAGCGCCACCTCGTTTCCCCCGCTTTCTTGTGCGTGTTTTGAGAAAAAGGGCTAATCGAGGGTTTGCCAACCAAAGTATTATCTACGTATATATATTTGCTTGTTTTCAAGATTAAACCCTCTTGAACGATTTGGTGTTCCACCATCGTTCTAAAGTCATCGAAGGCGTTCACTCCACGTGATCGTTTTCATTCCTTGAGGCTCTTTTAATCGAGAAAATCGATTCGAGGAGAGATTTGTAGATTTTTGTCTACGTAATACATTCAAAATACCAAAAAAAAAATTAAAAAACAATCAAAAGCACAAAAATAGTCTTCTACATTCCCTCTAATTTCATAATTCTCTTCTTTCACGTTTAATTCTCGTAACACCGTTCTCGTTGCATCATGTCGAATGATAGTGGATATTATTCGTGTCCATATTGTGGAGGCCCGCCCGATGGTGCCAATTGTTTTAATTGTAAGGTTATTGGAGGTCGAGGAGGTTATATCTATAACTCCGCTCCACGTGATCATGGTGATAATTTTCAATCTTACAACCAAGATCACCCATCGTCTTCGTTCTACTCGTCATATGATTCGTCTTTTAATTGTGATCAAAATCAAAATGGTGTAATGAATCAAAACACCTTTTGTGACTATGTGAGACGCAATAATGCAAACTTAATGATGATTCAAGAACAAGTTAGGAACCTTAAGGAACATCACGAAAAACAATTGGAAACTCAAAAGGAGTTTTACTTAAAGGAAATGGCCTCCATGAGAACCGAGTTGGAAAACGAATATGACGCCGCTTTTAAAGAACAAGAACGTTTATCTGACCTACTTGACGAGAGATGGGATAGAATTGTTGATAAAGTTGTGGAGGCTTACACTAATAAGCAAAATGAACTTCTTTCAACGATTGAGACCTTAGAGAAAAAAGTAGCTTCATACGAGTCGAGTTCTTCATCGAACGTCACCAATCCTAATCTCAAAGGAGAGGTTCAAGTTATTTCGACTCCTAAGACTCGTACGTCTCGTATTGATCCCAATCTCTCGAATTTTAGAGTCGTGCAACCTTCATCGTCTTGCAAAAACGTTGAGGAAACAAAAACGTCATCCAACGAAGTTTTGAAAAATGTTTTTGAAAATAAACCAAAGGAAAAACTCGTAGGATACTTGGGATATTTAAATCTTGTACCTCCTAAACCTAATTTTTCTAATGAGGATGAAATTATTCAGGAATTTTTAAATCAATATACACTTAATTTTGACGAAGAAATTCCATTAAATGATTTTAAAAAAGAAAAATGTGAAAAGGTTTTAAAGGAAATCGTTGAACCCTCGTTTTTACAAGATGAACGAAAATTAATTCCGAAGGGACGTGTTACTAGTTTTGCTAAAATGTTTGAAAGCCCACGTTCGATCCCTTCGAAGGACAAAGTTGAAACCGTCAAGGCAAAATCGTCACGAGACGAGCCTTTTACTCCTAATCCCACACCGAGTGAGATTTTGGATTTATCATGTGAGAAGTCCGCCGATGGCCTTGCTCACATCGATACCTTTTTCGATATCGAGGTCGAAACGACAAAGGCAAAATCTTCAATCGAAGAGCCTTCTTTTTCTAGTTTCACGACGGTTGAAGCTAGCGACTCGATTATCGACGACTTTATTGCTCGACCTCTTCCACGAGGAAGAGAAGACGTTTTTGATCCCGATGGAGACTTTTCCGAGATCAAACGTATTCTTGATGATCCGCCTTCTATTTTCGAGTTTGATGAGGACCGTTGCGTTAGCCCGGAGGGGGATGTTTTGTTAATCGATTCAAGTTTTAAAAATTCAAATCCTCCTCCCGCCTTCAAGATAAATGTGGAAATTTTAAGTGTACCTAGATTTATTTTAAAAACACCAAATATTTTCAATTTAATCAACTTGGGTTTTCGTAACAATGAGTTTAAAAATGAAAAAGGAAAAGATTTTACAATTGATTTGAAAATTTTTCCAAATTCAACTCCGTCATCACCTCGCTTAATTGAGCTTGCTACAAACACGTCTACTTCTTTTGACGACGTTACGTGTGGATCTAGTATGGGGGAAGCCCCATTTGTTCCCTCACACTTCTCTACCGAGGACGAGATTTTTGACCCCGGTATCACGTTTAAGATAAAATCTCGGTCTTTTACCGAAGTAGTCACTAGAAATTCTTTCTACACTTACGGTGAGAGTTTACCTCGAGTAACTCGATTTTTATGCCCAACCATTGTCCCACCCTTCTCTTCTTATGCTATTTTCTTGTGTCCCTTTGGGACGTTGTTACTTGAAGTCGTGTTGTTTCGTTTATCATCTGAAAACGAAGACACGATCTTTGATCCCGGTATAGAGGTTTTGCCTTTATACACGGTTGCTTTTGGGCCTTGATTACATGTAAGTCCCACCAAAAATGACCGAACCAAGATAATCCCTAAATGATCACATTTATGGGGATTCGAGTCGAGCTTTTGACTCGGTTATCAAAAACAAGGTGCCTCGTGGGGGATTCTCATGCTTATCCGTGTACATATTATTGCTTTCTTAGTTAACGTAACGAGGGGACTTGTGCTCTTCCAACCTTTGTTTCGTGGTTGTTTGTGATTGTGATTCATTAGGTTCATCGTCATCATTGAAGCCTCTCGTGTTCGTTCTACGGATCACTCGAGCTTCGATCGTTGCCTTTGGAGATTCCGATATCCGATGATATCCTTTTATGTTCTAACGTTTATCTTATTAGCATAATTCATAAACGGCTTTTAGGTTATTCGTTTTAACCTTTCCATGCTAGATTAGGCATTCGACTACGTCTCTAGTATGGGGGTGTTTGCACCCCTAGACTCGAAACATTGAGGACAATGTTTAGTTTTAGTATGGGGGGTGAGTAGATACTTCACCTTGCTTACGTCAACACGCTATCCAAATATTCATCTTTTTGTTATCGTTTTGTTGCGAATAAGGCTAAAAATGGCCAAAATTTTAAAATTTTTCTAGTTTTTTATAAGTGTATAAGACACGAATGTAGGTTTTCCGATGGTGAGAATAAGAGTAATTTTTGACTCGACCGTGCGTGTTAAGCACTTAGCTTCGATTCCTTAACTTTTTAGGCTAAGTCTCTTAAAATGAGGACGAGAAATGATAGAGTTATTTATAAGTCTCGTAACCGTCACGATCTCATGTGTAGTAATTATTTGCTTATTCTCCCCACACTTTTGCATAATAAATTGTTAATAAATATTGATTTGGCGGTTTAGTCACTATTGTTGGTTTCTAATTTGTTTTAGTAGCTTCCATGTAATTAAATTGGGAAAACATTAAGGTATCGCCAGCGTCACGGTTTTGAAGTATTGGCACCCGAATAATCGAAAGCTTCACCTAATAAAAAGATTTCAAGTGCTCACCTAAATTAAGCAAAAATTTGAAGCTCACAAGGCCAAAGAATCTATGCAAAATTGAAAGTGAATCAAGCCTTAATCTTCGAAGCTTTAAAGATCCAAAATTCGCTTTAGCGTGAGGATATACGTCTTTGGCTAATAAAACCACCGATGAGGCGGATAATAAAAGGCAAGGCAAGACCGAAGTCATAATAAAAGCTCCATGGCGGAGTTGAATAAAAGATGGAGGTAAACCAAAGATAATAAGGCCCTTCCGTTAGGGGGCGTATAAAAGTCTTGGTAATAAGTCAGATGTTCAAAACCGTTATAAAATCGTGTTTATCGATCCTTCTTGTTGACTTAATTTTTTGACATCGTTGTCTATTGGGGTAAATTATTAATTCGATGATGTTGGTTACACCGTTGAAACTCTATTTTTAGACTTAATCTCTATTCACGCATAAGTCAATGATCCTCGTGATCATTAAGACAAAATAAAATATAAGAGATACCAAGTAGGAATAAGGGAGTTTAGGTTCGTAATTAACACTCATGAGATATGATCGAGTTGCTAACTTATAATAACAATGATCTTGTTACACGCTTAGCATGGAATTGGGGTGAAAATCGAAGATGACGAAATTATTTCTAACAAAGCATTCACGTGTTCTTGTTCTATGATCCTAAAAGTCACTTAATCGTGATGAAAACAATACATTATGTCTAAAACACGTGTAGTAGTTTATTAAAGTTTACGTTTTGAATAAAAGTCATCATAAAATGAATTTTGGAAGTGCTATGATACTTAATTCTAGCATTGCGTGGGGACACGGCAATGGTTTAGTATGGCGGAGTGATGAGACTGCAATTATACATAGTCTCATCCTCCAAATCGGGCTTAAAACGCTTAAAATATCATTAAAATACCCCAAAATGTGCTTGTATTTGTTCATTGTGTATTTCAGGTACGGATATCGTGAATTCACCAAAATATCAAAGGAATCAAGCAAAAACGAACACGGGAAACGAAGCTACACAAAGAACCGGGCCCAAGAATGAAATTTCCAAAATTACCCTTGAAGTTTGAAGAATTGGCAAAATTGGTCCCTCATATTTGAAGATTTGGCAAGAAAAGTCCTTGGAGAAATCATACTATGCAAGAAAGGTCCTTCATCTTTTAATATTTGACAAAACAAGCCCTTGAAGAATCTCAATATTGCATTTATGGTCCTTGTTCCATCAATTATCAACTAGAGGGACTGCTTTTGAAATTTCCCTTAACTTATTATAAAGGGAAAAGAGATAGTGCTGTTTTAAACTTGGTTTGATACAAATGTGAGACATCAGGGGGCAATCCTGTTATAACCAAACCCATACCCATCTATAACCCGTCATAAGCCCAACTTTAACCCTTTTACACCCCAAACCGGCCCACCTCCCATGCCACGTTGCGCAGGTTTATTAAACTTCATTTAAACAATATTAGTTTAATAAAATCGCGCTAAAACCCCTAAACATATTTAATCACCCCTGTTGAACATATGAACCCTAAAAATCTCCCAGACTCAATTACCCCTATCCCACAATTAAACCCTAATTAAGCTTAGGGTTATTCTTCCTTACCCCACTCCCAACACATCCCACATGGGTGTGTTTGCCCAGTCATCACTACAAGCCAAGGTTTGGCAGCTGTGTGCTCACATGTGAAGAACAAGAAAAGAATCTTGACCAATCCAACGTTCAAGGATCATTCCTTGGTCCCTACTCAAATCAAACGGCCAAGGATTGACTCTCTAAGCACAATGTCGACATCTTTTCACAAGAATTTAAAAATCAGAAGTTATTAGAAGAGATTCAAGGGTATTGATGGAATTTCAGAGAACAAAGTGAAGACATTAGGGTTTCAGTGTCTACTCCTCATGTACATTATATATAGACTAGTACTTAGCTTATTTTCTTTGTTCCAATTCTTATTCAGAATTTTGTATGAGACGATTTCTTGAATAAAATTGAGTTCCAACTTTAATTTCATTGCATTTTACTTTCTTGCACCTTTAAATATCAGTCATCTAAATTTCCTTTGCACACTTTAAATTTCAAGTTCATCTTATATCAAAACCAAGCTTTTGGTTTTGAGGTTTCTGTATCATAAGCTAAAGCTTAAGCTTGTTTGACACACAAGCCAAGTGGAAGCTTTTAGGAGTTACGTTGCTGCTGCTTTTCATCAAGGGTTGGTTCTTGGTAGATGCTCTTTCAAGATTGGTTCTAGTTTGGTGAAAGATTTCTGTGGTAGTGATAGATCGATGATAAGCTGCTGAAATAAGCTGGATTTGGGTAAATAAGCTTGGGAGTGAGTTGAGTTGAAGTGCTTTATTGTTGATGATCAGAGATATAAATCCTGGATCTAACCTGTAAGTGATTTCCTCCTTGTTTTCAGCTTATTCCTTAAACAGCTTATCTGCTTATTTTACTATTTGGCTTATATAGTTTATGGTTTATTTGTCTTTCATTTTCTGTCATTTACCCATTTTTATTGGTTGCTTTACTTAATTGCTCTATTTTTCCTTTTCATAGATTAAATTTTCATGTATTATTTTTTGAGCAGTGTTTGGAATAAGTTTATTTTATGGTAATAGCTTAGGACTAGCCTATAAGTTTGATTGCATTTCGTCTCTAAGGTTAGTATGAGTAGATTTAAGCTTTGGTTTCATCATTAAAGTCGTAAAATAAAAAATCAATGTTGCTTAAAGTAAGCTCTAACTAGCTTTTCATTGTTTTTTTTATTTGTGCTTTCTGTTTTTAAGCACTGTTTGGGTATAGGGTTCTAGCTAGTTTGAGGTTCAGTTAATCTAGTGATAACCACTTAAACACACTGAATTTATGGGTTATGAGTGATATTTGTAATTGGTTTTTAGTATTGTAAGATAAAAAGGGGTTTTGTATGTTCATTTTTTTTAAAAAAAATCAGTCAATCAGTCAGTAGGGTGTTAGAGGGATGGATTTGAGTTTTTGATTGTGCAATCTTGGTAATCAATAGGTCTAGGCGTCATCTAGGGTTGTGAGCTAGTCTCGGGTGGTTTGGTGTGGATTTGTGTGGGATTTTGGCTTGTAAAATTCGTCCAAATTGCACTTTGCATCAGGTTACTGTTCACAGACACATCCAAGCCTATATAGTGACTGATTTTGCCTTCTTTTATGATTTTCTTGTGTTAAGGGTGTTGTTTTTCTTGTTTACATAGACTCCCTACACTCCACTGAGTGTAGGGGTGCCCCCTTGTCCAACAAAAATCAAGTATATAAGCTTTCCTAAGCTTATCTTTGCCCAGACCTTAAATTTGCACTATCAGTGGGAACTAAGTTCCCACTGCTAGTATTAATATTGGTACTGCTACACTAGAAGACAGAAACAACCTAGTGTCACTATCACAGTTTTACTTTTTTGTCTTTAGTGGAGTTAATTAGGAGTTAGGACCTGAAACAAATTTTGTAATTTTTCTTATTTTATTCTTGATTTTTTCAGTTTAGTTAATTTTTATTTTACTGTTCATCTGATAATTTTTAGGTTAAATAGCATTTTTAATTAACTTTTTTAATTCTGTTTTTTGTCTTTTAGTGTGAAAAGTCCATATTTTTTAGTTTAAATTTTTTCATAGATTAAGAAAAATTTCTTAAGATTTTGGTATAAAAAGTTTTCACTGTTCATCTTTTATTTATTTTTTATAATTAATTTAGTTTAATTAGGGTTTAATTTAAAACTATTTTTGTCTTTTAGTGAAAAATTTATTATTTTTCAAACTTTTTCATTTTTCTTTTGTTTATTAGAGTAAAATAGGATTTTTAAAATTGGTAAATTATTTTTAGCATTATTTAATTATTTTTTATAATTATTTTAGTTTTAAAATAGTTTTTAGTGTTTTAAAAATAGGAAAATAGTAATTAAAATTTAGGAAAAATACTTTTTAGTTTATAAATAATATAAGTGAGTTATTTGTCCAGGTAAAAAAATATTTTGGGCTTTTTCTTAATTATATTTAATTTTTGGGCTTTAATTAGCATTAAAAATTGAATATTTAATTAATAAAAGGTTTTAAAATATTTTTATTGGATTTTTATCCTTATTTATATTATTTTGAACTACTTTTTTCATTTTTAATTTGTTTTTAGCTTAAAATTTTTAAATTTTCACGTTTTACGTACTTACGTTCGCGTTTTACGGCATTCGTCGTAGTTAATTGTAATCGTAGTTCGTCTCTAGTTTTCTTTCTTTTCTCATCCAAAAACGTCACTACCCTAAACCTTTGATTATATATTTTGGCACATTAATCCACACACCTCCTCGAGAACGAACCCGCATTTGTTCGGTTTCGCGTTTTTCCTAAAACGTGCAACTTAATACTTGCCGCATTTATACGTTCTTTTTCCTAAAAGACGTGTTTCTATGACATATCAGACACCATAGAAGTCACCAGCTGGTGGTGGAACCAAAGAGTAATCATTCATCCCAATCCCAGTCATGTCCTTAGGATCCCTTTGTTTAGCTACACAGTCTCCTAGGGTTTGGGTGGCTCTATCAAATCTTTGAATTTTAAGGCCAACATTATCTTTATTCTTAATGGCCTCATCTAACTTAGCCTATAATTCACCATTAACCCTTTCCATGATGTTTCTAATATCCATACTAGCCTCCAACTCATGTTTTAAGATATTAATTTTATCTTTTAAGTCAAATTCCATTTTCTTGTATTCAGAAACGGTTTTCTCAGTTTCAGTAAGAGCTAGTTGGTAATTAGAAAATTTACATCTTTCAGTACTCACATTATCTAATAATCTTAACACCTCTTTGTTAAGTCTTTCAGTATTTAACCTACACCCTTTGCTACAAAAAGCATCATCATATACCTCATTATCAGATGAAGAGGAGGAGTGTGCCATGAGAGCATATTCAACATGCTCTTATGCTTCAATATCAGCAACCAAAGCTTTATCCTCTTCAACATTCTTAGCCAGATAGCTCCAATCCCATCCCATACCATCAATTCCTTGAACTGCAACCATGGCTTTGGAATCCTGAGCTTTAACAACCTGACTTGAGGGTTTACCAGCATCAGATCTTCTAGGAGATCTGCATTCCCTCATGAAGTGCCCCATACGATGACAGTTGTAGCATTCAACTTTGGATTTATCAAATCCAGCTGTGTCTTTTGCGTTGAAGGTCATCTTCTTTTTAAACCTTTTGTTCCACCTATTTGCTCTTATACTAGCAAGAGCCATGTTCCACTTGATGTCCATCTCTTCCAAGTGCTCATCACTTATCTGCTCAAGATCCTCATATGTAATCACTGAACCATTGGGCAAAGAAGCAATGTAAGCACAAACAGTATCCAAATCTAAACCAGCAGGTTTAAATCTTGGGGAGTCACTCTTAAATGTGTCAGCGTCTGAATAGGAGACGTTGACAGGATTTGTTCCAGCGCTGACATATGATGATCCAGTAACTGGATGTATGTAAGAGTCCTTCTGATTGAATTGACCTTCACTATGAGAAAAGAAGGCCATGTTACTGGTGGTAGACTTGCTTCCATGCTCTAAAAGAGTTTCATCTTCCAACAGCCTTAGCTTGTTGTAGATGTCATCAAACGAGGAGCTCTTGTAAGTATTGTTGGCAAGAATAGATCTTGCCTCAATCTTCCATGTCTCACCAAGACTTTTAAGAAAGGTGGCATTAATGTCAACATCACCAACTTGTGTCCCCATGAAGGACAACTTGCTTGTAATGTCAAGCAATCTGCTTCTAAGACTACTCAGTTTCTCATTGGGTTGAGCTTTGAAGACAGCATAATCATGCATGAGTTGCTTTTTCTTTTCTTCCCTAGTGTCTGCATTGCCACCATGTGCAACTTCAAGAGCTGCCCAAAGATCCTTAGCAGATTCATAGCCTCTATATTTATGCTGGTTTTCTTGTCCCAAAGAGACTTTCAGAATATTTAGGGCTTTCATGTAAACCCTTCTCTTTGCTATGTCATCAGCAGACACAGCTCTACCATCTCCAGGTTTTTCTCTCTTATCCTCTTTAGAACATCCAGCAACAGCTGTTCTTTGAGCAATGACATTAAGAAACTTTTGGGCTTTATCGAATGTGTTTCCATATTCAATAACCTCCCAGAGTGTGTAGTCGTAGATCCCCAGATATTGTTCAAAGTTGAACTTCCACAAGTCAAAGTTGGTTGCATCAAGCATGGGAATCTTGATGTTTGGTAAAGCTGAGGAGGAAGAGTTTATTGCTTCAGAGATGATGTTGTTAGGGTTTCTGAGAAAACTAGGGTTTTGGTGATTTTTAGGGTTCTTGTGTTCTTTAAGATCAAAAGTTCCTCAACAAGATCTGATCAATGGCACCAAAGTTTAGACCATCAATGGCACCAAAGTTTAGACCATCAGAATTGGAATTGGGGTTCAGATCTCAACACAACATGATTGCATATCTTGAAGCTGATGATACTCTGTTTCCCCAATACACACAAATGGTGGCGTATTTGAACGCATCCCCATTAAGGTATGCTCTTTCTCATGCACCACTCATTCCAGTCACACATATTAAATAGTTTTGGAACACTGTTAGTTCCTCAACAGTTAATAGAGTGACCACATTGACTTCTATTGTTCATGGGAGACCTTGGGTGGTTACTAAGGCTTTGGTACGCCAAGCCTTGCATCTTGATGATGCTGATGGTATAGCCACCCTTCCCATAAATGAAATAGAACAAGGGCTTAGGGCTTTGGGATATCCTTTTCCTGATGAAGGTACTCTAAACAAGTATCATAAGCAGGAATTTCCCCCAGCCTGGAAGTACCTCATACATGTCCTCCTTCAATGTTTGAGTCCCAAATGCACTGCACACAATGAGATCAATAGATCCATTACAAGTGCTATTGTGTGCATTGCAACAGGGCAAAAATTTAATTATTCTAAAATGATTTTTGAGGGCATGTGTAAAAACAAGGGGAACAAAATGACTTTAGCTTATCCCTGTTTTCTGCAAATGGTTTTTGATGTCCAAGGTTACTGCTCAAGGGATCACAATGATTTTTATAAGATCCCTGAGCAAAAGAAAGCTATTTTTATGAAGATGAATTCACCACCCCATCGTGACCTACCTTTAACCCAAGCCATGCTTGCTGTTATTGCAGCAGCACAACCCCAACCAGACCCTCTACCACAAAATGACCCCCAACAACAACTTGAACCCATCCCTGAACCTTTACCTTCACCTGAACATATGCAACTTGACTCCGAATCCTTCAACGCTGACACCCTAAATGTTGGCGTTGATGTGCCTATTTCCAACGCTGACACACAACCTTCACAAACCCAAACACCCCTTAACCAACCCACATCCACCCATTCTTCCACACCATCTTCCACACCCGCTGAATATAGGTTGATGAAACGCCAAAGGACTACTGGAGTGTTCTCCTCTGGTGGTCCTAGCCATGTATCAGAGAGAACCACCACCACAAGTGTGGCTGGTGACCTGGATGAGGCTGGGACTATTGGTTCTGGCTTCGAAGCTGGCCAAGGCAGTCCCACCATCATTAAGTCCTCATCCTTGCCCAATGAATCTGACTTGGGAGGTCAAATCCCCATTTTAGAAGAGGGCAGACTGGAACCAATGACTCTTATGGAATTGACGGCAGTCTGCATAAGCTTGCAAAAGCAAAATGCAGACTTAGTACAAGTTGTCAGCTCACAAGGCCTTGAACTCAAGCAATTGAGGGAGAGGATTGTTGTTTTGGAAAGTGATCGTTCTAGGAGGGCTATGGAGGAATCTTCCAAAGGGGAGGAAGATCAAATAAATCTGAGTGATAAGGGCAGCCATGATGGTCAATCAATGGATGTTGCTGAGGCCCTTACAACTTTGAAGAAACAAACAGGTTTTGATACGTCCTTAGTCTCTCCTACCAACTTAAATTTATCATTTACAGCTATGTTAAGAGAGGTTACACAAGGCGCTGAGGGAAGATATATGGGCGTTGACAAGGAAGATTTGGACGTTGACAGAAATATTTTGGGCGCTGATAGGACAAAATTGGGCGTTGACAGACCTGCACATGAGGGTGATGTATCCCAGTCATCATCTATCATCAAGGAGGTTTCTACTCAGGTATTACCATCTACCTTACCAACCATTGCACCATCAGATAAGGGTAAGGGTATTTTGGTAGAAGAGATTGTTCTAAAGGATGCAGCTCAAGTTGAGTTTGATAGAAGATTAGCTACACAAATCATGGAACAAGATAAAAAGGAGTCACCATTTGTTGTGACTTCAGAAGAAGGAAGTAATGGAGCTATCTCAGACTCAAGTGTGATGATTATAGAACCAGAAAGGCTTGAGTATGGTGATGAGTTGGCTGAGGAGAAATTGAGAGAATTGAAATTGCAGGTTGACTTTGACATGCCAGAGGTGGTTCAAATGTACAATGCTTGGGAAGAAAGATGCATGGAGAATCCAGACTTGACCATTTCAGATCAAATATGGGGATTGGAGATTCTTGTTAGAGTTCAGAAAGATTGTCAGGTAATTTTGAAACACAATGCAAGTAATATTCTCTCAGAGTTGAAAAGGGATAGAAGGGAGCTATACTTTATGTTGCTCAGATGTCATAGAGTTGGATGGACTTATCAGAATTTGAGGGCTTTGACATTTAATGAGTTGGAAAGTAGGGCTTATCCCATTTGGGTGAGAGTGCAGGAAGCAAACACTCTCAGACTTCTTTCAGATGAAAGAAAGGAGGAACTTGCAGAAGAAATGGAACTCAAGAAAGCTATGTTTGTTCCCAGGCCAGTGAAGAAGGGAATTTCATTTGAGTTTCCAAAAGATATGGATCCACTATATCCAAATGAAGCTGTTATGTTGGAAACTCACTTTATGTGACGACATTTAAGAATTCCCATTAGTTATCATAGTCACACACATTTAGACTAGACTAGGTTCGTTGTAAAGTTTAGGTTGTGTGTGTGACTATATATACCCCTCCTTAGCTTCCAAGGAGGGGTGTTGATTGTCATTTGTTCACTTTCTAATATATTTTCATTTTACTTTCAACCGCTCTTCTCTCTCTCTAAGCCAACAATGTCTTCCACCACCATCTACCACCACATTAGACCACCGGATCCGATTTAGTATTTCTAAATTTGGCATCAGAGCCTTGGTTCACTCCTTGGATCGTGTTTATGTTATCGATTTAGGTGGTCTATAAATTTTTTTTATGGTCCGTATGTTCCATTTTCTTGTCACGGTTTGTGTTTTCTTTAAACATTCACAAGTCTCTATCACGTCTTGTTATCATGTCATCCTGGTCAAAGTGTTGTCCTACTGTCCAAAACTGATTTTAAGAAACATCCATGGTCAAGTTGCTGGTTACAAGAAGTCAAAACTAGTTATCATAATCTATCACTTTTCCTGGTTACAAGAAGTCAAAACTGCCATATTTAGTTAAATCTGGTGGTTTTAGTGACTGGTTTTGATAAAGTTTCTTTTTTTTCTGGTAATTTTTTGTATTCACATGATGAAGATGACCCAGAAAACATAGATCCAGAAAACTCGGGAAAAGTACACTCGGATTGCGATGGAGGTTCACCTAGACTACGATGGATTCTTCTTTTTCGGATTATTCCGATGGGGTTTATTTTTGACACATTACGATGGGTCGACTGACTCATTGCGATGGGACCCATTCGATGGGACACATTGCAATGGTGGTTTGACTCATCGCAATGGCATAAGTCATGTCGTCATGCTGCCCATTTTTTTCCAACATTGCGATGGCTGGTAACCATTGCGATGGGTACCATCGCAATGGGTACCATCGTAATGAGACTTCTTGGACTGCGATGGACTATATACTTTTGACTGCGATGGGTCTAGTCTTTGACTACGATGGGTCTAGTCTTTGACTGCGATGGAAATTTTTTTGTTTATGACTGCGATGGTTAAATGTTTGTTACGATGCAGTTTTAACAAATCATGACCATGCATGTTGACTCAGTTCAACTTGACCGAATCCATCAGTTTAAAAAAGGTTTACACTTAACTCGTGACCAAACCGAACCCATCTCAACTGAGTCAACTCGGTCATTACCGAGTTGACTCAGTTAAACTCACTGAGTTGACTCGTAATCCAACCTTATATCACCAACAACTACACCACAATCTATCCTAACCCATCGTCTCCTAATCCCATTTCATCTAGACTCGAACACTAAAACAAACTCAAACAGTAACTAGAATATGACCTCAGATTCATTTTCATGGTGAGATCTTTTTAGATCTTTTCACACGAAAGTCAATTATCATCATAGATCTACTGTTGGGAATCACCCACTTTCTATATTCGAAATTAAAGAACGACTTATAACAATTATGTTATAGTCATTTCTTTCTTTCGACTTGGACACTCAAAAACCGACATGCAATTAAATATCAGGACCTACCCGAGATCTTCATATAAAGATCTTGATGTTAAGATTATTTCTTCATGGATCTTGCTTGTATTTTGAAGATGGAAATTCATTTTGTTTTAAATGAAAGCAAATGGTTCGGTGTGTTTTATCACTCAATCACATATCAACTCTGTTAAATATGGATTTGGTTTATTTGATTAGAAAGATGTGGTTTTTGTTTGTTATTTAGAAAGAAACGTTAAGTTTGAGAAGATAGGTTTTGGGTTGTGGATTTTTTTGGTGGCTGAGATGAGATGAATGTTTTTGGGGGCGGAGAAAACAAAGTAAGTTATTTGTGTGTGTGGCTGGATATGTGAAGTGATTAGGTTTACCTAATCTTTAGGGTTAGAGATTTTTTATATATCAAAGTGGTGGATCGGGTATTGTATCTCCATGTGGGCCGGCTATTCAACATGGGCTTATCTATCCACATTTCATTTGCAAATTGTGTGATGGGCTGCAAGGTTAATGGGCTGCACATAATGGCCCATGTACCTTTTCTTTTTATACACACAAGTTTTTAAAAGAAACAAATTTGTATTTTTTATAAATTTTGTATGTATTATCGGGACAAAGTCACGTGACAATGTGACGAGACAAAGAGACGAGACAGTTGTGACAATAATTTATTTGATACGACACCAAGAAAAAAAGGGCGATTTTTAGTGGCTACAGATTTGGTTTGATCGGGTATTAATTACGTGACGTTGAAGACGGATTTTTAGAAAGCGTTTATTTATTTTACCTTTTAATAGATAACTTGCTCGTGCTTAATCCTAGAATGAAGACTTGGTTATCTGGTTTCCGGGTTCGGGGTGGATGGTTGATGACTCGGATAACTATCACTTAAAGGGGTTACATTGTTGTACTCAGTGTCACGCGCTTAGTCGACGTGGATAATTTCAAGAGGTGTTGTGCTTATAGACTTCTTCAGTGATGCATTGAGTACTTAGAGATTTCTCCATCGTTCTTCATTCAACAATAGTGCAAGCTTAAGTCACAAGATCGAAGGATTCTTATTCAGTTTCACGTTTGACGTATCTGGATCATTCTTTCAGTGGTCACTTCAAATTGCTTTTACGTGGGATGGTAAAGGTGGCCATGGAGAGTTTATGAGAAGAGATTTTTGATCAACAACTGATTCTCACAAAATATATAATTCAGCTTATTTATTATTCTCACGAGATTTCAGGTTCATGTGCGTACAATTTATTGATGGTTCCGAGTTTCGAAACCATCAAGGGGGAAGAAGAAGACACATTGAACGCACAACGAGTACACGTGATGAACTTCATACCTTCTTTTGATTTGAAGATATTCCGGGATGACATTTGTCATAGCCGCAGAGAAAATCAGTGTTTTAACTCGTGTCGTTATCAATCTCCAAACGGTACACTACGGATTCGAGGTTTAATTGTTTGATTGTTGCAATTAAACATCATCATTATCCTATATGCATTTCCGGGACTTAATTGACTCTGGTGCATCTCCGGAAGAAGATATGTGCATTTCCGGGACTTAATTGACTCTGGTGTTACGATGTCAACTTCATGAATGGGATAAAGTGTCCACTTCAGTATTTGAGCTTCATAATTGGGATTGATTTACTTTCTTCAACTATGTGGGGGAAGAAATGTCTTGATTCTTTCTGGTAGGCATAACTTGAACTCTCAGGGGGAAGAAAAATTCAAAAGAATTATTCAAGCGTGAGAAGAAAAGTTGTTGATCTACTTGGTGTGCCCCAAACTTTCAATCCCTCTTAGCAACATTATCATGTTATATGATGGGATTTGCTAGTTAGATTCCGCAGTGCGCTTAATCATTCTAAGCTTTATTGAAAGCTTTGAAGTTGCTTACGAGGATTGTTGGTTTAGGGGGAAGCTATTTAAAATGCTTCTACATCAAGTTTATGTGGCATGAATTAGGGGGAAGCTAATTCAGAAGCTTCTCCTTAACCAGAAGTGTATGGGTTACTTAGCTCGTGCCGTTACAGTATTTCTACTACAAGTTAAAGATGAGTCGTTTTGAAGTCAAAGGCCTCAGAAGACATCATCAGCATTGGACGCTTCATGAAAGCTCTTGTTCTTAATTATTTTGTACTTGTTAGGAAGAATATTGTAAGGAATTCTACACGTCGTCCCATGGGGGAAGATTGTTGGAAACTCACTTTATGTGACGACATTTAAGAATTCCCATTAGTTATCATAGTCACACACATTTAGACTAGACTAGGTTCGTTGTAAAGTTTAGGTTGTGTGTGTGACTATATATACCCCTCCTTAGCTTCCAAGGAGGGGTGTTGATTGTCATTTGTTCACTTTATAATATATTTTCATTTTACTTTCAACCACTCTTCTCTCTCTCTAAGCCAACAATGGCTTCCACCACCATCTACCACCACATTAGACCACCGGATCCGATTTAGTATTTCTACATGTTATAAGAAAGAGCCTCAAGCTCTCACCATTAGAAGCTTCAGATATGGTGCAAGTGTTACCATTAGATTCCAGGAACCCAATTGTGAGCTATGAAGAAGATGAATGTGGGTTTTAGAAGATTGGCAGATATGGTAAAGAGGTACACACTTTTACCACTCTCATATCTTTATTTGCAAGTTGTGATAGAGAAGACTTGGTGGACCTTTGGAGGTTGCTGGAGACCAAGTATGAGGCTGAAGCACCAACTTCAGCTAATGGAATAAAACTTTAGACCACATCAAAAGAATGTGTGGACCAAAAGAAGAGGATCCTGCAATTTGGAAGGATCTTGAAGATGACCTCAGTGGTCTTCAATGGAGGTTATATTCAGCTGCTGGTGTCTACCATTTGAGTTCTACAAAGTTTGCTGAGTATCTACTTGTGGATGGTCAGTATTTCATATCCAAAGCTATTTTGGAGAAGATGAAGGACACTCAGCTGGAAATAGATTATTCAAGTGACGTGGCAAAATATTTGATCAGATTTATTCATTACCAATATGAGAAGGTTTGTAAGATTCCTCCTAGTCCTTAATGCTTATTCAAAAACTTGATCATAAGAGTGGATATCAAGTTTAGGGGAGGATTGTTGGGAATAAATTAAGGCCAGATCACTTGAGCGCTGACAAGAACAAAACAAGCGTTGACAAGAACAAAACAAGCGCTGACAGCTCAAGCGTTGACAAGATAAAGTCAAGCGTTGACACATTGAAGACAAGCACTGATAGGAAGATATACTCTATGCGTTTATTGTATTCTAGAATAGTTCTAGTAAAGATAGGAACAACAATGTATTTTCTATATTTATCTTTACCTAGAATAGTTGATACGTAGATTATTGTACAAGGCTTCTTATGTCTATAAAAGAAGGCCTTAGGTTAATGTTTCATATAAGTTTTCATTCGTAAACTACTTTCATTGTAAGCAAGTTTGATATTGATAATCAAAGTGAAAGTTTGTTTATATCATTGTGTGTTCTTGTTTAAGTGTTAAATTCCGCATAACACTGAGATTCATAAGCATATACAAAGGTTTCTCTAAGTGTATTACTTGATCTAATCTCGTATACACAAAGCTAAATCGATCTAAGTTTGGGATCAACATCGATCTAAGCTAAATCGATCTAAGTTCCTCAACAAGCTCTGATACCACTTGTTGATCCCAAACTTAGATCGATTTAGCTTTGTGTATATGAGATTAGATCAAGTAATACACTTAGAGAAACCTTTGTATATGCTTATGAATCTAAGTGTTATGCGGAATTTAACACTTAAACAAGAACACACAATGATATAAACAAACTTTCACTTTGATTATCAATATCAAACTTGCTTACAATGAAAGTAGTTTACGAATGAAAACTTATATGAAACATTAACCTAAGGCCTTCTTTTATAGACATAAGAAGACTTGTACAAAAATCTACGTATCAACTATTCTAGGTAAAGATAAATATAGAAAATACATTGTTGTTCCTATCTTTACTAGAACTATTCTAGAATACAATTAACGCGTAGAGTATATCTTCCTATCAGTGCTTGTCTTCAATGTGTCAACGCTTGAAACCACGCCTTCGCCGCTAGATATATATCTAGCGCGAATCGACGCCGAAGACCTGTTCGAGGCCAAGGTGAAGATTCTCCAACGAATGGCAGAACTTGACCCGACGGGAGATTGGGAACGACGGGGGGCTCGAGCCCTCGATAATCCGAGGACCGCCACGGGGGAAGAGTCCTTAGAAAGGCTACTTTCCCTTTTTTCAGGTTCGGTTCTTCTTAGTTGGGTTAGCCGGGTTTGACCAGAAATGCTATGCTTACACACAAGACTACCCCTCTTCCCGAAAGCTTCGCGGAACGATATGGCAGAAAGGGCTTCTTGATTGTCTTCGGACATACCACATATGCCTCAATAAAGCCTAACATGCTATCAATGTCCATGTCTTCCAGATTTGAATACCATACAGGTTTACCATAAGGCATCCCTCCCCGGCCGGAGAGCCTCCAGGACAAGGAGGCGGCGATCAACCATCCACTCTTGAGATTCATATTGATCAATTGATCTTCGCGTCCCTTGTCGCCGACAAAGAAAAGAAGGTAGAACCAATGGGCCCTTAGTCCGCCCCTTATATAGTACATAGAGGCGTCGCGAAGGAGTGAAGACTGCAAATCCTGGAATGACGGTTCGACCACGTCCTTGTTGCCACCTGTCTATCGAAGGGGGATTTCCCAGCCTATCTCGGTATATGTTACCGAAAAAAGGAAGAAGAATCTAATGATTTCCCTAATTCTGTGAGAAAGAAAAACCAGTTTGTTAGAGCTGGGCCAGAGAAGCAATCAACAGAATGGGTCCCTATTGTTCACAAGTGAAGGACTAGTCTTTCTTGCTCTTTTGACTGAGTCTGTTGCTTATCTTTTTGTCGATTTAGCAACAAAAGAATGACTAGGAAGTCCAGGCAACTACCCGAGTTACAGAAAGTGGCTGTCGGCAAAGAAGTCTCGGGACAGTGGAACGTGTAACCCGCCTGCTGTTCCATTCAACTACATTTGTTCCTGTAATCCATAGCCTAACAGAACGCAGCAGCGAGGGACAACCCGCCCATACAGCCAGCGGGGAGGATGGCACTACTGGCAAAGCCCTCCTACTGAGCAAGATCATTAATTAATATTAATAAGGAAGCACTTAACATACGGCAACTAGTCTCAATTCACACAGCACAGCGCATTGCTATTTGCATTCATCCTTGTAACTTACCGAAGCGAGGATCTCATGCTATCATTGAACGGCTACCGAACCGCCATACTCAGGTAACCGGTCTAGGTTCCAAGTACATCAACACCTCATAGCTACTTAGGGCCGCAACACAATAAGAGCCGAGTCCTCTCCGAACCGCAGGAGATAGTTGCCCATCATACGGCTCACCAACTTCACTTGCCTCTATGGGGGGCTCGCTCCAGGCAGGTTCGGATCACTTACAATACATGGCTCTACGAAGGAAGGGCTTGGGTTAGGAGCGTTTTCAATATGATTCTTTTCCTGTATTTGTTCGATGAGAAATGCGAGTCTGTTTTGTCCACTTTCTCCATCCCCCTCTAGAAAAATGAAAAAAAAAAGGTAATGGAAGTACTTCTTATTCCCGTGTTTGATCTCTTCCATCGCCGCCTCGCTCCTTGTCACCTATGTTGAAGAAAGGTTTGGAACCCTAGTTTTGGAGTTTGCGCCCCAACCTAGGTTAGCCACCGGAGGCAAGCGTTAGACCGTAGCTTGCTGCTGAAAAACGTAATAGGCTAGCGCAGCTCGCTTCGCTCTTCAAGCTCCGCCCCCTCCCCCCCCCCCCCCTTACTAGAAATGTAACCTGGGGATTTCCCTGATCAGTATCAGGTGTCTTTACCCTGGAATAAATCAGTACTATCTTTAGACTATACACAGCTATGAGAGGTTAAAGGAAACACTAAAAGCGGGGCTTTCGGTCGGTTTTACCTACTATTGGATTTGAACCAATGACTCTCGCCGTATGAAAGCGATACTCTAACCGCTGAGTCAAGTAGGTCAAGCTGAGTCAAGTCAGAGAAAATAGACCCCTATAAGTATAAGAGAAAGCCGCGCAACCAAAGTTCCCCTTACTATACAAGGGGGGGCGGAGCGCTAAGAAAGAGAAAGCGTTATCACTATACGAAATGAAGCAGCGGCTAGCACGCTAAGCTAAGATCAACCACTTGGAGAACGCGGAGCCTTTCTTTCTCGGTCGTCTGTCTTAATAAGTTTTTCATACTTTTGGAGAACTTCCAGCTATCAAGGAGACGAAAAGCTCTGTGAAGTAAAAGAAAAAAGGGGTCGCCGATTGATCATTCCCAGCTTGCTCATCAAAGAAGTGCGCCAAAAGTGGGGGGAGAGGTATCTATCAAATTCTCTTATAATAGGAGCACGCCTGCTTTTAGGAACTCTCTTTCCGAACATCTTTGCCCATCAGTAAGGTGTACGCACATAAATAAAAAGACTGTTTATGGCCTTGATAGGCCTCCTTCCCATCTATCTTGACCGGGAAGAGGGGGGAGGCTCTTGTGGGAGCCCTGCCCGCCCTTCTCTATTCGATTTTGAGTATCCCTCTGAGGAGGCTTTCCGGACTCGTAAAAGACGGCTAGGAACAAGAATAGGGTCAGTAGTCCCAGAAAGAGAATGAAACCTGGCGAAAAAGAAATGAACACTTTGCTGAGGAACGAAGCTTCGTCTTCTCCCCCCCCCCCCCCTACTAGAAATATAACCTGGGGATTTCCCTGATCAGTATCAGGTGTCTTTACCCTCGTCTTGTCAACGCTTGAGCTGTCAGCGCTTGTTTTGTTCTTGTCAACGCTTGTTTTGATCTTGTCAGCGCTCAAGTGATCTGGCCTTAATTTATTCCCAACAATCCTCCCCTAAACTTGATATCCACTCTTATGATCAAGTTTCTGAATAAGCATTAAGGACTAGGAGGAATCTTACAAACCTTCTCATATTGGTAATGAATAAATCTGATCAAATCTTTTGCCACGTCACTTGAATAATCTATTTCCAGCTGAGTGTCCTTCATCTTCTCCAAAATAGCTTTGGATATGAAATACTGACCATCCACAAGTAGATACTCAGCAAACTTTGTAGAACTCAAATGGTAGACACCAGCAGCTGAATATAACCTCCATTGAAGACCACTGAGGTCATCTTCAAGATCCTTCCAAATTGTAGGATCCTCTTCTTTTGGTCCACACATTCTTTTGAATGTGGTCCAAAGTTTTATTGCATTAGCTGAAGTTGGTGCTTCAGCCTCATACTTGGTCTCCAGCAACCTCCAAAGGTCCACCAAGTCTTCTCTATCACAACTTGCAAATAAAGATATGAGAGTGGTAAAAGTGTGTACCTCTTTACCATATCTGCCAATCTTCCAAAACCCACATTCATCTTCTTCATAGCTCACAATTGGGTTCCTGGAATCTAATGGTAACACTTGCACCATATCTGAAGCTTCTAATGGTGAGAGTTTGAGGCTCTTTCTTATAACAGCTTCATTTGGATATAGTGGATCCATATCTTTTGGAAACTCAAATGAAATTCCCTTCTTCACTGGCCTGGGAACAAACATAGCTTTCTTGAGTTCCATTTCTTCTGCAAGTTCCTCCTTTCTTTCATCTGAAAGAACTCTGAGAGTGTTTGCTTCCTGCACTCTCACCCAAATGGGATAAGCCCTACTTTCCAACTCATTAAATGTCAAAGCCCTCAACTTCTGATAAGTCCATCCAACTCCATGACATCTGAGCAACATAAAGTATAGCTCCCTTCTATCCCTTTTCAACTCTGAGAGAATATTACTTGCCTTGTGTTTCAAAATTACCTGGAAATCTTTCTAAACTCTAAGAAGAATCTCCAATCCCCATATTTGATCTGAAATGGTCAAGTCTGGATTCTCCATGCATCTTTCTTCCCAAGGATTGTACATTTGAACCACCTCTGGCATGTCAAAGTCAACCTGCAATTTCAATTCTCTCAATTTCTCCTCAGCCAACTCATCACCATACTCAAGCCTTTCTGGTTCTATAATCATCACACTTGAGTCTGAGCTAGCTCCATCACTTCTTTCTTTTGAAGTCACAACAAATGGTGACTCCTTTTTATCTTGTTCCATGATTTGTGCAGCTAATCTTCTATCAAACTCAACTTGAGTTGCATACTTTGGAACAATCTCTTCTACCAAAATACCCTTACCCTTATCTGATGGTGCAATGGTTGGTAAGGTAGATGGTAATACCTGAGTAGAAACCTCCTTGATGATAGATGATGATTGGGATACATCACCCTCATGTGCAGGTCTGTCAACGCCCAATTTTTTCCTATCAGCGCCCAAAATATTTCTGTCAGCGTCCAAATCTTCCTTGTCAACTCCCAAATATCTTCCCTCAGCGCCTTGTGTAACCTCTCTCAACATAGCTGTAAATGATAAATTTAAGTTGGTAGGAGAGACTAAAGACGTATCAAAACCTGTTTGTTTCTTCAAAGTTGTAAGGGCCTCAGCAACATCCATTGATTGACCATCATGGCTGCCCTTATCACTAAGATTTATTGGATCTTCCTCCCCTTTGGAAGATTACTCTATACCCCTCCTAGCACGATCACTTTCCAAAACAACAATCCTCTCCCTCAATTGCTTGAGTTCAAGGCCTTGTGAGCTGACAACTTGTACTAAGTCTACATTTTGCTGTTGCAAGCTTATGCAAACTGTCATCAATTCCATAAGAGTCATTGGTTCCAGTCTGCCCTCTTCTAAAATGGGGATTTGACCTCCCAAGTCAGATTCATTGGGAAAGGATGAGGACTTAATGATGGTAGGACTTCCTTGGCCAGCTTCGAAGCCAGAACCAATAGTCCCAGCCTCATCCAGGTCACCAGCCACACTTATGGTGGTGGTTCTCTCTGCTACATGGCTAGGACCACCAGAGGAGAACACTCCAGTAGTCCTTTGGCGTTTCATCAACCTATATTCAGGGGGTGTGGAAGATGGTGTGTGCAGAATGGGTGGATGTGGGTTGGTTAAGGGGTGTTTGGGTTTGTGAAGGTTGTGTGTCAGCGTTGGAAATAGGCACATCAACGCCAACATTTAGGGTGTCAGCGTTGAAGGATTCTGAGTCAAGTTGCATATGTTCAGGTGAAGGTAAATGTTCAGGGATGGGTTCAAGTTGTGGTTGGGGGTCAATTTGTGGTAGAGGGTCTGGTTGGGGTTGTGCTGCTGCAATAACAGCAAGCATGGCTTGGGTTAAAGGTAGATCACGATGGGGTGGTGAATTCATCTTCATAAAAATAGCTTTCTTTTGCTCAGGGATCTTATAAAAATCATTGTGATCCCTTGAGCAGTAACCTTAGACATCAAAAACCATTTGCAGAAAACGGGGATAAGCTAAAGTCATTTTGTTCCCCTTGTTTTTACACATGCCCTCAAAAATCATTTTAGAATAATTAAATGTTTTCCCTGTTGCAATGCACACAATAGCACTTGCAATGGATCTATTGATCTCATTGTGTGAAGTGCATTTGGGACTCAAACATTTAAGGAGAACATGTATGAGGTACTTCCAGGCTGGGGGAAATTCCTGCTTATGATACTTGTTTAGAGTACCTTCATCAGGAAAAGGATATCCCAAAGCCCTAAGCCCTTGTTCTATTTCATTTATGGGAAGGGTGGCTATACCATCAGCATCATCAAGATGCAAGGCTTGGCGTACCAAAGCCTCAGTAACCACCCAAGGTCTCCCATGAACAATAGAAGTCAATGTGGTCACTTTATTAACTGTTGAGGAACTAACAGTGTTCCAAAACTGTTTAATATGTGTGACTGGAATGAGTGGTGCATGAGAAAGAGCATACCTTAATGGGGATGCGTTCAAATACGCCACCATTTGTGTGTATTGAGGAAACAGAGTATCATCAGCTTCAAGATATGCAATCATGTTGTGTTGAGATCTGAACCCCAATTCCAATTCTGATGGTCTAAACTTTGGTGCCATTGATGAAAGCTGTTAAACTTAAGTGAAGAAGATGAAGTTGATAAGAGAAAAATGTGTTAGACAAGAATTATAGATACCCTGTTTAAAATAGGAGCCAAATTTATAGGAGAAGAGAATGCATGTGATAGGCCCAAAAATAGGCAAGTATTTTCAAAAATCAATCATGAAAATATTGAAAAAGTTATAAGTTATCTCATGCATTAAATGAAAAGTAACAACTCCCAAAATTACGGCCTAAAAATATGTCAAAAAGTAACAACTGGGTAGGTCCCATTGAGTGTCAACGGTCAAAAATAACCTATCAACGCCCAACGGCTATAATCTTGTCAACGTTTGCCTATAGCCATGTCAGCGTCCAATTTGGTCACAACAACGCTTGGAAAATTCTTGTCAGCGTCCAAAAATAAAATTGTCTTTAAAAATGAAAAATGACCTTAACAAGTAATTTATCCTAGAGAAGATAACCAAAAGCTGATAATCATTATAGGGCGGCAAGCACTGTCCAGTTATGCACACTTGCTTAAGCAAGATAGACATAACAGTCCTCTAGTGTCCCTTGCTAACCAAAACTCTTAACAACCAAGTTACCTTACAAAATTCCTTGTTACTCCCAGGTAAATCCCATAACAAAATTATTCCCAAGTCTCCCAACAGACCACAACCAATTCTAGTCCAACAATGTCTTGGCAGCATGCATAGTATATCAACTTTACATGCTACAGTGCCTCAGGATTTAGTAAAAACTAACTCATACTCACCTGTGGACACAATCTAGAATTGTGAATAGAGTATCATATGGATACCCAAACATCCTAAAGGTTCCTAAAACCTCCCCTTAAACTATGATACAAAAGTGTGCTAAAATCATGTATGAACATAAAAATTTATGTCAAGATAGGAATGAAACATTCCAACCATCATCCATATATAAAAACTTGTCCAAATGCTTCTCCATTGATCCATAAGCAACTCTGTATCCAATGGTATACTGCTAACACCATCTGCACATTTAGATTGAAAACCACAAAACTAACATTGTTGCTGACAACGCCCCGATAACACATGACAGCGTTGAGGGAAGCTTTGTCAGTGTTAGACAATTATATTGCTGACAACGTTGCAAAAACACTTATTAGCATTCAAGCAACCTTTGTCAGTGTTAGAAAAATATAGTGGAAAATCTAAATCATCAATAAGACCAATAATAATGCATCATCCTGTACATACTTTTACAAAAAGACTCCAAAATACATATTATGTGAGATTGACCATTCCAATACTTGTTACCAAGTACTGAAATCTCCCAGCATCAAAAGGTTTAGTTAGTAAATCTGACACATTTTCCTTAGTGTCAACCCTATCTGGTTGTATTAAACCTTTTTCAAAGCAATCTCTTATAAAATGGTGTCTAATTTCTATGTGTTTGGTTTTAGAATGATGTACAGGATTCTTAATGATGCATAAAGTACTATTATTGTCAACAAGTATCTTAGTATGCATGAAATTATACCCATAGTCCAACAGCTGGTTCTGAATCCACAACACTTAGCCACAACAAGCAGCTGCAGCCACATACTCAGCTTCAGTTGTAGAATTAGCCACCACTGTTTGTTTCTTGCATTGCCAAGATATCAACCTGCTCCCAAGAAACTGACATCCACCAGTTGTGGATTTCCTATCAAATTTATCACCTCCATAATCACTATCTGAATATGCAATCAGCTCCAATGGTGAATCCTTTGGGTACCACAAACCAAGACCAGGATAGCATCTTAGGTACCTAAAGATCCTCTTCACAGCATAAAGGTGACATTCTTTGGGAGTCACTTGATGACGTGCACAAGCACACACAGCAAACATGATGTCAGGTCTGGAGGCAGTAAGATACATCAAGGATCCAATCATGGATCTATAATGCCTGACATCAACATCTTTCCCATCTCCAATATTTCCCCAAGGGTGTTCTCTATCCATAGGAGTAGTAGCCCTCTTTTCACGTGGAGAAAAGCCAAACTTTTTCAAGATCTCAGCAACATATTTATCCTGGGAGATGAAGATACCATCTTCTTTCTGCTGAACTTGTAAACCAAGAAATAAGTTCATCTCCCCCATAGCAATCATCTTGAATTTTTCTATCATAAGCTTGGAGAAATCCTCACTCATCTTTGGATCAGTAGACCCAAAAATGATATCATCAAATAGACCTGGACAAGCAACACATCCTTGCCTTTCTTCTTTGTAAACAGTGTCTGATCTATGGTGCCCCTCTTGAATCCATTGTCCACCAAATAGGTAGACAAAGTACCATACCATGCTCTAGGGGCTTGATGAAGGCCATACATAGCCTTTTTGACTCTATACACTTTATCTGGATGCTCTGGATCCTCAAAACTAGGAGGTTGCATTACATATACTTCCTCAACAATGGTGCCATAGAGAAAGGCACTATTGACATCCATTTGATAGACAGTGAAGCCCATGCAGGATGCATAGGCTAGAAAAATCCTTATAGCTTCAATCCTTGCAACTGGTGCAAAGACTTCCTCATAGTCTATCCCCTCCTCTTGTGTATAACCTTGAGCCACTAACCTTGCCTTGTTTCTGACCACAATGCCTCTCTCATCTCTTTTGTTCCTGAGAACCCATCTTGTCCCTATAGGTCTGACATATCTAGGACAATCAACCAGCTCCCAAACATCCTGAATTGCAAATTGGTGAAGCTCATCCTGCATTGCTTCCACCCAACTTGGTTCTTTGAGAGCATTAAATATTTTCTTGGGTTCCTCTTGTGACAGAAAACATGCAAACAAACATGCTTGCACAAGAGGGGTATCAACCTTCTTGTGTATATTAGCAATAAACCCACCAAGACCTTGATGAGATCTTCTAGTCTGAGCTGGAGTCATAACATCACCAATGATCTGGGAAGGGGGGTGATTCTTCATTGTGGAAGTGAGAACTCCTACTTCAAAAAGTCTGGTGTCCTCAACCTCATTCTCCATGTTGCTAATATCTTCTACATCAGACCCTCTTACATCAACATGAGGATGAGCCTCTTCATATATATTGGAAGGTTCACCTTGTTCAAAATTGGAAGAGAAAAGATAGGCAGAATTGTTGTCAACGCCTGAACCTTGTTTGTCAGCGCTTGGGCTAACAACGCTTGAAGTGTGGTTGTCAACGTCTGAACCATCAACGTCTGAATTGGTCTTGTCAGCGCTAGATTTGCCTTTGTCAGCGCCTGAAGGACCATGCATGTTTATATCTGGTGGTACTTGGAAACCACCATTATCTTGTCCAGCAGCAGCAGCAGCAAAAGCATCTGTCCAAATGGGAATTGTGACATATTCTAGTATAGGAGATGCCTTTTCTGCTTGTGATCCAACCCTCTTATTAACCTGTGTACCTGAAACATCAACAACTTGTTCCTCCACAACATTTGAAGTTACCTTCACAATGTCTGGATTAGTGACAGGCATATAATTTAAAGTTCTAGATAAGGGTTCCAAATCAAACAACCAATTAGGACCACTTTCAGGATCACTAGGTTTATTCTCTAAAAACCTAACATGTACTCTTTCAACTATACGTTTGTCCTCTTTAAGATAAACCCTATAACCCTTGCTCTGGACTGAATACCCAATGAAGTATCCCTTATCACCTTTTGCACTAAATTTCCCTAAGGCATCACTAGTGTCCAACACTACTACATGACAACCAAAAGGTCTGAGAAAACCAATATTAGGTTTTCTACCCCATAGTAACTCATAAGGTGTTTTGTTCTGAATTTTGTTAACCAATGCTCTATTTTGCACATAGCAAGCTGTATTAACAGCCTCAGCCCAAAAGGCTATAGAAAAGTGAGCATCAGCCAACATTGTTCTGGCTGCTTCAGTTAGGGTTCTATTTTTCCTCTCAGCAATCCCATTTTGTTGTGGGGTTCTAGCAATACTAAATTGCCTTGTAATTCCTTTCCTGGCACAGAAATCATCTAGCTTCTTATTCCTAAATTCTCCACCATTATCACTCCTAAGCATTTTAACCTCATTGCCAGACCTCTTCTCAATCTGAGTGATAAAATCAGTTAGAACATCAGCTGTGTCACTCTTCATAGCTAGAAAGAATGTCCAACCTAGAAAAGTCATCTGTGACGACAAAGCAATATGACTTACCATTCAAAATTTCTATATTTGTTGGACCAAAGAGGTCCATGTGAAGCATATGAAGAGGTCTAGAACTAGTATGCACCTGTTTGGACTTGAATGAGACCTCGTGCTGCTTGCCTTTAAGACATGCAACACAAGAGTGGTCATTGTGGAAGGCCTTCTCAGGCAAACCATCAACTAAACCAAGTCTCACAAGCCTATTTATATTTTTAAAATTTATGTGCCCTAGTCTTCTGTGCCACAAATTACTCTCATCTACTGAGGCCTTAGCATAAAACAAGACATATTATTATTCATTTTAATCCCATTCAAATTCACATTATATATGTCCTTATGCCTAGGTGTTCTATACTCAATATATTTCTCATCAGGGATCTTAAAATCCTTGCTTAACACCAAACACTCAGTATTAGTAAAAAGAACTTTATTTTTGTTATAACAGACTTGTGATACACTAAAAAGATTGTAATCAAGTTCTTTTACCAGGAAGACGTTCTCAAAACGCAGATTCTTGGTGAGAAGGGTTCCTTTGCCTGTGATAGTACCATATCCGCCTCCAAAGTAAACCTTGTCACCATCCTTAATGGGATTGAAGTTAGTAAGATAATCTTCCTTCCCTGTCATGTGCCTTGAGCATCCACTATCCCAATATCCATAATCATTGACCTGTCTTTGAATGCCCTGCACATAAAGAAAACAAATTAGTTTTCTTTGGGAACCCAAGTCTTAAAAGACTTGGATTCATCTGGTTGTTCAATAAGAACAGACTTAGTTCTCATAACAACCCCATTCTCATCCTTCTTAGGATGAAATACCCAGTTAACCCCAATAGGTTTTGTAATGACTTTTGAAATTTAATTAAATCTATTGCAAGTCATTGAAATCCCATTATCATTAGGGTTTTGATCTTTCTTGGGTCTCCATGTTAAGCTTGAA
The DNA here is from genome assembly GCA_025667525.1 of Glebionis coronaria. Classification (NCBI taxonomy): domain Eukaryota; kingdom Viridiplantae; phylum Streptophyta; class Magnoliopsida; order Asterales; family Asteraceae; genus Glebionis; species Glebionis coronaria. The sequence goes on along the minus strand of CM046876.1, from coordinate 210,527,073 downwards.
GAAGCTTTAGACCCCTTACCTTGTGGTTGCAAATATTTAGGTCTGGTCGCGTTTCTGTCAACGTTAGAATTTCTCCTGTCAACGCTGAAATTACCCTTTTCAGCGTTGAACCTAGGGTTTGCTACAGAAACCCATTGCCTATTTGACCATGTGTTTGTCTTTTGAAATGGTCGTTGTCCATGAGTGTTAGACCCACTAGTAAAGAATAGGGCAGGTCTAATCACTTGTGGACTTTGCTGCACACAAGGTTTGGGTCTGACAACGTTTGACTTCCTAACAACGTTGACTTTGTTCCTGTCAGCGCTGAAATTGTTTCTATCAGCGCTGGTTTTGGGAGCGTTGACACACTTGTATGCCAAGAGTGAAAAGCTACCACACGTGTAACAAGCTTTCCTAGACACAACCTTAGGTCTAGAAGAGTAGAAGCCTGTTCCATGATTGCTAACTTGGCTCTTGGGTGACCTAGTATTCCTATACATCTCTGCATATTTAATGGTAGGTCTTCTAACAGTGTTTGAGCCTAAGTCAACAGCTTTACCAGTGATTGGGTTAGTAACCTTAATGGGTGTTGACTCATTTGGACTTTAACATAGCAAGCCACCCTTGACAAATAGAGTAGGGTTAGCTTTCTTCCACTCATTCAGGTCAGTCAATTTTTGTTGATACTCTTCAACTGGAGTGAGAACTCTTGGTGGAGGAATGAATTCCTCCTCTTGGAGCTCTAGCAAACCAGTCCAAGATAGGTCCTTTTGTTGGACACCATAGAAGTCACCAGCTGGTGGTGGAACCAAAGAATAACCATTCATCCCAATCCCAGTCATGTCCTTAGGATCCCTTTGTTTAGCTACACAGTCTCCTAGGGTTTGGGTGGCTCTATCAAATCTTTGAATTTTAAGGCCAACATTATCTTTATTCTTAATGGCCTCATCTAACTTAGCCTGTAATTCACCATTAACCCTTTCCATGATGTTTCTAATATCCATACTAGCCTCCAACTCATGTTTTAAGATATTAATTTTATCTTTTAAGTCAAATTCCATTTTCTTGTATTCAGAAACGGTTTTCTAAGTTTCAGTAAGAGCTAGTTGGTAATTAGACAATTTACATCTTTCAGTACTCACATTATCTAATAATCTTAACACCTCTTTGTTAAGTCTTTCAGTATTTAACCTACACCCTTTGCTACAAAAAGCATCATCATATACCTCATTATCAGATGAAGAGGAGGAGTGTGCCATGAGAGCATATTCAACATGCTCTTCTGCTTCAATATCAGCAACCAAAGCTTTATCCTCTTCAACATTCTTAGCCAGATAGCTCCAATCCCATCCCATACCATCAATTCCTTGAACTGCAACCATGGCTTTGGAATCCTGAGCTTTAACAACCTGACTTGAGGGTTTACCAGCATCAGATCTTCTAGGAGATCTGCATTCCCTCATGAAGTGCCCCATACGATGACAGTTGTAGCATTCAACTTTGGATTTATCAAATCCAGTTGTGTCTTTTGCATTAAAGGTCATCTTCTTTTTAAACCTTCTGTTCCACCTATTTGCTCTTATACTAGCAAGAGCCATGTTCCACTTGATGTCCATCTCTTCCAAGTGCTCATCACTTATCTGCTCAAGATCCTCATATATAATCACTGAACCATTGGGCAAAGAAGCAATGTAAGCACAAACAGTATCCAAATCTAAACCAGCAGGTTTAACTCTTGGGGAGTCACTCTTAAATGTGTCAACGTCTAAATAGGAGACGTTGATAGGATTTGTTCCAGAGCTGACATATGATGATCCAGTAACTGGATGTATGTAAGAGTCCTTCTGATTGAATTGACCTTCACTATGAGAAAAGAAGGCAATGTTACTGGTGGTAGACTTGCTTCCATGCTCTAAAAGAGTTTAATCTTCCAACAGCCTTAGTTTGTTGTAGATGTCATCAAACGAGGAGCTCTTGTAAGTATTGTTGGCAAGAATAGATCTTGCCTCAATCTTCTATGTCTCACCAAGACTTTTAAGAAAGGTGGCATTAATGTCAACATCACCAACTTGTGTCCCCATGAAGGACAACTTGCTTGTAATGTCAAACAATCTGCTTCTCACACTACTCAGTTTCTCATTGGGTTGAGCTTTGAAGACAGCATAATCATGCATGAGTTGCTTTTTCTTTTCTTCCCTAGTGTCTACATTGCCACCATGTGCAACTTCAAGAGCTGCCCAAAGATCCTTAGCAGATTCATAGCCTCTATATTTATGCTGGTTTTCTTGTCCCAAAGAGACTTCCAGAATATTTAGGGCTTTCATGTCAACCCTTCTCTTTGCTATGTCATTAGCAGACACAGCTCTACCATCTCCAGGTTTTTCTCTCTTATCCTCTTCAGAACATCCAGCAACAGCTGTTCTTTAAGCAATGACATTAAGAATCTTTTGGGCTTTATCGAATGTGTTTCCATATTCATTAACCTCCCAGAGTGTGTAGTCGTAGATCCCCAGATATTGTTCAAAGTTGAACTTCCACAAGTCAAAGTTGGTTGCATCAAGCATGGGAATCTTGATGTTTGGTAAAGCTGAGGAGGAAGAGTTTATTGCTTCAGACATGATGTTGTTAGGGTTTCTGAGAAAATTAGGGTTTTGGTGATTTTTAGGGTTCTTGTGTTCTTTAAGATCAAAAGTTCCTCAACAAGCTCTGATACCACTTGTTGATCCCAAACTTAGAACGATTTAGCTTTGTGTATACGAGATTAGATCAAGTAATACACTTAGAGAAACCTTTGTATATGCTTATGAATCTAAGTGTTATGCGGAATTTAACACTTAAACAAGAACACACAATGATATAAACAAACTTTCACTTTGATTATCAATATCAAACTTGCTTACAATGAAAGTAGTTTACGAATGAAAACTTATATGAAACATTAACTAAGGCCTTCTTTTATAGACATAAGAAGCCTTGTACAATAATCTACGTATCAACTATTCTAGGTAAAGATAAATATAGAAAATACATTGTTGTTCTTATCTTTACTAGAACTATTCTAGAATACAATAAACACGTAGAGTATATCTTCCTATCAGTACTTGTCTTCAATGTGTCAACGCTTGACTTTATCTTGTCAACGCTTGAGCTGTCAGCGCTTGTTTTGTTCTTGTCAACGCTTGTTTTGTTCTTGTCAGCGCTCAAGCGATCTGGCCTTAATTTATTCCCAACAATCCTACCTCCTTATCAACCTGTATACCTGAAATTTCAACAGTAGGTTCTTCCACAACATTTGAAGTCACCTTTAAAATGTTTGGATTAGTAACAGGCATTAATAAGTGTGAAAACACTTATCCTTTTACCACTTATTTCCAATAATAACAAGACCAAAACGTGTGATTTATGTCGTAAAATTCAGAATTATGCGTCGTTTGTGTTATTATTGTGTTTTAGGACCAAAAGATGAAAAAGGAAGAAAACACGGGCTTTCACGGGCTTTTATCGAAGAAAAACGGGAAAAGACGAAGTCAAAAGATCAAGAGTGCAAAAAGAACGGAAGTCGAAGGCCTATTCTGAAGATTTATCAAAGAAAAAGTCTAAAGACGAAAGTTTAATGAAGCTGAAGAACTCAAGTCTAAATTAAAGAAGAAAATTATCAAGACAAGTTCAAATCCCGAGACAACGTCGAGAAAAGACAAAGAATTAAATCGAGTCGAGAAGACGTAAAGAAAGAAAGAAGATGCAACACATGCACTCCTTCCACTTTCCCTATAAATACCCTCCTAATACACATTAGGAGGGTGGTTAGTTTTTAGTTTAAGTTTTTCATTTTTTCACTTTTCTTTCTAGTTTTTAGAGAGAGAAAGTTTTAAACTTTCTCTCACTAAGTTTCATCTTTTCTTTTAATCTTTCAAGATTAAACATTTGTGTATTGCTTATTTCATTAATCAAGTTCTAGTTAAGCTTTTAATCCTTAATCTCATTCTACCTTTTGTTTGATTTTTAGATTGATTTTGGTGCGAATCACATTAAATCCGTGTTGATCTTAATGGTTTTGTGCTTAAAAAGTTAATCTTTTTATTCCTACATAAGCTTTCATTTGATTAAGCTTTAATATTCTTGTGCTTATTGGCTTATTTACATGATTAGCTTATTTACTTTTTAAAAGTTTTCTTTAAAAATTCACATTTTTATGGTTTGATTTAAAAGTTTGTTTATTTTAAGGTTGGATAAGTTGTTAGTAGTGCTTATTTGATCCGTTTAGTGATTGATTCGTTTTAGTTTTGGTGATAAGCTTATCATTATAGCTTATTACTAAGCTTTATTTCGAATTCCACCAAAATCGGAAAGGGTCCAAACCCCTTTCCGATCGGTACATTCCGACCAACGCCCCTTACCCCTTATTCCGATCGTGGTGATCGGATTAGGGTTTACACATTCCGACTGCCTTTTTGAATATTCCGATTGGTAGTTTTTGCATATTATTCCGATTTGGCTCAAGTTAGATATTCCGATTGTATACTTTATCCCACATTCCGATCTGGACCATTTTTGGCTCATTCCGATTGCACTTTCCGATTGTAATATTCCGACGAGGGGTTGGTTCAACATTCCGATCAGTATCGATTTACTATATTCCGATTGCTTAGTTTTTATGTTATTCCGATTGGGGATTTTTTGTTATTCCGATTGCAGCAATATTCCGACCATCATATTCCGATTAGTGCTTGTTCCCCATTATTCCGATCAGCCACAATAGATATTCCGACCAGACTTATTCTGACCAATATTCCGATTAGATTCCAAATTTGGCAATTTTACGATGGTTTAGTTTCTTGTTTTTGTAATGTTTTCAAGTGTAGTTTTATTAAGAGTTGTAGTATTTTTCTAACCTTTTATTTACATTTTTAAGCATTTAATTTTAACTCGTCAATTTAGTTTAATCTTTTAAAACTTCTACTTTACTCAACGACACTTACTTATTTGCTATTAGTTTAAAATAGATAATCAACCAAACCATTCTCTTGTTCACCAAAATACAATTGAGTCACACTTTAGACCGGTAATCAATTCGAAAAGATTTGGAACTACGAATTTTGATACAAGGTGTAAAAACCCGAGTATTAAATGGCGCCGCTGCCGGCTCTTTTCATTAAGATTAACGGTTTCTAGTGAGAGACGCATTGTATTTTGGGATCCGTTCTTTGAACGTTATTTTCCTTGCTTTAAAAATTTTCAAAAATCCTAAAAATATAAAATTCTTCAAAAATACAAAAACATTGAAGAATCATAAAAAGCAATTCTTTTCCAAAAGGTTTTGCACCAAAAAGATTATATAGATATTCTTTGTGTATATTTTTCTTCTGCAGGTGTATGCGTACTAGATCTTTGAACTATTCTGAGCCCGAGACTCGTGAAGATTTAGATATGGCTGGTGTTAATAACAAAAATAATAACCCACCTCTACCCAATTTGAACAACAACAATGTCCCCCTACCTGATTTACGAACAAAGGAGGAATTGTGTCAACCCACCATGAACGCACGCGGAGGCCCGATTGTGCCGATGCATGTCACGGCTCAGGAGTTTTTGTTGAAGCATCACATGATCCAACAAGTGCAAACTAACCCATTTCGCGGAATTCCGGATGATGATGCCAACAAACACCTCGACAAATTCATTACCATCACCCAAAGCATGAAGTGCCCCGGTGTTTCTATGGATGACCTTCGCCTTCAACTCTTTCCCCACTCGCTTTCTCACCATGCCGAAAAATGGTTTGACCGTCTCCCTAAGAATTCTATTCATACGTTGAATGACATGACTCAACGCTTTTTGTCGCGCTACTTCCCTCCATCCATGGTCACAAGCTTTCGTAACCAAATCAGTGGATTCATGCAAGACAATGATGAATCGCTCTTCGATGCTTGGGAACAATACAATGATTTGATCGACCGCTGTCCAAATCACAACATGCTCCCCGTCACTCTCATTGATACTTTCTACAATGGTCTCACTTTTCGTGATTGTGACACGATCAATGCCGCCGCCGGTGGTACTTTTATGAAAAGGAGACCAGAGGAGTGTAGAGAGTTGATTGAAAACATGACTACTCACCACAAGAATTGGGATTCATCCGCATCCTCAAGATCTAATCAGAGAGTCAATGTTTCTTCTACTACTTCCAATCCCGAGATAACCGAACTTACCCGAAAAATCGCGAATATGCACAAGGATTTCATGTCCATGGCCACAAACCACTTTCAACAAGCTAAAGCCGTTGCTATTTCTTGTAACACATGTGGTGGTCCTCATTCTTACAATGATTGTCCTTCTACCCAAGGCAATTTTTCTGAAAACGTTAACGCGACATACGGTACTTATCCCACGGGAGGCTATCAAGCTCGTCGTCAAGGAGACCGTAGCTTGCTAAGTTATCGTGTTGTCCCTAATATATGATGATTGTAATACACGAATTTAAAGAAAGAAAGGTAGAATGAGAAGAATTCTAAAGAGAGAAAGTAGTGAGAGAAAGTAGAGAGAAAAATGGTTGGTGAAACTTGTTGAATATTAGATTAGAAGAAAAATGAAATGACCAACACCCTTCCTAACATGCTAGGAAGGGTTTATATAGCCTTTGCTTACATGTAGCTTAATGGGCTATATGATCATGGGCCGGGATTTCCTTTTGGGCTTTGGTTACTTATTAATGAACCTTAGTTTAAAGTTAAGCCCGTAATAACACGACTAATATACTACCTATTACAACGTTCTAAAATACGATACATAATAAACTTATGACCGAGCATTCTTGTTTGGCTCAATATTTTGAGGCTAACAATCTCCCCCAATGAGAGGTCATAAACCTTGGTCATTTAGGAAATTTGTAGAGATTACTAATCTCGCCATAAATGAGTCTTGAACGTGTAATCGTAGTCTTGTTCCTTCATGTTGTGATCTTTGAGCCTTTGTCGTTGTCTTTCGACTTTGTCTTTAAGCTTGAGATCTTCAAATCATCCTTGACTTGTCTTTGCCATCTTGCGATCTTGTGTCTTCATTCACATGCTCACACTATTAATTGTTGAATATGTCTTTAGGCATGAGTATGTGGTTTCTGAATCTTTGACTTTGCTGAGTACACCGTGACGCCACCTTCTCGAGACAAAACATAGACACGGACTGAATGGCTTTGACATTCGTCCTAAATCGGTAGCGTTTTACCTCCGGTCGGTGAAGACCGTTATACGATATTAAATATCGTACCTGTGATCAGGTAGATTCAATTAAGAATCTCCTTGACACGGTTTCGCGGCTGTACTAGCCGTTCTCTTTACTCGACCGTCTCAAAGCAAGACTGCGAACATAAAGAGTGAATCAGTTGGATAAATATCCGCTTGATTAAAGTCGTCAATTAAAATTCCTGGAACAAGTTTGATTCTTTAAGAATCTTACCATTGTTGCTTTCCAGTTGACACAAGCTTGATTCATAAGAATCTCGCAAGTTACCTACCGTAGCGCTGTTTGAGGTTGACGCTAGAAGGATTTCCATTCGTCACTGTGAATATTAATGAATATCACTCTGAATGTTCTGGCAAGACCATAAAGATATTGCGTAGAAACCTGAAACGAGTTTGAATCAATTCAGAGTCAAACCACTGTTGCTTTTCAGTTTTGCACATGTTCAATTCATAAAGAATCTTGCATATGACCTACCGCAGTGCTGTTTGATGTAAACACTGGAAGGATTTCCACTCATCATTGTGAATACTAAGTAGTATCACTCTGAGTGTTCTAGCAATATCGCAAGGATATAGCGTAGGACTCTGTTGATCTTCATCCGTGTGTCCTAACGAGATTTGATTGATCTCTTGGCTCTAGACTCGATTTGTGCACTTTTAGTGATCGGAGGCTGGAGCAGATGCCACCTATTCAATATCAACTATCTCGGAGTGAGAAAGTCGATAGAAATCGTGTTGATCTCCGTGACAATAAAACAAACTTCTTTTGAGAGAAGCCTGAGTAGCTAGGAAAGGGTTGTGCTTCACATCACTGGGTCCATGATGAGTTTGTCTTCATGATGAGTTGACCCGGTTTCTGCCTAAGTTGTATGGAGGGCTTCTTTCTTTAGACCCTTTATCCTTACATTTCTTTTTCATTCTTCAACCCCTTCAATGCTTACCAAGACATCATTACTAGCACCTTGTTGTGATTGTTCCAGTGCTAGCATCAGTACTTAGTCGGCATTCAGCTACGTTCACATTCTACTCCATCTTTCCTAAGGACTTCTAATAATCTATTGGATTGTCCCTGGGAAGATCCCTCCGGTTCTGGTTGGATCATAGGACTTAAACCTAACCACCCTTTTGACACCAATAACGTCGTGAATTAAAGATGTTGTGGGTATTTGATCGTAACCATGAAAACCACTTTAAATTCTAACAAAGTGTTTGAAAAATATTTAACACCTTGCTAGTTTTGTCGTTTTAGAAAAGCTCCCCCTTCACATGTGCATCGATAATCGAAAGTGTTTCGCACATGTAGGTAGGAGTGAAAGTGCTTGAGTCTTATATTAGATAACATTTTAATCACATTTTCTCCCCCTATCTCTAATATATAAAATCTTTTGATATTAGAGATACCAAATTTGATTAAAATATATTTTGAAAAATAGTCTTGAAATCTCCGGGAGAAAGATGTGTTAATCTTTTGCATGAAGTTTAAAATACTCCCCCTCAAAAATTTATCCAATTGAATTGTCATTGTGAGGATATGATCCACTTTTCGCTTTTTGAGGATGGGAGTTGTTGAACACACAATTTTTGAAAGATTTTGAATAATCATTGAGAAATTCTTGAAAAAATTGTGTTCAACGCTTTTTGAAAAATCCTATTTCTTTTTGTCGAAGAGGTTTTTCTAAAGCATAAACTTGAGTTCATAGACTTTGAACGTCTTGACAAATCCACTCAAGTGTAAGAAGATTTCTCTTCTTTTGCTGAGGGTAAGGGCACTAAATCGTACACTCCCCCGTGAATATCGGTCCGGGTTGCAATCTGAAAGTGATTACAAGCCAATGTGTTGAGCTCAAAACGTGGAATGTTTTGTGACAAGCTCAACCCGTGATAGATTGCTCTATCCGTTGTTTGGAAATATTTGTCCAAAATAGACAATTTCCTTTATTAAAAGAAGAAATGACATGTTTTGAAAAATATTTACAACTTTCATTCGAGCTTTATGTACACACCCGTGTCGTTATTGAGCGACATTTCTAGGCACGTCCATATTATCGATACTGAAAGACATGTCGAGAAGAATATTTTTGGATTTTGAGAGATTTTTTTAATTTTGTGTTTTGCTTTTATGTGTTTTATATTTTTGTATTCTGCTTTTTCAAAGATATTTACAAGTTGATGTTTGATAGATAAATCAAGCAGGCACCTTTGCCAGAATCTCCAGGTCTGCTGGAGTCAAACATCTCATACCAATTTGCCTAACGAGGTACTCAAACCTATCTTTCGACAGAGCTTTCGTAAACAAGTCGGCTAATTGGTAATCCGTTACAACAAAGTATAATTCAACGATACCTCTTTCAACTTGTTCCTTTATGAAGTGGTATCTGACATCGATGTGTTTCGTGCGGGAATGCTGTACCGGGTTACAAGAGATGGCTATGGCCGACTTTGAGTCACAGTACATAGGTACTTTATCAAAGTTGAAGCCATAATCCGTGAGTTGTGTTCTCATCCATAGAACTTGAGCACAACACGCAGATAGAGACACATACTCCGCTTCGGCTGATGAAAGTGACGTGCAATCCTGCTTCTTGGAAGACCATCCCACAAGCTTATCTTGACCTAGAAATTGGGCACCACCAGAAGTACTTTTTCGTGTATCAAGACACCCTGCATGATCAGAATCTGAATAGGCCGTTAGAAAGAAACCGGTTTCCATCGGATACCAGAGTCCCAAATGAATGGTATTCTTGAGGTACCGAAAGATCCGTTTAACCTCCTTGAGGTGATTTTCAGTGGGTCGTGCTTGATAACGTGCACAATAACATGTAGCATGATGAATATCAGGTCTGCTTGCTGTCAAGTACATGAGGGAACCAATCATGGAACCAGTGATGTGAAGCACAACCCTTTCCTAGCTACTCAGGCTTCTCTCAAAAGAAGTTTGTTTTATTGTCACGGAGATCAACACGACTTCTATTGACTTTCTCATTCCGAGATAGTTGATATTGAATAGGTGGCATCTGCTCCAGCCTCCGACCACTAAAAGTGCACAAATCGAGTCTAGAGCCAAGAGATTAATCAAATCTCGTTAGGACACACGAATGAAGATCAAGAGAGTCCTACGCTATATCCTTGTGATATTGCTAGAACACTCAGAGTGATACTACTTATTATTCACAATGATGAGTGGAAATCCTTCCAGTGTTAACATCAAACAGCACTGCGGTAGGTCATATGCAAGATTCTTTATGAATTGAACATGTGCAAAACTGAAAAGCAACAGTGGTTTGATTCTGAATTGATTCAAACTCGTTTCAGGTTTCTACGCAATATCTTTATGGTCTTGCCAGAACATTCAGAGTGATATTCATTAATATTCACAGTGACGAATGGAAATCCGTCTAGCGTCAACCTCAGACAGCGCTACGGTAGGTAACTTGCGAGATTCTTATGAATCAAGCTTGTGTCAACTGGAAAGAAACAATGGTAAGATTCTTAATGAATCAAACTTGTTCCAGGAATTTGAATTGACGACTTTATTCAAGCGGATATTTATCCAATTGATTCACTCTTTATGTTCGCAGTCTTGCTTTGAGACGGTTGAGTAAAGAGAACGGCTAGTACAGTCGCGAAACCCTGTCAAGGAGATTCTTAATTGAATCTACCTGATCACAGGTACGATATTTAATATCGTATAACGGTCTTCACCGACCGGAGGTAAAACGCTACCGATTAGGACGAATGTCAAAGCCATTCTGTCCGTGTCTATGTTTTGTCTCGAGAAGGTGGCGTCACGGTGTACTCAGCAAAGTCAATGATTCAGAAACCACATACTCATGCCTAAAGACATATTCAACAATTAATAGTGTGAGCATGTGGATGAAGACACAAGATCACAAGATGGCAAAGACAAGTCAAGGATGATTTGAAGATCTCAAGCTTAAAGACAAAGTCGAAAGACAACGACAAAGGCTCAAAGATCACAGCATGAAGGAACAAGACTACGATTACACGTTCAAGACTCATTTATGGCGAGATTAGTAATCTCTACAATTTCCTAAATGACTAAGGTTTATGACCTCTCATTGGGGGAGATTGTTAGCCTCAAAATATTGAGCCAAACAAGAATGCTCGGTCATATGTTTATTATGTATCATATTTTAGAACGTTGTAATAGGTAGTATATTAGTCGTGTTATTACGGGCTTAACTTTAAGCTAAGGTTCATTAATAAGTAACCAAAGCCCAAAAGGAAAGCCCGGCCCAAACCATATAGTCCATAAAGAAGCCCGCATGTGGGTGGACTATATATACCCTTCCTAGCATGTTAGGAAGGGTGTTGGTTCATTGTTGTCCCTAATATATGATGATTGTAATACACAAATTTAAAGAAAGAAAGGTAGAATGAGAAGAATTCTAGAGAGAGAAAGTAGTGAGAGAAAGTAGAGAGAAAAATGGTTGGTGAAACTTGTGGAATATTAGATTAGAAGAAAAATGAAATGACCAACACCCTTCCTAACATGCTAGGAAGGGTTTATATAGCCTTTGCTTACATGTAGCTTAATGGGCTATATGATCATGGGCCGGGCTTTCCTTTTGGGCTTTGGTTACATATTAATGAACCTTAGTTTAAAGTTAAGCCCGTAATAACACGACTAATATACTACCTATTACAACGTTCTAAAATACGATACATAATAAACTTATGACCGAGCATTCTTGTTTGGCTCAATATTTTGAGGCTAACATATCGTTCAAACAACAATATTGCTCCACCCGGTTTCCCTCCTACAAACCAAAACCAACAACAAAGCTATAACCAAAACAATCAATCCCAACCTCGTGCTACCAATCAATATCAATCCCAAAGAAACCCATACCCAACTCAAGGAAATTCTCAAGCTTACCAAGCTCCACCTCTCAATCAACCGATGGCATTAAATCAAGACGTCGAGACGTTCATGAAGACTAATCTAGAGATGGTGATGAATCTTCAGAGTCAAGTCATCAACTTGAAGGGAGAAATAGCGAAACAAGGGAGCGATATTCGAGCCGAGCTAAGGAATGACATGGCAAAACAAAGCAGTGAGATCCGTGCCGACATCAGAGATTCTTTCAGCACTCAAGCGCTTAACATTCGTGATATGATTGGTTCGCTCAAGTCATGAAGACTAATCTAGAGATGGTGATGAATCTTCAGAGTCAAGTCATCAACTTGAAGGGAGAAATAGCGAAACAAGGGAGCGATATTCGAGCTGAGCTAAGGAATGACATGGCAAAACAAAGCAGTGAGATCCGTGCCGACATCAGAGATTCTTTCAGCACTCAAGCGCTTAACATTCGTGATATGATTGGTTCGCTCATCCAAGGTAATCAACCCTCTTCTTCGGGTACTCTTCCGAGTAACACTGTTGCGAACCCAAGAGGGGAGATGAAAGCAATCACCACTCGTAGTGGAAAAGGTTATACGGAACCCGAGCTTCCTACACCTCCACCCGTGATTGTGAACAAGGAAAAAGAGCAACTTTCCTCACCTCCTTCACCTTCTATCCCCATTTCCCCACCACCCGTGGTTGTGAGTGATCCTATTTCCCTAAAGCCTTCTTCTTCATCCAATATACCTTATCCTTCGAAGTGAAGAAAGAGAAGCAAAAGAGCAAGGATGATATTCAAGTTTCAACTTTCTCAAAATGTTTAAACCATTGAATTTTAACATCTCCTTTGCTGAGGCTCTTGCTCACATGCCCAAATACGCAAAGATGTTTAAAGATCTTCTTAGTAACAAGGAGAAGCTTCTTGACATTGCTCAGACCCAACTTAATGAGAATTGCTCCACCGTTCTCTTAAGGAAATTGCCCACCAAACTTGGTGATCCGGGTCGCTTCTTGATTCCTTGCAACTTCCCGGGAGTAGAGAATTGCATGGCCCTAGCCGATCTAGGTGCCAGTATAAACTTAATGCCTTTAAGTGTTTGGAAGCAATTATCTCTCCCCGACCTCGTCCCCACCAAAATGACTTTGGAATTAGCTAACCCCACGGTTGCTTATCCAGTAGGGATAGCCGAAGATGTCTTTGTTGGCGTTGACAAATTCACCTTCCCGACGGATTTTGTTGTCGTTGACTACGAGATGGATCCTCGTGTTCCATTAATCGTTGGACGTCCATTCCTGAGGACCGGTCGCACACTCATTGATGTAGTCGCGGGCGAAATAATCATGAGAGTTGGTGACGATAAAATTATCTTCAACATGGGTAAGATTTCTAAACAACCTTATTCATATGAGAGTGTTAATGCTATTGATGTTCTCGATGAGGCTTGTGAAGAACATTTTCATGATGCTTGCAAAAGTACTCTCTCTTCTCTACCCAATGTTGAGACCGTTGCCTCAATTGCTCCGACATTGACTCCTTTTGGAGAAAGTGACTTGGATGATTTCGAAGCTCGCTTGGGTCCTCTCGATATTAAGTATGATAATTCGTCCACCGATTGGGATGAAGACATTCGTACTATTGAGAGACTTCTCAATGAAGACCCGTTTTCTCCTCCTTCTCCTAAAGAGGTGACTAATGATGATCCATCGTTAGTTACAACATCTATTGAGGACCCTCCTACTCTTGAGCTTAAGGACCTACCTCCTCATCTTGAGTACGTTTTCCTTGAAGACAACGAGAAGTTACCGGTCATCATCGCAAAGGACCTAAAAGAAGAAGAAAAAGCCCGACTTATCGCCGTGTTGAAGAAGCATAAAATAGCTATCGCTTGGAGAATCTCCTACATTCGTGGAATTGATCCTCACTTTTGCACACATAAAATTCTCATGGAGGACGACTTTAAGCCCACAATTCAAAGCCAACGAAGGGTGAATCCTAAAATCCATGAAGTCATCAAAAAAGAGGTTATCAAACTTCTTGATGCGGGTATGATTTACCCTATTTCGGATTCACCATGGGTTAGTCCAGTCCATTGTGTGTCTAAGAAAGGCGGAATCACCGTTGTGCCCAATCAAAACAACGAGTTGATTCCTACACGTCTCGTTACTGGGTGGAGAGTTTGTATAGACTACCGCAAACTCAATGATGCCACGAGAAAGGATCATTTCCCTCTTCCTTTTATGGACCAAATGCTTGAACGTTTAGCGGGTAATGAATATTACTCCTTTCTTGATGGTTTCTCGGGTTATTTCCAAATACCCATTGATCCCCAAGATCAAGAGAAGACCACATTCACTTGTCCCTATGGCCCATTTGCCTACAAAAGGATGCCTTTTGGCTTATGCAATGCCCCCGGGACTTTCCAAAGGTGCATTTTGGCTATCTTCCATGACATGGTTGAGCAAACCATGGAAGTCTTCATGGATGATTTCTCGGTCTTTGGGGATTCCTTCTCTTCTTGCCTTGTCAATTTGGAACGTATGCTTAAGCGGTGCGAAGACACTCGCCTTGTTCTGAATTGGGAAAAATGCTATTTTATGGTAAAAGAAGGCATTGTGCTAGGACACAAAATCTCTAAAGCCGGTCTTGAAGTCGACCGTGCTAAAGTAGATGTCATAGCCAAATTACCTCCACCTTCAACCGTGAAGGGCGTGAGAAGTTTTCTGGGTCATGTGGGCTTCTATCGTCGATTCATTCAGGATTTTTCTAAAATCGCTCGCCCGATGACCCACCTCTTGGAAAAAGATACTCCTTTTATCTTTTCTAAAGAGTGTATCGAAGCCTTCAATCTTCTTAAGGATAAGCTCACTAAGGCACCAGTCTTGGTTACCCCTAATTGGGAGCTGCCTTTTGAGTTGATGTGCGATGCTAGCGACTTTGCTATTGGTGCGGTTTTGGGTCAAAGAGTGAATAAACACTTCCAACGAATCCACTATGCTAGCAAAACAATGACGGGGGCTCAATTGCATTATACGACAACCGAAAAAGAGCTTTTAGATGTTGTCTATGCTTTTGAAAAATTTCGCCCCTATCTTGTTTTATCCACCACAATCGTATACACGGACCATTCCGCGTTGAAGTACTTGATGACTAAACACGACTCTAAGCCAAGACTTCTCCGCTGGGTTTTACTCCTTCAAGAATTCAACATTGAAATTCGTGACAAGAAGGGTGCCGAAAACCTAGCCGCGGATCATCTGAGTCGACTTGAGGATCCATATCAAGGGAATCATCTGAACAAAGAGATCAACGACTCTTTTCCCCTTGAGACCTTAATGTCTATAAATCTCAATCTTGATGACACCCCGTGGTTTGCCGACATTGTAAACTACTTAGCGGGTGGTATTCTCATCAAAGGGTTAACATCCCAACAAAAGAAGAAGTTCTTGAATGATGTTAAGACTTACTTTTGTGATGACCCTTATCTATTCAAACAATGTGTTGATCTGATCATTCGTGGTTGTGTTGATGGACCGGTAGCTTTGCAAATCCTTGATGCTTGCCATAGAGGACCCACCGGTGGTCACTTTGGTCCTAACTACACCGCTAAGAAAGTGTTTGATTCTGGATTCTATTGGCCCACCATTTATCGTGACGCTCACAAAATGGTTAAGCATTGTGATGCTTGCCAACGCCAAAGCAAGATCACACACACGGATGAGATGCCTCAAAATTTCATACAAGCATGTGAAATCTTTGAGGTATGGGGCATCAACTTTATGGGGCCATTTCCATCCTCCAAAGGGAACAAGTACATCCTCGTAGCCGTTGACTACGTTTCTAAATGGGTTGAAGTTAAGGCTCTCCCAACGAACGATGTGAGGGTGGTTGTGAACTTTTTAAAGCAGCTGTTTGCTCGATTCGGCGTTCCTCGTGCTATTATCAGTGACCGCGGGACTTATTTTTGCAATGATCAATTTGCAAGAGTCATGGCTAAGTACGGTGTTAATCACCGTCTTTCCACCGCCTATCATCCCCAAACCAATGGGCAAGCTGAGATTTCCAACCGTGGATTGAAGCAAATTTTGGAGCGTATTATGGGAGACCATCGCGCCGCGTGGGCCGATAAGTTAGATGATGCTCTGTGGGCTTTCCGTACTGCTTATAAGACCCCGATCGGTTGTACACCTTATCGTCTTGTGTACGGGAAAGCATGCCACCTCCCCATCGAGCTGGAACATAAGGCGCACTGGGCCTTGAAGTGGGCTAACTTCGACATCAACAAAGCCGGTGATCATCGCAAGATTCAACTCAACGAGCTCAACGAACTGAGGAATGAAGCTTACGAGAACTCACTGATCTACAAGGAGAAGACCAAGATCATTCATGACGGAAGGATTAAGCACCGAGAGTTCCACGTTGGTGATCAAGTCTTACTTTTTAACTCTCGGTTGAAGATCTTCTCTGGCAAGTTGAAGAGCCGCTGGTCTGGTCCATTCACCGTCGCCAAAGTCTTTCCATATGGGACCATTGAGCTTTCTCAGCCAAATGGGCCCAATTTTAAGATGAATGGCCAGCGTTTGAAGCTGTACTTTGGTGAGGACATCTCTCATGAGATGATTCCATCCCTCACCATGTTCCCCATGAACTAAATTGGGTCGAGTCAGGTTCGTGACTCGGTGAACAAAAACAATCGCTTCTCGGGAGGCAACCCGTGATCTATCCTTTACTGCTTTCATAATAAGTGTAGGGGGAGCCCCGTATGTGTTTGTTGTCGTGTTTCTTGTGTTGTGCAGGGATTCAAGCTTCAAAGATCCACCTTGATGACTTTTGACGAACCGTGATATCGTGTTCCCATCTTCCCGGTTCTATCCTAAACTCTTGTGATTCAATATTTCATATTTTATATGTTCACATTGAATTCACTTTAGTTGTCCTTTCCTTAGCAAGATTTAAACAAAGTGCAAAATGTCCTAAGTGTAGGGGAGTTTACTCCCACATGCTTAAACATTGAGGACAATGTTTCTATCAAGTGTAGGGGGGACTTCTATCGAAGTAATAAGTGGTCTTTTCCATGAATTTACCCTCATTTTAACCGAAAAATTTGATTTTTCGACATTTTTGAAAATTTTTAATCTATTTTGGCCTAGTTGTATAGTTGTATTTTCCTTTGTTATGTTTATTTTCCTTCCGTGCTAGAATAATTTTTCAATAAAGTGGTTTTAAATTTTTTTCTTAGTCGTGAACATTTTGACTCAACCCGAGTTTACTTATCTAAGTTTACTCTAGCTAGTATCCTTAACGTGTTTAAGTCATGTTTTGCTAGGCTTTTATATAGGGAACTATAAAACGCGAAAGTCTTAACTCTCACGGGTTAAGAACAAGAACTTTTCGCAAGTTCCTATAATTGATCCTAGAGAGTCGTTTATCAAGGGAACTTTAAAATACGATTTCTAAAACTTGAAAAAGTCTAAGAATTTGCAAGATCCTACAGGCGACTCGAAAACCCAAAACTTTGATTTAATAGGCTAAGCATCCACGAGTCTCATTCCTTGAGATTTTAAACTGTGGAGGGCGAGAGATGATAGAGTCAATTATAAGTTTGGTATTCTTTCGTGAATTTATGTGAGTTAATTATAAGCCTATTCTCCCTCTGCTTGTTAATAAATTTATCTGCAATAAATAAGGTTGTACGATTTAAAAGGTTACTTAGCTTCTAGCCCAAGATCATTTAAAAGTTGCTCGGTAAGGATTAGAGTTCATAGCCAAGGCATAACTTATTGAAGCGGGATGCGAAGATTGGCGAGTCCGAAAAGGCCCTATCAAGGCATGAGGGCTACATTTTGTTGCTAAAGATCCAAAAGTGATGTGAAGAATCATTTATCGAAAATCAATATGAAGGATCGAGACACACGACGAAAAGCAAATACTCCCCTAAAGATCATGGAGAAGTCTATCCAAAAAGACCCTAACAAGGTATGAGGATAAATAGATCTAAGTCCTAAAAGGAGGCGGATCGTTGTATATCAAAGTCCAAAATAAAGATTGGAGAAAAATGAAGAAGTCGTGGTCCAAATATGAAGAATCTCTCAAAACATCAAGAGAAGAAATTCCTATTATGAAGAGAAGGCCATTATTTCATGAACGTCTCTCAAAGATTCGAAGTATGAAGTCGCTGCCAAATATCGGTCCGAGAAAGGTCTCAAATCGTGAAGCGAGTTATGCCAAGATATGAACTTTATGAGGTCCCGAGAAGCAGTTTTAAAAGATTTTGTCCTTTATCTAACTATTGATTAAATAGTTCACTTTATTTTCAACCTAAATAACTATCGAAATAAATCAAACAATGCATCATCGTGATCATTCAAGACAAAAATAAAATATAAGAGATACACCTAGGAATAAGGGAGTCTAAGTGAATAATTGGCCCACATGAGTTCGTGTTAGTTTGCTAACTTATAATAACAATGATCTCGTTTTTAAGCTTGGTATGGGGAACGTGAAACTTGAGGATGATAAACGTTCATGGCAGCCAAAACCCAATGTCAATTTTTAATTTCTTTACTTGTTTCTATCCTTTTATGATTAGTATTTAATAAAGGCCAAGGTAGGTTATTTATGATGAAAAATGTAAACCGTGCTTTAAAATTAATGCATTGCATGAGGGCATTGCAATGGTCAAGTGTACGGGATTTAATAAGTGTGAAAACACTTATCCTTTTACCACTTATTTCCAATAATAACAAGACCAAAACGTGTGATTTATGTCATAAAAGTCGGAATTATGTGTGGTTTGTGTTTTTATTGTGTTTTAGGACCAAAAGATGAAAAAGGAAGAAAACACGGGCTTTCACGGGCTTTTATCGAAGAAAAACGGGAAAAGACGGAGTCAAAAGATCAAGAGTGCAAAAAGAACGGAAGTTGAAGGCCTATTCTGAAGATTTATCAAAGAGAAAGTCTAAAGACGGAAGTTTAATGAAGCCGAAGAACTCAAGTCTAAATTAAAGAAGAAAATTATCAAGACAAGTTCAAATCCCGAGACAACGTCGAGAAAAGACAAAGAATTAAATCGAGTCGAGAAGACGTAAAGAAAGAAAGAAGATGCAACACATGCACTCCTTCCACTTTCCCTATAAATACCCTCCTAATACACATTAGGAGGGTGGTTAGTTTTTAGTTTAAGTTTTTAATTTTTTCACTTTTCTTTCTAGTTTTTAGAGAGAGAAAGTTCTAAACTTTCTCTCACTAAGTTTCATCTTTTCTTTTAATCTTTCAAGATTAAACATTTGTGTATTGCTTATTTCATTAATCAAGTTCTAGTTAAGCTTTTAATCCTTAATCTCATTCTACCTTTCTTTGATTTTTAGATTGATTTTTGTGCGAATCACATTAAATCCGTGTTGATCTTAATGGTTTTATGCTTAAAAAGTTAATCTTTTTATTCCTACATAAGCTTTCATTTGATTAAGCTTTAAGATTCTTGTGCTTATTGGCTTATTTACATGATTAGCTTATTTACTTTTTAAAAGTTTTCTTTAAAAATTCATATTTTTATGGTTTGATTTAAAAGTTTGTTTATTTTAAGGTTAGATAAGTTGTTAGTAGTGATTATTTGATCCGTTTAGTTATTGATTCGTTTTAGTTTTGGTGATAAGCTTATCATTATAGCTTATTACTAAGCTTTATTTCGAATTCCACCAAAATCGGAAAGGGTCTAAACCCCTTCCGATCGGTACATTCCGACCAACGCCCTTTACCCCTTATTTCGATCGTGGTGATCGGATTATGGTTTACACATTCCGACTGTAGCCTTTTTGAATATTCCGATCGGTAGTTTTTGCATATTATTCCGATTTGGCTAAAGTTAGATATTCCGATTGTATACTTTATCCCACATTCCGATCTGGACCATTTTTGGCTCATTCCGATTGCAGTTTCCGATTGTCATATTCCGACGAGGGGTTGGTTCAACATTCTGATCAGTATCGATTTACTATATTCCGATTGCTTAGTTTTTATGTTATTCCGATTGGGGATTTTTGGTTATTCCGATTGCAACAATATTCCGACCATCATATTCCGATTAGTGCTTGTTCCCCATTATTCCGATCAGCCACAATAGATATTCCGACCAGACTTATTCCGACAATATTCCGATTAGATTCCAAATTTGGCAATTTTACGATGGTTTAGTTTCTTGTTTTTGTAAAGTTTTCAAGTGTAGTTTTATTAAGAGTTGTAGTATTTTTCTAACCTTTTATTTACATTTTTAAGCATTTAATTTTAACTCGTCAATTTAGTTTAATCTTTTAAAACTTCTACTTTACTCAACGACACTTACTTATTTGCTATTAGTTTAAAATAGATAATCAACCAAACCATTCTCTTGTTCACCAAAAACCAATTGAGTGACACTTTAGACCGGTAATCAATTCGAAAAGATTTGGAACTACGAATTTTGATACAAGGTGTAAAAACCCCGAGTATTAGGCATATAATTTAAGGTTCTAGATAGAGGTTCCAAGTCAAATAACCAATTTGGTCCACTTTCAGGATCACTAGGTTTACTTTCTAAAAACCTAACATGTACCTTTTCAAGTATACGCTTTTCCTTCTTAAGGTAAACCCTATATCCTCTACTCTGCACTGAATAGCCCATAAAATAGCCTTCATCACCTTTAGCACTAAACTTTCCTAAGGCATCACTAGTATCTAAAACAACTACATGACAGCCAAAGGGTTTAAGAAAACCAATATTAAGTTTCCTACTCCAAAATAGCTCATAAGGTGTCTTGTTGTAGATTTTGTTGATTAATGCCCTATTCTGAACATAATAGGCTGTATTCATAGCCTCAGCCCAAAAAGCGATGGGAAAGTGAGCATCAGCCAACATTGTCCTAGCTGCTTCTATGAGTGTTCTATTCTTCCTTTCAGCCACCCTATTTTGTTGTAGGATTCTAGCTATACTAAATTTTCTAGTAATCCCTTTCTTGGCACAAAGTCATCTAACAACTTATTTCTAAACTCACCACCATTATCACTTCTAAGTATTTTAACCTCATTCCCAGTCTTTTTCTCTAATTGGGTAATAAAGTTAATCAAAACATCAACAGTTTCACTTTTCATAGCCAAAAAGAATGTCCAAGTAAATCTAGAAAAATCATCAGTTATGACAAAACAATAAGATTTACCACTTAAGCTTTCTATATTAGTTGGACCAAACAAGTCCATATGCAGCAAGTGAAGTGGTTTAGTACTCGAATGCACATGTTTAGACTTAAAGGAGACTTTGTGATGTTTTCCTTTAAGGCATGCAACACAAGAGTGGTAATTGTGGAAAGCCTTTTCAAGCAAACCATCAACTAAACCATGTCTCACAAGTCTATTGATGTTCTTAAAATTTATGTGCCCTAACCTTCTGTGCCAAAGATTACTTTCATCAACTGAAGCCTTAGCATATAGACATGACAGATTATTATTCATCCTAATTCCATTAAGATTCACATTATAAATGTTTTTATGCCTAGGTGTTCTATAATCAATGAATTTCTCATCAGGTATTTTAAAATCTTTGCTTAACACCAAGCATTCAGTATCAGTGAAAAGAACCTTATTTTTGTTATCACAGACGCGAAAGGGCTGCTTGCTTCACTTCATTTTTCTATAGAATCTTTCTTCACTTCATTTTTCTATAGAATCAAATAATATATATATATTTTCATTCTATAAATGATGAAATGGTTGTAGAAAGTAAAACTATCCAACCTTTCGGAAAAATGACGTGTAGGTTGCTTGCAATCCTGACACCCCGAGTGACAGTTTGGGGGATTGATTACGTGGCTGAATCTCCCGTTAATGAGCTTTCCTACGTTCATGTCTAATACAAAGCTTTTTGGCTAAGTATAAAATCTTATCGTCCGAATCTCTTCGAATTGACTATTGGTAGAAAGTGCGAATCAATTGTTCTTGGTGGAAGATAAATTGAATTGGTTGATTATCTATTTTAAACTAATATCAAATATGTAAGTGTCGTTGAGTAAAGTAGAAGTTTAAAGATTAAACTAAAAATGACGAGTTAAAAATAAATTCTTGAAAACTTAAAGACAAGATTAGAAAAATACTTGAACACTTAATAAATCTAAAACTTGGGAACTTTGTAAAGACAAGAAATTAAACCATCGGAATGCACAATGTGAATCTGATCGGAATGTTGGTAGGAAAATAAGGCTGATCGGAATTTGCAAAAGGGAGAGCAATCAGAATGTTAAAACCAAGCCAATCGGGATATCCAAAACGTACCTAGTCGGAATGATGGTGTCGGAATAAGGCACAATCGGAATATTAAAGATGCTACAATCGGAATATCCAAATAACGAATCCAAATCGGAATGTTATACAAAACACCCAATCGGAATGTTAACAAAACCTCATGGTCAGACTATTAAAACCCTATTCCGATTAGGTGATCGGAATAGGAAGGTTGCCAAATCGGAATACAATAAAACCTAATCCGATCAAGGTGATCGGAATAAGGGGGGTGTAGTGGGAATGTAGCGATCGGAAAAGGGTTTAAACCTTTTACGATTTATATGGGATTCGAAAATAAGCAAAGGTGATAAGCTATTTTGATAAGCTATCACCAAAACCTGAACGAATTTAAAGTGAAACGGACTAAATAATCACAAATAACAACTTATCCAAACTTAAAATAAGCAATCTTTTAAATCAAACTATAAAAAGATGAACTTTTTAAGAAAACTTTTAAAAAGTAAATAAGCTAAACATATAAATAAGCCAATAAGCACAAAGATCTTAAAGCTTATTCGTATGAAAACTTAAGTAGAAGTAAAAAGATTAACTTTTAAGCACGAAAACATTAAGAACAACACGGATAAAATAGATTTCACACCAAAAGTAAACTAAAATCAAAGAAAGGTAGAAAGAGATAAAAGATTAAAAACTTAACTTGAACTTGATTAATGAAATCCAAATACAAAAGGTATAATCTTGAAAGATTAAAAGAAAGAAAGATGAAAACTTAGTGAGAGAAAGTTGAGAACTTTCTCTCTCTAAAACTAGAAAGAAAAATGAAAAAATGAAATTAACTACTAAAAACTAACCAACCCTCCTAATGTGTATTAGGAGGGTATTTATAGGGAAAATGGGAAGGTGTGCATGTGTTGCCTCTTCTTTCTTTCTTTCTTCACGTCTTCTCGACTCGATTTAATTCTTTGTCTTTTCTCGACGTCGTCTCGGGATTTGAATTTGTCTTAATAATTTTCTTCTTTAATTTAGACTTGAGTTCTTAGACTTCATTAAACTTCCATCTTTAGACTTTTTCTTCGATAAATCTTCAGAATAGGTCTTGGACATCCGTTCTTTAAGCACTCTTGATCTTTTGACTTCGTCTTTTCCCGTTTTCTTCGATAAAAGCCCGTGAAAGCCTGTGTTTTCTTCCTTTTTAATCTTTTGGTCCTAAAACACAATAAAAACACAAACCACGCATAATTCCGACTTTTACGACATAAATTACATGTTTTGGTCTTGTTATTATTGGAAATAAGTGGTAAAAGGATAAGTGTTTTCACACTTATTAAATCCCCTACACTTGACCATTGCAATGCCCTCATGCAATGCATTAATTTTAAAGCACGGTTTACATTTTCCATCATAAATAACCCACCTTGGCCTTTATTAAATACTAAACATAAAAAGATAGAAACAAGTAAAGAAATTAAAAACTTACATTGGGTTTTGGCAGCCATGAACGTTTATCATCCTCAAGTTTCACGTTCCCCAGACCAAGCTTAAAAACGAGATCATTGTTATTATAAGTTAGCAAACTAACACGAATTAATGTGGGCCAATTATTCACTTAGACTCCCTTATTCCTAGGTGTATCTCTTATATTTTATTTTTGTCTTGAATGATCACGAGGATGCATTGTTTGACTTATTTCGATAGTTATTTAGGCCGAAAATAAGGTGAACGATTTAATTAATAGTTAGCTAAAGAACAAAATCTTTTACAACTGCTTCTCAGGACCTCATAAAGTTCATATCTTGGCATAACTCGCTTCACGATTTGAGACCTTTCTTGGACAGATATTTGGCAGGGACTTCATACTTCAAATCTTTGAGAGACGTTCTTGAAATTATGGTCTTCTCTTCATAATAGGAATTTATTCACTTGAAGTTTTGAGAGATTCTTCATATTTGGACCACGACTTCTTCATTTTTCTCCAATCTTTATTTTGGACTTTGATATACAACGATCCGCCTCCTTTTAGGACTTGGATCTATTTATCCTCATACCTTGTTAGGGCCTTTTTGGATAGACTTCTCCATGATCTTTTGGGGAGTTTTTGCTTTTCTTCGTGTGTCTCGATCCTTCATATTGATTTTCAATAAATGATTCTTCACCTCACTTTTGGATCTTTAGCAGCAAAATGTAGCCCTCATGCCTTGTTAGGGCCTTTTCGGACTCGCCAATCTTCGCATCCCGCTTCAATAAGTTATGCCTTGGCTATGAACTCTAATTAATACCGAGCAACTTTTAAACGATCTTGGGCTAGAAGCTAAGTAACCTTTTAAATCGTACAACCTTATTTATTGCAGATAAATTTATTAGCAAGCGATGGGAGAATAGGCTTATAATTAACTCACATAAATTCATGAAAGAATACCAAACTTATAATTGACTCTATCATCTCTCGTCCTCCGCATTTTAAAATCTCAAGGAATGAGACTCGTGGATGCTTAGCCTATTAAATCAAAGTTTTGGGTTTTCGAGTCATCTATAGGATCTTGCAAATTCTTAGACTTTTTCAAGTTTTAGAAATCGCATTTTAAAGTTCCCTTAATAAACAACTGTCTAGGATCAATTATAGGAACTTGCAAAAAGTTCTTGTTCTTAACCCGTGAGGGTTAAGACTTTCGCGTTTTTAAAGCTCCCTATATAAAAGCCTAGCAAAACATGACTTAAACACGTTAAGGATACTAGCTATAGTAAACTTATATAAGTAAACTCGGGTTGAGTCAAAATGTTCATGACTAAGAAAAATTTAAAACCACTTTATTTAAGCAAGGAAAGAAAAATAACCATAACAAAGGAAAATACAACTATACAACTAGGCCAAAATAGATTAAAAATTTTGAAAAATGTCGAAAAATCTAATTTTCGGGTTAAAATGAGGGCAAATTCATGGAAAAGACCACTTACTTCGATAGAAGTCCCCCCTACACTTGATATAAACATTGTCCTCAATGTTTAAGCATGTGGGAGTAAACTCCCCTACACTTAGGACATTGTGCACTTTGTTTAAATCTTGTTAACGAAAGGACAACTAAAGTGATTTTAATGTGAAATATAAAATATGAAATATTGAATCACGACAGTTTAGGATAGAACCAGGAAGACGGGTACACGGGATCACGGTTCGTCAAAAGTCATCGAGGTGCTCTTTGAAGCTTGAATCCCTGTAGAGAATAAGAAACAAGACAACAAACACATACGGGGCTCCCCCTACACTTATTATGAAAGAAGTAAAGGATAGATCACGGGTTGCCTCCCGAGAAGCGCTTGTTTTTGTTCACCGAGTCACGAGCCTGACTCGACCCAAATTTAGTTCATGGAAAACGTGGTGAGGGATGGAATCATCTCATGAGAGATGTCCTCACCAAAGTACAGCTTCAAACGCTGGCCATTCAACTTGAAATTAGGCCCATTTGGCTGAGAAAGCTCAATGGTGCCATATGGAAAGACTTTGGCGACGGTGAATGGACCAGACCAGCGGTTCTTCAACTTGCCAGAGAAGATCTTCAACCGAGAGTTAAAAAGTAAGACTTGATCACCAATGTGGAACTCTCGGTTCTTAATTTTAGCATCGTGGATGATCTTGGTCTTCTCCTTGTAGATCAGCGAGTTCTCGTAAGCTTCATTTCTTAGTTCATTTAGCTTGTTGAGTTGAATCTTGCAAGGATCACCGGCTTTGTTGATGTCGAAGTTAGCCCACTTCAAGGCCTAGTACGACTTGTGTTCCAGCTCGATAGGGAGGTGGCATGCTTTCCCGTACACAAGACGATAAGGTGTACGACCTATCGGGGTCTTATAAGCAGTACGGAAAGCCCACAGAGCATCGTCTAACTTATCGACCCACGCGGCACGATGCG
The DNA here is from genome assembly GCA_025667525.1 of Glebionis coronaria. Classification (NCBI taxonomy): domain Eukaryota; kingdom Viridiplantae; phylum Streptophyta; class Magnoliopsida; order Asterales; family Asteraceae; genus Glebionis; species Glebionis coronaria. The sequence continues at coordinate 210,500,820 of CM046876.1, read as the reverse complement.
CTCCCACAGTACGCTCCAAAATTCGCTTCAATCCACGGTTGGATATCTCGGCTTGACCGTTGGTTTGGGGATGATAAGCGGTGGAAAGACGATGATTAACACCATACTTAGCCATGACTTTTGCAAATTGATCATTGCAAAAATGAGTCCCGCGGTCACTGATGATAGCACGAGGAACGCCGAATCGAGCAAAAAGCAGCTTCAAAAAGTTCACAACCACCCTCGCATCGTTCGTAGGGAGAGCCTTAGCTTCAACCCATTTGGAAACATAGTCAACGGCTACGAGGATGTACTTGTTCCCTTTAGATGATGGAAATGGCCCCATAAAGTCGATGCCCCATACATCAAAGATTTCACATTCTTGTATGAAATTTTGAGGCATCTCATCTTTATGTGTGATATTTCCTTGTCTTTGGAAAGCATCACAATGTTTAACCATATCGTGAGCATCACGATAAATGGTGGGCCAATAGAATCTAGAGTAGAATACTTTCTTCGCGGTGTAATTGGGACCAAAGTGACCACCGGTGGGTCCTTTATGGCAAGCGTCAAGGATTTGTACCGCTGTCGGCCCGTCAACACATCGACAAATAATCAGATCCGCACATTGTTTGAAAAGGTAAGGGTCGTCCCAGAAATAATGTTCAATATCTTTAAAGAACTTTTTCTTTTGTTGGGACGTGAGCCCTTCCTTGAGAATTCCACCTGCTAAGTAGTTTGCAATGTCCGCAAACCACGGGGTGTCATCAAGATTGGAGTTGATATACATTAAGGCCTCAAGGGGAAAAGAGTCATTGATCTCTTTGTTCGGATGATCCCCTTGATAAGGATCCTCAAGTCTACTGAGATGATCCGCGGCTAGGTTTTCAGCTCCCTTTTTGTCACGAATTTCAATGTTGAATTCTTGAAGGAGCAAAACCCAATGAAGAAGTCTTGGCTTAGAATCTTGCTTAGTCGTCAAGTACTTCAAGGCGGAATGATCGGTATACATGATGGTGGTAGAAAGGACAAGATAGGGGAGGAACTTTTCAAAAGCATATACTACAGCTAAAAGCTCTTTTTCGGTAGTGGTATAATGTAATTGAGCCCCTGTCATTGTCTTGCTAGCATAATGGATTGGTTGGAAGTGTTTGTTCACTCTTTGGCCCAAAACCGCTCCAATAGTAAAGTCGCTAGCATCACACATCAACTCAAAAGGTAGCTCCCAATTAGGGGTAACCAAGACCGGTGCCTTAGTTAGCTTATCCTTAAGAAGATTGAAGGATTCAAGACACTCTTTGGAAAAGATGAAAGGAGTATCTTTTTCCAAGAGGTGGGTCATGGGGCGAGCAATTTTAGAAAAATCCTGAATGAAACGGCGATAGAAGCCCGCATGACCGAGGAAACTTCTCACACCCTTCACGGTTGAAGGTGGAGGCAATTTAGCAATAACATCGACTTTATCACGGTCTACTTCAAGACCGGCTTTGGAGATTTTGTGTCCTAGCACGATGCCCTCTTTTACCATGAAATGCCATTTTTCCCAATTTAGAACAAGGCGAGTGTCTTCACACCGCTTAAGCATACGTTCTAAATTGGCAAGGCAAGCAGAGAAAGAATCGCCATAAACCGAGAAATCATCCATAAACCGAGAAATCATCCATGAAGACTTCCATAGTTTCTTCAACCATGTCATGGAAGATAGCCATCATACACCTTTGGAATGTCCCAGGAGCATTGCATAAGCCGAAAGGCATTCTTTTATAGGCAAATGTTCCGTAAGGACAAGTGAATGTGGTTTTCTCTTGGTCTTTGGGATCGATGGGAATTTAAAAATACCTGGAGAAACCGTCTAAAAAGCAGTAATAGTCATTACCCGCTAGACGTTCAAGCATTTGGTCCATGAAAGGAAGGGGAAAATGATCCTTTCTCGTAGCATCATTGAGTTTGAGATAGTCTATACAAACTCTCCACCCTGTAACGAGACGAGTAGGAATCAACTCGTTGTTTTCATTGGGAACAACGGTGGTTCCTCCTTTCTCAGGCACACAATGGACGGGACTAACCCATGGTGAATCCGAGATAGGATAGATCATTCCCGCATCAAGAAGTTTGATAACCTCTTTTTTGATTACGTCATGGATTTTAGGATTTACCCTTCTTTGGCTTTGAATAGTGGGTTTAAAGTCGTCCTCCATGAGAATTTTGTGTGTGCAGAAGTGAGGATCAATTCCACGAATATCAGAGATCTTCCAAGCAATCGCTTTCTTGTGATTCTTCAGCACGGTGATAAGTCGGGATTTTTCTTCTTCTTTCAAGTCCTTAGCGATGATAACCGGTAACGTCTTGTTGTCTTCAAGGAAAACGTACTCGAGATGAGACGGAAGATCCTTAAGCTTTAAATCCGGAGGATTTTCGATGGACTGCGTAGTCAACTTCGGATAATCGGTAGAGATATTCTTAGGAGATGGTGGAGAAGTTTGGTCCTCATTGAGAAGTTTCTCAATGGTACGAATGTCTTCATCCCAATCGGTGGGAGAACCATCATACTTAAGATTGAGAGGAACCAAGCTAGCTTCAAAATCATCCAAGTCACTTTCTCCAAAAGGAGTCAATGACGGAGCAATTGAGGCAATGGTCTCAACATTGGGTAGAGAAGAGAAAGTACTTTTGCAAGCATCATGAAAGTGTTCTTCACAAGCCTCATCAAGAACATCAATGAAATTAACACTCTCGTTTTCCGAAGGCTGCTTAGAAAGTTTACCCATGTTGAAGACGATTTTGTCGTCACCAACTCTCATGATTAATTCGCCAGTGACTACATCAATGAGAGTGCGATCGGTCCTCAGGAATGGGCGTCTAACGATTAATGGAACACGGGGGTCCATCTCGTAGTCAACGACAACAAAATCCGCCGGGAAGGTGAATTTGTCGACACCAACGAAAACGTCTTTGGCTATCCCCACTGGATAAGCAACCGTACGGTTAGCTGATTCCAAAGTCATTCGTGTGGGGACTAGCTCGGGGAGAGATAATTGCTTCCAAACACTTAATGGCATTAAGTTAATACTAGCACCTAGATCGGCTAGGGCCATGCAATTCTCTACTCCCAGGAAGTTGCAAGGAATCAAGAAACGACCCAGATCACCAAGTTTGGTGGGCAATTTCCTTAAGAACACTTCGGAGCAGTTCTCATTAAGTTGGGTCTGATCAATATCGAGAAGTTTCTCCTTATCACTGAGAAGATCTTTAAACATTTTAGCGTATTTCGGCATGTGAGCGAGAGCCTCAGCAAAGGAGATATTGAATTTCAGTTGTTTGAACATTTTAAGAAAGTTCGAAACCTGAATATCATCCTTGTTCTTCAATTTCTCTTTCCTCAACCTCGAAGGATAAGGTATATTGGGTTGAGATGAAGGCTTTGGGATAGAATTTGCACTCACATAGAAGGTAGAGGAGTTGGAGATGTAGAAGTTGAAGGAATAGAAGATGGAGGATTCGGAGAAGGAGACTCGTTTTCCTTTGTCACAATCACCGGTGTAGGTGTAGGAAGCTCGAGTTCCTTTAAACCTTTTCCACTGCGAGTGGTGATTGCTTTCATCTCCCCTCTTGGATTAGCAACGGTGTTACTCGGAAGAGAACCCGATCCAGAGGCTTGATTACTAGGGAAAAAACTAGACATCATATTCCTCAAGTCATTCGTTTGACTTGCCAAAGTGTTTCGCATATCAGCTCGAAGATCATTACCTTGCTTCACCATATCTGCTTTCATGTTGGCCATTTCCCGCTGAAGATTTTGCACGATCACATTGTTCGTCCTCATGTAGGTTTCAACATCTTGGTGTAAGGCTGTGGGTTGGTTTAGAGGAGGATCATGGTAGGCGGGTGGTTGATAAGCAGGTTGTTGGTAAACTTGGTTGTTTCTTTGAGGTGGATATGGATTTCTTTGGTTTGGATATTGATTTGGAGCACGTGGTTGGTTTTGATTGTTGCGATTGAGTTTGTTTGGGTATTGTGGGGGAAAACCGGGAGGTGAAAGAAAGTTGTTTGAGCGATAGCTGAGCAAGTTGCGGTCACCATGGGGACGTGCTTGATAGCCTCCTGTAGCATAGGTACCGTTGGCAGCATACACATTTTCCGGATTGTCGTTAGTCTAAGAACAATCGGTATATGAGTGAGATCCCCCACATATATCACAAGATTGGCTCAAAACATTATCTTGGGCATTGAATTGTTTGGCATTGTTGGCAGTTTGTAAAGCAAGCGATTCGACAAGGGAAGTAAGCTTATCAATTCTTTTGTCGGCATCACTAGTACTAGCACTTGCTACATTAGTTCTAACACTCTTGGTTTGAACTCTAGATTTGTTCTCAATAATATCCCAAGCAGCATTAGAAGACTTAACCAAAATATTACCCCCCGAGGCACTGTTTAGTGAATCTTGGTCGTTCATGCTTAAACCATTGTAAAAAGTATTGATTTGATGTACTTTTGTTAAACCATGTTGTGGACACTTTCTTAAAAGTTCCTTAAAACGGTCCCAAGATTCACTAAAAGACTCGCCGTACTTTTGTTCAAAGGTAATAATTTCATTCCGCAAAGCGGTAGTACGTGAGGGTGGGAAAAAGTAGTTGATAAACTTGGTCTCTAAATCCGTCCACGTAAGAATACTTTGTGGCGGTTCCTTATCAAGCCAATTCCGGGCTTGCCCCTCTAAGGAGAAAGGAAAAAGTTGCAAGCGAATCACTTCTTGTGATACCCCATTGTATTTAACCGTATTGGTAAGCTGAAGAAACCTTTTAATGTGGTCATGAGGATCATCAAGTGAGCGACCCAAGAAGGGTTGAGCAGAGACCATTTGTATAAAGCCAGATTTGAGTTCAAAGTTGTTGGCTCCAATCTCAGGGATGATAATTGCATCGGTGTTGCCTTCTACGTGCGATTGCAAAAGCTCGATCATAGGTTGATTGTCCATGGTGACAATTGGTTGAGTAATGACTTCGGCTAGAGCTACTCTCTTCTTACGAGCACGAGTACGCATGCATACCTACAAAAGGATTAGAAAAATAGAAAAGAAATATTTTTGGTTTTTATGGTTTTTCAATTTTTTTGTATTTTTGAAAGTTTTATATATTTTTAGGATTTTTTTTTGAAAGTTTTAAAGAAAGGAAAATAACGTTCAACGATGAACGGATCCCAAATTCAACGCGTCTCTCACTAAAAACCTTTAATCTTAACAAAAAGAACCGGCAGCGACGCCATTTAATACAAAGCTTTTTGGCTAAGTATAAAATCTTATCGTCCGAATCTCTTTGAATTGACTATTGGTAGAAAGTGCGACTCAATTGTTATTGGTGGAAGATAAACTGAATTGGTTGATTATCTATTTTAAACTAATAGAAAATATGTAAGTGTCGTTGAGTAAAGTAGAAGTTTAAAGATTAAACTAAAAATGACGAGTTAAAAATAAATGCTTGAAAACTTAAACGAAGATTAGAAAAATACTTGAACACTTAATAAATCTAAAACTTGGGAACTTTGTAAAGACAAGAAATTAAACCATCGGAATGCACAATGTGAATCTGATCGGAATGTTGGTCGGAAAACAAGGCTGATCGGAATTTGCAAAAGGGAGAGCTATCGGAATGTTAAAACCAAGCCAATCGGAATATCCAAAACGTCCCTAGTCGGAATGATGGTGTCGGAATAAGGCCCAATCGGAATATTAAAGATGCTACAATCGGAATATCCAAATAACGAATCCAAATCGGAATGTTATACAAAACACCCAATCGGAATGTTAACAAAACCTCACGGTCGGACTATAAAAACCTATTCCGATTAAGTGATTGGAATAGGAAGGTTGCAAAATCGGAATACAATAAACCCTAATCCGATCAAGGTGATCGGAATAAGGGGGGTGTAGTTGGAATGTAGCGATCGGAAAAGGGTTTAAACCTTTTTCAATTTATATGGGATTCGAAAATAAGCAAAGGTGATAAGCTATTTTGATAAGCTATCACCAAAACCTAAACGAATCTAAAGTGAAACGGACTAAATAAGCACAAATAACAACTTATCCAAACTTAAAATAAGCAATCTTTTAAATCAAACTATAAAAAGATGAACTTTTTAAGAAAACTTTTAAAAAGTAAATAAGCTAAACATATAAATAAGCCAATAAGCACAAATATCTTAAAGCTTATTCGTATGAAAACTTAAGTAGAAGTAAAAAGATTAACTTTTAAGCACGAAAACATTAAGAACAACACGGATAAAATAGATTTCGCACCAAAAGTAAACTAAAATCAAAGAAAGGTAGAAAGAGATAAAAGATTAAAAACTTAACTTGAACTTGATTAATGAAATCCAAATACAAAAGGTATAATCTTGAAAGATTAAAAGAAAGAAAGATGAAAACTTAGTGAGAGAAAGTTGAGAACTTTCTCTCTCTAAAACTAGAAAGAAAAATGAAAAAATGAAACTAACTACTAAAAACTAACCAACCCTCCTAATGTGTATTAGGAGGGTATTTATAGGGAAAATGGGAAGGTGTGCATGTGTTGCCTCTTCTTTCTTTCTTTCTTCACGTCTTCTCGACTCGATTTAATTCTTTGTCTTTTCTCGACGTCATCTCGGGATTTGAATTTGTCTTAATAATTTTCTTCTTTAATTTAGACTTGAGTTCTTCGACTTCATTAAACTTCCGTCTTTAGACTTTTTCTTCGATAAATCTTCAGAATAGGTCTTGTACATCCGTTCTTTAAGCACTCTTGATCTTTTGACTTCGTCTTTTCCCGTTTTCTTCAATAACAGCCCGTGAAAGCCCGTGTTTTCTTCCTTTTTAATCTTTTGGTCCTAAAACACAATAAAAATACAAACCACGCATAATTCCGACTTTTACGACATAAATTACACGTTTTGGTCTTGTTATTATTGGAAATAAGTGGTAAAAGGATAAGTGTTTTCACACTTATTAATGTCCTCTAGGGAAGGTAGGGTTTACTTGATCTTACCCATCACTTCAGCATTCTATTTCCTGGGGATTCCTAAAGAGTAGGAGTGCTTACTGATAGGCTAACTTCACTCTTTTCACATTTAAAGTAGCTGTGGACACCCGATTTTCTGCTTTCTCACAAGATCTAAGTCACTAGTAGTATAAAATGATGATTAAGACGAGATTCTGCATTTTTGAACCAAGAAACACTCGGTTTCCATTTCGGTTATAGATGTAACCAACCCCCTATTAAAGATATGGCAGAAATAAATAATTGAAAAAGAGCTCCAATTTTACCAGAAATACGTTTTCAAAACGCAGTTTTTGGTGATAAGAGTGCCTTTTCCAGTGATAGTTCCATATCCGCCTCCAAAGTACACTTTGTCACCATCTTTAATGGGGGTAAAGTTTGTCAAATAATCTTCCTTCCCCGTCATGTGCCTAGAGCATCCACTATCCCAATATCCATAATCATTAACCTGCTTTTAAATGCCCTGCACATAAAGAAAACAAATTAGTTTTCTTTAGGAACCTAAGCCTGAGCAAACATAGATTCATTTGGTTGTTCAACAAGAACAGACTTAGTCCTTATAACAACCCCTTGTTCATCCCTTTTTGGATTAAACACCCAGCTAACCCAAATTAGTTTAGTTATGACCTTTGAAATATAATGAAATCTGTTACAGGTCATAGAAATCCCATCTGGATTATGGTTTTGATCTTGTTTAGGTCTCCAAGATAAGCTAGAAGAATCTCTAGATCCATTTCCCTTTGGTTGTAAGTATTTGACATTACTTGGTCTAACAGCGTTGGAAACATTCTTGTCAGTGTTAAAATTGTTCTTGACAACGCTGAAATTACCTTTATCAGCGTCAAAGCTAGGTTTGCTACAGGAACCCATTGTCTTTTAGACCATGTATTGGTCTTTTGAAAAGGCCTTTTTTCCATAAGTATTAGACCCTTTAGTAAAGAATGGGGCTGGTTTAATGACTTGTGGACTTTGCTGGACAAAAGGTTTGGGTTTGGCCATGGTTGACTTTCAATCATCGTTGTCCTTTGAAGCATTGACACACTTATAAGCCAAATGTGAAAAACTTCCACAAGTATAACAGGCTTTTCTAGACATAACTCTTGGTCTAGATGAAAAGAAACCTGTTCCATTATCACTAACTTGACTTTTTGGTGACCTAGGTTTTCTATACATTTCTGTATATTTAATACTAGGTTTTCTATCAACGTTTAAGCCAAGGTCAACAGTCTTTCCAGTAGTAGGATTGGTCACTTTTATGGGTGTAGACTCATTTGGGTTGTCACTAAGCATGCCACCCTTAACAAACAAAGTAGGGTTGTCTTTCTTCCATTGGTCTAAATCTGTCAATTTCTGCTTGTATTCCTCTACTGGGGTAAGAACTCTAAGTGGAGGAATAAATTTCTCTTCTTGGAGTTCTTGTATACCAGTCCAAGACAAATCCTTTCTAAGGACACCATAGAAGTTCCCAGCAGGTGGTGGAACACCAGCATACTCTTTCATCCCAATCCCACTCATATCCCTAGAATCCCTTTGTACACTAACACATTTTTCTAGGGTTTAAGAAGCTTTATCAAATCTTTGAATTTTAAGATCTATATTATCTTTGTTTTTTATAGCCTCATCTAACTTAGCTTGTATAACACCATTGGATCTCTCTAAGATGTTCCTTACCTCAACACTAGCATTTAGATCATGAGTCAAAATATTGATTTGATCTTTTAGGTCAAGCTCCATTTTCTTATATTTAGCCACAGTCTTTTCAGTTTGACTAAGAGCAAGTTGATAATTAGATAACTTGCATTTTTCATCAAAATATCTGATATTAACTTTAAAATTTATTTGTTAAGCTTTTCAGTGTTTAGACGACAGCCCTTACTACAAAATGCATCATCATATACCTCATTGTCTGATGAAGATGAAGAATGTGCCATGAGAGCATAGTGAACATGCTCCTCTTCCTCTTTTTCTACAACCAAGGCCTTGTTCTCTTCACATCCTTGGCCAAAAAGCTCCAGTCCCAGCCAACACCATCAATCTCTTGCATGGCAACCATAGCTTTTGTATCTTCAACCTTGACGATTTGGCTTGAAGGCTTTCTAGCATCAAATTTTCTTGGAGATCTGCACTCTCTCATAAAGTGACCTATTATATGGAAATTGTAACACTCAACCTTAGATTTATCAAAACCAGCAGTTTCTTTAGCATTAAAGGTCATCTTCTTCCTGAATCTCCTATTCCATCTATTTGCCCTTATGCTTGCAAGTGCCATATTCCACTTTATGTCCATCTCCTCTAGATGTTCATCACTAATTTGCTCAAGGTCCTCATATGTAATCACTGAACCATTGGGTAATGAAGCAATGTCTGCACACACTGTATCTAGATCAATACCAGCAGGCTTAACTCTTTGTGAGTCAATAATGAATGTGTCAGAGTCTGAATGTGGGGCGCTGACAAAGCTTGATCCAATGTTGACACATGGTGATCCAATAACGAGGTGCATGTATGACTCCCTTTGATCAAATTGACCTTCACTATGTGAGAAGAAGGCCATATTTCCATTGGTAGATTTGCTTCCTTGATCAAAAAGGATTCCACTCTCTACAATCCTTTGTTTATTATAGACGTCATCAAAAGTGGAACTTTTGTGAGTATTATTAGCAATCATGGACCTTGCTTCAATCTTCTATGCATCATCAAGACTTTTGAGGAAAGTGGTGATGATATCAGCATCATCATGTACTATTCCCATAAATGACAACTTGCTTGTAATGTCAAGAAGTCTGCTTCTCACCTCACTTAACTTTTCATTGGGAAGAGCTTTGAACATAGCATACTCATGCAAGAGTTGCTTCTTTTTCTCTGAGGCAGTATCATCATTACCACCATAAGTGACTTGAAGGGCTGCCAAAAGATCTTTGGCAGAATCATAGCCTCTATACTTGTGCTGATTGGCTTGTCCCAAAGAAATTTTGAGGATGCTTAGAGTTTTCATGTCATTCCTTCTCTTTACAATGTCCTCAACTGAGACAGCTCTTCCATCTTCAGGTTTTTCTTTTTGATCCTCCTCACTTAAGCCTTGAGTTGATCTTAGAGTGATAGCAGCTTGAATCTTAGCAGCCTTATTGAATGTGTTTCCAAATTCAATAATTTCCCATAGGGTGTGATCATGGATTTGAAGGTACTACTCAAAATTGAACTTCCACAACTCAAAGATGTCTGGGTCTAGCATGGGGATCCTTTTGTTATAGCTTAAGGAGGAGGTCAACTCTGGGGTAGACATGTTGTCTGGATTTTAGGGTTTCTTCAAAAATTGGGGTTTTTGGCGATTTAGGGTTTTTATGTTCTTTAGATCAAAGTTTCTCAACAAGCTCTGATACCACTTGTTGATCCCAAACGTAGATCGATTTAGCTTGTGTAAACGAGAATAAAATAAGTTAAACACTTAGAGAAACTTTATTGTATACGAAACAATTTAAGTATTATGCGGAATTAATACTTAAACAAGAACACACAAACAAGATAAACCAAACTTTCACTTTGATTGATTAATTGAACTTGCGTACAATGAAAGTGTGAAAAACATACATTGAACTTAAACCTAAAGGCCTCCTTTTATTGATTAAGGAACCTTGTACAAGAGTCTACGTATCAGCTATTTTAGGTAAACATAAACTTAAGAAATACATTGTCGAACATATCTTTACTAGAAACATAAAACGTGTAGACTAAGTATCCTATCAGTGTTTGACTTCTTCTTATCAACGCTTGACTTCTTCTTGTCAACGCTTGTCTTGACAACGCTTGATTTATTCCTATCAACGTCCAAATTCCTCTTGTCAGCGTCCAAGTTTCTTGGCTACATTTTATTCCCAACAGTTAGCTGGGATGGGTTGTGCATTGCATCACTGGGTCCATGATGTCTATCTTCAATATCCAGAATCATTAAAAAATGATCTCAATAGCATATATGTTGACCCGGTTTCTACCTAAGATTGTAAGGAGGGATGCTTTCTTTTCACCCTTTATCTTTACAATTCTTTTTCATTCTTCAAACCCTTCAATGCTTACCAATATGTGACAATCCGTCAATTTATGATTGATATTTTATTCTCAATATTTATTTGAAAACATTATTTTAATGTTACAATATGAACTCACATATTTTTGGGAAGAAATTTGGATTTACGTCTTGAAGTAGCATCGACTACGTTCAAACCGGAGGATTCTACGTTACGTGCTTACGTTTACATACACCGTCTTTGGTGACAGTCTGACATTTCAGAAAATAAATTTGTCCGTGAATATTATTTTGGAGTTTTAAATTTGTGTTAGTTTATAAACTCACAAATTTACGAGAAGAGATTAGGACTTACGATTTTAATTCAACGTCCTTTACGACTAAACCGGAAACCTTAGGATTACGTATTTACGTTTTTGAACTCCGTTTTCGATGAGACAATTTTTATTAGATTCATTTTGTGCCGTTGATTCATAATTTATAAAAACGTTTTTCGTTAAACGACCCGAGGGCACGTAAATCGAGGAAACTAGAATCGAGGAATACCCGTAAATTAGCGGGATGGGACAAAACAAGTTTATCCCACCCCACTAATATGGGACGGCCCAAGCATGCTACACCTCACCCATTATGTGTCCAAGCTTTACTAGGAAGCCAAAACACTTGTAACTAGCTTAATTCTTAAGCTAAAATAGTTAACTAACTTGTCAAAACCACTAGCCATTACCACTTTTCCCATTTCACACATGCAAACAACCTTCATTTTCTCCTCCCTCTCTCTATGATGCCGTCCACCATCATCACCATATACACCATTTTGATCAAATTTAACCATAAACCTTATGTTATTTCTGCATATGTTGAAGCCCTTTTGAAACCCTATTGATTGGTGGTGATTATAACATCCAAGGAGGAGTTTCCATGGAGTCTTGGGGCTGATTTTCCACAAGGAGTTTATGAAGATTGGTGGTCATGAAGATGGTCTTGGTTATCTACAAGTTTCTCCATCAAAATCCATGTTTTGATCAACCTACATCAACTTGGTGGTATAAAGATTGTCCTCCTCATCCTCTTGTTATTTTGATTATGTAAACTTGTATTTCTTTTACTTATGTATATGTATATGATGATGAATGATGATTAAAAATATTGTGTGGGGATTTGGTGTTGATAAACATGCTTAAAAAGATGGACAAACTACATGTAAAATGGGTAAATCTTGTTTAAATGGTAGGCTGTATAAAAACAGTAAAGAACCACATGTTAGACTGATAAAATGATGAAGTAGAATCAATTTACAGTAAGCTATGGGTCTTGTACACATGTGAGAGTTTGCCATGCAATGGAATCATTGTAATGAGTGAGATATGATCAAAACAAGTTTAAAGTACAAATCTGAGTTCACTGTTTTGGACGATTTTTAGAAAATACTTCGAGGATGATTCAACGGTAGCTATAGAAGAGTTAAATGGAGCAAATATCATGTAGTTTATGTGATAAACATTTGAGATTCTATCACCATATAGAACTCTAGATATAGCAGTTTTGGTGAATATGAAAATAAAAATCAGATTTTGAGAATTAGTGTTTATTATTATTATATAAGCACTCAAAATTATATTGTATAAAATGTAAAATAAAAACCCACTAACTTATGGATTTTATTTATATAAATAAAAGGTTAAATAAGTGTATAAATTATAAAAATGGTAGTGGAATAATATTTATAAGTAATAAAAACTATAAACTTGATTTTTACGACTTTTTCGGCTATTACCGTAAAATTAACGTTTTTCGCCAATTAAAACTTAGACGATCAAACCCGTCTAATGTAAAGTTTTTAAAAGTCATATACTGATATATAAGTAACTAATACAAGTAAAAACCGATAAAACCCGAACTATAGGACATACGGACATCAACGAGCTAACTAAGCATATTGGACTAATAATTGGACTAAATAAGATAAACACTTATAAAAAGAACTTATTGGGCTTAACCCATTTGGGCCCAACATGGAAAGTATAGATACTGATAATATAAGTATAAAATGGATTAAAAAAAGTTAAAGAACTTATAATAAGCTTATTGGACTTAAAATAGATAAATAGGTAAAACTAGTAAACTAGTAAAAAGTTACCAAAACGTAAACACTAAAATGAGTAAACGAGAATATGTAAACCCACTTGATCATCATATATATATAATCATCATATGTATACATAATTGTTATTTTTATGAAGTCATTGGACATGAGTCTAAGACAAGTATTATTTGTCAAGGTTTCCGTGATTGAAGCACGTACCGTACGTCCGAATTGCCGATACCCGCCTTCCCACATCAACGTGAGTTCATAGCCTCGCACTCTTTTAAATGTTTTTATGAAATGTTTTATAAACCCGCGAGGTAGATAACATGTTAGTTTTTATAAAATAGGACACCATTTGACCCGATTGTTTGTTTATTGATTTGGACCCGAATGATTGTATGACCCGATAAATGATTAAAGGACCCGATAGATGAAATTAAATGGATTATTAAAGTTAGGTTATGTCACTAAAAGTCCCATTAGCATGAATTGTGAATTAACGGGATTTGGCAGACGCTTATGCATATAATAGTACTATTTGGGGACGATCACCCCAGTTCGCGCCTTGACGGTTGATCCCCGTCGTGCCACATTGATTGGTAAGCGAATTTATGTATGAGAAGATTTCCATAGCGTGACCTTTGTGACGACACGCTACTTTAGATGGGCAAATTGAGTATCGGGTTAGCTACCCGTTGTTGGTTTAGTAAGGTAACAATGTCATGCGGCTTATAATAATCCAAGTCAACGAAATACTGTTGTACGCTCCGAATTACGATGTATTGCCTGACTAGCAATACGGGGTCATACTAATGATATTATGTTTGTGTTTTGGTTTTCGTAACCATATTCATATACGGTTTTTATTTAACGTTATACAACGTCGTAAGACGTATTGTATGATGTTTTTACGACATTGGCTCGTATAATGATTTTTAAGGCAGATGCCTATATTATGATTTTGATGGAGATTTGTATAAAATGACTTTGGCTATTTTATGGCCTATTAAAATGATTTGTACAAAATGATTTTCGGTAATAATTTTATACCGATATTATATTGATGGTTTATTAAACTCTATGAATTCAATCGGCGTTATCGCTGACCTTTTCTTTTAACATGTTTTATCTCAGGTACTTGAAGGTAATTCTCAGGAAGACAACAAGAATTCATGGCCCGCACTTAAACAATATTTTCCATTCAAATACTTTGTAAAACTTTGTATGAAATAATATGACTTGGGACCGATTTAACTTTGATGTTTATGAATGGAAATGCATTATTATTAAACGACGCGATTTTTATGCGTTGTCTATGATGTGAGTAATGTGCTATCCCGTAACACCAACTAGTCTTCCGCTGTATTGAGTTGTATAAATTTGGGGGTGTTACAGTTTGGCATCAGATCTCTCGTTATAGAGAACGAAAGGTTTTTAAAACTAAGGTTTTGAATAAAACATTTCAAAATCTTTTAACTATAAACATTTTTCTAAAAATGTCTAAAAATCTTTTGACTATAACGGTGTCGAAGAATTCCCGAGTTACCGACAAGACCAGACTGAGAAGTGTTATTTTAACATATATATATAACTTGGATTATATATATACATATATGATGTAATTTTATTACATGATTATTTGATGATTATTTTGATATTTATACGAGGTATTTATACGACGTAGATTGTCACAAGTAACCCTAAATCCCCTAGTAAATTAATCGAAGCTATTCTCATAGGAATTCTAGCTATCCTAGATCTAAACCAAGTTGTGGATATTTATGATCCCAACAAATGGTTGATATTCGTAGAAATGTAGATATTAGTTGATTGTGATACTGAAAAAGAATTGGCGAGATTAAATCTGATATCGATGTCATGACGATCTTTCCTTATAGAGTGGAGTTTGACAAAACGTTATCACCTGGAAAGATGTCATCTGATTCGTTGTCATCCAATTCTTAAAATTGAAATCGAAAGGGTGAATGTTGCACTTGAGGCTGTCATTGGAACCATTACCCAAAAGCCTCATGCCACTAATACCTTTCCGAGAAGTCTAATTGAATGTTTGAGTCATTTAATACTAGTGACTCATTTGATAATTGTTGATGAAGGAGCTATAGGATTGGAAATTAAGTGTTGATTCATATCAAGCTTTTATTGCCCTTTTAAGGTGTAAGAATAAGGATGAAAGTATTGGAAAATTAGGTAAGATATCGAATTGAGTTTAAATTGGTTGAAACTTGAATAAAGTAAAATTTAACCAGTATGGAATATGAGATTGATAAGAGGAAGTCGTTAAGTCCTGTGATTAAATTATAAGGTTTGAATTGATTGTTGATTCTTGTTAAGTGTTGTTCCTAGGCCATTGTCCACTAACGAGGATGCCCAGTGTCCAAGAAATAAATTGAAGAAATCTTCTTCTGAATTGAGACCGATGGATCTTCTGGGACATGTGGAACACCTAAAGACTCTTGTAGATTAGTATTCACTGTGGTATCTTTTAAAAATAATCCCTAACTTAACTGTGACATCAGTTGGTAGGATGAGTTCTTGGAATTTTATGACATAGTGACACGTAATGTGTTACGGTACAATTTAGACTTGTTTGTGATTAATGAAAAGACTACCTTTGATTGGTAAATTCTACATATATCGATGTTATATATCTCTTATTGCTTCATCCTAATGTTCGCATTAGTGATGCAACCATTGAACAAGTACTCATCTTGATTTGAGTTACGTTGTGAATCATTCTTCGTGAGTGCCATCGAGATCATGAACCTCATGATTATTTGGCTAAGCTCATTTCCTATTATATTGTATTTAGTTCTTGGTGAACAACTCTTCATCACTCTTTTGCAGATCACTCATTGTTTTTATAAGATAAAACATTATTCCTTTGAGAAAATTTAATTTTCAACACAATAAGGATTATTCAAAGTGAGGTTTATAAGTGATTGATATAAAAATGAAGTTGTTTATGAAACGCCTTGGAAAACTTAATTGTTTTCATAACAAAGAAAATCTTTGTAAATTTATTTTTGATTCTTATTTAAGTATTAAGCATGAAAATGTTTTTATTATAAACGTGACGATAAAATTTTGACGAACTGAGTATTGCATCGTTAATCTTGAAATTGTATATAGTTGCGCGCCTACATACAATTTGGAATGGACCATGCAAGGCTGATTAGTAGTCACCATAAAACTGATAAATAAACACTAAATTTTCTTTGAAAATTGTGAAAGATTAAAATTTATGAGATCTGCAAGAAGTGAAAAATAGGGACATATTGATAGGGACACCTACATATGTGCCCGTACTATTTATTCTTCTGAGTCGAATTTACTTATCTGTGGAAATTGTCTTATTTGACAATTGACAATTCTTTCTTGTCCAATTCTCCCGTAGTGAAATTCTTAGGAAAAGTATCTGATTACCGAGTGTTGATACCCGACTGGATGTATTGACGTTCTTATCATTTCTTTTGATTTGATTTCATTTGAATGACCTGGGTAACGATCCGAGGAGCTTTCGAATGCGTACTCAAATTATGAAAACATAGGATATATCCATATTCATTAAATGTTTTCGTCTGTATCTGATTTGAAATTCTCTCGCGTAGATTATGCGTTGACCTTACTCTTTTAATGGTAGTTGTGTCTCCATATATCCTTGAATTTGTGAAGGAATATGAGTTATTATTAGTCTTTTGAGAAGTTCACATCTTATCGACGGCAATAAAACTAGAAAGTTGATAGTGCCAGTAGAATGGATTGATTGATTATGACATAACGACATTGTCTTAATTGATGGGAACTCTAATAGAATTCCCCTAAATGATAAGATGTTGATTATCAAATGTGTTCTAAATAATTCTTGATGGATGTCCATATCCTGCATTTAGACTTGATATTTATACCGTGAATGGTTGTGAACTAGTTATAGATATTATAATCTAGAAAGAACCTAATATGAATTTATTAAAAGATGTTTATGTTATCTGAAACTTTAGTAAGTATTTGTTGATGAATTACCTAGACTTTCGCCATTAAGGCAAGTAGATTTTGGTATTTGATTATATTCCCGGTGCTGCACCTATGGCTTGTGCACTGTATGTCAGCACCATCTAAATTAAAGGAATTACCGTACAACTGAGAGTTGTCGGAGAAAGATTTTATTATACCAAGCTTGTCATCATGAAGAGCTATGGTGTTATTATTCCTTATATTTATAGATTACTATAAACTGAGTAAATTGACAATCGAAAACAATATCCATAACTCGAAATGGAAGATTTGTTCGATCATTTACAAGGTTTTTGATCCTCAGCATGGTTATCATCAACTTCGCATATGCGAAAAAGATTATCTATTCCAATCATTACATCCAGAACTTGTAATGAACATTATGAGTTTCACGTGGTGACGTTTGGATTGACTAATACACATGTAGCATTCATAAATTCGGTGAATCACGTGTGTAGGCTGTAATTTGATAAATTCATGCTCGTGATCATTAAGGACCATCTATTTGTTTATAAGAATAAGAATGAGTTAATAATTAATTATAGATTTCCCTGAATTGGCCGAACAATAAAAACCTGTACCTTGAATAATTAACATGTGATTTAAGACTTAATCCTTTACATGATTTAACCGTGTGATTAAAAGATAATGGAATCTATATTGACTCTTTAAAAATTAGAGCCATTTGAAACTTTGGGTTTTAACAGAAAGAAAATGGAAATATGTTTTGACAAATGTTTTAACAAAGGATTTTAAGGGATTATTCCCTTATACACAAACTATTCAACTAAACTTCTTTTTAGGGGTAAATGTTTGTGTATACCTCAAGATAACCTAAGAGGGATTGAGGAAACCATTTAAACCATGACTTAAAATTTGAAACGACAATTTTTACTTTTCAACTAAGAAAACTTTGACTAAAGTATAAACAAAGGTTTTTCGAACATTTACGAATCTTATTAAATATTTTCGATAAATCAACAAAATCTTGTTAATTAAATTCAAATTTATTTTGAACATTTTATATAATTGGTCAAACTAAGAAATTTCAAAATTCTTACGTTTACATTTCATAAAAATTAAATAATTATTGTTAATTTACATGCAATAATTATCGACGCTTTAAACGTCGGATTGAGAAAAACTGATAAAAATGATAGGAAAGACGAAACTGAAACATAGAAGATATGAAGAAAGAATTTTGAATAGATACGGTTATGATATTTAATTCATCAGGAAAGTGAACGTAATTACTGACACATTATGTATAAAAGATAAAGAACCAATTAGAATGTATTTCTTAATAATGAATGTGCAAATTGCCGAATAATTTAAAATATAGCCGATGTTTGTAAAAAGGATAATATAGATAATAAAAAGGGATTCGCGACTAATATGAATCATTAAGATTGAGAAGCCGATAGCGTTAAATAATTTAAAGACCACTTGTGATTGTCTAAATATGGAGGACTGTGAGATATAGTTATGTTGGAATTTGTAAGTATAAGTATTCTATCTACGTCATTTTTGACTAAAAGTATCTTTGTCTGAAGAAGTTGTACTAATGGCAAATTATGAAGGCAAAAATCGCCTCATACATTAGTAAACGTCTAACTATCGCAAAGGTCATCATCTGAATTTGATTCGATTTGGGTCATCGTCGACAGACTGACCAAATCTGCTAATATCATTCCTATTAATGATAAATGCAAAAGAGTTATGTAAACATAGTGTGCCTGTATCGAACATCTATATCAAGATCCTCGCTTCGCATCGAATTTCTAGAGATTTGCTCAGAAATCATTGAGAACGAACCTTGATGAGAGTACTATGTACCACCCCAATCGAAGGGATGAGGTAAAGTAACGATACAAAGTAATATAAGTACTGTTTTATGTTTGAATGATTGACCTTTGGTAATAGACCGTATAATCGTTTTCCTTTGGAGAGATTATCGTTGATAATCATCGTATTAGGATTGAGATCGAATCTTGTTAGGATCTAGATACTAGAGTATCTGTAAGCAAGAGTTGAGATGAAGACACCCGACATACACCCATTGTGAGTTGGACATGTCTTTTAGGTTTAAGGTTTCCTATGATGGAGAACCTAACCTTACAAAATACCCGACCCGCGAAATCTGAAATGATTGTTGAAATTAGGATCTGATTATTGACAGCCGGTAGTGGGCAAGAAGTTATGTGAATATGAAATGTAGATCTTGAAGTGCCAAATGGGTAGCGAAGTTATGCCACAAATTTATTTTTTTTAAACTTGGAAAAATGACTTCATGATCTGACAAATCATGGGATATAAGTCCCCGTTGTATGGGACCATTGAGATGATGTAAAAGATTGGTTTGAAAGGCATATAAGCTGGATCTACCCTAGGACTTCAAGAACTGCGTGAATTATGTTTCGTATATCGAACTTGATGGAATATATATCAAGTGAAAATCTGATTGTTCTTAGTAAAGCTTAGATCGGCGAAAAGTTGCATTCATCAGAAACCCGTGAACATCATGGATAGAGAAGGTAAGTCAACATTTAGCCTGATCTTATTCCCGTAGTTATATTTGATGAAACTCGCGTATTGTAATGAATCACACTTGTGAGAAAAGACCGAATATGGAGGAAATACCCACATGGCTTTAACTCTATAAGAAGCGAGTAGTAAGGTAATATGATCTTTGAGGACAAAGATCCTGTTTAGGGGTAAATGCTGTGACAATCCGTCAATTTATGATTGATATTTTGATCTCAATATTTATTTGAAAACATTATTTTAATGTTACAATATGAACTCACATATTTTAAGAAATTTGGATTTACGTCTTGAAGTAGCATCGACTACGTTCAAACCGGAGGATTCTACGTTACGTGCTTATGTTTACATACACCGTCTTTGGTGACAGTCCGACATTTTAGAAAATAAATTTGTCCGTGAATATTATTTTGGAGTTTTAAATTTGTGTTGGTTCATAAACTCACAAATTTACGAGAATAGATTAGGATTTACGATTTTAATTCAACGTCCTTTACGACTAAACCGAAAATCTTAGGATTACGTATTTACGTTTTTGAACTCCGTTTTTGATGAGACAATTTTTATTAGATTCTTTTTGTGCTGTTGATTCATAATTTATAAAAACGTTTTTCGTAAAACGACCCGAGGGCACGTAAATCAAGGAAACAAGAATCGAGGAATACCCGTAAATTAGCGGGATGGGACAAAACAATTTTATCCCACCCCACTAATATGGGTCGGCCCAAGCATGCTACACCTCACCCATTATGTGTCTAAGCTTCACTAGGAAGCCAAGACACTTGTAACTAGCTTAATTCTTAAGCTAAACAAGTTAACTAACTTGTCAAAACCACTAGCCATTACCACTTTTCCCATTTCACACATGCAAACAACCTTCATTTTCTCCTCCCTCTCTCTATGATGTCGTCCACCATCATCACCATATACACCATTTTGATCAAATTTAACCATAAACCTTATGTTATTTCTACATATGTTGAAGCCCTTTTGAAACCCTATTGATTGGTGGTGATTATAACATCCAAGGAGGAGTTTCCATGGAGTCTTGGGGCTGATTTTCCACAAGGAGTTTATGAAGATTGGTGGTCTTGAAGATGGTCTTGGTTATCTACAAGTTTCTCCATCAAAATCCATGTTTTGATCAACCTACATCAACTTGGTGGTATAAAGATTGTCCTCCTCATCCTCTTGTTATTTTGATTATGTAAACTTGTATTTCTTTTACTTATGTATATGTATATGATGATGAATGATGATTAAAAATATTGTGTGGGGATTTGGTGTTGATAAACATGCTTAAAAAGATGGACAAACTACATGTAAAATGGGTAAATCTTGTTTAAATGGTAGGCTGTATAAAAACAGTAAAGAACCACATGTTAGACTGATAAAATGATGAAGTAGAATCAATTTACAGTAAGCTATGGGTCTTGTACACATGTGAGAGTTGGCCATGCAATGGAATCATTGTAATGAGTGAGATATGATCAAAACAAGTTTAAAGTACAAATCTGAGTTCACTGTTTTGGACGATTTTTAGAAAATACTTAGAGGATGATTCAACAGTAGCTATAGAAGAGTTAAATGGAGAACATATCATTTATTTTATGTGATAAAAATTTGAGATTCTATCACCATATAGAACTCTAGATATAGCAGTTTTGGTGAATATGAAAATAAAAATCAGATTTTGAGAATTAATGTTTATTATTATTATATAAGCACTCAAAATTATATTGTATAAAATGTAAAATAAAAACCCACTAACTTATGGATTTTATTTATATAAATAAAAGGTTAAATAATTGTATAAATTATAAAAATGGTAGTGGAATAATACTTATAAGTAATAAAAACTATAAACTTGATTTTTACGACTTTTTCGGCTATTACCGTAAAATTAACGTTTTTTGCCAATTAAAACTTAGACGATCAAACCCGTCTAATGTAAAGTTTTTAAAAGTCATATACTGATATATAAGTAACTAATACAAGTAAAAACCGATAAAACCCGAACTATAGGACATACGGAAATCAACGAGCTAACTAAGCATATTGGACTAATAATTGGACTAAATAAGATAAACACTTATAAAAAGAACTTATTGGGCTTAACCCATTTGGGCCCAACATGGAAAGTATAGATACTGATAATATAAGTATAAAATGGATTAAAACAAGTTAAAGAACTTATAATAATCTTATTGGACTTAAAATAGATAAATAGGTAAAACTAGTAAACTAGTAAAAAGTTACCAAAACGGAAACACTAAAATGAGTAAACGAGAATATGTAAACCCACTTGATCATCATATATATATAATCATCATATGTATACATAATTGTTATTTTTATGAAGTCATTGGACATGAGTCTAAGACAAGTATTATTTGTCTAGGTTTCCGTGATTGAAGCACGTACCGTACGTCCGAATTGCCGATAACCCGCCTTCCCACATCAACGTGAGTTCATAGCCTCGCACTCTTTTAAATGTTTTTATGAAATGTTTTATAAACCCGCGAGGGAGATAACATGTTAGTTTTTATAAAATAGGACACCATTTGTCCCGATTGTTTGTTTATTGATTTGGACCCGAATGATTGTATGACCCGATTGTATGACCCGATAAATGATTAAAGGACCCGATAGATGAAATTAAATGGATTATTAAAGTTAGGTTATGTCACTAAAAGTCCCATTAGCATGAATTGTGAACTACCGGGATTTGGTAGACGCTTATGTATATAATAGTACTATTTGGGGACGATCACCCCAGTTCGCGCCTTGACGGTTGATCCCCGTCGTGCCACATTGATTGGTAAGCGAATTTATGTATGAGAAGATTTCCATAGCGTGAACTTTGTGACGACACGCTACTTTAGATGGGCAAATTGAGTGTCGGGTTAGCTACCCGTTGTTGGTTTAGTAAGGTAACAATGTCATGCGGCTTATAATAATCCAAGTTAACGAAATACTGTTGTACGCTCCGAATTACGATGTATTGCCTGACTAGCAATACGGGGTCATACTAATGATATTATGTTTGTGTTTTGGTTTTCGTAACCATATTCATATACGGTTTTTATTTAACTTTATACAACGTCGTAAGACGTATTGTATGATGTTTTTACGACATTGGCTCGTATAATGATTTTTAAGGCAGATGCCTATATTATGATTTTGATGAAGATTTGTATAAAATGACTTTGGCTATTTTATGGCCTATTAAAATGATTTGTACAAAATGATTTTCGGTAATAATTTTATACCGATATTATATTGATGGTTTGTTAAACTCTATGAATTCACTCGGCGTTATCGCTGACCTTTTCTTTTATCATGTTTTATCTCAGGTACTTGAAGGTAATTCTCAGGAAGACAACAAGAATTCATGGCCCGCACTTAAACAATATTTTCCATTCAAATACTTTGTAAAACTTTGTATGAAATAATATGACTTGGGACCGATTTAACTTTGATGTTTATGAATGGAAATGCATTATTATTAAACGACGCGATTTTTATGCGTTGTCTATGATGTGAGTAATGTGTTATCCCGTAACACCAACTAGTCTTCCGCTGTATTGAGTTGTATAAATTTGGGGGTGTTACACAATATGTCATAACTAGCACCTTCTTGTGTTGTTCTAGTGCTAATTTGAAGTACTTGGTCGGCATTCAGCTACGATCACAATCTTTCTCCATCTTTCCTAAGGACTAGTAATTCTAACTCTAGAATGTCCTTGGGAAGATTCCTCCGGTTCTAGAGGAATCATTGGACTTTAACCTATCCTACCATCCTTATGTCACCACAATCTTCACCGTCATGAATAGAGATGTTTTGGGTAAGTTTAAGTCACCATGAAATCCATTTTGATATCCAAATCCATTTTACTCCCCCTTAACATATGTCACGATATCCGAAAACATTTCGCATATGTCGGGATGAGCTTTCATGTTAAGTCAAACCATTTATGATTAATCATTTTCCATATTAAATCACATTTTGTCCCCCATATTAAAAATATTAACCCAATCGATGTTTTTATTATCAATTGATTTAATAGCATTTTAAGAAAATTTGGGAAGAAAAATGCAAATCCAATTATCTTCATGATTTTCACAAGCTCCCCCTCAAATTAATGAGGGTGTACTTGAAACGTAAATTAAATACCTTTTAAACACAAGTGTAAGGTATTTATCACGTGCAAAGATCATATATGATAATGTATTCACAAGATTAGTAATTTACGAGGTTGGACCTGAATGATGGAAAACATCATATGATATAATCACATAGTTCTTGTTCACGAATGTTGGTCGCCTCGTCACGCCTGAAGTTATCTCTTGACACCATGTGTACGATTGATATCGTTGTCTTGACACTAATTTGTGAACTTGGCACTTTCGGCATCGAAGATTTTGAACGCTTGACAATTGCTCCCCCTCAATTGTTGACCCGTGTTCTATTAAAAGAGTTGTAGTCGCTGTTTGAGTAGTCGCATCGTCAAGTATATAGATATAAATTGTAAATTGATGCGGATTGTGGAGATGATAACTTCATAAAAACAAGATTTCTCTTGTTTTAACAAATAAATGCACTGACACGTAAATATATTCGTGTGAGATTGTGTTATTACGAAAACACAATCCTTTACATGTTTATAAAGTAAACCATGCCCGAAAAAATTAATTCCCGTTGTTGAGTCAAAGCTTTCCGGTGAAATGTTTGACTTGAATATGAAAAGCGGGTTACTATCTGAAATAATAGTAAGCCATAATTTCATGTTTTAAAACATTTGAACTTCTGCTCAAACTTTATTTGTAACCCCGTGTCATTATTGAATTACATTTCTAGGATCGTAAATATTATCGATTCCAGAAGACATGCTATTTTTATCAAAACATTGCTGAACACATAATTTTAAAATATTTAGAAAATCCTTTTGAAAAATTCTTGAAAAATTTTGTTCAAAGTTTTGAAAAAAATTACTTGAGCTTAAGATGTTGAATATCTTACAAAACGAGCTCAAGTCCGAGAAGTTGAAAACTTCCCGTTGTTAAGGATAAGTTACCATCGGCGATAAACTTTCCTTTTAACTAAGAGCGAGCTCTAACCTTACAATTACTTAAAAATCGTTTTCATGAGCTTGAAAAACTTTTGAATGTTTTAACATAAAGCTCATGACCGAGAAAGATGAATTTCTCGTTATGAGGAAAAGTTCTTTTATTTAAAAGATACACTATAACACCCCCAAATATTCATACTTTTTTTAGCGGAAGAGTCGTTGGTGTTACGGGATAGCACATTACTCAAATCATAGACAACGCTTAAAAATCGCGTCGTTTAATAATAAATCATTTTCCATTCATGAATATCAAATTTACATAGGTCCCAAGTCATAATATTTCATACAATTTTACAAAGCATTTGAATGGAAATTTATTATTTAAGTGCGGGCCATAAATTCTTGTCGTCTTCCCGAGAATTACCTTCAAGTACCTGAGATAAAACATGTTAAAAGAAAAGGTCAGCGAAAACGCCGAGTGAATTCATAGAGTTTAATGAAAACCATTAATATATCATCGGTATAAATAATCATCATCAAAAATCATTTTTGTACAATTCTTTGTCAGAGGCCATAAAATAGGCCAAAAACATTTTATACAAATCCTTGTCAAAATCATAATATAGGCTTTTGCCTTCAAAACCATTATACGAACCAATGTCGTAAAAAACATCATACAATACGTTTTATAACGTTGTATAGAGTTAAATAAAAACCGTTATATGAATATGGTTATGTAAAACCAAAACACGAACATAATATCAATAATAAGACCCCGTATTGCTAGTCAGGTAATATATCGTAATTCAGTGCGTATCGCAGTATTTTCGTTATTGGATTATCATAAGCCGCATGACATTGCTACCTTACTATAACAAACAACGGGTAGCTAACCCGAAACTCAATTTTCCCATCTAAATTAATGTGTCGCCACAAAAATCACGCTATGGAAATCTTCTCATACATAATTTCGCTTACCAATCAATGTGGCACGACGGGGATCAACCGTCAAGGCGGGAACTGGGGTGATCGTCCCCAAATAGTACTATTATATGCATAAGCGTCTACCAAATCCCGGTATTTCATAATTCATGCTAATGGGACTTTTAGTGACATAATCTAACTTTAATAATCCATTTCATTCCATTTATCGGGTCATATAATCATTCATCGGTAATATAATCATTCGGGTCCAAATCAATAAACAAACAATCGTGACAACTAGTGTCCTATTTTATTAAAACTAAAATGTTATCTCCCTCGCGGGTTTATAATACATTTCATAAAAACATTTAAAAGAGTGCGAGGCTATGAACTCACGTTGATGTGGGAAGGCGGTTATCGGCGATTTGGATGTACGGTACGTGCTTCAATCATGGAAACCTAGACAAACAATAATCGTCTTAGACTTTTTTCCAATGACTTTATAAAAACAATGGCTATGTATATATATGATTATTTTATATATGATGATGATCAAGTGGGTTTGTACATCTTCATTTACTCACTATACTGTCACGTGTTGTTAAATTTTCATATTAGTTTCACTAGTTTAACCTCTTTACTTGTCAAGGCCCAATAAGCCCATTATAGGCCCATTACCTTATATTAGTCCATTTTATACTTTTAATATCAGTCATATGCTTACATGTTGGTCCCAAGTGGGATAATACCTATAAGCAAGTGTATTAGTGTTTAGCCAAATTAATTGGATTAATAGTCCAATAAGGCTAATTTGGCCCGTTAATGTCCGTATGTTATAAAGCTCGGGTTTTATCGGTTTTTACTTGTAATATGTACTTATATATCATTATATGAGTTATAAAAATTTTACATTATACGGGTCCGACCATCTAAGTTTTAATTGACGAAAACGTTAATTGTACGGTTTTAGCCGAAAAGACGTAAAAATCATGTTTATAGTTTTATAACTTATAAAACGTATCAAATTACCATTTTTATAAAATGTTTCATTTATTTATTATTTTACATACTTATATAAATGTAATATATAAGTTAGTGAGTTTTAATTTATATTTTATACTATATTTATTTGAGTGCTATTATAATACTATTATACTTTAATTTCACAAATCTGATTTTTAGTTTCACTTTCACCATTTTTATCATATCTTGAGTTCTACAAGGAAATAGAAGCTCATTTTTGGATGACATAAACTTCATATTATGTGCTACAAATAACTTAGTTTTAGCTACTGCTCAATCCAAGTCGAAGTGTCTCTAACAGTCCTCACAAAACAGACTATTCAGATTGGTACATCAATTTTGTTTTGATCATATCTCACTCATTATAATGATTCCACTGCATGGCCAACTCTCACATGTGTACAAGACTTCATAATTAATGTATATGGATTCAACTATTCCATTTATCATTTTAACATATGGTTGCTTACTGTTTTTATACAGCCAACTAAATTAAGCAAGATTTTAACCTTTTTACATATGGTTTTTCCATCTTTTTACCCATGTTTATCAACACATGATCCCCACACAATATTTTTAATCATCATTCATCATCATATACATATACATAAATAAAGAAAATACAAGATTACATAATCAAAATAACCAGAGGATAGGAAGAACAATCTCTATACCACCAAGATTGTGTAGGTTATGATCAACGCTTAGATTTTGATGGCAAAAATTGTGATAAACAAATATCAACTTCAACTCCACAAATCTTTATAAACTCCTTGTGGGAAATCAGACTATGACACCAAGGAATCTCCTCTTTGGATGTCAGAATCACCTCCAATCTTCAAGTCATCAAAGGTTCTTCATCATATGTGTAGATAACACAAGATTCATGGTTAAAATTGATCAAAATGGGGTGTTTGGTGGTTGAATATAGACGGCACCAAGGAGGAGGAAGAGAGGAATTGAGAGTGGTTTGCATGTAAGGATTGTGAGAAATGGTTTAGTCAAAATGGTTTTATGGTTTTGTAGCTAACCTTGTTAAGTTAGCTTACAAGTGTAAAGTTGTTAGTTACAAGTTTGACACCTCATGGTGTGGTGTCCTTGTTTAGCCGTCCCTTTTGAGTGGGGTGGGGCAAAACTTGTTTTGTCTCATCCCACTAATTTACGGGTATTCCTCGAATCTAGTTTCCTCAATTTGCGTGCCCTCGGGTCGTTTTACGAAAAACGTTTTTATAAATTATGAATCAATGACACAAAACGAATCTAATAAAAATTGTCTCATCAAAAACGGAGTTCAAAAACGTAAATACGTAATCCTAAGGTTTCCGGTTTAGTCGTAAAGGACGTTAAATTATGAACGTAAGTCCTAATCTCTTCTCGTAAATTTGTGAGTTTATGAACCAACACAAATTTAAAATCCCAAAATAATATTCACGGATAAATTTATTTCCTGAAATGTCAGACTGTCACCAAAAACGGTGTATGTAAACGTAAGCACGTAACGTAGAGTCCTCCGGTTTAAACGTAGTCGATGCTACTTCAAGAAGTAAACCCAACTTTCTTCCCAAAATAAGTGAGTTCATAATATAACATTAAAAATAATGTTTTTAAATAATACTTGAGAATAAAATATCGACCATAAATTGATGGATTGTCACAGCATTTACCCCTAAACAGGATCTTTGTGCTCAAAGATCGATTTATCTTACTACTCGCTTCTTATAGAGTTAGAGCCATGTGGGTATTTCCTCTATATTTGGTCTTTTCTCACAAGTGTAATTCATTGCAATACGCCAGTTTCATCAAACATAACTACGGTAATAAGATGAGGCTTAAGTTGATTTACTTTCTCTATCCATGATGTTCACGGGTTTTTGATGAATGCAACTTTTCGCCGATCTAAACTTTACTAAGAAACAATAAGATTTTCACTTGATAGACATTTTATCAAGTTCAATATACGAAACACATTCACGCAGCCCTTGAAGTCATAGGGTAGATCCAGCTTGTATGCCTTTCAATCCAACTTTTACATTATCTTAATGGTCCCATACAACGGGGACTTATTTCCCATGATCTTTCAGATCATCAATTCATTTTTTTTCCAAGGTGAAAATATTTGGCATAAATTCGCTACCCATCCGACACTTCAAGATCTACATTTCATATTCACATAACCTCCTGCCCACTATCGGCAGTCAATAATCAGATCCTAATTTCAACAATCATTTCAGGTCTCGCGGGTCGGGTGTCTTGTAAGGTTAGGTTTGTCATCATAGGCAACCTCAAACCTAAAAGACATGTCCAACTCAAAATGGGTGTATGTCGGATGTCTTCATCCTAACTCCTGCCTACAGATGCTCTTATATTTATATCCTCACAAGATTCGATTTTGATCCTAATACGATAATTATCAATAATGATCTCTGCAAAGGAAAACGATTATTTGGTTTCTTACCAAAGGTAAATCATTCAAACATAAAACAATACTTCTAGTGTTTTGTATCGTTACTTTACCTCGTCCCTTCGATTGGGGTGGTAAACAGTACCCTCATCAAGGTTCGTTCCCAATGACTTTTGAGCAAATCTCTAGAAATTCGATGCGAAACGAGGATCTTGATAGAGATGATCGATACAGGCACACTATGTTTACACAACCCCTTTAAATACAAAAGAGTCAATTTCTTCATCGAGAATCTATCATTAACGGGAATGATATTAGTAGATTTGGTCAGTCTGTCGACGATGACCCAAATCGAATCAAATTCAGATGCTGACCTTTGCAATAGTTAGACGTTTACTAATGTATGAGGCGATGTTTGCCTTCATAATTTGCCATCAGTACAACTTCCTCAAATAAAGATACGTTTAATCAGAAATGGCATGAATAGAATACATAATCTTATGAGATTCCAATATGACTAAATCTCAAAATCCCCCGTATTTAGGCAACCACTAGCTGCCTTTTATACATTTAACGCCATCGGCTTCTCAATTCTAATGGTTCACATTAGCCGCGAACCCTTTTTATTATCTATATTATCCTTCTTACAAGCATCACCTATTTTTAAATTGTTTGGGCAATTTATTTTTCACAGTCATTACTAAGGAACACATCCTAATTGGTTCTTTATCCTTTCTATATAATGTGTCAGTAATTACATTCACCTTCCCCTGATGAAATAAATATCATGACCGTATTCATTCAGAAATTCTTTCTTCATAATTATTACATGTAATTAAATAATAAATATTTAATTTTTATGAAGTGTAAACGTAAAGAGTTTTAAATTTTCTCAGTTCGTCCAATTATAGAAAAAAAATGTTCAAAATAAATGTGAATTTAATTAACATGATTTTTGTTGATTTATCGAAAATAATTAACAAGATTTGTTAATGTTTGAAAAATCCTTGTTTATACTTTGGTCAAAATTATCTTAGTTGACAAGCAAAAATTTTTGTTTCAAATTCCAAGTCATGGTTTAAAGGGTTTCCTCAATCTCTCTTAGGTTGTCTTTGAGGTATAAACAAACATTTACCCCTAAACAGGAGTTTAGTTAAATGTTTTGGGTATAAGGGAATAATTCCTAAAAAAAATCCTTTGATAAAATATTTATCAAAACATATTTGCACTTTCTTTTTGGTATAACCCAAAGCCTTAATGGCTCTAACTTTTTAAGAGTCAATATAGATTCCATTATTTATTGATCACGTGGTCAAATACTGTAAGGGATTAAGCCTTAAATCCCATGTTAAATACTCAAGGTACAGGTTTTCATTACTCGGCCAACTCCGGGCAGTCTATAAATGATTATTAACTCCTTATTCTTATAAACAAACAGATGGTTCTTAATGATCGCAAGCATGAATTTATCAAATTACAGCCTACACACGTGATTCACCAAATTTATGAATGCTACATGTGCATTGGTCAATCTAAACCACATCGCGTGAAACTCATAATGTTCATTACGAGTTCTGGATGTAGTGATTGGAATAGATAATCTTCTTTGCGGATGCAAAGTTAATGATAACCATGCCGTGGATCAAATCTTTAGAACATACGCTAGAACCTTGTAAATGATCAAACAAATCTATTATCTTAGGTAGTGGATATCGATTTTGATCGTCAATTTACTTAGTTCGCGGTAATTCAACAAATATAAGGAATGATAACACCATAGCTCTTCATGATGACGAGCTTGGTAGAATTAAAGCTTTTTACGACAACTCTCTCAGTTGTACGATAATTCTTTTGATTCAGATGGTGCTGAAGTACAGTGCACATGCCACAGGTGCAGCACCGGGAATATAATCAATACCAAATTCAACTTCCCTTAATGGCGAAAGTCTAGGTAATTTACCAGAAAATACCTCCTAAAGTTTTAGATAGCAGGTACATCTTTTAATAAATTTAGGTTAAGTTCTTTATATATTACAAGGTCTATGAATAGTTCATAGCCATTCATGGTATAATTTCAAGTCTAAATGCAGGATATGGTCATCCACCAAGGATTATTTAGATCACTTTATATAATCAACATCTTATCTTTTAGGGGATTTCTACTCGGGTTCCCATCAATTAAGACAATGTTGTCATGTCATAACCAATCAATCCATTCAACTGGCACTACCAACTTTTCAGTTTCATTGCCATTGATAAGATGTGAACTTCTCAAAAAAATAATATTAACTCATAATCCTTCACAAATTCAAGGATATAGGGAGACATAGTTAACCTTAAAAGAGTAAGGTCAACGCATAATCTACGCGAGAGAGTTTCAAATTAGATAAAGACGAAAATATTAACGAATATGAATATATCCCATGTTTTCATGATTTGAGTAGACATTCGAAAGCTCCTCGGATCATTACCCAGGTCATTCAAATGAAATCTAATCAAAAGAAATGATAGGAAAGTCGATACACCCAGTCGGGTATTAACACTCGGTAATGAGATACTTTTCCAAAGAATCTCACCACGGGAGAATTGGACAAGAATCGGATGTCAATTGTCAAATAAGACAATTTCCACAGATGATTAAATTCGATTCAGAAGAATAAATGGTACGGGCACATATGTAGGTGTCTTTAACAATATGTCCCTATTTTTGCACTTCTTGCAGATCACATAAAATTTAATCTTTCGCAATCTTCAAAGAAAATTTAGTGTTTATTAATAATTTCATGGTGATTACTAATCACCCTTGCATGGTCCCTTCTAAATTGTATGTAGGTGCGCAACTATATACAACTTTAAGATTAATGATGCAATACTCAGTTCGTCAAAATTTTGTCATAATGTTTAAAATAAAAATATTTTCATACTTAATTCTGGAATAAGAATCAAAATGAATTTACAAAGATGTTCTACGTTATGGAAACAATTAAGTTTTCCAAAGTGTTTCATAAACAACTTTATTTCGATAACGATTACTTATAAGTCTCACTTTAAATAACCCATATGGTGATGGAAAAATCAATTTTTTTTCTCAAGGTGTGACAATCCGTCAATTTATGGTTTATATTTTATTCTCAAATATTATTTAAAAACATTATTTTAATGTTATATTAAGAACTCACTTATTTTTGAGAATAAATTTGGATTTACATCTTGAAGTAGAATCGACTACGTCTAAACCGGAGGATTCTACGTTACGTGCTTACGTTTACATACACCGTCTTTGGTGACAGTCCGACATTTCAGAAAATAAATTTATCCGTAAATATTATTTTGGGATTTTAATTTTGAGTTGGTTCATAAACTCACAAATTTACGAGAAGAGATTAGGACTTACGTGAATAATTTAACGTCCTTTACGACTAAACCGGAAACCTTAGGATTACGTATTTACGTTTTCGAACTCCGTTTTTGATGAGACAATTTTTTTAGATTCGTTTTGTGCCGTTGATTAATAATTTATAAAAACATTTTTCGTAAAATGACCCGAGGGCACGTAAATCGAGGAAACTAGAATCGAGGAATACCCGTAAATTAGCGGGATGGGACAAAGCAAATTTATCCCACCTCACTAACACATGGGACGGCCAAGAGGACAACACCTCACCCCATTATGTGTCAAGCTTAGCTAATAAGCTAAGACACATGTATACAAACTCTTAATACCACTTTAGCTAAACCATTTTCTCTAAGAAACACACATGCAAAACAACTAAACCTCTCCTCTCTCTCTCTACATTTGTTGTCCCACAATCACCATCAAACACCATCATTTGATCATTTCTAGCCACAAATCTCATGTTATCTAGCCATATTATGGAGAAACCTTGAAGCCTTGATTGATTGGTGGCCATATTAACAACAAAGAAGGTGATTTGCTTGTGTCCTAGGGCTAATTTCTCAACAAACTATCTTGGTGGTTGATGATCTTGGAGATATATTTGGTGTTCATCAAGTTGTTGTCATCCAAAAACAAGATATAATCTTGGTTGGTAAAGAAGATCATCCTTTCCATTTCTCTTGTTATTTTTGTAAAGATCAAATGTATTTTCTTTCTTATTGTATATGTATATGATGAATATATGATGATAAAAATGTTGTGTGGGGATCAAGTGTTGATAAATATGATTAAAAAGATGAAAAACCATACAAGGCTAAAATCTTGCTTAAATTGTTGGCTGTATAAAAATAGTAAGTAACCAAGTCATAAACTGATAAAATTGCATGGTGGAATCCATTTACAGTAAGTGTTAGATGTCATACACATGTGAGAGTTGGTCATGCAATAGAATCATCAAAATGAGTGAGATATTATCAAAACAAGATGAGTGTACCAATCTGAATAGTCTGTTTTGTAGGGACTGTTAAGGATAGTTAGATAAGAGATGAGCAGTAGCTATAACTAACTTATTTGTAGCACATAATATGAAGTTTATTCCATACAAAAATGAGCTTCTATATCCTTATAGAACTCAAGATATGATAAAAATGGTGAAGATGAAACTAAAAATCAGATTTTGAAGAATTAATGTTTAATAGTATTATATAAGCACTCAAACTAATATAGTATAAAATGTGAATTAAAACCCACTAACTTATAAATTTAATTTATATAAATATGTATAAGTTTAAATAAATGGACACTTTATAAAAATTGTAGTTGAATAAGATTTATAAGTTATAAAAACTAGAAACATGATTTTTACGTCTTTTCGGCTAAAACCGAAAGATTAACGTTTTTGTCAAATAAAACTTAGACGGTTGGACCTGTCTAATGTAAACTTTTATAAACTCACATACTGATGTATAAACATATATAACAAGTAAAAACCGATAAAACCCGAGCTTTACAACATATAGACGTTAACGGGCCAAAGTAGCCTTATTGGACTATAAACCCGACTAGTTAGTAAAACACTTATAAACTTACTTATTGGGCTTAACCCACTTGGGCCCAACATGAAAAGTATAATACTGATAATAAAAGTGTAAAATGGACTAATATGAAGTATTGGGCTTGTAATAGGGCTATTGGGCCTAAAACATGTAAATAAGTAAAACTAGTAAAACTAGTATAAAAATGTTACCAACACATAAACACTATAATGAATGAGTAAAAATGTATAAACCCACTTGATCATCATCGTATATATAAAATCATCATATGTATACATAATTGTTATTTTATAAAGTCATTGGAAAAAAGTCTAAGACGAGTATTATTTGTCTAGGTTTCCGTGATTGAAGCACGTACCGTACATTTGAATTGCCGATAACCCGCTTTCCCACATCAACGTGAGTTCATAGCCTCGCACTCTTTTAAATGTTTTTATGAAATGTTTTATAAACCCACGAGGGAGATAACATGTTAGTTTTTATAAAATAGGACACTAGTTGTCCCGATTGTCTGTTTATTGATTTGGACCCGAATGATTGTATGACCCGATGGATGATTAAATGACCCGATAGATGAAATGCAATGGATTATTAAAGTTAGGTTATGTCACTAAAAGTCCCATTAGCATGAATTTTGAACTACCGGGATTTGGTAGACGCTTATGCATATAATAGTACTATTTGGGGACGATCACCCAGTTCGCGCCTTGATGGTTGATCCCCGTCGTGCCACATTGATTAGTAAGCGAATTTATGTATGAGAAGATTTACACAAGCGTGATTATTGTGACGACACGTTAATTTAGATGGTCAAATGATTGTTGGGTTAGCTACCCGTTGTTTATTGTAGTAAGTTAACAATGTCATGCGGCTTATAATAATCCAAAAGTAACGAAATACTGTTGTACGCACCGAATTACGATATATTGCCTGACTAGCAATACGGGGTCTTACTATTGATATTATGTTCGTGTTTTGGTTTTTCATAACCATATTCATATAACGGTTTTTATTGAAGTCTATACAACGTTATAAAACGTATTGTATGATGTTTTTAACGACAATGGTTCGTATAATGATTTTGAAGGCAAAAGCCTATATTATAATTTTTGATAAGGATTTGTATAAAATGACTTTGGCTATTTTATGGCCTATTACAAAGATTTGTACAAAATGATTTTCGGTAATACTTTTATACCGATGATATATTAATGGTTTTCATTAAACTCTATGAATTCACTCGGCGTTATCGCTGACCTTTTCTTTTAACATGTTTTATCTCAGGTACTTGAAGGTAATTCTCGAGAAGACAACAAGAATTCATGGCCCGCACTTAAATAATAATTTCTATTCAAATTCTTTGTAAAACTTGTATGAAATACAATGACTTGGGACCTATGTAAATTTGATATTTATGAATGGAAATGCTTTATTATTAAACGACGCTGCTATCCCGTAACACAAACGAGTCTTCCGCTGTATTGAATTGTAGAAATTTGGGGGTGTTACAGTTTGGTACCAGAGCTCTCGTTATAGAGAACGAAAGATTTTTAAAACTAAGGTTTTGAATAAAACATTTCAAAATCTTTTAACTATAAACATTTTTCTCAAAATGTCTAAAAATCTTTTGACTATAACGGTGCCGAAGAATTCCCGAGTTACCGACAAGGCCAGACTGAGAAGGGTTATTTTAATATATATATATAACTTGGATTATATATATATATATATAAAGTAGTTTTATTACATGATTGTTTGATGATTATTTTGATATTTATACGAGGTATTTATACGACGTAAACTGTCACAAGGAACCTGATAACTAGGTTTTGCCCGTATAAAAAAGATTCGTTGTTCCAGTCTCTTCGAATTGAAAAACTTGTTGTTTAATGTGTGACTCAGTTGAACTTTGGTGGAACAAAGATGTGTCGTTGTAGTTTTGAAAATAAAAGGTGCAGAACAATTAAAGTAAAAGTGCAGTAATGTAAATCTAAATCTAATTAAAATAAATGGTGCAAGAATTAAAAGCAAGACGAGAATTAAAAGGCACTAAATGAAAATAACGCAAACTTAAATCTAACTAAGGCAAACTTAAAACGCAACTAAAACTAAATCTTAAACTAGGGCAAATAAACTTAAAGTGCGAGTAAGGAAAAAGGCGGGAAAAATAAAGCTTAAAATGAAAAGGCAAAAAAACTAAAAAACTAAGATTTCCCTATCCGGAATAAACTCCTATTCGGAATAAATGCTATTCGGAATAACTGTCACCTATTCGGAAAGATTAGCCCTATTCGGAATATTCGTCTACTCGGAAAGATTGACCCTATGCGGAATATCCTCCTATTCGGAATAATTGGCCTATTCGGAAAACCCAGTCTATTCGGAATACTATTCCTATTCGGAATAAAAGTCCCTATTCGGAATGTGCCTCTATTCGGAATATTGTCACCTATTCGGAAAGATAGCCTTATTCGGAATCAAGACCCTATTCGGAAAAGCTTGTTATTCGGAAAGTTAGGCCTATTCGGAAAGTCCCTCTTACTCGGAATAAATAATATTCCGCATAAGCCTATCTGCCAAACCCTTACTCGGAATAAATAATATTCCGAATAGACCACAAACTGGCAACTCCCTATTCGGAATATTGGTTGGGCACGAATCAGGGGAAGAACAGTAACTGTAAAACGAAGAACAAGGAAAAAGAGATAGCACGGATCTAAAATAAACTCAACCAAATCAACAAAAAGATTAAACCAAACTAATAACAAAACATCTAATGAACATAAACAATCAATCCAAAATAACAAATCAAACAATAAAGATCAAGATAATCAAAACCCACTTAAATAAATCAATCAAAATAAAGAACATAAACATAAACAATAATAATCAAAGACTAAGAAAGGAAGAATGAGATTAACAAGATAAAGATAAAGCTTGACAAGAATTAAAAAGAAAAACTTACTTGAATTAAATGGTAATTAAGGTGCAAGACAAGGTAATTAAAATGGACAAGTAATTAAATGGACAAGGTAATTAAATGTGCATAAATTTAAATGTGCAAGAAAGTAAATGTGGAACAAATGGTTTGTCAAGCCACCCAACAAAAAGAAATGATTAACAAATCCTAACTATATATAGGGGAGGATTAGGAAGCTTCCTCCCCTTCTTCCTTTTCTCTTAATTGCGTCATTAGGCCCTTAAGCATATAGTCTTCATTAATTGCACCATTAGTCCTTTTTCCTTCTAATCTTCTTTACTTGGACTCTAATGACTTGTGGCTCGGGATTTCTTTTAAACTCGTCTTTAATTTCTTCAATAAATTAGACTCGAGTTCTTCGGCTTTTGATAAACTTCCGTCTTTTGACTTTTTCTTCGATAAATCTTCAGAATTGGCCTTGGACTTTCGTTCTTTTTCCACTTTTGACTTCTCGACTCCGTCTTTCATCTTTTTCTTCAATAAAAGCTGTGAATGCCCGTGAATTCTCGTGTTTTCTCCACTTTTCACAATTTCGTCCTAAATTACAACAAAAACACAAACCACACATAATTCCGACATAAAAGACATAAAATACACGTTTTGGTCCGGTTATTATAGTAATTAAGTGGTAGAAAAGATGGGTGTTTACACACCTATCAAATCCCCTACACTTGACCATTGCAATGTCCTCATGCAATGCATTAGTTACAAAGCATGTTTACACTTTTCATCATAATCAATCCATATTGGCCTTTATTAAAAGCATACCTTGGGTTTTGAAAATGTCATGAATAATCATCATCCTCAACTTTTCACTTTCTCCAAACCAAGCTTAAAAACGAGATCATTGTTATTATAAGTTAGTAAACTAACACGAACTCATGTGGGCCAATTATCCACTTAGACTCCCTTATTCCTATGGGTATCTCTTATATTTTATTATTTGTCTTGAATGATCACGAAGATGCATTGTTTGACTTATTTCGATAATTATTTAGTCTGAAAATAAAGTGCACAATTTAATCAATAGTTAGCTAAAGGACCAAATCTTTTAAAACTGCTTCTCGGGATATCAAAAAGTTCATATCTTGGCATAACTTGGTTCGCGATTTGAGACCTTTCTCGGGCCGATATTTGGCAGCTACTTCATACTTCAAATCTTGAGAGACGTTCATGAAACAATGGTCTTCTCTTCATAATTGGAATTTCTTCACTTGGAATTTTTGAGAGATTCTTCATATATGGACCACGACTTCTTCATTTTTCTCTAATCTTTATTTTGGATTTTGATATACAACGATCCGCCTCCTTTATTGACTTGGATCTATTTATCCTCATACCTTGTTAGGGTCTTTTCGGATACACTTCTCCATGACTTTTTGGGAGTTTTTGCTTTTCGTCGTGTGTCTCGATCCTTCATATTGATTTTCGATAAATGATTCTTCACATCACTTTTGGATCTTTAGCAACAAAACATAGCCCTCATGCCTTGTTAGGGCCTTTTTGGACTCGCCAATCTTCGCGCCCCGCTTCATAAGTTATGCCTTGGCTATGAACTCTCGTCATTACCGAGCAACTTTTAAACGATCTGGGCTAGAAGCTAAGTAACTTTTCAAATCGTACAACCTTATTTATTAGCAGATAAATTTATTAGCAAGCGATGGGAGAATAGGCTTATAATTAACTCACATAAATTCACGAAAGAATACCGAACTTATAATCGGCTTTATCATCTCTCGTTCTCCACAGTTTAAAATCTCAAGTAATGAGACTCGTGGATGCTTAGCCTATTAAATCAAAGTTTTGGGTTTTCGAGTCGCCTATAGGATCTTGCAAATTCATAGACTTTTTCAAGTTTAGAAATCGCATTTTAAAGTTCCCTTAATAAACGACTCTCTAGGATCAATTATAGGAACTTGCGAAAAGTTCTTGTTCTTAACCCGTGAGAGTTAAGACTTTCGCGTTTTATAGCTCCCTAAATAAAAGCTTAGCAAAACTTGACTTAAACATGTTAAGGATACTAGCTAGAGTAAACTCGGATTGAGTCAAAAGATTCACAACGTTTGAAACTTAAAACCACTTATTAAACATTTATTCTAGCAATGAAAGAAAATAGCTATACAAAAGGGAAAAACTAATAGGCCAAAATAGATCAAAAATTTTGAAAAATGTCGAAAAATTGATTTTCCGGTTAAAATGAGGACAAATACAAGGAAAAGACCACTTAACTTCGATAGAAGTTCCCCCTACACTTAAGATAAACATTGTCCTCAATGTTTAAGAATGTGGGAGTAAACTCCCCTACACTTAGGACATTGTGCACGTTGTTTAAATCTCGCTAAGGGAAAGACAACTAAAGAGATTCCTATTTTAATATTGAGAAAATATAAAATAGTGAATCAAAAAGAGTTTAGGATAGAACCGGGATAAGGTAGAACACGTAATCACGGGTCGTCAAGAATCATCAAGAGTGGATCATTGAAGCTCGAATCCCTGATTAAGAAGTGAGGAGAGGAAATAGCAATCCAAAGGGTCCCCCCTACACTTATGGTAAAAACAAAGAAAAAGATAGATAGATAATTGGGTTGCCTCCCAAAAAGCGCTTGTTTTTGTTATCCGAGTCACGAGCCTGACTCGTCCCCGAATTAAATGGTCCATGGGGAGGCCTCTAATGTTATACCGGGATCAAAGACCTTGTCCTCGTTCCCGGATGAATATAACAAAGGGGAGGCAGGAGGATAAGTCTTAAACGGTAGAAATGTCCTTTCAGCATACGAGAAGTATGTGAAATCTTGATCCTCGGGAGGTGGGGTGGGTATAGGAATCACATTGTCATCCTCCAAAGACAATGGATGTGGACCAATTGGCAAAGCCGTAAGGTTATTAATCATAAAATGGTCATTGTCACCTCCCGGGTCAAAACACTCATCCTCATTGCCCGGGGAGGGAAATTGATACATCACCCGCTTGGGTGTGCATTCAGTAGAATGAGGGGGCAATATAGTAGGAGAAGTAAGAGAAGAATTACCTTCCACCTGCGATACCTTTCTAGTAGAGTCAGAACTCTCCACCTCTGCGATAGAAGGGGTCATGGCTATCAAAGTATGCTCATCAGTAACAAGATAGTCATAGCTATCAATGTCTTCAATCCTTTCGTCAAAGAGAGGATTCACCTCACTAGATATGTAATCGTCATCAAAATCAAATAAAGGGTTCGAATAAATCTTGAAAATTTCCTTCGGAACGTCTTCATCGGATAGTGACTCGTCATCACTAGAAGTAGAATCATCATCTTGATCGAAAAGAGGATTAGAGAAAACCGTAGAATCCTCTTCCAAAGTGTTGGTGGAAGGAACATCATCAGAAGAAAGTGCATCATACTCATCGTCACTGTCGGATGTCAACTCAGATTCACTTGGAATTGAAACCAGGTTATCAGCGCTAGACGTATTGAATTCGTCGGATTCCTTTGCAGGAATTGTGCTGATATCCTCATCCCTTAAGATGGTTGAATCCTTATGCTCCGGCAAGTCAAGAGAAGGAATATCATTCTCATTGGTCCAAGAGATAGGACTCTCATCGTCATCACTGTCATAATAATATGGAGGCACAAGAGGAGGAGTATAAGCATTGAGGTTAGATACCTGCTCTTGGTGCTGATCCGCTTGCCATTTCTCCATCATCCTGTTGAAGGCTTCTTGAACTTTTTGAAAGTTGTCAAAAAGTGTGGCTAGTTGATCAGGAGGAAATGAACGACAGGGTTGAGGATTGACGGTGTGACGTGGGGGCTCACGGTTATAAACCCTGGGATGATAGCACGGAACTTTCTCAAAGATCTTCGACGGATCACAAGAAGAAGCATCGTGAGGGCCCCCACAAATATAGCACCACGGGTATGAAGAAAAACCCGGTGCGGCTTGAGGATAGGGATTGTCATAGACGGGAGAGGGTGGGAAAGTATTGTAAGAGTTGAAGTATGAATTTGTTGAATTGCAAAATGGACAAAATCCAAATTGTGTATCGTCGATATCAAAACCACACCGCTCACAAGTACACCATTGACATGTTTGAAAACCATGCCAAGGTCGCCCACACCGTCCGCAAGACGGATCCATGAAGAATTATGAATAAGAGGGGTAAAGAAAAGAATTAAACATACTAGAGGATAAAGATGAATATTTTTGGTGCAAAACTTTTGAAAAGAAATGCTTTTTATGATTTTTCAAATGTTTTTGGGATTTTTGGAAAATTTTTGACACGAAAAATAACGTTCACGAGTGAACGGATCCCAAAAAGCAACGCGTCTCTCATAAAAAACCGTTAATCTTTACGAAAAGAGCCGGCAGCGGCGCCATTTGATAACTAGGTTTTGCCCGTATAAAAAAGATTCGTTGTTCCAGTCTCTTCGAATTGAAAAACTTGTTGTTTAATGTGTGACTCAGTTGAACTTTGGTGGAACAAAGATGTGTCGTTGTAGTTTTGAAAATAAAAGGTGCAGAACAATTAAAGTAAAAGTGCAGTATTGTAAATCTAAATCTAATTAAAATAAATGGTGCAAGAATTAAAAGCAAGACGAGAATTAAAAGGCACTAAATGAAAATAACGCAAACTTAAATCTAACTAAGGCAAACTTAAAACGCAACTAAAACTAAATCTTAAACTAGGGCAAATAAACTTAAAGTGCGAGTAAGGAAAAAGGCGGGAAAAATAAAGCTTAAAATGAAAAGGCAAAAAAACTAAAAAACTAAGATTTCCCTATCCAGAATAAACTCCTATTCGGAATAAATGCTATTCGGAATAACTGTCACCTATTCGGAAAGATTAGCCCTATTCGGAATATTCGTCTACTCGGAAAGATTGACCCTATGCGGAATATCCTCCTATTCGTAATAATTGGCCTATTCGGAAAACCCAGTCTATTCGGAATACTATTCCTATTCGGAATAAAAGTCCCTATTCGGAATGTGCCTCTATTCGGAATATTGTCACCTATTCGGAAAGATAGCCCTATTCGGAATCAAGACCCTATTCGGAAAAGCTTGTTATTCGGAAAGTTAGGCCTATTCGGAAAGTCCCTCTTACTCGGAATAAATAATATTCCGCATAAGCCTATCTGCCAAACCCTTACTCGGAATAAA